>JAWHQI010000136.1:5330691-6663364 GCA_033032865.1 Dactylorhiza incarnata
TATAAGACATTTATAGGCAAAAGATTTAAAAAGGATAAAACAAAAAGAAAAGATAGATCACTTAAAAATTATGACTTTATGTTTAATTTAATTCAATTTTGATTTGATAAACATTAGGCTTAAAATGTAAAAGTCATATTTCATAATATATCTAAGTGACCTTAGCGTGTTGGCTCAAAAATAAGAAAACAAACAAAAGAAAAAACAATTAAGCATATCATGAAGTAGAGAATTGATATTTCATTTTTAATTGTTTCTACTTCATGCAAATGATAGGATACTAATGAATAAGAGATTTAGGTATCCAAAGGGGACCATGAGGGATGGTTCCTTTGGGTACCCAAATACGACATGATGATTTTTTAGGAGACAAGGATAAATGAGCCCTTTCTATTAAAGTTGATGTGTCATTTTTCTTTAAGGGTCTCCATTCATACCTTGGTTGTTTATCTTTAAAATTCATATTATGATTATGTGACATCTTTATATGATTGTATTTGTTTGAAAAATAATTTATTTGAGATTTATGCTTATTCAAATTATTTTTCAAAATAGATTGAAGTTGATCATCATAATGAATTTTATTATATGGATTCTTTGAAAATTTATAAGAGTGATTGTCTTTCTTTAGAATTGAATGTTGAAAGAGTGAGTTACAAAATGTTTTAAATGATTGGTCCTTATTTAGATGATTTTCATTTCCACTCTTTCTTATAGACCTACTCTTATAATATGAAGTTAAGCTTTTAGACTTTTGAAAATTTGATAAACTAGAAAAAAGAGATTTTTCATTATATGAAAATTTTTGAATAAACATTTTTAATGATTCTAGTTTATCCTTTATATTATCATTTTCTTTTATCAATTTTTCATTATGTTCTTTTGAAATTAAAAGTCTTTTTTCTAAAACCTTGAGTTCTTCTTTAAAAGAATTATAATAAAAACAAGGTTTAGCATTTTCAATTAAAGAGCATGAACAAGAATTTGAAACATCAATATAAGATTCTACTTTAGTGTTTGCTTTTAAAGTTTTATTTTCTAAACGTAATTTGGAATTAGCACGTTTCAACTTTGAAATTTTACGTTTAACAAATTTAAGCACACGAAATGTAGAAATAGAATTAGTTACTAAAAGAGAAGATTTAGATTTTCTTACCTTGCTATAGTTTCCGTCTTCTCTTTTGCTTGATGTTTTGCCATCAACTGAGTCCAATATTGTGACGTTGTCTTCTTCATCTTCCTCTTCCAAACAAGAGTGTCCATCATCCTTTCCGCTTGATGAGCATTCTATGGATCCATCCTTTGTGTAGCTTTCTTGAATATTTGCATAGGCTTGCATATTCTCTGGTTCTTATGAATGTTCCGTACCTGTAGAAGGAGAATCATAAGTTCTTTCAAGAAAACTCCAAATTTCATATGCGGTAGGTAAAGTATAAATAAGTTTGAAAATATTTTGGTCTAACGCACAAAATATACTATTCATAGATTTTGCATTTAAAATAATTTCGTTTTTAGTTAGTACGCTAGATGGCTTTTTAATAGTAATATTCCAAACTTTTTCATCTAAGGCCTTAAGAAAATTTTTCATTAATATTTTCCACCCTTTAAAATTTTTGCCCATAAATAAAGGTGGTGATAATATTTTTTCATTTATATTAAAATTTTCCCCACTAGTAGAAGCGAGATCATGATCAAGAGACGCCATTATTCCCGGTTGTTAAGCCGATTTGGAATAACCTCCCTCTGATACCAATTGTTGGATCTTACGGCGCCCTTAGAGGGGGGGTGAATAAGGGAATAAAATTCTTTCTATAATTTTCAAGATAATTACTAAATTGTTTTATAATGAAGGAGATTGAAATAAACAATTTAGATTTAGAATTGAAAACTTAGAACACAATATAATAGAGATTACGCCAAATGATAGAAATCAAGTAAACACAAAAGAGACATGATTATATTATATGAAAAAGTGTTTACATAAATTTGATTTCTATATCGCTAGAAATCGGAGGCGTACAAATGTAAATTTCTTTTTGTTTACCAATCCTTCTCCCAAGGATCGGAAGGCTATCACTTGTCTCTCCCTAGACCAAGCCCAAGCCTATCCTCTAGATCTTCCCAAGATCTAGACGTAGCACACAAGGCCACGATTTCCCACCAAGCCACGCAAGGACTTGGACGCTCCGCACAAGGAAGCGATCTTCCCCTAAGCCACGCAAGGACTTAGACGCTCCGCACAAGGAAGCGATTTTCCCTACCAATACAAAGTTAAATGTATATAAATGAAAATACAAGATAAAATAAGAACTCCCTAGAAATTCAGATCTCTGAAAGGAAGGTTGAAGCCTCGAGATGATCCTTGATGTAGAAGCGCGTCCGATCTCGCCTTCAATTTCAAACCTTCTCAGCATAAATGGGAGTTCATGAGGTTCTGGAGCTCTCTGGATGGAATGCACTCAGGAAGGGACTTGAAATTCTTAATTGGTTGTAATGCACGAACACAAGGTGTCAATTTATAGAAAATCGCTGTCGGAAAATTCCGACAGTGACTGTCGGAAATTTCCGACAGCGTTAAACTGCCGCTGGAGTGGCGTCGTGCGGGCAGTTGCTGTAACAGTCGAGCTGTCGCCTGGGCGACATCACTGTCGGAATTCCGACAGATCAAAACTGCCTTTCGTCGTGCTGCCGTGGAGGGAAGTAGTTGTAACTTCTCTGCTGTCGCCTAGGCGACAGCAGCTGTCGGAATTTTCCGACAGTGAAATTTCCCATATTCAAATTTAGCTCCAGCCTGTAGATTGAGTCGTTCTCATCTCCGAAATGGGGTGGCACGTTCTGTAACTCTTCCTGGATTGAAAATTATGGCCATTTTAAGATCAGCATACAAAACTCATCCAACCTGAGACTTGTCGTTCTCGGATCATGCTCATGAACGAGGACTTGTCTCCTCATTGAACCGGTACAACCTGGCCACTATAAACACACAAAAGACTACATCAAATACATCATGGTATTTGTTATTCTCAAACCAAGAGATGCGGAAAGCAAGCTCCAACACAGAGTGCGAGAAGGCTTTTCAGGCATTGAAGGAACAACTGACGTGGGCTCCCCTGCTCTAGGGACCAAGAGAAGGAGACGACCTTTTTCTCTACCTGGGGGTAGGAGTTGAGGCGGTGAGCTCAGTCTTGGTCCGGGAGGAGGGAAAGAAGCAGCTGTAGATCTACTACGTTAGCCGAGTCCTGAAAAAGGCAGAGTTCAGGTATCCCATCCTGGAGAAGTTGGCACTCGCTTTGATCATCTCAGCCCGGAAGCTCCGTCCCTATTTCCAGGCTCATTCGATCAAAGTGGCGACCGATCACCCCCTTCGCAACATTATGGAAGGAGTGGAGCACTCATGCAGGTTGGCAAAGTGGTCAGTCGAGCTTAGCGAGTTCGCTTTCACTTTCATCCCTCGGCTATCGATGAAAGTGCAGGATGTAGAAGACTTCCTGACATAGTATGTGACTGAGGTGGATGAGTCAAAACCCACCAGGTTGATAGCATGGGAGTTGTTTGCGGATGGGGCATCAGGAAAGAATTCCCTCGGCGGAGGGGTGATCCTGGTCAGTCCGCAGGGGACAAGGATCGAGCAAGCGATCGACATCCGATTCCTCGTGACCAATAACCAGGCCTAGTATAAAGCAGCGGTGGCTGGGCTTCGTCTGGCAAGGGAACTGGGAATCTGAGATGTGAAGGTTTTCACGGATTCAATGGTGGTGGCCTCCCAGGTACAAGGAGAGTTCGAGGCGAAGGAGCCGGCCCTCTAGAGGTATCTGGTGAAGGTTAGGGATCTCATCGGGTGGTTCCGCACTTTCTCCATCCAGCATATTCAAAGAGAGGAAAACGTCCGAGCAGATCGGTTAGCAAAATACGACCCTCGCGTGGGAGGAACGGTGACCGAGTTGTTCCGCCCATCCATCGAGGAGGAGAGCTGATGGAGATCGATCAAAGAGCCTCGTGAGTGGACCCAATCCTTACCTTTCTGGCCTCGGGAAAGTTCCTGGAGGGGGTCCCAGATAAGAAACGATTCAGGTACAAGTCAACATAATACTTGATGCGAGAAGGAAGCTTGTTACAGGAAGACCCTGACTGGGCTCCTAGCAAGGTGCGTGACGGAGGATGAAGTTCTGAAGGTCTTGGAAGAAATCCACTCCGTGGAGTGCGGAAGCCATTCCGGAAGTCAAACCTTAGAGAAGAGAGTGTTGAGGCATGGATACTTCTGACCGACCCTTCGAAAGGACCCCATGGAGTTTGCGAAGAAGTGTCAGGAGTGTCAGCTTTTCACGCCACTCCAACTCCAACCCGCGTAAAGGCTTAGGACAATCACAGCACCCTGGCCCTTTGTCATCTGGGGAATGGACTTGGTCGGCCCATTCCCTAAGGCCAGCGGTCAAAGAAGGTTCCTATTAATCATGATAGACTACTTCTCCAAGTGGTGGAGGTTAATGCTTTGACAAAAATGACCTCGCAGTTAATAAGGAATTTTATTTGGGGAGAAATAATTTGCAGATACGGGCTGTAACATCCCGACTTTTATTGGGCCACTAAACCTTAGTGAGCCCAATAAAAGTAGGCCCGAGCAATAGAAAACTACCTTTTTTAAGTGGTGTTGCGCGCCGCAACTAAGTCGTTGGGGGTACAGTGACCAAATGAACCCCGAATTGACTTCTGTCAGTTCCGTTAGACTCGTATGAACAATACGAGCGCAATGGAATTCGTTGCACTTCGATCCGAGGTCGTTTGGAGAAAACGACCATTTCGGGTGTCGTAGCGTGCCACTACCTCATTATTATGAATAGTGACCGTACGAACCCCGAATTGACTTCTGTCAGTTCCATTAGACTCGTATGAACAATACGAGCGCAACGGAATTCGTTGCACTTCGATCCGAGGTCGTTTGGAGAAAACGACCATTTCGGGCGTCGTAGCGCGCCACTACCTCATTGTTATGAATAGTGACCGTACGAACCCCGAATTGACTTCTGTCAGTTCCGTTAGACTCGTATGAACAATACGAGCGCAACGGAATTCGTTGCACTTCGATCTGAGGTCGTTTGGAGAAAATGACCATTTCGGGTGTCGTAGCGCGCCACTACCTCATTGTTATGAATAGTGACCGTACGAACCCCGAATTGACTTCTGTCAGTTCCGTTAGACTCGTATGAACAATACGAGCGCAACGGAATTCGTTGCACTTCGATCCGAGGTCGTTTGGAGAAAACGACCATTTCGGGTGTCGTAGCGCGCCACTACCTCATTATTATGAATAGTGACCGTACGAACTCCGAATTGACTTCTGTCAGTTCCATTAGACTCGTATGAACAATACAAGCGCAACGGAATTCGTTGCGCCTCGATTCGAGGTCGTATGGAGGGTATGCCATTTTAGGACTATGCAGACCACCTCAGTGCAACGCACGAAATGTAAAGCGCACGAACCCGACATCAGCCCCGCCAAATCTTAATGGGCCCCGGGACCGTGGAAGACCCCGTCCTAGGTTGACCTCGGTCAACCCCACCCCCCAGCTTAAAACACATTGGAGAAGAAAAGAAAGAAAGGGGGGGGGGGGGAGAGAAGCCTCCCCCCCCAAGGGAAGTGGGCTGCCCATGAATAGGCAGCCCCCTATTGGGGCAAAGAGGGCAGGAGAGAGAGAAGGGAGAGGAGGGGGAGAAAATATCTCCCCCCACTCACCCTCCCTTAACCCCACGTGGGGAAAGGAGGAGAGGGGGGGGGAGGTCTCCCCCCTTCCCTATATAAGGGAGGGCTCGGCCCCTCCCTGAAGCACGCCCCCTCTCTCTCTCTCAACTCCCTCCCCTGCCGGCAGCCCCGCCACCCTCCTCGCCGGAACCCTACCCAACCAAGCCGCCACCTCTTCTCCATGGCCGACCACCGCCCCTCCACTTCTCGAGCCCCACCTCCACCACAGGTAGACACACGCCCCTCCTCCTTCCTACCTCCCGGAGGCAAGCCGCCCCCTCCTCGTCGCCGGAGCGCCACCCCGAGCTTGCTCGGGTGGAGGCGCTGGCCGTGGAAGCCACCCCCCCCCCCCCCCAGCGCCGGTGGTGGCGCTGGGGGAGCAGGTCCCCACTCGGGGACCTCGACACCGACGAAGGGGAGGCGGCCGGGCCGCCGGAGGACGCCGCACCCGGCGGCGCCCGAGTCCTCCTCCCCCTCCTCTTTTTCCTGTAAGGAAAACCCCGCCAACCCCGGCGGCGGCCGGCGGCTCCAGGCCGCCGGAACCCCGTCGGAGGTCTGCCCCCTCCCCGGCGCCCCGACCAGGGGTGGCAGGGAGGGCCCTCCCAGAGGAGGCGGCTGCGCAGCCATCTTGCATGGCCCTTGCAAGCTGTACCGCGCCTCCCCGCCTCCCCGCCTCCTCCTGCCCTAATTTCCGGTGGGGTCCGGCAGCGCCAGGCCGCCGGATCACCACCGGAGTGGTCGCCGACCCCCGGCGCACCGACTGGGGGCAGCACCAACACTCTCCCGCGAAGGCGGCAGCGCGACGAGCATGCAGGGTGCATGCGGGCCACGTCGCCGCCTCCCGTTCCCCTTCTGTCGCCATTCCCGGCGGTGGCCGGCGGTGGCCGGTGGCGCCAGGCCGCCGGTCCACCACCGGAGTGGTCGCCGGCCCCCGGCGCACCGACCGGGGGCGGCGCCAGCCCCAGCCGGCCGCTGCCCGGCGGCGGCAGCGGCCGCCTCCCGATATTAAATCGGGATCCGCACGATTTTCCCCCAGGAAATCGTGCGGCTCCCGCCACCTTAATTCCCCCCCCCCCCCCCTTACCTCCAACTGTGTGCCCCCACAGCGGATCCGCTGTGGATCCGCTGTGGGGATCCAAGGAGGGCGCCCGGTGCGGCGCCCCAGATCTTCTTCCTTCCTCTAAACGCACACCAACTGCCCCTTTTACCTCCCCATTTTTCTGAGGAAAAATGGGGCAGTTTCAGAAAAATTTCCCTAAATGAAAAATGTGCCCCGCCCTAAGGGGCACCCCCTGTATTTTTTTGAGAATTTAAGGAGTAGGTTTACTATTTTTAAACCTATCTATAAAGTTTATTTTGAGAAAATAAAGGCCCAAACGAGTTCGTAAAAATCCCCAAAAATCATGGGCTCTAATTAAAGGTATTTTTCAACTACCATTAAAGCGGGAAGATGTGACCTCATATTTTGGTCCTCCAAAAGCATTTTTCAAGCAAAATAAACGCCCGTAAAGGTGCAAAAAAATTCATCGGAATAAGTCGGCGTCCGCGCGACGTATAATTTTTAAACGTTTAATAAAGACTACGCGTAACGATCTAAGAAATCGACTAAGTTAAGAATATCGATGCAAAACTCGAGACGAAATCGCGGTGCGACGCCGCAACCCAATAACGCCGGGATAATTATAAAAGAACGAAACCACGACAAAGGGGAAATTACTAAAAATATCATGAAATATAAATAAACTCCCGAGACGGAGTAGAACCCCTATGAACGGGGAGAAAGCAGAACCTCCTCCGATGAGCGGAGTCGACGTTGAAGCCTCCTCTTATGGAGTGATTGGAATACTAACCATTTACTTATTTACTGCTTTCGGTATTTCTATTTAAATCCAGTCTCGTACTGGTCCCCTGCATTTACTTTCTGTACTTTTCTTTAAATCCAGTCTCGTACTGGTCCCCTGCCTTTACTTTCGGTACTTTCAATTCTCCAGTCTCGCACTGGTCTTAATATGGCCTCTGCTTTCGGCCTAATTTCCTGCTTGATATTATGGCCTCTGCTTTCGGCCTACTTTTCTTCTTAATATGGCCTCTGCTTTCGGCCTACCTTTCTGCTTAATATGGCCTCTGCTTTCGGCCTACTTTTCTGCTTAATATGGCCTCTGCTTTCGGCCTAATTTCCTGCTTGATATTATGGCCTCTGCTTTCGGCATATTTTGCTGCTGCACTTATTCGTATTGGGGTACTGACTGCAGCCCTGCGCTGGCAAGCGGTGCTTATCCTCCCTCCTGCGAGGCCTTAGTTGGGGGAAACCCGGAGTTTAGTTTCTCCTCCTAAGTTAGCCCCAAATAAGGAGCCCTCATACCGCCCAGCCTCCCGGTCAGAAGTTGCGTGACCGGTCGAGTAAGAATGTCGCGTCAAGTTTTAAAGCGCTCGCTTTAAGTTTTGAAGATTGTTTGAAAGTGGCGGGTCGGTCACGCCCATAGACCGTTCGTACCGGTGTGGGAGGGTTGACGACTCATGGCGACAGGGAGATGTGCGCAGTGGGTTATCTCCACTCCGAACCCGCAATTTTGCCTCCGCTGGTCGGCCTAAAAATCGGTTCCCCGGATGTCGCTCACATCCTAATAGTACACCAAGTTGTACAGGAGGGCCTGAGTGATACGGTACGACTACATTCAGAAGTGGCAAGACTGGCCACTGTCACCGACGGCCACATCGGTGAGGCCCGCGGGGTTAGCTCCCCTGCTTGAAATAAAGCGGTCTAAACTGTGTCGACACAGGGTTTTTGTGTGTGTACAGGTTTGAATACCTGGGTGCGTATACGCGCGAGATAGTGTTGTGTATTTACTATTCGGCGCGGTTATGGATAATAGGGCGGAGCCCTTATATATATATGCATACCTGTTGCTAACTCTCTTCCTTGCTTCAGCTATTTATTTCTGTCCTTTAGCCGCCCCCTGGATATGGATCCGGGGAGGGGATGTATTTTCTACTTAGCTCTGTGACTAACGGTTATTTCTTATAACCAATCACAGGAGATGGGACAGCGTGAAGCCCTCGCACCACAGGATGAGATACCAGCCTTGGAGATGGGACAGCGCGAAGCCCTCGCACCACAGGATGAGATACCAGCCTTGGAGATGGCCCGTTCGATTACCCCGGCCTCGCCCCCTGTCTTCCGCGACGTGAGTCCTAGAATATAGGACTAGACTAGGATCTTTTGTTTCGTCGATGTAGCCCTGAGGCAGTAGTTGTAAACGTTAGGCTTCGGCCCTGTTTAAATATGTGAATATAAGCTGTGTGCTTGTTTTTCTGTCTTTCGATTGCTTCCTCTATGCGTTCTGATGTGATGTTATGATTCTTGTGCCTGACAAGGAGACCGCTCGGTGCTAAAAAGGGGTGGGACGTTGCCACCCGGAAAGCGCTAAGTGGTCATCCTTGGGCAGTAAGATACCCCCTCCCTGAACCCCGTCTCAGGATTGGGGAGGGGGGTCTTACACGGGCTCCCCCTCGCCAAAGTGACAGACAATGGACCACAGTTCGCTAGTGGGGAACTCATTAGCTTATGTGGTCAGTTGGGCATCGATCTCCGCTTCGCCTCCGTTCATCATCCTCGGAGCAACGAGCAAGTGGAGGCGGCAAACAAAGTTATAGTCAACCTGCTGAAGAAAAAAGTGGAGAACTTGAAGGGGAACTGGGTGGAGCAGCTTCCCTCAGTCTTGTGGGCCTTGAGGACGACACCCAACACAACGACGGGAGAAACACCGTTCAAGCTTTCTCATGGATATGAGGCTGTACTCCCAGTGGAATTCGAGGTCAGGTACCCCCGGGTCGTGGTCGCTCAGGAGGGTGGTGAAGACTGGAGGATAGACAATGAATAGGAACAACGGCTCTCGCTGATGTGGTCGAGGAGCTCCGAGACCTCGCAGCGATTCGGTAAGAGGAAGTGAAGCGTCGGATGGCCAGGTATTTTGATAAAAACATTAGAATCAAGCAGTTCGTCCCAGGAGATCTAGTCCTCAAAAAGGTTGATGTCGCGGGAAGGTCGGCGAACGTTGGAAAGCTCCAGCCCAATTGGGAGGGACTCTATGTAATCCTGGAAGCTCTGAAGTCAGGGGGTATCACCTTTAAAATGTTGAGGGAATCCCCCTTGGTAATACTTGGAGTGGCGACGATCTCAAACATTTTTATTCCTATTGAATATTGAGTTTCTTCTCGGAAAGATCTCTTACTCCAACTTATATTAGCTACTCTAGCCCGTGAGAGCGGATGTTGGTGAGGCTTCTAGAAGAGAGACCGCCCCAGGGAGGTGTTGAGTTCTTCCGCCTCCAGGTGAGATAAGCTCCTAGGACGTGGACTGGTTCTCCTCACCCAGTTGGTTTGGGAAGGTGTTGAGTTCCTCTGCCTCCAGGTGAGCTAAGCTCCTAGGACGTGGACTGGTTCTCCACCCCCTAGTTGGTTTGGGAAGGTGTTGAGTTCCTCGGCCTCCAGGTGAGCTAAGCTCCTAGGACGTGGACTGGTTCTCCGCCCCCAGTTGGTTTGTGAAGGTGTTGAATTCCTCCGCCTCCAGGTGAGCTAAGCTCCTAGGACGTGGACCGGTTCTCCGCCCCCAGTTGGTTTGAAAAGGTGTTGAGTTCCTCCGCCTCCAGATGAACTAAGCTCCTAGGATGTCGACCGGTTCTCCGCCCCCTGTTGGTCTGGGAAGGTGTTGAGTTCCTCCGCCTCCAGGTGAGCTAAGCTCCTAGGTCGTGGACCAGTTATCTGCCCCCAGTTGGTCTGGGAAGGTGTTGAGTTCCTCCGCCTCCAGGTGAGCTAAGATCCTAGGACGTGGACCGGTTCTCCGACCCAGTTGGTTTGGGAAGGTGTTGAGTTCCTCCGCCTCCAGGTGAGCTAAGCTCCTAGGACGTTGACCGGTTCTCCGCCCCCAGTTGGTTTGGGAAGGTGTTGAGTTTCTCCGCCTCCAGGTGAGCTAAGCTCCTAGGACGTGGACCGGTTCTCCGCCCCCAGTTGGTTTGGGAAGGTGTTGAGTTCCTACGCCTCCAGGTGAGCTAAGCTCCTAGGACGTGGACCAGTTCTCCGCCCCCAGTTGGTTTGGGAAGGTGTTGAGTTCCTCCACCTCCAGGTGCTCTAAGCCCCTAGGAAGTGTTGAAGTTCTCCACCCTCAGTTATTCCGAGGCAGCGTTCAGTTCCCTCCATCTCAAGTTTAGTTCGGCTCGACTAGAGATGTTGTGTTCCCCCCATCTCAGGTTGAGTTCGGCTCGACCAGAGATGTTGAGTTTTCCTCCATCTCAAGTTGAGTTCAGCTCGACCAGAGATGTTGAGCTTTCTCCACCTCCAGTTGAGCTTGCCTCACGGGAGAGTTGTTAAGTGGAGAAAAGTTTGCCTTCCACCTCAAGTCGAGTTCAGCTCGACTAGAGGTGTTGAGTTTTCCTCCACCTCAGGTTGAGTTTAGCTCGATCAGAGGTGTTGAGCTTTCTCCACCTCCAGTTGAGCTCGGCTCACAGGAGGGTTGTTAAGTAGAGAAAGGTTCGCCTTCCACCTCAAGTCGAGTTCAGCTCAACTAGAGGTGTTGAGTTTTCCTCCACCTCAGGTCGAGTTTAGCTCGACCAGAGGTGTTGATCTTTCTCCACCTCCAGTTGAGCTCGGCTCACGGGAGGGTTGTTAAGTGGAGAAAGGTTCGTCTTCCCCCTCAGGTCGATTCCAGCTGGAGAGCTCAACTAGAGTAACCGATTGGCGAGGCCCTCCAACGATTCCTCTAAAGCCCCAACTACTCGTCAAATATGTGGATTGAACTTTCTTTCCGAGCTTAAGACAAGCTCGGAAAGAGCGGAGATTGTGTACAACCCTCATATTTGCCGAGCTGGTGTGACCCGACGCAGGTAAGATCGCCATAGAGAAAATAGTCGTGGTGCAGTAGATCAACAAATTGGAGGTCACCAAGACCGAAAAGAGAAGGCCCGGGGGGGGGGGGGGGGGGGGTAGACTTCCTCACTTGGACGAGTGGACCTTGGGTCCACTCGCCCAAGACCCCGGGCGAGTGGACCAATGGTCCACTCGCCCGAGTGGGGGGGAGGCGAGTGGACCATAGGTCCACTCTGTAACATCCCGACTTTTATTGGGCCACTAGACCCTAGTGAGCCCAATAAAAGTAGGCCTGAGCCGTAGAAAATGATCGTTTCGAGTGCCGTAATGCGCCACTACCTCATTATCATGAATAGTGACCATACCAACCCCGAGTTGACTTCCGTCAGTTCCGTTAGACTCGTATGGACAATACGAGCGCAACGGAATTCGTTGCACTTCGATCCGAGGTCATTTGGAGAAAATGACCATTTTAGGTATCGTAGCGCGCCACCACCCCATTATTGTGAATAATGGTCGTGCAAACCCCGAATTGACTTCCGTCAGTTCCGTTAGACTCGTATGGACAATATGAGCGCAACGGAATTCGTTGCACTTCGATCCGAGGTCATTTGGAGAAAATGACCATTTTAGGTATCGTAGCGCGCCACCACCCCATTATTGTGAATAATGGCTGTACAAACCCCGAATTGACTTCCGTCAGTTCCGTTAGACTCGTATGGACAATACGAGCGCAACGGAATTCGTTGCACTTCGATCCGAGGTCATTTGGAGAAAATGACCATTTTAGGTATCGTAGCGCGCCACCACCCCATTATTGTGAATAATGGCCGTACAAACCCCGAATTGACTTTTGTCAGTTCCGTTAGGATCGTATGACCAATACAAGCACAACGGAACTCGTTGCGTCTCGATACGAGGTCGTATGGCGAGTATACCATTTAGGGGACTATGCAGATCACCTCAGCACAACGAACGAAATATAAAGCACACGAACCCGGCATCGGCCCCGGCAACTCTTATCGTGCCCCAGGAGCCAAGGAGGACCCCGCCCTAAGTTGACCTAGTCAACCCCCCCCCCCCCCCCCCCCCCCCGAACTCGAATTTGCTAAAGAAAAGGGGGGGAGAGAGAACCCCCCCCCCCCCCCCCCCCAAGGGGGGGGGGGGGCTGCCCCTATTAGGGCAAGGGGCAAGAGAGAGAAAGGAGGGGGGGGGGGGGGGAGAAAATATCTCCCCCCACTCACCCTCCCTTCATACACGTGGAAGGAAGGGAGAGGGGGGAGAGAGCTCCCCTCCTTCCTATAAAAGGAGGGGCAGCCCCTCTCCAATTCCCCCCACACCACCTCCCTCTCTCTCTCAGCTCTCCTCTGCCGGCAGCCCCCCCAGCCAGCCACCCCCTCCTCCTCCTTGCCGGAGCAAGCCAGCCCCAAAGCCGCCGCCACCACCTCCTCCCTCATGGCCGGCCGCCCCTCCACCCGAGCCCCTCACCAGGTAGAACCACCTCCCCTCCTCCTTCCCACCTCCCGGAGGAAGACCCCCCCCCCCCCCCCCTCCCTCTGTCGCCGGAGCGCCGCCGGCCGCTGCCCCGAACCTTGCGAGGTTCGGGGAGGAGGCCGACCGAGGAATCCCTCTCCCCCAGCGCCGGCGGTGGCGCTGGGGGGGGGGGGGGGGGGGGGGGGGAGGGGTCCCCCTCGAGGACCTCGGCGCCGACACAGGGGAGGCGGCCGGGCCGCCGGCGGGCACGGCCAACGGCGCCCGTGGCCTCCCCCTCCTCCCCGCACTTCCTGTAGGAGGATAACCCCCTCCCCCGGCGGCGGCCGGCGGCTCCAGGCTGCCGGGCCACCGCCGGAGGGTTGCCCCCTCCCCGGCGCCCCGACTAGGGGCGGCAGGGAGGGCTGCGCACGAGGAGGCAGTGGCGCAGCAAGCCGGCATGGCTCGTGACGGCTGCGCCGCGCCTCCCCGTCCCCTCTGCCCCCCCCCCTTTCCGGTGGGGTCCGGGGGCGCCAGGCCGCCGGGCCACCACCGGAGTAGGCGCCGACCCCCGGCGCTCCGACCGGGGGCGGCACCAGTGACCCCTCGGCGGGGGCAGCGGCGCAGCGGGCCTGCATGGCCCATGCAGGCCACGCCACCGCCTCCCGCCCTCTGTATCACCTCCCCCGGCGGTGGCCGGCGGCGCCAGGCCGCCGGACCACCCCCGGAGGAGTCGTCGGCCCCGGGCGCACCGACCCGGGGCGGCGCCGGTCCCAGCCGGCCGCTGCCCGGCGGCGGCAGCGGCTGCCACCCGGGAGAGCTCGGGGGCCGCACGATCTCCCCCAGGAGATCAAGCGGCCCCCGAAACCTGGTTTCCCGCCCCCGCCTCCATTTGTGCGCCCCCCGCAGCGGATCTGCCACAGATCCGCTGTGGGGGCCGCGGGAGGGCGCAGGGTGCAAAACCCCTGCGCCTCTTCCCTGCCTCTAACCGCACCCCACCCTTTTTTCCCTTCCCCATTTTTCTGAGGAAAAATGGGGCCTCTTCAAAAGAAATTTCCTAAATGAAAATTGTGCCCCACTCTTAGGGGCATCTCCTGTATTTTTTTTTTGGATTTTTGGGAGGAGTTTTACTATTTTTAAAACCCATTATAAAGTTTATTTTAGGAAATAAAATGCCCAAATGAGTTTCTAAAATTCCCCAAAAATTAGGGGCTCTAAGTATAGATATTTTGTAAATACTATCAAAGTTGGGAGGTGTGACCTTTTGATTTGATCCCTTAAATGCTTTTACAAGCAAAAATAGACGCCCGGAAAAGAGCGAAATTCATCGAAGTGAATCGGCGCCCCCTCGACGCATATTTTAAATGCTTATCAAAATTATGCGTATCAATCTAAAGAATCGACTAAGCTCGGAAAAGCAACGCAAAAATCGGAACGACATCGCGGCGCGGCACCAAAATTTAACCCCGCCGCGACGATAATAAAAGAACGGAGTCGTCGATCGAAGCCTCCTCTTATGGAGTGATTGGACTACTAACCAATTCCTCTTATGCTTTTACTGCTTTCCGTACTTTCCATTAAATCCAGTCTCGCACTGGTCCCCCGTATTTACTTCTGTACTTTTCTTTAAATCCAGTCTCGCACTGGTCCCCCGCACTTATTTTCTGCACTTTCAATTAAATCCAGTCTCGCACTGGTCCCCCGTATTTACTTCTGTACTTTTCTTTAAATCCAGTCTCGCACTGGTCCCCCCCCCCCCCCCGCACCTACTTCCTGTACTTCCAATTAAATCCAGTCTTGCACTGGTCCTATCATTATGGCCTCTGCTTTCGGCCTACTTTCCTGTTTATTACATGGCCTTTGCTTTCGGCCTACTTTCTGCTTATCATTATGGCATCTGCTTTCGGCCTACATTTCTGTTTAGTGTTATGGCCCCTGCTTCGGCCTAATTTACTTGCTAGTGCAGAGCTGCCGTGGCAACAAATGCGGTGCTTATCCTCCCTTCGGCGAGGCCTTAGTTGGGGAAAACCCGGAGTTGAGTCTCTCCTCCCAGGCTAGCCCCAAGCAAGGAGCCCTCATATCGCTAACCCTCCCGGTCCAAGGTCGTGCGACCGGTCGAGTAGAATTGCCACGTGGCCTAAGGGTTTGTTTTATATAAAGCAGGTGAAGATTGATTGGAAGTGGCGGGTTGGTCACGCTCGCAGACTGTTCGTACCGGTGCGGGTGGGTTGACGACTCATGGCGACAGGGAGATGTGCGCAACGGGTTATCACCCTCCGAACATGCAGTTTTGCCTCCGCTGGTCGGCCTACAAATCAGCTCGCCGGATGTCGCTCACATTCAGTTGGTACACCAAGTTGTACAGGAGGGCCTGAATGATACGGTACGACTACATTCAGAAGTGGCAAGACTGGTCACTGTCACCGACGGCCACATCGGTGAGGCCCGCGGGGTTAGCTCCCCTGCTTGAACGAAAGCGGTCTAAACTGTGTCGACACAGGGTCTTTTGTGTGCGTACGGGTTTGAATACCTGGGTGTGTGTCTGCGCGATATAGTGTTGTGTTGTTGCTATACGGCGCAAATACGGGCCTTAGGGCAAGCGGCCCTATCTCTCTCTATATATATATATATATACGTATATATATACATATTCACCTGCTACTAACCCTCTTCCTTGCTTCGGCTATTTCTTTTCTGTCCTTTAGCCGCCCCCCCCCCCCCCCCCCCCCCCCCCCCCCGATAAGGATCCGGGGAGGGGAGGTATTGTTCTACTTAGCTCTGTGACTAACGGTTACTTCTTATAACCAATCACAGGAAACAGGACATCGTGAAGCCCCCACCCCGCAAGATGAGATACGTGCCTTAGAGATGGCCCGATCAGACACCCCAGCCTCTCCTCCTATCTTCAGAGACGTGAGTGCGAGAGAATAAAGACTAGCCTAGGGCTCCTTGTTGTTTTGGACTATGTAGCCTTCGGGCAATATTTTGTAAAACGATAGGCTCCGACCATATTTAAATGTGTAATATAAGCAGTATGCTTGTTTTCTTTATATCATCTGCTTCCGCTGTGCGATCTGATGTGATGTAATGATTCTTGTGCCTGACAAAGAGACCGCTCAGCGCTAAAAAGGTGGGACGTCGCCACCCGGAAAGCGCTGGGTAGTCCTCTTTGGGCAGTAAGATCCCCCCCTCCCTGAACCCGGTTCAGTCTGGGGAGGGGGGGTCTTACACACTCGCCCCGGGCAACTGGGCGAATGGACCTATGGTCCACTCGCCCGGTTAGCTGAGTGGACCATGAGGCCCACTCGCCTAGTTTGGGTGGTGGACCACTACAACAAACTGCACCTGTTGTAATGACTGAAATATAACTAAAACACAGTTTGTTACTAATAGTTATATTTAGTAACACATTTTTGTTGTTGTTACAAAAAGTACTTTTTTGTAACGAATATTTTAAATTTTGTTACAATAATAATTAATTCGTTACTATAACTGTAAGTATTTGTAACAACACTAATGTTACGTTACAAATAGAAAACTTTTCTCACAATACATATCAATTGTAACCACATCATGAAAGTTTTTTGTGACAAAGACATTGTTCTTACTAATAGTAATATTTTATTATTAAAGTTTTGTTACAAAAAATATATCCTATTTTATTTTCAATTTTTGTACTATTTTATTATCAAAATTTTGAATTATTATATTTTTTTTTTAAAAGAAAATTGTATGCGCGCGACAGTACCCCGCCTCGATAGTGCTCTAACGCGACGACAGTACACCTACAGCTCGCAAACATCCGTGCGCGGCTGTCGCAGATATGTGGTACTATTGCGACATGTATTTTTGCGCGTACGGGTTTTTTTATAAATCTTTAACTTTTTATAAAAAGTTTTTCTGCCTCTCTCTCATGCAGCTCTATCTCTCTCACACATGAATGAATGAAATATACGGATGAAAATTTCCGTCCATAAAATTTTGAACAAAACAAAACTAAAAATTAAAAATATATTAAATGTAAAAATGAATGCAAATTAATATGACATTAATTTTTTAATATAATTTTGGAATTAAAATAAAATCACGCACGAACTCGCGTGCACGCAAATGCACTCTCGCGCGCACGTAAATGCACTCTCGCGCGCACGCAAATGCACTCTCGTGCGTGTAGTTTTCCTTTTTTGCTTGAGAGCTAGCGCATATTGCATGTGTCGGGGCTCAAACACAGACACATGCACACACACAGACACGGACAACCAAACACACAAACATCCATTTGCGAGTTGTAGCAATGTCTTTCACGTACGACCGCCGCCGTTGTCTCCCCTCTCTTCGACGGTCGCCGCCGCCGTCGCCTCTCTCTTCCACGGCCGCCGCCATCGTCGTTCTCTTTCTCGGCCGTCGCCGCGTGCCGTTCTCTTCCACCTAGTTTATTAAGTTTTGTCTATTTCCTTCCCTCACACATTAATGAAATATATGGAGGGAAATTTCCCTCCATAAAATTTTGCACAAAACAAATCAAAAAATTTAAAACATATTAATATAATTTTTGAATAAAAATAACGATCGCGCACTGGCCCCGCATGCACGCATATTTTTTCATTGTGCGCAGGGGTGAAATAATTGTACCCTTCGAGCGCTCATTTTTCGCTCGAGCACGTGCTTTTCACTCTGATGCGCATTTTATATGAGCTGTAAAGTACATTTTCACCGTTTGTTATCTCACTTGACACCTTCCAATGTCCAAGCTAGTGAATTGATTCTGATGTCTGTGAATATGCAAAGTCACTGGACATTAATATGGAATTTAAGACATCATAGTTGTACTTTTATGACTCATTGCTCTACAAAATGTACATGAACAAATTACCTTCATTGGTATGTTCAGTTCAGTATCTTGTATTTTTAATTTTTAATACCATTTTTATAATTTGTAAAGATTCATTATAATTTCTGCAAATTAAAGGGCTGCACGAGGATGCAATGGATGCTTTTTCTGTTGATATTTTCAATTGGGAGATAACGATAATGAGTGAAGTTCCGATTCAAAAAAACAGCCACAATTGTGGTGTGTTCGTGCTAAAGTACTTGAAGGTGGAGACTAACAAGAAGATCATCACTTTGTCATACTATAAAGGGTGACAAAAAATATGCCCAAATTCAGAGCTGATATTATGTTTGAAATGATTCAATGTTTCTGTTGTAATCCTTAATTAACATTCTGGTTACATGCACAATTTTTTGGTAGGTACTGTGTACCCAGACGATATTTTTTTGTGGGTAAATGATTACCTAGCTGATCTAACAGCTTAGGGTGTTTGTTCTTACGTTTTTTGGAAAGTAATTTTTGTTGGTTGGATGTTCTATATTGAGTTGGCTGAATGTAGCTACACATTGAAGTGAATCTATTTGCTTGCAACGTAAACCTTTATAATGTTGTCCTTCATAAATGTTTAATCCGATATGAAGTGCAAATAGCTATAAGCATGTACTTCAAAAAAATTTTACAAGCCTGTATGAAGTGCAAAAAGTTATTAGCTTTTTTATCAAGCTTGTGAATTCGACCGTGATCTGACCTTATTTGTTTGATCAGATCTGTTAATCCGATCATAATCTGACAGCAATAATGCAGAATTTATTATGTTATTACGATATAATAGTAACTACTAATGCATATCAAACCCAAATGCAAAATTACAACTGAGATACTAAAAAAACTATTAGCAAAATTGATCACCAACGAAGCACATCAGAGACACTATAAAAATTAAACGAAACGGACAGAGAAACTTCATCTTTTAATTCACTGAATATATAGCCGGACACTCCAAGCGACATGGTAGAGGACCCTCCCTCCGAATTTCCCTCCCATAGGCATACCCAACACGCCCTCGACCTTATTTCGGGTTTTTCACTTCCCCACCTATCACTTTATCCACGCAATCCTAGTGCGCACGAGGAACCCCCAACTCTATCTTTAAATTGTGTTATGAACCAAAACTTGGAATTTTTTTGGCTGCTCCCCTTATTGATACCTTCCCCGAACACGCCCCTCCGTCTTCCACCATTCGGTCCACGAGTATTTTTCCAAATGAAGTTGTGTATGACTCCAATTCACGTGTGCCGTTTGACTTGATCTCATTACCTCCTGCGTATGAACCAAGACAATTTGCAAATGACATTGTTCCTCACTTACATGCGTTGCACCACGAGATTCACCACCGATTAACCACTACATACATTGCATACCGCGCCCAAGCGAATGTGCACAAACGGGCTCGAGTTTTTGATGTTGGAGATTTAGTCTTGGTTAAGTCAATTCCCGAACAATTACTCACGGGTTCCGTAATGAAATTAGCCAACCGGCGCGCCGACCCTTTTAAGATTTTAATGATGTTGGGTGATCACGCGTACATTCTTGACTTGCTTACCGATTAGGGCATACACCCCATGTTTCTTGTTTCTAATCTTACACCGTCTCATGAAACACCGCAAGAATTACTTCACCCCTCTTCTTCATCTCCTTACGGCCATTCTATTGGGTTAGAGAGTGATTTCATGCCCCAACATTTTGCTAACTTGGAGTTGCCCCCCTCACCTACTAGAGGGGTTCCAAGTCATATTATGCTTGTTACTGATACTTGTCTCAGGTTCCAGAAGATTCTATTTGTTCCAACTCAGATTTTGGAGATTCCACCATTTGCTTCCACGGAGGGCGGCATATACCGCTACTTGGTTCGTTGGAAGGACCGCCCCGGATATGACACCACTTGGGTGACCGCCGCAGAGTTGGAGCGTCTTGATGCTGACATGCTACACCTTTACCGCTTAGACCACTCACCGGTGATGAGTGATTTTGAGCGGAGGAGGATTGATGGCGCCGACCCGGTACCACTTGGCGGCGCGACACACCATTACAACCTTCGTCCCAACACGCGGAGGTCCTACCGCAACATGATCCGTTATATTTAATTAGCTCGTCTTTTAATATTATCAAACAGTTTATGCGCATTTTAATTTAATCGGGCGCGTCCGATCGACCAAAATGTTAGGTGGTCACGGACGTTTCATCTCCTTTTTATTTCCTGTATTTTATTTAGGCTTTAGAACCTTGGATGACTAGGATTAGAGATCCACTTATGTTTGGCTAGGATGAGCTTATGGGGGAATATATATACCCCTCTCTTAATGAAATTAGGGTAGAATTGATTTGACTAAAAAAAGGACTCCTCCTTTATTCTTGCCGTGAACTCCAAGGGAGGCATCCGTGGAGTTCCTGTTCCAGCTCCGACGCGACACCGGCGGCATCCCCGGCGTGACACCGGCGGTCATCCTCCCTCCTTCCGGCGCGACACCGGCGGCATCCCCGGCGTGACACCGGCGGTCATCCTCACTCCTCCCGGCGCGACACCGGCCTCTCCACCTTCTCCCTCCGGCGTGACACCGGTGGCTTCTACCTTCTCCCTTTGGTCCGTCGGAGCGATCTCTTCCAGCGGCGGATCTCCCTTCCCGGCGCGAATAGTGCAGTGGACTGGTCGAGTGGTGCTCCTCCTCTACCGCCAAGGAGAGTCCTTGCGCCGGCGATAGAGGCATTTGGTTATTTTCCGGATCTCACCCGGTTGGGTAACGCGTTTCTCACCCCCCTTCTAGTGCGATTCGTCTCTACATTTTTATTCTTATGTGTGAATGAATGTGGTGGTGTACGATCGGAAATAGCGAAAGCTAGTCGGAGCAAGTCTTGTTCGTCGCCGCTCTCCAACCAGTTGGTCGGAAAGGTAGTGCGCCCGGTTATTTAATTTTGTTGGAAATTTGTCCAAACCCGGACGGAATCTCTACGTTAAAATTTTGCGTCCGCTAAGTTCATCGCTTGGTTGATATTGCATGCATAGTATAATTGTGGATGATTTGAATCACGCCAAGTGTTTGTTGAAATGTCTCACAACCTCGTGAATTTAGTAATTGTGCGCAAGTTCTAAGCTTGCTACATCAGTCTGTTTCAGAGTTGACATTTCCCATGAAGTCGAACTCCTTAAGTTTTTCAAACGCTCGATCCGTCTTAGTTTTAGGGTCTTGTTTCCTCTCTGTATGATATGCACGTGAAATTAATAAAAAATTGTATGAATAAGCAATCTTCAAAGAAAATGAATTTATCTAATAATGCAAAGGAAACTTACTTTGTTTCTTTGATGGCTTTTCAAAATAACTATTCAACCGAACTTTTGGTAAACCTTTACGACGTCATGCCTTTGGATCCCTTAACAAGTATGTGCCCTGGAAATTTCCTTCTATAGTTCGTTTCTTCAAGCCCTTTTCATAGTCTACTATTTCTTCTGCACTCCTCAATTCATTCATGGCGGTAAGCACATGTTGCTGGGTTGGTTGGCAATTATCTACTAAATGAGCTAACTCGTACGTGAACCTCATAAGATGGTTTCTAAACACCAAGTTGGATTGGTTCTCCTTCATGCATGTAGTCCTGGAGAGGTACAAATCTTTCTTGGCACCCAGTGTAAATCTCTTTAGAAGGTATTTAAAATTAATTTGTCTTACATTCTTGAAATTGTATAATCTTAATATGCGTTTACACAAGAATCCTTTTGTTTCAAAACCCTTGCAAGAGCACATCGCATCATATGTGTTACAATCAACTTTAACTAACCATTGTTTGTCATCGTCCACGAATGCATCACAATGTGTTGTGATGTATAACATATGATCATCATACTTAACTTCTTCAGTGATGCTCACACTAACTTCCCTATCCATAAAAATTTGTTCGAAAACGAAAAACATTTTTCTTGTGTAAACCTTCGACGCTTGTTTTAATAAGAGACAATTTTGAAAATTTAAAGTGATAAAACTTTGCTTACACTTGAAATCCTCATCATGTTCAGATCTCCTCCAAGATAAAATCATCTTCTCTATCCCACTAAAACACTCAATAAGAGAATTTGTAGGTTTTGTACAACCATGTAACACATTGTTAGCCGATTCACTTTTTTGAGTAGATAGAATGCATAAATCCAGAATGTTAAAGCCTGAAAAATCTCGGCTCCAAAATTCGGATCAATGCAGCCCGAGGTTACTGATCCTGCGGTCCAACTCCACGGCTCGGATAGCTAAAATATGAGAGAGAAAAATGACTAAGCACACTCCAGGTGCTCCAGCAGGGAGGTCCCACCACGTACCCGGAAGTTTGGGAGAAACTTCCCCTCCGCAACCAAAAGCTGGGCGAGGTACTAGACAGACATGGATTTGGCGAGTATCCAGCTTGGGGGGACCTCGACCACTTCCAAAAAAGTCCCCTTTCTAGTACCCCTGGGGGGCTATTTATAGAGAAATCCTGGGGGGGGTCCAGGCGAGGATACTGTCTCTGCTCGCGAGTTACAAGGGCTACTCGCCCATACTCGCGAGATACTCGCCCAAGCTCGCCTCTGCTCGCCCCTTGTTCACCATACTCGCCCCTTGCTCGCCATACTCGCCCCTTGCTTGCCATACTCGCCCCTTTCTCGCCATACTCGCCCCTTGCTCGCCATACTCGCCCAGCTCGCGTCTTGCTCGCCCAGCTCGCGCCTTGCTCCTGCTGGCTGAGTTGCCTTGTGTCTTGGACTGCCAGCTTCTGTGCTGATCTTTTGACCTTGACTTCAACCTACGTGGCTTTGAATGCGCCTACCCTCGGAGAATGAGGGTTGTACACAGAATAGTTTTATTAAATATTGTGGACCATTTCTTTCTAACTTTGTATAGATTAGATAACCATCTATTTTCCTTGAACTTACCTCTTATAATAATTACACTCCAATTTAAATCAAACTCAGCCTCATTGTCGTATTTGCTCATGCATTGATGGAGTTGTTGAAAGTTAGCACATTTGAAGGTGCTTTCTTGGAAATGTGTCACTGACACTACAAGAAAAACATTGATTAGCAAGGACCAAACTTCCTTGCTAATTAATTAAATTCCTTGCTAATTTTAATTAGCAAGGAATTTAGAAACAAAAAAAATAACTAGCTAATATGATCCTAGTTAAATTTAGCAAGGGATTTATTGATTCCAAATCTGCAAGGATTTTTTATCAAGGTATTTTTTTCCTTCTTAAATTAGCAAGGAAATCTATTTTTGTTGCTAACTTTTTGTATTTATTTTATTAAATTCATTCATGCATGTAGTCCTTGAGAGGTACAAATCTTTCTTGGCACCTAGTGTAAATCTCTTTAGAAGGTATTTAAAATTAATTTGTCTTACATTCTTGAAATTGTATAATCGTAATATGCGTTTACACAAGAATCCTTTTGTTTCAAAACCCTTGCAAGAGCACATCGCATCGTATGTGTTACAATCAACTTTAACTAACCATTGTTTGTCATCATCCACGAATGCATCACAATGTGTTGTGATGTATAACATATGATCATCATACTTAACTTCTTCAGTGATGCTCACACTAACTTCCCTATCCATAAAAATTTGTTCGAAAACGGAAAACATTATTCTTGTGTAAACCTTCGACGCTTGTTTTAATAAGAGACAATTTTGAAAATTTAAAGTGATAAAACTTTGCTTACACGAAATCCTCATCATGTTCAGATCTCCTCTAAGATAAAATCATCTTCTCTATCCCACTAAAACACTCAACAAGAGAATTTGTAGGTTTTGAACAACCATGTAACACATTGTTAGCCGATTCACTTTTTTGAGTAGATAGAATGCATAAATCCAGAAAATCTTTATTAAATATTGTGGACCATTTCTTTCTAACTTTGTATAGATTAGACAACCATGTATTGTCCTCTAACTTACCTCTTATAATAATTACACTCCAATTTAAATCAAACTCAGCCTCATCGTATTTGTTAATGAAAACTAAAGGGTGTGTGTGCGTCACTGCGTAAATATATTATCGAAAAAATTAAGGATAAACAATTAGCTGAATGCAGCGACTACACGATACACAAGGATCGTTCTTATCCAAGTATTATTTGTCTCAATTGGAATTTCAAAACGCAAGCAGTATATTCGAAATGAGTTCACAAAATTGAGAGACACAAATATTATAATACTAAACAGAACGGTAAAATAGTTGAAGTGCGGAATTATTTTATAGCGTTCTTGGATTCCTGCTCATGTTTCATGATCGCGGAAATGCGCAATAGCTGTGATGTATTCTTCCGTATGAAGTCCACTGTGTTCGTAGATCTTTCAAGCATACAAATGTATTCAACTCTGATTTCTGATATCAAAGTGAAATCTGATGGTGAAGATCAGAGATCTTTCAGTCGGGCTCTAATGTCTTTCACAGCCACTGTAAATAGCAGGCCACTAATATATATATATATATATATATATATATATATTGCAGGATATGTACCGTTGCCGGTCTCCGAGTGTCGCCGGCCGATCCTGTTCCCAGATCCGGATGGAAGAGGAGGTAGAGAATCTTACCGGCGGCGGAGTAACAGGAAGAATGCGAGACTGAAAACGCAAAAGACTGCCGGCGATCTTTGGTTCTTCCCTGGATCCGGCAGCGGCGAGTCCTGGATCGCCTTGCTCGCCGGCGATCAGAGGCGTAGGGAGATGTGATTCCTTGCGCAGGAGGGAGAAGAGGAACTCGTGCTTTGGCTACAGTTACTAAATAAAACAAAATAAAAGGGAACTGAGAGTCACTCTTGTTCACAGCCGTAAATCGCATGGAGGAAACCTAAGGCTTTAATAGGAAAACCTTTCTTTTAGGATTTACCAAAAATGGGGTTAATGAATTCCCATAACTCCTAATAAAATTAATCCTACAAATTAATTAGGATTAATTTCCCCATGTAAAAACGTAACGTGCCAAGAGCGAGACCGATTCGCGCCATAAACTTACGAGACGATCTGGCCCACCTATCACAAGCTTCGACCGTTCGCGTGACTGAATTAACGCGCGCTCATGGGAGTCTGAATATGCTCTAATTTCCGCGCACGACTTCGTCGGAACGTCTCGGCGAAACTAGTCCACCTTACGGGAAATTTTCCAACATTCTCCCACTTGGACTTGAATTCACCGTACCTCATGACGTTCCATATGAAGTCTTCACTAGACTTAAGGGTACCACTAGCTAGCACGACATTAAGAGTCTACTCCCACGTCAATCCGGTCCAACCAAATCTTTCACTCCGAATCATGGCGGCAACCACATCATTGAGCGACACGGGACCTTCCATGGTCACAGTAGCTTCCAGATTCAATTGACATGGACAAAGCGCGGTTAGAATTTAGGATAACATCATGAAGAATGTGTGCACACGTAATTGTTATCCTAGTTTGGTGGTCAACCAATTTCTCGAATGAATGCACTAAACCATGCTTTGAGAAATTCTTTATGTGCTCAAAAGAACACGTATGTCACTTTCTTAAGAATTCACTTAATGTGTCATAACGGACATACAAAGGCTTAATGAAAATAAATGAAGCGCCCATAAGCCTTATGCTCAGACTGACACTCATCCGAGTCTTTTGAATGAAGTGTGATATATCACAACGCGTTATGAGTATCGCTACTTAATGATACTCAACACGAATATTTTCTTAATGTTTGATATCAAACTATCAAATACAAAGTGCTTAATTAAATAACAGATGTATGAATTGGAGCTACACGCAGCCTCCCACTAATCTAGCATATTAATCGACTCCTTAAGCCCCATACTGCAGACATGTTTTTGAAACACGTTGGGGCGAAGTCCCTTAGTAAGTGGATCGGCTACCATGTCATCTGTTCCTATATGCTCCACCGTAATGTCACCTTTCTTAACCATTTCCTTAACGGTCAGAAACTTAATTTCCATATGTTTGGACCCTGTGATACTTTTATTGTTCATTGAGAACAAAACTGCAGAAATGTTATCACAGTACAACCGGATGGGTCCTTCTATAGAATCGACGACCTTTAGCTCAGTAATAAAGTGCTTAAGCCACACAGCATGAGTAGAAGCTCCAAAAAGAGCGACGAACTCTGCGTGCATGGTAGATGAAGTAATGAGTGTCTGTTTGACACTCTTCCATGAAACGGCTCCGCCAGCAAACTTAAACACATAACCCGAAGTAGACTTTCTATCATCCTCACACCCAGCAAAATCAGAGTCTGTATACCCCACCAAATCGAGATTCTGAACCTTATGGTAGACCAACTTAAAATCTTTCGTCCCCTTCAGATACCTTAAGACCTTCTTGGCAGCCACCCAATGACAGGGTCCTGGGCTCGACTGATATCTGCCTAGAAGTCCTACTGCGAAGGCAATGTCCGGTCTGGTACAGACCTGGGCATACATTAAACTGCCTACCGCACTAGCATAAGGAATGTCCTTCATAGACTCTCTCTCAGTGTCGTTCCTGGGGCATTGTGACAAGCTAAGCTTGCCACCCTTAAGCACAGGGACATCACCGGGCTTACAATCGAGCATGCTAAATCTCTCAAGTACACGCTCTATATAGGCTCTCTGAGAGAGTGCTAACGTATGGTGAGATCGATCCCTAATGATCTCAATCCCTAGGACGAAAGATGCTTCTCCAAGATCCTTCATATCAAAGTGCTTTGACAAAAATTGCTTAGATTCATGCAATAATGCCAAATCACTGCTCGCAAGCAAAATATCATCTACATATAAAATTAAGAAGATGAATTTACTCCCACTGATCTTGAGATATATACAGCGGTCCACCTTGTTCTCTTCAAACCCAAATGAAGTAACTATCTCTTCGAATTTCAAATACCACTGTCTAGAAGCTTGCTTCAGACCATATAGGGACTTGTTAAGTTTACACACAAGTTGGTCACTGTGACCGGACTTGAATCCCTCAGGCTGCACCATATAAACTTCTTCGGCAAGATCGCCATTCAAGAATGCGGTCTTAACGTCCATCTGATGTAACTCCAAATCATAATGAGCTACAAGCGCCATTATTACTCTGAAAGAGTCTTTAGAGGAAACAGGGGAAAAGGTCTCATTGTAATCGATACCTTCTCTCTGTGTAAATCCCTTGGCAACTAGTCTGGCCTTAAACCGCTCGATCTTCCCTTTGGAGTCCTTTTTGGTCTTAAATACCCATTTAGAACCAATGAGTTTGCAACCTTTAGGTAACTCAACTAACTCCCAAACTTTATTCAGCTTCATAGACTCCATCTCATCTTTCATCGCTTCCCACCACAGATCAGTCTGAGGTCCAGAGACAGCCTCATTGAATGTTACTGGGTCAACCACATGACCAATGTCAAAATCACTCTCACCCAAGTAAACCTCATAGTCAGAGGAAATCGCTGGCCTTCTTTGCCTAATGGATCTCCTAGCAGGAGGATGATCCTCCGGAATCTGTGGAGGAATCTCAATTGGAATCGGTGGTAAAACCGGCTCCACTTCCTCTACAGGTTCTATCCTAGGTTCAGGCACCACCAGGTTTTCCAATAAAGGCACAGATAGATTAATGGGCACGATTTCATCGACTTCACTAACTGGGTAAGAACAACTCGGTTCGTCAGCAACATCTAATTCCAAGAATTTGGCTGTTTACGATTCTACAATTCTGGGTCCTCCTAAAGGGGAATAAAACCTAAATCCCTTTGAATGATCCGGGTAGCCTATGAAGTAGCAACGACAAGACCTTGGGGCAATTTTACTCTCCGATAGATTATAAAGTCGGACTTCTGCAGGACAACCCGAGACACGCAAATGATTAAGGCTGGGTCGCCTACCAGTCCACAACTCGAACGGTGTTTTGGGTACTGACTTTGAAGGTACTCTATTGAGGATATACACTGCGGTCTTAAGTGCCTCACCCCACAAAAACTCAGGAAGATTCGTCCTACTCATCATGCTCCTCATCATTTCCTTAAGGGTGCGATTGCGCCTTTCGGCCACACCATTTTGCTCAGGACTACCCGGCATGGAGTACTGGGCAACAATGCCGCAGCTCTCCAAGTATCTGGCAAACGGACCTTTATGTTGTCCGGAGGCATCATGTCTACCAAAATACTCGCCACCTCTATCAGACCTAACAATCTTGATGACTTTCCCTATTTGCTTTTCAACTTCAGTCATGAAAATCTTGAACTTGTCAAGAGATTCAGATTTTTCTTTAATTAAATACAAATATTCGAAACGGGAGTAGTCATCAATGAAGGTAATGAAGTAAGTGTTCTTACAGAGGGTAGATGAATACGAGCCGCTAATGTCTGTATGAATAACCTCCAATAAATCTGAACTACGAGTTGAGCCTTTCTTTTTAATCTTGGTCATCTTACCTCTACAACAATCAACACACGTCTCTAGGTCACTGAAGTCAAGGGTAGGGAGAATATTTTCCTTAATTAATCTCTCTACTCTTTCCCTAGAGATATGACCTAATCTTGTATGCCATAGCATGAAAGACTGTTCCTTAACTAGAGGTCTCTTACTGGCAATATTTTCTACATTATAGGAAGTAGCATAAATGTTCGTAGGAGATAGACATAAACTATATAATCCGCCAGATAATAAACATTGGCCTATAACTCGCGATTCAAATGAAATATCAATAGAACCAGCATTAATGTAAAAGCCAAAATGAAGTTTATCGAAAGCAGATACAGAAATCAAGTTCCTTCTAAACGAAGGAATATAGAAAATGTCTCTTAACAAAAGTTCAAATCCAGAAGAAAGAACTAAACGAATATCTCCTATGAACTCCACCTCCACCTCAGCGTTATTGTCAACTGTCAGTCTGCACTCACCCCTGCTTGGCCTCCTCCTTTTGATGAACCCCTGTAATGTGTAAGCAACATGATTAGTTGCTCCACTATCGAGCCACCAGGAACATGATGGGGCTTCAATTAAATTGGATTCACAAAGGACATAGGCTGAGGGATTACCTGAAGGTGCAAAACCGCGCTTTTCCATCCAAGACTTAAACTTTCGGCACTCGTTCTTCACATGTCCCTTCTTCTTGCAGAAGAAACAACTCAGAGGCTTCTTTTCATCAGCGCCCTTGCTAGAGGAAGCGGGCGTGTCAGGAGCTTTAACGGGAGCTTTGGACTTCTTCTTCTTGGTTTTCTTAAATGCGGGCTTGGAGGCAAGAAGAGTAGTATGAGTCTTCTCATTCTTGAGCTTTTCCTCTTCAGCGACACAGCGAGTGATTAAGTCGTTTATCTTCCACGCCTCGTCCTGGGAATTGTAGGTGGTCTTTAGTATGCTGAATTCTGCAGGGAGGGTGTTGAGCGCTTGATGCACTATCAACGCTTCAGGGAGACTGATCTCCATCTCCTGCAAATTGGTCTGAAAGTAGACCATCTTCAGAATATAATCACGGACACCGCCTCCTCCCGAATACCTCATGGAGAAGAGGTCATGTATCAGCGTCCCGATCTCAGCATTCGAAGACACCTTATATCTCTGCCCAACGGCAGTCAGGAAATCCCTAGTGACGATCGTGTCAGGCAAACCACTCAATAAATGCTCCGGGATGGAACGCTTCATAGTCAACAAACATATTTTGTTAGACTTGTTCCAGGCAGCATAAAGGTCTTTATCAGTTTGAGTGCTGGTCGCTGTGAACTCTGCAGGCTGGTCGGTACTCATGGCCATCTCAATATCAACCATCTGAAGAGCGAACATTATGTCGGACTTCCATCTCTTGAAGTTCGACCCAGTGAGCTTCTCTATGGTCGCCATGTTATTATGGACTGTAAAGGTGACTGGAAATAAAGAGAAAATAAGACGGATCAGACTAATAGAGCAACAGTGGCTAAAAACCCTAAATAACACACTAGACGAAGAATCCAGACGCGTCAGCGGGCAACACCTTTGGGCAGATTACGCGCCACGCAATTAGTAATTCTTCACACACGAACTAGCAACAGTTACACTTAAGCTTTTCGTAAATCTACCACCTTTGGCGTATAGATTACTAGAGCCCGTGCTACCGTCCAAATGTTCGAGTGTATCCCTCTGAACCTATTGCACAAGCACCTCCTTTGGGAGAATGATTGCGCACTAGTCTCAGAGAACTCCCTAACACATGTGAAACCGTAATCTCACAAATTGACTCGAAAGGGCCACTTTGGCGGCTACAGTTCTTATCAATCCACGAGACCCTTTCACACCGGGATATCTGAATATTGCTCTAAACTTAATGTCGTGTTTTCTTATGAATGACGTGTGGGCACTTAATCGCCTCAAGAAGACACGACGACTGTCCTAGACTGTTTCGATAAATGCACTTTTAGAAACAGTTCCGAATTTTTATTTCTCTAAAAATTAAATAGGGTTTTATATTTGGTGCTCTCACTTAATTCAATTAGAAAAGATTTAAAATTCCAAATAATTAAGGAGACAACTAATTTTGAAATAAGTTCTCTCTGATACCAACTGTTAATGAAAACTAAAGGATGTGTGTGCGTCACTGCGTAAATATATTATCGAAAAAATTAAGGATAAACAATTAGCTGAACGCAGCGACTACACGATACACAAGGATCGTTCTTATCCAAGTATTATTTGTCTCAATTGGAATTTCAAAACGCAAGCAGTATATTCTAAATGAGTTCACAAAATTGAGAGACACAAATATTATAATACTAAACAGAACGGTAAAATAGTTGAAGTGCGGAATTATTTTATACCGTTCTTGGATTCCTGCTCATGTTTCATGATCGCGGAAATGCGCAATAGCTGTGATGTATTCTTCCGTATGAAGTCCACTGTGTTCGTAGATCTTTCAAGCATACAAATGTATTCAACTCTGATTTCTGATATCAAAGTGAAATCTGATGGTGAAGATCAGAGATCATTCAGTCGGGCTCTAATGTCTTTCACAGCCACTGTAAATAGCAGGCCACTAATATATATATATATATATATTGCAGGGATATGTACCGTTGCCGGTCTCCGAGTGTCGCCGGCCGATCCTGTTCCCAGATCCGGATGGAAGAGGAGGTAGAGAACCTTACTGGCGGCGGAGTAACAGGAAGAATGCGAGACTGAAAACGCAAAAGACTGCCGGCGATCTTTGGTTCTTCCCTGGATCCGGCAGCGGCGAGTCCTGGATCGCCTTGCTCGCCGGCGATCGGAGGCGTAGGGAGATGCGATTCCTTGCGCAGGAGGGAGAAGAGGAACCCGTGCTCTGGCTGCAGTTACAAAATAAAACAAAATAAAAGGGAACCGAGAGTCACTCTCGTTCACAGCCGTAAATCGCATGGAGGAAACCTAAGGCTTTAATAGGAAAACCTTTCTTTTAGGATTTACCAAAAATGGGGTTAATGAATTCCCATAACTCCTAATAAAATTAATCCTACAAATTTATTAGGATTAATTTTCCCATGTAAAAACGTAACGTGCCAAGAGCGAGACCGATTCGCGCCATAAAGTTACGAGACGATCTGGCCCACCTATCACAAGCTTCGACCGTTCGCGCGACTGAATTAACGCGCGCTCATGGGAGTCTGAATATGCTCTAATTTTCGCGCACGACTTCGTCGGAACGTCTCGGCGAAACTAGTCCACCTTACGGGAAATTTTCCAACAGTATTTGCTCAAGCATTGATGGAGTTGTTGAAAGTTGACACATTTGAAGGTGCTTTCTTGGAAATGTGTCACTGACATATAGGCGATGCTGAGTACTAGTGAAAACTCTTGCAATCGCAACGGCCATTGCTTGATCTTGATCTGTAAACATAGTGTTTGGTTGTTTTCCACCAGCAAATCTCAAAAAAGTTTCAAACACCCAGCAACATGATTCGATGGTCTCTTCTGCAACCGAAGGCTCCGCCTACAAAAAATCCGCCAACTTCATCAACTATAAAATTATATGCGTTAACTGTTCTGATCCCTGTACCAGCCATATTCCTTAGTAGACTGCCTTGAACGTCAGATATGTTACGATGAGGTCTCAACAAATGACTATCATTCTTTGGAGCAAACGAATGATTGTATTCCTCTACGAACCTTATCACCTCCCAATTTTTTCCATCTTTATCGGCCCTAAAATGCAGGCAAGCTAAGCAACCAGTACGAGTATCAAGTTAGAGGAATTTCATCTTCGCGTCTTTCACTGGATTTGATCGCTTGAAACCAGCTTTTGCACGTGAAAACTCTCTCGCCTTGACAATCCGAGTATGTGTCCAATATAGAATATGTTTTTTGCGCACACTGAATCTGAATTTATGTGCATACTCTTTGTACATTTGATATGCTTCCTCATCTTAGTGCACAGTCGGAAACACAACAACATCACTAGCATGTGGATAATTACATTACATGATTAGTAACAGGTAAACATCATGCTGTTTCAGATAGTGTTTGACAAACATCCGACCATAGAATAGCCATGTTATTCTAAATACTGTACAACATCCGGTCGTATTTTATCTGAATAAAAAAATTTCCATATATAATTCACAGAAGAGCTAATCTTAAAGCACAAATGTTTCGAAAGGTGCTCCAGAAAATTCACAGCATGCCATAACTCTACAAATCAGGCGAAAGGTACTTCATTTTAGCAGAAACAAATAGGAGAAAACAACATCGAGACAAAAAAAGGGAAAGTTTAATTTAACAGTTGGAGCGCGGTCGGAAGAAGCTCCAGATTTGTACATGGTGGGGGCTTCGAAGATCTAGACTTTGAGGAGGGCGGCTTCGAGGAGATCTACGCTTCGAGTAGGGCGGCTTCGAGGAGGACGGGCTGCGATGAGGTCGGCTTAGAGAAAAAGCGCGAGAAGACCGGCAATGATTTACAGATTAGGCACCGGGTAAAACTTCGGTGAAACAACCCGGGCGAGAACGAGGGAGAACGAAGAAAGAAATAGAGGGAAAGAAAAATTGAAACGAAAAAAACAGTGGGGCCAGCACTATTTATTCCCGGATGGTTTTGTCCATCGAAAAAATTTCCATTTGAGGGAGAGTAATGCTTATACTTATCACAATACAATGCAAATGGGACAATGTACACATGATGCCACCGAGAATAATTACTCAATCGAGAAACCCTTGGCCGAGGCATCACCAGATAATGCTGCATTCAATTCAACAACCAACGGTCTAGATCCATTCTCACAATCAAGGGGCATTTTGTCAAATCACCCATACATCGCTGCTATAAAAACAATTCACCGCCGCTGGCCGCAATTTTTAGTCCGAAGAATTGCTCGGAAGAATAACGCAAAGTGCTCTCCAGAACTTCGGCCGCTGAAATCCAATATTCCGACGAACTTCCCGGCGATCATTTCTTAATCATCTCGGCCCGCAGTACTTTGGCTCCTATCACAATAATCGGCAGCCGTCGGAGACCTTTTACTCTCCGATACGCTCTCGGTGGAATTAACATCGAGGAGTCCCCTGGTAGCTGGAGATCTGGTGCATGATGAGTTTTTCCTTGTTCCCGATGAATACGTCCGCTCGATTGCTGTGGAGTTCCAGCTTCTTTCGCCACAAGACCATCGTCTTCTTCTGAAGAGAGCTTCGCCTGTGGCAGATCAGAGGTTTACTAATCTGATCTATAGTTTATACAAAATACTGTGAGCGAATATTTCCATCGGAGAGGACGGTGGAGGAAGATCTTCTACTTTGAACATCGCGCATGGATTCTGGCCGTCTCATCTTCGATTCGTCATCTTCGCACGCCGGCCGCATGATATTCCTCGGTGATAGCGCCTTCCCGGTCTTCCGAGGTATCAATTTCTCTCCTACGTTCTTTTCTCCACCACATACGTTCTTCGATGCTGGTTTCTTGTTTGAATTCATTTCGATTTTGGTGGGAGTGACGAAGATGCGAGATCTTTTCTGGGCTTCAAGGATGGAACGAACCAGCCACGGCCCTTTTTCACCACCCCAGAGGAGCTCCTGGAAGAGGAGTACTACGATGAACAGATCCCCGAGAAAAAACGACGCCTCACTACAGAGCAGGTAATTACCCCCCTTCCATCGCCACCCCCGAAATCGGACATAACCACGGTGAAACTAATCCATATCCATAAACCACATGATCGTTCTAGGGCTTTCTTATTCAATTGTCAATGATTATCAAACTTTTTGGTTGCGGCTGATTGCTGATTTGGAAGTGGGGAGTGATTTTGTTTTATTGGCCAAAAGCCAGCAAAAAAAATAGTGGAGAACAGTAGTTAATTGCGATGGTGGGTTGTAATTGAAAGGTGCGTCTGCTGGAGAAAAGCTTTGAAGCGGAGAACAAGCTGGAGCCAGAGAGGAAGAGCGAGCTGGCGAAGAATCTGGGCCTGCAGCCGAGACAGGTGGCGGTGTGGTTTCAGAACCGCCGTGCGCGGTGGAAGACGAAGCAGCTGGAGAGTGATTTTGACCGTCTCAAATCATCCTTCGACTCCCTCGCTGCCAACCGTGATTCCCTTCTCAAGGACAACAACAACCTGAGATCACAGGTACGCCCCCCTTTTCCCTCCCATGTTCCCTTCATCACTGCCTCCCCCTGAAATAGTACCCCAAACCTTTTTACTTCAGCCATTGGACATGTTTTTTACCATGTTTGATCCGAAATTGAGCCCAGCCGATCAAATTGGATCTGTCCAAAAAATAGATTGAAAATTAAGATTTTTTCATCAGTTTTATAAGCATTTTCGAGTCGTAATTTTATGTCGGGTACAACCGTGAATAGGATTGGACACGAACTGAATTTGTTGGTTTCATGTACGATCGATCAATTTGTTCTGGTTCGAGAAAGTTGGAATCAAATGTTATGCAGCTCAGTTCTTGGGTTTGGGTATATCTTAGGCTGCGTTTGGCGCGGCTTATTTGCTCCGGTGAGGTTGGACAAAAACATCATTGTCATAACAAATTCTTATGCCCCAAATTAGTTTCTTTTTTTGGTAATGGTTGTAACATGTCATACCAAACATACATTCTATGACAATGACGTTTTTGTCCTACCTCACCGGAGCAAATAAGCCACGTCAAACGCAACCTTAGCTAACACGAGTTACACTTCGAATGCAGCTTTTTCTTAGCCATCAATATGAACAGTCTTTGGCTCCGTTTGGTTCGTCCAATATTTCTCTTTAAAATTTTCAAATTAATTTGTATGAAATATTTTTATGAACATTTTGCATATTATAAATTTTAATTTGGAGTTCGAGCGTATCAGCCTATCCGGCGCCGTACGGAGCATGTACTTGCATATTTGATTAGGAAACAAAATATTTTACTGCATTTCTATAATTATTTTAAGAGTGGTGTTACGGGCACACCTATTTTGGCTATGGGCAGCCAAAATTATGTATAACTCAATTGAGCTATGTACACATCAACCGGCTATAGACACACCAAATATTAAAAATAATTTTTTCACTAGAAAATTGAGAAAATTCAATATAAATCTTATGACATAAAATAATATTTTAAATAGTCCCATACAAGAAAAAACATGTCAAAAAACACTAATTAGTAAAGAAAAAGCTAAAAAAGTCCAAAATTAGTTTATAATTGATCTTCAAAACTCAATTCTTGTGGCAATCCCCTCCTGCAATAAAATACAATTATAAAAAATGAGATTATGTACAATATAAAATAAAGTATTAAAAATACAAGTTTTTTACCTAGATACGGTTTGATGAAAACTATTCGATTGTCCATTAAACCTTTAGTGTTCACTAATCTGCACCAAAAAATAATAATATGGCAATTAGTAATCACAATTGGCAACGTAATTGTGTATGTCTAATAATAGAAATTTAAGCATACCTCGTCATGGATCCGTCAAATTAATTATTTGTTTAACTTATTCTTTGCTACTGACTTCTCTAATTCTTGAACTGTAATTCAAATCCCACGCGTCCGCAATGGTAACATGATATCTCCGCCACGTAGTGATTATTGGAGGAAGGGGACAATCCTCATGCATCATCAACCCAATGAAGTGATTGATTATTATTAACAAATCCAATAAATATAGTCTTTCGGCTCGCAGGAGGCGCAGAATGTAGAGGTAAGAATGTAAAAGACTGGAACTTTGAATAATAAACAACTGTCACATTATAACAAGATGCGATCACTAATCTCATGTCCGACATTGTCATCCATTTGTCTAGTGGCGCTGGTACAGCAGTACAATCCAATGATGATAGTAGTTCTGCACGCCTCACATTACCAAAGAGGGTGTTGTACAAACACTCATAAATTTCCATTTCTTTTGCAAGATCCTTTCGCACTTGTAACCAATTTTCACCTATATCAAGTGCTTGACTTACCACTGGATACCCACAATGCCCATCACCAATCACATTTATGGCATCAATTATGTGAGTCGATATATATGGAGGCATATCCTTACGAATGCACTCAACAAATTTGTTGTTTCCCGCTCTTCTTCTTGTTGGTAGCTTTTTTACCCGACGTTGTGATTGTTGTTCCGCTATCAAAACATGCTCAAATAAAGAGAGATCTCTTTTTGTTGATTTAGGCTCAACTTTAAATTTTTTGTAGCTTCCTGGTGGCTTTCCTTTTAATCTTAAGGGCATTGATGGTTCTTTTGTTTGAGTGGTCGTTGGCTCCAATATTTCACGTAATTTTCGTTTCATTTCATTCCTTTGATGATCGGTAATACTATTGTATTTTTTTTGTATACCGTCTAACTCCATTTGTATGATTTTCACTGGTTCATCCTCCTCTTTTATGTTTGTAGGCTCAGTCAATGTTGGTTGTAAATTGATTTGACGCCAATGTTTATGAACCATCCATAGAGGGTTATGCCAAAGATTAGTTCATGTAAGTTACCGATTCATGAGCACACGGTAATCCCATTGTATTTCGCATTTTATGAAAACATTCGGTTGCCTCTGGATAACCACGCTTAACCAATTCTTCTTCCCTTTTAATTGCCTTGATAAGGTTTCCTTGAAGGCGCTAACCGCACCCCATTCATGGGTGTGAGGTTATCCAAAGAAACCCCACTAGCCCCGTAACCACCCAACATGTAGGTGCAAATAGTAAAATCCTTCAACATGATGGTGCAAATAGTAAAATCCTCCAACATGGGGGTGCAAATAGTAAATTCCTCCATCATGGAGTGCAAATAGTAAAATCCTCTAACATGGGGGTGCAAATAGTAAAATCCTCCAACATGGGGGTGCAAATAGTAAATTCCTCCATCATGGAGTGCAAATAGTAAAATCCTCCAACATGGGGGTGCAAATAGTAAAATCTCACATCATGGGGTGCAAATAGTAAAACCCCCATCATGGAGTGCAAATAGTAAAATCCTCTAACATGTGGGTGTAAATAGTAAAATCTCACATCATGTGGTGCAAATAGTAAAACCCTCCATCATGGAGTGCAAATAGTAAAATCCTCCAACATGTGGGTGTAAATAGTAAAATCCCACATCATGAGGTGCAAATAGTAAAATCCTCCAACATGGGGGTGCAAGTAGTAAATGCGGTCTGCGTATAGAAAATAATATGGTTATGGTGTGCGCATAACCATATCCGTCATATGAATACATATCACCGCAAAACTATACAAACTGGTGTGCGCGTAGCTATATTCATGATAAGTGTGCGTATAAAACATAAATTGGTTATGGTGTGCGGGTAGCCGCATAACCACCATAACTACCCTAACCACCCATTTAATTACGAAAGTGCCACCCTCAAAAACTATAAATAGAACCCCAAGGTTTCTCTTTTTTGGAGCTTCTTCTCCTCCTCCATCTCTCCCCTCTTTTGAGACTCTCTCTCTCCGGCCGGGAAAATCCTCCTACGGATTTTCTCTCTCCTCCTTCTTTCTTGCGCGCTCACAAGCGCGCCTCCTCCTTGCGCGCTCACAAGCGCGCGTCCTCCTTGCGCGCTCACAAGCGCGCGTCCTCCTTGCGCGCTCACCAGCGCGCGTCCTCCTTGCGCGCTCACAAGCGCGCGTCCTCCTTGCGCGCTCACAAGCGCGCGTCCTCCTTGCGCGCTCACAAGCGCGCGTCCTCCTTGCGCGCTCACAAGCGCGCGTCCTCCTTGCGCGCTCACAAGCGCGCGTCCTCCTTGCGCCCTCACAAGCGCGCGTCCTCCTTGCGCGCTCACAAGCGCGCGTCCTCCTTGCGCGCTCACCAGCGCGCCTCCTCCTTGCGCGCTCACCAGCGCGCCTCCTCCTTGCGCGCTCACAAGCGCGCCTCCTCCTTGCGCGCTAGTCCTCCTTGCGCGCTCACAAGCGCGCGCCCTCCTTGCGCGCTCACAAGCGTGCGTCCTCCTTGCGCGCTCACAAGCGCGCGTCCTCCTTGCGCTCTCACAAGCGCGCGTCCTCCGCTCTCAAGACCACTCACGCGCGCTCCGCTCTCAAGACCGTCCAAGCATAACCCCGCGTACTCAGCAACAAGCACTCCGCGCACTCAAGAACAAACCCTCCAGCCTCCAGCAAGAACAACAGTCCAAACTCCTCTCGCGCAGCAGGAGACAACCGACAGAGACAAAGACGCACAGAGCACATCGATCCAACCTTCAAGCTGCAGTCAAAACCTCTATAGCGCTTAGAGCGCAGCATCCCCCTCTGCATCAGACAAAAGTCTTAGCTCCAGGAGCGGTGGCTTGTCACCCTCCGAGTATCTCTCTCTCTCAACAATTGTAACGAGAGGCGGCCTGTCGCCCTCGAGTTCTTTAAAGTAGATTTGTACAACACCAACAAATAGTGGAGTTTTCGGCCGGCACAGACCCGGCCGCGTGGTTTTTCACCCAGTTGACGGGTTTTCCACGTTAAAAAAATTGTCTTGTTAGCTTTCTCTTTTCCTGTGACTGTTTGCGCGCTCAAACGCTCCCGGGCTAAGACGGTCCAATCTAGTCCGATCTATCAAAGCCTTGAGTGGACCGCAACAGTTTGGCGCCGTCTGTGGGAATCGAGTTCCCCCAAAGCTTGAAGAAGACTCTGAAGACAGCATCCATTGCACAACGGTACTCGTGACTAGAGATCATGGCAGGAAAAGCCATCCGCACAAGTGAAGAATCAATCCCCGGGTGGGCATGCTGATTTGGCTCCCCTCCACTCGCTTATCAGCAAACCCGAAGGAGAGCTCTCCAGTAGGAATGCCCAAGACCGTGTGGCCCGTCCTGACAGAAGTCCAGAAACTCAGTATCACCGCAACCGCCCTGAAGCGACAGGCCATGAGCCTGCAGATGGGAGGCTCACACGTGAAGAAGTTTGTCACATAATTTTTGAAGAGCACGAACGAACAACGCAGCGTGCCGCTTTGGCCCCTCGCCCTCTCCATTGTCGCTCACCATTTGTACCTGAGGTTCTGGCACATCCAATCCCCCTTGGCTTCAAGCTCCCAAAGATTGAGACATACGACGGAGCGAGCGACCCATCGGAGCACGTCAGACACTTCGTGATCATGATGCAACTCTGTAATGCCACAGATTCACTGATGTGTCAGGCATTCCCGGCAACTTTGAAAGGATAGGCTCGCACCTGGTGACTATCCTTGGGGGAGGGAGAAATCAGGGATTTCGCAGAGCTGACTCAACAATTCACAGACCAGTTCATCGCTAGCCGCCAGATAGTTAAAGATCCCTCCCACCTGTCCGGGATCCGTCAAAGCGAAGGGGAAACCTTTAAAGATTTCTTTCGTCGTTTCACCGCTGAGGCACGACAAATTCCTGGAGCAAAACCAGAGCTTCTGCGAGGGTTTTTACTCGCAGGGCTCCGCCCTGGTGGCTTCCACTCTACATTAATACAGGAGACTGTACCCAGCTACCCCGATCTCGTTCAACGGATCGACGCCCAGATCACTGCCGACGAAGCAATCGAAGCACATAAACAGCAGTTTGACAGAGGCATGAAAAGGCAAAGGGAACAAGAGGCTTCATCAGCCTTCGGGAGGAGCAATGAACGTCACGTCAACCCACAACCTCGGCAGCGCCAGAGAAACACGCCCCTCAATACCTCCAGAACAAACATACTTTACCCAATCCAAGATAAGGTGGCGCTTCATAGACCTAAGTCGATCGCTCCAAACAAAGGAGACCAATCACAATACTGTGAGTTCCACCGCGGACGCGGGCATGACACGGAAGATTGCACAAAGCTAAAGAAGGAAATCGAACGTCTTATTCGATAAGGACTTCTGAAAAGATTCTCGTGAAGCAAAACATTAAATCGGTTGACGACACCTGGACAAGCGAGAGATCGGCCGCCCGCTTGCCTGGAAAGACTGGGGGCAACCCCTACAAGTAATTGCACCAGGAGAAAGCTCCCTCCCTGTTCACCAAGTTGTACTTGCACCTCCTCTCCTTCATGCCGGCTTTCTCAGCATTCAATAAAGACGTGTGATTTAACTTATACACGTGGTTCCTGCGAATTACTTTTCTGATTTCATTAACTTCATATGTTTCAGATAACATAGTTTCAATAGGTAAGGTCGCCAGACCTCCGCCTGCCATCGTCAGGGTCCTGCCCCCCTTGACGATCGGTCCCTGCCAAGTTACAATAGGTAAGGTCGCCAAACCTCCGCCTGCCATCGTCAGGGGCCTGCCCCCTTGACGATCGGTCCCTGCCAAGTTTCAATAGGTAAGGTCGCCAGACCTCCGCCTGCCATCTTCAAGGGCCTGCCCCCCTTGACGATCGGTCCCCGCCAAGTTACAATAGGTAAGGTCGCCAGACCTCCGCCTGCCATCGTCAGGGGCCTGGCCCCCTTGACGATCGGTCCCCGCCAAGTTACAATAGGTAAGGTCGCCAGACCTCCGCCTGCCATTGTCAGGGTCCTGCCCCCCTTGACGATCGGTCCCTGCCAAGTTACAATAGGTAAGGTCGCCAGACCTCCGCCTGCCATCGTCAGGGGCCTGCCCCCTTGACGATCGGTACCTGCCAAGTTTCAATAGGTAAGGTCGTCAGACCTCCGCCTGCCATCTTCAAGGGCCTGCCCCCTTGACGACCGGTCCCCGCCAAGTTACAATAGGTAAGGTCGCCAGACCTCCGCCTGCCATCGTCAGGGGCCTTCCCCGCTTGACGATCGGTCCCCGCCAAGTTACAGTAGGTAAGGTCGCCAGACCTCCGCCTGCCATCGTCAGGGGCCTGCCCCCCTTGACGATCGGTCCCTGCCAAGTTTCAATAGGTAAGGTCGCCAGACCTCCGTCTGCCATTGTCAGGGGCCTGCCCCCCTTGACGATCGGTCCCCGCCAAGTTACAATAGGTAAGGTTGCCTGACCTCCGCCTGCCATCGTCAAGGGCCTGCCCCCCTTGACGATCGGTCCCTGCAAAGTTTCAATAGGTAAGGTCGCCAGACCTCTGCCTGCCATCGTCAGGGGCCTGCCCCCTTGATGATCGGCCAAGCAAAGTTACAATGGGTCTGCCCTTCTACCCGCAGTAGGTTGCAGCGTCGCCATGGCCTGCCCCCTCGCGCTCACAAACGGTTCGAAGCGCCTGCCTTTCACTGCGACTATCAACGGCATCCCCTAGGTCGGTAACATGAACCTCTCACTACTCGGCTCGAATCGCCCTCCATTCGCCCACGTAGTAAGTTCCAGCATCACCTGTGTCTCGTCCTCCAAACGCCAACATCCAAGAAGAAAAATGCAGTTGACCGCGCAAGATGGTTACAACACCACAAATGCTTAACCATCATCACAAGCAAGTGCTCAAGGATGGAATAGTAAGCAAACACTCAAGCAACGCTCAAGGAGCTACCAAAGCTCTGTAAGCAAAGTACCAAGCTGCTGCACAATGCAAATGTGCAAAGAAACGATAAAGACGGAGCCATGCCTCATCCACATCAACACCAGTCTCCCTCTCACCCTCGAAGAGACCTCCGACATCAAGCTCAGATATATCTCAGCAATGCAACAACACCGCCGTACAGGGGAACTTCACTCCCGGACTGGCAGGTATCCCATACCGTCACTTTCAAACATCTACATGCTCCACAACTAATGAGGAGCGCCACTACATAAACTACCCCTGAGGACAATGCCTCGCTCCCTGAAAAGCCAAGGAGTCGCCCGAGTCTTCACGAGCAAAGGCTCGTGGGTATGAGCCACATCACACAGGTGCGCTCCCCGCGCGCTCACCACATGTGGGCGCTAGTCCTACATCCGCACAGCATGCGAGCGCACCTTCCTCACACCGCTCCGCTACAGGAAGTCCTTTCCGAGACTCTTCAAGCACCTCCTTTCCATACCACGTTGCTGACTCCACCACAATCGCCATAACTATTTCGCATAAAAAGTCCCCGCACCTCTCTCGCCCCTGCTCTGAACTTCGGGGACTTGGGGGGGCAAATGATAGGGTTTCCTTGAAGGCGCTAACCGCACCCCATTCATGGGTGTGAGGTTATCCAAAGAAACCCCACTAGCCTCGTAACCACCCAACATGTGGGTGCAAATAGTAAAATCCTTCAACATGGGGGTGCAAATAGTAAAATCCTCCAACATGGGGGTGCAAATAGTAAATTCCTCCATCATGGAGTGCAAATAGTAAAATCCTCCAACATGGGGGTGTAAATAGTAAAATCCTCCAACATGGGGGTGCAAATAGTAAATTCCTCCATCATGGAGTGCAAATAGTAAAATCCTCCAATATGGGGGTGCAAATAGTAAAATCTCACATCATGGGGTGCAAATAGTAAAACCCCCATCATGGAGTGCAAATAGTAAAATCCTCCAACATGTGGGTGTAAATAGTAAAATCTCACATCATGGGGTGCAAATAGTAAAACCCCCCATCATGTAGTGCAAATAGTAAAACCCCCCATCATGTAGTGCAAATAGTAAAATCCTCTAACATGTGGGTGTAAATAGTAAAATCCCACATCATGAGGTGCAAATAGTGAAATCCTCCAACATGGGGGTGCAAGTAGTAAAATCCTTCAATACGGTCTGCGTATAGCAAATAATATGGTTATGGTGTGCGCATAACCATATCCGTCATATGAATACCTATCACCGCAAAACTATACAAACTGGTGTGCGCGTAGCTATATTCATGATAAGTGTGCGTATAACACATAAATTGGTTATGGTGTGCGGGTAGCCGCATAACCACCATAACTACCCTAACCACCCATTTAATTACGAAAGTGCCACCCTCAAAAACTATAAATAGAACCCCCAAGGCTTCTTTTTTTTGGAGCTTCTTCTCCTCCTCCATCTCTCCCCTCTTTTGAGACTTTCTCTCTCTCCGGCCGGGAAAATCCTCCTACGGATTTTCTCTCTCCTCCTTCTTTCTTGCGCGCTCACAAGCGCGCCTCCTCCTTGCGCGCTCACAAGCGCGGGTCCTCCTTGCGCGCTCACAAGCGCGCGTCCTCCTTGCGCGCTCACAAGCGCGCGTCCTCCTTGCGCGCTCACAAGCGCGCGTCCTCCTTGCGCGCTCACAAGCGCGCGTCCTCCTTGCGCGCTCACAAGCGCGCGTCCTCCTTGCGCGCTCACAAGCGCGCGTCCTCCTTGCGCGGTCACAAGCGCGTGTCCTCCTTGTGCCCTCACAAGCGCGTGTCCTCCTTGTGCGCTCACAAGCGCGCGTCCTCCTTGCGCGCTCACAAGCGCGCGTCCTCCTTGCGCGCTCACAAGCGCGCCTCCTCCTTGCGCGCTCACCAGCGCGCGTCCTCCTTGCGCGCTCACCAGCACGCCTCCTCCTTGCGCGCTCATAAGCGCGCCTCCTCCTTGCGCGCTCACAAGCGCGCGTCCTCCTTGCGCGCTCACAAGTGCGCGTCCTCCTTGCGCCCTCACAAGCGTGCGTCCTCCTTGCGCCCTCACAAGCGCGCGTCCTCCTTGCGCGCTCACAAGCGCGCCTCCTCCTTGCGCGCTCACAAGCGCGCCTCCTCCTTGCGCGCTCACAAGCACGCGTCCTCCTTGCGCGCTCACCAACGCGCGTCCTCCTTGCGCGCTCACCAGCGTGCCTCCTCCTTGCGCGCTCACAAGCTCGCCTCCTCCTTGCGCGCTCACAAGCGCGCGTCCTCCTTGCGGGCTCACAAGCGCACCTCCTCCTTGCGCGCTCACAAGCGCGCCTCCTCCTTGCGCGCTCACTAGCGCGCGTCCTCCTTGCGCGCTCACAAGCGCGCCTCCTCCTTGCGCGCTCACAAGCGCGCCTCCGTGCGCTCCGCTCTCAAGACCGCTCCAAGCGCGCCTCCGTGCGCTCCGCTTTCAAGACCGCTCCAAGCGCGCCACCGTGCGCTCCGCTCTCAAGACCACTCCAAGCGCGCCTCTGCGCGCTCCGCTCTCAAGACCGCTCCAAGCGCGCCTCCGTGCGCTCCGCTCTGAAGACTGCTCCAAGCGCGCCACCGTGCGCTCCGCTCTCAAGACCACTCCAAGCGCGCCTCCGCGCGCTCCGCTCTCAAGACCGATCCAAGCGCGCCTTCGTGCGCTCCGCTCTGAAGACTGCTCCAAGAGCGCCTCTGCGCTCTCCGCTCTCAAGACCGTCCAAGCATAACCCCGCGTACTCAGCAACAAGCACTCCGCGCACTTAAGAACAAACGCTCCAGCCTCCAGCAAGAACAACACTTCAAACTCCTCTCGCGCAGCAGGAGACAACCGACAGAGACAAAGACGCACAGAGCACATCGATCCAACCTTCAAGCTGCAGTCAAAACCTCTAGAGCGCTTAGAGCGCATTATCCCCCACTGCATCAGACAAAAGTCTTAGCTCCAGGAGCGGTGGCTTGTCACCCTCCGAGTATCTCTCTCTCAACAATTGTAACGAGAAGCGGCATGTCGCCCTCGAGTTCTTTAAAGTAGCTTTGTACAACACCAACAAATAGTGGAGGTTTCGGCCGGCACAGACGCAGCCGCGTGGTTTTTCACCCAGTTGACGGGTTTTCCACGTTAAAATAATTGTCTTGTTAGCTTTCTCTTTTTCTGTGACTGTTTGCGCGCTCAAAAGCTCCCGGGCTAAGACGGTCCAATCTAGTCCGATCTACCGGAGCTTTGAGTGGACCGCAACATGCCTCAAGGGCCGCAATCGAAACATAACCAAGTAACTCTGTATATAATGATCCCCTAAATCCGGTATTAACTTGTATTGAACTTTGCCCAAAAGAACGTTTAATTTCTGTATGTTGCAAAACAAGCATTTGATCAAAGGTTTTCCATATGAATGTCAAGTTACAAACAGATACTTCCAAAAACCTTTTGAGATGACTATGCCCACTCTCCACTCGATTAGTGGTGGAATTACCAAAATGCATTAATTTATCTATCCATGCCAAAACAAAATACTCCTTATAAGCATCTATCCAAGTAGTCATCACGTAATGTAAAACAACAGGATATTTTCGGAATATTTGCTCAATAACAAGTTCAAACACATGTCGTACTCATGAATTGTAGGCGAGCTTACCAATTTTTGTCATTCAAACAAAAAACCTTCACATTCTTTTCCATTTTTGAAATACTTTTTGCAATGGGCTAATATATTACGGCTAATGTGAACTTGGCATAATATAACTCTTGCTTGAGGAAATACCACTTGTATAACATTCATCAATGCTAACTCCCTGTCAACTATCAATACACTTGACAAAGAAGTTGAATTTAACATACTTCTAAAACAATCCAAAGCTCATTTGTACCTTCAGTTTCACTTGATATAAACGCAAATGCAACGAAAAATGTCAAATTTGTAGATGTGAGACCAACTATGGATAGCAAAGGTAATCTATAACGATTTGTTTTGTATGTGCAATCCATGATAAAAACATCTGGAAACATATTGCTGAGCTGAATCGAAGTTGGATGAGCAAAAAATAAGTTGTCCAATGCATAACTAACAGGATCGACATAATCGTAACTTGTGTACTCTGCATCTCTAATACACTTATACAGAAATTGGATAGGAGTATTATCATTCAACTCTTTCTTGTACAATCTCATCTTTTCATTATAAATGGTTCTCATGATCGAAGTGTTGGAAGGATTCCTTTTCTTCAAAGTGGATAGTATATTTCTCGGCTTGACACCTGATGCGTACATCTCGGACTCGCGGGAGGGAGTCGCGGCAAGGAGAGGGGCTTTCGTCGGGGAAGATGAAGGCGGGGAGAACGCCGGGGAAGATGAAGTCGCGGGAGGAAGATGGAGGCGCGGGAGGAAGAAGGAGGCGCGGGAGGAAGATGGAGTCGCGGACTCGCGGGGTTGGCTGTGCTTAGCCGAATGAGGAGTGGAGAGAAATTAGGGTTATTAGAGATTATACCCCTATTTTATGGTGTGCCCATAGCCATATTATGTGTGCCCATAACACCACTCTTATTTTAATTTATTTATTTTTACTAATTAAAGAGTGAAGAAATGGGATAAACATCATTTTAGTTTCTTTAGAAGGTAATGTTAATTTGGTCTCTAAGTTAGTTTCGTTTTGGTTCTTTTGGTCAATATACGACTTCATTTTTAGCCTAATTCAAGTGCTAAAAACGTCTATTTTGACACAATTAAGTTTAGAGACTAATTTGATATTGACTTCAAACATGTGAGGCTCATATGATTTTTACGCTAAAGAAATGAGTTGCGAGAAAAATAATATTAGCATTAATGTACGTAAGACAGCAGTATGTCACGGACTAGTTCCTTTAACTATGTCGCGCGTGGCCTTCGCTCCTCTTGCCACCCCTCGCAGCTAGCTAAGTAAGCCTCACTCTAAGGGGAATGTGGTGGAAATGGGAACAAGAACAAGAACACAAGAGCACAAGTGCACAAGAGAAGAAGTAAGCAAGAGAACTCAAATGCTTTATCCACACTTGGATGATTACAAATGAGGGGGTCTTCTCCTTTTATAGACCCCAAAGAGGTTTCCCTCCAAATCAAAGAATATTCTAGATCCCTACAATTCTAGAGTATTCTATACAATTCTAGTATATACAAGAGTCATGTACTCTCTACAATATTCCGTCATCCTCTTATGTACAAGATTCCGGATTTCTCTGGAATCTTCCATTCTGTTAACCTCAAAAATGTGGAGATCGTAACGAGCAGCACGCCTAGAATTTCTCCTTGATTTTAAGCCCGAAAATTAATATTTTAAATTATAAAACAGCAACATAAATCCAATTTTGTATCCTCTTATAAGTTATAACTAAAACTTAAAGCACGTTAAAAAGGTGCCCTAAATCAGAAAAATAACGTTACATCGAATATAATTCAGCCAATAAGACTAGTGAAGCATAATTTTATGTTAATTAATAAGTGGATTATAATTTAAGATTGATTTCAATTAATTTTGAAAGTTTAGGCAGTGATTCATGCTAAAAAAATTGATTTTTTTTAAAGTTACTAAAGTTTAAGTAATCATTCAAAACAAAATAAAATGTATGTCCTAATTTAAAAAGGGTACTTATATTTGCATGTCACAACTTGATATTAGCAACTTTTTGATATTTGCTGCCCTCAAATCTTATTTGTAATTTCATATAGGATATTTACAGCCCGTAATAAAATAAAAAATTTGAAATTTTTAATTATAGCAATGATAGAATTTAAATACGTGAAAGGGAATGGACCCATTCTGTGCCAATTAACAAACTTTGGTGACTAAATATATGAAATTAAATCATATTTCTCATAATTTAAGGGGTTTATTTGTTTTTTTTTTTTACACAATTTTACTGCAAAAAAATTGTTGCCCATCAAAAATAGTTTTTAGGAGATAGCTCAATTCCTGATATATAGAAGAAAACTGACCAAAACTGCTATCAAAAACAGTTATAAGACTTCCTGATATTCTAATATCTGAAGTAGTGTTTAGGTGATTGCTTTATCCCTTCTTTGGAGGAATGAACGCGATTGGCGCTGAACAGCTCGAGAAGACAGAGGCGGTGCATTTAACGCCAGAACTCGCCGTAAGGGGCGAATGCGATGTCCTTTCCGCCCTAGAAGTTGTCGTTGAAGGAGGGGAAGATGGGCCGGGATCGAGGTGAAGACCATGCCGCGAGTCTTCATGATCTCTTCTGCGGCGGAGGAGGAGACCACGACCGAGCTTGAGGCGTATGATCGGCGAGCAAGGACTGGCGGCGAGCGGTGGTGTTCGGCGGCAGGCTGGCAGCGGAGTTTGGAGGCAGGTGAACGGCGACGGAGAATGGGGTTGGTGTCGGCGAGGGAATGGAGAGAGGTGGAAACAAAGAAGTAGATTAGCGGCTGCAAATAGAGAGTGATTTTAGGATTATTAGATATATTGTGGGTTATAAATATCTATTATAAATCTGCAAATATAATCGCCCTTTTAAAAAAGTCTCTAAAATTTGGGTGCAGATATCACATTCTGTTTTCATTATTACACATGAGAACATATGACATTGGCTACAGGTGTTATCTTTGACGGAGAAGGTGCGCGAAAAGGAGCGGCGGGGGTTGGCTGAGGGCGGAGGACAGGAGATTAATCTCGACTTCCCATCTCCCCCCACCGCCGCGCCAACGCTGCTCCTCCACCGGCTAGGAGGGGAGGACAGGCTGAGCACGGGGAGCGGCGAGAGCGCGATCCTCGACGCGGAGCCCCGGGCGGCGCCGCTGCCCGGCAGCAGCGGAGAATCATCATTAGCAGAGAGGCTGATCGCCGAGGCCGCCGGGACTGGCTGCGGCATCGGGGCGGGGAGGCTGCCTCTCGAGGAAGACGGCGGCGGCGTCAGCGACGAGGGCTGCAGCTATCTTCAGGGCCCCGGCATATTCGAGGAGGCCGACCACGACGACCGCTGGTGGTTTTGGAATTGAAGTGAAACGGAAGATCGAGGCTTCAGTCAGGTCCGGTGATCTCTACCTCTTTTTTTTCCCAGCTAGCTTCTTCACGGCGTTTCTTATTCATGCTGGCTGTTATTCTGGTGCAATGTTTTTGTCTTTTGTGATGGACTTTTTAGTAGGCTTTTGTGTATTTACTCTGCTGTTATTTCGGTCGGATGTGTTTTACTAATGACGTTAATAGCCTCAATAAATGCCTTTACTATTATTATTATTATTATTATTATTATTATTATTATTATTATTAAATATTCAAAACTTTTATATTTTATTTTCTCGTGGGAATTTTCCCGCAGGTGGCCAACTACACGATGGTGCTATCCAAACACCCATATTTGGCCTGCGCCTCGTCGGCGACCGACTACACTTGTGCGTGTGCATGGAGTTGAAGATGGAAGAGGTCATTCTATCTCAATTAAATAATCAAAATCTCTCTGCAAGTTAGCATAATTATAAGTTGCATCCTTCTCACACACCATAAAACTACGTGCACATCTGGACTTTTCCCAAAAGCCCGTTTTACCCTCCTTCCTCGCTGCTGTTTGCTCCAACTCGTTTGACTACGTACGGTTTGCAAACGCGTCCTCTCTGCTTCTCGGCGGGTTGTATTTCTGCAACATCCGAGGTTCCGTTGTAACATCTCCTTTAAGTTTCTTGTTGATTTCTTGTGGATTTCTGGATTGTTTATGAATTTCTTGTGGATTTCCTGTTGATTTAATGCTAGTTCAAAACTAAAATCTATTTAATGTTATAAAATGTTGACTGTCGTGATTGGATGATCAAGGGGCTTTGCTGAGAACGTATTTCTTTATATTTGTGGCTGGTGGATGTAGGAGTTGATGGTGCAGCCAGTCGTGGAGGGGACCAGGAATGTGATTAGGGCGGCGGCGGAAGCTTCGCCAGCATCCACACCATGGAGGAAGCTTCACCCTTCCTCCTTTCTTTGATTAACTCAATTTGGCCTACATATAAGATTTTTGGTGTGCACGTAGTATTGATGTGCACAAAACCAATTGTGATGTGCAAGTAACAACGCACAATTTAAACTTCATAACATTCATGCACAAAACAGGGGCGAAGCTTTAGTAATAAGGTGGGCAAATGCACACCTTATTAATTTGAAAAATTAAAAAGTGTTATTAAGTGGACCCCACCCTTCCCATCATTCCTAGTTCTTAGGGTAAAAAAGCACGAGACGGGCAGAAGGCGAGACCCTCCCCAGTTCGATAGTTCCTCCCACTGTAACCCTGTTCGCGACTGGAGCTCTCGTCTCTCGGAGTCTCGGTGACTGCTTCTCGGCCAGGCGACGACGGCGAGGAGCAGAGGAGGGGCATCTCTCGAGTCTCGGCGATTCTGCATCTGGGACCTCTCGGCCGGCCGCCAGCGTCTGGGACCTGTTCGCGACTTCACGTCTGGGAGACTGGGAATGCATCTCGGCCGGCGTCGGGGCATCTGCATCTCGGCGACAAGCCATCTCTCGGCGACTGCGACTCAGTCGGACAGGCAGACAGGGACAGGTAACCATTTCTTCGTACCAAATCATTTTTGATTTCCTTATCAAATCATTTTTTATTTCTTCCAATTGATTTTGTATGCGTATATATTTAGATGTCCGGAGTGAGAACAAAAAATCTTGATTTTATCTCAGGCATTGGACATTTCAGAAAAAAAAAACTCTAGTCATTTGGATTTTGGGTCAGATACTTTTAAATATTTTATAATACAATGTTTGTCCACCTTATACTCTAATCTTGGCTTCGCCACTGCGCACAAAAATAGTTTTTGTAATTTTAAAAGAAATAGATAGACTTGTAATTATGCCAACACTCGTAAATGGAGAAAATATTCAACCGGGCTTCGTTTTCAAATACATGTCCGAAAAATAGCAAGACTCAACTGCATGTGAAATCACGCGTGATTTAAGATGGTGTGATCTCAATGGATATCAAGAGTAATCTCTCGGGCGATCACGCATGATCTCCACGGAGAGGCTTGATCTTCGTGGAGATCATTAATTAGTATGCTATCTTTTTTCCGCCACTTGTCAGCATCGCGGCAATCTCGAACATAGATTTGAAAATGGAGCTCCGATTAAAAAAAAATATCGCTGGTATATGACCCTTATTATTATAGTATATCTACATCTATGTTTTTTTTAATCGCAGGTTCTTCACCTGTTCATTTGTTTCTTTCCCGCTTCTTCAGCTGTTTTTTTGGGTTGCAGTCTTTATTTATTTCCATCCTCACCAAGAGAAAGAGAGAAAATAAAGATAATTATAATATGCAGCATATAATTATTGTCTTCATTTATGATTTTTTTTGTCCTCATCCACAGACTTTGAAGTTGAACAGATGAAATAATTTATTCCTATCATTAGTCATTGTGTACCAAGATTAAAAAAAAGTTGGAGCAAATAGTAGTCAACATTGACTACTATTTCATCCGTCGTTCTTGAGCGCCCGACCACACCTAAGGAATTTCTTCCTCTTGTATGTTCAAAACTACTTTTTTTTTTTGACGCCCAAACTCACGGGAGCAACCAAGTCGCCACAAACAGAGTCAGAGTATATTCAATGCACAATGCCAGACACCTACCTCAATATAAGACTAAATTATTAACATGCAAGATTAATATGGACACCGTAATCTATACCTTATGCGCAAGCTTAGACAAATTTACGGTCACTATTAAGCTGTGATCAATATAAAGGAAAGGGTGCCCTGTCGGTGCTCTATATCTTTCAGAACCTATCACAATTGGGCGAGCGGGTGTTTGGCCCATCAAGACCCTGCCCGACTGGTCGCTGACCTAGATAGACCGAACACGCCCGATCCACCGTTCGGAGAGACGGGGCGGAACACGAAGACATGGTTGAAGATAGGAAGATGAGGAGGTGGAGATGGTAGGGTCTAGCTAGATGTGGCAGATGTTTGATGCTCAATTTTTTTTTTTTTTTTTTTGGGGGGTGGGGGGGGGGAGTGTAAAAAGGAGAAATGACAAGTCCTGCAATGTGCATGTGGATGGAGCACAACTTGAGCAACCTGGGCTCATGTTACTGTGGTGGGCCACGAGTTGGAGTGTGGGGGTGGGGGACGATTTTGATCATCTTCTACTTGAGAAAGATGGTGGGGCAAAAGTTTTTAGATTCTTGTGTTTTAGACGATTAAGTCCATGAGCTCTCATGGAGGGGTATTAGGGTTTAGAGTACTCTGCAAAGCACATTTGGCTAAGTGCAAATCGAAAAAAAATCAAACGTATTTTTCTTATTTCTTTAGAAACATTAGGTGCAGCCCTAATCTCTTCATTCGCCCGCTCCTTTCCGCTCGGCAGTTCTCGGCGCCGCAACTCGCAAGCCCGCAAGCGAGAAGAAGATCGTCGTTCCTCCATCGTGAGCGAAGCTTGGAGTAAACGGCGGCAACTGCAGTTTATAGGTTCCATCTACATCTTGCTCTTGATCCTCTAATCCCTTCTATCTGTTATATTTCTAATCAAAGTTTCAGGTTTTGCAGGAGGGAAGTAACACACGGAAGAGAAGATAAGAAAGGTTTTTGATTTTATATATATCAAATAACAAGCATACATGGCTATATATATAAGCCTACGGTACATTCTAGAGGGAATAATAAGTGCACAGCAATAAAGATAATTAGATGGGGATTTAAACTTAATAATAAGCGGCTATTATAGTCCCAATACATAGTTAATAAGAGAGGTGCGGTTTTAATTTCACACCCCCTCTAAATCCGCGCCACTCCTTACTCTGAGCTTTTCACTGAGATCGGCGAAATTTCTGAGTTCGACGAATTTTCCGAGTTCGACGAATCGCCCTCTGGGTTCGACGAAGTTGGAACTGGACCTTTCTTTGTTCTGAGTTCGACGAATTTCCCTGAGTTCGACGAATTGCCCTCTGGGTTCAACGAAGTTGGAACTGGACCTTTCTTTGTTCTGAGTTCGACGAATTTCCCTGAGTTCGACGAATTGCCCTCTGGGTTCGACAAAGTTGGAACTGGACCTTTCTTTGTTCTGAGTTCGACGAATTGCCCTCTGGGTTCGACGAAGTTGCACCTGGACCTTTCTTTACTCTGAGCTCGACGATCTTCCCTGAGTTCGACGAATTGGCTTCTGGACCTTTCTTTACTCCGATCTTATCTCTGAGATCGACGAATCGACCTCTTGGTAAGGGTTTGGTCATGATATCAGCGAGCTGATCTGCGGTGGGATAGTACTCCAGCTCAATCTTCTTCTTCTCCACGATTTCTCTGATGAAGTGGAAGCGTATGTCGATGTGCTTGCTTCTGGCATGAAACACGGAGTTTTTTGTAGGGCAATGGCTGAAGTGTTGTCGCAGAGGATTTTTACTCCTGTTTCTTCTCCTTCCTCGATCTTGCATAATTCCTTTTTCAGTCTCTGCAACCAGATTGCTTCACAGGCTGCGGTGTTGAGAGCCATAAACTCGGCTTCGATCGTTGAGAGTGCCACGTTATGTTGCTTCCTGGAACTCCAAGATATAGGGTTTGAACCCAGGAAGAAAACATACCCGCCTGTACTCTTCCGATCGTTTAGGCTTCCAGCCCAGTCAGAGTCCGTGTAGCCAACAAGCTTGGTGTCATCTTCTTGTTTGAGCAAAATCCCATAAGCTTTTGTTCCCTGTAAGTAACGAAGTACCCTTTTTCCTGCACTAAGATGAGTTTTAGAGGGATTACTGACAAACCTGGCGAGGATGTTCACGGCATTCTCGATGTCGGGCCTGGTGTTTATGAGGTAAATAAGTGAGCCGATAAGACTCCTATATTCTTCATTGTCAGCTTCCTCTTCTTCTTCCTTCTTCCCAGAGAATTCTTCAGCAGTTGGCATTGGTGTTATAGCAGGGTTACATTCATTCATTTGAAATTTTTTTAGGAGGTGGTATAGAGTTCCTGTGAGATAAAGAGCCCACGGGAAAGATATTTGATCTGGAGCCCTAGGAAGAATTTTAAAGCTCCCAAATTAGTCATCCCGTAGTGCCCTTTCATCCTTTCTCTGAAATTTGTGATGAGTTCCATGCTGGATCCTGTAACGATGAGATCATCTACATATAGGCTTACCAAAATGTTTCCAGTTTCTCCTTCTTTAATGTAGAGGGTTGGTTCAACTGGGCTTCGTAAGAATCCTTCTGAGAGGAAGAAGGAATCAATATTATGGTTCCACGCATGGGGGGCTTGTTTCAAGCCATAGAGGGCTTTGTGAAGCTTATAAACTTTGTCTTCTTCTCCCTTTATTTCAAAGCCAGGTGGCTGACAAACATATACTTCTTCAGTTAGTTCGCCGTTGAGAAATGCTGATTTTACGTCGAGATGGAAGATTGGAAAGTTTTTCTGAGCGGCAATGGCAAGAAGAAGTCGTATTGTTGTTAGCCGCGCGACTGGAGCAAACGTTTCATCATGATCGGCACCGGGCTTCTGAGTAAACCCTTTTGCTACCAATCTAGCTTTCCTCTTATGGAGAGTGCCATCTTCATTCTGTTTAGTTTTAAATACCCATTTGAGCCCGATTATAGTTTTATTTGAAGGCTTGATTACAAGGGACCATGTTCCATTCTTCTCTATTGCACTCAGCTCATCTTCCATTGCTTTTCTCCACCCTTCTTCTTTGGCAGCTTCTTTGTAGTTGACAGGTGTTGTGACAATCATGGCAGATTCAGAGGCTTGATAAATATCATGGAGTGATCTCATCTTAATGGGCGATGATGAATTAATGACACTCTCTTCTTGAAGAGCTTCAACTGAAACCTCACTGCAAGGGATGGGGCTTGGGACAACTTCCAGCTCAACCGGCAGTGATGGAGGTGAGTAAGACTGTGACGAGACTGATGCCCAATCCCATTTTTTATTTTCATGAAAAACAACATCTCTTGAAATAATTATTTTGTTGGTGAGTGGTTCTAGCAGTCTGTAGGCTTTGCTTTTAAGGCTGTATCCCAGCAGTACACATTTCTCTCCACTTCCTATCAATTTGTCTCTTCCATCTTTGTTTGAGTGTGCATAGGCAACACACCCAAATACTCTCAGGTGAGAGATTGTAGGTTTTTGCTTATAAATTGCTTCATAGGGAGTTGAGTTTGATAGGGCTTTAGTGGGTACCCTATTCAGTATGTATACTGCAGTGGCTGTGGCCTCTCCCCAGTGATTTTTTGGGCAGCAGGAGTAAGTTATCAGAGTTCTTGCCATTTCTACAACTGTTCGATTACGTCTCTCTACTACTCCATTTTGTTGGGGAGGGGGGGGGGGGGGGGGGGGGGGGGGGGGGAAGGAGTTGTTAGTTCTCTGGCAATCCCAGCCTCTTGGCATAAAGTAGAGAATTGTTTTGACATGATTCCCCCCCTATCACTTCTTACTCTTTTATCTTTTTATCAAACTGGTTTTCTACAAGCCTTTTGTAGGAGAGAAAAGGCTCCCAGCCTCAGATTTTTGAGCAAGATGATAAATCCACATGTAGCGGCTAAAATCGTCTACACACTACACCATATCATGCATATGGTAGCGCTCAAAAACCGCTACTGTATATTAAAAAAACGCTACTGTTGGGCTATGGTAGCGGTTGCGCGTGTGTTGCATCTGCCGCCGTGGTCGTAGGGTATGGTAGCGGTTACACAATGTATTGTGGCATCCTGAAACCGCTACCATAGGTACATCTATTATAACATTTATGACTTTCAATGGTAGCGGTTAATGAGCGCTACCATTCTACAGCAATGACTACGATTCTTCATCGCTAGACGTTTATTCTTGTATTGGGCAACATTTATTCTTCATCGCCAGACGTTTAATAAATTCAAATTATTTTCTATTAAATTGAATAAAAATAAACATATTAAATTGAATAATATAATAATGGAGATAATTTAGCTATTTGTAAAAGAATTCAAATAAATTATTTTATTAATAATAAAAAGAAGATGAGAGATAGTCCAAACCCTTCATGAATACAATCAATATATATCTATTCCCCCCCCCCCCCCCCCCCCCCCCCCCCCCATCACAACATACAAGCATCAACCATTTCTCTCTATCTCTCTCTATCTCTCTCTCTCCCCCTAGTGATGATGTCGCCGTAGATAGATATCATTTATCCGCACATCAAGTCGATATCCATGTGAGCATTGCGGGCGCTCGCCCATTCACCCATCATCGATGAAGTGTGGCCTTGGCTCGGGATACTGATCGACGGCGCGAGCTGCTGCTCGTCACGCACCCTCGGCTTGCTCGGCCTCCGCCCCTTGTTGATTCGTCTTGGCCTTGCTCTTTGATTTGCTTCCGCCATACATAAAGCTGCCCACGATCAACTGCACATGCAGTTCGGACAAGCCAAAAACATTATGGAAGAGAGTGGTAATAGAAACTTTGGGAACATCATCATCCTCCTACATCTAAACCTAAAATAAGCAGCATACAAACCAAACCTAAAATATTCCTAAATCTAAACAGTCTATTAAATAGTCCCCTAACCTCACTCTCAGAGCTTCCACTTGAATCATCTTTCTTAGTTGGTGCAGCAACTGTTATAACTTTTGTTGCTACTTTTTTAACTGATGATACCTTAGCTGCCACCTCCTGCAAATAAATAGTTGTTGGTTGTTTCAAGAGCATGAAAATTACTGTATCTAGTAATGAACATAAGGAAACAACATGTCCAATTAAAAATTAGGAGGATCAACTTTTTAAATAGATATAAGAACTGATAATATCATTCTTACACATGGACAAAAAAGATTGTTGAATTGTATTTACCTGGGTTTTCACTAATGAAACCAGCTAATCTAGTGCAACAACAAGGTTGAGTGGATAAATTGACATAAAAATGGTCGGCCACATCAAGCCACGATTTAGTGACAATAGAGGATCATCATTACTTGAATACATGGAGACAATTTTTATACTTACATATAGCAGCCGACAGTTTTTAAACAAAATATAGCAGCCGTTTGAGAGGAAGTGACAATAGAGGATCATCATTACTTGAATACATGGAGACAATTTTTAAACAAAATACTCGTTAAGACATTAATAGATTGACCTTTTCTTCATCAGAGCTGCTATCCGACTATTCATCACTAGAGTCATCTTTTTTTTTCGAAGCTACAGAGCCATTCTTAACTATAGCAGCCGACAGTTTTTTAGCCGAAACTGCAGGTTTTATTTCCTGAAAGTAGCATCAACATTTAAATCAAATAATGCTCATATATAACTCAAAACACAAAATAAATTTAACTGCCTACTAATTTGCTAATTCAAGTATCACTAAATAGAAATGGAATCAAGGGGAAAAAATCAGTTAATATAATATTACAGTAATTTTAAACTTCACGCGAACGCCTACCTGAAGATCGATGATGCTGACTTCTCCATTCTCCGGCCATGTGAAATCCAGGCGATTTGATTCAACTACAAGCGGCGCTTCATTGGGAATACAGGTGTACTGAAGTAATCTCTCCACCAATATTATTTCATTCTCAAGGCTGCACAAATTCCAGACTACCCATGCAAATAGAAAGCTTAAATTGAGACCATAAGTCACTGCTAAACCTGCCACCCCTATGGAAATAAGCAGAAGGACATTAGAGAAAAACTAAGTCCATAAACTTTACATTCAGCCCACTTTCACCGTCAAATTGTACCTGGATTAATCAACCCCGGAGGCAAAGAAATAAGAAAAGCTAGGCAAAAGGCGAATATGAGGGAAGAGAACACATCCAAACGAAAGCAAAGCCACTCCATAGCACCATGCCGAACATATTACCGTCACAAGCATACTTATGTAATACCAAGCAACCACATTACATGATTTCTCATAATCCATCCAAGGAAAATGTTGGATGCAACTGATAGATACATTAGTGAGAAGATTAAATATTGAATCCTAGAAGCAATTAAATATTGACTTGTTTTGCTCCTGCAGCAGTTTCTCCTGCCATGGATATATACTCAAGCGCACAGATTCAGTGTAAAGAGACAAAGATATATCTCACTATTCATCCTCTTTATTGACATCTAAAATGAAAATCTGCAGGGAGTTCTGCAGGCATATATACATGAATCTTAAATTGCAGTGTCCAGCCCGAGCCCAAACCTAGTGAGGTATTGTCCAGTTTGGCTTGATACATAATGTATAAATGTCTGAATTTTGATTAATAGTTAATAACATGTTATTGATGTATTTGATTTGGTATTATATGTGTGCTCCATAGTTGTCGGATTTTGAAGGGGTCTTTGTTTGATTTTGAGAAATCAGTGAAATCAGTGAATTGCAGGGGCGGATAAGTATTGAAAGCAACTAATTAGCAAGCGAATAACGACTAATTAACGGGAAATGTATACAATAAATATTCAAACTGGCTTCCAGGAGTTGTAGTGTTGGTTGAGGCATTCTTACAAACACCTTGTGTGCTAAGGATGTTAACCATCAATGAAGCCCTTGATGGCTTGATCATTCAAATGCTAAGTAGTTTCTACAGAAGCCACGGACAGAAAAAAAAAATTGAATGAGAAGCTACCTGCATGTAGAGAATAGGAATCGAAATACAAAATATATTCACAAACACACCCTTATAGAAATAGAAATCGAAATCAAAAAACGAAGCTTGCAGGTAGAGAATGGAGAAGTTTCTTACCGCTGATGGCGGCGATGGCAGAGTCGTGGGTTCTGGAGCTTTTGTTTAGGGCGGCGATTGCTGAGGCAGAGCGCGTTGAGGGAGTGTGCGGGAGGTTATCCGACGGGCCTGAAGTTATGCGGGAGAAGCAGACGAATTAAGTCGCTGCCAGACGGACGGCGACGCATCTCACGCCAGGCGGAGAATGATCGGCGACGAGTCTCACGCCGGACGGACGAGGAGAGGCGGCTGCGTCACGCTGCACGCCAAGGGAGGGGGCGAACCCTAGGGGACCGGAGAAATAAGTAGGATATTGTGCACTACAAAATCATTAAACTCCATATATATTTGGGTTTAGGATTGACATTTTGACACCAAATATTTTGATTAATATTATATCCAAGCTATATATGGTGTTTTATAATTACAAAATTATTAAACTAAACTTAAATTAAAACATTAAAATAAAATTAAAATTAAAAACCATGAAACTAATTTAATGTAAACATAAAATTAAACTAAGCGGCCGCACGTGGGCGTGCTCGGGGTTCGTGGCAGCGAATATCTTCAATAACTTGAATGTTGCGGCGACGCGGTCGCGAGCGGAGGTTGTAGCAGCGAACATCATCATGCACGGGTGGGTCGGCGCCATCAGAGGGTTTCTTGGGGAGTACTTGCTAGGGTTTTGAAAGTAGCGTATTTTTTATTTGTTTTGGCGATGCACGGGGTGATAGCTTGATGCATGAAATTGGTAGCGTTTTTGTAACCGCGACAAAATAACTGATACTATAGGTATGATATGTTATAGTAGCATTTATTTATCTACAGTTGCGGTTATAAACGCTACCATAAATATCTTTTGGTAGCGTTTACTTAACCGCTACAAAATAAGCGTTACCATATGCATGATATGGTGTAGTGACAATAAGTAGGTAATATCTCTTTCCTCCAATAGAGGGAGTACTGGCTGGTCCCCACAGGTCTATGTGGAGGAGATCAAGGGGAGATTCAGCCCTCCTGTGAGCAGTTTTTGGAAAGGGTTGTCTATGTGATTTGGCTTGAGCACATGATTCACAGGCTTGGGGGGTGATGGAAAATGGAGGCAATCCTTCAACTAGTTGTTCCTTTTGTATGTGTTGTAGTGCCGGGAAGCTGATGTGACCTAGCCTGTGATGCCAAAGGTGAGCTTTGGTTTGGGGGTTTTCTTGAGTGCAGGTTAGAGCTAGAAAACCTGTTGGCTTCAGACATAGGGTGAAAACGTTGTTGTTATTTATTTGTGCTGAGACAATTGTGGTGTTGGCTTTGGGTTCTACAATATCACAGGTCTTATGCTTGAAGAGTACCTTGTATCCCTTTTTTATAAGTTGTCCTACACTCAGAAGGTTCTGAGATAGGGTGAGAACAAATTGAACATTTGTTATGAGTTTAGTGGCTCCTTCAGGTGTAATGACGGCTATGGTTCCTCTCCCCTCTATCTTTTCACTTTTTCCATCACCTAGAGTCACTTCTGATTTCCAGGTTTCATCAAGTTGGGTGAAGTAGTCCCTACTATTGGCGTGGTTTGTCTTTGTGGTCAGCTGGCTAGCTCATGAATGCTTAGATTCATGTGGGGAGAGTGTCCCGGCAAGACAAGTCCCCTTCTGGGCTGTGGCGAGAACACGTATGCTGGTGCGCCCGTTGCCAAGATGGGTCATGTAAGTGGTGAGGTCCCAGTGGAGTTCTTGGCTTTTGGCTTTGTGATTGTGGTGAGAACAAGTATGTTGGTGAGCCCGTTGGCAAGATGAGTCATGTAAGCGGTGAGGTCCCAGCGGAGTTCTTGGCCTTGGGCTTGTACGCCCGTGGGGGAATTGATGAGTACCCTTTGTTTGTTATGAAATGTTGATGTGTGATGTTTTGTTAGAAGCATACACGCCATAGGGTGCCTTGGGTGAAACCCAGGTTTGCATACATGCTGCATTGCTAGATCCCTTTACTTTTATTGCTCAACATAGAAATGTGGATGATGCTTGTGACACTCATGCATGTCATGTTTATGTTATTACTGTTTAATACATTTGCATACGAAGTGCTGACTTGCAGGGTGATGTAGTTCCCCGGGGTTCGCTAGGATGGCCGGGAGGAGGGGTGTTGTTACACCGTTGTTAGTCAGGCAAAGCTGACCCTCGTTTACCGCTCTTTGTGATTTGGATGCAGGGCAAGGATCGCAGGCTGGACCTAGCTCGCCGACCAGAAAGGCCTAAGCTTCATGAAGTGCTCTTTTCATGTTTTCTTGTTTGATTTGATGTCTTTACCTGTTCCGGCTTGCATGCCGAGGTAGCTTAGGATTGTGATGATCTGTTGGACATTTATATGCCTTGTTTTGACTTGAGTAGGAGTTTTGTAAGGCCTTAGGGCTGTAGTACTCTTTTGTAGATGTGGACAACTTCTATGGTTTATTTTGATGTTTCTGATGTGTTAGTTCTGAGTTTTGAGATGGTTAGATCTATATCATTTTTTAATACTAAAGCTGTGGCGATTATATGATGTGGGGTCCCGGCCGGACCCATATTATATACTCATTGCAGGGGAGGTGTTACAATTTGGTATCAGAGCTAGGTTAGCGTTCTTGTTGAGGTTTAACGTGTTCGGATCGCGTTAAGAGTTTGTCCACATAGGAGTACTTTGTGGGACCATGAGTGTCCTTGCGTTCGAGTCTTGCGAATAGAGTTTGATTTGTTTTTCCTTGCTTATGCTAGGATGGTGGCGACGATGCGGGGACGTCGAGGCGTCAAGAGGAGCCGTCGGCAAGCAGTGCAACGGCCCCAACCCTTGTGAATATGGGCGTGTCCCCGGCAGACTTCTGTCATATGCTAGCAGAGGCGATGGTGGCGGCTCAAGCTGCGGCGATGCCACAGATTGCGACGCCTGTTGTGCAGGTTGCGACCCCTGTTACTCCTATCACTATGACGCCGAAAGTGGGAGTAAGGCAGGTAGAGCCGTTAGCCGGGAGAACGGTTGGGCAAGGCGATCGTCAGATGAAGTACTATCTGAGTTTCCATCCTCTGACGTTCAAAGGAGTTGGCACTCCGACAGACGTCGAGGATTGGTTGGCGAGAATTCAGGAACTCCTGAAAGTGGCAGAGACCCCAGAGGACAAGCAGTCCCAGTTCGCAGCGTTTATGTTAGAAGGCGACGCCAAGCTGTGGTGGGTGAATCTGTTGAAATTGTTGAAGTGGAAGTTTGGAGACTTTTGGACCTGGGCGGTCTGGGCGGAGGTCGGGCGGTCTGGCGTGACCGCACGACTTGGCGGTCTGCCTCTGCGGTCTGGCTGGTAGTAGCCTAGCTGCAGTCTCCTGGCTTGATCGCTGGTATAGGTCCAAGTCGGCTGGAGGTGAGGCCGCGCGGTCTGTCTCTGACCGCGTGGCGGGTTGATCATCTTCAGGTCTCTTCCAGGTTCTCTCCGGAATGCGGTCTGGTAGCTGACCAGGCTTTCTGGGAGTATTCGCGGACTAAGGGACTTAGTCGCGCGGTCACAGTTCGCGGTCTCAGAAGGAGACTGGTATGCGAGCTGGTTGCTGTTCTTGGTCTCAGGAGGAGATCGGCATGTGGACAGGAGTTCGCGGTCTGATAGCGAACTGGCTGTGTTCGTGGTCTCGAACGAACACAGGTGGTGAAGGGCTTCGGGCGGTCTGGCGATCTCTTTGGAGAGTCGCGATCTGCTGTGAGAGTGGCGGTCTCTCATAGCGACATTGAAGCTGGCGGGTTCACCAAAATGAAGCAGAAGTAATATTGCTGATCGCGCGGAGTGACCGATCAGGTCGCGCGGTCTGGGGGTGGTGATCCTATCTCATAGGGCGGTGACTGGATCAGGTCCCGTGCCTATAAATAGGAAGCCACTGTAGCAGCAAAAAGAACACACCAAGTGTAAGCTGAGTTCGCTTGTTTCCTGCGGTCTGGTTTATTCTGACCGTGCGGTCTGCTGATTGAATTCCTCTTGTGCAGCTTCTGCGGATAGTGTGGGCGGCAGCGATCACCTCTTCCTCTGAAAGTGTTCGGGCGGTCTGCGGCTTGGAGTTGTGGTGCTGGAGTTCGGGAGAATCAGGAAATCGGAAGAAGGGAGCAGTCTGTGCAGCGGGTTTGGTGGTGTGCTGTGATCGGCAAGGCGCTGCGGTCTGGCAGTGTGTTGAAGTCGCAGGGAGGTCGCGCGGTCTGGAGCGGTCTCAAGTTATCTTCAACTTGTATCTTTCCTTTGTGTTTGTGCTGACGAAATCATGTCTCGTCAAGCATGCCTCGCCTTGTAATTTTGAAGTGCTGCTATCAATAAAGATCAGTTGTTTGCCTTCATTTGTTTCTGGTTGTTTTGGCTTTGATCTCTAAGTTGACTAGCTCCTGCTTGCTCCATAAAGATTCGAAAAAATTTCACATGGTATCAGAGCCAGGTTGGAGTGGTTGAGCAGTGAGTAACTTAGAGTAGCCATCGCCTTTGTGAAGAAAGGAACCAGTGGAAGAACAATGGAAGGTGGATTTGCAAAGGGTCTTGGGATTGAGGTGCTTACATCGACCAACTTCAAGAAGTGGAAGTCGTGTATGCAAAGCTATCTTGTAGGTGAGGACCTCTGGGAAGTTGTTGGAGGAGATCAGACGCAGGAAGTTGTCCCGGAAGGGGATAATGGGGCTGAGGTGAGAACTTGGAGGAGGACGAATGCGAAGGCAGAGTTCACTTTGAAGAGGGCAATCTCACCTGACCTATTTGATCACATCTTGGGGTGTGGTTCAGCTGCGGAGATCTGGAGAGCCCTGGATGGGCTGTTTAACAAGAAGAATGTGGCGAGGCTGCAGTTCTTGGAGAATGAGCTGGCAAGGTCGGCTCAGGGTGATCTTTCTATCTCCACCTTCTTTCTGAAGTTGAAGAACTTGTGTGCTGAAATCTCAGCATTGGACCCTGATGAGCCTATCTCTGAGGCGAAGCTGAAGAGGCACATCATCCGCGGCCTGCGGAAGGAATATGTTGCCTTTGTGACGTCGGTGCAGGGATGGGCAAATCAGCCGTCTCTGTTGGAGCTGGAGAACTTGCTTGCATCGCAAGAAAGTTTGGCAAGGCAGATGGCGGGGGTGTCGGTGGCTGGGGGAGATGGCGAAGTTCTCTTCTCAGGGAAGAAGAAGAAGTGGGACAAGAAGAAGAAGACCGCTGGAAGTGGCTATGGGCCTTCAACTTCTGGGCAGCAGGAAAGGGGGTATGCTCCCAAGGCTGACGGGAAGAAGAAGGGTGAAGGTCCGAAGTGCTACAAGTGTGGTAAGTTTGGCCACATCAGGAAGGATTGCAAGGTGATCACCCAAGCTGGGCATGCTGCGGAGAAGGAGGAAGCTGAGGCCAGGCACATTCAAGGAGGTTGGGGAGGAGCTTTTTCGGCTTCTGTTGGAGCTTCTGCTCCTATCAACTATTTGGAGGATTGGATCGTGGACTCGGGGTGTGGTCATCATCTCACCGGAGACGAGACCAAGCTTTCTTCTGCACAGCCCTATACAGGTAACAATGCAATCATTACTGCTGATAATACTGTACATCCAGTGGAGAAGGTGGGGGTTGTTTCTTTGGGCAGTGATAGAGGGCCACTTACTTTGAAGAGTGTCTATCATGTGCCCGGAATGAAGAAAAACCTCTTCTCCGTGACCAACGCTGTTGACGCTGGGTATCACGTTCTGTTCGGCCCAACAGAAGTGAAATTTCTACGTAATGTAGAGGCCGTAAAGGCCGAGGTCGTCCATGTCGGGAGACGGGCAAAGGACTTGTTTGTTTTATCAACAAGTTCCTACGTCGACAAGATGAAGACGAATGATGGTGCCGTTATATGGCATGAGAGGTTGGGGCACGTGGGGATGGACAAGCTGAAAGCTATGGCGGTGAGAGGCCTGGTCAAGGGGCTGCCAAGTCTATCTTCCTACGGAGAAGGTCATGTTTGCGCAGGATGTCAGTTCGGCAAGTCTCATCGACTACCGTTTGACAAGTCGCAGACAAGGAGTAGTGTGCCGTTGGAGTGCATCCACGGTGACTTGATGGGACCTACTACTACCCCAAGCCTCGGAGGCAGCAGATATATGCTGGTGTTGATCGATGATTACTCCAGATATGTCTGGGTATATTTCCTGAAGGAGAAGGCGGAGGCGTTTGCCAAGTTTGTGGAGTTCAAGGAGCTAGTGGAAGGTCGGCTGGGACTGCGGGTGAAGAAGCTGAGGACTGACAACGGAGGGGAGTTCACCTCCAGTGAGTTCTCTACTTTTTGCAGGAAGGCGGGCATCCGGAGAGAGCTCACTTGTGCTATACTCCACAACAGAACGGAGTTGCAGAACGGAAGATCCGTCATCTGACGGAGACCTGCAAGTGTTGGCTGCATGCCAAGAGTATCCCAAAGTCCTTCTGGGCGGAGGGAATGTCTTGTGCTGCCTACGTCATCAACAGGATGCCTCTGAGTCCCATCAACATGTTGACTCCACATGAGTTGATGTTCAAGGAGAAGCCAAGCGTGGCACACCTTAGGGTGTTTGGCTCCACCTGCTACGTGCATGTTCCAGATGCTCTTCGGACGAAGCTAGATGCGAAAGCAAGGAAGCTAGTCTTCGTGGGATACGATGAGCGGAAGAAAGGGTGGAAGTGCATGGACCCGGAGACGCGGAGATTTGTTGTATCTCGCGACGTCGTGTTCGATGAGGTGACATCTTACAAGGGGTCTTCTGATGTGGAGTTACCAGAGAGCAGGGTGGAGATGCCAGAGAAAGCTGTGGAGAATCTTCAGGTGGAGCTACCTGTGTCACCAGGTGGTCCATCTCCTTCTAGTTCCGAGACGGGGGCTTCTGGTTCAGGGAGCAGGGGGAGCGATGCTCCTAGCACGTCTGGAAGGGGAGCTAGGGAAGAAGCAGCGGATGACATTGCAGTTCAAGGGAAGGAGCTGAGGAGGTCGAAGCGAGCGATCATCGCCCCTGATCGCTATACAGGAGGAAACGCAGTGAGCTTCGTCTCATGTTTCTTCGCTGGTCCCTTGGATGAGAGGGAGCCGTCGAGCTTTGAGAAGGCCCAAGGCGTGAAGGAGTGGGACGTTGCGATGCAAGAAGAGATGGCAGCTCTTGAGAAGAACGAGACCTGGTCTCTTGTGCCCAAGCCCAAGGGCATCACTCCTGTGACATGCAAGTGGGTCTACAAGCTTAAGAAGAAAGCTGACGGCAGTATCGAGCGGTACAAAGCTCGTCTTGTAGCTCGGGGGTTCTCGCAGCAATACGGTGAAGACTATGATGAGACATTCAGTCCGGTGGCAAAAATGACTTCAGTTCGGTTCATCATTGCCTTGGCGGCGTTCAGTGGATGGAAGATTTGGCAGCTCGACGTCAAGAACGCCTTCTTGTACGGCGAGATTGACAAGGACATCTTCATGGTCCAGCCACCAGGTTTTGTGTCTGAAGATCTTCCGGAGCATGTCTGCAAGCTGAAGAAGGCCTTGTATGGGTTGAAGCAAGCGCCGAGGGCGTGGTACGGGAAGATCGCAGAATATCTCCTATTCTGTGGATTTGTTGCTTCAGACTCAGACTCGAGCTTGTTCGTCAAGAAGAGCGGGGAGCTTCAGGTCATCGCGCTGCTATACGTTGACGATATGATCGTGACGGGGAACTCGAAGGAGGAGGTAGCACAGCTTCGGGCTGAACTATCTATCAGGTTCGAGATGAAGGATCTTGGTGAGCTTCACCATTTTCTTGGACTTGAGGTGCAGAGGAAGGAAGGTGGAGTGCTGGTGACCCAAGCCGGATATGCGGAGCGGATCGTGGAGCGATTCGGCATGAAGGAAGGGAAGTGCACTTCCACACCTCTGGAGAAGGCTATGAAGCTTCGGAAGGATGAGGGAAGGATCATGCAAGATCCATTGGTGTTCCGAGCTCTGGTTGGGAGCTTGATTTATCTGACGATCACAAGGCCGGATATTGCATATGCAGTAGGCAGGGTGAGTCGGTTTATGGCGGAACCACGAGTACCTCATCTGCTAGCGGCCAAGAACATTCTGAAGTATGTCAAGGCGACCTCGGACATGGGTCTCCTATACAGGAGGGATGCGGGCTTCGAGGTGCATGGATACATGGATGCTGATTACGGGGGAGATTCGGATGATCGGAAGTCGACATCTGGATTCGTCTTCATGGCGGGCCCTACGGCTATATCATGGTGCAGCAAGAAGCAGGATTCCGTATCGGTCTCTACCACGGAAGCGGAATACAAGGCTTCGGCCTTGGCAGCTCAGGAAGCCATCTGGCTTAGGAGGTTGGTTGGAGACGTCCACAAGGAGGTTCGGGAGCCGACTCTGCTACGCGGTGACAACGAGAGTGCTCTCAAACTGGTGACCAATCCAGTTTGTCACGCGAGGACGAAGCATATTGAGATCGAGCATCACTTCATACGGGAGAAGGTGCTGGAGGGATCTCTTTCGGTCGAGCATGTGCGGAGTGCGGACAATGTCGCAGACATCTTCACAAAGGCGCTGGCAAAGGGGCCGTTCACACGGCTAAGGAGCCTATTGGGGCTGGTTTCAACTTCCCACTTCAAGGGGGAGTGTTGAAATTGTTGAAGTGGAAGTTTGGAGACTTTTGGACCTGGGCGGTCTGGGCGGAGGTCGGGCGGTCTGGCGTGACCGCACGACTTGGCGGTCTGCCTCTGCGGTCTGGCTGGTAGTAGCCTAGCTGCAGTCTCCTGGCTTGATCGCTGGTATAGGTCCAAGTCGGCTGGAGGTGAGGCCGCGCGGTCTGTCTCTGACCGCGTGGCGGGTTGATCATCTTCAGGTCTCTTCCAGGTTCTCTCCGGAATGCGGTCTGGTAGCTGACCAGGCTTTCTGGGAGTATTCGCGGACTAAGGGACTTAGTCGCGCGGTCACAGTTCGCGGTCTCAGAAGGAGACTGGTATGCGAGCTGGTTGCTGTTCTTGGTCTCAGGAGGAGATCGGCATGTGGACAGGAGGTCGCGGTCTGATAGCGAACTGGCTGTGTTCGTGGTCTCGAACGAACACAGGTGGTGAAGGGCTTCGGGCGGTCTGGCGATCTCTTTGGAGAGTCGCGGTCTGCTGTGAGAGTGGCGGTCTCTCATAGCGACATTGAAGCTGGCGGGTTCACCAAAATGAAGCAGAAGTAATATTGCTGATCGCGCGGAGTGACCGATCAGGTCGCGCGGTCTGGGGGTGGTGATCCTATCTCATAGGGCGGTGACTGGATCAGGTCCCGTGCCTATAAATAGGAAGCCACTGTAGCAGCAAAAAGAACACACCAAGTGTAAGCTGAGTTTGCTTGTTTCCTGCGGTCTGGTTTATTCTGACCGTGCGGTCTGCTGATTGAATTCCTCTTGTGCAGCTTCTGCGGATAGTGTGGGCGGCAGCGATCACCTCTTCCTCTGAAAGTGTTCGGGCGGTCTGCGGCTTGGAGTTGTGGTGCTGGAGTTCGGGAGAATCAGGAAATCGGAAGAAGGGAGCGGTCTGTGCAGCGGGTTTGGTGGTGTGCTGTGATCGGCAAGGCGCTGCGGTCTGGCAGTGTGTTGAAGTCGCAGGGAGGTCGCGCGGTCTGGAGCGGTCTCAAGTTATCTTCAACTTGTATCTTTCCTTTGTGTTTGTGCTGACGAAATCATGTCTCGTCAAGCATGCCTCGCCTTGTAATTTTGAAGTGCTGCTATCAATAAAGATCAGTTGTTTGCCTTCATTTGTTTCTGGTTGTTTTGGCTTTGATCTCTAAGTTGACTAGCTCCTGCTTGCTCCATAAAGATTCGAAAAAATTTCACAGAATCATAGTGGTCGTCATTTCCCTGGACGTGCCCCGTCCATGGAAGAGTTCGGGAATGCCTTCCTGAAGCGCTATATCCCCTCTTCGACGAGATTAGCCCTTCAGCGGCAGTTCTTGCACTTGGTGCAGCGCGAGAAGACGCTAGACGAGTACTTGCAGGAGTTTACTCGGTTGGGTCGTTACGCAGGAACGACCATGGCAGACGATGAGGAGAGGGATAATCTCTTCTATCAGGGTCTGAGAGAGAATTTAAGGCAACCTCTGATAGCCTTAAAGAATGTGGGGTTCAATGAGTTAGTTGAAGCTGCTCGAACTTTGGAGAGCGATATGGAGCGAACCCAGCGCCGCAAGGGCTTGGCGGCAAAGCAGGGAGAAAGTAAGCCATCTCAGTCTCAGGGTGTAACATCCCCCAAACTGCTAGACCCCTAAGTTGGTTTTGTCATAACTGGGTCATGACAAAACCATAGGAAGAACCTTTTGACCTTGAGAGCTTAGGAAAGGAGGAGGAAGCCACCTTGGTCTGCAAATAGCAATTCCCATCTTCCAAGCTTGGGATTGGAATTTAGGGCTTCAACTTAACCCTTGGACCCCACCATAGTGTCCCTAACCCTTTAGGGGTCCCCTTAGGGCACCAAGGGCCCATTGAAGACAACCTAAGGGACCAATTTGACCAAAGTCAACATAAACCCTCAAATTGGTCAAAGTAGCCCATTTAGAGCCAATCAACCCTCACCATGTCAAATTGATCACACACCTAGGTTTAGAATACCAGTATAGACCTAGTGGACCCAAAAGCCCCATCATAGGACCCCCAGGGGTGCAAATTGACCAAAATGCCCTTTTTAGGTCAAAATGACTTTCCTTCTCAAAGTACCCCAATTGACCTTCACCACATTAAATTGACCTCACCCATAGGGCTATCATGTCATAAGGGAGCTAGTGGACCAAAAAGCCCCATGACCAAGTCAACCCTAGGGCTCAATTTGACCAAAGTCAATTTAGCCCATTTTGGTCAAATCAACTTAGATTGGGTCAACCAAGAACCATATGACCAAATTGACTCCACCATTAGTTCCTAAACTTAATTTGGAACCTATTGAACCCAAAAGCCCCATCTTAGGGTTCCCCAATTGACCAATTTGACCAAAAGTCAAAATTGTCCAATTTAGGTCAAAATACTCAAACCTAACCCAATCTCTTTGGGCTAACTCAATTGGATGGTCAATCAGCCCATGTGGACCCTCATTAAACTCAGGAGAGAGTATAGAAACCGACCATGGTGATTAGGAGATAGAAAATGGGGGTTTCCCCATTTTTGAAGAGAGAGAGGAAGCCATTCATGGCCATTAAGAGGTTTTACCTCTTGGCCTCCCCAATTGATGCCTCCATTCAACTCCTCAGCCGATTAGGAGGAGTTTCCATCAGTTACAAAGGAGGATTAAGGCAAAGGAGAGGAAGAGGGGCCGGCCTTTGAAGAAACCGGAGGGGTCATTAATGGCCATGAAGCTTAAAGCCACCACCACCCCCACTCGAAACCCCCTTCACCTTCAGAGACCTGAGAGGAGAGAAACCCCCAAATTACCAGAGGATTTCGGGTGCTGTAGGAAGGAATTGGCATGGCTTCACAACCGACTCAAGCTCCAATGGTGTACTCAAGGTTGACCCGACGGCAAGCCCTCCAGCAGGTCCCATTCTCCTCCCTGAACTCTAAGGATTAGATCCAAATCGACGGCGGCTCGATCCGTGGCCAATTGGCCGGGAATCAAGCCAGCCTTGCCCCCCGTTGATCGGGTTGGGTATCCTCCTACAGAACGCGATTCCGGCCACCTCCGGCCGATCAAACACCGCTCATCGCCGGCCCCCACCTCAACGGAGGTGGTGGTGGCGTTGGTCGGCCGGGGCGGCGCTCAGGTGGCCGGGAAATCACTTACCAAGGCGGCCCAGGCGCGTAAAATCTAAGCCGTTGATTTCTTGGGGACGATGACCCAGCGCCATCCGATCTGCTTTAAGATCCGTGCAACTTTAGTTCATTCCTTGTTTTTCTGTGATTAAAACTGCAGCCTCTATTTAATTCTGGGAAAAATAGTTAGAGGCCGAATCATAAAAAGTGGTCAACATAGAAAATGTAGCCCTTAGGGTCTAGTTTAATACAAAATTGAGATCACTCAATTTGGAGTCCTGGTTAGGGCTCAGCACTCATTTTAGTGGAGGCTGTCCTTAAGGCTCTTCAGAGCTTGATTTGGATGCCCACCCCACTATAGGACTCCAAATGACTTGATTTTTGGGGTGTAGTCTATTCTTGTGCATACCTAGGTTATGTCCAAAGATCACAAGGATTGGAGAAGTTTTCTCCTTAATTTTTAGGAAAGACCAATAATCCTAGTTTAACCTAATTAGGTGTCTTAAACACCTCAAAACCCTTCCAATCTTGGAGGGGTGGTCTTAGGGGGTATGTATAGGCCCTGGTTAAAATATCATGATTTATGGAGTTGTTTTGGTAGGGTATTCCACCAAAACAACCTTAGGCTCCCTAGGTTTAGGCAAAACTTTGGGTGAGTGCCCCCACTCTTCCACAAGGTCTTTTGGCTCCATATTTGGGGTGCACCTCACCCTCCCCCATGCCAACCTCTGGTCCAAGTTTGGTGGCCATTGGAGGAGTTTTGCCCTAGTAAATCAAAAAGGGGCTAAATTGCTATTTGCACCCCAAATAGGTACCCATTGGAATTCCACTCCCCACCAAATGTTGGTAGGATCTTGGGTGGTCTTTCACTGACCCATGGTCAGTATAGTGAGTAGTATGGACTTGGGCAAGGTAGGGAGATCTTTGAGACTAGTTTCACTTAAAGGTTATGTTTAGGGTAAAGGTAAACCTAAGCTAGTTTTGGAGTGTGGAGGGGTTTCCTCCCACTGTTTGTTGGGGTAACTTTGGTCACTGCCTTGGGAGGTAGGAGGCACCCCAAGGAGCAACTTTGGGTGGGTTAGGGCCTATTGTGCCCATAAATCCTAGTGGTTGAGTTTATGGTGCCTTTTAGGGTTTTGTGAAGGATGAAGGAGTAAGTGTCCATGGGGAGAAGTGCAATAGACCTCTCTGAGTTCTAGGAGTGGTATAATTTCCCCTCAAGAGGTTTGAGTGGTTTTGGAGATGTTTAGGCCCTAACCCTAGGCTAAACCCTTAAGGGGTGCAAATAGAGGTCAATGAAGGGAGTAGGGTCAAACCCTAGTGGTTTGACCTAAAGTTTTGGTGGGTAGGTCATAGTGACCAGAGAAGACTCCCTTGTGAATTTGAAGAGGTTTGGAGTTGTCTAACCTAGGTAATAAATCCTTGGGTAGATTTGTAAATAATTGGAATTTGGAGTTCTAGGAAGAAATAACACTTAGGGAATCATCACCTTCTGTTACCCACTTGATTTTGAGGTTATGAATCTCTGGAGTTCCTACTAGAGCTATTGGAGAAGGTTAGACCCTAACCCTAGGCTAAACCCTAATGGGGTGCAATTAGAAGCTAATGAAGGAAGAGGGGTCAAACCTTAATGGTTTGACTTGAAATTTTGGGGATGTAGCCTTAGTGACTAGGGAATGCTACTGTGAGAAGTTGGAGGGATTTGGAGTTGCCCATCATAGGCAATAAACCCTTGGGTAGATTTGTAAATAATTAGGGTTTGGGGTTTTAGGGAGAAATAGTACTTATCAATTTACCATCTTCTGTCATAAACATGGTTTTAATAATATTAATCTCTGGAAGAATTGGTTAGGACATGAGTTAACCCTTGGAGGTCCAAATTGTAATATTCCTCATTATTGGCAATTTTTGGGTTGGTCAAATTTATGATGTTAAGTTACTGTAATTACATGGAACTTTGCTGGTTGTCTTTTCATAACAATATGTTACCACTGTAATTTTCCCATAATTTATGGATCAATATTCTTGGTACCTCTAGTTCATTTTGGAAGAAATTGCAAATATAGCCTTGGATGTAATTACAAATATGCCCTCTGTGGAACATGGTCAAACTTTGTAGGACTGAATATTATATTATGAAGCACCACTGTACTAATTTGCAAGAGGTTTAGAGATCATATGAGGGTACCTCCTTTGTAATTTATTGGAAATAATTGTGTTTTGGAATTTCTAAAAATAGTAAATATTGCTGGTTTTTCCTAAAATTTTATACCTACTGTTTATTAGGTACTATTGTTTTATGTAAAAATTGGAGTAGGCATTGGAGGTCAGAAAAGTACACTTGTAGTTCAAACCTTGGTAAAATGGCCCTTTGGGAAATTATTTAAAATACTATTATTATTGGAGAAATTATGAAACCCTAGATTTAATCTGAAATAGGTAGCATGGGTCCCCAGTAAATCCCTTGGGTCAAGGAGTTGGTTATTTAGTCTACCTCTCTTCATGAGCATCAAAAACGTTAAGGGTGGTCTGCATTTAGCATTTAGACAGCTTTGGGGTTAAGGGGGGGGGGGGGGGGGTCAAACTGGTGGTCTTGGGTCTGGAGTGATGAAGGTTGGGTGGTAGCCTTGTATTATGTATGAATCTCTAGAGAAGTTGGGGTTTGGTAAGTCTTAGGGTGGTGGGGTGCCACCCTCGGAATAGGTCGTCCGGGGATTGACGAAAGATCGTCTTTTCCTGTTAGCGTCTTCTGGCACCTAAGTTTCTATAGCAGGAAAGTTATTATGAGAATGTGTTTATAGAAGTCTAGCCGGTTTAATCCCGTGATCTTTGTTTCGGAGATGTTTATTGGTGGCGGGCGGGTTAGCCCGGGGAGCTTGTAGCTCGGTGTTGATGGAAGATATCTTGCATGTGCATAAGGTGGTGGGTCCTTCGTGTTGACGGTCGTTGCACCGACGTTGATACTTGGGCTCAGCTAGTGCGGTATTTGCACTTAGCCATAAAAATCTGGCGGTCCAGTCAGTAAGAGTACGCAGACGCTCCGCGGGTTTTGTGGAGGCGTACGATAGGTCTAGGTCGGGTAGTGCATATACCAACCTAGAGGTGGGCGAGGCCCAACCCACCGCTTCTGTGTGCCACTACGGGAGTATCCGGGGAGTCTAGCTCGCTCCAAAAAGGGGGAACTAAAGGTCTATGCGCATAGAGTCGTGGTGGGTGAGTTGCACTTGTTTGATCACCGCATAACAACATATTTGCATGACATAGCATAATCATTACATTTAACCCCGACACCTATCGTATAAATTGGTATGGGACTTTTTATACGATAGGCTCTGCTAAACGACCCCTTGGTCTATAGGTTTGTATGGGCATTCCTATAAATCAATGGTTTACTTTATCCTACTTACTTGCCTCTACTTTTGTTTCTTACTGTATTTCCTATACTTTACCATGTTGCTTATATATCTCATGTTTTATTTATCTGCATACACCTGTGTAGCATAGATCTTACCTTGTCACCTGCTTTTGTATTACCCCTTGTTGTCCTCCGCTTCCTCCTCTCCATGCGGTGCCTAGGAGCCTTGGGGGGAGGGGTGGGGAATTGGCTGAGTCTTTATGACTGACGGTCGGTGGACCTTATCATTTTAGGAGAACGCGGCGACGGAGCAGCACCGGAGGCCGGTGCAAATGGAGGCGGGGCAGTCTAGCTCAGGAGCTCAGATGACAGGATCCGTGAGTGTTGATTTAGTTGTTTTACTTCCGCGAGTGAACCATGTAGTGAGGCTTTGATGTTTTGGGCAAGGCCCTAGTTATCTCTTTTCCTTTCTTTCAGTTACATTGTGGACATCTTCTGATGATTTACTTATATATGTGATGTGGACTTAGTTTGATCTACTATTCGGTTTAGCTTACTTTTCTTGTGATCGATTTGGCCGGCAGGATCGGCGTTTTGTAGTGGCGACCTTCCCAAGTGAAGGTGTCACCGCAAAACGGCGGTTCTGGGCCTAAGACCCGGTGGTTTTTGCAAAAAAAAAGAGGGTCTTACACAGGGGAAGTCTGAGAAAAGTTGGTGGAAGAAAAAGCCCCGTCCTTTTAGGAATGGCGAGAGGAGCGGCGCGGCTTCTGGAGAGTTGCGTTCCAAGGGGCCATTGACATGCTACAAGTGTGGCAAAGTGGGCCACATAGATCGGGTCTATTTTGAGATTGGAGTTGAGCCAGAGCAGAGGCAGGAGCAATCGGTGTGTTCCGGTCCTAGTGTTGGGGAGAAAGGGAAGGCGGCGGAGTCAAGTGCTTCTTGTTTCCCTCCTGTGCAGCCTAGAGCGTACAACCTCGGGTAGCAGGAAGCGATTCGTCAACCTGACGTGGTGACAGGTACGGAAGTTCTAAGTTTCGTTTAATAGTTTTAACCTGTTTGTGACCTTTCATATTCGTTATATGTGTGATAGGCTTCGTGCTAGTGTTTGGCTTCCCCTCTAGAGTGTTGTTCGACACGGGAGCGTCACACTCTTTTCTCGCAGAAAGCTTTATCCGGGGGATCGGTGTTGAGTCTGTTGAGGCAGAGGCAGAGCTTAGTGTGCGCATGCCGAATGGGTCTTTCATGACCACTGGAAGGAAAGGACGCATTGTGCTGAGGATTTGCGAGTGTGATTTCAAGTTGGTAGCAGCAATTCTACCGCTAGCCGAATTTGACATCATCCTGGGGATGGACTGGCTTGCAGAGCAGCGAGCTAGTATTGACTGTTTGTTGAAGGTGGCGACCTTAAGGAGTGAAGGAAGAGCGGAGGTCAAGTTCGAGGGTCTATGCGGAGTGGCCTGCTCCCTGATTTCTGCCGTGCAAATGGTGCGTGCGGCGAATCAAGGAGGTGAGGCATTTGTCGCTTTGTTGGAGACTCACTCCACAAAGTTGGCAATCGTAGATGTGCCAGTGGTGGAGGAATTTGAGGATGTGTTCCCCGAGGAGCTTCCGGGAGCGCCTCCTCAACGTGAAATCGACTTTTCGATTGAGTTGGTGTCGGATGCGAGGCCGGTGTCGCGTCCTCCGTTTAGGATGGCACCAAAGGAACTGGCTGAGTTAAAGGTGCAGTTGCAAGAGTTGCTCGAGCAGGGGTAAATTAGGCTCAGCTCCTCACCTTGGAGTGCGCCGGTGTTGTTCGTCAAGAAGAAGGACGGTAGTATGCGGTTGCGCATAAACTATCGCGAGTTGAATAGGTTGACCATCAAGAATAAGTACCTAATTCTGCGAATCGATGATTTGTTCGATCAGCTGGTGGGGTCGACGGTGTTCTCCAAGTTGGACTTGAAGTTGGGTTACTATCAGTTAAGGATCCGAGAAGAGGACATTCCCAAGACGGCGTTTGGGACGAGATATGGTCACTTTGAGTTTTCGGTGATGTCGTTTGGTTTGATGAACGCGCCATCAGTGTTCATGGATTTAATGAACCGAGTGTTTCGACAATACCTGGATTCTTCGTGGTGGTGTTCATTGACGACATCTTAGTGTATTCGAAGTCGAAGGCGGAGCACGAGTCCCATATGAGATTAGTGTTGCAGACGTTGAGGGAGAACCAGCTTTTTGCGAAGTTCTTGAAGTGCGAGTTCTGGATCGGGAAAGTGGCATTCTTGGGCCAAGTGATTAGTGGAGATGGGGTGGCGGCGGATCCTGTAAAGATTGAAGCCATTAGAGATTGGCCTGTATTGAGGACCGTGGCGAAAGTCCGGAGTTTCCTTGGACTAGCCGGTGATTACAGAATTTCTTTGAGAACTTTTCGCGGGTGGCTTTGCCCCTCACCACTCTTACCTGAAAGGACCAGAAGTTTGTGTGGACGTCGGAGTGTGCCCGTGCGTTCGAAACCTTGAAGGAAAGATTGATGTCTGCTCCAATCCTAAGTCTTCCTAGTGGGGCTGAGGGATTCCAGATTTTCAGCGACGCGTAAGGTTGTGGTTTGGGTTGCGTGCTTGTGCAGCATGACAACGTGATAGCTTATGGGTCGAGGCAGCTAAAGCCTCGTGAAAGAAATTACCCCGTCCACGACTTGGAGTTGGCGGCGGTAATTTTTGCGTTGAAGTTGTGGCGGCACTACATGTATGGTGCGAAGGTTGAAATCTTCATGGACCACAAGAGCTTGAGGTATCTGTTAGATCAGAAGGATCTTAATATGAGGCAGCGTAGGTGGGTCAAGTTCCTTGGGGACTACGACGTAGCGATTCAGTATACGCCAGGCAAGGTCAATGTGGTGGTTGACGCTTTGAGTAGAAAGTACTCTGGGCAGGGGAATTGGATTGAAGCGCATGACGAGCGTTTGGTGCGAGAGTTCGACTCTCTTGGCATTGTGTTGGAACCTCAGGGTTTGATTTGAGTTAGGATCCTCCCTTAATGTCTAAAGTTTTTATAAATCTTATAACTTAGATTAAATCAGATTAAGTTAATAGGCTGAAAAGAAATATTCAATAATATAAATAATATATATATAAATAATATATATATAATATACTAAGAATATATATATAATTATAATGCTGAAATATATATATATTAATAAGCAGAAGAAATGAAAAAGAAATGAAAATATCATTTGTTCTCTGCGTTCGACATTTGTTGAACGGCGTTCGACGAATGTTGAACGGCGCTCGACAAATGTCTTCCAGCAGCTCAGCGGTCGACATTTGACTAGTGGCGTTCGACAAATGTTGAACGGCGTTCGACATTTGTCGAGCGGCGTTCGTCGAATTTTCAGCAGATATTCAAAATGATGAATATATTGCTCAGCTTGACTAAATTATTATATATATGCTGTCAGATTTATTAAAGTAATATTTTATTATTTCTATCTATATTTTGCTATATATATATTGCTGCCTTAACAAAACAGCCGTTGGAGCAGTAATTAATATAGCCGTTGCAGCAAGCCAAAGATGGCAAATTTGTCTGCTCGAGGATCTGGGAAATAAAAGGATATATTTATTATATTCCTATCTTGTCGGCAAGAATTAAAATCAGCCACAAGATCTCCATATCAAATATATATAGAGAAGAGCAGAGAAAAAGAAGAAGAATATATACAGAACAAATATTAGTATTGTTGTACAGGAAAAGAAAGAAGAAAAAAAAAACAGAGGAGCAAAAAGAAGGTCAGATCAAATATATTTATATCTTCTTTTTGCTTAACTTGTTCTTTGCAGATCATATACCCTGAGACACCAATCAAGATCATTTGCTCAGGGATCTAAAACTGCAAGAAGAAGAACAGAGGATTTGCAACCAAGAGAAGAAGCCTCCACAAGCTGTCATCAAACTAAATCAGACAGGGGGAGCCTTCTTCATCATCATCATCAAGATCCAAACACAACTACCAATTAGGATCTTCATCAAGAGTCTTCTCAGCAAAAAGAGAAGAACAATATATCTTTTCCCTTTCTCCTTCTCACCTTGTACAGGGTTATAACTCCCTTCAAAAGTTAACTCCCGGTGACAGGGCTCCTTAGCAAAAACCTGTAGTTTGGTTAGAGCACCTTATCAACAGCTCACCTGGTGTGTGGACACCTTATCAAAAACACCTAGTGAGAGGGCACTTTATCAACAACCTCCTAGTGGATTCCTACCAGTGGGTAGAAGAGTAGATGTACCCAGTTGAGGGGAACTACTATATATTTTTGTGTCATCTGGATGTTTGTTTTTATTTTTATTTTCATGTACTCTGACTGCTTGTGTATTTCACTCACTCAGCAAATGCTCACATAAATATACATATCATTTATTTTTAAAACAAAACTTAATCAAAATCTTTTACTAAGATAAATAAGAACTAAACCCTCCACTTTCAATTGGTATCAGAGGAGAAGATTTTTTTTACGGGCTAACACCTGAAATCTCAAAGATCTCCTTAGTTCTTATTTTTCTTTAAAAAAGGTCTGTCTAAATTAAGATTTAGGAAATCAGAAACTGCTCAGTTATAAAAGAAAAATAAATAATCTCTAAACCCTTAAGCAACTCAAGACTTTTATGCTTAGGGATCCCAACTCAAATAGGGGGAGATTGTTGGAACCTCAGGGTTTGATTTGAGTTAGGATCCACCCTTAATGTCTAAAGTTTTTATAAATCTTATAACTTATATTAAATCAGATTAAGTTAATAGGCTGAAAAGAAATATTCAATAATATAAATAATATATATATATAATATACTAAGAATATATATATAATTATAATGCTGAAATATATATATATATATATATATATATTAATAAGCAGAAGAAATGAAAAAGAAATGAAAATATCATTTGTTCTCTGCGTTCGACATTTGTTGAACGGCGTTCGACGAATGTTGAACGGCGCTCGACAAATTTCTTCCAGCAGCTCAGCGGTCGACATTTGACTAGTGGCGTTCGACAAATGTTGAACGGCGTTCGACATTTGTCGAGCGGCGTTCGTCGAATTTTCAGCAGATATTCAAAATGATGAATATATTGCTCAGCTTGACTAAATTATTATATATATGCTGTCAGATTTATTAAAGTAATATTTTATTATTTCTATCTATATTTTGCTCTATATATATATATTGCTGCCTTAACAAAACAGCCGTTGGAGCAGTAATTAATATAGCCGTTGCAGCAAGCCAAAAATGGCAAATTTGTCTGCTCGAGGATCTGGGAAATAAAAGGATATATTTATTATATTCCTATCTTGTCGGCAAGAATTAAAATCAGCCACAAGATCTCCATATCAAATATATATAGAGAAGAGCAGAGAAAAAGAAGAAGAATATATACAGAACAAATATTAGTATTGTTGTACAGGAAAAGAAAGAAGATGAAAAAAAACAGAGGAGCAAAAAGAAGGTCAGATCAAATATATTTATATCTTCTTTTTGCCTAACTTGTTCTTTGCAGATCATATACCCTGAGACACCAATCAAGATCATTTGCTCAGGGATCTAAAACTGCAAGAAGAAGAACAGAGGATTTGCAACCAAGAGAAGAAGCATCCACAAGCTGTCATCAAACTAAATCAGACAGGGGGAGCCTTCTTCATCATCATCATCAAGATCCAAACACAACTACCAATTAGGATCTTCATCAAGAGTCTTCTCAGCAAAAAGAGAAGAACAATATATCTTTTCCCTTTCTCCTTCTCACCTTGTACAGGGTTATAACTCCCTTCAAAAGTTAACTCCCGGTGACAGGGCACCTTAGCAAAAACCTGTAGTTTGCTTAGAGCACCTTATCAACAGCTCACCTGGTGTGTGGACACCTTATCAAAAACACCTGGTGAGAGGGCACCTTATCAACAACCTCCTAGTGGATTCCTACCAGTGGGTAGAAGAGTAGATGTACCCAGCTGAGGGGAACTACTATATATTTTTGTGTCATCTGGATGTTTGTTTTTATTTTTATTTTCATGTACTCTGACTGCTTGTGTATTTCACTCACTCAGCAAATGCTCACATAAATATACATATCATTTATTTTTAAAATAAAACTTAATCAAAATCTTTTACTAAGATAAATAAGAACTAAACCCTCCACTTTCAATTGGTATCAGAGGAGGTTGCGGGTTTGAGGCGGGGGGGGCACTGATAATTCCTGGAATTCTCTCTACCTGTGTGGGTCCTGGCGGGTCAGGCGGCCGCATCCATGTGTCAAGCCACCTCTGAGCCTGTGGGCCATGTGGAGCACCTCTGAATTGCGGGTCGTGCTGGACGCTGGGGGGGGGGATTGTTGGGTCCAGCGTCTCCTCACTTGACCCGTAGCGCCTTTCCGTTGATATAAAGATTAAGTTGCGCCTTCACCAACAGTCCGGGCTTTTGGTGTAGTTGGTTGCGTTGGGTCCTCTCACATTGTGTGTGTGGCTAGGGGTGAGTCCAGCGCAGCTCGGCTAAACTGGATCGAGATGCAGTGTGATCTAGTAGATCGAATTTGAGAGGCAACCAGTGCAGACGAAGAGTGTCAGCATTTGGCAGTGGAAGCTCAGCAAAGCAAAGGCAGTGCGTTGGAGTCGGAGATGGTCAGTGGACTTTTAAAGAGAAATGGAAGGGTGGTTTTCCCTCGTTTTGGCAAGCTTCGTGAGGAGTTGATGTTCGAGGCTCACTTCACGAAGTACTTCATTCATCCAGGAAGTACGAAGATGTACTTGGATTTGAAGAAATCCTTTTGGTGGCCTGAGATGAAGCGGGATGTAGCTTTGTATGTAAGTCGGTGTCAGACGTGCGCCTTGGTGAAGGCGGAATGCCAAAGGCCGGGGGGATTCTTGAAACCTCTTCCTATCCCTGAGTGGAAGTTCGATGACATCTCCATGGATTTTGTGCATGGTTTACCTCGATCGCGGAAAAGTAACGATGCGATTTGGGTGATTGTGGATCGCCTGACCAAGGTAGCCCACTTCATTCCAAATCGGAAGGACGATAGTGTGGAGCAGCTCGTGGAGCTTTATGTTCGAAACATTGTGCGGTTGCACGGAATTCCAAAGAGCGTCATTAGTGATCGCGATGGACGTTTTACGTCCAAAGACTGGAGGTTACTGCAACGAAGTTTGGGCACAAAACTGAAGTTTAGTACCGCGTCCATCCGCAGACCGATGGCCAAACGGAGAGAATGAATCGTACGATGGAGGACATGTTGAGAATGTGTGCTCTCGATTTCGGTAAAAGTTGGGAAGACCACCTCTTCATGGTGGAGTTTGCCTACAACAATAGTTTTCAAGCGAGTATCAAAATGGCGCCATACGAGGCTTTATATGGAAGGCGGTGTCGAACGTCGATGTCTTGGATAGAGGCGGGAGACACCCAGTTGTTAGGAAAAGAAGTGGTGGCAGACGCTTGTGAGATGGTGCGAACGATCCAGCATCGCATGAAGGTTGCTCAGGATCGGCAGTCAAAGTATTTTAATGCGCGCCACAGAAATGTGGAGTTTGCGGTGGGCGACATGGTCTACTTGAAGATCAAGCCGTTCAAAGGCGTTTCACGAATTCGACGACTCAAGAAATTGAGTCCAAGATATTTGGGTCTGTTTAAGGTTACAGGGCGCATAGGCGAAGCAGCCTATCGGTTGGCGTTGTCCGTAGAGCTAAGCGGATTACATGATGTATTTCATGTTTCGGTGCTGAGGAAGGCATTGGTGGAGCCGGAGGATGTGGTTGAGTCTTCGACCGTTCCTGTAACCGAAGATCTGAGGACGATAGTTCGTCCGGTTTGCGTGGAGGATTCTGAAGTCCGGCGGTTGCGGAACAAAGAGGTCAAGCTGGTGAAAGTGCGTTGGGATAATTGCGGACGAGATGAGTTCTCGTGGGAGCAAGAGCAAATAATGCGGGAAAACTTTCCGGAACTGTTCGTTTCAGGTATGCGTGTTAGTTATGTTGTCGTTAATGTTTTAAATTTCGAGGACGGAATTCTTTTAAGGGGGGGTGGATTTGTAACACCCCAGATTTTCTGTATCTGGGAGCTAGCGCCGGCGTTAGGTGTTAACGCAGGCGTTAGCTGCAGCACTCCTTTTGCGATGGTGTTCGACGAAAGGAGTTCGACGAGTTATCATCAATAACATTTTCTCGCTCGGAATGGGGAATAGTGAAATGGTGAGAAAATTTGAAGAGAGGTGGGCCCAGGGTATTTAAAGACGCACAGTATTTGCGGTGGGGTTATCTCAGCAAACATTTTCTCGCTTGAAAGGGATTGTTGAGTTTTTTTCTTTTTGCACAAACTGACGTGGCTTCATTAAGAATCACGAAAGCCATTTTCATTTATTTTTAAAATTAAGAAACGGAGGTCTTTATTTTTTGCTCTCACAAAGAATTGAGCCTTAAGAAGAAAAGAAAAAAGCATAAGGAGAGGGTTTGATGGTGACTATGAGAAACTTGTAGCATACATTTAAAGTATTCTTCTTTCTCTAATAGAAATGTCAAGGTCATGCTAATTATGTGACTCATGATCTTTTTTTTTATAATATTTATAATGAGAGATAAAGCATTTATATTGAGTTTTACTTTTAATTTTGAGGTATAGGAATTGGGAAGGGATCGATAATTTTTATTTATTTATTTTACATTTAATAAAAATAAAATAGCATTAAAATAAACATCTATAATATATTGGTACTTTCTTTTCTTAATAATATTGGAATCATGGTCTATAAAATGTGATAAAATAGTATAAAACTTGATGGGGTCACCCTCAAAATGCGAGGCCACGCGGCCAGCCCCCCCCCCCCCCCCCCCCCCCCTCGACCAGCCGTGGACGCGCGCTGCCGCTAGGTGTGTGGCCGGCAACGCACCGCCCGTGTGCGGTCGTGGGCCGCGCGACCGGCTTTGGTCGGGCGCCCTCGGCGCTGCGGTCGTCTGGCCGTGCGGCTGGCCTTGGCCGCGCGCCCGCGGCTGCAAGGCTCTCGCATAACTACCGTAACCACCTAGCAATTATGGTGGTTACGGCCCACGAATAACCGCATAACTACCGTAATCACCTAGGGGCCTATAAATAGGACCTCAAGCCCTCTTTCATTTTCATCTCTCTCCTTCCTCCTTTCCTCCTAAGTGCAAGAGAGAGAGAGAGAGAGATCTCCTTGAAGATCTTCATCATCTTCGAAGGAGTGTTTGAAGAATCTTCAAACGCCTCGAAGACGGTTTAGAGAGCTTCGTCCTCCTCCAAGTTTCATTCTTAGCACGGAACGGCTCAAGGTCATCACCTCCAAGGCAACGACGAGCTCCTCACTCCAGACACCGCCATCAACCTCCGAAGTGCTCCAAGAGTCCTGTGCGCACCCCTTGATCTCCCAAACGCAAGCGGAAGGTCGTATGAGCCTCAGAGTGTGGTGCTCCCCACCGTGGCAAAGAAGAAGAATTAGCTTCGAGAGCGGTGACCATTCACCCTCTGAACGCCTCTCTCCATCTCTCTCCACCAATGTAACAAGGAGGAGCATGTCGCCCTTGATTTCTAACAAAATCTCTGTAAAGAAGCAATTGATAATGAAGTTAGGTTGACTCCAAACCAACCACGTAGTTTTTCACCTCTTTCCGAGGTTTTCCACGATAAAAAAGATCTCTTGCCAACCGTCTTAATATTCTGTGACTGATTTCGCGCTCGTCCGCTCCCGGGCTAAGACGGTCATTCTACATCGGTTTTAGGAGCCTCAGAAGACAATATCCTGAATCCCCCGAAGGTTCCCAAAGTTCTGAAGATTCAGAAGACGGTATCCTCTGCACAACGATACTCGTGACTAGAGACCATGGAAAAAAGAGTGGGGACCATCGCTGAATTCCCCGATCAAGCAACTCAGGTGCTCCACGTCGAGGACCTCGAAGGAAAGCATAACAATACATGGTTCAGGCTGGATACGAATCATACGACCATCACCTTTGGGGAAGAAGACATGCGAGAAGTGCAGACTCCACATCAAGACCCGATGGTGATAAGTGTCAGGATTGGCAATCCCTGCTACCTCGTTAGAAGAATCCTAGTGGATAGCGGGTGCTCGGCCAATATCTTATCTCTCTCCGTCTTTCATGTCATCAAGCTTGCCAAGGAAAATCTCACCCTTGCAGGAGGACTAATCTACGACATTGATGACCACCCCGTTCCGGTTCTGGGACTGGTCTCTCTCCAGGTCGCGTTGGGCGAGCTCCCAAGACAAGCTTTGCATCTTGTTCAGTTTATGGTCATAAACTTCAGCTCGGCCTACAATGTTGCATTCAGAAGGCCACTCTAATCAATTTTCGGGGCAATCCCAACCATTCCACACTTGACATTAAAATTCCCAACTCCTCGCGGGAGAGGGATTGCTCGGGGCAATCAAGAGAAAGGCAGGGTGCACCACCTGGAGAGAGCTCAACCAACGCAGGTGACCACCCTCAACATTGATAACTTCGACCTGCGAGACAAAGTCACGCTGCAGCAAGGAGCCCCTATAAACGGCCTAGTGGATATAACCCTTTCTTTGCAAAACCCTTCCCGGACAGTGTGGATTGGATCTCTCCTATCCCCGGAAGAAGTAGAGCAGTACATAGCTCTACTGCGCGCAAATGAAGATATCTTCGCTTGGAGTCCAACGGACATGCCAGGGGTGGACCCCGAAGTGATTTTTCACTCCCTAAATATTAATCCTTCTTGCCGACCAGTCATCCAGAAGAAGAGAAATTTCGCCCCCGAACGATTGCAAGTCATCGAGGAAGAGGTGGCCAAGCTCCTTGAAGCTAAGTTCATCCGCGAGGCCAAATACCCGACGTGGCTAGCAAACATAGTCATGGTAAAGAAAGCCTCCGGGTCGGAGCGGCAGGGCGTGATCTCCGACGACAACGCACGATATCTAGAGTTGGCGTCGTGATGGATCTCTGACGGCAAGGCGCGATCTCTAGAGTTGGCGTCGGGATCGCTGATGGGGAACGCCGAAGGCGAGAGGGGTGGTGCCTTCTTCTCGATCGATGAGCGATGGCGAGCAACGATTGGGAAAACTTCTGCCTCTGACAGCAGCGATCGGGAGGAAGAAACGTCGCAGAGAAAGAGCTCGCAAGATCCAAACGGACTTGTCTCCCGAGTGAAAGGAGACACTGGCGAGACCTTGATGCGAACGACGGACAGCGGACCTCGCGAACAGGAACAATAGCGGTGAAACCCTCAACAACGATCGGGAAGAGACACGTCTGGAGCAGCGATCGATCGAGAGAGACAAAGGCTAGGCGGCGGGAGTTTGCACGTGGGTGGGGCTAGGGCACACCAACGAAAGAACTTCGAGAATGTTGAAGTGCTCGAAGCATCCCGTGTGACCGTCTAGTTTGGAACGGTCTACACGTTCCCCTCAGCAGGGATATTTATAGGGCGAATTCCTTAACAGTAAGTTTGTTTGTACCTTGAATAGTAATGACAAATCCTAAACATTTAGCAATATTTCTAGCCCAAGACACCAATTCCTCCTTACTACGAAATATACATGACAAGATAAAGTGAATGCCAAGATCACTTTGTGTTTTGAATTTGACTCTTCATATGACAATAGTTTGATAGCTACACATGAAAATTATATCCAATATACAATAAACTATCATATATACAATCATAAACATCTAGACACTAACAAATCATAATCAATTATAGGAGGCAATACCATCACTTCGAGGCCGCGAGGGTGAAGCAATTTTTCATCGTCTGAAAGCTGTGACATCGATTTCATGATCCCGCATATTACGAAAATTGTTGAAATGTAGAGGAGTTAAGGATATGGGAAAATCTAGGGTTCCATGAAGGAGTTAAGAATAGGGGAAACCTGAAAGGACGCCGGCTCTGTAGTAGCAAGGACTCGGCGATGGGGATGCTACTCGAGGATTCGCCAACTACCGTTGGGTCTTCTTCCACCGGCCGTCGTCGGAGACGCAGTTCTTTCGCTCGTGGAAATGAGAAGAAAGGAGGCGGGGGTTACGGGGCTCATGATCTTTCCTGGAGCGACCGAACCAGATGAAAAAACCATATGATTTGCACCTAGCAATAATAGGTGCAAATTAATGAGCATATTACATCGCTTCGCTCTATATGATGAGAACTACTTTATTGATATGCAGATAACATTTGTGTACATCTAGCGAAAATTGATATGCTTGTTACATTGCTCTATATATATAATGCTAAAATTTTAATTTAATTTTTATTGGCGGAAAATATTTGACCAAACCAGCCACATCTCATCCCTTCTTCATCTTCTCTGCTGTGAACCCACCACAGCAAATTTGAGAGTGAGTTCCCATCATCAAATCCATTCAAACTCCTGATCTTCACCAATGCATTCTCCTTGTTATAAACTCCCTCCATCGCATACACAAACCCCTTCCAACCGTCAGCCACCACCTCCCCTGTAAGCTCCGGCGATGCCCGATTCACCGCCTCCTTCAACAACCCAACATCCCTGAAAAGTTCTCCGGTTATGGGCAGCAAAGGCGGAACTCGAATCCCCGTTCTAATCTCTCTTCTCCATTCATGCCGCCATGTCTCGGCGGCGGCGATCTCGAACGCCGCCAGCGTCGATCCCAACGCCGCCAGATGCGTGTGGCCATAGCTCAGGCCCAGGAGGGCGGCGGAGTAGTAAGCGTTCACCGCTTCGCCGCCGCTCTGCGGTCTGCGCGCATCCGCGAAATCCGTCATCCCCCCGGCCCAAGAGTGCAGCTTCCAGAGATCAAAGGATCGCAATCTCGGGTAGCTTGATCCCGATCCTCGGGACAGGCTCATGAAATCCGACATGATCGAGTAGGCCTGAGGTCTGAACTTCGCCCCCCATGATGGGTCGAACTTGGCGAGCGCGGCGATCGCGTAGAGGAAGTAGCCGAGGTGGTGGTGGTGGTTGTTGAAGACGCCGAAGCCGAGATCTACGCCGGAATCTGACGCTCCGTTTTTGGAGATGATGCCGCCCCATTTGGAGTCGTATAGGAATCCGTTTCCGTTGAAGCTTCCATCCAGCCATGGAGTGATGGAGCTCCTCAAGAACTGTAGAACAGCGGGAATGCCGTCGTAGAAGTTGGCCTCGTGAGCAATTAGGGCTAAGCGCGCCGCCCTGGCAATGGCTTTTCCATAGAAATAGGTCGAAGTAGTTTGGATTGGGGAGGTGTTCAGCGCGTTAATGTCTTTGGATAGGGCGGAGACGATCTCTTGCTTGCCATCATCGCTGAGGCCTTTTGTCGAACACCAAGTGGTCGCAACCGGAATGATTTTCAGCTGCCAAGAATGGCCAACAACGCCGACGAGATCTCCGTCGATGCTCCGGTACTTGAAGCTCTCCAATATTACGGCGGAGGATTCGGAGTCGAGGAGCCGGAGATGGAGAGGGTGGGCAAGGAGGAGGAGATCTCCCCGCCCCATCTTCTCCCACCTGTACTCGAGGCATCCCGGCCGGGTAAAGGAGGCGTCGCCGGAGACGGGATAGCAGGAGGAGTACTGATCGAGGACGGACTCATAGCTGGGATCGGGGAGGAATGCGATGCGGAAGACTCCAGCGTAGCCGTCGGTGGCGATGAGATTTCCGGTGGCGCCGGAAATCTCGAAGCGAAGAGGCGACGATGAGTAGCAGAGGAAGGTCTGTCCGCTGCTGAGCTCGAGCGTGTGTTTGGTGAAGGAGGAGTTGGGTCGAACGGAGAGGAAGGCGTGGGTGGAGGTTATGGAGAGTGGGGCGGGAGCCTCGCCGGCGAGAGTCGAGGCGGTGACGAATGGGCTGCCGCGGACGAGGAAGAAGCGGAGGGAAGGGGGAAGATCGAGGGTTACGCTAAGATCGTTGAAGGAAGAGATGATATGTTTGGATTGAGAATGCTGAGAAGAAGGAGAGGAGATGGTTAGATCGGGGATGAAGGAGGCGGTGGCGGATCGGGAAGGGTAGGAGATGGAGATGGAGGAAGAGGATGATTTGATGTGGTAAGGATGAATATATTCCGGGTGATCGCCATTTCCGACGACGAAGTTCTGGAAGAAAGAGTTGGTGGGGAGAGGAGAAGAGAGGAGGCCGCTGGAGAAGAAGGCGGAGGGATCGGGGAGGATGGCAGAGTTAGTTTGGGGAAAAAGAAAGGATTGCATCCTGTCGGATCTTGTAATCTTGTTGTTTGTTCGCCCTCGAGGAGGAAGAAGAAGAAGGCTCTTGTAATTACTAATTAGTTTGTACGTTGTTTGTTCTTCGACTTAGCAGAGCTAGCTTTGTTTATAATGAGCAGGAAGAGAAGGACGACGAAGAAGCCTAGTGGAAGCTTCTTTTTCTTCTTTTAGTTATTAGCCGGCTGCTTGAAAGGGATTGTCGAGATTTTTTTTTTTTTTTTTTTTTGCACAAACTGACGTGGCTTCATTAATAATCACGAAAGCCATTTTCATTTATTGTTGACAAAAAAACGTATGCTTTTCCTCTGCTTTGACTTTGAGAAAAAGACTCTTGTTTGGGCCATAATAAAATTAAGAAAAGGAGCTCTTCAGATCATGCCATGTGTAATATTTATTTTCCACGGTGATGATTTATGTTGGCGGGGATATATTTCTTAGTCATCACGTGGTTATCTGCATATCATAAATGGCTATCCGTAGATTAATCTTTTCTAGTTTACAAATTATTATGCTCTGATCAATTTTAGACTTGAGCATTCAATATCTTTGTTCTCCTGAGCAGGGCCCGACAACGAAGGAACATCTCTGACGATCTTCTGAGCACTTCATTGTGTGCACGGATCGTGATTCGTAAAAAAATGCACGGATAGAGACCGACATGAGAAAGAAAAACGATTTCGATCGTCACCGTTCATGCGATTTCGATTGGTTTCGGAGAGAGTAACCTAAGCTATATAAGCCTTCCCGAACAAACCCTAGCTATCTAAATCTTCTCAAAGAAACTGAAATCGCATGAACGGTGAAGAAATCGTCTTTCTTCCTCAACTCAGTCTCTATCCGCGCATTTATTTTACGAATCACGATCCGTGCACACATTGAAGTGCTCAAGGTCGTCAGAGATGTTCCTTTGTTGTCGGGCCTGCTCAAGAGAACAAAGATATTGAATGCTCAAGTCTAAAATTGGTCTACGGATAACAATTTGTAAACTAGAAAAGATTGGTTGCCGGAGAGCCATTTATGATTCGCGGATAACAATTGCCTTTAAAAACTGTAGTGTTTACTGCACATAGATTTATTAACTATTTTTATATTAATCGCTTATATTTTCATATTAATCGCACATAGATTTACAACGTGGATATTGTATAACTTAAGTTTCTAAGGGGATAACATCTTAATCAATTAAATTTTAGTAAAAAAATTTATGAGATATTAGTATTGATTAAAATTATCTTTAAAAGTTTGAACTAATAATGATATTTGAGGCCGGTATAAAACCAATTTGTAATCATCTATTTAGACATCAAGTTGGTCTATCTCGGGTATGAGGCCGCCCCATAAAGCAATAACATTTGAATCGCGAAAAATGTGAATGCGAGAAATAGGCTTATGTTATGTATCTAATTGATTTCTATTTCCTTTTGACGACACATGTGAAGGTACGATTGGTCGAGCTTGGTCGTCTGATGGTTGTGCTTGATCGTTCGATGGCGACGAATGTTCGTTCTGATTCTCTGTTCTCTTGGCATTTGGAGACAACCTATTCATTCTGTGGTGCTTTTATCTCCTTATTTCATACCACTTTTATTGAACAAATAATATATTGCAAAGCTTGTGTTTCTTGTGTTGGGAGAGGCTCCGCTCAAGATAGTTCACATCCCCATATCAAGTTTGGAATGAGTTTATATAGTATCTCCAGCGTGAAACCTAGCCCTAGAATGGCACGAAACTCATTAGGTCACTCCGAGTCGGTCTCGACACGCGCGGAGATATATAATTAAATATCTAACAATCTCCTTCTATGCTCGCCGCAAACCCGACGTCGGATTGAGTGGTTTGTGCAATTTTCATCTAAACGTGAATCATTCACAACCGTGTCCAACACCTGTTAAACATATTAAATTTAAAGAAAATTGTATACACACATAAGAATAAGCAAAACTCAGCAACATCGCATAGCAATCTAAAGTATGATCATAGCACAGGTTCAGCACACCTAGTGGCTAATGATCAACAAAAGAGCAAAAATAGTTCAAGCAGCAAGTGTATCAAAAGAGAGCTAAATAATGCTATAAGCAGAGATAAAACAAAAAAGGAAATCAAATAACACTCTTGTTGTCATCATCCTCAGATATCTAGCAAATCATTCTGGTCAGGATCCCAACCTGCAAATGCTCCTCCTTTGGCAGCATCTCCTGTAATTTCCAACAAAGAATTTTATTTAGAAAAAATTCAAGCTTTGAAAATGTACATGTATCTAGTTCTACTGTAAGTGCGTAGCACTTAATAAAAGACTTAGAAAGAAACATACTTAGAGTATTAAAGGTTCAACCTCAGAATCCATTATCTGTTTCAGACAAAACGATTTACAGACTTCTGGACACCGCAGCTATATTTGTGTTCCAATTAAGAATGTCACGGTTACTGTTCTTCTAAAGTTAATTTGGAAATCATCAGTTTGGAATGAAATCAATTAGCACTCTCCTCCAAGATAAGAAAGTCGAATCCAGGTGAAATTATTAACATCAGATTTAAAATGAAATAACTCACCAGATTCGATCTCAGCAACCAAAAGCATCAATGGATCACAACATTCTTGATTTGACAAAGGAGACCAGACAGATCAAAACATAGACTTGGATTAGGCGGATCAAAATCGTCTTTAATCTCATTTCCTTCACTGTTTTGATAAGTCAATCTTTAGGTATTCATTTTGTTAATGGATCAGTTAGGTTATCCATTAAAAATTGATTTTAATCCTATTAAAATTATTATTTTGTAAAATAAATTATAAAATATTAATTAGGATTTTTTATCTTTATTTTAAGATATTATTTTCCTATAAAAATGATTTTTTTATTAATCCGGCCGGATATTGCGCTTTTTAAAACCCGCCCGAATATCATTTATTTATTTATTTATTTATTAATAACGAATTTTGCTGGCGATCTGATGTGTGATAGCACGGTTAGATTTCAAGCGGACTTTCCTCTAACTAGATCCAATCGGCGGTCCAAAAATTTTCTCGCTTTCACATTGAGAAAAAGACTTGTTTGAGCCAAAATAAAATTAAGAAACGGAGCTCTTCAGATCATGCCATGTGTAACATTTACTTTTCATATAAATCACTTATATTTTAAAACCTACAATTTACTAATAAATATATGAAAAATATCTTTATTTTGCTCACACAAAGAATTGAGCCCTAAGTCTTTCACTGAAATTCAGGACTTTAACAAGCCTAAGTCTATCACACTTTATTAATCAAGCCTAAAGCTCCAAAGAAAAGAAAAAAAAAAGCATAAGGAGAGGGATTGATGGAGACTATGAGAAACTTGTAGCATACATTTAAAGTAAGTGGTACTATTCTTCTTTCTCTAGTAGAAATGTCAAGGTCATGCAAATTATGTGACTCATGATTTTTTTTAATAATATTTATAATGAGAGAGAGCATTTATATTGAGTTTTACTTTTAATTTTGAGGTATAGGAATTAGGAAGGGATCTATAGTTTTTATTTATTTATTTTACATTTAATAAAAATAAAATAGCATCAAAATAAACATCTATATTATATTGGTACTTTCTTTTTTTAATAATATTGGAATCGTGGTCTATAAAATGTTTATATGATAAAATAGTATAAAACTTGATGGGGTCACTCTCACTGTATAGGAATTTCGGGCTGCGAATAACATGAATTTCATAACCCCCACTCTTTTAGTGGAGAGTTAGGAGGAAAGTCGCGCACGATCACCGTGCGCGGTCCGATCCAACCTCCGCCACGCCACCGGCGCGAAACCGCAAGCCCAGCGGCCGGCCGGCCGCCCTTGGCCGCACACCCCCAGGGTGCGGCCCCGCGGACGACCACCCGCGTGTCGCAACCTTGCATCCGCGCAACCAAGCGGAGAGTCTTCGCCATCCCGCGCATAAAGGCTACCTCGCGCTCGTCTTCAAGCTAGGGCTCCACTTCCTTGCTCCAGACCTCCTTACGAACCTCCTCCGAGATCAGAGAACGGTCACACATATAATTAAGGGAGTCTTTGTACTCAGCGACTCCAGCAGCCTTCAACTCAGTAGTCCGTGTGACGGTTGCTCGAAGCATCCCGGGTGGTGGTCAAAGTGGAACCCCTTCCCCGTTGCCCCTAACTTGGGTTTTATAGGCAAACCCTAGGGTTGAAACAGGTAACGGATATCCCGGTATCCGTACTGAACCCGTTAAGCCTCCGAACCTAATATTAATCCAAATATACACTTACAATCTTCTTCTATATTTGTGATTAATATCGTATACGTATCAGAGTGCAAGAGAGTTGTCTCTACTAAGTTTCAGACTTAAACATTTTTCTCAGAAGAAAAACACACTTAAAACATAAAAGGAGTTTTGCTTATACAGAAAACAAACATCCCAACATAAAGTGCAAAAACTAGGATAAAAGCCTGAAATACATAGTAGTAATGGATAAACATATAACAATTCTACTCATCTAGTAGATCATCAGCATCCATGTCAAAGACTACTTTCTCTTCTCCAACTCCACCATAGCCTGCAAGGAATTTCATGAGTTAAAACTCTATGAATTCATAAAACAAATGCAGTGACATTTAAAGTAAACTAGCTCTACCTGAATAAGCTTAGTACTTGTAGCAGTAGTGAAGTAACACTGTCAGCATCTCTATCTAGTCTAGTGAGGACCAGTCAAGTGTTAATTTTGCAAATCAAATATTGTTATCTTACTCATTAGTGATCATTATGTACTTCATCATCAAATGTGGAATGATTTGGCACAGCAACATTTGCAACATTATCAGATATGGAAGAATGTGATATGATCATTAATGTTAGATTAACCTTTTACAAATGACTTTTTATTCCCAGTTGAATAATCCTTTAATCAGTTTCCAATGAGAAAGAGATCCACCACCGCCCTCTTCCCTTTGCCACTGCTGGACTTGGGCTTGCCCAGGTCGCCAGCACAGGCCTCCGCGGCGGCCCTCGCGAGGAGGCCAGCTTCGCTCCACCCGCATGTGGCAGGTTCGTAGGAATCAAATTCTCCCCTGCAACGTGGAAACAAGAGTTAAATAAGGTGGGCGAGCAAAGAAAAGACGGTCTGAATAATGCGAGTAGAAGCATACCTTCCCCTTGTGGCACCGGGGGAGCGAGTCGAGGCGTCGTCGCAAATAGGCGACCTCGAAGTTCTTGTCAAGGAAGAACTTATAGAATTCCGCCGTCTCTCCATCCACACGAGGAGCGTGATATACAGACTCGCTTAGAAGAACCTATCATTCCAGCGGTGGACTTGGTTAAGGGTCTCGTAGACTTTGATCCGCGAGCCGGTCAGAAAGGAGACTCCATCCGTGGTCGCTCTGTAGATGAACAACTTGCAGAAGGTCGTTAGGTTGAACTCTATCCTCTCTACGCGCATGTAGCAGACGAATGTCATGAGCATGGCAACCGTGTTCGTGTTGACCTGCGCGGGCACCGTTCCAAAGTACTTAAGAAATTGCTTCACCTCAGGCCACAAGGGGAGGTGAAGTCCAACCTCAAAGTGGGAGAGAGGGAGGCGAGCTCATCCTCGTAGAATGAGTTGATGGCCTCACATTCCCTTGGGCAATGAGCCGAGTACCCTTCTGGTAGAAAGGCGACCTCGAACGTGAGGCGGTCCTTCTCCGACGCTTTCTCCTCAGGGAAGAGGTGGTCGCCGAAGTTTGCAACGCAGTTTCCTCACCCATCAGAGGGGTCAGAAGGCTTGGCCATCTTCAGAGAGATTGGCGAGTAGAATGAGCGAGTCGAAGTAGGAAGAAGAGCAAGAGGGTTATTAATGTGGTAGGTGAGTACAAAAAGAAAGGGGGTATTTATAGAAAAAGGGGTCAGAGAGGTCTCGCGATTAATGACGTGACCCGCTCACCCCATACCCACTCGCCCTTACCCAAGCGCGAAGGCTCCTTAGCCCTATCTCGACGAGATGGCGCGAGCACCCTTATTCTGCACACCTTAACATAGGACGTCGACAAAAATAAAACAACATGCAAGCCACACCCAATGAAGAGAAACATAAACCCCCACGAGGTAGGGTTAAGCATAACATGAAATAATAATGTTCATGCAGCAAAAAGAAATAACAGCGAGTCAATTAAAAAAAAAAGAGGACTTGGAGGCGAGCGGGTCGGAGGCATGCTCGTGAGCTGCGACAATCTCCTGTTGAAGGGCGAGCTCGCACTCGTTGATCCGCCTAATGTGGTCCTCCAATGACGTTGCGGCACCTCCTGCGAGTCGTTGCACTTCTTCTGCGAGCAGAGTTCAGTCTCCCTCGAGGGCCTCCATTCGTCGTTTTAGAGCAAGGATGCGGGGGAAGGGGTCGTTGTCCGCAGTAGCCCTCTCGTCCTGGAGCTCGCGAAGCATATATCCGTGTTTCCGTAGGATGCGCGCTAGTCGACCCTTCATCTCAGCAGCATTGGAAGGGTCGCCTAGGTACTCGTCGATCATGTCGGGAGAAGGCGGTGCCGAGTAGAGCACTAGATAATCGGACTTGTCAAATTTTAGGGCTTCAGCATTTGGAGAAAGGCGAAATGTTAGCGTCGAGCCGAAAAATGAAGAGGCGCGAATGAAGTCCCTTACCGAGCGAGTCCTCAACAGCCTTACCCTCGCGGTGCGGGCTGGACTCGCGGTCCTGATTGGTGAGGAAGCTCGGCCGCCCGCCGAAGGGGCATGAGGTAGGAAGCACCAGGGACTTCCCCGAACCCTGTCGCAGGGGAGCCTTGTCAGGACCCCGCGCTTCAGGGATCTCGACGACGCCATCGATAGCGCTCACGGGGGCGAGGGTCGTTTTGGCAAACTCCTGGGTCAGGTCTCGAGTGGGCGACTTCGGTCGCGGAGGGGTCGGCGTGAGGTCGACATATTTTGGGTACTGCGAGGGTAAATACAATTAGTTATGCCCACAAGGCGTGAGTCGAATGCGATGAAGAATAATGATTCGCTTACTAGGAACGAGGCGGGTGTCAGGGCAGCATGATTGCTCGCTCCCTCCTGCTCGCCGATCAGTTGTTCGCTCGCACCGCCCCCCGTGGCGGTATTGATCTGCGAAACTCGTGACTCAAGATTGGCGTAACCTTGTGAAAGTTGTTATAGACGAGTAAATTAAGTGAAAGGTTCGCACATGTTCTGAGACAACGAGGCATAAGCTGAACCGAGGTTGTGATTGAAGCCCGGTCAAGGTCGTTCCCTTCCCCACTGACTCCCGCCTCGCTTTCTTGGCGACGCGCTTTTCTACTCGCTTCGGCATAGCTCGCGAGGAGTGTTTGGTGATGAGTCCCAGTAACCCGGTGGAAGTTGCTTCGCTCTTTATCTTAGCAGCGGCGAGGCGAGCGAGGAGTTCTTGGGAGAGTGGCATGCCGGTCAATCAAGGATCAACGAAAGAAGATAAGTGGGTTCGGGGGGTTCCCTCCTGGTATTTATAGCCCCCGATGGGACCCACCAAAAGATTCTCTCTGAAATCGAAGCACTCTCCAAACATTCGGGGCTGAACTATCTTTCTTGTCTCATCTCCATCCCGATTGAAAATTTGTGTGGTAGTTTAGTTTGTGTTCTTGAATTGAAGCTAATTAGAGATGTGTGTATTTGTGTTATTAATTCCTTCAGTTCTCCATATAATGGTTTAGCAAGTAGTGCCTCAATCATCTAATATAAATTAATATTTTTATGTAGTTTGATTGCTTGAAAACTCACAATGGTGTTTTATATAACAAAAATGTTCTATCAATTTCTACAAAGGACTTTCTAGCCCACAATGGTGTTTTGGATATAACATGTTCTAATAAATTCTACTAAAAACTTTTAGTATAAAGTTTTTGGCATAAGACTTATATTTTGTATTAATTATCATGATCTTATGGATGGATGCCCAATTAAAAAAAAAAAAATTATATGATTGGTCTGACTTAACAAATGGGTCTGCAATTAAATGTTTTGGATTTGCACCTAGCCGTAGTTTGCACTTATAATTACTCTTAATTTACACTAGTATTTCAAGCATTAATTGTTTTTTTCTTGGCTTTTATGGTTAAGTGGAGGTTAGCGTTAAGAATTTCGTCGATGGAAGAGCATTATATATATAGAATTTCGTCGTTGGAAGTGCATTATATGTATATAGAATTTCATCGATGGAAGTACATTATATATAGAAAGAATTTAGTCAATGTCGACGTGGGAAGCTATTTGATGGCGGAAAAGTCACCAGTCGCTCCGAAGAGGACCGGTCTGAACTTATTCACAAATAACTGATTTGTTTGAGGTGGGAGACGATGCGGTTGTGCGGATGTGAGACTATGGACTGGCCAATGGGCGGTAAAGACATGGGTAATCTTAGGAGCACCGCTTTGAATTTGTTTGTAAATATAGTTAATAGTGTGAGGCTACGTATTTCGTGAAGGAGCGAAAGGTTGGATTTGAGTACAATCGTCATGGAAGTATGTCGTTGAAGTATGACGACGAGTTCAGTGAAAAGGAAAGCAGAGCCCGCCGAGCACGGCGGAATTGGTGATGCCGACGTGATATTCACCCTAACTCGTTCCAACTAGAGAGGATCTCCATCCTCAATCAATGAGCAGGCCACAATGAGTTACTTTAGACAGTGATAGGCAAAACCAAACTACGTCAAAAACCCGTGTAAAATTGGGGAAAGGAGATGGAGAACAATGACACGATCCATGGTCCCAGAGGGGCAGCGAAATAGTCGCGTAAGCATCAATCTATGGTAGCGTTTGACTAATGCAGGAGCGATCTGTGGTCCTTCACAGTGAATCAAACTACAAAACAATAGAATAAACTTTGGTGCATCTAAATCATTATCGGGTTGACACAAACGTATCCGATAATAACTCGCTCAATTTCGACAGAGAATCAATAAATAAAAACACGAAAATACAAGCAACTGCCGTGCTAGAAACTTGTAAAAAGTACATAAATATCATCAAAGTAGGCATGAAGAACTTAAAAAAGGGAGCTGGATTCTGCTCCACATGAAGCAATTTTAGCCTCCCTAAGTATTCTTCATGTAAAATAATATTTGCAAACTCTTCAGCCATTAGACAGCATAGCAGGAATGAGCAGACGCAACTTCCTTCAAACCCTTGGCCGTCTGCGTGTGGGAGATTCTAGCAAACTTGGTCGGGGAATCGGCGAATACTCGTCTCCTCAACAAGGGCGGATTCTATTGCTTAAAATTTGAAGAAAACAATGTTTTATTAAAAGGTTAAATTCATCATTTGATTGGGTGCAGACACTAACATTGAATGTTAACTCAAACCTCCTCAAAAGTCCCTTAAAACCCATCCTCCCTCATTCCATAGGTAATTTCCTAAACCTAATTCATATCTACAAGTTGATCACTAAACAATATCATTCCCATAAAATATTGTGAATAACCAAAAATGATATATATATATATATATATATAGGGAAATTTATCGAGATCTCCCCTCTAAGTTTTGCTAAATTACAGGTTGCACCCTCTAACTTTTGAAATTACAAAAACCTCCCATGTAAGACTATATTTCATAACACCCATGCACAAAAAGAACCCCCTGAAAATTTACTCCAATGAGGTATTTTTGTGCAGGGATATTATGAAATGTAAACTCACAGGGAAGGTTTTTGTAATCTTAAAAGTAGGAGGGGTCCAACCTGTAATTATGCTAACTTATAGGAAAAGTTTTCTTAATTATTCCTCTCTCTCTCTCTCTCTCTCTCTCTCTCTCTCTATATATATATATATGAAAACCTGAAAAAAAAGAACAATTTTTTTCTTCTTATGGGAAGAACAGGAATTTACCAGAGAAGAGAGGCTTTAGTACGGCTTGAACTTCCTTGCGGCTCTCAGCTGCTGTATGCGTTTCTTGTCTTGTTCAAACCTACTCTGCAGCATCATAATCTCTGCAAGGAGAAAGATGGTTTAATAATTAGAGATCAGCTAGGGTTGATAAGCAGTTTAAACATGTCGAACTCATCGAAATATCATTCGAAACGAAAGGATGAGCTGGAAGATCCAATTACTAAGCCTAAAGTAATAGGTTGAGATGCAATCATTTTCATAGATTCATTCGAATACTCAAAATATTATATACTTAACTCGAGTGATTAATCATCGTCATCAATAGATATATCTCAATTATTTAGGGTCGGCTTTGTGTATCCTCATCTAGCGTGCTGCCCAAACATAAAAAATGCACGTCATTTCGAACCACTTTCATCCATATTCATGCTGGTCTACCCCTTCTTCTGCCTAATTACACGAAACTAACTCTATTTGTTCGTCTATTTGTTGCATTATGTAACCTTTATTATACACGCCCAAACTTATATGTTTGTCATAATAGTAAAGCATTACAGAGATTGAAACCTTGAAAACCGACAGGATTATAAAAATCATGTTTGCACACCGGAAAACTTGTGTTGCGAAGGTTTTTTGTTTCAAATAAGAATATAAATAAAACATTCAATGATCGCTAAAAGAAACACGAAATGTAATCTAGGTGTCAATGATATATAGACAAACCCAAGTATGCTAAATTTGTTTAAAAACTAAGAGGAAATCATCATTCTAGAAGGAATTCGCCTACCATTCCTCTTAGCTTCCCTCTTTTGAAATCTATAGAAATCTAGGGGAATTTCTTTAGCCTTCTTCTTCGACATCTTATCCATGACAGCAGCAGAAGCTACCGATCCCACAGCCGTGCCGGTTTCAGCTTCGGTTGTTTTCTTCCTGCCCTTGTGGTGCACCACAACTGTCCATCCACCTTCGGCAGCGCGTGCTTCTCGTTCTTTCCTCTCCTGAAATTTTTTGAGCAAGAATGGCATCGCCGAACGGTGTTAAATCATATATACTGAAAAAACAAATATTTGCTAATAACTTGGCAAATTGACAAAAAAATATTTAGCTCAACTAATTACTAAACTAAATAAAACGAAAACTATATTTGATCAAAACCATATTACTTCGAGTGAGAACTGAACGAAGAATCGTAGCACAAACCTGTTCGTGTTGTTCCTCGTGAAATGTCACAAATTCATCTATTCTCTGTTGAAGTACTTTTATTCCAGGTCTGCTCATTTTATAGTGCGTAAGCCATTCTGTGACAAGGATCAATGTACACATTAAGTTCCTAAGAATGCACAAGCAATTAGCATGGCAAAGATACATCTGTAATCTATATAACTGTTGAAGTCCAATATACATTCCATTTTCCGTATTTCATAATAATATATTCGCCCGGAGAGAAACCATTACTAAATTTAAAAAATAATAGCAGATTCATAGTTTCTACGGCAACATCTGAACGGTGAAGTCCTCTCTAAACACTGGAGCCTTCTTTCAGTTTATCAAATTTTATTCTGATGCGAGCATAGTATTATGCAACAAAATCATTATCATCGCCTTCATCATCAACTCCATGTCATGTTAACTCTATTTTATATCGGTCTTTACCAAAGTTTCTAACCATACTAGTGTGATAATTTAATTCTGAAACAAATAAGTAAAAAGATTAGAATTTTGTTTTACCAAAATGTAAAAATGTGTGCTCTAGACCATAAACAAAATGCTCAAGTTCCATCAAATTCAATTTGAAGGAGTGTGTTGAGCATGGTATGGCGGGATGGTGTCAACTGAAACTCGAAGGAGTTGAAAGCTGGGCATAAGAAATTTTGATTTCTACACAAATCCGAGTAAATTTGAAAATGACTGAGTTACAGATATGAGAATTCTACAAGAGAAGTAGGAAGTGTCACATACTTTTCATTCCTCTTGAGCAATCTTCATCAACTAAAGAGATTTCATCAACCTTTTCTTCATCAATTACTCTTTGAACCTCCTCAGTATTGCTTTCTTTGACATCTTGAAGGTGCTTCTTTTTGTGTTTATGACCATTTTTAACCTTCTCTGCCAACAGTAGATGAAACAAAAATTAATGCATGTTGCTTAAGTGATAAATAAAAAAGAAGTGCATATAAATAGGACGATTGTAAAGTACCATTAAAACTTAAAGACAAGTTTTATTGTACTGCAATTAGGCCAGCAATGCTCTACGGTTATGAGTGTTGGGCAGTGAATGGTGTACATGAGCAAAAAATGGGAGTTGTGGAGATGAGAATGCTTAGGTGGATGTGTGGTCACACGAGACTGGATAAAATTAGGAATGAATGTATCGGGGATAAGACAGGAGTGGCGCCAATTGTAGAGAAGATGTGAGAAGCTCGTTTAAGATGGTTCGGACATGTACATAGGAGACCATTAGAGGCATCTGTTAGACATTGTGATACTTTAGTCACTAGACATGTTAAACGGAGGGGTAGACCAAAAAAGACTTGGAATGAAACTATAAGGAAAGACATGATGTACTTAGGCATTAGTGAGACTATGATTAAAGATAGGGCGCAATGGCGACAAAGGATCCATATAACCGACCCCACTATGGTAGGATAAAGGCTTGAGTGTTGTTGTTGTATATAAATAGGACGATTGACAGTGTGCATGGTGGACAGTTGAGGGAGACGAAGGACATTGTTGGATGTGAACTGCGGCGATCGAAAGCAGAGGCGCCGGCTGGGGGGAGGTCGCCGGAAGGAATGACTCTAAAGGGGCCGGAAAAATAGGTAGTTGGACAGGAGCATATGATGGGGCAACAAGTCATGTGGAGATTGATGGGGTTTCTCTGTGCTTTGGTTGGATCGACGGTTGCTTTGGTGGGATCAGGCCCCCAAAGTGTCCACACGTTGCAAGTCTCCAATAACGCGGTGAGTCGCAAAATCGTGACTTGATGTGATGCCGACATCTCCAATAATTTATGGAACATCTTACGTTGGACAATTTGCTCGTCGGAGCTCATCTTCATGCCAAAGTAATTAATTGATCAAGTAATCAAATTAAGAATTAATTAATCAATTAATCTATGAGTTCATTAATAAATTGTTGTCAAATGCAACAGATGGCCTTATGAAAGGAAGATCTACAACTAGGCATGTGGCTTGAACCGGAGGCGTTGGGCTCAATGCTGAAACAAAACACGGCTGCAGTTGCAGCTCGAGGAAGGAGGAGGAGGGAGGATGGATCGATGTATTGCATTTGCAGTCCAACACAAGAAAAGAGAGAAGTTGTTGGGCGGGTTCTCGTGGCTCGTGTCAGTGTCGGAGAGGATGGAGTGGCTTTAATACTAAGTTGCTACGGGCCTATCCCGGAAGGCGTCGGGATCACATCAAAGGTGGTGTTGGAGGCGGAGATACAAGGGAGCCGAGCTCAACCAAAGAAGAATGCGTGGAGAATACTAAGCTTGGTCTTATGGTCCGTGAAAATATATGTGTCACGCCATATAAATAATATAGCCACAACTTGAGAGCGAACACTACGGCCGCCAACTCCAATTCATGGACCGGGCAGTTCCTCTCGTGCACTTTCAATTGACACGATCCATACACTATCACCTTTCCAAACTAGCAAAGCAAGCAACCCAACCAGCTTCCTAAGGCATCACTGAAAACCAGCTTCCTAAGGCATCACTGAAAACCTGATATTCATTCGTCCTGCATGGTGAACTCAAAATAGGTGCAAAGACCAGAGAGCTGCTTTCTTCATCGTGGATCCATTGGCTTCATCAACTAATGGCATCCCCCAATCAACATCGTTGAGCCAAGCACAGAGTTGTAGCCTTTCACCGATCGTTTGTTCGAGACCAACGTTTGGTTGTTGCCAACCAACCGATCACATCACTTTAGACGCATGTCGATTTGTTTCTCACGCAATCCGTTCAACTCCTTTTCGAGCACTACGTCAGGGACATCCTTTCTTCTGCCCAAGTCACCTTGCCTCTACATCAAGCCCGCACCTATTAGTATGGAAATGAGCTCCACATAAGAAGATGTCATTCGTTCAATGCTACTGAAGCTATCGGAGATGTCAACGTCAAGTCAAACTGTGACTTCGCAGCTCTCCACCAGGATTGACTGATTCACAAAGTCCAGACAAACCAAGGGTCTGATTCTACCGGAGTAGCGTTTCCCCCACCATAGCACTAAGAAACCCCATTGATCTCCATTTGTCACGTCGCACCACTATCGCCTACAGTTGGTCCCTCACCGTAGTTCACGCGGCAGAGACCTTCGCCGTCGAACACAACAATTACACCATAACAATCCGTGCAGCCACTGACCCGTGTGTTTCTCCTCCAACTAGCACTCTCATGATTCTTTTCCAACCAGACCCACAACAGAACTTCTCACTTGTCCTAATACAAAGGACTGCCACTACTTCAATCACTTAACGAATACAATGAGGTCTCTTCTTCGATCACATCGCCAAAAAAGCAACGCCCCTCCGACATCGCCATCATTCATGACATTTATGAGCACAATGAAGACCTTCTCGATGCAGCCTCCGCTTTGGTAACACGCTACAAGGAGCTTTCCTGGGGAGAAATTAAAGAACCAGATGATTGAACCGTCTGGGACTCGTTCGAGCTTGAGGGCAAGCTCGACTTGAAGAACGGGTGGGATATTATGGTCCCACACGACTTCTTATCCATTTAATTTATGTATGCTTTAATTTATGTTGTGTCGACGCATGTCGCATCTTTTAATTATCATGTCATTGAGTCTACCATAGGTTATTTTTACAAGTGCAAAGGTTATGACTTATTATGAGTTATGACATTTTTGTAAGTCTATATATAGACTCATTGGGTCTTGGAATGAAGGAATGAATTAATTATTTAGTTCTCTCTTAGTTTTCTTCCATCTTCTTTTCCTCCCTCAGGCTAGGGTTTGGGTTGAGCAAGGCTCCCCTTGTCCTTCTTCACCCTTATGTTGAGCTCGGGTCCCGCATCGCATTCTCCATATGTTGAGCACAGTTCTCTTGTATCTTCGTCTCCACCACCACCTCCGACGAGATAATGGTGTGCTACATGTAAGCCTGTAACAAAATAGAAAATTGCATCTGCACAATGTAAAGAAATGAAAACTCACCAAGAATCGGCACCAGCGGTGGAGGAAGTGGTAGGCGGGCTTGGGATGGTTGTAGGAATGGTGTGTTGGTTCTGGCGTGGGGTTAGAAGGGAAATATGGACCGAAGATTTTAGGCGCGTGGAGACTATGGTCAAGGAAGGAGGGGTTGGAAGCAGAGAAGAAGATGAGGGAAGAGAGGAACAAGGTTGTATGAGGTTAGGGAGGGGGAAGTTGGATGGATGGGCTGGTAGGCAGGTGGCTAGAATGGCTCGGAAGGAGGAGGGAGGCGGCAACGGAGTCCAGTGAGGCCGCTGAAAGGGGTAAGGGATTCCGATGAGGCCGACAGAGGCATTCGGGGGGGAAAGGGGTTGCTAGCGGGCTGGAGGGGCATCACCCTGACTGGGAGGCTTCGATTGAGGCGAGATTACGATGGAGATGGTCGTGGGAGGCTCATCGAGGGTAGGAAAGGCAGTGGAAAGCGCGAGGTTGGCATCAGCATCAACGGCGAAAGCGGGATCGATTCTTGGCGTCAACACCCACGAAGACAAAGTAGCTTACATCCAAAACTGCAACTCTCAATCCTGGACATATTATAATCTATACTAATATATAAAGATATTAAGTTATGGTGTAACCCGGTCCATCAATGAATATAAGCCGTCGGATGAAGATTCAAATGATCTTATCCATTCGCAGGTGGTCTGCGAATAGCCTTTCAGTTTTGCGCTGGTTGGCTATTCGCAGACCACCATAGTCTGCGAATAGCCAAACAGTTTTGCGTTGGTTGACTATTCGCAGACCACCTGCGTAGAATTTTTTTTTCGAAAAATTATAATAAACTACCGTATAAATAATTTAAAATTTGAAAAAAAAAATATTAAAAAAAAGCAAGATAAAGCACCATTTATCAAAAAAAAATGTGGGCTTCAACTGTATGGACAACACAAGCCTTCAACTGGAATTTCTAGATTAAAGGAAGAGACTCAAGTTAATCAAATTCCAGTTGAAGGCTTGTGTTGTCCATACATGGCATAGCAAGATAAAGCACCATATGTGGGCTGCAGGGATGATATCAAGTCGAGCTCAATAGAGACAACAACAAATCGAAGTCAAGATTTCGAGTCCGACTAAAGCAAAGTTCGAATGAAGTTGAAAATGATGAATTTACAAAATAATCATGGTAGCTCGGAAATATGAGAATTCTTCAGGAGAAGCAAGGAGTGTCACATACTTTTCATTCCTTTTGCACAATCGTCATCAACCAATGAAATTTCATCATTTTTTTCTTCATCAGCTACCCTTTGAACCTTTTCAATATCGCTGACTTCGACTTTCTGAAGTGGCTTCTTTTTCTGTTTACAATCTTTCTTAAACTTCTCTGTCAACCATAAATGAAACAAATTTACTCCACATTGCTTAAACAAGTGAATCAAAACAAGTGGCTATGAATATGCATCAAATTCTAAACCAAGAGCAAGTGCCCAAGTTACATCAAATTCTACTTTAAGGCTTGTGTTGTGCATCGGATAGCATGGTGAAGTGGCATATGTGAGTGTAAGATTAGTATCAAGTCGAGCCAAAGAGAGCCAGCATCAACTTGAAATAATAAAGTTCAATTTTGAGAAATTGAAAATGACTATTTTACAAAATAATACTGATAGCTGACGGGCATATGAGAATTTGTCAAAGAAGTAGGGAGTGCCACATACTTTTCATTCCTCTTGTGCTATCTTTATCAACTAAATAGATTTCATCAACCTTCTCATCATCAAGTACTCTTTGAACCTCTTCAATATTGCTTTCTTTGACAAGTTGAGGGACCTTTTTGCGTTTACAATCTTTCTTCAACTTCTCTATTGACAATAGATGAATTTTTTATTAATTAAGATTGCTTAATCAAGTGGCAAATCAAAACAAGTGGTTATAAATATGTGCATAACTCTAGACTACAAGCAAGATGCTTAAATTGCATCAAATTCCAGTTGAAGGCTTGTGTTATGCATGCTAGCAGGACGAAGTACCATATCCACGCATGGGTGTAAGGTTGGTGTCGAGTCGAGCTCAAAAGAGACAGTGTTACCGACTCGCGGGAGGAGGAACCGCCGTGGCGGGTGTACACCCGGCGATCGAGCGGAGCAAGAGACATAGGAGCAGCACCGGAATTGATATCGCCGGGCGACAGGGCCGGCGGTAGCGGGACAGGCGACAACACGGGGATACCGCCCGGCGATACCCTGGGCGACAGCAGGGAGGGCGCGGTCCGGATGCAAGAGCAGGCTTAGTAGTTTACTATTTTATGTATGGGTATTTTGGGTATTGTATGTGGAGTGTCCTCATAGTATAAGAGGTCCTCCTAAAAACCTATCTTTCATCTTTGGATCACTTGAGTATTGTTGGGGCTGCTCCCCTTCTTCCTCCTCTCTATCCCTCTCTCTCTCTCTCTCTCTCTCTCTATCTCTCTCTCTCTCTCTCGACATTTGCTGCCGCCGGCGATACCTCGCCGCCCTTCGATACCTAAGCGGTATCATTGGTCCGACCTGCCGCTCCGCCCGCCGTCAAGCCGCCGGAAGTCCCCGCCATGCCGGTCTCCACCCGCCTCCACTCCGCCGGATCCGCCGACGAGCCGCACGACGTTCACCCCCGCGCCGATGCCGCCGAATCCGACATCTCCGACCTCCGGGCCGCCGTGGCCACGCTCCAAGCCATCGCCCTCAACAACCAAACGACCACCGCCGCGCTTCAAGCCCTCGCCCTCAGCAGCCAGGCGACCAACAACGCCATCCTCGCCCGCTTGGATCAACCTCCGGTCACCTCACCAGCCGCCGCATCGTCCACTTCCATCCTCGGGCAGCCTCCGGTTGCACCTCACCCGCCGGCTGTCGGGCCCGATCTGCGACAAGCCGCCCCAATGCCGCCCGGTAACCGTCCCCCGTTGGCGCTGGAGTTGCCGTCTTTCACTGGGGTGGATCCCATGGGTTGGATAGCTCGCGCCGAGCAATTCTTCGACCTCCATTTGACCGAGGAAGCCGACAAGGTGGGAACGGCGGTCGTCGGCCTCTCGGGCTCCGCGTTGCACTGGGCACGGTGGCTACGCCAGGTGCAACCCCAGATTTCCTGGGATGAGCTCAAGCATGAAATGATTCAGCGCTATGACGCGCGTTACTCCGGCTCCGCCATCGAGCGCCTCTGCAGCATACGCCAATCGTCCGACCTTGACACCTACATTGATGAGTTCGTCGCCTTGGTCTCCCATGTCCCGGGACTGCCTCCGGATCACTACTTGGGGTTTTTCTTGCAAGGGTTGCGGCCCGCCATTCGTTCTCGCCTCCGGACCCACAATCCCCGCACCGTTTCCGCCGCGATCGACCTGGCTCGCGCCGTCGAGGCGGACTTGGGCATTCGCCAACCGGTACCGGCTTCTCACCCGCCGCCTCCCGCACGTGACTTGGCGACACGGCCGGGTCCGCACGGCGGCCAGCGCCCCGGCCGCCCCACGACCCACCGTTTTTCGGATAGCGAGTACAACGACCTCCGCCGCAAAGGATTATGCTTCAGGTGCCGCCAACCGTACTCGCCCAACCACGTATGCTCGGTCAAAGAGTTTCATGCCCTGTTTGGCGACGACACACCCACCGACTTGCGGGAGGAGGAGCTGGCACCACCCGGTTCCGAGGACACCGAACCCCTTCCGGACCCGACCGAACCATTTCATTGCCTGGAGCTGCCCTGTTTCTCGGTCGGCGGCATCACGGGTCCTCGCACGATGAAACTCCACGGCCGCATTCGGGAGCGGGACGTCATCCTCATGATCGACAGTGGCGCGAGCCACAACTTCATTTCGGCGCACTTGGCTCGCGAGCTCGATCTTCCCCACCTGCCATCCGCGGAATTCACTGTTTGCTTGGGGGACGGCCGGAGGCGACCGACGCAGGGCCTATGCCAAGCACTCGCGCTTACCGCGGGCTCGTGCTCCATCACGGCGGACTTCTATCTCTTCGAATTGGGAGGCATTGACGCGATCTTGGGGGTCGCTTGGTTACAAACGTTGGGCGACGTTCGCGTAAATTGGGCCAAAATGACGATGCATTTTCAGCAAGGGGCGGCGCCGTGCTGCCTTACGGGCGACTCCACTCTCCGCCGCACGCCGGTGTCCTTCCGGGCCCTTCAACGCACGTCGGATGTCCACTTTTCCGCTTGCCTTTGGCTCTTGGCCAGCGCCCCGGAGGTTCCGCCGCCGGTACCGGACGACATCCGCGGCATCTTGGACGAGTTTGCCGAAATCTTCGTGGCCCCGACCGGTTTACCCCCGGCCCGCCCCACCGACCATGCCATCGTCCTCCACCCGGGGACATCAGCCGTGTCGGTACGACCGTACCGTTATGGCCACTTGCAGAAGGACGAGATCGAACGCCTCGTGCGGGAGATGCTTTTGGGGGGCATCATTCGGCCAAGCGCGAGCCCCTTTTCCAGCCCGGTCCTCCTGGTACGAAAGAAAGATGGTAGTTGGCGCTTTTGCGTGGACTATCGGGAACTAAACCGGGCCACCGTCGCCGACAAATATCCGATTCCGGTCATCCAGGAGCTATTGGACGAGCTCCACGGCGCCACATTCTTTACAACGCTGGATCTCCGCTCCGGCTATCATCAGATTCGCGTACGGCCGGCCGACATTCCCAAGACGGCGTTCCGGACTCACGACGGGCATTTCGAGTTTTTGGTCATGCCGTTCGGCTTGACCAATGCCCCGGCCACCTTCCAAGCTACGATGAATGACATCTTCCGGCCGGTACTCCGAAAACATGTGCTTGTTTTTTTTTATGATATTTTGGTGTATAGTTCCACTTGGCAGGACCACCTCCAGCACGTCCGGTCCACCCTCCGCACCCTTCGCGGGCACGCCCTCGTCCTCAACCGGAAGAAATGCTCGTTTGGCGCCCGGGCGGTGAGCTATTTGGGCCACACGATCTCGGCCAACGGGGTGGCCATGGAGGCCGACAAGGTGGCGGCGGTTCTCCACTGGCCGACGCCCACATCGGTTCGCGAGGTGCGCGGATTTTTGGGCTTGACCGGCTACTACCGCCGGTTCATCCAGGGCTATGGGACTTTGGCCCGCCCCCTCACCCAATTGCTCAAGCTATCGGAGGAGGGCCCTTTCGTGTGGTCGGCGGCGGCCATGGCAGCTTTCGCGGCATTGCAATCGGCCCTCGTGCACGGGCCGGTATTGGCGATGCCGGACTTCCACCAGCCCTTCGTGGTCGAGTGCGACGCGTCGGGCACCGGGGTCGGCGCAGTCCTGATGCAGGCCGGCCGCCCAATCGCCTTCTACAGCCGGGCCTTCTCTCCCACGGTTCGCAGCCGTTCGGCCTATGAAAATGAACTGATGGCCTTGGTTCTGGCAGTACAGCACTGGCGCCCGTACTTGCTCGGTCGGTCGTTCGTGGTGCGGACGGATCACCACAGCCTCCGATATCTCCTCCAGCAGAAAATCGTCACGCCGGCTCAACAAGTTTGGATCGCGAAATTATTGGGCTACGACTTCTCAATCGAGTTCCGTTCCGGGAAGACCAACCGGGCGGCGGATGCACTGTCTCGCCAACCGCACGCGCCCGAGTTGACCGCAATTTCTCGGCCCTTCTGGGAGGAGGGTGCGGACATCCAGGAGGGGGTCGAACAGGACCCGTATTTGGCCCCAATCAGGACGGCTCTCATCGCCGACCCGGCGGCACACCCCCCCTACTCCCTCATCGGCGGCCGGTTGTTCTACCACGTCCGTTTGGTCCTTTCCACCTCCGCCGCCTGCATTCCTAGATTGCTTGCTGAGTTCCACGCATCTCCGACCGGCGGTCACGCCGGCGCCTACCGGACATATCGCCGCTTGTCGGCCTCCTTGTTTTGGCCACACATGTTCCGCCAGGTCAAGGCTTACGTCGCCGCATGCCTTACATGTCAGAAGGCCAAGTATGAGGCATTGTTCCCAGGCGGGCTCCTACAACCCCTTCCGATTCCGGAGCGCATTTGGGAGGACATCGCCATGGATTTCATCACCCGGCTACCCCGGTCGGATGGGTTTGACTGTATTTTGGTGGTAGTCGACCGCCTTTCAAAGTACGGCCACTTCATTCCCCTTCGCCACCCGTACACCGCAAAGTCGGTAGCGGACAGTTTCATCTCCGGCATTGTGCGCCTTCACGGGTTTCCGCGTTCCATTGTGAGCGACCGCGACCCCCTGTTCCTCAGCAGCTTTTGGACTTCGTTATTCCGGCTCCAAGGTACTCAGCTTCGCATGAGCACCGCCTACCACCCGCAGTCGGACGGGCAATCCGAAGTTCTCAATCGGTGCCTGGAAACCTACCTCCGGTGTTTCATTGGGGAAAGACCGGGAACTTGGGCTAAGTGGCTTCCGTGGGCAGAATATTCATACAACACGGCATATCACTACGCCGCCAACACTTCCCCATTCGCGGTGGTCTACGGCCGCCCACCCCCATCGATCGTACGATACTTACCCGGCGAGTGCCATGTGGACGGCCTCGCGGTCCACTTGCAAGATCGAGACACTATTTTGGACAGTTTGAAGCATCACTTGCGGCGCGCCCAAGCCAAAATGACATCCTTTGCGAATCGCAAACGTCGGGACCTACAACTTGAAGTTGGGGAGAAGGTGTTTATCAAGCTACAACCCTACCGGCAACTGTCCGTCGCTCGCCGAACGTGCCCAAAACTAGCCCCGTGTTTTTTCGGCCCCTTCGAGGTGATCGGCCGTATTGGAGCAGTTGCCTACCGCCTTCGCCTACCGGACGGCAGTCGGATCCACCCCGTCTTCCACATCTCGCAGCTCCGTCGCGTCATCGGCGACCACCCGGCCGTGGACCACTTCCCCGCCGACTTGGACTACTCCAGCACCGCCCCCCTCTATCCGGCCGCCATCATCGATCGCCGCTCGTCTCACTCCGGGACGCCCTTTCCCGAGGAAGTCCGGGTAGCATGGCAACATCGACCCCAGTCCGAGAGCACGTGGCTTGTTCGCGATGACTTCCGCCGCCAGTTTCCGGATTACTGCCTTGAGGACAAGGCCAATTTCCCAGATGGCGGCATTGTTACCGACTCGCGGGAGGAGGAACCGCCGTGGCGGGTGTACACCCGGCGATCGAGCGGAGCAAGAGACATAGGAGCAGCACCGGAATTGATATCGCCGGGCGACAGGGCCGGCGGTAGCGGGACAGGCGACAACACGGGGATACCGCCCGGCGATACCCTGGGCGACAGCAGGGAGGGCGCGGTCCGGATGCAAGAGCAGGCTTAGTAGTTTACTATTTTATGTATGGGTATTTTGGGTATTGTATGTGGAGTGTCCTCATAGTATAAGAGGTCCTCCTAAAAACCTATCTTTCATCTTTGGATCACTTGAGTATTGTTGGGGCTGCTCCCCTTCTTCCTCCTCTCTATCCCTCTCTCTCTCTCTCTCTCTCTCTCTCTCTCTCTCTATCTCTATCTCTCTCTCTCTCTCTCGACATTTGCTGCCGCCGGCGATACCTCGCCGCCCTTCGATACCTAAGCGGTATCAGACAGCATCAACTTGAATTAAGAAATTTCAATTTCGAGTCAAGTTGGAAGTGACCGATTTATGGAATAGTAAGGGAAGCTGGTAAATATATGAGAATTCTTCAAGGAAGTAGGGTGTATCACATACTTTTAATTCCTCTTGTACAATCATCAACAACTAAAGAGATTTCTTTAACCCTTTCTTCATCTACCACTCTTTGAACCTCTTCAATATTGCTTTCTTTGGCATTTCGAAGACGCTTTTTTCCATATCTGCAATCTTTCTTACACTTCTCTGTCAACAACAGATGAAACAAAATTTAATGAACAATGCTTGAGTGGAAAATCAAAACAAATGTTTATAAAGACAGGAAAATCACTAGTTTTGGTTATGATTTATTTGCAGAAACCTCATGAACAGCAACAATAGAAATAGGCACATATTGTGGACTACATTAGAATACACTGTATTGCTTTAAAAACATTACATACCATATGTATAACTTGAGATTTTTTTAATTTTAATGGACATTGTGGAACTGGAAAGAAGAATTTTAGCCAAAAAAATTGTTATTGTGAATTGATAATATTTGTAGGTAATGTGACAGACATGGTAAAGCTGTCATAGATTATATCATAGCAAGAAGGATGAGTACCCTAATGGCAGTTTCTAGAAGACAATAAAACACTTTAGAGCAGAATGCGGCAATAAATGTTTCGTTTCGAGAAAAGAACGAAAATAAAATCCGATAACATAACTTACATTACAAAGCCTTCGTGAGAGACTTGTTCAATCTACACAATCATTTTTTCTTGTGTTTCTTCGTTGCAGAATCCTTGATGTTCTTATAATTTTGTTTTTCAAGCTATATAAAGCACATGAATTATAGAATTACTAAAAATGTTACATACCTTGAGCTACAATAATGCAAGCATTATTTTTTATTTATAAGTAGGACTTTGATTTTGAGTAAAATTTCTCTTCTGATCTACCCGCACCTTGCATTTGTAGGTAGGTTGTATTTTACTGTATGTATTTAGTTACTTCATCATTATTAACTATTACATAAGCAAAAAAATCGCACTCGTAGGATTTCAATGAATGATATTAGGGTATGGACACAAAATCTTCTAACTTGCGCGATATTGTTTATGACGGAGATCATGGATCGAGGCAGGACGACACTGGAGCCCACGCGAATACACATACGTAGGAGGCGGAGATAAGATCGTCGTATAGACGATCCTAGCCGGCAGTCGCGTTTAGAATGATGACAACATATTTTTATGTATTCTTGTATTTTCGTGTAAAACTAGTGGATTTATGTTTCAGACAATCTTAGTTGTCCGTGGTGGTTTCTAAGTCTATAAATAGCGGTCTGTGAGGTTGATGTTTGGACATTGCAGATTTTGGATAAAAAATTAGGGATCTCATGATCGTCACACGATGCCGATTCCATGGATCATTGGTGTCAAAGACGAGGTAACTATCCCCTCTCTCATAATTACCCCATCATCACCCTTACTACACAACCACCATTAACTACTTCATCCTCCACCACTCAATTACCCTTATAACTACCGACAACCACCAATATCCTAATAACTACCACTTAATTCATGTTCTAACCACGTAAGAAAAATAATCGCGCTTGTAAGATTTGAATGAATGATATTAGAGTATAGACACTTATTGGCGTGCAAGTCCACATAAACTGGAAGCGGAGATAGGATCATCATATAGATGATTTGAGCCGATAGTTGCGTTCAAAATGATTTTTTATACATTTTTGTATTTTTATTTTATGTAAAATTAGTGGATTTATGTTTCAGACGATCTTGGCGTCCGTAGTGGATATTAAGTCTATAAATATGGATCTAGGGCTGATTTCTAGGCATCGTAAATTTTGGATAAAAGTGTTGATTTCGTGGATCCTTGGTCACTATCGGGTCTTTCGGTCAGAGTCTTTGAACTTGTGATTGTATAGTCACCTCGATCCAAATGAAGTCTACATTCACACAGTCTGGCCAAACTCATAGCAGTTACTAAGTCTCATGGAGTCTCAAATTTGATGTTTAATTGCTCATGAAGCTCAGTCGCAAAGATGGCAACCTGATGATCAAGTAGTATCGACATAACATGAACACTAAAGGATTGCTGCGAAGAGAGGACCGAATCACATGTTGCGGAACTTTTTAAATTCATTTCATGGCATACCTTATTTTTCAATATGCACACGACTGAACCAAAAGTTGAGCCAAACTCAGAAGGTGGAAGGACGTTAAATTGATCCATTCTGCGATCGGCGTCTACCAATGGCTAAGAAATTGCTCTCACCTGTTAGTCATCTCAATGGATCTCCCATTATAGGTTGATCATTTCAACTTTGTTGTAGCGCGGCACGACATTAACTTCATGTCCTACAAGGATCACGGGATCAGTGCGTATAAGCAGCGGTGGAAGCGCTTAACTGCTTAGTCATGTGCTAGGGCAGTAGTGATTTGAACGACGGATGTGAGATCATTGAGCTTGTTGGCGAGTATGACAATTGCTTCTTGGTGTCATGCCTCAGCTCCTTGGTGCTCATGAAAGTTTGCATCAAGACCATAAATTGGCTCATTTGGTCCGAAAAATCCCTCGTGTTGTTGATAATTGCTGAAAGTGAGACAGTTGGAGCACAAGAGGATGAGCAGATTATGGGTCGACTCGACTCCCCCAAAATTGACAGGGTATTTGAGGTGTCACACGAGCCGCAGTGCTTTCCTATGATGACACCCAATAAGAATCCATTTTTGAATAAATTAACCACTCAAAGGAGTAATTAATTTAATATGTTAGTAATGGCCCGACGAGACAGAATGGCCTGCTAGAAAATTCCAAAAAGAGATCATGTGTTTGTTGGCATGCACCTCGAAATGAAAAGGTATGATTGTTGGCTTCTGCGAGAAAGACGTGGGGCTCGATAGAGGCGAGGATAGAGGCTGGGAGTGTAAATTATTCGAGGCGAGGAGAAGATGTAAAGGATGTAAGGCTCGAACGACAGGCTGGAAGCTGACCCCTGCATTGGCGATGCAGCAGACTCTGCGTCAAGGAAGCAAAGGGCTGTGTCAATTTACCGAGGTTTCGTTGGAGTGGAGCGATGGAAGGAGTGGATCGGCCGGCGAATCTGGTGTGGACGATGATCAGCTAGATCTGCGTCGAAGTCGAGCCAAAGCTTTGAGTCGACAATGAGCGGCTAGGCTTCATTGGTTGTGGCTGAACGTGAAATCTAAGCTCTGGGAGAAGGATATCAGCTTGAGCTTAAGTGGCTGAAGTTGGCATGGGTTGGATGCATGCCTAAGTTCAGTGGCTCGCAAGAGGCCGTTCGTTGAAATCAGAAAAAAATAGAAGAACCATCAAAGTGACTACACAGAACGCGAGTAAAAGGATAGTCTCTGATACCAAGATGTTATGGTCGAATCTGTAACGAGTCAATAATGTCGTCGGAGGAATGGCCAGAGGTGGAGGTGGAGGATACTATGGAGTTGGAACTGCGGCTACCTAAGCGGGGTGTGCTCGGGAGAGTGAGAGTTAACACAATCTCATACAAAGATAAGGAAACTAAACTGAATTCTTCGACGCCTTCATTCCAACCCTACATGTCTTTAAATAGGACTTACATGACTCCACTCTTGATGACTCTTCCTAACAATCAACTACATCGAATAAAGAACAATTAAATTATTCGAATTTAATTAAAAGACAATTTGATGCGACACAGGCGTCACACTTACCCGTCACCCTAGAGTCCCACCAGAGGCCCCACCTTGGAGTCCACCAAGGCAGCTTTATTAGGGTTGCAGCCCATACACCACAACCAATCGCCGCCATGGAATCCACCATTCGGCGGGTTGTTGAGGCCCGGGATCGAGCACCCGACCTCCTAGATAAGAGTCAAATTCATGAACTCTCTCATCACCAACTGACTCATGGATTTTGGTGATGAGAGTTCATGGATTTGACTCTTATCTAGGAGGTCGGGTGTTCGATCCCGGGCCTCAACAACTCGCCACATGGTGGATTCCATGGCGTAGACGGGTTGGGGTGTATGGGTTGTAGACCTGATAAAGCCGCCTTGGTGGATTCCAGGGTGGGCCCCGTGGTGGGACTCCAGGGTGGAGGGCAAGTGTGACGCCTGTGTCGCATCATAAAAGTGTACTTATGATGCAGGACAGGCGTCATACTTGTCTGCCATCCTGGAGTCCCACCAGGGGGCCCACCCTGGAATCCACTAGGGTGGCTTTATCAGGGTTGCAACTCATACACCCTAACCCATCTCCAGCACCGGCCACAGTGCGGTAGGTTGTTGAGGGAGGGGGTCGAACACCCGACCTCCTAGATAAAGAGTTCTCAATTGAACTCTCATCACCAACTGAGCTGCAACTTAGTTGGTGATGAGAGTTCATGGATTGGACTCTTATCTAAGAGGTCGGGTGTTCGATCTCGGGCCTCAACAACCCGCCACATGGTGAATTCCATGGAGGAGAAGGGTTAGGGTGTATGAGTTACAACTCTGATAAAGACGCCCTGGTGGATTTTAGGGTGGGCCCCTGGTGGGGCTCCGGGGTGGAAGGCAAGTGTGAAGCCTATCCTGCATCACAATTACAAAAAACAACTTGATAACCAGGCACAAAGCCCATATGAATAACTAGGACTGCAGCCCATAACATGTGGTTTGTCGATTGTGATAAGTTTTGGATATATCATCATCTTGATGATCTGAAGGAGATTTATTGATGAAGACTTGATCATTCGTTTATGTATTTTGATTAGTCATATGGTGATGATGGTGCTAATCAAATCTAGCTCACGTTGAATACCTTCGAATGTGCTTTAGTGGGTTGAATATCTTCGAATGTGCTTTAGTGGGTTGAATACCTTCGAATGTGCCTTAGTGGGTTACTGGGTTGTATTCCTATTTTGAACACATGAATCATAAGAGTTTATCACAACGAGATGAATGTAATTAAGATGCAAGACTGGGTTACGGATGCTTTAAACTGCAAAACAAATGGCCCTATATGATTAGGGCAGCCCAGTGCACAAAGACATCCCTGCACAGCGAGGGTCCGGGGAAGGGTCCCACCACAAGGATGAAATGTAGGCAAACCTTACCATGCATTTTTGCAAGAGGCTGCTTCCAGGACTCGAACCCGTGACCTCAAGGTCACACGGCAACACCTCAACCGGTGCGCCAAGGCTGCTTCCAGGACTCGAACCCGTGGCCCTATATGATTAATTTAAAAAAAATCAAAACATAGATAGCAAAGATACTAATGTAGAAACGCAAAAATTGAATCATGTAACTGATTCCAATTAAAACCTAGGACTCTAATATTGATGCAGTTGAAATCCACTTGGGAAAAAATCAAATACTGCAACCTTTGATGTCATTGTCACTTTGGAGAGTTATTAAAACATAGAAACAAAAACTAGAAATCATATTAATGTAAAAGCCAATACAGGCGATGGAAAAAATGACATAGTAAATTAATTCTGGGATAAAATTAGTTATATGCATGGAGAAAACACAGATATAGTTATATAGATAAAGAAACTAAGCCTTCGAACTTGGAATCACAATTCATCTAGTAAATATAAGGCTTTAAATAAACAAGGAAGAATCTCAAAGAGGTTGAAAATCAGCATAGTGAATGTTCCACAAAAGTAAATTGAAATCCAAGTAACTCAGGTAAAGAACTGAATCAGAACCTTTGATGTCATTGTCACTTTGGAGAGTTATTAAAACATAGAAACAAAAACTAGAAATCATATTAATGTAAAAGCCAATACAGGCGATGGAAAAAATGACATAGTAAATTAATTCTGGGATAAAATTAGTTATATGCATGGAGAAAACACAGATATAGTTATATGGATAAAGAAACTAAGCCTTCGAACTTGGAATCACAATTCATCTAGTAAATATAAGGCTTTAAATAAACAAGGAAGAATCTCAAAGAGGTTGAAAATCAGCATAGTGAATGTTCCACAAAAGTAAATTGAAATCCAAGTAACTCAGGTAAAGAACTGAATCAGAACTTACAAAAGCTAAAAAAAAACACAGCATCCAAAAGCAACAATTAACATCAACCAAAAACAACCAATGAGGTGGCCACAGGAATAGCAACGATAAACAAAAATACATGGTATAGAGAAGTAATATGGATTACAAATAAGGGATAGAAGCATAAAAAAAGGGCGAGGAATCGGAAGACAGAAACGCTTGACTTGCATGACCACAACTGCAAAGGGTTTCTATTTTACCATAAAATGAAGAAAGACTCTTGCATAGTTGCTCAATGCATGATGAATTTCAACAAAAATATTTATAAGAACATTTATAGCTTTCTCTAGCACAAACTCCTGTCACTACTCCCACCAACTCCTACCACTACTCGCACCAACTCATATAAATACTATAACTCACACTTTACAAGTATTATAATGATTAGACTGTCAAATATAAGTTCTTGGATCCATTACTCAGAAGAAACAAAATATTGATGAGAATAGAAGTTGTAAAGATAATGTTAGGTAGTTAAAATTTAAAAGTTACTCGAGATTACAATGTGATAAAAGGATATCACGGAGAGTACTTGCATTAAACCATAGTTAGGTTGAGAAGTTGTATGAATCATAGTGTTGGGGAGTAAAAAACAATTCTCTGAGTTGAGCGTGATAGAAATGAGAGTGTCAAGATAAACGTGTGAAAAAATTAGGAATGATAAATTAAGGAATGAATATATTAAATGAACATAGAGAGTGACAGGTTAGAAAATGTGCTCAAGTAGATAACATTGGCAAAGAAGGATCAGAAGGATGAAAATTTGTTTAAAATGATGTGAGCTTAACACATCACACAACCACAATAGGAACGAATGAAAATTGCTAACTCATAAAGTCAATCAAAAATAGAATGAGGATCCAAAGAGTTGATTATAAATAGTTGGGATAACGGTCTTGATAATGATGCTCGAGTTCTAGTAATGGTAGTCCAACATGAATAACGTCCAAATCAAAATGTTTACACAGTGAAAATTTTATGGAAACTATATATTTAAGCAAAACAAACTATCAGCACAAGAAAGTCCCTTTCCATGGACAATATTTATAGCACCTATCATAGCCCGTCAACAAATACTCCAAATCCATTCTTTGCTATGAAGTTCAGACTGGATAAACAATGTGATTAAAGTGAAAGAAATATTATAAATTAAAAGAACACCAACTTGACAAAGGAAATCAAAATATGAGAAGCTAAGGAAGTCATACCTTTTGGGCTTTTAGGTGTCTTTTTAAATTCAAACGGTAATTCAGAAACTCCATTGCATTCATCAGAAATTTTATTCTTCATCTTCCTCTTCTGGGCCTTCAACAATAGCCTCCCACCATCTTTTGCTACTTGCAATCAACAATTAATAAGAGAGAAAAAAATAAATAGCAATCTATATGTAGCAAAATAAAAGCCAGGAAAGCATCTAGTCTTCACACGACAAAATGACAACGTTATGACACAAGCCATGACCCTACTGGTTAAAGCTAAAAGGTAAACACAACGGAGAGTTGGTTACCGTAAAAACTTTCCAATAACAAATCTGCCAAAAATCTGTTAGCGGGGAATACAGAATACACAGTGATTACAACAAGGTTTGGGTTCTTTCACCACCGCACTTGAAGGAATATTGATATTTTTAGCCTTTAAAAATCTCAAGTAGTGGTTTAACTTATTTGATGAAATCTTCTATTTGTACTCAACATAAACAATATAAGGAGCATTAAACACGAGCAACAAATGGCAGTAACATAAAAGTCAGGTTCTCGGTCTTGAGTTTGGCAATGCCGAAGACAGGTTCTGGCGCCGAGCGAAGGTGGGAGAGAAAAGGCTGTTCAAAAACAATGAGCTTCAGTTTCCAGTGGAAAACAACAAAGCAGAGTGGGGAGGAGAGAGGAGGGCAGCGTCAAGCGATCTTAGTTGGTGGCAGGCAATGATGGAACTAGAATTTTAACTTAACTTGGAAACCAAGTTTAAAAAAAAAACATAAATTTAAAATAAATAACACGGGCTTTAAGTTTTTATTATCGTAAGCAACAAATAAAACAAGTACAACCAACAAGTCATTTTCTATAGGCACATGTGCTATCAATTTGTAATTTATGATATTAATAATTCACAATTTTATATCTTTTAAACAACTTCTAATTTATGATAAAGCATACATTTTGGAATTATAGAAGTCAGTTGATATTTTAGACGCACGAACCATTAGGATTTTGCACAAATTGAGTTTTTAATCCCTGTAATCATAATTTGAATGAGATGCATCTCATCAAAAAGATAATAAATTGATTGAAAGGTTAATGCTCTCAAAAATTACAAGTCAAGAAAGAGCTTTCCTATCTTAAACCATGTTCTATAGAATAATGAACATTTTTGTGTCATCGCACTTGAAAATATTAAACTGCCCATAACCATTTAATATTCGCAAGCGATGTATATCCTAGTGGAATTCACATGCACAAAAATGTTAAGTTTGCACGTATTATTATTATTATATATAAAAAAATATCACCTTCCGATCGCCGTCGACGGAGCTCCGGTGGACGAAATTTTCAACCGAGCATAGATCCGGAAAGCTCTCGGCGAGAGCTACGCGTTCGTAGTGAGTATTTCTCATTTCTTGGACTTTTTCGCGCTATGATTTTTTGCCCTAACCCCCGTTTGGTCATTTTTTCTGTAGAGTTCACCTTGTCGTGCCTTCTTTTGGACCGATCTACGACGTGAAGCGTTTCGGAGGTCGGATCCGGGTAAATCGAGACAAGTGGTGGTTTTCCCCCTCTTCCCTAACCCCCGTTTGGTCATTTTTTCTGTAGAGTTCACCTTGTCGTGCCTTCTTTTGGACCGATCTACGACGTGAAGCGTTTCGGAGGTCGGATCCGGGTAAATCGAGACAAGTGGTGGTTTTCCCCATCTTCCCTCTCATTTTGATCGTGGTATGGTCTTTTACTCCATTTTCATTCACTAATATTGTGTGTGTCGCACTTGAATCGCGTTCTTGAACGCTTGTTGTCATGGAAATACTCTTTTTTGGCCGCTTCGTTTTGATGATTACGTCTAGTACTTGTGTGATATCCACTTGTTCTTCCCACCCGTCGAGTCGAGGTATTTAGGTCTTGACTTATTAATGTTAAATCAACCGTGTAACTTTGCCAAAGTTCATGTTACGCTTCGTCAATCGAGTTCCGCTCGTTGAATTTGTCCTTTCGTATCCATTGTATAAGTCCTTTGATTGAGTCTTTGAAACCGTCTTGAGGTCGATCACTCACCGAGTGGGCCTCACTTTAGTCATGTTTGTGCGTCGAGATTGTTCGACGAGTCTAGTTGGTGATATGACAGGGCATGTCTGCCTTAGTGATTTTCCGTGCCTTAAGTCTAGTGGTATCTAGTCTAAGTTAGTCGTGTCATTCTCGAGTTATAGGAAATTGTTTTGGGGTTGTGGGTGTTAGTGGATTAAATCACCTCCACAGCGCCCTGTATTTTTGAAATTTGATACCCTGCGGGATTTTACCCGGGTTTGTTGATGTACTGCTGGTGTGCTGGCAGAGGTATCTCTCGCCGCAGTTACTGGATACTTCCAGTTTGGGTGTATCAGGCTATGAGATCACCATGTCCTTGGCCCCTTGTGGAGTTTGTTCCGTGGGTGTGCTGGCGGAGGTACTCTCCCCACAGTCACCGAATCTTACCGGTGTTAGTGTTTGCTAAACACTTAATTACAAGAATAATTATAGCGTTGTTTATACTTTCATATTATAGACGTGTATATAAGCTTTTGGTTTTCCACTGCTCTTGGTGTTGGCAGGTATACGTGAATTTTCACGTAAATTTTCCACTGTTTATTTATCATGCATATTGTACTTTACTTTCAGTATAGTTGGTCTTGGGTTGATACCCCTGTTGACCGTTGTTTACTTTGTTTTGTTTCCTGCCGCCACTTGTACCTTGTTGCTGAGGCGTTCTCTCTTGTAAATGCCTCAGGTTCAGAGCAGTAGCGGTCTGTGGAGCTAGAGCTAGTGTTTCAGTGTTGCAGTAGCAGCTGTAACTGTTTCTCCTCACCATTGTGAGGTAGATGTTCGTTGTTTTGTTTTGTTTTAGTTCAGACATACTATTGAGATCTGTGGGTTGGTGTCAGGTTGTTGACACTCACAGAGTTTGTTGATTTTGGACACTTTGCTAGCTGCTAGTTGTTTTCTTGCTGTTTTGGAGTAGTTTACTTGCTCTATGGGAGGTTTTTATGCTAGGATTGCATGTTAGGTATTTTAAGTATAAAAATGGGCTTATATCAGTATTTCATAACTTCTTTTCAAAACGAATCTCACTCTATTTTAAAGGTTATAAAAAGGTCTTTTCATACTTATACTAAACCTAGAGGTCTGCATATCATGTTATATCATTGGATTGTTATGTTCATATAGGGTAATAAGTGAATAAAACCAAGTATTTTTCACTGCGTATTTTTACTTACACCGTTATTCGTGGATTAATTGATCCACTGAACCGAGGGACATGGTTAATAAATTTAACTTAAATCATGTTTTAAAATTATAATTCATGGATTTTTCATGATAAGTAATAGGAGTGGGAATTGTCTGGGCGCCTGCAGTTGTCCCCTCCACGGCGTGGCATCACGGCGCGTATTTTCTTTTACTCTGACGTATTATTTAATATGGAGAAAAATACGGGTTGTGACAGTTGGTATCAGAGGTTTAAGATAGGTTTAATACATGATCACAATAAACACAATCTACCACAACAATACTACAAAGCCTTCACTTCAACGAATCCATGTAACGTTTCTTCAACCACGCAACCTTCCTATCATCTAGTAGATTCAGGAAAATTATCCTATTGGCAAGAGTAATGAAGTACAATGTAGCAAAATCATACAAGTCTGCATCATCGAATAACTCTGAAAACTTCTAAAGCTCATGTACTGCTTCACTCAACATAAATATACTTGGAGGGACAATGAGTGCCGCAACTATAAGCCCAACAATGCGTGTTACTTCCATTAACCCCTCAGCACGTGATATCATTGCATTCTTTGCGCCTATTTCCTCTTTCTTATGTTTACGGAATCTTTTTAGACCTGACATCATTTTTGAACTCGAGCCAACATCATGTTCTTTACTTCCACTCTTGTCACCATCACATTCTGTGTACACACTTTCGCTCATAATATCAATTGGGGTAGCAATATTCTCGACAACATGATCATCTTCATCAGAAATCGGCTTGGGTTCATAAAACATAGGGTGCATTTCCCCCGTGGATGGGATCCATGATTTTTCTCTCGTAGCAACAACCAAGCTAAACATCTTATCAAGTTTTTCTTCTAGCTCTGATGATATGCCTGCATATCAAAATTTCTTGGCATCAAGTATTCTAAAATGGGGAAAAAAGTTAAATGGGATAAACATAATTGTAGAGAACTAAAATCATCGAAGGAAAAATCCTAACCTTAATTCGCTCTGCCCACCATTAATCGGAAGCATCAATCGTTCTTTTTATTGGGTTCCAACCCAAACCAGTCTCCCCTCTTTTGAGGTCCCGCGATAGCTTTCACTCACGCTTCAACTGATCACATTTGTTCTTCAATTGTGCACGAGTATAATTAAATGTTGTGTTTTTTGAAGTTTTTAATCAAGTTAATCAAACCATCCCTGCTGAAATTAGTGGTCGGTCTATTGCCTAATAAAATCTCTCGTATACAGAGATCGCAAAATAGCATCACGTGCGCAGACTCTCATTGTGCAGAAATGACACCGTCCTTCGATTTACCCATGACTCACCTAAACATTTGCATTGATGTATAATAATTATGCAACCATACAAAACTATTGATGCTAAGAACTAATGATGCAAAAAACATGTACAGCCCCGAGTTCGCCTGAGTAGGTAAGGCCGAAGATTAGTAACTTGGGTTGGAAGTGGCCATCTCGCCACTAAGGGGTCGCGAGAGTTGGGGGGTACGGGCCGAGAGGAGCTCGCAGGAAGGCAAGCGAGACCCGGCCTCGGCGGATGTCGCCAGAAGGGGCGCGAGCGGGGCCCTCGCAGAACGCTCGCCTAAAAGGGGTTTCGCGAGCCATGCTCGCGAGGAGACTCGTGGGAGCTCTCGCGAGTAGCCTTCTCGCAGGCCACTTGCTCATAGGCTAAGGAGGCAAAATTACCCCTCTGCCCCTGGTGGTCTGTCGTTAGCCCCTCCAAACAGCGGAGTTTAGCTGTTAGCAGGTCAAATTGGGGTGCGTTTAGTAAAACCAAAAGGCGGAATTCCGCTATTAACAGACCACGAGCAAAAAACTATAAATAGACCTTAAAGGGCACCTTGGGAGAGAATTCCAATCTCAGCATTCTGAGCTTCTTCTTCCCTTGGTTACTTTGGTTTAGCTCTCCAGCTCTCCAAGGTGCCCGAGTCTCAACTTTGGCTTGGGAGGGGAAGCGCTCAACGATCTTCCGGGTTTGTGGTGGGACCTCCTCGCTGTGACTAAGGTCTTAGTCTAGTTCCTAATCTTCAGTCTGTTCTTTCAGAGGGATAAGTAAGGGCTAGCTTCCCCTCAACTTGTTGAGGGCCCGAGCTTCACAAGAGACCGAGAAATCGGTTTCAACATTTTGGTGCGGTGAGCGTGGAGTGTGGCTGGTCCAAGAAAGTTCCTAGGAAGGGACATGGCAGGAGATGAAGAGCAGGGCGAGGAGTTTTGCGGGTACCCCCGGTGGTGACGCCGAGGATGTTCTCGGCCTTCAGGAGGGAAGTCCTCGACACCCTCGGGTTCGCAGTCGCAGCATTGCGAAGCGAGTTCGTGACCCCAGCGGCTCAGGTGTTCCATCCTCCAGCAGCGGTTGGCGAGAATGCCCGGGAGGAAGGGCTGGAAAGGAAGTGGTCGGGGGGTCAGTGTAAGATCTGGAGGGGCGAGTGTTGTTCGCCAGCCCGTCGAGCTCAGTTCCTGCAAGCTCGGTGCCGACGAGCACGGCGCAGGCGAGCGCGGGGCAGGCGAGCGCCGCGCAGGTGAGCGCGGTTCCGGTGGGCGCGGCGCCCGTAGGAGCAGCTCCGGCGAGTGTGGCTCTCGCGAGCATGGCCCCGGCGAGCTCAAGCCTGGCGAGAGAGCTCGGGGGCGACTAGGGCAGGAAAGGATGGCAGGTGGAGGGAGACCCTTTTGCGAGCTGGTGCTTTCCGCACCCGTTCCAGAAGGGTTCAGGGAATGGGACAGGGTCTACTACCATGGCAGGGACGACCCTATCCAGCACCTGCAGTCTTTCGAGGACTCTGTTTCTATCAGGCAGATGTCGGATGCCTTTAAGTGTCGGCTCTTCGCCGTCACCCTAAAAGAGAAGGTCAGGGACTGGTTCCATCAACTCCCTGTTGGGTAAATCTACGCATTTGAAGACTTGCGTAGAAGCTTCTTGTTGCGGTTTTCGACTTCAAAGAAGAGGAAGAAGGACGCCGAGTCCCTCTTCAAGGTGAAGCAGGAGCCCAAGGAGTCGTTGGCTCACTATGCGGATCGATTTCAGGAGGAGGTACTACTCACCCAGGAGGTGCCCGGGTTTGCCCTCCAGCTCGTCTTCACGGTTGGGCTGAGGGAGAGTTTCTTCAAGATGGGATTGAAGAGAAAGGCCCCCGTCTCCTACAAGGAGTTGATGGAGAGGGTGGCGGAGGAAATCGAAAATGAGGAGGCCAACCCGGAGCTCACCAGGAGGCTAGCAAAGCTCAGTGAGCCGGAGGTCAGGCAGCAGGAGGTGCGGAGAAGAGAAGAGCCCCGGGCCTAGGAGGGGGGATGGAGGTAGCAGGGCGGAGGAATGCAGGGTCAAGGGAGAGGTTACGCCCCGGGAGGGGGTAACTTCCATGAGGGTCAGGGAAGACCCCATCAGTTGGGATGGAGACAAGGTCCGAGGCAGATGCCCCCGCCGCCTCAGCAGGCCATGGCAATCAGGCGAGGGAGGGGAGGAAGAGGCAGGAGAGAAGCGGCGGGAGCAAAAGCAGGAGCAGGAAGGAGAAGGGGGAATAGGGCGGCAGAGGCCGAGAGGGGAGAAGTGACGTTGCCCTACTGTGACTTCCATGATGAGGAAGGTCACGCGACGGCCACTTGCCCGGAGTTCTTGGAGACGAAGAGGGTCGGAGTGCCGGCGCAGCGTCAGCAGCAGCAAGTGAGGATTGAGGAGGTCCTGCCTCGAGAAGAGGAGGAGGAAAGGTGCGAGGATAGGGTCGATTTGGGGACCCGAGGAGGGATCGGAGTGATCCACGGGGGTGTAGGGGTTGAGGCAACCCGCAAGGCGAACCTCCATACCATCTACAGCCGGAGCGTGGCTTCGACATCCGCGGACCCACCCCCTGCAGAAAAAAAAATTCTCTCAGAGGGACTTGCCGGGTCATGAGGACCCTTTCTGCGATGCGTTGGTCATCCAGACCGCCATTGAGAACTTCACGGTGTCCCGGATCCTCGTGGTCAACGGAAGCTCCGTCAACGTCATCTTCAAGAGGGCGTTCGATGAGATGAAGGTGGAGACCAAGAGGGTGTTGGCCTCAGATGGCCCGTTGTTCTGGTTCTCCGGAGAGAGGAAGGAGGTAGAGGGGGGAGTAGGGCTCCATGTGGTCCTGGGCGAGCAATCTCGGAATTGCCGCTTTGTCATAGTGGATGCCCCCAGCAGCTATAGTGACATCTTCGGACGGTCGCTTATCAGTGCTTTCCGTTGCGTCCCCTCCACCTTCCATCAGTGTCTCAAGTTCAACTCAAGAGGAGTTCAGGTTCGGGTAAGGGGGGACCCAAGGGTAGCAAGGCAGTGCTACGTGACGGCAGTAAACACCATCTCCTGGATAGCCGAAGCAGAAAAATAGGATCAGGAGGTGGGGGAGCCGGCGGGCCTTGGAGAGGCAGAGGAGCAGATGGAGGAAGGAGAGGAGGAGAAGGAAGAGGTAGAGGGTCAGGCCCAGGGAGGAAGGGCGGAAGAGCTGATGGCGATCAGAGAAGAAGGAAGGGAGGAGGAGGCAGAAGCATTCACTAACGACGAGGGAAAAGAAGGAGGTTGGGGAGAGCAGTCCCGGCTGGAGGCCGCGGAGGAGGTCGTGGAGCTCGAGGTCACCACCCGGGCTGGGGTGGTGGAGAAGGTCTGAATCAGTGGAGAGCTCGGCCTGGAGGAGCAGGAGAAAATCCTAGCCTGCGTGCAAAAGAACGTGGACGTCTTCGCTTGGAGCGCTGCGGAAATGCCCGGGATTGATGCGGACGTGGCATGCCACCGTCTCAACCTCGATCCGGGCTCTCGGCCCATCCGCCAAAAGAAGAGGGCCATCGCCGGCAAGCTGGAAGGCCCCATCAGGGAGGAGGTGGACAAGCTCCTCTGAGCAGGTTTTGTATCGGAGATCCAGTATCGAGGATGGGTCTCCAATGTAATTATGGTGAAAAAAGGGGGAGGTAAGTGGCGCATGTGTGTTGATTTCTCACTACTTAATAAATCATGCCCCAAAGATTGTTACCCCTTGTCTAGAATCGACGCGCTGGTTGATTCAGCCGTCGATTTCTCTATGATGTCTTTTTTAGATGCATTTTCAGGTTACCATCAAATCCGCATGCACCCCCCCCCCCCCGATGTCAAGGACGTCTCTTTCATCACGGGGGATGGGTGTTATTGTTATAAGATGATGTCCTTTGGGCTCAAGAATGCAGGGGTCACGTACCAACGGATGATGGACAGGGTCTTCCGAGAGCAGAAGGGAAGAAACCTGGAGGTCTATGTTGATGATCTCATGATAAAGAGTCAGGACCTCGAGTCTCACCTCCGAGACCTTGAAGAGACCTTTGGGACCTTGCGGAAGTACAAGATGAAGTTCAACCCCCTGAAGTGTGTCTTCGGGGCTAGCAGGGGAAAGTTCCTGGGTCACTTGCTCACCCCAGCTGGGGTGGAGCCTAACCCCGACAAAGTTAAAGCGATCATGGAGTTGGGGTCGCTAAGAAATTCGAAGGAGGTTCAGAGCCTCACGGGAAAATTGGCCGGACTCAGTAGGTTCCTCTCCAAGGCGGGTGAGAAGTGTGCACCCTTCTTCAAGGTGCTAAGGGGAAACAAAAAGTTTGAATGGACCTTAGCGTGTGAGGAAGCGTTCCAAGCTCTGAAAGAGCAACTCACCCAGACTCCTTTACTCCAGGGACCGAGACAAGGAGAGGATCTATCCCTATACTTGGGGGTAGGATCCGAGGCAGTAAGCTCGGTGTTAGTCCGGGAAGAAGGGAGGATGCAGTTTCCAATCTACTACGTCAGCCGAGTGCTGAGGAAGGCGGAGCTCCGGTACCCAATTTTAGAAAAGTTGGCCTTCGCTTTGGTGGTATCGGCCCGAAAGCTCCGGCCTTACTTCCAAGCGCATTCGATCAAAGTGGTGACTGACCACCCGCTTCGCAAAGTCATGGAAGGGGTGGAGCACTCAGGGAGGTTGGCAAAATGGTCCGTGGAGCTGAGTGAGTTTGACATTGCGTATGTGCCTAGGCTGTCAATCAAGGCGCAAGCAGTAGCGGATTTCATGGCGGACTACGCAACCGAAGTGGGGGAGCATGAATCACCTCCCCCGGTGGCATGGAAGATACTGGTGGATGGTGCGTCAGGGAAGCACTCTTATGGGGGGAATCATCCTGATAAGCCCCCAAGGACTAAGATCGAGCAAGCCCTAAGCATCTATTTTTCAATTACCAACAACCAGGCGAGTACGAGGCAGTGATAGCGGGCCTGCGGCTGGCCCGGGAGCTGGGAGTACAAGACGTGGAGGTCTCAACGGACTCCATGGTGGTGGCATGTCAAGTCAGGGGAGAATTTGAAGCAAAGGAGCCGACCCTCCAACGCTACCTGGAGAAGGCCAAGGGGGTCATTCGGCAATTTCGCACTTTCTCCATCAAGCATGTGTCAAGGGAGGAGGGCACCCAGGCGGACCTCCTAGCCAAGTTTGGCCCTCGAGCTGGGGGACAGTATCGAAACTCTTCCGACCCTCCATCGAGGAAGGGGAGCTGATGGAGGTGGATCAGCGAGCATCATTGATGGACCCTTCGTCACCTCCCTGGCATCGGGAAAGTTCCTTGCATGCATGGGGACTCTACAGGAAAACACTCTCGGGACTCCTGGCCCGTTGTGTATCAGAGGATGAGGTCCCGAGAGTCCTTGAAGAAATCCACTCGGGAGAATGCGGCAGTCACTCCGGGAGTCAAACCTTGGAGGGTAGAGTGTTGAGGCAAGGCTATTTTTGGCCCACCCTCAGCAAAGACGCAGTGGAGTTCGCAAGAAAATGCTCAAAGTGTCAGCTCTATGCTCCTCTCCAACTCCTCCCAACTAGGAGGCTCCGGACCATCACAGCTTTGTGACCCTTCGCTATATGGGGATTGGACCTGGTAAGCCCTTTCCCGCAAGCTAGTGGCCAAAGGAAGTTTCTATGGGTAATGATCGATTATTTCTCCAAGTGGGTAGAAGTAAAAGCGCTGGCCAAGGTAATGTCCCAAGTGGTAAGAAATTTTGTGTGGGGTGAGATAATTTGCAGGCACGGGCTCCCGCTGGCCATCGTGACGGACAATGGACCACAATTTAGCAGCGAAGAGCTTGTTAGTTTCTGCACCCAACTCGGCATCGACCTCAGGTTCGCATCGGTCCACCACCCAAGAAGTAACGGTCAAGTTGAGGCAGCAAACAAGATAATCGCCAACCTACTCAAGAAGAAAGTGGAGAACCTCAGGGGCAACTGGGAAGAGCAGCTGCCCTCAGTCCTCTGGGCCTTGAGAACTACTCCAAATACCGCCACCAGGGAGACTCCGTTCAAACACTCTCACGGGTCCGAGGCCGTCCTCCCAATCGAGTTCGAAGTAAAAAACCCCAGGGTGGTCGCCGCGGGCGAAGGGGATGAAGAATGGCTAGTGCAAAACAACGCAGAACAAATGTTGTCCCTGGACCTGGTAGAAGAGCTCTGGGACCTCGCCACTGTTCAGCAGGAGGAAGTCAAGAGGCGGATGACCAGGTACTTTGATCAACATATCAGAATAAAACAGTTCGAGAAAGGGGACTTGGTCCTGAAGAAGGTAGATGCGGCAGGGAGAGGAGCTGCCGTAGGTAAGCTAGAGCCCAACTGGGAGGGGCCTTACATTGTAAGCGAAGTGCTCAAGTCGGGAGGGTACCACCTCCAGGATGTGGAAGGGATACCTCTTGACCGAGCCAGGAGTGGGGACAATTTGAAAAGATTCTATCCTTGAAACTTTTGTAATTAACTTATTGTGTGTTTCATTATCAATACATAGATTCTGAGGTCATTTTTGAGCAGGTAACAAGCATTGGTGCTGGAATGCCCCAGATCGATTCCGCTGTCGGGCTCTCATACACGGTGGGTCAGGTTGATCTCTGGAGAGGCTGGCAAGTGGCAAGTTCTTTGGTGTCGGAATGCCCCAGATCGATTCCGCTGTCGGGCTCTCATAGACGGTGGGTCAGGTTGATCTCTGGAGAGGCTGGCAAGTGGCAAGTTCTTTGGTGCTGCAATGCCCCAGATCGATTCAGTTGTCGGGCTTTCATAGACGGTGGGTCAGGTTGATCTTCGAAGAGGCTGGCAAGTGGCAAGTTCTTTGGTGTTGGAATGCCCCAGATCGATTCCGCTGTCGGGCTCTCATCGACGGTGGGTCAGGTTGATCTCTGGAGAGGCTGGCAAGTGGCATGTTCTTTGATGCCGGAATGCCCCAGATGGATTCCGCTGTCGGGCTCTCATAGACGGTGGGTCAGGTTGATCGCTGGAGAGGCTGGCAAGTGGCAAGTTCTTTGATGCCGGAATGCCCCAGATCGATTCCGCTGTCGGGCTCTCATAGACGGTGGGTCAGGTTGATCTTTGGATAGGCTGGCAAGTGGCAAGTTCTTTGGTGCTGCAATGCCCCAGATCGATTCCGCTGCTGGGCTCTCATAAACGGTGGGTCAGGTTGATCTCTGGAGAGGCTGGCAAGTGGCAAGTTCTTTGATGCCGGAATGCCCCGGATCTTTCCGCTGTCGGGCTTTCATAGACGGTAGGTCAGGTTGATCTCTGGAGAGGCTGGCAAGTGGCAAGTTCTTTGGTGCTGAAGTGCCCCAGATCGATTCTGCTGTCGGGCCCTCAGGGACGAGGGGTCAGGTTAATATCTGGAGAAGCCGGCAAAGGGGGAAGATTTTGATTACCAACAGGGCCTTAAAACAGCGAGAACGGGTGGTCTCGCAAGGCGAGACAACGGGGGGGCCCCCATAAAATAGGGTCCTCGCAAACAATCTAAGGGAATGTCGACGAGTGGGTAGCCCAGAGGGGCGAACCGTACGAAAAAGATTACTCTCGCCGGCATCAGGTGGGAGAGAAGGATCATTCAGGTCTCTGGGAATGGCGCGAGAAGCAACGCAGGGACCTCGCTCGCCGAAGTCAAAAGGGGGGAAACATTCGCCCCCCCCCCCCCCGCGAGATAGAGATTCGGAGGGGTAGATCCTGAAATCTATCACTCTAGGGCCGGCTAGAAGGGCGAGAACTAGCGTGGTGAGTGTGTATCTTAAGTCGAGGCTAGGCGGACGTGAGCACGACGAATGCGATGACAAAAGAACAAGTAATAAACGTGAAAAAAAACAGCATACATAAATAGCGAGAACACAATGAACCAGCAGGAAAAAATTCCATCTATTTCATTCAAGTCAATTACATCTACCGTGGCGGTCTCGCCAGCCAAAAATGGAATGAAATAAAAAGTACAGCATTTTAACTATCGTTGGGGGCAGCTGGTCCTCGCTATCTGCAGGGGGAGAACAGCTCTGGGACCACATCTTCGATCGTCAAGTCAGACGCCTCGGCGGATAGCAGGCCGGCTCCCTGCATGGCCCGAAAAATGTAGCGCGCCGAGGTCATGGAGGTCTCTCGGCATTCTTCCTCCCGGGCTCGCTGGTCGTTCCTCAGACGGTGAGGGGACGGAGGGACGGCGGCGCAGGCCAACTCGCAGTTGTGAGCTTTCAACCCAGCGACCTCATTCTCCAGGCCGGAGATGCGAGAGCGAAGCTCCTGGGTGGTCTCGGCATCCTGTAGAGGAAAGGGGTAAGCCATAAGAATAATTAGGAAAGGAGGGAGGCGAGAACTCAAATACTTACCACATCCTGATGGCCGGTAGAGAATGCCTCGGAGGCGAGCAGCTTTTCCTTCAAGCTCGAGATCTCGGCGTGGAATCCTTGTAGGCGAGGGCGAGCTCCTCATTGTGGCGCTCCAGCTGGAGACATCGCCGGCCCGTCATATAAGCGAGCTCCGTAGAGCGGAGCTCGGCTCGCGCACTTTCGTACGCCAAGGTCTTCGCGGTCTCGGCCTTGAAGACCGAGGCGTCCTCGCGGCCATACAGTCCGAAGCAGAGCGAGAACGCCTGCCCGTTGACTATTGGTTGCTCCACCCAAGAGGGGAGGAGGGTGGAGATGGTGACTTTGTTGACTTCTGGATTCTAGTACAGCAGGTACTCGTCGGCCTCGTCCTTGTGCATTTGGCCGAGACCAAAGTTCCAGTGATTTATCGGCACTGGCAAGGAGGAGATCCTGGCGACCTTCTCGACCGGCTCGCCAGACTCCCTTTCTTCGGGGAAGTCAGTCGGTAGGACCTCGCCCGGGGAAGCCTCGGCGTGCCCCTTTCCCTTCTCAGAGGGGAGGGGGTTCTTCTTACTCTTCTTCTGGGAGGGCTGCGAGGAGGAGTCCTTTCGGCCAGAAGACTCGCCCCTTTTCTTAGTGGGAGGGGCGGCAGGACGGGAGGTCTCGCGGCAGGCGTCCACTCCCATTTTTGCGAGGGCGAGGTCTGCAGGAAAAGACCGGCTGCTCGCGTAGGGGGGGTGGACGGGGAGATCTCGCTCACCTGTAATAGTTCAGCAATTAAAAACGTTAAGCGAGAACTTTGAGAATAAAAGGGGGAGCAAGCGCGATACATACCCTCCTCGGGGAGCACTGGTGGTAGCGAGTCGAGGTTCCGGAGGAGATGCGCCACCTCGAAGTTTTTCTTACTGAAGAACTGGTACAAAGCGGCGTCATGGCCGCCGAGAGCTGGGGGGCGGTAGGTCTCTCGCCGTGCTGAATTGGCGAGAACGAGACGTTGCCGAAATTCCCTTTGACGAAAAGGAACTTTTGAGCCCAGTAATGGCTCTTGTTGACGGTCTCGTTGACCTTGAGTCCCGAGCCCACGAAGTAGGCGGTACCCTCCTTGTAGGCCCTGAAGGAGAACAGCTTCCGGAAGACCGGCAAGCTGAACTCAATGCGTTCTTCTCACATGTAGCATGCGAACGCGACAATGACCGCCACGGCGTTGGGGGTCAGCTGGCCCAGTATCACACCGTAATGCTTTAATACCTGGCGAAAAACATCGCAAGGTCTTTAAGAAGCGAGCGAGAGCTTAAAATTCGAAAAAGTAAAAGTACGCGAGATCAGCGGGTACCTGGTGGACCTCTGGCCACAGAGGCAGGCGCAGGCCGACCCCGAAGTGGGCTATCGGGATGGCGAGCTCGTCCGGCATGGGTACGTTGATTACGTCCTCCCCGCTAGGGCAGCTAGCGGAGAACCCTGGCGGGATGAAATCAGCGACTGCGGCGAGGTATTCCTCTCCAGTCAGGTTGCTGTGGAAGAAGGTGTGATCGGTGAAGGCCCATGCGCACTTCAACCGACCTTCAGCCTCGCTTGCGTCGCCCACCATCGTTAAGATCTGCGAAAGAAGAAGAAGAAAGCGCGAAGAAGAGAGCGTGAGATCTCGCAAGTAGGGAAAAAAAAGAGCTATAGTTGAATGTGGTAGGTGAGATCAGCGTTGGAACCTATTTATAGAAAATGAAAAGCGCGGGAAAGAAGTTGAAGCGGCGGGGGGTGCGGTTAGGCAAAACCCCGAATGACGCGAGAACGCGATAAAACCTCAGGTATATTAGCGAGCGAGACCAGCTTACGGGGTTAGTATAAGCGGAATTTTCATGCGGAAACAACAAGAAAAAACGGAAATAAAAGAGAGCGAACACCACAAGCAAATATATTACAATAACAAGTAAGTTCCCAAGAGCCCAGTAGCGGGCAAGAAATGGTTAATAAGAAAGTAGAAATGTTCGCGAGAAGGTCCGGCGAAATTAAACAAATATTCAAATATTATGGAGGGGTTTGCCGAGCCGAGAAAGAGTGCGGGCGAGACTATTAGCGTAGCCATTTCCACCCACCACGACCTCGCACTCCAGATCTCGGCGAAATCCTAGGGTAATGATATGCGTTGAGCGCACGAGCCTCGCGTTGGATCAAGCGGGCATAATCGTTCACCCGCGCGAGATGTGTCCCGGGGGAGGTGGCCGTCTCGCCAATGTCTTCCGGCAGCTCGGCGCGGAGCCGCGCGCACTCATCCAGCAAAGCGGCGTGCCGCTCCTCGACAACTTCTCTGTCCCTTCTCGCTTGGAGGTGAAGATCCTGAAGCATCCGCCCTTGCTTCTGAAATAATTCTGAGGTCCGCTTCTTCATGGCCTCGGGATCCCGCGGGTCGCCCAAGAAATCATCCATCTGCTCCGGCAAGGGGAGAGGCGACATCTCTTCCTACCCAAAGTCAGAGTCGGAGGGGAGAGTCTCGGAATCACCTGCGAGCAAATCCAAGCATCGTTAGCCGTTAGCGAGACTAACATGGAGAGTAACGACTTAACAAATGCAGCAAAACCATTACCTGCAGGCGGGCGAGAAGTAGTAGGTCGGCCCTGGAAGAGAGTAGCGAAGGGGAGTGAGGCAGACTTCCCATGACCACCGCGTCGCGTCGTTGGCAGGGACAGTCGGGGCAGGTTGCGAGCCACCGGAAACCTCCCCCCTCAGGAGGTTGAGCCCAGGGGTCTTAATGGTTGTGTCGGGGGGGACCGGCGTCTGAGGTCGCGAGCTTGGACGACCCGGAGTCGCGCGAGGAGAGGCTGTAAGAAAGAAAAATGAGAGTCATCCGATATAAAGTTAATACAATTTTGTGGGAGCGAGGAACTTACCAGCAATTTCTCCGTTAACAAGATCAGTCCTCGTCGGAGGATCGAGACGGGTCTCGGTTAAGCCTTCGCCCGCGTCCTGATCGGCAGGGGGCGGGTCCTGCAGTCAGGCGAGGTTTAGAGAAGCCAAAGGAATAGTTAAGCGAGAAGATTACCTTTTCAGCGGGTCGATCGTCAGGAGAAGAGTCCAGCAGTACGGTCTTGTCCCCCCCTGGGGGTATGCGGACCGGCTTCGCCTTTTTTATCGCAGGCGCAGGGGTCTGGCGAGTCATCCAGGAGGCGGCGTTGGCCATGGTGGAGAGCTCGCCCTCCTTGGACGCCCTCAGGCGAGCCCGGAGTTCTTCAGAAAGAGGCATTCTCCGGCGGATACAGTGTACGGAGGTGGAATAAGAGAGAGTAATAGCGCGCATCACTCTGACTTGGGCAGTAATTAGAGAAGTGGGGTGGGACCCACCCGAAAGATTCCCGAACAGCTCAGCAGTCGCCGGCGAACATACGGAGTTGGATGATTCTTTGCGAGCTTAGAGTAATCTCGCAAAGAGCGGGGATTGTGTATAACCCCGAGTTCGCCTGAGTAGGTAAGGCCCGAAGATTAGTAACTTGGGCTGGAAGAGGCCATCCCGCCACTAAGGGGTCGCGAGAGTTGGGGGGTACGGGCCGAGAGGAGCTCGCAGGAAGGAATGCGAGACCCGGCCTCAGTGGATGTCGCCAGAAGGGGCGCGAGCGGGACCCTCGCAGAACGCTCGCCTAAAAGGGGTGGCTCGCGAGGAGACTCGCGGGAGCTCTCGCGAGTAGCCTTCTCGCAGGCCACTTGCTCATAGGCTAAGGAGGCGAAATTACCCCTTTGCCCCTGGTGGTCTGCCGTTAGCCCCTTCAAACAGCGGAGTTTGGCTGTTAGCAGACCAAATTGGGGTGCGTTTAGTAAAACCAAAAGGTGGAATTCCGCTATTAACAGACCACGAGCAAAAAGCTATAAATAGACCTTAAAGGGCACCTTGGGAGAGGATTCCAATCTCAGCATTTTGAGCTTCTTCTTCTCTTAGTTACTTTGGTTTAGCTCTCCAGCTCTCCAAGGTGCTCGAGTCTCAGTTTTAGCTTGGGAGGGGAAGCGTTCAACGATCTTCCGGGTTTGTGGTGGGACCTCCTCGCTGTGACTAAGGTCTTAGTCTAGTTCCTAATCTCCAGTCTGTTCTTTCCGAGGGATAAGTAAGGGCTAGCTGCCCCTCAACTTGTTGAGGGCCCAGCTTCACAAGAGACCGAGAAATCGGTTTCAATAAAACAATTAAAAGATCTAAGGGTCCGTTCGTTTGCGACGTTTTCATTTACCGTTTTCGTTTTGGTCGAAAACGAAAACTTCTTGCGTTTTCGTTTTGGGCTAAAACGAAAACTGCCGTTCGTTTGCAGAATGGTTTTCAGGTGCAGTTTTGGAATCTGTCAAAACTGCCGTTCGTTTGCAGGTTGGTTTTCAAAAACCCGTATTGACCTTTTTTCATATATTTAAATAATGGATAAAACAGAGCTAAATTTTGAATTAAATCCATGGACTGGAGAACCTTTGCAAGCTCAAAATAGAGTCACATTAGCATATGATATCAAAATGATAAAACATAAAACCAATCTTTTACATAATACAACATAAAACCTCAAAACAATCATTCAAAGTTTCTAAATAAAACCCCAAAACAACCACCCAACACTCAGAAGTAGCAACGTCATAGTTCTTTATCTAGTTGCACGCGCAACCAACTCCTCCTAAGAAGCTCTGGCATAACTAAGAAGATCTCACATTTTAGCTCGCTTGCGAACAACAAATCTATTGCCTTTATGAGATCAGCCTCTGAAAGGTCTGTCATAACTGCCAATGCCGCATAAATTCTTTCAACCATTGTCTTCTCTCGTGCTGGCGGGTCATTGATGTTGTTTGCAATATGAGTGACGGCCGCTGCTATCATATCAATAGCTGATGGTGTCTTCACCTTTTTCTTCCTTGGTTGACTTGCCGCTACAACATCGTCATCATCATCATCAGGAATCTCCTCCACATCAACGTAAGCTTCATTACATGCTTCCACCCCAGTCGTTGCATTAGCACCTGTTGCCCGGTCTGTCCCACATAGGGTTGCAAGGTCCCCCCAATTGACAATCACCTTATCCTTATAATGCTTCAAAGTTGGATGTGCCTGCAGTTTGTTCATGCGAAGTTGATTGTAGCAGTTAATGTCTGAACCGTTATATAATCTATTCAGTAGTATCCTACGTAGAGTATCATGTTGATCCCTAGTGCTTGGTCGTCTTAGTGTACTACGTTTCATCAAGACTACGGCAGCTGCAGCTAAAGCTACCATGATTGATATCTTTCTTGTTGCATTTCTTTTCTTCCTACGTAACTCAATAACTGCATCCATCTACAAATAAACCACACATACCTAAACCACACATTCAAGACACATACCTAAACCACACATTCAACACACAAAACACACAATCAACACACATACCTAAACACATTCAACACACACATTCAACATTCAACACATTCAACACACACATTCAACACATTCAACACACACAATCAACACACATACCTAAACACATACACAACACACCACATTCAACACACACACATTCAACACACACATTAAACACACAAAACACACAAACACTCTCATTAAAACCCCCCAAAAAAACATCTCAAAAAGGCTGCTGTGAGGATTTGACCTAACACAAAGAAGATCTTCATTTATATAGAGTTTAGGTATACCTAAACTCGTGAAGAAGCTGCTGTGAGGAGGAGAGGCGCCGGAAGAAGCTGGGAGAGGAGGAGCCGGGAGGAATGGCGCCGGAAGAAGCTGGGAGATGCGAAGCTGGGATGCGTCTGATGATGCGCCTGCAGGAGGAATGGCCGGGAGGTGCTGCGCCGGGAGGAGATGCGAAGGCGGGAGGAGAGGCGTCGGGAGGAGAGGCGCCGGGGGAGAGGCGAATGGGATGTCGTCGGGGAAGATGGAGCGAGGAGGAGATATCGCGCCTTTCCCAAAACCCTCGAAAACCGACCTATCAGGCGCTGTTTTGGAGCGAGGAAGAGCAAAAAGCGTGAGTCCAAAACTGTTTTGGGTCAAAACCAAAACAAGCCCAAAACAGGTTTAAACGAACACTTGCTTTACTTATTTCAAAACTGAAAACGAAAACGGACCTCCAAAACAGTGCAAACGAATGGACCATAAATTGTTTCTAAACATACAACCAACTACTACAAGAACTACATAACATTAGCAAAGAAATGTTGAAGCAGAAGTAGGGAAAACATCATAATAGAGCATACAACCAACCCAGAAATCGGAAAAACAGCAATGGGGAGATATATAGAAGCAGAAATAGCCGAGAAAACGAGAGCAAAAGAACAACATTCGGGAAAAACATCACCATAAATCACGTCGTGGGGGGAATACCAGAAATGGGAAGAAGTCTACTAGTGCGCTGGATAAGAGGGGGAAGACGGCGAAAGAATTATATACCCGGAGGAGAAGGTGGAGAGGCGTCGGCGTCGTCGGAGAAGAGGGAAGAGAGGTGTCGGCGTCGTCGGAGAAGAGGGGGGAGAGGCGTCGGCGTAGATGGAGGAGCGGCGTCGGAGAAGATCACCGAGAAGACCACGTGGTCGATCGCGCGCTTCGCGCTGTAATGGAGGAGGGAAATCGCGGGCTGCGGGGGGAATCGGGAGCCCTAGCACACACTGGCGACAGTGATTGTATCGTGTAAAATGAAGGGCAGCTGCCACCGTCGATGATAAAAAAAACGGTTATTATTCGCAGACCGTTTTTCTCTATTCGCAGACCAATATTTTACCTCATTAAACACCTTTAATAGTCCTTCTACAAATCGACATTGTCTCTCCCGTGCCCTACCCCTCCCGATACTGAGGTGATCCTGAGTTTGGCGTCCGCCACTCGAGTTTGGCGTCCGCCGTTCATGAGCATCGAGGTCGAGAAGGGAAACTGTTTTGATGTTCTTACAGAAGGCGGCATTCTCCTGAATCAAGGTCGCAAGGGCACGGTCGAGCTCGTCGGCACGATGATCTCAGCAAGCTATGCGCCAAGCACTACGAGGTCTGCACCCGTTTCACAAAGTGACTTTAGAAATCCAGCATCATAAATTAGGAGAAATTGCAGTGCTAGTTACTGTGATGCGACTATTATTTTTTGGGAAGTAATTTTAAGGTTAAATTAGAAGAAATTGTGGTGCGACTAGCCAAAGCTGTTGTGTCTTTAACAACTCTCAAATTAAAACAATAGGTCTTCACTCAATGTCTAATATTTTGAATTAAATTATTAACTCTCAATTTTAATTCCGCCCAATCAAAATCATCGCATCAAACAGACCACATATAGTAAAACTGCGTCACCGCGAATCGAGTGGAAGATCTGCTTACCTAAGATCAACAAATTGACATTCTCGGACGATGGCGATAATGTTCCATCTATGGAACACCTCATCGTCTCAAATGAGTACGATAGACGAAACCCTAAAGTTTCGCGAGATCTGAAGCTAAGACATTGTGTCGGAATGAAGTGGGTACCGAGTTGGAGACTGCAACCTCCTTTTCAAGGTTTGTGAATCATACAACTACTAATCCTGTTAGAAGAAATGATGTTGCTTGTGTCGTTCTACTCGGTCTTCGTGTGAGTGGGGAGAGGCGTTGTCGGCTTGGGAGACGCATAGTCACAAGGCACGAATCGGGTTGCAGAAAGGGGCGGTTGAATATGGTTTCCATATAGCTTGGGAGACTATTTGCTTAGAATCAGTTTTTGTTTTCTTCTAATGTCTAAAATAGATATGCTTCTAACATTGCTTTTATTTTTTCACAAGCATTAAAAGAATGGATATTTTCATATGCGGTGCTAAAAGTAAATCTATACTATATATAAAGAAATTCTCTTATCGGTGTAATGCTCAGTCAACTAATATTCACCGTTCGATAAGGAGAGAGAAAGAGAGAGGGAGTGGGGCCCACAATTAAGAGAGAGAGGGAGGAGAGTGAGCGACATCATGGAATTGGAGAGAGAAAGAAAGAGAAATAGATAAGGAGAGAGGGAGAGAGGGGAGAGAGGGAGTGGGGCCCACAATTAAGAGAGAGAGAGAGGGAGGAGAAAGAGAGCGGCATCTTGGTGGAATTGGAGAGAGAAATGAAAAAATAAACAATATTTTATAAAATACGAAAAATTTAAATATTTTAAAAATAAATACACAATAATTTTTTTTTTCAGAAATGAAAAAAGGAAAAAAAATATAAGTGGGTGCGTGCTGGGGGCGGGTGAAGCTCGTCGGGAGCGGGCAAGGTACTGTCGCGCGGGGCACGGGGGCCCCCCGTGCACTGTCACTCATAATTTTAAATGCAAATCACTTTTGGATGGATGCAAATAACAGTTATGCGATGCAAATCCTAAAATATTACGTGCAAATCACATTGTTATGTGCAAATCATAAAAAAACATAAGAGTAGTAGAGATTTAAGTGGAAAGAAGATGGGAGAGGACAAGATATCTTTTATGTACGGCTACTAAGATATGAACATACAAACCGCAAACTGATGCCTCGGGCATTTTCATACCCGGTTCTTTACGCAAGGACCCCAGAAAATCTCTCGCTATCATGCGATTCAGAGTTGTCCAAGAACAAAGTGACGTGTCACACTTGTGCTCGAAAGATTCATGAATCGGTTTTCGGCAATCTCCAGCTCCTAATCATCACAAGCCTCCCTAGGGGATCATCTTCTCTCGGGACGGCGTGAGCGAGATGCAGTTCCAAACGGCCTTGAGAGATGAACTATTGCGATTCAAATAGCTTGTTTGAAGTTTTCTAATTATAAACTTAGTAAATTTGTATGATAAATAAAATGCTCACATTTTTTTTTTTTTGGTTTGTACGTAATCAAAAATGGTTTGCACTTAACATAACTCTAAAACAAGTGACGCTCAAAATGACCATTTAACAAGCAGAAATCTCAAACACATCCACGAGATCGGGTGTGAACAGTGGCAGTGTGCTTTGTGCACACATACAAGACAGTCTTTAACTTGAGGGGCGCTTTAAAGTTTTAAGGGAACTTCAAGATTTGCCTCTATTGTCCGCCTCATTGGTTGGCGAAATTTCTTCCTACATGTCTACATTTTAGATTTAAAAATAGATAAAAGGAGTTTTGTTTATAATATTTGTGAGCGGCAATTTGAAATTATGGTGGTAAACACGATGATGAAAGTTTACGTGGTTAGAAATTTTTTTTGTGTGCTTATGATGGTAATTTCACTATTTGGTACATCCGAGCAATAATCCTCTGAAAGGTCACTGATGAGAATTTTCAAAGCACTAAAATAACAACACAATATGATAAGCAGCGTTGTTTGGAGTTTATGAAGTGCAATAAAATTTCAAGTAATAAAAACCGCAAGTGCACGGTGTACGATTGTAATACCGATACAAGTATGAGTCAATCCACAGAGAAGGTCTAAATTCTACTTTAATCCAGGCGAATTATAAATAAAAGATTGGATGGATTTGTCTAAAAAAATGAGATCTTAATTTGAGAAAAATAATTATTGAGAAATATGTTCCGGGTGCAATTTTAATTAAAATATTTAATCTATGATTATTGAGTAATAATTCATCGCATCATGAAAATATAGTCTAAGTTATGATTTACCAACAAAACCTTTATTTTTATAATTCATCAAACTATTTTGTGTATTGCTTTCCTCATATCACATCAAAATCGTTTAAGCATGTAATATATGCGAGCACTATAAGACAAAATTAGGTGATGAAAATTGATAAAGAGCGTCATGACTGAGTCCGAAAATTTTCTTAACTTACTAAGAATATTTTGTATGCACTTGCGCTATATAACATCGAACTTTCGGAGGAATGCGATGTGCGCATTTAGGCTACACAAAATATCAAAGCTTTATATTAAAATTTCTGGATACAAGTCGCAAGATTGAGCGATGAGTAATTATAATAATCATACAATTAAATAAGTAATTATATCGCACCCAAAACAAATGAAACTACTCACGCATGATTTGTTTTACAAAAATTATAAGAGAGATCATTGTAGAAGAATGTATAAGCAAAGAAATATTTTATTGATCAACAACAAAAGACTTACAAATTTGCGCAGAGCGCATACATGAGCTTCCTCCAAGTCTCCTTCCTCTCATACAATGTCTCTCAAAAACTCACAAATACAATGCATGTAAAATCACATTTCAGCTCTCCCTTCGGTGTCCTTTGTAGAGGGAGCTCGAAACATCCGGAGGAAAGTCAAGGTGGAACTAACTCTCTGTTGCCTCCAGCTAGGTATATATAGTAGAATACCTAGGGTTTCCACACGCATAGCCCCCGAGCTCGTTATTCGTCTGAATATACACTTACAATCTCCTCTTATATTCGTGACAAATAACGTAACGTTTCGGGGTGCTGGAGAGTAGACAAAATAATAAACAAACTAAACAAAGCATTTAGGATAGATCATACTAATCAACATATGAAAAGGTTTTTGCCTAAACGGCAAGTCAGAAAACCACAGATTCTATCCAAAAAATATAGTCTGAATAATTATTACAAAACATAACATGAAATTAAACGTTTGATGATTCTGCTCGTCTAGTAGATCATCGTCATCCATGTCCAGGTCTACATCTCCTCCATAATCTCCATTGTAGCCTGCAAGGAATTTCACGAGTCAGACTCTATGAATTCATAATCGTATGCAGTAACGTCTAAAGTAAACCAGCTCTTACTAAATGAGCTTAGCACTTATAGCAACGGTGAAGTAACTCTGTCAGCATCTCATCCAGTCTAACTAGAACTAGACCCGTTATCTTACTCATTACTGATCACTATGTGTCTCACCAACACATGTGGGCACACATGTAACAACCCTGTCCGACCACCACACCAGAGGCCAACGACCATGCCCCATCCCTGGTGGGCCGGCTGCCGCGGTTGACGGGCCGGCTGGCAACCCGGCTCAAGGCCGGTCCATCTCCGCCCGCTTTTTTACAAGGGCTGCAGCTCATACACCCCAACGCATCCCTGGCCTGTTTCTCAGCACAGTGCGTTGTTGATGGCGGGTCTCGATCCCCCGCCACCCTTGATGAGAAACCTTCAACAGTTCTCATCACCAACTGAGCTGAGAAACAGGCCAGGGATGCGTTGGGGTGTATGAGCTGCAGCCCTTGTCTCGATCCCCCGCCATCAACAACGCACTGTGCTGAGAAACAGGCCAGGGATGCGTTGGGGTGTATGGGTTGCAGCCCTTGTAAAAAAGCGGGCGGAGATGGACCGGCCTTGAGCCGGGTTGCCAGCCGGCCCGTCAACCGCGACAGCCGGCCCACCAGGGATGGGGCATGGTCGTAGGCCTCTGGTGTGGTGGTCGGGCCGGGTTGTTACAACACATCACGTGCAACATTATCAAATGTGGAATAATGTGCTATGACCAATAATGTTTAGATTAACATTTACAACGACTTTCAATTTCCAGTTGAATAACTCTTGAATCAACTTACAATGAGAAAGTTGCTTGGTTATCAAATGTGGAATAACCGGCACCAGACCATCTTGGGTTTTCATCAAGAAATTATTTGGGTTTTCAGTCTGTTTTTAGATGCTTGAATGTTGCGACTATAGGTTCTCACTGTTAAAACATAAACTGCGGAGGAAAGTTTCATATTTTTATGAACTTTAATCTCATTTCCCCCGATGTTTTGATTGTGAGAGCTCTATTCAATCCTTTGGTCAAAGGGTCTGCAACATTATCTTTCGATCTCACATCAATAAGGGACATAATCCCTTGACTTGTGAGAGAGGTCAACCAGGATTGTTTCAGCCTGAGATGCCTTCTTTTGCCATTGAACAAATTGTTCGTAGCAATCGTTTTAGTAGCCTGATTGTCGCAGTAAACTTCAACAGAACTCATTTTCAGACTCGACAAAGGAATGTCCATCACCAAATCTCTCAGCCATTCGGCTTCTTCTCCTGCTGACGCAAGAGCGTAGAGTTTGGATTCCATAGAAGAGAGAGCAATACAGGATTGCCTCTTGGACTTCCAGGCTACAACTGCTCCTCCTAGTGTAAACACAAAATCACTAGTGGGCTTGCTGTCGTTTAATTCTGAGCACCATGATGCATCAGAATAACCTTCAAGAACTGAAGGCTGACCAGTGTAAACTAAAGCATACTTTTGAGTGTGTTTTAAGTATCGCATGAGCCTACCCAAGGCGTTCAAATGGTCTTTACCCGGATTACTAGTGAATTTACACAACATGCCGACCGTAAAGGCTATGTCAGGTCTAGTGCAGACCATGGCATACATAAGGCTACCAAGCAGTTTATAATAATCTAACTGTCTAACCATAGCTCCTTCATTGGGCTTTAGGCGGTTAGTGTAGTCGTATGGTATCTCAGATGCGCTACTGGCACTGTATCCCCACGTGTCCAACAAGGACTTTATGTAGTGACTTTGACTTAGGGAAATACCATTTTTCCCAAAGCTCACTTGCATGCCTAGTATAGTGTTAGTTACACCTAGGTCTTTAATGCTAAATTCTTTTATGAGATCTGACTTAGTCATCCACTTCGGATTGATCAGACCCAGAATAAGCATATCATCCACGTACAAGCATATTATGGCAACTTTATCCGATCTATTACGTATGTAAAGACATTTATCCGAGAGACTCGACATGAATCTCATGTTCTTTACACTATAGTCGAACTTCTCATGCCATAATTTCGGTGCTTGCTTTAGTCCGTATAAAGACTTAAGAAGTTTACAGACTTTCGTTTCGTGACCGTCTACAATGAAACCTTCAGGTTGACTCATGTAGATCTCTTCGGTCAGATCTCCGTTCAAGAACGCAGTCTTAACATCCAACTGATGAACAACAAAGTGCTCAATAGATGCAATAGCAAGGAGAACCCGAATGGTTGCCAAGTGACACACGGGTGAGTAGACATCAAAGTAATCTACTCCGCTTACTTGTGTGAAACATTTAGCCACCAGGCGTGCTTTATACTTAGCTACGCTACCATCAGGATTCAATTTCTTTTTCAGAACCCACTTACACCCTACGGTTTTAGCCCCTATTGGCTTATCAACCAACGTCCAAGTGTTATTCTGAAGAAGAGAACTCATCTCTTCATCTATAGCTTCTTTCCCGAGTAGTGAATCCCTGGATCTCATCGCTTCCTTATAGGTGGATGGATCGGCCTCAACGTGGTAAGTCACAAAGTCATTACCGAAGGTTCTGGGAATTCGCTCTCTTAGAAAAGTTCTCCTAGACTCTAGGCCAGAGGTATCTACCGGAACGGAATAGGAGGTGCTCGGTACTGAAGTAGTATCTTCTTCAGTAATAGTTACTTGCATACCTGGGATTGTTAAGTTCTTATCTTTGAGGAACTTATCCTCGAAGAACACCGCATCTCTAGATTCTATTATGATATTATTAGAAATATCAAGTAACCTATCTGCAGCACTATCCTCAGCACAACCTAAGTAGACACAAGTATTTGTCCTAGGTCCAACTTTAGGCCTTCTAGGGTCAGGAACCCTGACATAGGCTATACAACCCCAAGTCTTAAGTCGAGTAAACGACGGGGGTCTCTTAAACCAAAGTTCGTAGGGAGTAACCTCTAACTTAGCATGAGGGACTTTATTCAGAATGTGATTTGCGGTCAAGACTGCTTCACCCCAATAAGCGGAAGGCATGCCTACAGTGAGCAGCATAGAGTTCAACATCTCTGTTAACGTTCTATTCTTGCGCTCGGCTATGCCATTAGATTGGGGGGAGCAAGGAGCAGTGGTTTCTGCTATGATGCCCTGTGAAGCAAGGAAGCATCTGAACTCACTTGACATATATTCTCCTCCTCTATCACTCCTAAAACGTTTTATTTTCATGCTTAGTTGGTTTTCTACCCTGGTTTTGAAAAGACAAAACTTTTCAAACGCTTCATCTTTAGTTTTAAGCAACGAGATATGACAGAATCTCGTGCAGTCATCTATGAACGTGATCATATACTTCCTCCCACCTCTGGTGACAAAACTTTTAAAGTCACAAATATCGGAATGTATAAGCTCAAGAGGTGTTGTGCTCCTAGTAACCGTCCCAAAAGGTTTCCTAGTGATCTTAGTCTGAGCGCACACTTCGCATTTTTCAAGTGGAGACTTAGTGTCTAATGTGATCTTGTGAGTTCTAGCTACTTGGAACATTTTCCTGTAGTTGACGTGTCCTAGTCTCTCGTGTAGAGTCCTAGGGCTAACTAAGTTCAATTGAACTTGTTGGACTACCTCACTTGCTAGACTCAGACGGTACATCCTATTTTGGACATAAGCACATCCAAAATAGTGCGAGTTAACTGACAAAATCACCCTGCCGCTACAGAAGCTAAGCGACATACCCGCATCACATAACAAACTAATAGACACTAAGTTAGCAGCTAGAGAAGGAATAAATTTGACATTCTTTAAAAGTAAAGACTTACCTGAGGAGAGCAGTAGAGTTGCATTCCCCACCTTCAGCACATCAGTTGTGCCTCCATTTGCCACAGTAACTGATTCATTTGCATCCTTCAGCTCTGTCAGAAGATTAGCATTGTTGCAAACGTGGCACGTTGCCCCCGAATCCAGGTACCACTCCGTGCTGGCCTGCGTGTGTCCGACCATGGCAACAAAGTCGGATGGCTCAGCTTGGCGGACCAAATGGGCTTGGTTGCCTTCTTGTGGTGCCCGGGTTCTCTCTTTCCTCGGCTGCTTGCAGTCAGATGCGTAGTGTCCCCACTTATTAACATTTACCCTTAAATTTCTTAGAGGGTTTACTCTGACCTGCAACCTGGGGGCTACTACGAGACGTTTTGGTCTTGGGAGAGGGAGGAGGCTGCTTGGAGCTTGAAATCATGTTGGCAGCAGCCTTCTGCTTGCCAACAGCTTCCACAGCGTTCTTCGTCCTGTTCTCATCCTCAATGCGTATGAAACGCTTGAGGTCGTTCAGACCAACCTGCATCTTCTTGCAATACATTTCCGTTTTGAAATTGTACCACGAGGAGGGCAATTTATACACAATCGTGCCCGCAACAAAACTTTCGGGCAGACTGATGGACTCACTATGCAAAGGATCAATTAAAATTTCAAACTTTGATACCTGAGGGAGAATGGCTTTCTCCTCGTCGAAGCTGAAAGAGTGGAACTTGTCCACTAGGTGCGTCTTGGACATGTCCTCCTCCTGACTGAAGTGCTCCTGCAGCGCATCCCAGATCTCCTTTGCGGTGCTCATCTTCATGTAGGTCTGGGCCAAGCTGGATGACAGACAGTTCAGCAGGTAGTCCCTGCAGAAGTCTTCATCTGAAAACCACTGTGCCTCATCAGCAGTCCCAACGACCTCAGTACCATCAGACTGAACTGTGTAGAACACGTTCAAAAACTTCATCCCGAGTGTTGAACTTTCAGGCGTTGAACTCAGTCGCCGTGAACTTCTCTAGCTTTATCATCGGAATGGGGGACGCCATGGAGTTCCCCTTCATCATTGTGCTTGGAGACGGCGGCGGCGGGAAGAGGCGGAAGACATCTGAGGGGGATCTGGAGGCACGGGAGAACAGTGGCGCACGGGCACTGTTGCTGAAGAGCGCACGGGCAGCGGTCGTGCGAGATCCTGGCAGACGAGCGCACGATCAGCGGTCGTGCGCGAGGGGTCGAGCGCACGATCAGCGGTTGTGCGCGAAGGTACTGGCTGACTGCTGAAGAACGCACGAGCAGCGGTCGTGCGCGAGGGGTCGAGCGCACGATCAGCGGTCGTGCGCGAACTCCTCTTTTGCTAGCAGCGGCTTCGTCTTCTTTGCACGAGCGACGGTCCTAGGGCACGGCTTCGACTCCAACAACGGCAGATCTGGACAACGCAGCAGCAGCCCTCGATCTTCGGGCTAGGGCGACGGCGGCAGCAGATCTGGGACTTCTTCTAGGCGAACAGCAAGCAACAACGGCGAAGACGCGAGAGGAGGGCTGCGGGGAAGGACGGGATCGCGACCTCCTTCCTCTACCTTCGTCGTTTGCGAGCGGCTGGAAGAAGAACAGGAGACGAACGGCTTGCGGATCTTCTTCGCAGGAAACGGCAGCAGCAGCAGTGAGAGGCGCGAATCCTTCGCGTGAATAGCGACGGCGGAGCGGACGAGCGCGATCGAGTGGCTGCAGCGGGAGCGGGGAAGACACGATCGGCAGCAGGCGAGGGCGCGATCGAGCGGCCGCAGCGGGAGCGGTGAAGACACGATCGGCAGCAGGCGAGGGCGCGATCGAGCGGCCACTTCCGGACGACGGGAACGAGCGCCCCTTAGGGCTGTTTCGAGAATGTAGAGGGAGCTCGAAACATCCGGAGGAAAGTCAAGGTGGAACTAACTCTCCGTTGCCTCCAGCTAGGTATATATAGTAGAATACCTAGGGTTTCCACACGCATAGCCCCCGAGCTCGTTATTCGTCCGAATATACACTTATATCCTTTTCATCACTAAGGAACATCAATTTATAGAAAAATTTCAAAATTCAACTCAAAATATTGAGCGGGAAAATATGTAACTCCAAAATCCCAAAAAAAGTAAAATATTAATTAGGCTCCCATGAGGGGCGCTGGAATGATTTCAGCATTCATGTGGAGTCTGATTTGATTTTGGCGTTACACATGGGTGTTGACAAAGTCAACACCCAATGCTGGTTAACATTTGGTGTTGAAATGAATTCAGCATGGGGACCGTTGAATTCATTTAAGCCCCCATTGGTGTTGACTCCAGTCAACACCCAAGTTGGGTGTTATATTTTAGGCTAGGTCCATTGTGGGCGTGTGCGGTCTTCCGCGCTTCGATTATTTTTCTTTCTTTTCCATTCGAAATCTCTATTGTGCGTTGACATCTTTAGAATTTATTTTATCGTCTGCAATTACACAAATGAAAATACCGTGAAAAGTATAATTTTAAATATAACAAAAGAAACTATGAAATAAATATATAAACTGCGTGTACCAATAAACAAAAATATCGTGAAAACCATAGTTTTTTAAATAAAATATAACATAAAATACTATAAAATAAATACGTTTTGGTGATTTCATCAGTCACCAGCACCGAGACCGGCGATAGCACAACCGAACTTCATCTCCATCATACGGAGAGTCTACTAATCGCCACTCTGAAAGGCAACCTCGTTCTCATCTTCCAGCAGCGGATCCACCTCCTTCAACATAATCTCGGACGGAGCTCCTCCGACATCTGGAACCGCTCCTCCACAAAAGCCATGAAGTCCTTATATTCGGCAACTCCCGCCGCTTTGGCCTCTTCGACGCTCCTCTCAGCAGATGATAACTTGTCCACCTCACTTCTCAGGAAGCCCAGCTCACCCTCCTGGCGGAATATCTCCCCTTGGGCCTCCGATAGCTGGCGAAGGGCATCCTGGGCAAGCACCCTGTCACCGTCAAGCTCCCCTCGCAGCTTCTCAACCTTTGATCGTGAAGAAGAGATATCTGACTCAAGCTGTCGAATATGGCAAATGTGTGATCCCTCTTCTTCTTCTTCAAGGCAGACAAATCACTTTTCATTGCGCACAGCTCCTCCTGGAGTACGAAGTAACTGTCCTTGGGGCCAACGTAGCAATCATTCCAAGTAAGGGCGACGCTAGTCGGAACACCGACCTATGAAGAAAACAAGCAGTCAGGATACGTGGAAAATAAAAAATAAGAAAGATAAGAATTGAAAAGAAAGAAGTTCTACTCACCGCAGATGTCATCGTCTGAAGAGAGGAAGAAGCTCGACTCGCTATCGACGAAGGAGGCGGCGGCGACAAATCTTCCTGCGGAGCCTGATCGGCAAGAGGAGACGCTAAAATCTCAACATCAAGATCCGCCGGAACCGGTTTCACCCTGCGACTGCTCAGACCAGCCTCGTGATCATGAACCTTAGGCGCTAGTGGAATGGACCTCAGACTAGAATTCCCGTTCTTGAAGACAACCTTCACTTCTTACAACGAGCCAGGGGAACGGCGGCCGCACGCTCGGCATCCCAAGAAAGTCCCACTGAGAGTAATCTGCTCTCCTCCATGCAGCTGGCAATACAGTACAAGGCCTACGACAACCCCTCTCGGCCAGGAAATCCAGGGATGGGCGAAAACTCATCTTCACGCCCCGCCTGCTGGCGACAACGACCAGGAAGCGCTCTCCATTGCTCCAGCAATTTCCAACGATTTCAGACATAACCATAAAGGGTATTCCCATGCCGGTAGTCACTCTTCTCCCCAAAATGAAACCAGCTCTTGTTTCTCCGAACTTCAATACGACTGCCTGGGTCAGTGAAAACCTCGCACCAGTCTTTGAAGACCTCCAGAGAAAACTGCGTGCTATGCTCCCGGAAAAACACGATCAATCTCGTTATTCTCGCTATCCCAACTGGGGGGGAACTGGGTAATCGGAACGTCACAGAACCGAAACACCTTGATAGCCTCCTCTGATGGAGGAAAGCGAAACCCGGACTTCAAGCAACTCTCCGAGAGAGACATACATCCAGTTGGAGGGTTCTGGGCGCACTCTTTCGCTTGAGGAATTTTCACCTCAATACTAGAGGGTAATCCCAGTCGCTTGCGCCACATATCAACATGCGAACTGTCAACAGTCGAGCGTTGTCGCATCGGTCTCGACTGACCGCTCCGCTTCAGGCCCTGAAAAGGACAAACCAAATTTTTACAACAAATTTGAGCAAAAAATTCATTAAAATCGTAAACCCAAAACCCGACATCTCACGGGCACGCGCGCGCGCTGGGAACGGTCGGCAGATGTCGCGTGGCAAACCGCACTGGGCGTACAAGCAAGAACACTCATCCTCGTACGGCCGTGCGCGACCATTTTAGCACCGTCCACGCATGCCGAGCTCACCGCCTAGGCACGACCGAGCGCGCCGCCTAGACACGGTCGAGCGTCGTTCGGCACGCTGCCCCGGGCGCCGCTCGGCACGCAGCCAGGCGTGCCTGCCGAGCGCGATCGTGCGTCGCTCGGAATGCAGCCTCGGGCGTCGCTCGGCAAGAGGTCGGGCGTGCCACCCGGGCACGACCGCGCACCACGAGGCCACGTCGCTCGGCAACGGCCGAGCGTGCCGCCCGGGCAAGGCCGAGCGCCGCTCGGCCACGCCGCTCCAGGCGCTGCTCGGCAAGCGTCCGAGCGCGCCCGCTCGGCGGATAGCCCCGGGCGTAGCTCGCCCAGCAGCTCGGGCGCTGTCCGGCGCGCGACCAAGAGCGTCGGCCGGTCGCCGCCCGACATGCGACCAAGCACGCCGGGTGGAACCTCGCGCACACCCCAAGCACCCGACGCTACCCCGTTGGCGCCCCGATTGGTTGTGTGCATGCCAGCAAAGCCGCCTCGATACGGTCTTTTTCTCCAAGTGTTATTATTCTATCTTGGCAAGGAACGAGAAAATTACTAACCTTCAACATGGTACGGTACGTCGCACAAAGATGACAGTGATCGAAACTGCTGAGAAAAAAATCAAAACCTCTTCACTCCTCCATGGCTCCACGCAGTGATCCAGACTCCGAAGGTTTGGGGGGCTTATGATGTGCACCTGTAGATTTGTAAGAGCTACTTGGGTGTGTTTAGATGAGGCTCCACTAAGGAGAGATGGAGTTAGTGGGGTCACAATCCAACCCATTATCATGAGAGTGGAAAAACCCGTCGCGCACAACTCGCGCTCTATTCGCGCCTGGCGCAGTCAAGTCCGCACCCCACTATTGGGGTGCGGGTTGTAACGGCCTGTACACCGCCACAATCAACAATAATTCATTTTACTATCTCACTAACATTTCATTTCTTAAAGTTACTAATCACAATGAGTAAATACACAAGTACATGGCCATTTTACTTGATATATATGCATACTATAAAGATTACAGTCTAGTTAAACAAAATATACTCCAGGTAGACAGTTAAACAAGTTTTGATGTATATACAGACAATAGTAGCATATATAAGCCACTACAAAAATGTGCACTACAATAAAATAACTACAAGTCTTCAGTCCATATCATTTACTTAGCGCTGGTGCGCTTTATCCTTCCTTGTCCCTAAAATGATTGAGAAGGAAACTGTTAGTCTTTCACAAAGACTAAGCGAAACTATACCTTTTTAATCTGCTATACATGCAAACAAAAGAGGTTATATATATAACAATATGCAATTTATGTTAGCAATAATTTGATAAACAGGAGAAATAAACATGTATGTATATAACTTGGTATATGTCTATGAACAGTAAAAACAGTGGTGAAAACTATTAAATCATATAGCATGTTATATATGTTTCTATGACAATTTCATTGCTTAAGAAATATTAAGGGCATTTGAATCCATATTCAGTATACAATGTCCGTGTTTGGGCCCGACCCCTTAGGGTCATCAATGTCCTAACCAGTACGTACAACACGCGTTTATGCCTTTCGGTCGACTGGTTTGGCAATACTTCTATAAGATTTCATTCATGTGCATGTTATTCAAATATGCCCTTAACATTCCCTCGTGTCGACACGTGTACATAAAATAAGTTGTTTTATTTTTATAATCCCCTCAGATTATTTCTTTCGCCTTTTTGCCTTAAATAAGGCCATACATATTAGCGAGAATTTCAATCAGTGATAAACAAAGTTCTTCATGATGTCATATGCCACAATAATATCCTTTCTTTCTTTTAAACACAATGCCAGTAACTGAAAATACTTGAAATAAGCATAAACTAAAAAGATAAGTCTCACCGTGACTTTTTCTTTTCCCACGTCACGCCCCAAGTCACCGTCACCTCTACCGTCGGATGCCATCCTTCGCGATATCTGTTAAGGAATCATATAATTAAAGCGCATTCTATCGGGGTTGCATCTCAATCTAAGCGTTGACGATGACCTCTAGGGGTGACCTAACATATTCAAGACCACTCAATTTAAAGACACTATATAATTGAAAACAGCATCTACTGCACTGTCTACAGAAAACAACACAATGGAGTGCACAAAATAGCACAGGAATCTCCTCTGCCTCCAACTGAAATTCACCCCCAAAACAGGAAACAACAGCAGCCGGCCAACATAAACAGGGAGTTCATAACAGAAATCCCAATAGCCCACTGATACTCACCCTAACAACTCATTGAATGGAGCCAAGCATTAATTCCCCCAATTGCTAACAGTTCACTGCTTTGAATCCAACAATGATTCCAACAGGACTTATCATTGATATAAGAATAAAACTCTCACAACTGCTAAGAGTTTACCCACATGAATAATAGACCATAGCAGCCGGTCAACATAAGAACCCCCAAACTAAACTGTAACAGTTATTAAGATAGTAACACCTCAGAATAGGTAGCAGCTCACAACATGAAGGAGAAAACCTCCCCCAATTAAACTAACTGCAATGAAATAGGAGAATGATTCTCCCTAAAATTTTAAGAACATGCCACAGGAAAGAGAATTTCCCCCCGCCTTAAGAAAAACCAAAACTGAAAGATAGTCGGCCGCTCAAAACCAACACAACCTCAAATTAATCTAACAACTCAAGCATCCATAGTAACTAAATCCCGAAGATGAGCAGCAGTATCCAAGACAGAACAACTGGACTGGACAACCTAACCCAGTTGGCCTACCGCATAAACCGACAACATTCCAAGCTTATTACAGCAACTAAGAGAATAAGAGGGAACAAGGAGGCTCACAGTGATTTCGAAGAGAACCGAGGCCTTGTCTCCCCAAAATCCACAAATCGACCTACATTCTGCTCAAACGCAGTCGCAAACCACAGCTTCCAGAACTGGCCACGACTTTCCACCACTTCGATGAGAGACTACGGGAAGAAGAATAGCTTGGAGAAGAGAATCGGCGTCGAGCCCTAACACGATCCCGTCGGGAGAGGAAGAGGAAGTATGAAGATCGGTAGGTTAGGTAAGAAGAAAGAAGAAAATGCCGAATATAACATATCTCCACCGACTAAAACCCACCGCTTAATATCAATTCCAGCCTTCCTTTAATCGCAGCCCAAACTGCCACCTCATTATTAACATGTCCCCAACAGTCCACAAACCAGCCCACATAAAGCCCTTATCCAGTTTTTTTTATTAGCACCCCATATTAGTTATAGGTAAACCTTTAATAGTACTCCACATTTAGGAAAGCTTTATAAGCATCCCACATTATTGCACTGATATGTTTATTCATCATAGAGGATATTTAAATATTAAAACTAAAATTCATTAATATCGTAAAATGAAATAAATAACTTACGTGAAAAAGTCGAACGTCACACGGGTAGCCCACACCCCCCTTAGTGAGGGGTGCGGCTAAGCCGCATCCTCATGGGGTGCGACCAAGCCCCCCCGCCTTGCGGGGGAAGCGACCGAAGCCGCACCCCTCGTCGGGTGCGGCCGGAGCCCACTTTCCCCTTTGGAGGCGTGACTTCTCGTCTCTCGTGTTTGTTGCGCGCTCAGAGCGTTCCCGTGCTCGTTGCGCGCTCAGAACACTCCCGTGTTCGTTGCGCGCTCAAAACGCTCCCGCGCACGCTCCGAACGCTTCCGCGTTCCCGGTGCGCGCAGTTAACCTTTCTTAATTTCTCTGATTGTAAGTCTCGTTCGTCGTCTTCATCACCTTCAACGAAGCTGTTCGAACTCCCTGACCTGCGAAGGGCGAACCAGTCATTTTCGAAAAACGGCGATCCATGTGCTCCAAATCGACCAACGTGATTCGCCCGTCATGTGGTTACGGTGGTTATGACTGCAAAATTACCGAACTACCCTAGGCCAAAGCTATAAAAGGAGCCCATAACCTTCATTTCAAGATACCTTGTCTTCTACGCCCGAGAGAATTTTGTTGAAAATTTCCTCAAAGTTCTTCTTCTGCGCTTGAAGATCTCCTGCGACCTTCGAAGATCTTCTCCGTGTGCTTGAAGATTTCCTTCACTTCGGAAGACAATCTTCCTAAGCAATTGAGAATCTTTCGGGTCCAGAAAGACAACTCAGTTATCTCACTTTCGTTCTCACTGTTGTTCTCACTTTCGTTCTCAAAAGAAGAAACGTTCAACTTTCCGAGAGGTGGTCTGTCACCCTCGTACTTCTTTCTCTCTCTACCATTGTAACGAACAGTAGCCTGTCGCGCTCGAATTCTTAATTTCAATCTGTAACACCCCAGAAGATAGTGGAGTTTGGTCGGCACAACCCCGACCGCGTGGTTTTTCACCTTTTCTGAGTTTTCACGTTAAAAATTCTCTTGTCATTTACTAACTTCTTTCTTTGATTGTTTGCACGTTCGGTTCGCTTTCGAGCTAAGGTGGTTCAATCAGATCGGTCTACGAAAGCACCCAAGCAAAACACAATAATTATATAAAATAAATTAGCAAGTTTTAAATTTTTATAAATAGAACGTTTTCCTTAAAAAAATATAGTTTTCTAAAAATACAATTTCGGTTCAGTAAATCCGGTCTGGTCAGTCTTTCTTATATACCCGGGTCAACGAACCCGATCAAATGGCGGCAACAGCTACAGCACCAACTATTATATGTGCTTGCCATCTCTAAACCCTAGCAGAACCCTCTGAGAGCGAACGCAAAAATGGGCAGCGACAACGAAACTGAGAAGGCGACCAAGGAGAAGAAGAAGCTGATCTTCCTGGCTCCGATAGCCAAACCCCTCGCCGGAAAGAAGCTTTGTAAACGAACTTACAAGCTCGTTCGCAGAGGTATTTCGCGTTTTTATTCCCGATTATTTTCCTCTAGAACTATGTGGAGGAACTTCTCTCCGTTATATTTTTCACTCAATCACTAAGATACCATCATTTCCTGTGATTTTCATCAATGATTCAACTCCCTTTCGTCCTTTTTCCATGTAACGGACGTTTCCTGTATGATCATAGTTTAATGAAGATCCGTATGTGATTTATGCCTTAGTTCCCTGATCTTTCATACAATTTTGGTTTTTTAACTATCGAATGATGTGCACTGATATAAGAAAAATACAATTTCAGCTACTGAAGCCAAATGTCTGAAGAGAGGAGTGAAAGAAGTCGTGAAAAGCATCCGCCGTGGTCAAAAAGGGTGGGTATCTTTTGATCTTTAATTTGCTCATTAATTATCCACTGCACTTTCTTCACCAGGAACTTTGTTTATCCATGAACTGTGCATGCAATGCCAACCCACTAACATAAGGATTTCACCCCAAATGGGGCTGTAAATGCACCAATCCACTAGCTATTTTTGATGGAGTTTAATTATTTATATCTCAGATGGTAATTGCTTAAAGATACAATTGAAAGCATTTAGTTGCATTATTCCTAATTTTTGTATGAAATCACACACTTGAATGATCTTGTTAATATGAAGAAGGGGAGCTTTGGCGCACCGGTTGAGGTGTTGCCTTGTGACCTTGAGGTTACGGGTTCGAGTCTGGAAGCAGCCTCTTGCAAAAATGCAGGGTAAGGTTTACCTACATTTCTCCCTTGTGGTGGGACCCTTCCACGGACCATCGCTGCGTGGGGATGCTTTGTGCACCGGGCAACTCTTTCAAATGTTAATAGGAGAAGTGAAATTTGATTTTAAGCTATCCATCTATTGATCTGTTCAGTACTATCATCATTCTTATACCTTTATTAATACAAATAATTATTAAACGGTATAAGCTATAAGAAAGTTGATACAAGAACATAGACCAAGTCATTGACGAGTAGATAAGAATCAATGAATGAACAATTTATCAAGTTCAAGTTATTTGTTAAACTATAAGCAAGCATAACAGACATAAATGGACAGGCAGGTTAATGTTCAAACTTGCTCAGTTATATGTAATAGTTTTAAATATCGTGTTCAATCTTGTTCAATTGTCTAATCCTTACATAAGCAAGTATTGGGTTGTTCATCGAGTGCACTAATTCACTTACAATGCTACTTCTGTTCCTTGAAGAGTCCTTCCATTTCCACTAAAGAAATCGATTGTTGATTCATTACCAAGAGTATGCAAAATGGTAGAAGTGCTTGTATTTAACTAGAAGATAAATTTACAGAATCTAAGAGACTCATTATCATTTTTAATGCACTCTTTAATTTGGCATGCAACTGAAATAAATAAATATATAAAATTAGTTGCGGGTAGACCTTGAAGACAGTAATTGTTTTCTAGTCATTTCTTATGGTAATTAATTGTTACATAGATGACCACATTGTATGTTATGTATGATCATCTATCTTGGAGATGCCGATTGCATTGAAATCACCGTGACTGAGGCTGAATAATGAATGAATTCAATTGCATTTTGTGTGTGTTGGAACTGTGCTATTAAAGGCGCACTAAGGCGCAAAGGGGTCCTGGAGCCTAGTCGTATCGCGCATGTGCGCGCCTGATGAATGTGAGGCGCAAAAAAGAAAAAAATATAGTTTATTAAATGCAAAAAACACATAATAAAACTACCACGATAATAACACACTAGAATTAATGCCAAGAATGAATAATGTGATACAAAAGACTATGTTGCACCGACACCGACACGCGACACGCGACGCGACGCGACACGACATGCGACTCGTTAATTCTAAAAAAATACCATATTCCGACGCGCTGGGACATGTGTATTAAATATTTATTTTTTATAATTATGAAGGAGTACGTTCTCCAATTCCTCTCGACACATGATGAAGAAGATGGTTGTGCAAGAAGCTTTATGGTTAAACTTTGTAGCATAGGTGCACGTGCACCATGAATAACCCACCAAGCTTTATGATCCATCGAAGATCGACCGTGAACTGAATTAAATTATCTAAATTCTCCATTTATATAAGCAAAATTTGCGTACTCTAAATTCACCTTGGTGCGATCCTCAATGTTAGGAAAGTACTTTCTAAAACATTTTTTGGTTTCTTGAATGATTTCACTATCCTTGTATGGAGAAATTCTAGAAGAATCTTTATTGAGTCATTGTTCAATATAGTACCTAAATTTTAAAATAAAACATCACACATAGTGGCCTTTATAGTGTTCTGAAGTGTCGGAGAGTGTCGGAGAGTCCGATGAGTGTCGGAGAGTCCGACACCGACACGCTGGGCAATTTGAAGTGTCGGTGCAACATAGACAAAAGAAGAATAAAAAACACTTAAAAGCTAAAAAATAAAAAAAAAGCAAATAATTTATTATTCACCAGTTCTATATCAGCTAATCATCCTCAGAAAAGACTGTCTTCATCTCTGCTGTCATTATAGTTTTCTTCTTCATCTTATTGATCATCATCTTTAAGGACTACTGGAGTAGGAGCCCTCGACTTAGATGGGCTCGCTCCCCTTTTCAACTATCTTTGTAGGGATCACATTCTTTCCTTTTGATAAGCTCGTGTGATAGATATCTTCAACTCCAATGGCCCTAGCAACTGCACCTCAAGTCAAGTACTCGTCATCAAAAACCAACTCCTGCTTAGCCCATTATCTTCCTCCATTATGCTCATCAACAATTTGTTGTTATCATCAATATCTGTCAATGAAATATGATCAATACGATCACATGCATCATTTCGATGTCGCAACACTCGATTATACTTCACAAATACTAAATCATTTAGGCGTTGTTAGGCTAGCCTATTTCTTTTTTTGCTATGAATCTGCTTTGGTTATCTTTGTCGGGCACACCTCCACGAGAAGGTCGGAAATGAGTAATGGGGACGGGGATGCTACATGAGGGTCACCCTAATGTTTTTTAGTTAGAAAACAACAAGCTGTCAGATCAAGCTACCCTTCTATCAACAGAAACACTGATTTATATTTTTCTTCAAAATAACTGCACAACCCAAAAAACCCGTGTTGGAAGGTTAAAATAACAGAAGAATTACAAAAAGTAGATACCACTCTACATGGATATTGGATACAAACCTTTATTTGGCATTCACGATCAGAGCTTCACCTGCGCGAGATGGAGAGACATCGAGAGGAGGAGCTTCACGATCGGGCGAGAGGAGTTTCGTCGAGAGGATGTTGTCAGCGAGAACACGCGGGCAAGAGGGAGAGACATCGAGAGGAGCTTGATCGGGCAAGAGGAGAGTGCTTACGAGAGTGAGAAAAAACCATAATGTTATTAAACCAGATTACATATGCTTGCCCGTTAAGCCCACAGGGTGCACCTGGACTCGCCCTGCGCTTCGAGTGAGGCACGCGCCTAGGCGTTCCTCACCTGCGCCTGGGCTATCTCGCCCACCTCTGCTTAGCAGAGGTGTGGCGCTTGGTGCCCGAGGCACGTCTCAGGTGCGTCTTTAACAACGTAAGGTTAGATGCCCAATTTTACTAGCATTTGTACAACTCGTTTTGTCGTGATAGTGGCAAGAATGTAGTTGGTGGTGGATGCATGCATGTATTATGAGGGGATGAAGAAAAGTTGATTTTTTACTGCATGGATGGTTGGATGAATGCGGAGTACTTCTATTTAATTTTCTAACATTGAACGAAGGAAATTTAATTTTTATGTTGCATTGATGATTTGATGAATTCCAAGTATGTACTTTTCTGAAGTCATAAGCTAAATACATCATTTTAGGATTGTACATTTTATTGATGTTATTCTTCATGGCGCACGTCAATTCCAAGTTGCATTATGTTCGCCATCAATGATGTTATTTTGTATTTTAGCACTGACATAACCATGACATCACTATTGACCTATGAAGCACCGATACTTCCTTGAGGGTCACGTACCCGTACCGAATACGTATCCGATACCGGTACGTACCCGATACTCACGGAAACACCAGTTATTCTAATATGTAGATACACTTGGACTTGGTAGATTGTTCTGCATATTGTAATAAGAGCATGTTTTTCTGAAGTAAACAAAAGACTTAGAAAAGAAAAATTACCTAGAAATGCAACTAGCGATGCTTATTTATTATAGTAACAAAATGTACATCAGATTTAAGTATCTTTTTTCGTTTAAACTATAAATAATTTGATTTAAATTTTATCGTTTTATTTTTTTACTATAAATTTAAAGATTAGATGTTTCAGATTGGTACTGTTTCTACTTGTTCAACATGAATTTTTCTATATTTAATATTTTGCTAACTTGTCTCTAGACGAACCAGAAGTTGAAGATGTGTTAATCTCCAATAATGGGGAAGAAGAGGAAGAAAATGACTGATAAACATCCTTAAATTTAAAATGATTATGAATATTTTTTGTTTGAGAACTTCATATTATATTGCATTAACTATGAATTTGTATTTCAATTGGTGATTTATGCAATTATGCTTGATGTTTTATTATTTTGAGGACTTTTAATTACATTTGTGAAATTATACATATAGATTTATTATATTTAATACAACGTATCTCGCCGCACCCATATCCTTATTTTTTTAATTTTGGCATACCGCCGTACCGGATACGTATCGTACCTGGTACTCGTACCTGTATCGGTGCTTCCTAGCTATTGACGCAACCTGAGTCAAATTTTTTTTTTTGCATTTTTTGTGTGTATAGCGCACGTCTTCGCGCATGTTTGTGTGTTTTATTTTTTGCGCATGTTACTAGCTCTTTTGTGTTTTGTTTCACGCATGTTACTTGCGCATGTTTGTACGGCTTATTGGCGCGACCGATCAATAAAACCCTGAATATAGAAGTTCATCAAATTAGGTAATATGGTAGTTATGACAAGCTATGAAAAGATAATTTTTATTAAGCTTTTAAGTATTTTAATTTTAATTTTGAAATTATTATTAGGTATTTTAATTTCAGAGATTTTAATTTCAGAATTAATATGGGAGAATATCAAAAGTCCAAATTCCCCCTGGCTAATCCCCTCTTTATTACCATTTAAGCTCTTAATTAAAACCCCTTAAAAACCATATTCCTTTTATAATAACCATCCCCCTTCGTTTTAATAGTAGCCTTTAATGGAAATGACAGAGAACATCTTCTCTGTCTCGTTTCTCCAGTGCGACTCCGCCCTTGCCGATCAGTTTCCATCCACCTGACGCCGCCTCTCCCAGCTCCGACCCGCCTTTGGAGGCCCTTCTGAGGACCGGCGACCACTCCTCTGCTGTCGGGGAGTCGACGAGCCTTCCGTCAGTCTTCCTCCTTCCCGTTGCCCGTACCATTCTGCTCGGACTCGTTGCCGCCTTCCACGACATCCCTGGACTCTAACGACAAGTATTTCCCCATCATCCGATGAAACCGTCACCCTCCAGTAGGATCCAGTGCCCCGACAACCGTCATGTTGCTTCTCTACAGAATTGTTTGAGCTTCTTTGTCTTGCAACTAACCTCCGTCTGCTTACAGGGGTCGAAACCCTTCTTCTCCACTGTTTGAAACCTGTTCAGCCCCCTCTACACGAGCCCTCCTTTTCCATACCAAGTTGAACGATTCTTCACTATTTTACGACCATAAGTATACCTTTTACTCCTCTCTCGTTGCTCATATCATGTTAGTAAAATTTTATGCTTAATATTTTATGACCTTTAACATTTCAGAGCTAGCCTCTTAATTATCATTTGACTTGTTTGTCGTCAATCTTTTATTGTGCTTTTGTTTCCCTTAACCTGTGCATGAATTTGTTGTATTGTTGAATCCAAGCGAATGACTCATTTGCAAACCCTAAGTCAAATGTCACGTGATATTGTTCGTGAAATATTCGCTAGCGCCACATTTTAATCCAATCTAAAAATTATTATTGAATCAGACGATCAATGTTTAAGATTTTGTTTTTAATTTTAAGTTTTTGGAACAAAAAACATATTAAGATCTCACTTTAAAAAACAAAAAAATAAATTTTGAACAAAGCTCTTAACAATTTTTTTTAATTTCTCCCATTGAAAATTTTACGGATTAAAAAAAACACGTTTCAAATATTTTCCTCTCATAAAACTTTATCCTATGTATAGAAAGAGAGTAAAATTTAATCATAAAACTTTTCTTCACCGTTGTCTGAAACCTGTTCAGCCCCCTCTGCATGAGCGCTCCTTTTCCATACTAAGCTGGACGATTCTTCATTGTTCTACGGCCATAAGTATACCTTTTACTCCTCTCTCATTGCTCATATCATGTTACTAAAATTTTATGCTTAATATTTTATGACCTTTAACATTTCAGAGCTAGTCCCTTAATGACCATTTGACTTGTTTGTTGTCAATCTTTTATTATGCTTTTGTTTCCCTTAACCTGTGGATGAATTTGTCGTATTGTTTTAATGCGAGCGAATGTTAGCCATGCTCATTTGCAAACCCTAAGTTAAATGTCGCGTTATATTGCCTGTGAAAAATTTGCTAGCGCCACATATTTTAATCCAATCTAAAAATTATTATTGCATCAGACCATCCATGTTTAAGATTTTGTTTTTAATTTTAAGTTTTTGAAACAAAAAACATATTAATATCTCACTTTGAAAAAAAAAAATTGAATGAAGCTCTTAACAAAGAAAATCTTTTAATTTCTCTCATTGAAAATTTTACGGTTTAAAAAAAAATCATGTTTCAAATAATTTCCTCTCATAAAACTGTATCCTAAGTATTTAGAAAGAGTGTAAATTTTTTTTTTCATAATAAAAAAAAAACTAAGTACTTTAAAACATAATTTTCTAATTAAAAAAACAAAGAAATGGAAAATCGAGTAGACCGATTAGAGACTTGCGTCGGTGAGTTAACCCAACACATGACCGATTTGATGAAGGTCGTTGCGACCCTCACAACCAATATGGGTGACATGGGATACATAATGACTAACCTACACTCTTTTGTTAACAACATAGAGGCCACCATACACTTAGGAGGAGCACCTTACCACATCCGGGTTAGGTCTACTGATAGACCTTCTCCAAGCACCACCACCACTGCCCTCACCACTTGGGTTTCAGATCCCCTCGTCCTCATGTCACTACTGGGACCCCAACTCCTCCCACTGGCCCCTCCCGTGGTAAGGTTGCCATTAGGTCCAAGTCCAATACTGGAGTATTCAGATTCTTCATGTGTATGGAGCCTGCATCTGAGTGCCCGCGACGTCAATTCGTCGCCATTACTATTTTAACCAATGGACATGAGCATGAATATGGAGTTCTCCTTTGTGGCTCCAAGCCTGAACCTGAGCCAGAGTCTAAGAGCGTGATAAAGGTCGAAGGAGAACAAACTGATCATTTAGGTTGTGTCCTTTGCTATAGCTTGGTTTCCCCTAGCAAGACCACTGAGGTTGATTTTTGGAGAAATGATATTTTTCACACTACTGCGAGCATTCAAGGTCAGTTTTGTTTCAACATCAATGATAACGGTAGCGTGGAGAACTTTTTGTTTCTCAATGCAAGGTAGAAACGCTAGGACTCGACTCACCTCGTAGAGCGGCCCTACAACTTATCCGGGGTTAGTAGTCATTTGATTATGCATGTTACTCATCGTTGCCTTGTAGAGTTCTCTATAGGAAACACATACCAGGATACTGTTTTGTGTCATGTTGCCTCATCGATGTCTGCCACATCCTATTGGGACGATCATGACAGTAGGACGATCATGTCTGCCACATCCTACTGTTGCCCCATCGATGTCTGCCACTTCCTACTGTTGCCCCATCGATGTCTGCCACATCCTATTGCGGTCATGCACGGTGGTGCGAGGAACTCTCATTCTTTCGATTACCATGGGCAAGATGGTTCTTCTTCCCCCGAAGAATGGTCTTATTCCTAGGGCGCCCAGGAGGACTTTTCATTCATTTGACTCACCCTCCTTAGATTCCATTATTTCACTTTTGTTCACGACCGCACTTCTGTCTGGAGCCTCGCTCCACAAAGAAGCACATGACTCTGATGCATCATTCATCTTAGATGACCCAGAAGTGCCATCTCATATCGATTTTGTGTTTGGCGATCACACTTTTAGCTCATCGCACTATCCTTTGTGAGTTTCACTGTCTGATTATCGAGCTATATTAGCTTAGCCGTATTAGGAGGATATGATCGTTCCCTAACATTTTCACTCCTCATAGGGACACATTTTAAGGAATTTCTATGAAAAAATTTAAATGGTAGATTTGAGATCAATCTCAAATTTTGTAGCGCTAGTTTGACTCTTGCGGGTGATATCATTGAGATGGTTGATCTTGGTTTAGTGGACGCTCGTAGATGTCTAGCTGATGAGCGTATGATGCAATATGATTCAATGATTCCACAGCTTGATCATGCTTACTTCCTATTTTGCTTCTTACCTTCTTCGATCTACCCGCTCTCTCACTTTGTGATATCCATCTCCTTGATGCTCTGATTTTTACGGATCATTTAAATATTTTGCATAAACTAATGACGATCAATTTACGAGCATCTTCGGAAAAATTATAATTCCATAGTTGTTTTCATCACCACGGATTTTTTTTTGAAGGAGATTGGTTTCTTGCGTCTTTCAGGAAAGAGGGTTTACCTACTGGTCATCAGCTGCTGTGTAGGATCCACCCTTTGTCCCACTACCTACTACATCCCAGAGTCTACCTCATTCCTTTACCTTTCGTCCTCCTCTTGGAAGAGTTCGTTCAGATCTTGGTTCTTCAGCAGCAATAGGGCAGTCACACAACATTTCTAGACCGCGTTTGGACATTTTAGTGGCTGGTTACATCACATTCTCAACGAGGTCGAGCTCTTTCAACCCCGAAGGAATTGATGCAACCTGAGTCGTATCCTTATTTTATTTTAGATTACATCAACTATTCTTTTAATTATCCATCTCACCATTTAATTCGAAATAGTTATATGAGCTCTCACCATTTTGTGGTTGAGTTTCTGTAGGAAATTGATGTTTGGTGTTTCCTCAGTGTGTGAACGTCAAACTAATTGCCAAAACGCCATTGTAGGGGAAGAAACATAACTAAAGATGTTTACATAACAATATGCATTTTACGTACATGCATATCTCGGAAATAGATGTGACAAATTATCACCCCCTAGGGGAGATGGTAGCAAGTACCGGCGAGAGATCCTAACCCAGAAAACAATAAGTGGAAGAAAAGAATCCCAATAGCATGGGCTGGCCCCAGGGCTTCAATATATTATTCCAAAGATAAAGATACAAAGATACAACCAAGTTTATATAAACTTGAACATGAGAATAGATTTGTAAATAAATCAACTAATTTAAAATAAGGAACAACTAATTCAAAATAAATAACCAAAATCCAAAATAAGAAACATTAATAAAATGGTAATATATAACTATTTGTCGCCGTGTGATGAATCATGCGCCCATCAAGGTGCCGTGCGGATCAAGATGTCACACCATCCTTGGCCCATTGTGTATACCTGTGTCCTTGCCCTCTTCGTCCTCCGCAACAAAAAATAATCTTAATATAGTTTATTTTCTTAAGATGGCTGCAATTTTGACTTGAAAACTGTTTAGGAAATGTAAGTTTTTATTTTTTGATATGTTAGGACATGTTTTGTAATCTATGTTGATATTTTCTAATCCACAAAAGTTATAATATTCTGGGATCATTCTCTTAGAAGCTATTAATCCTTCATTTTTATTCGATCCTGCAACTTTTTTTTTGTATCAGCATGGTGACATCAATTACATCTGTGACTAAACGGGTGGACAAAATGAAACTCTATAATCCAGTAGACATCAAAATTCTGGCATAAATTTGCTTTTCTACAGTGTTTTGTGTCCATGTTCCAAAAGGCATTGTCAAGGCTTGTTCATCTTGTCTTTCTGATGGGTAGTTTCGTAGTTAATAATCTTTTGCACCATTTGTTTGTAATTTTAGTACACATTTTTACTACTGTTTTCCCGTTTATGCAAGACCCAAATTTATAAATATGGAATCTACGTAGTTCAATGTTTAGCCTTTTTTTCACCAAATTTTTTGCTCTTGTCTAGAGTTAATTTATACTAGAAAAAATGTGTACTTATTGCAAGTGACAAGATTTTGTTAAATATACACTATATGTTTCCCATTCTGCCGAAGGCAATACAATTTTTCTCGAGTACGTGTTTGTTTATTAGTGGCATTTTAGTTTAGATAAATTTAGTTTGTATTAAATGAACACTTGGAAGGTGCAGTGAAGAAACCTAGGCTTCCTTCACTCTGTAAATAGTTTGCACATTTGCCTTTTCTATGTAGCATGATTTTCATAATTGATTTTAGACCAAATCTCTTAGCAGTAATTCTCAATTCCCAAAATTTATCTTATTCAGGAGATTTTCATCATTAGGAGCAATCTGCTGGTCAAAACCCAGGACCTGCAGTTTTTATATGTTTTTTTATGTAATAGCGGAGTGATGTGTCTATTTGAGGGAAACCTCATAGTTTTTCTCCATTAATGATGTCAAACAGGGTACATGCATTTGCTTTATATAGATCTCTGTCTGATGTATGTTATGATATTAAGAGGACACATTGGTAGGACTCATATATTTTATTTATTGTTGAACGCAGGTTGTGCGTGATTGCTGGAAATATTTCACCAATCGATGTAATCACACATGTCCCAATATTGTGCGAGGAATCTGATATTCCTTATATTTACGTTCCTTCAAAGGAGGTCAGTTCAAACTTTTGTTCTCTAATACTTAACAGTGATTCCTTAACGCAAGCATCCATATCTGACCATACATTCATGATCCAAATTCTTTTTACGCTCTATTTTAGACGTGCACAGGAAAGATACTGAGTGAATGCAATGTGGTATACTTGCAGCTCTGTGTGCATCATCTATACTCTTCTTCTTACTATGATGTATACATGAGTATCATATCCCTTTTGTGGGTTGCTTTATGAATATAAAGTGAAAAAGGTTAACGAAATTTTGTTAATTGTGCTTTGATCATGAATTTACATCTATAAGACCCATGATATCCACCATTTTTCATTTCATTTCCCTCAAATTCTCGATGCCCAGAGAGATTGTTTGCCCTAAGAGAGATTTACATCTATAAGACCCAAGATATCCACCATTTTTCATTTCATTTCCCTCAAATTCTCGACGCCCAGAGAGATTGCAATGCTCGATGAAAATGATAGAGTTTGATGGAGTGATTTTATTTATAAATAAAGGATACTAATTAACTCTCTTAAAAGCTTCCAGAAGTAAATGATAGAGTTTGATGGAGTGATTTTATTTATAAATAAAGGATACTAATTAACTCTCTTCAAACATTGTTTGCTATAATATTCTCTATATCCATATTTAGCGATGCTGCGTTCGCTTTCTCACCAAACAAGCAGTGCTGAGTTTGATGGTGATTTTCTCTTATTAGGATCTCGCGACAGCAGCAGCAACCAAAAGGCCAACATGCTGCATGCTGGTGCTGACTAAGCCAGTCAAGGGGGAGTTGGACCAAGAGGTGCAGGAGAAGCTGAGAACAGAATATGACCAGGTTGTGTCTGAGGTCAAGGAGTTGGAATCATCTCTCTACTGAACTGGGAGCAGATTGAAGTTTACCTAAACTTCTCTTGCAGTTTCTAATTATAGTATTCAGGAGAAGCTGCGAGAAGTATGGGCAGGTTTTGTAGGAAGTGAAGTTGAAACTGTTTCTCTGTTAGTAATTAGGAGCAGAATCGAGGGAAGGCAACTCTTTTTCGTTAATGGATAGTGTTTATTTTTACACAATCTTATGGGCAACTGTAACTCTTTTATTGAACTAAACATTTGTATTTGCACTTTGTCTACAAGGCATCTGTATGTTTAACTTGTAATATTTTGATGTTATAATATTTCTAAATTTGTACTCAATAATTTGATCGAGGATACTGAAGATTATCCCAAAAGCTGCAAAGTTGTGTCTTCGATTTACTGTTTTCTGACAGAAGTTACTGACATGCTGAAATCTTGTCTTCAGGAATTGCTGGTTATGCTGCAAACTTCGCCTTTTGAAGGTAAATCTTAATATGGAGTGGTGTAAAGAGATTCTATTTACTTATACTTGTGGTATACTGCAATAACTTTACATTAGAAATACATATGAACAATGATATGGAAGACTGACTTCACAGATTCTAGAATATCGTAATAAATCTGTATCAAACAGCAGATCCCTCAAGACATATCTATAATCTCATTCAAACATCGCATAAATTTTTTCATCCAAATTCTCATGTGTTGACAAACCGGCAGTTCTTTCTGACTTCTCCGCCTTCTGGGTTAGTGATGTTACCCATCTTCACCATCGCATCAGAGAAGTGTTTGAAGAAGGCCAGGGGATCTGCAGCGTAGGTCTTCACGAGCTTTGCGGTCTCGATCCCAGTGAGGCTCGAGTACATTTCCTGGTCCGAATTTAGGAGCCCCTTCCCCTTCAACAAAGATTGGTAAAAAATGTTGTCAAACACGTTGGGACTGACATAGTCCATCGGCGAGAGTTTGTTCTCATGGCCGCTCTCAGGACAGAGTGATTGCAGCTTGCTGAGGTATGCCATAGAGTTCAGGTCAAAGTCTGATGTCGCTCGGAAGTCTCCATAGATTCTGTCTCGAAAATTTACACACCTCGCCATGCCAATGGTGTGAGAACCTGAAATTTCACATTATATCATAGGTATAACTTGTATTTTTTATTAGCTTGGTGGTAAGTTTGATACACTTGAAGTTCATACAAAAGACATGAACCCTATGGAGTTTTAAAATCCTTAGGTTTTCAACTTTTATTCTAATGGTGACAATTTTTATTAAGTTGTTTCGATTTGAAATTTTATTTTATGCCAAGTTAAACTTCCCAAATTTGTAAAACTTAATTAGATAATATATTAAAAACTGTACAACAACAACAACAACACTCAAGCCTTTATATTAAAAAATTTAGTTTCAAGTTATTTTAATCTGAAGTTCCATTTTCACCCCTTAAAAATAACTTAAAACTTAATTCATTTACAATGATTGTGTTAACCAATTTAAGAAAGTGAATTTAATTAAGTTTTAGGTTTATTGAGGAGTAAAAACTGAATTTCATATTGAAAATTTGAAATAACTTGAAAGTTGAAAGTGAATTTTATTTTATTATTTTAGCAGTAATTATCCTTATTTAAGTCAAAGGTAGATAATTAGGGGTTTCAAATATCCATTTGAAGACTGTAGGGGTTCCATACGTCTTTCCTATAAATTTCAGGGATACCAAACGTACTTCACCAAAAACTGAAAGCACTCGAGTTATGGTTTGTGATTCATGAGGCTTAAGAAAGCAAAATGGGAAGAGAGAGAAACTATACCTGCTAGAGCCACCATGTCTTGGACCGAGAGGCCTTTTCCGAGGAAATTTGTCACGAGGGCAAAGAGATTTTGAGTTGGAGCGGGGATATCTGTGTTTGCTTTCTCCAGGTTTGCTGTCTTGGAGTCCTGCCTTCCTACTGGAACATCCCAATAAGGTCCCCCAACCTGTGTGTTTTTAGAGTTAGTATTGTACTCAATTGATGAATCTCTATTCTGAGTTCTTTGGGCTTCTCAGCACTAAAAGTTTTGTTGCAGATAATCTGCAAATTTCTGTTACCAGAATGACTGCATCTCTTGCTGCAATGGCGAGTAGATCGGCGCACGATACAACTCCAGGGCACTCTCCCTCGAGCTGGTTCTTTATGCGATCGACGAGATCAAAACCAATCAGAGAGTTCAGATTTTGAGATGCTTTCTTCTCTCCTACCAGCGTCTCCGTGTCGTCGAGGAGCACTGATCCATCGCATCCCTGCATATCACAACAGGTTACTTTTAGATTTGTGATTTTATTACTTGTTATCTGTCAGTGAAGCTCTTAAAGGATTAAACAAGATTAAATGCACATAGCTATTACTTTTTGATCTGTATGATCGATTTCTAGAGCCCTCAATTGTCTTTAACTATATTTGAATTTGTTTGTTAGGGTTTGTGCAAATTCTGAGGGATTTAGGGTTTGTCAGCAACAGTATTAGAGATCAAGTATTTTTTTGGGTAAAAGTTTTGCGCTCTATAAAACTTCCCCCACAAGATTAAATGTTTATTCAATATTCATATCCTTTTGAGTTTAGAGGGTTTTAGGGTTTAGGGTTTTATATGCTTGATACAGTTTAGTCCCACTTACCTGAACAAAGCAGTCATGGAAGTGCAGTCGAAGCATCAGAGCAGCATTCCGTGGATTTTCCCGCACGGCGCACTCCATTTCCTTGCGCACAATCTGTTGCGCGTCTGGACACGGCTTGTCGTAGTATTTCAGGCTCAGCTTCGACACGTCCTGCGCCGATCCCCAGCTTCCCAGAACCCCCATAATGTAAATCATCAGAGCCAAGCTAAGGTATGAATACATTGAGAAAGCTGTATTTTTTTCTCCTTCTGTTCTTCACAGTTCTCTGTTACTTCTGAGTTGGAAGACAAAGACTAGTAGCCTTATATACCTGATAAATTTGCACATTTTGATTTTTTTTGTTAGTCAAGGTGGGATATCAACTAAAGTTGTTGAGTTTGGTGTGGAGTAGCAAAGCTAATATCCATCCACATCATTTCTCTGGAAAGAGCAGTTGTTTTTCTTTTTTGTGGCAATGCTATTGTTTGTCTGCTTTAAGCTCACCAATCATGGAAAAGATGGAGGCCTCTTTGACGCAGAAGTCACGGCCACGACTTCTGCTGGGCCACAGAACGCCCGAAAGTTACCCTTCGACCCTCCTCCCGCGGCTAGGGGAGCAAAGAGTCGAGCTCGAGTCGAGCTTGGCAAAATTTCCCAGCTCGAGCTGTAACCATTTTGAGCTTGAGCTGAAGGCCTAATTATTGAGCTCGAGCTGCTCACGAGCTTTTCAGCTCATGAGTCTTATTTTCTCTACATTTTTCTTGAGTCTATGGAGCTCCACTCTTTTCAGCTCACGAGCTTCAAGCTCCACAGACTCAAGTTGAGCTTACGCCCGTGGCCGCAATTCGCTGTAAATGTTCAGTCGTTCTTGGCTCGTGAGAGCCGTTACGTCCAACGCTAAGAACGAAGATCAATTAGATCAAATGGCAAGGAACCTATCAAAAAAGAATTCACAATCACTGGTGAAAGTGAATGGTCTTCTATATAGACAGGGATGTTTATATGGTTTAACATTTTAGTTTTGTTTTTTTAAATAATTATTCATCCATATTATGATTGAGCCTGAAAAGTCTTATCTATGGATCATGACAAGCACCTAAAGCATGATTTTCTTTGCTAATTCTTAAATTTTTGTCCAATGATAAAAATTATAATAGCAAAAAATATTTTTTGATGTATAAATCATATATTGGTGTGCATATATAATGATTTGGACTGAATATAATTTATGGCAATTGTTATAAACACACCAGTTTTGGCTATTTGCACACCAATTTCTATGAGTTATTACGCGCCTTTTGAAAATACACCTTGTACATGCATTTTTAGGAAAAGTGTTCAACACGAAAATTGTAGATCTCGTCGAGATCTACAACTTTCGTGTTGAACACTTTTCCTAAAAATGCATGTACATGACGTATTTTAAAAAATTCGCTATAGTTACGATCAGGTTGACAATACGTCTTGTGCGTGCATTTTTAGGAAAAGTATTCAACACGAAACTTGTAGATCTCGACGAGATCTACAATTTTCATGTTGAACACTTTTCCTAAAAATGCATGTACAAGGCATATTTTCAAAAGGCGCGTTATAACTCATAGAAATTGATGTGCGAATAGCCAAAACTGGTGTGCTTATAACAATTGCCTAATTTATTTATGAATAGCTAATATGCTTAATATCATTCTAGTTAGTAAATTTGGTCAGACTATTAGTAAACATTGACTATTAGCAAATCATTATTTTTACAAATGACTTAAAAAAATTGTTATTAGCAAATCATGATTTTATTTTTAATTTTTAAGCAATAATGCAAATATTAGATACCACAAAATTGAGTCAAAGAAGGGGAATGACCAAGAAATCTAGCGGGAGAAACATAGCAATGGGGAAATCACTTTCAAATTGCAGTCGGAGGAGGTTAGTGCTAGCAGAAAACAACAACAAAAATATTTGTTAGTTGGAATCAAACCTAGAGAAATGGCAGCCTTTCTTGCGCCGGCTCAGGGAAATCGCACGACACCGAGTTGTTTCTCTTCCTTATGAACGAGCGCTGACCGCCTCTACAACCAGCACCTATGCTCCGAGCCACATCCCAGGAGAGCCTCGCGAGCACCGGCCTCCTCCCCGCCAAAGCAGATTTTGTGAATGTAGGATTTCGTCGGGGGGAGCGTGGACTGTCGGTGGGAAGGCGGATTTGGTTTGCTAATAAAACACGTAGGTATTAAAAAAAAATCAAACTATTCTTTTTGAGCCCGATTTTTTTAGGGGCGTTGTTACATGCACACTATTCTTGGCTATGTGCACACCACTCTCAAAATAAAAATAATAGTATTTTTTTCCAACCCCACTCATTCTTAGCTATGTGTACACCAAACTCTCAAAATTCTGGATTTTGCCGCTGTTTCTTGGAGTTCCGCCACGCTCTTTCGTGGAGTTTTGACACTCATTTCTTGGATTTCTGCAGCCCAATTTCGTGGAGGACCGGCACTGCATACCGGGTAAATAACAAGAGTAAAGTAATAAAATCATTATTAATTAAAGTATTTACTGAATCAGATGTTCATCCTGTTTTGAAATGATAAGAGCATTGACAAAAATTTTGAAATTTTTTTTCTATAAAAACATTTCAATGAACATGTTTATACACTCAAATGTGGCAATACATTTCGAACAATACATAAATTTGATTGTCTCTGATGAACAGAGGATCGTGACGACAAACAGAGCAAGCGCCGCAACCATCTTCTCCTTGTCGTCGTTTTCGTCAAACAGAGCAATGCTCGCCGGAAGTGTTGCTGACGATGGGGAGCATTCTGGTGGCCTGCAGAATTTCGATGGCCTGCATATAAGATTTTTGATGTGCACATAGTATTGATGTGCACAAAACCAATTATGATGTGCACTTAACAACACCATAATTTAATAAAGGCAATTGTTAACCGCACCCCAGTTTTGGCTATCCGCAACCCTTTTATATGAAGTATTACGCGTTTTTTTGGAAATACGTTTTCTACAAGCATTTTCAGGAAGTGTTCAACACGAAAGTTGTAGATATCGTCGAGATCTACAACTTTCGTGTTGAACATTTTTCCTAAAAATACATGCACAATGCGTATTTCCAAAAATTCGTTATAGTTACGCTCATATTTCAATTCGAGCGGCAATACGCCCTGTGTGCATTTTTAGCAAAGGTGTTCAACACGAAAGTTGTAGATCTCGACGATATCTAAAACTTTCATGTTGAACACTTTTCCTAAAAATGCTTGTAGAAGGCGTATTTACAAAAAAAACGAATAATATTTCATATAAAAGGGTTGCGGATAGTCAAAACTGGGTGCGGTTAACAATTGCGTTTAATAAATTTTATTACTCACAAATAAAATTGATTGTCGTCCTCATCTTGCTCTGTAATAGCATAAAAATCTCTGAAATAAACAGCAGTCCAAAACATTCTCATCAAAACCAGGAAAACAGATCCAACCGAAATTGGTGAGTTCTGGACGAGTAAGGAAAAACTACAAAGCGATCGCGCCGAGAGGAGCAAAATCCGAGCGCCGCAGTGCGATCTAGTTCTCCTCCTCCCATTTACGTCGGCGCGTAATTCCCAATCCGCGCTTCCTGTTGCCGATATCGAATGGGTCGGCATCCGCATGCAGGAGGCCCGGTCTTCCGATTCACGCATAATGAGGTTCTTCAGCATTACATCTTCAACCTGCGTCGTCTAACTCTGTTTTGTAGGGTTTTGTGCTTTTTTAGGGTTTCCGTTATGTTGGAAATTGTTGATGGAGCTTTTTCTGGTCGTTCTGTATTCGTTCAATGTCGCAGGGGTTGTGCTTGCTGTTCTGCAATTTTTCTGACATTAATTTGAACTCGATGAGTGAAGTTGTTAGCTCACTTTTGATTATCTAGGTTTAATTCCATTTATGCTGCATTAGCGGATTTCACCAACTTTTCAAAGGGTTTCTATGATGTGCATACTAAGATAGATGCTGAATGTGATGAAAATAAGAATGTTAAGATATGTGGAAAGTAGGGGGTGCAGGTTGAGTCGAGCCGACTAGTGAGCTTGAGGAATAGACTCGAAAGAGACTCGACTAGAGCTCGAGCTTGGCTGCGAGCCGATCTTGAGCTCATTTATCTTGTTCATAAGCTCGCGAGCAGGCTTGTGAGATTTTTTTAATAGGATTTTTTTATATAAACTACAACTCATGAGCAGCTCGAGCTCGACTCCAGCCCGCGAGCTCATGAGTCAAGCTTGAGCTCCATATACAAGTCTCGAGCTTGTGTTTGAGTCTGTATATTTGAGCTCATCAAGCTCGAGCTCAAAATAACAGGCATGAGCTCGAGCTTGAAAATTTTGCCAAGCTCGACTCATTTACACCTCTAGTGGAAAGAATAGAAATGATAGGTTGAAGAATGTTTATGTTGGATGAACAGTTGGAGTGATATTTATTAAATATAAGCTAATTATAAAAAAAAGACTTATGCCTATTTGATTGCTTCTATTTAGAAATCATGGAGATTGAAGAATTTATTAGATTTCTTCACTTGGATGTAGTTAGAAATCAATATGAATTTTAAATTGTACAAACAAGTTCAAAATATCTCAAAATCAAAAATTTCATTTTTACAGGCATAATGAGTGAATATAATCACCAGTTTCTAGAACATATTTTCATTGTTAGGTGATTTGGACACGTATAGCAAAATGGCAGAAACTGCACCCATTAGACCAGTTGGGAAAATTAGTGCCGAGGGGTTAGGAAAAAAACAGGTTAGACTTAGGCTTCGTTTGGCGCGGCTTATTTGCTCGGGTGAGTTGGGTCAAAAACGCTGTTATCATAGATTGTATGTTTGACAAGACAGGTTATGACCGCTACCAAGAAAATAAACTAGTTTTGAGCATAAAATGCATGAATTTTTTTAGGTGAGGTCCGGCGTTCACGAACCACGGTTCATGACCACCGCGTTCACGACCGCCACCACCGCGCCAAACGAAGCCTTAAGGTTACATGAACAGATATTGTTCAAAATACTTTGCGAAGAATAGATGTAACACCTTAGGCACCTGTATGGAAGAACAAATGGAAAGTGAGAACCAATAAAGATGACCAAAAATAGTTGGGATACGACTAATAATGATGACGGTTATGGCAAATTAAGCGGCGGCTAGTCTGGATTAGAGCTGCATTTGTAACGTTTTCTTATTAAAATAAAATATTTAGTTTAACTTTTGTCAATTCATTCTGATTTATGCTTCAAATAAGGCTGGAAGAAGTGGTTGCATCTCTTCGTACAGAGTTTTATTCAAACAAAAAGGAAATTCAAGACATAACTGCTGGTGATCCTAGAAAGTTTTGTAGCTTACATATATTTGAACCAGAGTTTTGTTCAGAAGGAAAGTAAATTCAAGGCATATATCATCCAAGATCAAACAATCTTGTCCTGTTGTTTATCGACTGGAAACTGAAAAGACATATTCCTACCCCAAAATATACTGTTTCTAAAGGATAAAAATGCCGTTTGACATGACAACGGTTATGACAGCCCAAGGTTGTCAGGATCGAGATCCTAGGTGAGATCGTTTCGAGGTTGGATCAGATCGTATAGTAGGATTGGATCGAGGATCGCAAGATCCTACAACATTCATAAATTAAGACTAAAAATATAAAATTGAATTTTGTATCATCCAATTACATGTTCAATTAACAAAAAATCAATAAATTGAGCAGTATGTGAATAATTATATTAATTTTTTTTAAATAACTAAATCAAAAAGATAATATCATACTAAGTTCACTTTCCGGTTTAGGTAGGACACCCAATGTCAATTAACAATAAAAACAAATCTGGACTGATGGATTGGTGGAAGCCTAAACGCAGGAAGACGAACCCAGACTGCTGGATTGCTCGTACGGTGGAAGTAGGAAGCTTGAATGACTCGTATACTGGATTTCTAACTGCTAGATTGCTCATACGCTAGAAAGGAAGAGAAGATGTCGGCTTGAAAGTAAGAAGCCACTGGATTACGAATCACTAAACTGCTCATACACAGAAATATAAGATAAGATCCTGCCACTACTTGAAATGAAACCTGGTAAGGAAGGAAAATGAAGACATTGTCTGTACTGGAAGCGACCGAAGACGTCGCTCTTGGCCTCCGTTTGCAGTCGACAATCGACACTTGGGATATGGTAAAGCAACATGATATGATTCTGTGATGGGGTATGTCAGCGGGATTGAGATAAGGTTAAGCAATGAGTTATGGGCGTTGGACCAGTTGAATGGGGTCGGGATAGGGTTGGACATGTTTCTAGTTCCCTTTGTCCGGACTGGTAGAATCGGGTCGGGATTGCGATCCTAAAGATCCTAAGATCCGGATCGCGATCCCAGTCGTAGATGTGTCGATTTAGATCCTAGGTAAGATCCGGATCGATTTACAAAATCTGGATTGTACTTAAACACTAAGACATAACGACACTAAACAATGACACCAAACTATATAATAAAACCCTAAAGATAATAACTGGGCACGAAGCCCATACCACAATCGTTATTTGGTTTATATGTTAAATTTATTATATTTGGTAGAGATTATTTTTTTGGTTCATTGTTTTCTTTCTACAGTCCTCCGTTGTCAATCATTTTATTTGAGTTCTTTATCTTCCTTTTCCTTCCATAGTTTCTTTCTGATGTAGGGTAGGCTGAGTGGTGACGACCTAGGTTGCACGACTAGTGGACGGTGAGGTTCCGACACAACAATCCCTATTCTAATATGATGCAACCATGCAAAAGGAGACTACAATATTTAATTAGTTAGCAAGAACATTAATCCACGCAATAAAATGTAAAGAGCACAAGCGAGATTGAATTTCTTTAGGGCAAAGAGGCTTTGACTTTCCTCTGCGAAGAGGGCCAAAGCTAAGCGCGCAGTGGATAGTTCCGTCCTGCGAATCACAAGGGCTTCTAAACAATATTCTACAACACAAAATATCCAAACAAAGTAAATTAATACCGAGGCACAAGAGTTCGCACAACAAGAAACACTTACAAAAGTATAGGGGTTGCCCGAGGCGCGGAGATCCGGCGGAGCACGATGCGGTGGAGACGATCCAGGAGGGAACTATGGCTGGATAAACTGGATATGTCTGTTTGGAGTGGGATAGGGGCTGCGGGGGTCATATCTGAATGATGAGTGGTCGGTGGGGTTCAAGGGAGGGGCGGCAATGGATTTGGGGCGTTGGGCTGTAAGGGAGAGGGAGGGAGGAGGAGGCGGTGGCTGCTGGGATTAGGGTGGGGTGGCGGCTGGGCTGCTGGACTGCAGGAAGGAGGGGCCGTGATTTTGCTAGGCAACAAAGAGGGGGTTGGCAGCTGTTTTGCTGGGCGGTAGAGGGAAGGGCAGCGACTGTTTTACTGGGCGGTGGCAGGGTTGCTGGACGGCAGGAAGGTGTGGCGGCGGCTGGTAGTTGGAGGGCAGCAGGGGTGGCGGTGGAAGGATTTGAGGGTGGGGGAATGAGGCTATGGGTAGGAGATACCTTTGGAAGCAGGAGAAGGCCTAAGAGTCATCACCTAGGGTTCCACAGAGTCGGCACCGTGGAGGGATCACCAAATTTTGGGATTATTCACTCCAAAATCTGCAATGGCGTTGGCATCCCCCATGTCTATTTATAATAAAAACACACTTAGGGCACCCGACATCAACGACTATGATTGACCGTGGATGCAGAGGGCCCATAAATATAACTAAAAAACAACAATGTAATATATGAAATCGTATTCAAACGACGAGCCGGACGCATTCGTGAAGTTGGATTGTCGATCCGAAGATGCCATATTTGGCAAGTGGTCAATACTCAATTGGCCCTGAACGGGCCCAAAACTCGTTCTCCACCGCGGGTCCGCATCTCCTTCCGCATCACTTTCTCCATTGCTTGTGCTTTAGAAATTCTTATGGTTTCTATTTTAATTGAAATTATTTCATTAGTAGTATGATTTCATCTGCCAATTTTGTTATCACTGAGGGATCGAGTTCCCTATTTTTCTGCCTTTTATACCATTGAAATAAACATTTTCTGATATAACATTTTTTGTATGGTCCTGCCCAGAAAAATGTTTTTTAGTTCTATCAGAGGTGATATGTTGTGGTTGTGATTCCCTAACTTAGTTATCACAATATTTTTGACTAATATAATCACCCTTTTTAAGGTAATCGAGATGGAAACATGCTTGCTAGGACTAAAAAATGCTATACCAGCTCGCGAGATGATATGTGCTTTTGCAGAGAAGTTCAAGTATGCATAATGAATCTCCTCTCCTTAAAGTTAGTCTTTTTAAGATCTTAGACCTTTTAATGCTAAAGTAACACGGTCACTTTTATGTTAGCGCATCAACTGATCGAGTTGGAAAAACTGTTGTGCAACCAAAACAGGTTAGAATCTTTTCTCCTTTTTTTCGAGGTGCCGGCCTCGCAAACCTTATATATCTTGAAGTTTGTAGGTGTGGAATTGGTTTCAAAACAGGAGATATTCACAAAGAGCAAAGGTTAAGACACCTAGAAATCTGATTGCCCGTCCTATGACTCCAGATGATTCCACTCAAGTTAAAACTGTGGGTCACCTTATTTCTATTTCTCAAGGTAATTTTCAGAAACATAAAACTTGAAATTGCTTTGCCACCTGTGATCTGCCACGTGTGCGTGCAGTGTTTATAGGTTGAAGCTGCTATCTGAAATTATATTCTTTTTAATCTATTATTTAGTGTTCTTTGTCCAAAATATTTGGTATTGTAGCATATTTAAATATCAAAATTATTACTTGCTTTTACGATCTATAATGTAATTGCAATAATCTATTGGTAAACTGTTTAATTTATTTTCTTTTTGCTAATTTAACGACACAACCCACAATATCTGAGGCATGGTCTGCTTTGGTTGTAGGCTGGACTGAATCATAGCTGACAATACCTCCTATATTCTGGGCTGTGGGCTGCTGACAATACCTCCTATATTCTGGGCTGTGGGCCGGGTCGTTATAGATGCATCTTACAATCTCCTTGTGGAAGATACCATTCCTTTGCTTTCTTATTCTCACGTATGAGTTTAGGGCTTTCACCAACTGGGGTTGCATATGAACTGCAATTATATTTTGAAAATTTTGGTTAACAATGAATTAGTTTTAGTGTATCATAGTCATCATTTGTAGGAGCCATGCACATTCCTTTTCCTTCGTCATTGTTCTTAAAAATAGCTAACATTTGTCCTTTTGGGACCAGTAGACATGCGAGTGCACCATTAAAAAGTAGAGTTTACTGTCCTAACATCAATTCATGTAAAATTACTTTCATTCATATTAAAATTAAGCTCTAAGAAAATCAACTACATAGTTATTGATTAATCACTTCAATATCAATGCCACAAACAGTTTAATAATGATTTAATAAGATAGTAAATGATAGTTGCTCATAGTTTCTTAAAGTGAAGATTGCTAAAACGTATTAGAAAGGGAAGATGAAAAGACAAGAACAAAACTCTTTAGCAGTGTCCTCCATTGTTTAGATTTGCAGCATGAAAGTGCTGATTGTAAAGAAAACAAAATAGAAGAGATGGTAGTAGAAGATATCATACCTTATTAATAGTTGGTGCAACATTTATAAATAGGATAAAGGATCAGGCTGGGTGTATTAACCTGAATGTTTATAAGTTAGGTTTGTATAATTAATCATGAATTTAGACCTCATTATGATATTTGATTTCATAACATATACATATTTCATCATAAATGTCTAATATATAACCTTTGATTTAACTTAGAAGGTTGGTTGGCATTGTTGGAATGCAAGGAAATCTTGATCGTATGGCGACTGAATTTAGCAAAGTAATGGAAATTGTAGAAAATTGAGTTAACTGAACATAATGTAATTCTAACATCAAATGAGATATACCCAATCTTTATCCCTGGAAATATGATTTCAGAGCAATGTTAGATCAATTAGAGGAGAGAGTAAAAAGGGCAGCCCGGTGCACAAAGCATCCCCGCGCAGCGAGGGTCCGGGGAAGGGTCCCACCACAAGGGTGAAATGTAGGAAAACCTTACCTTGCATTTTTGCAAGAGGCTGCTTCCAGGACTCAAACCCGTGACCTCAAGGTCACACGGCGACACTTTTAACCGTTGCGCCAAGGCTCCCAATTAGAGGAGAGAGTATTGGAGCAAAATCATTTAAGATCCATAGGCTTGATCAGATTGATACGCGATGATTTTGGTTAGAAAAGAGAATTGGATTAAGATTAAAATAATATAATTGCGTAGAAGTGCATTCGTCATGTCTGTTAGTTCTCTAACCTTGCTAATTTGTATGACATGACCAAGGAGGGGTGAATATAATAACTTGAATATGCATAACTTCAACTTTACACAATTAGTCATGTTCAACTTTATACAATTATTCATGTTCAACTTTATACAATTAGTCATGTTTGGACCTCATTTTGTTATTTCATTTCATAGCTCATACATATTTAATCATTATGGGCTATTAGATAGCCTTATGATTTAACTTCCATACTAAAATTGTTGGAATGCGAAGAGATGGAGTGTATGGGATTGGTATTATTTGAAGTGATGTGTACAAAAGTTGGAGAGAATTGATAGATAAACACAAATAACCAAAAGTTATGTAAGTCTCTTACAAAATGAAGAGATGTCTTAATTACTGAGAGGATTTGTGACATCATTGGATCATCCTATCGGACAACTCAGTGGGGCGGGCTTGAGTTAGCGGGGACACAGTTCCCCTATGCCTGTCTACTAGATCTGCCTCGGAAAGTAAGCATGTGCATTCTGATACCTCCTAGGTATCGGCGTGCGGCAGCGAGGGAAGGAGCGAGAGCGAGAGAGGGATCGGGGATGTCGCCGGGCGGATGTTGCGGCGTTACCGAGCGAGAGAGATAGGAATAGGTCGGGTAGAGAGGGAGATAGAGGAGGAGATAGAGAGAGAGAGAAAGGGGAGCAGCCCCTACTTTAACATAAATGATCCAAAGATACAAGAAGCCCACATGATGTCCCCTTATATAGGAGGAGCCATCACTTAACCAAAACATAAAGTAAATGTTCCAAATAAAACCATACAGCTGAAATTAATAAAAGATAAGGGGTCGGCCGGCCCCTTAGGCCGCACCCGCCGAACCGCCCGGTCCGTCCTGCGGTTCCATGCCGTCGTTGCTCGTTCCTGCGCGCGTCCTTCTCGAGTACACCTGCCACTCTGGCTCGTCTGCCTGGATGTCGGTAACAATACCCCCATCTGGAAAATTGGCCTTGTCCTCAAGGCAATAATCTGGGAACTGGCGCCAGAAATCCTCACGAAGTAACCATGTCGCGGCGGAGGCGGGCCGGCCACGCCACGCCACACGTATCTCCTCTGGAATCGCCTCGCCCGGCGTGTGGTGACGCCGGTCAACAATGGCCTCTGGGTAAAGGGGGTCAGAGCCGGAAAAATCCAAGTCCGTTGGGATGTGGTCAGTGACCGGATGGTCGCCGACAACCCGACGAAGTTGCGAGACATGAAACACGGCGTGGATTCGACTGTTCTCTTGCAGGCGGAGCCGGTAGGCCACGGCTCCGATGCGGCTCATGATCTCGAAGGGCCCGTAGAAACGGGGTGCCAGCTTGGGGCAAGGTCGGCGGGCTACCGTAAGTTGCCGATAGGGATGTAGTTTGATGAACACCCGTTCACCAATCTGAAATGATAAGTCTCGGCGTTTCCGATTGGCAAATGAGGTCATCTTCGCCTGGGCACGCCGCAGATGATGCTTCAAACTATCCAAGATCACGTCCCGATCATGGAGGTGGTCGGCCAAACTGGCTACCGGGCATTCCCCCGGAAGGTGGCGGAGGATGGATGGTGGTGGCCGGCCGTAGACTGTCTCGAACGGCGAAGTATGCGCGAAATAGTGATAGGCGGTGTTGTAAGAATACTCAGCCCAACACAGCCACTTTGCCCAGGAGCCCGGTCGCTCTCCAATGAAGCAGCGCAAGTAGGTCTCCAGACACCTATTCAAGACCTCGGACTGGCCGTCCGACTGCGGGTGGTAAGCTGTACTCATCCGTAAGTGTGTACCCTGTAAGCGGAAGAGCGATGTCCAGAAGCTACTGACGAAGAGTGGATCACGATCGCTGACGATCGAGCGGGGAAACCCGTGGAGCCGCACAATTTCTGCGATGAAACTGTCCGCCACGGTCGCCGCTGTGTAGGGGTGGCGAAGAGGCACGAAATGGGCGTACTTTGTCAGACGGTCGACTACCACAAGGATGCAGTCAAAACCGTTGGAGCGCGGCAGGCGAGTGATGAAGTCCATCGCGATGTCCTCCCAGACTCGATCTGGAATCGGAAGGGGCTGAAGTAGGCCACTAGGAAACATGGTCTCATACTTGGCCTTCTGACAGGGTAAGCATGCCGCCACGTAAGCCTTCACCTGACGGAGCATGTGGGGCCAGAACAGAGACGCGGCCAGACGGCGGCAGGTGCGGAACGCGCCCGCGTGGCCACCCGATGGTGTGGAGTGAAACTCTGCAAGTAGCTGGGGAATCCGCGAGGATGAGGCCGACAGAACTAAGCGATCCCGATGGAAGAGGCGGCCCCTTATGAGAGTGTATGGAGGTCGGGACGTGGGGTCGGCCAGTAAGGCCGCTCGAATGCCCACCAACTGTGGGTCGCTGTCCACCTCCTGCTGGAGGCCGGTGGTGTCGTCCCACACCGGTCTCGAAATACCGGCCAACTCCGGGGGGTGGGGATGGCGGGATAGTGCATCGGCCGCGCGGTTCGTCTTGCCCGACCGGAACTCGATCGTGAAATCGTAGCCGAGGAGCTTCGCCACCCACACCTGCTGTGTCGGCGTGGCAATCTTCTGCTGTAGGAGGTAACGCAAGCTGTGGTGATCTGTGCGGATGATGAAGGGGCGGCCGAGAAGGTAGGGCCGCCAATGCTGGACCGCCAAAACGAGGGCCATGAGCTCGTTTTCGTAGGCGGATCTGCTCCGCACGACTGTGGAAATGCCCGGCTGTAGTAGGCGATAGGCCGGCCCGCCTGCATCAACACGGCGCCGACGCCGGACCCAGAAGCGTCACACTCCACTACGAACGTCTGACTGAAATCCGACATAGCTAATACCGGACCCTTAACCAAGGCCGACTGTAATGCGGCAAATGCCGCCATCGCGGCAGGAGGCCACTCGAACGGTCTGTCCTCTGCTGGCTTCAACAGCTGGGTGAGGGGGCGGGCCAACCCGCCGTAGTCTCTGATAAAGCGCCGGTAATAGCCGGTCAACCCAAGGAATGCGCGCACATCCCGAACAGAGTGTGGAGTCGGCCAACGCAGCACCGCCTGGATCTTGTCTTCATCCATGGCCACCCCGTGGGCGAAGATAGTATAGCCCAGGTAGCTGACCGTCGAGGTGCCGAACGTGCACTTCTTACGGTTAACCGTAAGATGGTGACGGCGGAGGGTGGTGAAGGTCTCTCGCACGTGTCCGAGATGCTCCTGCCAAGAACGACTAAAGACAAGTATATCATCAAAGAAGACAAGTACATGCTTACAGAGCACTGGTCTGAAAATGTCGTTCATGGTAGCCTGGAAGGTAGCCGGCGTGTTGGTGAGCCCGAAAGGCATCACCAAAAACTCAAAATGTCCGTCGTGTGTGCGGAAAGCCGTCTTTGGCACGTCCGCCGGCCGAACGCGGATCTGATGATAGCCGGCGCGGAGGTCCAGCTTGGTGAAGAAAGCCGCACCATGCAGCTCGTCCAACAGCTCCTGGATCACTGGGATAGGGTACTTGTCGGGAACGGTCGCCTTGTTCAGCTCCCGATAGTCCACGCAGAAACGCCAACTTCCATCTTTCTTGCGTACCAGCAAGACTGGACTGGAAAAAGGGCTAGCACTGGGCCGAATGAGGCCCCCGAGTAACATCTCCCGAACGAGCCGCTCCATCTCGTCCTTTTGTGCATGCCCATAACGATATGGCCGGACGGACACCGCCGCCGACCCTGGATGGAGGACGATGGCGTGATCGGTCGGCCGAGGTGGGGGAAGGCCCGGCGGTGTAGTGAAAACATCCTCGAAATCTGCAAGTACTGAGGACATCGCGGGGGCAAGGGTGTTGGCCATCGCTGAAAGGTCGGCCTGCAACGGCCACAGCCAGGCCGAGAAGTCAACATCGGTAATGCGCGTCATCGCGCAGAATGAGATCGGTGAGCGTAGAAGAGTCGGATCGCCCGTCAAGCGGCATGGCTGGCCCTGGTGCTGGAAGGCCATGGTCATGGACGCCCAATTGACGCGGACATCCCCCAATGTCTCGAGCCAGGCCACCCCCAAGATCGCATCCAGACCACCCAATTCAATCATATAGAAGTCAGCCGTAACCGTGCAGGAGCCGAGAGACACGGTTACGTCTCGACACTGTCCAAGCGTCGGGCGGCGGCGTCCGTCACCGAGGCACACCGAAAAGTCGGGCGACGGATCCATCGGTAAGGCGAGCTCGCCGGCAAGTCGAGCCGACAGGAAGTTGTGACTTGCCCCGCTATCTACCATCACAATGATAGGCCGGTCCTGGACCATGCCGACTAGTTTCATCATGTGGGGTCCGGTGAGTCCCCCCACCGAATAAAAGGGCAGCTCCAAAACGGTGAGAGGGGCGTCCTCTAACTCCTCCGTGATGTGCTCCGGTAAGATGTCCAACGTGGGGGTCTCCGAGGCCATGGGGTCCCCCTCGCCGTCGCTGAAAATGGCATGGAAATCCTTGACTGGGCAAACATGTTGCGGAGAGTATGGTTGGCGGCATCGAAAACACAGGCCGCGGCGGCGTAAGTCGTTGTAGTCGCAGTTGGAGACATGGTGCGGTCCCTCTGGCCGGGCAGGGCGGCCGGGCGGCACGATGGCCGGCCGATAGCCGGTGTGTCGGGGTGGTGGTGGTCGGAAAGGTGCGGGGGTGGTTTGGCGAGGTCCAATGTCCGCTTCCACAGCCCGAGCGAGTTCGAGGGCTTCTGACACTGAACGGGGCTGATGAGTACGTATGCGAGAGCGGATATTGGGGCTCAAGCCCTGTAGAAAGAAGCCCAAATAGTGCTCGGGGGGAAGTCCCGGCAGTTGAGTCACGAGTGCCACGAACTCGTCTATGTAGGCGTCCACGGTGGTGGATTGGCGATTCGTGCATAGGCGCTCGACGGCGGAGCCGGTGTAGCGGGAATCGTAGCGGGTAACCATCTCACGCTTGAAATCTATCCAGGAAATAGCGGGTTGTACTTGTCGGAGCCACCGAGCCCAATGGAGCGCCGAGCCCTCCAGGCCGACGATGGCCGTGGCCACCTTATCCGCGTCGGGCGTGGCGTTGAGGTCGAAAAATTGCTCCGCACGTGCGATCCACCCCAAAGGATCCACGCCCGAGAACCCAGGAATGTCCAAGGAGAGGGGCGGTCGGCCGGGTGTCGGGACTTGCTGGAACGCGGCGGGAAGGATCCCGGGCGGCGGCTGGAGGCCGGCCGGAGTGTGCGCAGCGGCAGCCGGCTGGGCGGGGCTCCCGGCAGGTAGCCGACCAAGCCCCGACGGCAGCGGGCTGGGCGGGGTGCCGAGCAGGGAGGCGGATCCAAAATCGGAGCCCGTACCTGAACCTGGCGGGATCGGCGGTCGCGGATCTGGAGCAGGAATGGGGGCGGGGTTCGCGGCCGAGAGTAGGGCGTCGAGGCGTGCGAGGATCGTGGCTTGGCCGTCCGCTAGAGCTTCCACGGAGGACTGAAGGGAGGATAGGTGGCTGTCGTGGGTGTCGAGTCGGTCGGCGAGGATCTCATCGTCGATGCGTGGAGGGCCCTTCGGCGGCATCTCAGCAATCCGGCGGCGGCGAGCGGTGTGGCGGGCGGACCGGCAGGTCGGACCAATGATACCTCCTAGGTATCGGCGTGCGGCAGCGAGGGAAGGAGCGAGAGCGAGAGAGGGATCGGGGATGTCGCCGGGCGGATGTTGCGGCGTTACCGAGCGAGGAGATAGGAATAGGTCGGGTAGAGAGGGAGATAGAGGAGGAGATAGAGAGAGAGAGAGAAAGGGGAGCAGCCCCTACTTTAACATAAATGATCCAAAGATACAAGAAGCCCACATGATGTCCCCTTATATAGGAGGAGCCATCACTTAACCAAAACATAAAGTAAATGTTCCAAATAAAACCATACAACTGAAATTAATAAAAGATAAGGGGTCGGCCGGCCCCTTAGGCCGCACCCGCCGAACCGCCCGGTCCGTCCTTCGGTTCCATGCCGTCGTTGCTCGTTCCTCCGCGCGTCCTTCTCGAGTACACCTGCCACTCTGGCTCGTCTGCCTGGATGTCGGTAACACATTCCATCTCACGGAAGATTGTTAGCTCATCCAAGTTCTAAAACAAAGTTGTGTTTGCAGCATGCCATTTTTTAGATTTAGATTTGTTCTTTTGCTTTTTCCATACAATACTTGGATTGGATCTATAACATGATCCATTTATTAAGTACTTCAACTGATGCTTTTGATCTTACTGTACTAGACAAATATATTTTTCTTGCACGTGAATTTAATTGGTGTGTATTTCCAGAGGTCTCAATTTGAGTTCGTATTCTGCTTAAAATTTCAGGACAAAATTCATTCTTTAAAACACAATTGGATTTTGAAGCAAAATCAGCAAGGGATGGAGCGTGGTTAGTAATACTTATTTATTCTTAAATCATTAACATTTACTTATGACTGCAGTGAGCATTATGCTACAGATTACATATCCATTTAACAAAGTTGTGTCAGCTGACACACTTGGTCATGGTTTGTTGATTAATAGATTTGTCAATGCAAAGTTGAAGATGTTGAATGCTGAAAATGTTGACTTACAAAATTAGGGCTGTGAATTTTACTAGATGATTGAGAAATGTTCGAAATCAGATCAATTTTTGTATCTGGTAAATAAAACCAATGGGACACCTAATGACCCAAGATTCGATTGGATTTGAATTCATCTGGTCTTGTATTGAAACGTGCCAGCTCGAGATCGAATGACAATGTGTATATACGTATGCATGAGTGCACATGTATATGCATTTGTATATCTACTTACATCATATTGATGTCAGTGCCTGGGTGTTTTTACATATATATGTATTTATTTTGTCTCAAAAGGTAACTGATCAGAATTGAATTGCTGGAATCAAAATAAATGAGCCAAGCTTGGATAGCCCGATTATAACCTGGCCTAGCTCGACTCAGATTGCATTTTTATAACCTTATTCATAAAGTGCAATGCAAATGAAGATGCAAAGCATAAAGTTAAACTAGTATAATGCAAATTGAAGATTACATATCTTCATTTACTTTGAAGCAGTTTGGAGTTCTTTTACAGTTTGATGTAATATATACTTAACGAAACATGATATTTTCTTGCTCATCACTCAGTGTAGATAATGTATCTTCTAGGGACTAGAAATAAGTAAACATGTGTAGTTGTCTAGAAAAGGACTAGATCTTGGGGTATGGGATGCGCGATACCAAATTCAGCATTTAATAAATTGAGTTAATCAGCTCGTGTGTAAACAAGATTCAAATTTCACTTACCTTGTTAGTCAGGATTGCAGAAGTTAGACTAGTATCTCATTTTCAGGTGTGCGCCTAATAACAGTGCATCTGATCTTTTGTGTCTCCCGGATTTAATTGTTGCTAGTACCTAAATAAAATAATTGACTGTCTATTGAAAAGCATTCTTGTAAAATAAAATTCTAATCAATGGACACTCTTGTAATGTAAGTATTGATTTTTCTTGCTATTTGAATATAAACAGCATCTAGTATTTTGAAAATTTAGAGACAGTTTTAGAAGATTTTAACATGTTAGCATGCCTGACGAGTGAAGTAGATATTACGAGGGAAAACATGGCCAAATATGTCAATACTCTATTTGTATTAAAGAACAATCGTTAACTCAAAAGTCGCAAGTTCATACTTGCACATGTACTAGTGTTTACTTCAACTCAATATATTTTGTTTTGTTTGCTCTTAACCCTATCACCGCAGGAACACTCTGGGGCCAGCCCCCCCGACCGCATACTGCCGGTTGAAACGCCTTCGTTCTTCGCTACCACAATAGGTCACAACACCGTAAGGGTCTGCCCCTCTCACGGTCACCAACGGTTTGAACGCATACGCTCTTCACCGTCAACTCTGGGACCAGTTCCCCCCTCTAACCGTAAGGGCCTGTCCCTCTCGCGGTCACCAACGGTTTGAACGCATACGCTCTTCACCGTCAACTTTGGGGCCAGTTCCCCCTCTGACCGCGCGCTGCCGGCTTGAACGCATCCGCTCTTCGCCACCACAGCAGGTCACGACACCGTGATGACTTTCTTCTCTCACGGTCGCCAACAGTTTGAACACATGCGCTCTTCACCGTCAACCCTGGGGCCAGTTAGAGAAATAAAACTGGACTATATCTCTTACAAATAAAAGACCTCCACTCTCCGATAAAGGCAACTAGTGTGCTTGTTTATTAGAGAAAGCAAAATTGGTGATGGGGATCACCCACCAAATGTGGCTCGCCATAGGGCGCGGCCCACATTTGTGTATTCATCCAGGAGACTTGACTAGATTGACGATCTCACTCCACAGATGCGTTTAAATTTTCGTTTACTTATGTTTTTATATATTATATTGTTGTTTTCAGTCATTATTTAATGTAATTGAGTTTGTACATTACCGACCAATCACAATCGTTGATGTAAGGGTGCCTTATGGTAATTTTATTATAAACAAGAGCAAGAAGGCAATCGTCAGGGATCTTCTCATGGTGATGATTCCGTGAAGCCTTAGGTGATGACTCTTAGGTAATCCCTTGTATCCTTTTGTATTCCCCTCACAACCGCAACCCTCTTATCCCTAAAGCTCCTACCGAAATCTCAACCCCACATTTTAGATCCCGCTGCTCCATATCTCGCAAAACAAACTGCAAACCTCTGTCACACTCCCCCCGACTCGATCCCTCTCCTAGCGCCTTTGTATCCCTCATCGCCTCCCTAAGACGCAACCTCCTCCCTTCCGGAACTCCCATTCAATAGCCCTAACCCCCTCCGGTACCTCTTCTATCCACAACCCCCATCTTCCCCACCATTCACAACCCTCATTCCCTTCCCCTACCCATGACCTATACCCTCTCCAAACCCGCATCCCCACGGTTTTCCAGCCACCTCTCTACCTCCAGACAGTACCTACTCCAACCTGGACCACCAAATCTCCACCCCACGACAATATCCCCTTACTCTGTGAGTGTCTTATTGTTGCATGGATCTCTATTTTCAATAATAATATATGTAGTGAACTTATGTTCTTTTGGATCGATAACATCTGTGGAAACTTGTTCTAGATTATTTTGTGATTTGCAGGAACTATTCGCCGTGCGCTATTACTTTGTCCCTTCACACGGAGGAAAGGCTAAGCTGCTTGCTTAAAGAATTATTTTGCCTTGCTTAAAATATCTACATTTGTATTATATCGGTCAAGGAAAGTTGAGTTATCTTCCTGCACCTCACTTAGGATTGCATATTAGTCGTACTCCCACTTAGCCTACCCTACACCAAGTGAGCTACGAGTTTACGTTTTTTCTTAGGATTAAAGTTATGGATAATTTGTAATAGGGATCAACAGCGTACCTCGGGCCACCGTGACTCGGCGGGGCCACTTTTGTGTACTTGTGCAGGAGGTATTGATCAGACCGATGATCTGATACCACGAGCGTGCGCAGTGCACCGTTTTAGTATGTTTATGTATTTGTTTTATTTATTTGGACTTAATATTTAGTGTTTTAGGACACCGGGCTTAACGACAAATCATAGCTGTTCACGCCCGATGCCCAACCATCCCCATTCATTATAAATAAGGGCAAATGCTTTTATTCTGGGGTTGTTGATTTTGTGAGCGAATCCAGAATCGACAATCTTATCATGGTGTGACGCTGCGAGACCTCAGGGTACGACGTCTCGATTTATTTCCTGTAATTTTCCAAGTCCTTTCATTTCGTTTTCCTTGCCGGCCATGAATCCTTTTGTGGCCTACGACTTCATCTCCACCACACGATAATCCCTCCTCCCCATGATTCCTCCTTCCAACTTCATCCTAAACCGCTGATCCCAACTTCTCCTTCCACAATCTTCATCCAGCACCCACACGCTCAACCACAACCCTCTGTCGATCTCTCCCTTCCCGTAATCCCTCCAACCATCCCGTAAACTCCTCCCTGTCGTATCTCCTCTACTGAACGAAGCTTCCCTGTTGGCCGCTCTAAGCCTTCTCCAGTCGATCGAACCCCTGTCGCGTCTCCCTTTCTGAAAGAAACATCCCAGTCGCTCGCCCTAATCACTCTCCAGTCGACCGAACCCTCTCCAACAATCCCTTCCTTCCCTCCAGTCGATTGATCCCCCTCCACCAAATCCCAGTCGAATCCCCACATCCCTTCCTCCTCTTGAGCCGAGAACAGTTGCGGCCTACTTTCGGGGATCTCCTCCCACTCCGCTGCCAGATCTCCGTTGCGATGTGAGTACTTGTATTGTGTTTTATTTTTCTATATTGAATATTTTGAAATTATTTCATACTTATTTGGGTATTTTGATTCGTTGGTGTAATTGTTTCTTTGTTTTCTTTTAACCTATAAAACCTAGTTGTAAAAATTGTAGTAGAAAGTTTTTTGTGTGAAAGAGAGCATGGTTTGCTTGTGCACCAAAAAATTATCATTCACCTTGTGTTGATTTTGCTAAATTTATAAAACTTTACTTGCTAAAATTTTATTTCCGGATTCAAATTGAAAACTTCACGCATCATATAACTTAGGTGTGCCTAAGTCCACTCCACACACACTTAGGTTGACATTAGCATCGGCACAGCCCCGCACAACCTTCCCCACGCCAATTTGACATTAATTTTATCGTACCACCATACCAGGTTCGTATTGTAGTACACGCACCCGCACTTGTGCTTCATATTATCTACGGTTGAGGGAGCGAGAGATGAGAGAGACTAATGAGATGAGAACTAGAGAGAACTTGATAGTACGAGCTATCAAATCAAAATTTTATTAAGTAAAATGTAGAGATACAACTCACGAGGAATGCTCAAGTTTAATTATGATGTAGCACAATGTACACAAATCTTTATTTTTTGTATTTTATCGTACCACCATACCGCGTACATAATGTGATTGGTACACGTACATGTACTCGTGCTTCATAGTATCTATGGTTGAGGGGGCAAGAGAGGAGAGAGACTAGCGAGACGGGAACAAGAGAGGCGAGAGAGAATCTGATAGTACGAGCTATCAAAATTTTATTAAGTAAAATGCATGGATACAACTCACGAGGAATGCTCGCGCCTAACTTCCGAGGGCTGGTTTCCTCTTGAAGCCCGTCACTAAATGAGAGTCCAAACACAGGAGATCCAAAGATGACCCTAAGACACTCCTAACTCCCAAGGCAAGAATAAGAATACATTGAATATTTCCAAAATGCCACTAGGGCTACATAATAAATAAATACGTGTGATACTAAGGTGACGACGCTCGAGGATGTGGCTATGGGCCTAAGTCTTATTCGTACCAATACCCCCTCTCGAGAATCGAACTTGTCGCCAAGGTCAAAACCCGAAGGGGCCGTTCATGAGTGTAAGAGGATCCAATCTTGCGAAGTTGGGATCATCATCTCAACACCGATCACCAAATGTAGTTCCTTGAGAGGGCATTTGCATGTTGATGAGTACGAATGCTTGCAACAAAAACAAAGGTCATTCTAGCGGAGCTTGTGGCACTCTTGGTGAGTCAAATGTTCGGGCAGTGGAGGCTGCCAATGGAGGGACTCGTGGAGGTGGCAGTGGGCCGAACAACGGAGGTCCAATTGAATGTGGGGGATCTAGTCAATGGAGTGGTAGATGCGGCTTGGAAAGTGGCAACGACAGGGGAGGTGGCCAGGAAGAGGGAGGCGGTGGTGCCATGTAGAGTTCCTCGTCGATGTAGCGAGCTTGCTCGCTCAGGAGTTGTTGGATGGGTTGTGGACAAGGGTGTTCTCGAACCAAATCGAATAGCTCTTCAATCGAATCCAAATTTATCATAGAATGCAGAGATTCAGATTTATATTCGGTTTCGTTCGAATATTTGAATTCAGACTCAGATTCGTATTTGTCCCTAAATCCTAGATTCAAAATTTCACGAATTGATTCCCAAATTATTCACGAGCTATTTGGTTTGCGAACATCCCTGATTGTGGACACGAAGGCACGCACGAATATGGGACTGCAGACTAGGTAGGAAATACCTCAGACAATGATCCTGGGAGAGGTTTTTCACGTGCGTAGTGACATCGATGAACTCAGTTATGTAAGCCGTGACGGTGTCAGGAGCTGATACACTTGTACACGACACGTGTCTTGGTGGCGAAGAAGTTCCTCTTGAAGTGTGGACTAGGAGAGAGAATGAATATTTTGGCGTCAGTGGAGCGCAGGATCTTCAATGTAGTTTGTCACCATTGAGACCTTCTGATTGACGGGGGTGGATTGGAGATCAATGAACTCTTCGGCCCGGGCAATCTAACTGAGAGGGTAAGTGTCGTCGAATACCAAGATCTCAATACGAGGGAGATGTGATGGGTGAATGTCCTTAACGGGGTGCGGGAATTGTAGTCAACAGTAAGACTGTAGGAGGGCGGCAGTGGAGGTGGTGGATCCGGTTGACGACAGGTGGTGGTGGGAGGAGCATGAGGTCTTCTTGCCAAGTTTCGAGCTGATCAAAACGAGTGAAGTCGGTGCAGACCGAAGCATAAATTTCATTATCGCCGCGAATGATCATGGAGAGGGTCGTGTGCATAAGAGAGGAACTTGAGGGTTGTCGACGCTTCAAATGATGGGAAAGGAGGAATGCCTCTGAATGTGCGATAGCCGTCGGGGACTAGAGTGTGGGTGTCCACGAGTACGACAACAAATGGACACACGAAAGTAAGCACAGTGCGCTAGAGCCTGCGAAGAATCATATTGGTTGCCAGGAGGTATGGGACTCGTCGATTGGCGGCAGAAGGCAAAAATTGTCATGGGTGAGAGAAGAAAGTGTCGATTGGGCAGAAGAAAGCGAAAGTAGTTCGTGTGCGCAGGTCCTTCGCGCGCACGGTTGTCGTCGTTTGCTGGAGCTGATCTCGTGATCGAAATCTTGATCGAGGGCGAAGGTGGAAGCGCGGTCGGGAGGATTAGTCAAGGCGTGCGAGAGCTGTCACTGACCGGGATTCAACGACCGAGGAAAGCGGGGAATCGAGCAACTGTAAGTGCTAGGATTGGAGGCGGTGGCCAATTGCTTCATTAGGGGCACGGGCAGGTTGGACCAATTGATAACACGAACTATCAAATCAAAATTTCATTAAGTAAAATGCAAGGATACAACTAACGAGGTATGCTCGTGCCCAACTTTTGAGGGCTGGTTCTTTCTTGAGTCCCCTCTCCAAATGAGAGTCCAAATCTAGGAGATCCAATGATGACCTTAAGGCAATCCCCCGCTCCATATTGGCCAGTGTGGACATACATTGAATATTACCAAAATGCCGCTATGACTACATAATAAATAGACAAATGTGTTACTACGGTGATGATGCTCGGCGATGTGGTTGTGGGCCCTAAAAGTTGTCTTCGTTTCAGAACTGAAATGAGAGAGATTTGCAGTAAAGAAAGGTTGTGGCTCAGTTCAAAATATCATCCATTTAATTCCATATTCTTCCAGTTTATTGAAATAGAAATCTTTATGTATAATTACTAGTTTTTTGATCTAACATGACTCCATAGTTAGCAGCAGTCAATATTCCTAATACAAAAAACATTAATAAAGTAGTTATCCAATTTAATCATGTCAACTATGTCAAATAGAAAGGCTTAATTTGATCTGAAGATCGTCGTAATTATCAAATTTTTACATACAGATTTTCTTAGGTTGACTTTAACACTCGTGTCTTCTTTGGTCATTCCATTTTTCTTTGATTTTCTATTTCTTAGTTGAGCGTTCTGCTTACAGAAAATATTTTGAAAATATTTTGGAAGTTGGTATCGTATGTGAATATATTAACTTCCTAATGCACTTTCATTTGCAGGTACGACGTTTCAGTTTTTCTGGCCCATAGAAAGGCCGAAACTGATGATCCGGTAATTATTTTGGATTTTGTAATTCAATTTGCGATCCTGTGTGACTGCCTCATAGTCCTCACTATGCTCCTAGAGTATAGCACTTGTAGTCTTTCCAATCATTGCTAATTTTTTGTCCTAAATTCTTGGATGCTCATGCATTGTTTGGTCGTTGATGTAATTACCTATCTTCATGGTTTTATTTAAGTCCTTTCGATCCTATGGATTTTGTTTCCCCTTAAGGAATTATTTCGTCATTGTGCACTCTTTTAGTGAATGCAAATAAAATATACAGCTTTAGGCTTATAAAATAGACAGGGCAGCCCATTGTATACTTGTAGCCTTGTAGGTTAACTGAGATCCATCGTTAAACTCCCTCCCTCCCCCGTACATTATGTTTCTTTCATCAGGATATGCTCTAGTGTTGCAAAAGCACTTTGGGGGTGCAATTACAATATACCAACAACCGCGACAACACATGAAGAGCGCATAGATTGAGATTTCAAGTAAGGTTTTGTCCTAATTCCTCTCCCTCTCTCATTCTCATCCAACGACTAAAGTTGAGACTCCCAAGAGGTGTGAGCTCTCTTTACCTTCATCCCTCATGCGATTACCAGAGAAGGCACTATTGGGGTCATCGAGGTAATCACGGGAAGATGTTCACCATTCCTAGCTTCAATCCTACCCTTTCAAGACCCATGCCCCGATCCATATCAAGGGCACACATCTAGCCCCCGACTTGATGTATCAACACCACCATACCAAAGCACAACCCAGGTTATTAGGATGTCAAAATAATTAGTAGGTGAGATTCGAGTCAACCTTTCTTTCTTATCTTCCCCATTTATGTCTATTCCAAATGTACAGAATATTTTCATGTTCTACATGGTATCAGAGCCATTGTGAAGACCTAGCTAAAAGTCGATCTTCTGCAAGCTTCATTCGATCGATCCTTAATACAATTCCTGTCCAGCGATCGTTCTCCTCCCGTCAGTCAATCAAAGTCTGAGTTCTCCAAAAGCTCCAATAGATCGATCGTTCTCCATCTGTCTTATAGTTGCCGTTGTCCCAGTCTTCCCAGTGGTGTCGTTCTAGCCGTCGTTTAATCTTTGGGGACTGCGCACCGCCGTCGACTGATTGTTCTCCTCCAGTATTTCGGTAAATGTTGTTCCAGTCTTCCGACCATTGATGGATCGATATTGGTATCACTCCTTTGGCAAGCCATCGATCGACGTTATATAGCGATCTCCAGTCATTTTTTCAGTTGGATCAATCTCCTTCCTAAATTGTGGTAAATGATTGATGTCAATACTCAATGGATCGTCTTCCAATCATTCTCAGTGGATCGATCCCAGCACTCCAGTAGACTTCAGATCCCAGCACTCAAGCATGCTTCCGATCATCAATCACTTCAAATCTCGGATCCACCTCCCCGTTGTATCTTCGTTCAGCCCATCATCGGTAGCCAATCAATCTTGGGTAGTATCGACGTTCTCCAAATCATCAATATGTCTGCAAGCTTATTTGGTGCATCGTTCACTCCGATCAACTCCTAGTTAAGGTTCCGAAGTCATCACCATACCATTACAAAGGAGAAGTTAAGCAGTGGGAATTACAACTCCTGGTCTGACGCCATTCATATATGGTTCAAAAGGGACATCTCATGGAAGGGATTAATCAGGTCGCCAAAATTGATCAACCAGCTTGAGAAAAGATGGACGCTCAAATACTTGTCTTACTTTGACAATCAATTGTTTCATTCCTTATACCTATCTTTAGGGCATTCTTCATGTGTCTTGACATCTGGACTTAGGCTAGGAATCTCTATCTGGGCGACATCACCCAGGCGTATGAAATTATCAACAACTTTTTAGTTGAAAAATCCGACTCCGATATCTCTACTAATGTCGAAAAGGTTCAGGCCTTTGCCATGAATTTCTGGGATCTTCTGCCCTCTTCCCCAGATATCAAGGTCCAAGAAGAGTAGAATGATAAACTCTCAGCGATCATGTTTCTTCATACTATCAAATATGATCACTCTCTCAAGCCTTAGATTTTAGGTGGTGTCTCAATCTCTACTCTCGCTGATGTATATGCATGTGTGACTAGATCCTCCCCAATGAGATCTACTCAAGATTCCTCTGGCTGACTGTTCTGCTCTTGCAACCAGTTTTGCTCCCACCCGAGGGTGTACACATGGAAACAATTCTGTCCAAGGCCGAGAAGGTGGTCGAGGTTCCCTAAGTGTACCCGTTGTGGCAGGATGAGGCACACTTAGGAGAGCTGTGACAGTCTTCGTGGGTTCCCTACACCCAGCCAACTGCACTCTCATCATTCGGCCATGCATTAGTTGCTTCAGCACCTGGTGAATGATGCTACTATCTCCGTTGACGACTATTCCCAATTTCTACAGTTTCAAGCATTTCAGGCATACACTACTCAACTTGTGCAGCTAGCTTCAGACACATCAGCTCCCTCATCTTTCATGACTCAGTTTTGTGCTTTACCCACCTTGATCATTGACTCGGGTACTTTAGATCATATGTTTGATAATGCAATTTTGTTTCATCACATGGGCAGACCACCCTCTGCTTGATATGTTACTCTTGCCAATGGATATATTTTTTCCGTTGAGGGTATTGGCATTATCAAACTCACTCACACTTTATCTCCCCATTCTACTTTGATTGTACCTTCTTTTCCATATGATCTTATTTTCGTTCATAAGTTTATCCAACATCCTCATTACATTATAATATTTTTTAGTTCTTCTGTGTGTATATATGATTAGATGATCATGGAGGTGATTGGTACAAAACTTGAATCCAAGGGCGTTTACTGCCTTATTACAGGTTCTTCTGCGATGATTGCCCTGACTTCTTCTCGTGATTGATTGAAAGTAATGAATAATTTTGTGTGTGTAATCCTAACATTCTAGAGTGTAAGCCCTGTTAGTTAGGAAAACATCGTCGTTTGTCTTTTCTTAGGGTTCATAAATGTTTGTCTTTTCTTAGGGTTCATAAACGTGTCTCTGCACCTTTTTGATTTAGTCCATTCTGATGTATGGAGACCCATTTAGGTGGCGTCAAAACTTGTTTTTTGATATTTTATCACTTTTATTGATGATTATTCGCATATGACATTATTTTTTTCTAAAACATCATAGTGAACTATTTTCGAACATTTTAAATTTTTTGTGTAAAAATTACAACTCAATTTAACACCCATGTGTCCATTCTTCATATCTGATAATGTCCATGAGTATTTTTCTTGCAGTGTTCAGACTTTCATGTCCTCACATGGCATATTCACCAATCCTCGTGCCCTTATACTCCTCCACTTCCCGCTCGAGTTACGCCAACTATAGATAGACTTTGCACATTTCGTAAACCCCGCCTGACCCAATGTATACCCCGTCTAACGCGCACAGTATATTGGCGGCCCTCTGCCCTTTGATTCGCCCTGTAAATCCGCTACTGGGACTACTTTCGCCGACTGTCGAAATTCCGGCCAACCCACAACTCTATTCGAGCAGCACGAGATTGCTTTCGACGCTTCCAGAGGCTTATCCGAGTCTACTTCCTTCTTTGTCGCGGGCTCTTGCTTCCATGGATGACAATGACTCTAGCCCAAGTTAGGTAGGTGATTCATAAAATGATGGTCGATCAGTCCGTTGAGGTTGGACAACAACATTCTACCAACACTGCCACATTTGCAGTCCTCACCGCTTGGATAAATGGCATGCATACACTGCAACGGGCCATGATGAGTTCCTCCAATGAAGGCCATTCTTGCCTCCTCTATCCGAGTTTCAGGGCATTCACTCTGAAGGTAGCGACAAGCAGCGTTACGTGAAGATGGACTTTCCACTATTTGACGACCGCGAAGATCAATTGCGTGGCTTACGCATTGTGAGTAATTTTTCATGAACTAGTACCCCTTGGGAGGAGTGGACCAGGTCGCCTTGTTCCACCTCATGGGCTTCGCGTTGTTATGGTATGCGCAGTTACAACAGGAGAAACCCCAAGTTGGGACGACTTCAAGCTCAACTGTAATCTGAGCTTTAGGCCGCCGATCTTATCTCCCTCAAACAGACAAGATCCGTTGACGTCTACTTGGAGAGGTTCCAAGTCTCTGCTTGGACATGGAGTTTGAGATTCCCCACAGTTCTCATAATATCAATGATTCTCGCTCGCATTTGTGAGAAGTGGCTGATGATGGATCGGTCCCACAACGGTCGCTAAGATGGAGAATGCCCTTCCAGAGGATACAATGCTCCCATCTACCAACTCAACACTCCCCTCCCAGGGCAAAGAAGGTGAATAGACGTAGTTCTTCAAACATCTCTCGAGCGCGGAGATGGTAAAGCAATGTGCCAAGGGTCTTTTTTTAACTGCGACGAACCGTACACGACAAGACACAAATGCAAGCGCCTCTTTTGGCTTGAGGTGGATGACCCCTCCGACAAGGGTGAGGAAAAGGGCGTCCTATGGGACTCAGAGATTTCACTACATGACATCTTGGGCTCTTGTCATGGCTCACCATCCAGATGCTCATTACGCAGGAGTTTCAGATCGAGTGCGATGCCTTGAGAAAGGGAAACAATGCGGTACTACATCAAGGTGGGGGGGGGGGGGGGGGGGCATCCTATTACTAATTTCAGCAGGAAGAACATTCGCCATCAGAAACTTCGCTCTTATGAGCAGAAACTTATTAGATTGACCAACACAATGCAACATTGGACCCTGGAAGTGCGGAAGTCGGATATGAAAATATATTCTCAAATCCACATGAGTGGAAGAAAAGGAAAAAGACATTTCACATATCGCTTATACAAAATTTGTTACAATTCGATTATAACCAACTTTTACTTAAAAACTAAGATTTGAATCTTTCAGATCTTTCCGAGAAGGAATGAGGAATAAAAGAAGAAACACAAAACCAGAAGAAAAACAGAAAAGAGAAAGTCTAAGTTATAGAGCATACAACCAGATGACAATAAGAATATTTTATAGAGGTTCCCCGAAACATATGTAGTCCTCTCTTCCACAGTGTGTGGGATAACACTATCTTTGCAAGGAGACGAGTCTTTTCATTTGGAGATTCCAACCCAACATGTGAGCCTTTTCCACTATAGGCCACAAACCCATTGGAGTCCTTTACACTGAAGATTCTTAAGTCATTCCTCAAATCTTTTGAAGGGAGATCCTATAACCCTTATATCAGATAAGACATAAACGGGGGTTGGGGAGAGAAAAAGAAGGGTAATTGTGTATCAAGAGAAGCGATACACAATTTACATTAGATTATTTAGATAGAATTAGAAAAGGTAGAGAAGGGGTATAGATAGTTACAACGACAGATCTAGGAGGTGAGAAGGGAGAGTGCTCCACGTTCAAGCGAAGAGAAATTGCTCCACTAACAAAGTTTGTTGTCACTCTCTGCCTCGATCCCCTTTTCCATTTCTTCATTTTTACCTTGCCTTTTTACAATTTGCATTCTTTACTCTCTCCATCTTCTCCGTGCCGATCTTCAAGTCTTCGCTCTTCTTAAATAGCCACATTGGATAGGAGAGGGTTCAAGATGAAACACCCTTATCTTATGCCCTTCCGAGTCCCAATAAGATAGGAGCGCAGAAAGTGGATTCAACTTTTTTGGCTTCTGCAATAGCTCTAATCCGAGTCCTGGCAAATCTTCCTTCAGTCAATGAACGCTGATCTTTGGTCGGTCGGCGATCGCTTAGTTCTAATCAGTAATCGACGAGTGCAGAATTTTCCTTCTTCGATTGCTGAGAAAAGGATAGTCTGGTCTTTGATCGGCTTCAGCTCTGGTCCTTGAACGACGATCTCTGATCATTTTGGGAGCGCTGCAGCTGAGAACGACTGTCCACGATCCGTTCTCCGAACTAGGTGTGCAACTCAGATCGGTTCTGTACAACCCTCATATTTCCCGAGTCGGTGTGACCCGACCCGGATGAGATCAAGACAGTGAAGGTGGCCGAGACGGGCAAAACGACCGCGCTGAAACGGCCGAAACCGATCAAGGCAACAAGAGGCCGCGGGAGAGACGGAGGGAGCACCCACTTTCCCGACTCTCTTCGGGTGAGTGGGAGGAACCCTCCCACTCGCCCGGCACTCTTGGGGCGAGTGGGAGAGGCACTCCCACTCGCCGGCCCCCCTTAAGGGCGAGTGGGAGAGCCTCTCCCACTCGCCGCCCCCTTTGGGCGAGTGGGAGGGATCCTCCCACTCGCCCAGCATCCGTGGGGGAGGCCGGTATGACCTCCCGTGTGGGGGGGAGTGGGCACCTTGAGTCCCACTCGCCCCCCTCCTGCATTGATCATTCAGGGTCATGATCGAGCTGCGGATAGAGAAATTTCGGCTATCCGCAGCCCGATTTTGAGAAGTCTATAAATAGACCCCCATGGGCACCTTGGGAGGGGTTGGTCACTACCCCCCCCCCCCCCCCTGCGTGTGTCTTGTGAGCAAGCACCCCCCTCCCTTGTCATCCTTCAGCTGACAGTGAGGTGGTTCTTAGTGCCCTCCAAGGTGCCCAGGCTCAGCATTGGCTTGGGAGGGGAAGTTCCGAGTGGGCTTCCGGGTGTGCGGTGGGACCTCCACGCTGAAGCTTAAGGGGTCTGTTCCTAGACTCCAGTTGTTATCAAGTCCGAGTCTCTTAGTTCTTAGTGACCGGTCAAGAGTCAAGGCTTAGGTCAAGTAAGAGTTAGTCGCAACCCCCTTTCGAACGCTGAAACCGGGAAACTGATTTCAACATTCTGGTGCGGTGAGCGTGGAAGCGACTAGTTCGGAAAACTCTGAGCCAAGTCTCATGGCTGGAAGCGACGAGTTGGGAGACCCGCCTCCGCCTTGCGAGTATGTGAAGAAGAGCGACTTCGACGAATTCAGCAAGAAGATCCTGGAGTTCATGCAGGCCGCACCCTCCACTCGCGGCGAGTGCTCGACACCACCTGCACCTAGGATCGCCTCACCACCTCTGATGGAAGTAGGGAGAACCTGTCAGCAAGGGAGAGAGCCAGTCTCAGAGGAGGGTTTGAACCTCCAGGCACGAGTGCTCTTCAACAGCTCGCCCAGGACCAGCTACCCCGACAGGGGGGTGATAGGAACGCCCCCGTCCAACCAAGGGGGAGTAACTTCACCTGGAAAGACCAAGAAGAAGTTGAGGAGACAGAGGAAGTGGTGAAGAAGACGGCCAAGGAGCATGCGGCCGAGTGAAGTGCCCAGGAAGGGCGAGATGTAAGTGAAGTGCCCAGGAAGGGCGAGATGTAAGTGAAGTGCCCAGGAAGGGCGAGATGTAAGTGAAATGCCCAAGAAGGGCGAGGTGTAATGAAGTGCCCTGGAGGGGCGTAGGGTAGTGAAGTTGTAATAGACGAACTAGGAATGAAAAAAGGGTTCTGGGGTAATACCCCGATCTAAGATCCCCGACTAGAGACCATTCTCCGGGCTTAGTCATGCCGGTAGATGGGGGACTCGTCGGGTCGACTCGCTACTTGGTAATTGGACTGGGAAGGCGTTGAGTTCCTCCACCTCCAGGTGCGCTAAGCACCAAGGACGTGGACGGGTACTTCCACCTCCAGTCAGATTGGGAAGGCGTTGAGTTCCTCTGCCTCCAGGTGAAGGTAAGCACCTAGGACGCGGACGGGTACTTCCACCTCCAATCGGTAAGGGGACTGGGAAGGCGTTGAGTTCCTCCACCTCCAGGTGCGCTAAGCACCAAGGACGTGGACGGGTACTTCCACCTCCAGTCAGATTGGGAAGGCGTTGAGTTCCTCTGCCTCCAGGTGAAGGTAAGCACCAAAGACGCGGATGAGTACTTCCACCTCCAATCGGTAAGGGGACTGGGAAGGCGTTGAGTTCCTCCACCTCCAGGTGCGCTAAGCACCAAGGACGCGGACGGGTACTTCCACCTCCAGTCAGGCTGGGAAGGCGTTGAGTTCCTCTGCCTCCAGGCAAGCTAAGCCCCTAGGACATGGATGGGTACTTCCGCCTCCAATGAGATTGGGAAGGCGTTGAGTTCCTCTGTCTCCAGGTGAGCTAAGCACCTAGGACATGGATGGGTACTTCCACCTCCAGTCAGGCTGGGAAGGCGTTGAGTTCCTCTGCCTCCAAGTGAGCTAAGCACCTAAGACGTGGATGGGTACTTCCACCTCCAGTCAGATTGGGAAGGCGTTGAGTTCCTCTGCCTCCGGGTGAAGGTAAGCACTCAGGGTGCAAGCGGGTACTTCCACCTCCAATCGGTAAGATCCCTGACTACAGACCGTTCTCCGGGCTCAGTCATGTCGGCAGATGGGAGGCTCATCGGATCGATTAACTACCCAATGATCGGTTCAAGTAAGGTATCAAATCCTCAAGCAGTAAAGGGAGAAAGTAAGCTAAGAAATTCATTACAATGGTAACTGGTTCAGTGATAACATATGTTACATTAGTCATTACTTCACCCCTATTGGTGCATGCAGGATTAAAGGAAACAGGTATGCAGGAGATACATGGCTCCTACAAGGATCCAAAGAAGAGAAGAAGTCCCTGGCCACCCTCACGTTCAGGGGGAATAGCCACCGCTGCAAGGGGACGAGTCGGGTCGCGCAGGAGAAGGGGAGAACTCATGCAGGATGTCATCGGCAGAGACTCCCCTCCAGTTGTCTCGGAGAGCATCCGCCTCATGAAGGCAGCTCCCCAGGGCTTGGGTCGTTGACGTCACAATCCTCCCGCGAGTACACTCGGCTTCAGCAGGGCAAGGTGGGGCAGCTGTCGCTGCCCTCGAAGGTTCACCTCTTTCTCTCTCCTTTCTCCCTTAGCTGTCTTTGGGCTTCAGCAGGCGAGAAGAGAAACCGGCGCGCGGGCTCTTGTTGAGCTGCCTCCACTTCCAGTTGAGCTCTGCTCCCTGGAAGACGTTGAGTTCCCTTCATCTCAGGTCAAGTTTCAACTCGACTAGAGATGTTGAGTTCCCCCAATCTCAGGTTGAGTTCGACTCGACTAGAGATGTTGAGTTCCCTCCATCTTAGGTTGAGTTCGACTCGACTAGAGATGTTGAGTTCCCTTCATCTCAGGTCAAGTTCAACTCGACTAGAGATGTTGAGTTCCCTCCATCTCAGGTTGAGTTCGACTCGACTAGAGATGTTGAGTTCCCTCCATCTTAGGTTGAGTTCGACTCGACTAGAGATGTTGAGTTCCCTCCATCTTAGGTTGAGTTCGACTCGACTAGAGATGTTGAGTTCCCTCCATCTCAGGTTGAGTTCGACTCGACTAGAGATGTTGAGTTCCCTCCATCTCAGGTTGAGTTCGACTCGACTAGAGATGTTGAGTTCCCTCCATCTCAGGTTGAGTTCGACTCGACTAGAGATGTTGAGTTCCCTCCATCTCAGGTTGAGATCGACTCGACTAGAGATGTTGAGTTCCCTCCATCTTAGGTTGAGTTCGACTCGATTAGAGATGTTGAGTTCCCTCCATCTCAGGTTGAGTTCGACTCGACTAGAGATGTTGAGTTCCCTCCATCTTAGGTTGAGTTCGACTCGACTAGAGATGTTGAGTTCCCTCCATCTCAGGTTAAGTTCGACTCGACTAGAGATGTTGAGTTCCCTCCATCTCAGGTTGAGATCGACTCGACTAGAGATGTTGAGTTCCCTCCATCTCAGGTCAAGTTCGACTCGACTAGAGATGTTGAGTTCCCTCCATCTTAGGTTGAGTTCGACTCGACTAGAGATGTTGAGTTTCCTCCATCTTAGGTTGAGTTCGACTCGACTAGAGATGTTGAGTTCCCTCCATCTCAGGTTGAGTTCGACTCGACTAGAGATGTTGAGTTCCCTCCATCTCAGGTCATGTTCGACTCGACTAGAGATGTTGAGTTCCCTCCATCTTAGGTTGAGTTCGACTCGACTAGAGATGTTGAGTTCCCTCCATCTCAGGTTGAGATCGACTCGACTAGAGATGTTGAGTTCCCTCCATCTCAGGTCAAGTTCGACTCGACTAGAGATGTTGAGTTCCCTCCATCTTAGGTTGGGTTCGACTCGACTAGAGGTGCTGAGTTTTTCCTCCACCTCAGGTCGAGTTCAATTCGACCTAAGGTGTTGAGCTTTCTCCACCTCCAGTCGAGCTCGGCTCGCCGGAGGGGTGTTTAGTGGAGAGGTTTGCCTCCCACCTCAGGTCGAGCTCGGCTCGACCAGAAGTGCTGAGTTCTTCCTCCACCTCAGGTCGAGTTCAATTCGACCTAAGGTGTTGAGCTTTCTCCACCTCCAGTCGAGCTCGGCTCGCCGGAGGGGTGTTTAGTGGAGAAAGGTTTGTCTCTCATCTCAGGTCGAGCTCGGCTCGACCAGAAGTGCTGAGTTTTTCCTCCACCTCAGGCCGAGTTCAGCTCGGTTAGAGGTGTCAAGTTTCCCTCCACCTTCGGTTGGGCTTAGTCCGACCTCAGGTGTTGAGCTTTCTCCACCTCCTGTCGAGCTCGGCTCGCCGGAGGGGTGTTTAGTGGAGAAAGGTTCGTTCCCCACCTCGGGTCGAGTTCAGCTCGACTAGAGGTATCGGGTTTTCGTCCACCTTCGGTTGGGCTTAGTCCGACCTCAGGTGTTGAGCTTTCTCCACCTCCTGTCGAGCTCGGCTCGCCGGAGGGGTGTTTAGTGGGGAAGGGTTCACCCTTCTTCTCAAGATGGCTTCAGCTGAAAGGCTTGGCAGAGGTTCCCCGATGGCAGATCCCTTTGTGGATTCCCTTAAGGTCCCACCTACTCGTCAAATAAGTGGGTTGGACTTTCTTTCCGAGCTTGGGACAAGCTCGCAAAGAGCGGAGATTGTGTACAACCCTCATATTTCCCGAGTCGGTGTGACCCGACCCGGATGAGACCAAGACAGTGAAGGTGGCCGAGACGGGCAAAACGACCGCGCTGAAACGGCCGAAACCGATCAACGCAACAAGAGGCCGCGGGAGAGACGGAGGGAGCACCCACTTCCCCGACTCTCTTCGGGCGAGTGGGAGGAACCTCCCACTCGCCAAACACCTATGGGCGAGTGGGAGGTGTCCTCCCACTCGCCGACCCTATGTGGGAAGAGTGGGAGGAGCCCTCCCACTCGCCGGGCGAGTGGGAGAGGCACTCCCACTCGCCGGCCCCCCTTAAGGGCGAGTGGGAGAGCCTCTCCCACTCGCCGCCCCCTTTGGGCGAGTGGGAGGGATCCTCCCACTTGCCCAGCATTCGTGGGGGAGGCCGGTATGACCTCCCGTGAGGGGGGGAGTGGGCACCTTGAGTCCCACTCGCCCCCCCTCCTGCATTGATCATTCAGGGTCATGATCGAGCTGCGGATAGAGAAATTTCGGCTATCCGCAGCCCGATTTTGAGAAGTCTATAAATAGACCCCCATGGGCACCTTGGGAGGGGTTGGTCACTACCCCCCCCCCCCCCCCCCCCCCCCCCCCCCTTGCGTGTGTCTTGTGAGCAAGCACCCCCCCTCCCTTGTCATCCTTCAGCTGACCGTGAGGTGGTTCTTAGTGCCCTCCAAGGTGCCCAAGCTCAACATTGGCTTGGGAGGGGAAGTTCCGAGTGGGCTTCCGGGTGTGCGGTGGGACCTCCACGCTGAAGCTTAAGAGGTCTGTTCCTAGACTCCAGTTGTTATCAAGTCCGAGTCTCTTAGTTCTTAGTGACCGGTCAAGAGTCAAGGCTTAGGTCAAGTAAGAGTTAGTCGCAACCCTCTTTCGAACGCTGAAACCGGGAAACTGGTTTCAACAGGTTCGGTTCGGTTCCACTCAGAACCAAGAACCGACCCATATAGGTTCGGTTCCAAAAATGAACCGGAACCGACCCACGGTTCTACAATGTAGAACAGGAACCGAACCGGAAATATCGGTTCGGTGCCGGTTCGGTTCGCGGTTCCTTAAATTTTGTTTCATGGACAACAAATTGCCTTAAAAAAACAGTCCAGAAAAACCATACGCTTTACTGCAATAGTTACATGTGGCTTTCTCAGACTTCTCACCCTCTTTCTTCTTAATCTTAGAAAAATGACCCCATATATTGGACTTAGACTTGCAATCTCTTTTCTGCGCATTAGATTTTCTAGGCACAGTACTCCCATCTACAATTGTAGTGGGCTCATCTGTAACAATCGGAGCACATGTTGCGCAATAACTTCATTTGTGTCTCCCACACTAGACATTTTAAAGACCTAATATACAAACAAAAAGGAAAAATCTGAGAAATTGAGTATAGAATAATTGTTAGACCCAATTTCAAAATGATATATCAATTTCAAAATGAGAAATCTGAGAAAGTTCAGAAATCTGAGAAAGTGAACTGTACACACATCAATTTCAATATATAATGTGTACTTGCACATTTACACACAGTGACACAACAGTTTCACATTATGCACAACATACACAAGTTCACAAAACAATAAATGCATACACACGCTCACACAAAAGAAGAAAAAAAATATAGAGAAGAGGGAAGAAAGCTTACAGCGCAACTGTGCAAGTAGAAGCCACAACAAATCAGTTCCGCAAACCCCCAAATCAGAGTAGGAGGTCGGAACGTAGGGCACAACCGACGGAGGAGGAGCCACGGGTGATCGTAACACATAAATCTGGAGGATTGACCAGATTTAATCGGTCGTAACACAGAAATGACAAGGATCTGAGGAAGAGTGAAGGGGAAGATGGCGAGGAAGAGTTGCAAAAATCTGGAGGATTGACCTTAATCGACGTCGGCGGGAGGCTTCGAGCGTTCGGTCGGCCTTCACGGGAGACGGGGATGGGAACTCTAGCGACTAGAGGTGCTAGCTTTGAGCGTTTGGTCGGCCTTCATGGGAGACGGGGACGGAACTCTAGCGGGCAGGGCGTAGGGGCAGCGGCGCTAGGGTTGGAAGCAGGCAAGCAACGGAACTTCACGGGATTCACTTGACGAGAGAATGGGTTTCGACGTTTCGTCAAAATCAGAATATTTAATAACTTAATAACTTAATATTGCATTATTTGTTTTAACTGTTAATGACAGGCAAGCAACGACACTATTTATTTTAACTGTTAATATCTGATCAAGTTTATTAAAATATACGATTCGGGTCGGTTCTCGGGTACCCGACCACAGGACCCGAGAACCGAACCGAACCGCCGGTTCTAGTTTTTCCAAGAACCGAACCGACCAGCGTGGGAACCGACTCGATCCGTCCGGTTCAGATCGGTTTCGGTCCGGTTCTCGGTTCTTCGGTTACTTTTGCACAGGGCTACTCCGAACGGTGATCGCGTACTCGGTCAACGATTGAGTCCCCGATCGGCGAATGCCTGTTTGATGATCTCTGACAGCTTCAGGGTAAGGTTTACCTCTTTCTGACCTCTTCTGCTGAAAGGCTTCCTTCAGGCTCTTTTTTTCTGCTTCAGGATCGCCAATTTCGAAGCCGCAATTGCTAACTCTTCTTGTTTTCTTATCATCAATCATATAAGATTTTATGCCATCAAACCCAAGATATTTTTCCCAACAAAGCCTTACAGATTGATGAAGGAACATATAGACGTAGTAGTTCCATCTACAGAGTGTACTCCCCATGCATCAACTACTCTTCCCCCTGTTCCTTATACTTCTCCCAATAAATCCAAAAAATAAGGGGGAGGTCTTCCCGTGATTTTCTTCTTCCACTCCTGCAGTCTTCCTCTTTTCAAGATCCAAGCGTGCTTCTTGGAAAGACATCTCGTACTTTCAATCAGAAGGGTAGAGATCAAAGGTCTCCTTGTAAAAATATAGTCCAACTTTTAAATAACCATGACAAGAATGCGCATGGGGTATGTAGGTTTAGGCAAGATCGTAGATTTGTTAAATAATATTTGGATCCAACCAGAACTTGTTTCACCATTGTGTTAGCCTTTAAAGGTGAATTTATCTCTGATACCAATTGAAAGTGGGGAAGTCGTTTTGGATATATATTCCCAAATGCACAGGAGAGGAAGAAAAAAAATCTTTCATATCCGCTTATACAAAATTTGTTACTGACCGATTACTACTAATCTTTACTTTAAAACTAAGATCTGAACCTTTCAGATCTTTCGAGGAGGTACGAATAATAAAAGAAGAAAACACAAAACCAGAAGAAACATACAACTAGTCGACAATATTCCCCGAAGTATGAGTAGCAAGGTTTTGAAAATCGGACCGGATGTCAAACCGCTGGAGGGAAAGGTTCAAGGTTGAACCGGTCCAACCGGTTGAACCGGGGTCGAACCGTGATATATATATATATATATTTGTCATAAGTTTATGTTTATAAATTAATTAGATTAATTAAAATGAATAATATTATTTTATACACCTTTTATAATGGTATTAATATGATATATATTTTATTATGTATTAAATATTAATATGATATACTATTATTAGGTATACGGAAAAGAGAGAGAGACATAGAGGAGAGAGAGGGGGGAAGAGAGAGCGGCTATGGCAGAGAGAGAGGAGAGAGCGGCTATGGCAGAGAAAGAGAGAGAGAGAGGAGAGAGGAGAGAGGAGAGAGGAGAGAGGGAGGGGGAAAGAGAAGGCGGTTAGGGAGAAAGAGAGAGGCAGAGAGAGATAATTAATATTAAAATTTAATCCCACATCGCGGATAACATTTTCCTCTCCTATCAATCAGCTATAAATAGAGATGAGCCTAGTAAAAATTAATGGTGAAATGGCTTAAAACTGTCAACCGCCCGGTTGCCTAGAAACCGGCCCGGTTTCCGGTTAACCGGTCCAACCGCCCGGTTAATCGGTTCTAGGCCGGTTTTTGGCTGGCGCGGTTTTAATCACCTGATCTGACCGGCTGTGGAACCGGTTGGCGGTCCAACCGGTTGAACCGGCCGGTCCGGTCCGGTTTTTAAAACCTTGATGAGTAGTCCTCTTTTTCATAATGCGTGGGATGGCACTGCCTTTGCAAGGTGACAATTTTCTTTCCTCTTGAGACTCCAACCCTACATGTGAACCTTTTCCATTGGAGACCACGAAACCCATTAGAGTCCTTTACACTGGAGACTCTTAAACCACTCCTCAGATCTTTTGTAGGGATATCCTATAACCTTTACAACATATAAGAGAGTAAGGGAGGTTAGGGAGAGAAAGAGAAGGGTAGTTGTGTATCAAAAGAAGAGATACACAATTTACATTAGATAGAAAGAGAAAGGGTAGAGAAGGGGTAGAGAGTTAAAACGACAGAGCTAAGAGGTGAGAAAGGAAAGTGCTCCACATTTAAGAGATGGGAGATTGTTCCACTAACAAAGAGTGTTGTCTCTCTCTGCCTCAATCCTCTTTTCCATTTCTTCATTGCTACTCTGTCGCTTTGATCTGCATTCTCTACGCTCTTCATCTTCTCCGCGCTAATCTTTAAGTCTTCGCTCTTAAATTGTCGCCTCAGATAGGAGATGATTCAAGATGAAACCCCCTTATCTTTTGCCCTTCCGATTCCCTATAAGATAGGATCACAAAAAGTAGATTCAGCTTTTTTGACTTCTACAATGGCTCTATTCCGAGTCTCAACAAATCTTCAGCTCGGTCAATGAACGCTGATCTTTGGTTGGTCGACGTGCTGAGTTATGGTTGGCGATTGACAAGTGCAAAATCTTCCTTCTTCCAATGCTGAAAAAAGGATAGCCTGGTCTTCGATCGGTTCGGCTCTGGTCCTCGTACGACGATCTCTGACCGATCTGGGAACGCTGCAGCTGAGAACGACGGTTCACAATCTGTTCTCCGAACGGTGATCGGGTACTCGATCAACGATTGAGTCTCCGGTCGGTGAATGCCCGTTCGACAATCTCCAACAGCTTCAGGGTAAGGTTTACCTCTTTCTAACCTCTTCTCTTGAACAACTTCCTTCAGGCTCCTTTCTGCTTCAGGGCCGTCAATTCCGAAGTCGCAACTTCTAATTCTTCTTTATTTCTTATCATCAATCAGATAAGGTTTTGTACCATCAAATCCAAGGGATTTTTACCAATAGACCCTACATCTGAGGACTGGCATTCTTGATACAGATGGATCACTTTAGCTTGAAGTTCCTCCCCGATCAACGTCTTAGTTCCACATCACAATAACGATGAGTGAGCAAGCTTCTGGGCTTCGATTTCGGAGTAGAGTGCAATTTAGGGGCCCAGAACCGCCTGGCTCACGTCTTGCCTTGACAGGATCACCAGGGAGAGACAAATTTTGTTATTTTACATCCTATTTTTGAGCTGCTCACTACCCTTCTGTGATCCCAGAGTTCCGCCAGCGCATCTGCCAGGGGGGAATGGCCCCATTGTTAGCCACTATAGATGGTCTCATCTTGTATAGGGGCATGTTCTACTTGACTCTCACATCCCCACTCACTGCGATTATACTGGAGAGCATACATGGGATGAGTCATGAAGGGGTCTATAAGACCCTTCAATGCACTTGAGCAGAGTTCTTTTGGAAGGGGTTCAAGAGGCAAGTTCATGAGTTCATTGCAGGTTGCTCTGTTTGCTAGCGCAACAAGACTAATGACCTTCTGTCAACATGTCTGTTATAGCCATTGCATGTGTCGACCCAAATCCGGGTCAACTTCTCAATGGACTTCGTGGAGGGGTTGTCTACATCGAAGTGGAGGACTGTCCTAATGTTGGTTGTCGACTGATTCTCTGAGGGGGGGGGGGGGGTGCATTTCATCCCTCTGGCCCGCTCTCTTACACTGATTTGAATGGATGTTTCGCTTACATGGCCTCTCCAGGAGCATCTTTTCCGCCCGCGATAAAGTCTTCGCGAGTTGGTTATCGAAGAAATTTTTTACACTTAACGACGCCAAATTGTCTTTTTCCTCCGCCTACCATCCATAATGGGATGGATAGACTGAAGTGGTTAATCGCACCGTCGAGATGCACTTTCAATGTATCACAAGGGATTGCCCCGATGACTAAGTGCGCTGTTTTCCTTGGGTAGAGTATTGCTGCAATACCTCCTATCACACATCCCTTCAGAAGACCCTGTTCTGTATCATATATGGGAGAGATCCCCCATACTTTCTGAGTTATCGTTGCGACACCACATTGATGGAACCCATGCCCTGCGACCTCCGGACTCATGATCAACTACCCACTGCCTCTCGAGACAACCTCCTCCAGGCCAGGTGCGTATGGAAAAAAACTTACAATCGTGGGCACCTCAAGCCTTTCTTTGCTCCCAACAAATGAGTGTGGTTGAAGCGCCGCCAATACCGCCAGGCGTTGGATCCAAGTGCACCATATCACAAATGTGCACCAAAGTACCACGACCCTTTCCTAATGACACAAAGGATTGACGAGGTGGTCGTAGACTCTAGCTGCCTGCCGAGACCCGGATCCACAATGTTTTCCATGTGCCGCGGTGAAGCTCTATGTGGGTCCGACCCCGATCGAGCAACTAGTGGCCCTTCCTATCGACCGACAAAAGCTTTGTCTTCTCCCTCCACTCTTCTCTATCTCCTCCGGCAAGCTTCCTCTCTACCCGGCCTTCACCGTGAGGTCTGCTTGGATATAGGAAGTGGAACTCTAATCCTCTCTGAGATTTCTCCCTAACTCGTTTGCACACAAGGTCTCAATCCGGAGCCCATATCATTCAACTACAAGTATAAATTTTGGTTAAGTTCCACATTTAGAGATTTAGTTTATTTAAACTTCAATAAGCACTTTAGTTCACATTTTTCACGGATAGCTGTTGCGAACAGGACAATAAACAAACATGTGCCTGTTTTTTCCCTCCAAGCTTTCTATTTAGATGTGGGCCATTATGCAACTGTGAAACAGGTATATGGTATGCATGGATATAGTATGCGAAGATGGGGAGATGACATTTTAAAGAGAGAGAGAGAGGGGTTAATTTATGTTTTCCCTTCCTAATAGTTTTTGTATTAGGCTATTATTGACTTATGAAACATGAACACCTTAAGGGGACAAAAGGGCATCACATGAAAGAGAAAGAGAGACCAAACATTTACTTTTGTTTTAATATTTTATAGGAGATCCATTGTGATATCCAAATATTCATGTTTTGAATTTTGATTCACAATCTTCCATATTTATTATATATTGTAGCATTTAAATGTATTTGAGCATATAGTATGGGTATTACATGCATTTAGAAGTCTTCCCCTTTGTAATTTGCCAACTGATTTTGAATCTTGATTCATAAATCTGACCCTTTTACATCTTATTCTTTCAGGAAGTGCGGGTTAGGTTTACAGGATTTGGTGTCGAAGAGGATGAGTGGATAAATGTGCGTAGGTGTGTTCGGCAACGATCTCTTCCTTGTGAAAATGTGGAGTGTATTGCATTACTCCCTGGGGACCTTATACTTTGTTTTCAGGTATTCTCATCTTAAGAGAAAGTGACCAAATGTTTCCCTGACTATTTAGGATGTATTGACCAAATATGGTCATAGTCCTTACAATAGACAATTTGTTAAATGTTGATGGGGGCTATAGGAAAATAATCATTTTATTAGGTCATTGAAGGTCACTTATGCCCTTGACATGTGCCTCATGCTAGCCCTTTCTAATTGGTTTTGATGATTGGATCGACAAAAATACTTAAATCCTCATGTTTAAGCTTATGATGGCAAATATGGTCATGTTTGGCTAAGTTCAGGATGACGATGGAGAAACGAAATTTATTTTTAAAATCATTCATCCTAAATAATGATGGGACTATTTTAGTCATTTCCATGCCATCTTAACTAACATTCTTCCTACATTTGAGGCTTAATTTGCGCAGGATTGTTGTAATTGTAAGAGCTAAAAGCTTGTTCTTGTACTTCTGTGCGCTGTTTTAAAATGTTTTTGTTTGTTTTTGTGTTAGTTTGCTTCAAAACTATAGTCCCGTGGGTACATGTACTCCAAACTATAAATAGGTGTACATGTACTTTTTATATTTTTTAGATGAAGAAATAAGATTTTTTATCTTCTCCAACATGGTATCATAGTCAAATTGTTCTCGAAATCTATCTGTTGTTATGCTCTCTCCTGGGCCCCTGCCCGAGCAGACCTGAACTCAACGAATTCCCTCGTTGAGCCTACAGTTTTTTTGTTCTCGCTTGAGTTCACGGAACTGGGAATTTGTTCTTGCTTGAGCTCGCAAAGCTCTGTTTTGATTCTCGCTGAGCACGATCATTTCTCGCCGAGCACTCGTGCTCTCGCGGACCATCTCTGGCAGAACACTCGTTGACTCGCAGAACACTCGTCGGCTCGCAGAACACTCGTCGGCTCGCAGAACACTCGTCGGCTCGCAGAACACTCGTCGGCTCGCAGAACACTCGTCGACTTGTATATTATGACACAGTCTCTCGCTGAGCACTCCACTCTCGCCGAGCGCGCTCTGCTCTCAACGAGCACTCATGCTTTCAGTGATTTCATTGCTCGACGAGCTAGACTTCAGCAAGTTCTCTCACCTGTTGACGAGCTGCGAGCTATCTTGTCGACCATTCTGCAAGACGGGCTTCAATGAGTTCTCTCGTTTGACCAAGCCTCCAGCAAGACGAACTATGAGTTCTCTTGCCGAGTTGCAAGTTAAGTCGATAGCGAATTCATATTTTCGCTACTTTCTCTCTCTGTTGAGTTTATGTAATGGGGACAAATGCTTCGTCTGCTTCGTCCACCAGTCTGGTTTCTTTCGTCCCGTCTTCCATGTATGAGCTCAGAGATAAGCTGAAGATTACTATTGTTTCCCTAATTGGGAAGAATAACTTTGTTGAATGGGTCCATTCGGTGCGCCTAGTACTCCAAACTAAGGGTATTATTTATCATTTAACCATCTAACAAAGCCTACTGAGCAATGTCTTCATGATGATGGCCTCGTCAGTCTTCGATGCTAAACTCTATGGGTAGCGAGCCATATCACATGAGTACATGACAATACATTAAAGAGACAACCAAGACTATGTGAGATGTGGTGAAGTCCCTCTACTGTTGCAAACGATAGCGTTCATCACTTCTTCGACTAATTTTGGTACCTTTAGATTGTCGAGCCAGGTCCAAATGTCGATTTGACTTCATTCGTGGCGCAGTACATGACTCTAACCGAGGCCTAAATTCAACATCAGCCTCCTACTCTTGGTCTAACTACTGAGAGATCTTAGAAAGAGACTGTATGCGTTGGAATGGATCTAATTCCACCACATTTATACAATGTTTGAAAAAATGTTTTATCTTCTCCAACAATTATTTCTTTACCTGATGTTTGCTCGATGGTTGTCAAGGTCACTCATCCCACGATATCTTCATCAACCAATCTCTTGCCCTTCTCCAACAATCTACTGGAGTATTTCCCCCGCTTGTTGGACGCGGGAGGAGGTTGTGCGGGCTCTCGAGCAGGTGGAGGGAGAGATGGTTGTAGCTGTCCTAATGGACAAAACGCCGCATGTGTATCTACTGTGTCCGTCTGAATGACACAGAGACAACTTGCTATCAGAAGCATGAATTCCACCAACAATAACAGACTTTCCATCATCAAGCTTCTCCTGTGGCTGGCACTCCTAGCACGTCCCGATCTGAGATTGATATATTAAGGGAGGAGCTATAGAGTCTTCGAGGACTGTTTACTCAATTCTTATGGCTCATCGCCCTCAGCTTTTTATGAAGGTATATCGTGCCTCTCTCGTAGTTCATCTTGGATGATGGACTTTGGTTCCACAAACCATATTACTCCTCGAAGACCTTTAAGATACATAGATACCGTGTTTCCCAAGGTCATTATTGTTGTCAATGGAGAAACCACCCTGGTTAGCGGATCTGGAGATGTGCCCTTTTCCTCGACTATCTCTCTTCGTTCTGTACTTCATGTTCCAAGCTCACATTTCGATCTTCTCTTTGTTAGTTGTTTTACTAGTGATCATGATTGTTCTATATCATTCTCTTCACATGCACCTCTCCCGATCCTTCGGAAGGCCCTTCATGAGTATCGATTTTCTAATTTTTCCTGCGAATCATGCATTTATTGAAAGCAACAACGTTCTACTTTTCCCCCTATTGTATTATGAGTAATGCTCCATTTTCTTTAGTTCATTCAGACATTTGAGATCCCTAAAACTGTTACTTTATTTGTGTATCGTTATTTTGCTACTTTTATTGATGACCATTCTCATATTATTTGAGTGTCTTTGCTTCGTGACAGTTCTGAGATAATGAGTGTCTTTTGCTCCTTTATCGCAAAAAACCGCAACAAGTTCTCCACCATTATTAGTCCATTATTATTTGGACTGATAACACCAGTGAATACCTAAGTTAAGAGTTTTAGGAGACTCGCAATTCTTTTAGACACTATTCATCAGACTTCCTGCTCTTGCATACACACCACAACAAAATAGTGTGGCAGAGTGGAGGAACCGTCATCTTCTTGATATTGCCAGATCTCTCATGTTTTAAATACATGTTCCAAAGATATATTGGAATTATGCGATCACTACTGCATACTATTTAATCAATCGTATACTACCGTTTGTTTTTTCACTTTGCGACTCTTTTCTCCATCCTCTTTCTGTCCACACCTCTATTTTCTCCAACTCCTAGAGTTTTTGAGTGTATGTGTTTTGTTCATCATCTTGGTCCTCTGGATAAGTTGGCTTATCTTTGTTGGCTACTCTCAAACATTAGAAGAGGCTTTTATGCTACTCTCCTACTGATTGGAAAGTTTTGACATCTGCGAATGTTACATTTCTCGACGATCAACCTTTCTTTTCCTCTTCAATTCCACAAGCAACACCACGTAGTTTACCTCTTTCCAATGTACCTATTGATTGTACACCTGCCTCTGTTATACCGCCACCATCTCCACCTCTCCCATTGTAGGTTTACACTCGTCGTCATGCTCGCCAAAATGTCTTTAACCAATCGCCCACTACTAATGCTTTTCCTGATTTTGATGATCTGCCCATCATTCTCCATAAGGATACATGCTCTTGTACTGCTCACCCGCTTCCTCATTATGTCTCCTTTTACCATCTATCTCCCACACTTCACATGTTTGTGTATTCCTTTTCGTTTGCTTCCACCCTTTCTTCTGTACAAGAGCCTCTCCAGCATTCAGGGTGGCGGGCAGCTATGGATAAAAAGATACAGTCCTTCCCTATGGGCCAACATAACTTAAGAGTTAGTGCACACTGAATAGTGAAATAAAGAACCTACATGTACAAGTGAAATGCGTTAACAACGCAGAGCACTACGAAATGCAGCAAAGCGGACACTAATTTATACTGTGTCCTGCATTTCTACAAGTGTTTTTACTTCAAAAACTCACTTTAATACTGGTGATTGGCATGACTGCAGCTATGGATAAAAAGATACAGTACGTCCCTATGGGCCAACATAACTTAGAGTTAATGCACACTGAATAGTGAAATAAAAAACCTACATGTACAAGTGAAATGCACTAACAACGCAGAGCACTACGAACTGCAGCAAAGCGGACACTAATTTATACTGTGTTTCCTGCACTTTTCCAAGTGTTTTTACTTCAAAAACTCACTTTAATACTGGTGATTGGCATGGCTGCTTGAAATCTATGTTGACTGCCACCATAAACATGTATATTAATGGTTAATGCAATATCCTTGTTGTTATTAGGCCAAAAATGTTTATCATGATGAGATATTTTTGTAATATTAAAGGATATTACTTGCTTATGATGATGAAAATCTGTTAGTACAAGAGTATCTATTTTTACAGCTAATTTCTGTTGGTTATTTGTTCATGCCAATTTTCACATTGTGCAGGAAGGTAAAGAACAAGCTCTCTATTTTGATGCTCACATCGTGGACGCACATAGACGAAGACATGATGTTCGCGGATGTAGATGCAGATTCTTAGTTCGCTACGACCACGACCAATATGAGGTACGCCGCCGTTTTGGTATTCTACTCCTCCTTTAGCTTTCATGGAATTGATAAAGAAAATAAGTTAAGCAACAGGCAACCTTCTTTCAATCTGGGTGGGTTGATGGATCAGCTAGTGCTCTGAACTTTTCATTGTGCATTAGCAATCCAACAGCGGCAATGCTAGCTACACTCTGCACATGTTCATAGTTCTCTCTCACTTCATGATTCATAGAGATTTACTGCGTCGACATTTTTCTTTTTATTCGATTGAGTTCATTAGCTTTCGATTCAAAACACGAAAAAACTTCGACTTTGCTAACGGGACGAAACATGACGTTGTTCGAGTTTATTGTTGAGCTGAATCTCTTTGTTCGATTCTGTTTATTATCAAACCAAGCACAGGCAACAAGTTCAATGTATAGCATCATTAAAATACTAGAAATATACAGTGCAATGCATCATTAAAATACTGGAAATCTACGGCGCCTTTTCTGTGCGCAGTGTGCTGCGGCAACACCCCGCCCCGTCACTCAGTGCTGATAATGTCATCGGGAGGCACCGTAAAATAGTAGAAGTTTACGATCTCTCATGTGTGTAGTTCGTCGTCTCTTGTGTAAAATCATTTTTTGCCACAAAAAAGTCATTGGGAGACGTCGGGCACTACGGTCGACACGCACTATGCGACATTGTGGACAACTTTTATATGTCAAAAGGAGGTGAGAGAGATGAAATTTGGGAATATGTATATATGCATTCTTGTAGGGGGTCCTCTTGTGCAACAGCAAGAACAGTATCATTGTCGCTGGGCCCCTTCTAATGCGCAGTTGAGTTTCACTCACCGCTCCTTGTTTACAGAAATGCGGGGCGGTGAGTGAAATGTAGGTATTGTTGACGTCGAACATTGCGCACTGGCAGGGACGAGTGATGGCTGTATTTAGGGTGGACTTTATGAATCCTTATTTTACGTTCGTTCATGCGGCGCACGAGGGCTTAAACCTACACTACAAACAACAATTTGAACAAGTTTTATCCATGTTACCTAATCCTTTCTCTACTCGTTTGATTGCTGGATTTTCTAACTTTTTATATTATATATAAGGGTGAATTACAGGGACCTCCCCTGTGAGTTTGCATAATTACAGGTTGCGCCCTCTATTTTTCGAAATTACATTTATGGATTTACCTCCCCTCTTAAGTTTTCCTAGTTTACAAAAAATGCTGCTTCCGTTAGAAATATGGATGAAAAATGATAAAATCAGCCAAATTATTTCATGATATTTCAATTTTAGTATATTTCCCTTTGTAATGACTCTACATTGAAAGGTGTGACGTTTTCATTTATGAAAAATGATAAAATATGCCAAATAATTTTATGATATTCAAATTTTATCTTCTATAATAACTCTACATTGAAAAAGGTGCGTTGCATTTTACCTTTTGTAATGAATCTAGAATCTTTATAAAATGATAAAAGTGAAATATCATAAAGTAATTTTTGCTGATTCTATCGTTTTTCATCCATATGAAAGGGCTTTTTTGTAAATTGGGGAAACATGGAGGGGGAGGTAAATGTAATTTCGAAAGATAGAGGGGTGCAACCTGTAATTATGCAAACTCCCAGGGGAGGTCCCGCTAATTAACCCTTATATAAAATGCAACCTCTTCTAAATCATCTAAATTAGACGTGTTCAAAAAGACAGGGCCTGGGGGCCGGCCCGAAAAAAACCCGGTAGGCCCGGCCCGGGAAAAGCCAGGCCTGGGTCTAGGCCGGGCTTGGGGGCCTTACAGGGCCCCATATTGGCTCGGTGCCCGGGCCGGGCCCAAATAAGCCCGGGCACCGGGCCTATCCTGGGCCCAACACTTAGGCCACGGGAAATCTCGCCTCCGGGCGGGAATTCCAATTGGAAATCCCGCTTGCTGGCGGAATTTCCAATATTGGCGGGATTTTCCGCATATTGGAAAACCGGGCCGGCCTGGGCCTGGGCCAGCCTTGGGGCGCCTTGGCAGGCTCTCTCTTTGAGAGGGGGCCCGAGCCTGGGTGGCAAAAAGCCCGAGCCCGATCGGCCCGGTCCCAACCTGGCCCGGTCGGGCTTTTTGAATAGGACTAATCTAAATGCGTTGAATGAGCTTAATAATTGTTCGTGGTTCAGCAATTAAAGGTGAAAATTTCTTGCTCCAGTTGTCCAATTCCACTACTTTAACTATCATAAACTTTCTACAATCTGCTATCCTTCAGATATTTGAAGTCGCTCCGTATTTTTCACCCTCATCGCAGGAAATAGTGCCGCTGAGAAAGGTGTGCCGGCGCCCGGAAACCGATCTACGGTTACGGCAGATCCAAGCAAGGACGGCTTCAGGATCAGCGGACGAACAAGCTTTAGTTCAGACTGTCGGCTCGTCGAGGGATCGAAATTTGATTCCTCGGAGGTTCAGGAAGCAGAGTAAGTTGATGGAAGGGAGCGGAGTCGAGACCACCACCATCGCGCTGCCGGCGCTCGCCCGCATAAAGGATCGAACCGCCCTACAAATCCAGAATGCGACTGGGTCGCAAAATGACTGCGGGAATGTTTCTGTTTTGATGTCTCCTACTTTTGGGAAGCTACCGGAGTGAAAGAGACCACGGTGGCAAGGGAATTTTGTATAAAAATTATTTTGTCAAACAGGCACGTGCCAGGGGACCGTCATTTTCCGCGCGACAGTACTCGCATCACTCATTTTTCAATGCGCAATTTACGACGGTGTCCGGACCGTAGCTTCGCTCTATTTCATCATCGTCGTCGCTAAGTCCTGGAGAAGACGAGCGACGCAGGTACTGTCGCGCGGGGCACGGGTGTCCGCTGTGTCAGATTGCTCCCATCACACTAAAATTCATTAAAAATGGCTATAATTTTTTTTATAAAAAAATATTATTGCGCACCAATCGCTGACCGACATGAGCGTTCCGCGAGGGCCGATTGCAGATTGGGCATAGCTGTGTGCAGGCACCTGGGCCTACCGGTAGGCGATTGCTGGTCACCGACCAGGGATGCGCCTGAAGAGTAGCCCCGCGACTCTTTTATTTAATGGTATTGATACGGTTCCCACATTTTTTTGTGCAGTAGAGTTTTGTAATACAAATATACGAAAAGAAATTTGTCATTTCAAACTAGTTTTTCTCTTTTCAATTTCATATGTAATATTTCTTTTTAGTTACACATTTTATTTATATAAAGGCAAAATTATGAGTTTGTCAATGATTTTTTCAAGAGGGGCGAGCTGCAGCTCCTCGTTGATATCTCTCGACGGAAGATCTCCCAGTTGGTGGTGATTCCAGCCTGGACAATGGCTCTGATGGTCAACCCATCAAACTCAGGTGATGATCCGGTGATATCATGGGCTTGTTGGCGAAATCCACGAGCGGTTTTGGAACACTGAGAGTTAATGGCCGACAAGAATTAAAGCCTTCGTGGTAGAAGATCACCCAATTGCAAATTTTGATTAATCCGATATTTTCTCTCGTTCCACTCTTTGCTAGGAAGAGACAAAAGGGACAAGAAAGAAGATCAAAATACTACGATTTCTCAAGGGAAGATGAAGACAGAGCCATCAGAATTTGGTTTTTGAATATGACCTGTGGATATGAAATTGTCTGCATGAATAATTATTCGACCTGCATATATGTACGGCCTGCATAAAGCCAAAAGCAATCTGCATATAACATTGCTGAGCATGAAGATGGTTCTGCTAGGGAAGATGTCGCCGAGGATGAAGGAAAAATTTTTAAGTGCGTTTTCTTCCACCTAGTTTTAGGTAGGAGAAACAATACAGTCGTACGATCTGGTATCCTACGGCGGAGTTGTTTTCATGGAATACCACAGTATTCAAAAAATACTATCAGCTTTATCAGTGTTACATATCCGTAGAGGCTTTGGGGTGCGTCTAGGAAAAACTCCACTAGCGGGAGGTAGGGTCAGCGGTCACCGCATGATCACCCAAGTTGAAGAAACCGAAGCCATCATTTCCGCCGCGCCCCGCCATAACCGAACCCCACTACTGGGGTGCGACTAGCCCGCACCCCACTAGTGGGGTGCGAATAGCCGCACCCCCCATAGTGGGGGGTGCGGCCAAACCGCACCCCATGAGGGGTGCGGCCAAGCCGCACCTCCTTGGGGTGCGGCCAAGCCACACCCCATGAGGGGTGCAGCCAGGCCGCATCCCATGTGGGGTGCGGCCCAAACCGCACCCCATGAGGGGTGCGGCCAGGCCGCACCCCCTTGGGTGCGGCCGAGCCAAGCCGCACCCCATGTGGGGTGCGGCCAAGCCGCGTCCCTCCCTCGGGTGCGGCCGCGCCTCGCCCGCCTTTAGATGCGGTCCAACCGCTCTCCCCCGTAGCAAGGCTGGGGTGAGTCCCCCCTCTTCCGGTTCGCCGCCCGCTTTTCGGGCTCCGTTCAGAGCAATTCCTCGTTTGTTATGCGCTCAGAGCACTTCTGAGCGCGCTCAGAGCACTTTCACATTTCGGGCACGCTCACTTTTTGTCTTTCTAGCACGCTCACATTTCCGACTCGCTCACTTTCCCGGCTCGGCTCGCTCACTTTTTGTCTTTTCAGTTTCTCACTTTTCAGGAACAGCTTGTCGCCTTTCCTCGAAGGGCAGGATGGTCATTTACGAAAAATGGTGATCTGTGGGCTCTGAACCGGAAAATATGATTCGTCCTCCCAGGTGGTTATGACGGTTACAACGACAAAATTACCGGGCTACCCCCGACCAAAGCTATAAAAGGACCCCCTAGGCTTCATTTGAGAGGACTCTGCCTGGATGACCAGAGAGAGCTCCTTGAAGATTTCCACGGATTTCTCCTTCAGCGCTTGAAGATCTCCTTCGTGGACTTGAAGTTTTCCTTTATCCCGAAAGGCGACTCGGCAGTCTCACTTTCGTTCTCACGAAAGCGGACACAGCAGTCTCACTTTCGTTCTCACGAAAGCGGACAAGGCATTCTCATTTTTGTTCTCTACCGTTCTAAGAAGGAAAAGACTTAGTTTTTTTCCGAGAGGTGGCCTGTCACCCTCGGATCGTTCTCTCTCTCTCTCTCTCCCTAATATTGTAACGAGCGACGGTCTGTCGCGCTCGAATTCTAAACACCGGATTGTAACCTCTCAGAAGATAGTGAAATTTGGTCGGCACCGCCCCGGCCGCGTGGTTTTTTTACCCTTTCCGGGTTTTTCCACGTTAAAACGTCCCAGTGTGTTCAACGAATTTCTCTGTGACTGTTTGCGCGCTTAGTTCGCTCCCGAGCTAAGGTGGTTCAATTTGACCGGTCTACCAAGAGCCCTAAGCGACCCGCAACAATTTGGCGCCGTCTGTGGGAAGGAATTCCCAAGGTTCTCTAAAGACTCATCAGAGGTAGCACTTGTCGCCAATTGCAATGGCAAGAAGAAGTGCTCGCACCACTAAAGGATCAATCCCGGAGGGGCGCGTCGACCCAGCCCCCTCCCACTCGCTCATCAATGCGCCTCTCGCAGAAGAGGCAGTGCTTACGCCTGCGTCGGTGCTGGAAGGGCGCATTCGGCAAATGGAAGAGCAGCAAGCCGAGATGCTGGCTCTCGTAAGAAATCTTGGGGCTCCTCGAGCTCCCGTTCAACCCCCAGCGTTGAACGTTCCGCCGCCCCCAGCTCCGAATCATGCTCCGGTCGAGGGAGCCGTTCGGGAAGATGAAGTCTCTGAAGATTTCTCCGACGCTGCAAGCTCCGCTCAACCTGCTCCGCCGGTCAGAGGACCGGAGGCTGACCCCCATCACCCCCGCCAAGGGAGAGCTGCTCCCGTCCGAGCATTGGAAAGAGCCACGCGAGAGGAAATACGCGACATGATAGAAGAAGAGTATGCCCAAGCAGGACGACGCGCAACTCTCGCCCGCCGTCCCGCACACCATGGCTCCCCGTTGTCTCCTCAAGTCTTGGCACATCCAATCCCGAATGGATTCAAGCTTCCCAGCATCGAGACATTCGATGGGACGGACGATCCGTTGGAACATGTCAATCACTTCACCACCGTTATGAGGATTTACAGTGCCCCTGATCAGCTCCTCTGTCAGGTGTTCCCGGCAACCTTGAAGGGGCAGGCGCGCACTTGGTTCCACTCTCTGCGGAATGGGGCCATCAACAACTTCACCGAAATGGCGCAGCAGTTCGTGGACCAATTCATAGCCAACCGCAGAATTGTCCGAGATCCCTCCCACCTCTCAGGGATTCGCCAAAACGACGGAGAGACACTCAAAGATTTTTTCTGACGCTTCACTACGGAGGCTCGACAGATCCCAGGAGTTGACCCTGAGCTCCTGCGGGGAGTTTTCCTTGGAGGACTCCGCCCAAGTGGCTTCTACTCAGCTCTCATGAGAGAAACCGTACCAAGTTACCCTGACCTCGTTCACCGAGTTGAAGCTCAAATAGCTGCTGACGAGGCCATCGAAGCACACCGTCGGTAGTTCGAAGGAAGCCAAGGAAGGAAGAGGGGTTCAGACCAAGCCCCTCGCGGACGAGATGAACGACGCGGCGAGGAGCGCCGTGGTGACGAACGTCGCCGTGACCCCCGAAGAGACCTGGGACCGCAGCCGCCCAGGACCTACACCCCGTTGAACACTACTAGAACGAATGTACTCTACGTCATTCAAAACAACCCAGAACTCCGCGCACCTCGGGCGTTAGCCCCAAACCCAAGGGGCGACCAGTCCAGGTACTGCGAGTTCCATCGGGGAACCGGGCATACCACTGAAGAGTGTACCAGACTTAAAGACGAAATCGAGCGTCTCGTCCGCTAGGGACTCCTAGGGAGATTCCTACAAGGCCAGGTTCCCAATCAGCCTCAGCAGCCTAGGGATGCAAGGGAATAGCCTCCCGCTCCCTGGGGCGCGCAAGGAGGAAGGCAGATGGTGGGAGAAATCGAAACGATCGCTGGACCTCCCGTCCTGGCGGCGCAAATCCTCTCGATAGCCAAACCCCCGAGGGACCACGAAGACAAGAAGCTCAAACAGGACATTACGATCGCTTTCGGGGAAGAAGACCTGCAAGGATTACGACTACCGCACCAGGATCCACTCGTGATCAGCGCAGGGATTGAGGATCCTTGCTTCAATGTGAAGAGAATATTGGTCGATAACAGAAGCTCAGTTGATGTTCTGTTCCTTTCTACTTTGAAAAATATGAAGCTCACAAAGGATCAGCTCAGCCCTGCGGCCGGGCCCATCTACGGCTTCGACAATCGACCTGTCCCTGTTCAAGGCATGATCACTCTCCTAGTCACATTGGGCGAGTTTCCAAGACAGTCAACGCACAGCATCCAGTTCGTGGTGGTGGAATCCACCTCCGCCTATAATGCCATCTTCGGGAGACCGCTCCAGTCTATCTTCGGAGCAGTCCCATCCATTCCGCATCTGGCTATGAAGTTCCCGACCGCCGCGAGCATAGGGGTCCTAAGAGGAAACCAAGAGGCAGCTAGAACCTGCTATCTGAAGCAGGCTCAACCAGTGAAGGCAACCGCTCTCAACATCAATAACCTCGATCTACGAGACGAAGCTACTTTGCAGCGAGGAGCACCCGTTGAAGGACTAGTAGAAGTGCCACTCTCCCAGCAAGACCCGACTCGGACTGTCCAGGTCGGGTCGCTCTTGTCGCAAGAAGAACGAGAAGAGTTCACAACCTTCCTATAAGAGAACAAAGACATCTTCGCTTGGAGCCCGGAAGACATGCCCGAGGTAGATCCTGAAGTCATTTATCACTCTTTAAACATCAATCCTGCCTGCAGGCCTGTAATTCAAAAGAAGAGGAACTTTGCCCCCGAGCGACTGAAAGCGATCGAGGAGGAAGTAGCTAAACTCCTCGAGGCACGGTTCATACGCGAAGCGGAATACCCCACGTGGCTTGCCAACGTGGTCATGGTGAAAAAGGCCTCCGGGAAATGGCGAATGTGCGTCGACTACAGCAATCTGAACCAGGCATGTCCAAAGGACAGCTTCCCCCTCCCGAGAATCGACCAGCTCGTCGACGCGACGGCCGGCCACGAGCTACTCAGCTTCATGGATGCCTATTCAGGTTACAACCAGATAAGGATGAACCCCGTGGACGAGGAGCATACCGCCTTCCGCACCGACTGAGGAGTCTACTGCTACAAGGTGATGCCCTTCGGTCTCAAAAATGCCGGAGCCACCTATCAAAGGCTAATGAACAAGGTCTTCAAAAATCTCATCGGGGAAACGATGGAGGTTTACGTGGACGACATGCTGGTGAAAGCCGTCCACCGTTGCGACCACTTGAAAGACTTGGGAAAGTGCTTTCAACTTCTCCGTCGCTTCCAGATGCGGCTCAATCCCAGCAAGTGCGCGTTTGGTGTGACGGCGGGAAAGTTCTTAGGTTTCATGGTAACCCATCGGGGGATTGAGGCCAACCCCGAGAAGATCAAGGCGTTAGAGGATATGTCGCCACCTCGCTCAATTAAGTAAGTGCAACGCCTGAATGGGAGGATCGCTGCGCTATCCCGTTTCTTGTCACGAACGGGAGACAAGTACCTCCCCTTCTTCAAAATCCTCCGGGGAGCGCGCCACTCCGGCTTCCAGTGGACTGACGAGTGCCAGGTGGCGTTTGAACTACTCAAACAATACCTGGCTTCGCCACCGCTTCTGTCAAAGCCCACCCCCAGAGAAACTCTATTTTTATACCTGGCAGTGTCGCCTATGGCTCTTAGCTCAGTGCTCGTGAAATATGAAGGAGGGGTGCAACGACCAATCTACTACCTCAGCAAAGTCCTCTCCAACACCGAAACCAGATATCCAGCAGCGGACAAGACAGCTTTGGCCCTTGTCTTTTCGGCGATGAAGCTTCGGCCCTACTTCCAGGCTCATATAGTAAAAGTGTTGACACAACTCCCACTGCGAGCAATCCTCCAGAAACCAGAAGTCTCAGGAAGACTAGTGAAGTGGGCCGTAGAACTCGACGAGTTTGACATCCAATTCCTGCCCCAACCAGACATCAAGTCACACGTACTCGCCGACTTTGTTGTAGAGTACACCACCCCACCAGAAGCATCTCCCGTCGAAGACACCACTAGCCCCCGTTGGACTCTCTATGTCGACGGTGCCTCTGGAGCTGAAGGGGCCGGAGTGGGACTGCTCCTCATAAGTCCCGATGGGATTACCTTGGATTACGGCCTCCGGTTGAAGTTCCCCGCGACAAACAACATTGCAGAGTACGAGGTGCTGATCGCCGGTCTTCGGCTCGCCATCGATTGCAAAGTAGAGAACCTAACTATCTACGCAGACTCTCAACTCGTAGTCTCACAAGTCGAAGGAGACTACGAGGCCAAGAACGACCAGATGGCTAAATACCTCGCATTCGCAAAATTACTCCTCCAGAAGATCCCGTCGTATCAAATTCTACACATTCCCCGGGAGCAGAATTCCAGGGCTGATGCTCTATCCAAACTCGCCACTTCACCCTCCAGCTACCAGTCTCGAAGACGCCGAATAGAAGAGATTATGATTCCGAGTATTCAAGGTCCGTGGGAAGTCGCAACCATCCACCAGGAAGAGTCATCCTGGATGACCCCATTACGAGCTTACCTCGAGCACGGACACCTCCCTGAAGATCGCTTAGAAGCGCGAAGATTACGGATGCGGGCGGCATCATTCACTATTGTAGACGGGGAGCTTTACAAGCGGGCGTTCTCGGGATCATACCTCAAGTGCTTACCGGCGGGCGAGGCAGACTACGCCCTCAGAGAAGTGCACGGGGGAGTCTGCGGAGAGCAACTAGGCGGGAAGGCGTTGGCACAAAAGATACTACGCCAAGGCTTCTACTGGCCAACAATGAAGAGGGACGCAGCCGAGCTAGTCCAAAAGTGCAGGAGCTGTCAGCTGCATGCCAACGTACCTCATCAGCCCCCAGTCGCGCTCTCCACACTCCAAAGTGCGTGGCCGTTCGCGCAATGGGGAATCGACCTCCTCGGCCCCCTACCTCCAGCATCCGGGCAGAGGAAGTTCATCATCTTAGCCATCGATTACTTCACCAAGTGGGTAGAAGCGGAGCCCATATCCAAAATCACAGAAGAGAACACTAAACAATTTGTCTGGAAGAACATCGTCTGCCGCTTCGGTATCCCAGCAACAATCATTGCCGACAACGACACTCAGTTCACTGGGAAGTCCTTCACTAAGATGTGCGAGGACCTGAGGATCGACCTTCGTCATACCGCCGTAGCACATCCGCAAACCAACGGACAAGTAGAAGTTACGAACCGCACCATCCTCAAAGGGTTGAAGACGCGCCTGGAAGAAGCTGGGGGACAATGGGTAGACGCACTCCCAAACGTACTATGGGCAGATCGGACAACAGAGAGGACTCCTACAGGGGAGACGCCATATAACCTCTGTTACGGTACTGAAGCTGTCATCCCCATTGACATCGGCGTTCCGAGCACTCGAGTACTAACCTTCGATCCCAGCAAGAATGACGGCCTGCCACGGGAAAATCTCGACCTAATCCCCAAAGTCCGGGACGACGCCGCCCAACGTGCCGCATCCTACCAAAGGCGTGTAGCCCGAATCTATGACAGGAGGGTGAAGCCTAAGCCAATCAACGTGGGAGATCTCGTCTTACGCAGCATCGAGGCAGCCGACAAAGGCCCCCAAGGAGATAAGCTCTCACCGACATGGGAAGGCCCATACGTTGTCACTACGGTCGTAAAGCCCGGAACATACAGGCTCAGAACAGCGGAAGGGAAGACTCTACCACGCACCTGGAACGCCCAGAACCTGCGCCGCTTTTACCAGTAATACAAAGTCTTCTATCACGCGAAAAGTCGCGAGCGCAGACTCGTGCAAATTTATCTTATATTACCTATTATGTACAAAGCCGCGAGCTCAGACTCGTGCAAACTTATCTTATAATTTCTATGCAAAGCCGCGAGCGCAGACTCGTGCGAACTTATCTTGTGTTACAAAAACTATGCGCAAAACGATTTCCTACTATAAAAATGTGTGCTTTGACACCTATATCCAATTAAGAATTTTTTTTTTTATGTTTGGGCCCTGCCCTAGGGACTTCGCACCGCCGTCGATTGAAGGTTCTCCCTTCTCCTCCGCCGTAGAGTCTCGGCGTCGTAGGGGCCTGCCCCCCTTACGTTCGCCCCCGGTTTGAATACACAAGCTATTCACCGACCATGTTGGGGCCCTGCCCTAGGGACTTCGCACCGCCGTCGATTGAAGGTTCGCCCTTCTCCTCCGCCGTAGAGTCTCGGCGTTGTAGGGTCCTGCCCCCCGTACGTTCGCCCCCGGTTTGAATACACCAGCTATTCACCGGCCATCTCAGGGCCCTGCCCCGGGGACTTCGCACCGCCGTCGATTGAAGGTTCGTCATTCTCTTCCGCCGTAGAGTCCCGACGTCGTAAGGGCCTGCCCCTCTTACGTTCGCCCACGGTTTGAATACACTAGCTATTCACCGGCCAAATTTATTATATAAAAGCCGCGAGCCCAGACTTGCGCAAATTTATGAAAAGTCGTGAGCCCAGACTCACGCAAACTTATCTAACATTTTTGGAAGACCATCAAGCTACTCAGGTACCGACTCTAAAAAGGCAGGCTCACCGCAACCTCCAACACAACCGCTGGACAGCACACCTGCAACCTATCAAGGCAAGATAAAAGCTTCGCTCATAACAAAGGCCGAGCAACGATCCCCAGCACGCCACGAAGATAACAATGATCAAAGTCGCCACAGAAAAATAAAAACCTCCGAACTCCTCCGCGCAGAAGTCCGGACTCCGAAGGTTTGGGGGGCTTATGTTACATATCCGTAGATGCTTTGGGGTGCGTCTAGGAAAAACTGCACTAGCGAGAGGTAGGGCCAGTGGTCACCTCATGATCACCCAAGTTGAAGAAACTGAAGCCACCATTTCCGCCGCGCCCCGCCATAACCGAACCCCACTACTGGGGTGCGACTAGCCTGAACCCCACTAGTGGGGTGCGAATAGCCGCACCCCCTTGGGGTGCGGCCCAAACCGCACCCCATGAGGGTGCGGCCAAGGCGCACCCCCTTGGGGTGCGGCCCAAACCGCACCCCATGAGGGGTGGCCGCACCCCCTTGGGTGCGGCCGAGCCAAGCCGCACCCCATGTGGGGTGCGGCCAAGCCGCGCCCCTCCCTCGGGTGCGGCCGCGCCTCGCCCGCCTTTAGATGCGGTCCAACCGCTCTCCCCCGTAGCAAGGCTGGGGTTAGTCCCCCTCTTCCGGTTCGCCGCCCGCTTTTCGGGCTCTGTTCAGAGCAATTCCCCGTTCGTTACGCGAACAGAGCACTTCTGAGCGCGCTCAGAGCACTTTCACATTTCGGGCACGCTCACTTTTTGTCTTTCTAGCATGCTCACATTTCCGACTCGCTCACTTTCCAGACTCGGCTCGCTCACTTTTTGTCTTTTCAGTTTCTCACTTTTCAGGAACAGCTTGTCGCATTTCCTCGAAGGGCAGGATGGTCATTTACGAAAAATGGTGATCCGTGGGCTCTGAACCGGAAAATATGATTCGTCCTCCCAGGTGGTTATGGCGGTTACAACGGCAAAATTACCGGGCTACCCCCGGCCAAGGCTATAAAAGGACCCCCTAGGCTTCATTTGAGAGGACTCCGCGTGGATGACCAGAGAGAGCTCCTTGAAGATTTCCACGGATTTCTCCTTCAGCGCTTGAAGATCTCCTTCGTAGACTTGAAGTTTTCCTTCATCCCGAAAGGCGACTCGGCAGTCTCACTTTCGTTCTCACGAAAGCGGACACAGCAGTCTCACTTTCGTTCTCACGAAAGCGGACAAGGCATTCTCACTTTCGTTCTCTACTGTTCTCAGAAGGAAAAGACTTAGTTTCTTTCGAGAGGTGGCCTGTCACCCTTGGATCATTCTCTCTCTCTCTCTCCCTAATATTGTAACGAGCGGCGACCTGTCGCGCTCGAATTCTAAACACCGGATTGTAACATCTCAGAAGATAGTGAAATTTGGTCGGCACCGCCCCGGCCGCGTGGTTTTTTTACCATTTCCGGGTTTTTCCACGTTAAAACGTCCCAGTGTGTTCAACGAATTTCTCTGTGACTGTTTGCGCGCTTAGTTCGCTCCCGAGCTAAGGTGGTTCAATTCGACCGGTCTACCAAGAGCCTTAAGCGACCCGCAGCAATCAGTATTGTCGGTATTTCGATCAATCATGTTGTTTTTGTAGAAACCAACAACTTGATGTTATAATTAAGAGTATATATATAGTTATTGCTTCTAGAAATTCAATTATTATTAAGAATGCATCCAATTTGAAGTTTAGTTTTGTTAAGGATCTATAAAAATAATAAAGCTTGAAACATTTTGCTCTCAACATTGCTCGTTTGGCGCAACCGCGGTTCCCGCGGCGCAGATGAAATCCGCGCGTTTTCCGCGGGATTTAGCGGCGGGGCGGATCTCAACCGCTCGACCACGGCCCCACCAAACGCGTTGTTTTCGCGGCAGAGCGGTGCCGTCCGTGCGACCGGTGCGGCGCGGATGAAATCATATTTTGCCGCATAATTATGCATCTAAAAAGGTAAAAAAGCAAGTTGTTGAAATCAAAATTTTAAGTTGTCATAATTATTATATTATATAATCATAACTAATGAGAGAATAGAAAGGGAGAGAGAGAGTGGCGGAGGGTGTCAAGCGTGAGGTTGCAAGATGTGGGGTATATATTTTTATTGTACAGTTTATTAGATATTGACTGAGAGCCGTCAGTGTCATCACACCGTGACATTGTCGCTTCTGAGTCGGATAATTACGTGCATGTATCACTGTGCGGAAGCAAATATAGCCATATGATCGTGATTCCTGAAAATATACGCCCGTAATTATGTACTACGATTAATACTGACTGTATTTTAGGTCAATCATGTGCAAAAAATTGTTCTAGCGGAAATAGACAGTGGGATTGTCGATTCCGCACGACGATCTTAGGTGACTGTTGCAACTGCGAACAGTGTTGGAGCACATGCCTATCACTCGGTATAATATAATATTAAAGGACAGTGTTATTGGCAAACTTATTTACACTAATAACAGCTCATTGTTAATGACAGATAATGGCAGACCAAGAGAAAAAATAAATAAAATTAATTCAATATAATCTAAGTTATACAAAATTTGCAATAATTAGAACTTTCTAAATTCTTCAAAAATTTATAGAAAGCTATATATATGTTAGATAGTATATGAATAATTAGTTAAAACTAGTAGAACCAAAAGAGCCGTCAAAACTAGCTGCATATATTGCTCCATACTTAAGAGCTCCATTGTTTTACAACCTTCCAATTAGCCAAAAATTGTACATCCAAAAGATATCAGTTAATAATGCACGCATAAATGAATAGAATGTAGAAATTAGATATTTGCAACATCATCACCAATGAAGTTCGAAAATATGTTGGAATACCAATTTTTTTCCATCGTGTCCATAGGGAGACTTTGAGGTGTACAAGCAACTGCTGAAATTTGGGAGAATACATTAGAGTCATGGTTTCTTCCTCCATTAGAGATTTTGAATCTACAAAAATTTTAAAAAATTAGATCATTTAAACCAAAAAATCGGTAGAAAGGGGGCATGAAAACATAGGTTTGTAGAAGATGAACAACAAAAAAAAACAAAAAATAGATATGAAAACATCTCAGATCTAAGAGAAATCGGCAAAAAAAAAAATTCAAAGGGAAAGGAAGTTTCGAATGACCTAGATTTGGGGAAGGAGGAATCAGGAGTGACAACACATGGTTGGGGGGATCCAGCATCGACGAAGGTGGCGAGCGGCGGTGGTGAGCGGCGATCGGAGCTGAGGAAGGAAGCGAAGAGGCTCGCGATCGGGAATGGGGTTGGGCACGGCTTTCACGAAGGGGGAATAGCTGGGCTGACAATAAGTGTGATAAAGGAGAAAAGAAAAATGAGTTAACCCTAAATAAATTGATTTTACCAATAGCTAAATACGATTTGCCAATAAAATTTGGGAGGTGTTAAAAGCACCGCAGTTTTGGCTATGTGCACCGGAATTTGTACGAGTTATTACGCTCCTTTTAGAAATACGCTTTGTCCATGCATTTTTAGAAAAAGTGTTCAACACGAAAGTTGTAGATCTCGTCGAGATCTACAACTTTCGTGTTGAACACTTTTCCTAAAAATGCACGCACAAGGCGTATTGCCGCCCTGATTGAAACATGGGCGTAACTATAGCGATTTTTTGGAAATACGCCTTGTGCGTGCATTTTTAGGAAGAGAAATACTTAGGTAGGTTCTCGCACCTAATAATAGGTGGGGGAAAAATACAGCCGTACGATCTTAGATCGGACGGTATCTAAAATACTGACATTATTTATTATTTATAAATACATGAGTATTTAGGAAAATACCACCGTATGATCTCAAATCAACGGCTTAGATGGGCTCCCTCTCACCTATTATTAGGTGAGAGATACTCACCAAATTTTTTTTTCTTTTAGGAAACGTGTTCAACACGAAAGTTGTAGATCTCGACGAGATCTACAACTTTTGTGCTGAACACTTTTCCTAAATATGCCTATACAAAGCGTATAAAAAAAACACGTAAAAATACGGTACACATAGCCAAAACTGCGGTGCTTTTAACAATTCCCAATTTATCCAATATTAAAAAAGTTGGAGATTCCATTCCATCACAGCAAAAAGAAATGACAGTTATACTGAAATCGAGTCCGTCACACTTCGGGATTATCAGAGAGAGGCGAGGTGGAGATGGTAGCAGATCTGAAAGGAAACCCGGCCTCCGTCGGCTATCGCATGCCGGCGGAGTGGGAGCCGCATCGGCAATGCTGGATGGGTTGGCCCGTGAGTTTCCCGTTATCCCCCCCCTCCTTTTGATCCTCCAAAGCAAAGTAAAAGCATAAAGTTACAGTTTCGATCTACTTTTGAATTCTCCGATTCCAGTCTCATTCCGCGTGTCTGCTCTTTTCTAAAGCAGATTATAATCTTGAGAGCAGGACGATTATAATGTCCTTTGGAAGTACCACGAGCTTGTTTCTCGTTTATATTGGAATCTAATTCGTAGATTTTCCGGATCTCCTGCTTTGCCTCGCTTTTAATCTCAGTCGGATGCACTGTTTTGACGGAATCTCCCATTTAGTGTTGGTATTTGTATGCATGTGCTGCAGCAATGGTTCTCAGATCTGATGATTGATTCGATTCCTCTTTTTAGGGTTCTTTTTCAAATCTGATCTATTCTCTTTAAGGACATGATGTTTTTGTTGTGATTGTGTGCCGGCTGTTTATCTTAATAGTATCCCCAGTATTGTTTAGGAAGGGCGTAAAGTCTTGTGGTAATGGAATGAACATCTGTACTTTATCTAGCTTCATGTTTACGATTCCAACCTCAAAAGAGTATAGCAATGAGAGAAGAATGGAGTATAGCGTGTGGATGAATTTTGTTCATAATATTACCACCAATTGTAATATGCTAAACAACTTTATTGGTAAAACGTCAACATTGTAATTGTAAATTGTATTATAGTTGATGGGGTCACCCTCAATTTATAAGAATTCCGGCCTGCGAATAGCCGGAATCCCATGACCCCCACTCCCTTAGTGGGCAGTTAGAAGAGAAACCGCCACGCCCGCGATCACGCGCACGATCCGCACCCTAACCGCCAACCGACCGCCGCCCACGACGCGCCAACCGACCACCGCCGCGCCGCCCGCGGCTGCCGCCAAGACCGGCGATCGGGCGTCGGCCGACCGCCATTGGCTGCGCACCCACGGCGCGCGGCCGTCTCGCCGCCCGACCGGACTCAGCCGCGCGCCACGGGAGCGCGACTGCCAAGGCCGGCGCCCGGCTAGCGGTCATCGCCGCGAGGCCGACCTCCCGGTCGGCCTTGGCGCGCGGCCGTCTCGTCGCCGGGCCAGACTCGGCCGCGCGACCGCCAAGGCCGGCGGTCGGCCGCCCTTGGCCGCGCGCACACGATGCGCGATCGTCTCGCCGCCCGGCTAGGCTAGGCCATGCGCCACGGGCGCGCAACCATCGCCACGAGGCCGACATCCCGGTCGGCCTTGGTCGTGCACTCGTAGGCGCGCAACCATCAAAGACCGGCGACTGGACGGCCGCCCGTAGCCGCGCCTGAGGCGCGTGGCTGTCTTGCCGCCCGGCCAGGCTAGGCCACGCGCCACGGGCGCGCAACCATCGCCGCGAGGCCGACCTCCCGGTCGGCCTTGGTCGCGCGCCCGCAGGCGTGCAACCATCAAAGACCGGCGACCGGCCAGCGGCCGGCCGCCTGTAGCCGCGCCAGATTGCACACGACCGTCTTGTCGCCCGTCCAGGCTAGGCCACGCGCCACGGGCGCGCGACCATAGCCGCGAGGCCGACCTCCCGGTCGGCCTTGGTTGCTCGCCCGTAGGCGCGCGACCATCGAAGACTGGCGACCGGCCAGCGGACGGCCGCCCGTAGCCGCGCGCCCCTACGACGGGCGATCGTCTTGCCGCCCGACCGAACCCCGGCCGGCCGGTTCGGCCGCGCGGCCGGGGGGCTGCCGCGACCTTGCGGCCTTACGGCAGGCCGCCCGGGGCCGGCCTTCTCCCCGGTCGGTCGCCCAAGGCCGTCCTTCCTTGCGGCCGACCTTCCTCCTGGCCGGCCGCCCGAGGCCCGCCTTCCTCCTGGCCGGGCACCCTTCCTCGTCGGCCGGTCTCCTCCCCGGCGGCGTTCGACGCCGGCCGGGCCTTCCGCCACCATCCGATCCTCGTGTGCACTCTTCACCTTCCGATTGGCGGGTAACCACCCGCGTAACCGCCAGTGTAACCACCCGTAGTGGGCGGGTGCAGATATCCGAAATAACCTTGGTTTGCGTATAAAGAAATATCTAATTAACACACATCGTGATCCTTATAAAATCAGTCTGCGTTTAGTATATTGGGTAGTTACGGTCTGCGATTATCCGCAGTAACCACCGTAACCACCACTGAGCCTTTAAATAGAACCCCAAGACTTCTCTTTTTTTTCATCTTATTCTCTTCCTTCTTCCTCCTAAGTTTAAGAGAGAGAGAGAGAGAGAGAGAGAGAACTCTCTTGAAGATCTCCCTCCTCTTCGAAGCCTCCCTTGAAGGAATCTTCAAGCGCTTCGAAGACAGACGAAGATCTTTGTCCTTCTTCGAGCATCCCGACGGCCGTCCGGCAACTTGCGCTCCAAGTTCCAGAGTGCGCCCAAGTTCTAGAGCACGCCAAGTTCCAGAGCTCGCCAAGTTCCAGAGCGCGCCAAGTTTCAGAGCGCGCCCAAGTTCCAGAGCGCGCCCATGTTCCAGAGCGCGCCCAAGTTCCAGAGCGCGCCCAAGTTCCAGAGTACGCCCAAGTTCCAGAGTACGCCCAAGTTCCAGAGGACGCCAAGTTCCAGAGCGCGCCCAAGTTCCAGAGCACGCCCAAGGTCCAGAGCGCGCCAAGCTCCAGAGCACGCCCAAGCTCCAGAGCACGCCCAAGTTCCAGAGCATGCCCAAGTTCTAGGGCACGCCCAAGTTCCATGGCACTGTGCTCTTCACCACTGCAAAGAAGAAGACTGAGCTTCGAGAGTGGCGGCTTCTCACCCTCCGAACGCTTCTCTCTCTCTCCCCCCAAGTTGTAACGAGGAGCGGTTTGTCTCCCTCAGTCTCTCAAGTAAGCCCTGTAAAGAAGCCGTAAATAGTGAAGTTTGGTCGACACCGTCCCGGCCACGTGGTTTTTCATCCCTTTCCGGGGTTTTCCACGATAAAAAAGATCCCTTGCCAACCGTCTCGCTTCTCTGTGACTGCTTGCGCGCTCGTCCGCTCCCGGGCTAAGACGGTCAATTTCGGACCGGTTTAAGGGGCCTCGAGTAGACCGCAACAGTTTGGCGCCGTCTGTGGGAAGGAGTTCCCCAAAGCTCTAAAGATTCGGAAGACAGTATCCTTCACCCAACGATATTCGTGACTAGAGACATGGCAAGAAGAAGCACTCGTACCACCCAAGGCTCGGTCCGCGAAGGGCACGGTGGACCCTGTCCTTCTCATTCCCTTATCAGCGCGCCCCGTTTGGAAGAGACGGTAGTCGCACCAGCAATCGCGCTGACGTGACGAATGGTCCAAATAGAGGAACAACAAGCTGAAATGCTGAACCTCTTACGGAACCTAGGAGCGGCTAGGTCTCCTGTAGAACCCCCCGCACCAGTCAATGCACCCCCTCCGCCTCCGCGTCAAGCCGCAGAAGACAACCAAGAAGAGGACTCAGAGTTCTCGGCAGCAGCAAGTACAACACACCCCGCCCGTCTGGCCAGGCCCGCCGAAGCCGACCCGCAGCATCCCCACCAAAGGGCAGGTATCCCCGAGAACCTCCCCGAAAGATTAACCCGAGAAGAAGTTAGAGAGCTGATAGTAGAAGAGTACGACCAGGTCGGCCGCCAAGCAGCTCGCATATATTGCCCCGCTTACAACGGGTCCCCGTTGGCTCCCGAAGTTCTGGCACATCCGATCCCAGGAGGATTCAAACTTCCGAACATGGAATCCTACGACGGGATCGAGGTCCCCCTAGAGCACGTAAATCACTTCTCCACCAGCCTTCAGATTTATAACGTCCCCGATCAACTGCTCTGCCAGGTATTTCCGGCTACTCTGAAAGGCCAGGCGAGAACTTGGTTTCATTCTATCCGGAGCGGGACTATCCGGAACTTCATCGAACTGACGTAGCAGTTTCTGGACCAATTCATCGCGAACCACCGAATAGTAAAGGACCCTTCCCACCTCTCGGGAATCAGACAAAGTGAAGGGGAAACCCTTAAGGAATTCTTTCGCCGGCTCACTACCGAGGCCCGTCAAATTCCCGGGGTGGATCCCGAGCTCCTTCGGGGAGTATTCCTTGGAGGACTCCGACCGAGCGGATTCTACTCTGCCCCGATGAGGGATACGGTTCTTAGCTATCCTGATCTTGTGCATAGAGTTGAGGCACAAATCGCAGTTGACGAAGCGATCGAAGCTCACCGCCGACAGTTCGAGGGAATGGTAAAGAAGAAGAGAGAAGATCCAGCCCCAAAGAGACAAGAGGAACGCCGAGGGAATGTACGCCATCAAGATCGTCCCGACAACATGCCCCCTCGAACTTACCAAGAGTATGCACCACTCAACACCTCCCGCACAAACGTGCTCTACGCAATACAAGACAACCCGACATTGCAAAGACCAAGAGACCTCCCCCAGGGTAGGGGAGATCAATCAAAGTACTGTGAGTTTCACCGAGGCACAGGGCACGCCACTAAGGAATGCATCAAGCTTAAAGATGAGATAGAGCGTCTCATCCGACAAGGTATCCTCGGAAGGTTCTTACAAGATCAGACGCGAAATCAGCCAGCGAATGGAAGAAGAGAGCAGCCGCCCGATCGTCAGGGCGTGCCAGGGGACATGCAAGTAGTTGGGGTAGTGGAAACCATCTCGAATCCCCCTTTCCCTGCTGTCAACTCCATCGCCCAACCAACCGAAACGACCAGCTTCGGGGATGAAGACTTAAAGGGGCTGCTCGTTCCACATCAGGACCTGCTGGTTATCAGCGCAGAAATCGGCGATCCCAGCTTCCGCGTCAAGCGGGTGCTGGTGGATAACGACAGCTCAGTCAACGTTATGTTCATGCCCACTCTCCTCAGCATGAAGATCCAGCAAGAGAACCTCCAGCCAGCCTCCGGACCAATCTACGACTTCAATGACAGTCCTGTCCCAGTCAAAGGCACCATCATTCTCCCTGTGACTTTGGGGGATTTCCCGAAGCGGGCAACCCACGACATACAGTTCGTAGTGGTAGAGTCAGAGTCGCCTTACAACGTGATTTTTGTCCGACCATAGCAGGTACTATTCGAAGCCATCCCATCCATCCCGCACCTCGCAATGAAGTTCGTCACCCCGGGTGGAGTCAGAGTCGTTCGTGGAAACCAGGAGGCAGCGCGTGCATGCTATCTCCAGCAAATGAAGCCCGGACAAGGAGCTGCCAGGTGCGCCAGCACATCCAGAACCTTAAATCCCCAAAAAACTAGGAATCGGGCAGAACTGCCCTACTATATTCCGAATTCGACAAGTTTCCTTAAAAACTCTTGTTTGTAATAGCTATCCTAAAAAGTGGTGAGTTTGCGCTTACGCAAGAACTACTGTGTGCTAAATTTCGAAATGCTTTATTTTCCTTCAAAACCTGCTATCACAGGAACATTCAGAGGCTAGTCACCCCTAGCTGCATCGTGAACTATGACATTAATGGGACCTACCCATCTCTTCATCAATCCTGCCAATGCCAGGAATGACTGCCATGCTCAAGAAACATGCTCACACGCGTACAGTTGCTATCTTAAGCGGTCGCAAACTTATATTTGCACGCGAATTATTTTATGTTTAAATTTGGTTAGGCATATTTGTGTGCTTCTAATTCTACTATCTCAGGAACACCTCGAGGAACGACCTTTTCGGTCATAGGCAGCCCGCATCACAACGACCTCATTGCCACAACTCGAAGGTTTGCCCTTCGCTCACGCAGTAGGTCGCCATATTGCTAGGGCCTACCCGCTCGCACTCGCAAACTGTTCGAAGCGTCCGCCCTTCACCGCTCCTATCAACGACATCCCCCGGGTCGGTAACGCGGACCTCCCACTACTCAGCTCGAAGCGTCCGCCACTCGCCCACGTAGTAGGTCTCAACACCATTTGGGTCTCGTCCTCTAAACCGCGTCGCCAGGGCCTGCCCCCTCACGCTCGCAAACGGTTCGAAGCGTCCGCCCTTCACCGCTTTTATCAATGACATCCCCCGGGTCGGTAACGCGGACCTCTCACTACTCGGCTAGAAGCGTCCGCCCTTCGCCCACGTTGTAGGTCCCAACACCATCTGTGTCTCGTCCTCTAAATCGCGTCGCCAGGGCGTGCCCCCTCGCGCTCGCAAACGGTTCGAAGCGTCCACCCTTCACCGGTCCTATCAAAGACATCCCCTGGGTCGGTAACGCGGACCTTTCACTACTCGGCTCGAAGCGTCCGCCCTTCGCCCACGTAGTAGGTCCCAACACCATCTGAGTCTCGTCCTCTATATCGCGTCGCCAGGGCCTGCCCCCTCGCGCTCGCAAACGGTTCGAAGCGTCCGCCCTTCACCGCTCTTATCAACGACATCCCCCGGGTCGGTAACACGGACCTCTCAGTACTCGGCTCGAAGTGTCCGCCCTTCGCCCACGTAGTAGGTCCTAACACTATCTGGGTCTCGTCCTCTAAATCGCGTCGTCAGGGCCTGCCACCCTCGCGCTCGCAAACGGTTCGAAGCGTTCGCCCTTCACCGCTTCTATCAACGACATCCCCCGGGTTGGTAACGCGGACCTCTCACTACTCGGCTCGAAGCGTTCACCCTTCGCCCACGTAGTAGGTCCCAACACCATCTGGGTCTCGTCCTCTAAATCGCGTCGCCAGGGCCTATCCCCATCGCACTCGGTAACGCGGACCTCTCACTACTCGGCTCGAAGCGTCCGCCCTTCACCACTCCTATCAACTACATCCCCCAGGTCGGTAACGCGGACCTCTCACTACTCGGCTCGAAGCGTCCGCCCTTCGCCCACGTAGAAGTTCCCAACACCACCTGGGTCTCGTCCTCTAAAAAGCCAACATCAAGAAGCAAAGCATAGTTTTCCGTGCAAAATGTCGACTCAAACGCCCCAGAAACTCCACCAATACAAACGGAGAGCTTAAAGCAAGAGCAGTTACACATACAACGCAATTCGCCGACAGCTATACAATCAGCAAACAACATTCCACAAATACAGAGATGCAGAGATATCGCCTCACATACAAGGTACAGGCAAAAGCAAAGGCATACAAAATACAAGTGAAAACTACTCCTCACCATCGGAGGCAGAGCGCTCGTCTTCGGAAAGATCTCCGACACCCAATTCGGACACGTCGCAGCCTCGTGTCCGCGCAACCAAGCGGAGGGCTTTCCCCATCCCACGCGTGAAAGCCACCTCGCGCTCGTCCTCAAGCTGAGGCCCTTTGCCCACGTAGTAGGTCCCAACACCATCTGGGTCTCGTCCTCTAAATTGCGTCGCCAGGGCCTACCCCCATCGCACTCGCAAACGGTTCGAAGCGTCCGCCCTTCACCGCTCCTATCAACTACATCCCTCGGGTCGGTAACGCGGACCTCTCACTTCTCGGCTCGAAGCGTCCGCCGTTCGCCCACATAGAAGGTCCCAACACCACCTGGGTCTCGTCCTCTAAAAAGCCAACATCAAAAAGCAAAGCATAGTTTGCCGCGCAAAACGTCGACTCAAACGCCCCAGAAACTCCACCAATACAAACGTAGAGCTTAAAGCAAGAGCAGTTACACATACAACGCAATTCGCCGACAGCTATACAATCAACAAACAACATTCCACAAATACAGAGATGTAGAGATATCTCCTCACATACAAGGTACAGGCAAAAGCAAAAGCATACAAAATACAAGTGAAAACTACTCCTCACCATCGGAGGCAGAGCGCTCGTCTTTGGAAAGATCTCCGACACCCAATTCGGACATGTCGCAACCTCGTGTCCGCGCAACCAAGCGGAGGACTTTCCCCATCCCATGCGTGAAAGCCACCTCGCGCTCGTCCTCAAGCCGAGGCTCTACCTCCTTGCTCCAAATCTCCTCGCGAACTTCCTCCGAAATCTGAGAACGGTCCTTCACATAATCTATAGAGGCTCTGTACTCAGCAACGATCCTTCACATAATCTATAGAGGCTCTGTACTCAGCAACTCCAGAGCCTTCAACTCAGCGGTCCGCTCCAGCGAGAGGCGCTCCACCTCCGTCTTCAAAGATAGCAACTCGGATTCCAGACGAACTGTCGTGGCCTGCGAATTCTCCACCATACGTACCGTGCTCTCCACGAGAGCCTTCTCCTTACGGACTTCAACATGGGACTCCTCCAGCTCCGCCCGCAGCCCAGCTTCGATCTGCCGAAAGCGGGACTCATCGCGATCTCGTCGCCCCTTCAAGTCGGAAAAGGAACTCCGAGCATCACGGAGCTCCTCCTGGAGAACAAGATAACTATCTTTCAGGCCGACGTAGCAGTCGTTCCACGTAAGCGCAATGCAGTTCTGGACTCTAATCTAGAAAAATATAGGAAAATCAGGCTAGTCGCAAGGTAAGTAACAAATAAAGATGAAATCACAAATCTTACCGCGACATTCATGGCCTCAAGAGAAGAAGAAACCCGCCTCGCCCTGATCGGCGGCGGAACAGAAGCATCATCGGGAGCCTGGGGGGCAGAGGGAACCTGGGGGCAGCAGAGCAAGTACTCCCATATCAAGATTGATGAGAATGTCATCAACTCTCGAACTACGGTGCCACCTTGTCAATATGCCCCTCCGGCCGACAGGAACGACGAGGCGCCGAATCCGAACTATCGTTCTTGAAAATCAACTTCCTCTTCCGGCCTCGATCCAGTGGAACGGCCGCAGAGCGCTCGACATCGGTAGAAAGACCGCATAGTAGGAGACGCTTCTCCTCAACAAATACCGACATGACAAACAAAGGATTCGCCAACGCATGAGGCTCGACGAACCCCAACACCGGGACAAATTCTCGCTCATAACCCTTCAAACGGCGACAACGATCTGGGAGCGACCTCCAAAGCTTCGGCAGGCCCCAAACGTTCCCAACATAGCCAAATAAAGTATTCCCATGACGACGGTCCGCTCGGTTCTCAAACTCAAGCCATTGCTTATTGCTGAAAACTTTAATCCGTCCGCCTCCGTTTGAGCGCACGTCGCACCACTGCCTGAAGAGATCTAAGGTGAATCTCGATCCGTGCTCTCTAAAGAAGGCGATCATACCCACAATTCGCGTCATCCCAGCAGGAGTAAATTGGGACACCGACACGCCACAATGCTTCAAGATTTCGAGAAGTTCCTCACAGGGGGGCAAGCGAAACCCAGACCTCAACGATGACCCCACAATGTCATCCAACCCCTCAGAGGATTTTGTGCACGTTCCTCCACCTGCGAGATCTTTACCTCTAAATCAACAGGTAAGTCGTAACGCTTTCTCCAGATGCTAATAAGCTCAACGGATAAAGAAGAGCGCAACCACATCGGCCTACCTTGCAGGCACCGCCTCGTAGCCTACAAGGAAAAATTAAGTAAGTATCCGAAAGCGCAATGCACGCAAAGTAATGCGCGTGCATGACCCACGCACGCACGACCTGCAGATGCACGACGTGCAGACACACGACGTGCAGACACACGACGCACATCCCGCGCGCGGGCGCACAACCCGCGCGCGGGCGCACAACCCGCGCGCGGGCGCACAACCCGCGCGCGGGCGCACAACCCGCGCGCGGGCGCACAACCCGCGCGCGGGCGCACAACCCGCGCGCGGGCGCACAACCCGCGCGCGGGCGCACAACCCGCGCGCGGGCGCACAACCCGCGCGCGAGCACGATCTGTGCGCATACTGTACGCGGGCGTGTAGCCCGCACGCTCGCGGAGCGTGGGCGCGTAGCCTGCGCGCTCGCGGCCATCGAAGACCGGCGGCTGGCCAGCGGCCGGCCGGCCGTAGCCGCGCGCCGATGGAGCGCGGGCGTCTCGCCGCCCGGCCGAACCCCGGCCGGCCTCGGCCGCGCGGCCGGGGGGCCGCTACGACCTTGCGGCCTTACGACCAGCCGCCCGGGGTCTGCCTTCTCTCCGGCCGGTCGCCCAAGGCTGGCTTTCCTTGCGGCCGACCTTCCTCCCGGACGGGCACCCTTCCTCGTCCACCAGTCTCCTCGCCGGCCGGCGTTCGACGCCGGTCGAGCTTTCCTCCACCGTCCGATCCTCCGCGTGCACTTTCCACCTTTCGATTGGCGGGTAACCACCCGCATAACCGCCAACATAACCACCCGTAGTAGGCGGGTGCGGATATCTGAAATAACCTTGGTTTGCGTATAGAGAAATATCTAATTAATACGCATCATGATCCTTATAAAATCGGTCTGCGTTTAGTATTTTTGGTGGTTACGGTCTGCGATTATCCACAGTAACCACCGTAACCACCCCTGGGGCCTATAAGTAGAACCCTAAGACTTCTCTTTTTTCCATCTTATTCTCTTCTTTCTTCCTCCTAAGTTCAAGAGAGAGAGAGAGAACTCTCTTGAAGATCTCCCTCCTCTTCGAAGCCGCACTTGAAGGAATCTTCAAGCGTTTCGAAGACGGACGAAGATCTTCGTCCTCCTTCGAGCATTCCGAAGGCCGTCCGACAACTTGCGCGCCAAGTTCCAGAGCACGCCTAAGTTCCAGAGCACGCCAAGTTCTAGAGCATGCCAAGTTCGAGAGCGCGCCAAGTTCCAGAGCGCGCCAAGTTCCAGAGCGCGCCCAATTTCCTGAGCGCGCCCAATTTCCAGAGCGCGCCCAAGTTTCAGAGCGCGCCCAAGTTTCAGAGCGCGCCCAAGTTCCAGAGCGCGCCCAAGTTCCAGAGCGCGCCCAAGTTCCATAGCGCGCCCAAGTTCCATAGCGCGCCCAAGGTCCAAAGCGCGCCAAGGTCCAGAGCGCGCCAAGCTCCAGAGCGCGCCCAAGTTCCAGAGCACGCCCAAGTTCCAGGGCACGGTGCTCCTCACCGCTGCAAAGAAGAAGACTGAGCTTCGAGCGTAGTGTCCTGTCACCCTCCGAACGCTTCTCTCTCTCTCCCCCAAGTTGTAATGAAGAGCGGTTTGTCGCCCTCAGTCTCTCAAGCAAGCCCTGTAAAGAAGCCGTAAATAGTGAAGTTTGGTCGGCACCGTCCCGGCCACGTGGTTTTTCATCCCTTTTCGGGATTTTCCACGATAAAAAAGATTCCTTGCCAACCGTCTCGCTTCTCCGTGACTGCTTGCGCGCTCGTCCGCTCCCGGGCTAAGACGGTCAATTTCGGACCGGTTTAAGGAGCCTCGAGTAGACCACAACAATAGTGTTGAGACATTTGAGAATAAATCTCTATAACTTTGTCATTAGTGATATATAAAGTGCTTTGAGGGGATGATTTGTGAAACGTATTGATAGGATTGCTTTTCAAGCAATATTAAGACTCTTATAGCAGGGAGCAAGGAGGGAAAATAAGCAAAGTAAAATGATAAATCATTCTCTATTAGCGGCTAGAGGAGTTCGTTGTTTCATAAAATTCTCAACAAATTCACAGAAGGGTATTTTAAACTTGGTATAATGATATAAAATATAATTGCAAGTCAGAAGATTAATAGTCAGTAAGGGTAGTTGATAAATCAGCAGTGATAAGGTAGTTTTCGAACGAAGTTGTTGGTGAATTAGGTCGTCAACAATGTTTTACTCGGTGTAGACGTACTTGTCAAGAGTGCTCTCCATTCTGTTAGAAGAGCCGTCGAAATCCCATGAAGCATCAAAGTTTTGTGGTTGCATCATCTCTACCCCATATAGAACAATCTTGCCCTAAAGGTTGGAGGTAGGGGACATGCTAAGTAGTTGTCATTCAAAATCATTATGTTAGAGAAAAAATAAAGAATTCCTGAAGTCGTCAGTGGAGCCAGGCCTCGATGTGGTTTGAGTAAGGATACATGAAATACTTGGTGGATTCAATATTCATCCCGAAGTAGCATTTTGTAAAGTCGAACCAAAATATGAGTACCTGAAACAGATCATAGTGAGGGCCACTTAATTTTTCTAAGGTGTGATCAGAGAAAGATTGTTCTTAATAGAGTTGACGGGAAATTACTCGACAAAATACGATTTGTGTGATGTTAGTCGACTTGAATCTTAATATAATGTTGGGCCATGCAAAAAATTTGGAGATGTTGTTGAGGCCATGGTTGACAACTTAATGTCCATTTATTGTGTGTTTTGAGTTAGAATAGAAGAAAGGAAATAATTTGAGTACAATCTGATTCATCCTCAAAGGGGCATATATATAGCATTACACTTAGGCACCCAAAACACCAATGGCGGTGTGGGACTAAACACAAATATATAAAAAATAATTTTGATACGACTTGAATAATATTTCAACTCTCCCCCTCAAGTCAGATGATAGATATCTGTCATTCCCAGTTTTCTGATGTCATCCGTGAAAATGTCACTTCCCAAGCTTTTAGTGAACATATCGGCCAGTTGATCTCTTGAACTGATGAATGGAGTAACCACGTTTTTTTTGTCCAAGTGATCCTTGATGAAGTGACGGTCCACCTCAACATGCTTGGTCCTGTCATGTTGAACCGGATTGTGGGCTATACTGATAGCAGCCTTGTTGTCGCAGAACAAGGAGAAAGGAGAAGTTCTGGGAAGACCCAAGTCTTGAAGGACAGTACATAGCCATAGTCCCTCACACATTCCAAGTGACATTGCACGGTACTCAGCTTCGGCACTAGATCTGGCCACAACGTGCTGCTTCTTGCTTCTCCATGTCACGAGGTTTCCTCCAACGAACGAACAATAACCAGTAGTGGATTTCCGATCGTCACGGCAGCCCGCCCAATCAGCATCCGTGAAAACTTCTATTTTCAAGTGGTCATTTTTTGAGAACAAAAGTCCCCATCCTGGGGCCTTCTTAAGATATCATAGGACGCGATACACTGCCTGCTGATGTCTGACCCGAGGAGCGTGCATATACCTACTCAAAATACCCACAACATATGTGATATCAGGACGAGTATGAGATAGATAAATCAGTTTCCCAACTAATCTCTGATAGCGGGTGGCCTCAACCCTGTCACTGTCACCATCGTTACAGATCCCATGATTCTCCTCCATAGGGATGTTCGCAGGAACACACCCAAGCATCCCGGTCTCTTGTAGCAAGTCCAGGACATACTTCCGCTGAGATATGAAGATGCCCTGATCAGATCTAGTCACCTATATTCCCAGAAAGTATCGTAACCTTCCCAAGTTTTTCACCTCAAATTCCTTGGCCAAGAGGGACTTGAGATTGGAATCTCACTCGCATTATTACCGGTGATGACAATATCATCCACATAGACAATGAGAACCACAATACTCTGATCACGTCTCTGAATGAACATGGTGTGGTCTGACTGCGCCTGTTTATACCCAAACTTGAGCATAGCCTTGAGAAATCTGCCAAACCACGCTCTGGGTGACTGCTTTAATCCATATAAGGATTTCAGTAACTTGCAAACAAGGGGCTTTCCTCCATCTCTCACAAATCCAGGAGGAAATGTCATATACACCTCTTCTTCAAGATCTCCATGGAGAAAAATGTTCTTGACATTTAACTGGTGGAGGTCCCATCCCAAGATTGCGGCGACAGACAGAAGGACCCGAATAGAGTCCATCTTTGCTACTGGAGCAAAAGTCTCCTGGTAATCAACTCCCTGAGTCTGAGTGTACCCCCGGGCGACCAACCGAGCCTTGTACCGTTCAACTTTCCCGTCTTCATTTTGCTTGACCGAAAAAATCCATTTAGAGCCAACAACTTTCTTACCATGGGGAAGAGGAGTGACATCCCAAGTGTGATTCTTGTCCAAGGCAACCATCTCTTCTTTCATAGCCTGAGCCCAAACCGGAATGCCCAAAGCTTCCTGCCAAGTCTTAGGGATAACGACAGATGAAAGAGAAGCGATAAACAACTGGTGGCCAGGAGTAAGATGATGATATGTCACATGGTTAGAAATGGGATGCTTAGTAGAAGCAAACTTATCTCGTAACTGAGCCAGCGGAATATGCAAATCCGCATCATCAGAATCTGAGGCCGAAGCGGGCACGGGTGGAAGCAGGGCCGTAGGAGCCTGTATACGGGAGGAGCGCCGGTGATACACATGAGGGAAAGGAGATAGGGGGACATCCGGAGAAGGGATAGGAATAGGGGATCCCTGCTCAGGACAGAGAGGGGGCTGAGGTAGAGGAAGCGGTGGTGGAAGCTGTGGTAGAGAAGGAGCCGGGTGAACAGGAAGGGGAAGATCCACTGAGCTCTCCCCCTGACGAACAGAGTGAGTCGAGGACAGAAAATAGGATTCCCCTTCGCAAAAAGTGACATCCATAGTGCAGTAGAGACGACCGGAAGGCGGGTGGAAGCATCGATACCCCTTCGTAGTGGAGGAGTATCCGACGAACACACAACGAAGGGCACGAGGATCCAGTTTGTCACGGTGGGGTACATGAACGTGGACGAAGCACACACAACCAAAGACACGGGGGGACAGATGCGAAGTATAGACCGTAGCCATGGTGGACATGCGAGCGAGGGGGGTAGCATAGTCCAAGATACGTGAAGGAAGCCGATTGATAAGGTGAGTAGCAGTAAGAATCGCATCTGCCCAAAAAAATTTGGGGAGATGCATAGTACCCAGGAGGCAACGAGCCATATCCAGGAGGTGCCGGTTTTTCCGTTCGGCAACACCGTTTTGGGTAGAGGTGTGAACACACGTCGTTTGATGAATAATACCGTGATCTTTGAGATATGTGCCAAACGCGCCGCGATCATCATATTCACCCCCATTATCACTACGCAAAACACGGACGACCCCTTGAAATTGGGTCTGAATCATTTTATGGAAGAGTTGAAAACAGGAAAAAACTTCACTTTTTTTCTTCAATAGATAAACACAACATGTGCGGGAAAAACCATCAATAAAGGTGACAAACCATCGAAAACCAAAAATAGATGAAACTGGGGACGGACCCCAAACGTCAGAATGAATAACATCAAAAGGAGTAGTACAAGGAGAAGATAAATGCGATGAACTATGGCGCACATGCTTAGACTCATCACAAACATCACAAACAAAGGTATTTAAAAAAGGAGAGAAAACAGGAAATAGTTTCTGAAGGTAAAGAGGTGAGGGATGTCCAAGCCGGAGGTGCCAGCGACGAACATCCTCAGTAGTAACAACAGAACTGGAGAGGGCTTGGGAGGAGGTCACATCCAAGTAATACAGGCCACCGCGTTCCCTACCACTGCCAATGCTCCGCTTCGTACCCAGTTCCTGAAAAACACAGGAGTCAGGAAAAAAAGTTACAGAACAATTGAGAGAGCGGGTAATATTACTAATGGAGAGTAAATTGCGAGGAAATGAAGGAACATGAAAAACAGATGGTAAAGAAATAGTAGGAGAACAAAAGATCTGGCCTTTGCCAGCAATAGGGGTCAGCAGGCCATTTGCAGACATAACTTTGTCCTTACCAGACAAAGGTGTGTAAGAGTGAAAACTTGAGGAAGAGCCGGTCATGTGATGGGTGACACCGGAATCAAGCACCCACTCGGACGAGGAAGCAGTAGCAGTAGGAGCACTCGACATGGCTATAGAGGCAATAGAAGCAGAGGCCGCCTGGGACGGATCAGACTGAGAGTGAAGCATGCGGCGGAAGGCATCCAACTCCTGAGAAGTAAGCTGACCGGGAGCAGTAGAGAAACCCTCATCATACACATCCGTAGAGAAAGCAGCATCCTGAGGACGAGGCCCGCTCTGACGATGGCCTCCACGTCCGTGACTACGGCCACGACCACGACCACGACCAGAAGGAGCAAGATGAGGATGCAGCTTAAAACATGCATCCCGAGTATGTCCCCGACGACCACAGTAATCACACGTGGGAATCGTGCTGGTATTAGTGGGACCTCCACGACTAACACCACCAACACTAGTAAAGGCAGACCGGTCCACTGCAGGAGCAGGCGTGCTGAGGGATCGGCGGCGATCGTCATCACCAAGGACCATGCTGAACGCTTCCCGCAGGGACGGAAGGGGTGAACGATGCAAGATGTGCGTCCGGACAGTATCAGATTCCATGTTCAGCCCCATTAGAAAGACATGCAGGCGGTAACGATTCTCCTTCTCCTGAAGCTTCACGGCGTCAGCCGTGCAGGAAGCAGTGAAATGCTCAAAGAAGTCCAGCTCCTGGTAGAGTCGTTCAAACTCCGAGAAGTAGGCAGACACAGTCAGAGATCCCTGTCTAAGCTCCAGAATGTGACGGGTAAGTTCATAGATCTGAGTGGAACTCCCAATCTGCGAGTACGTGTCTTTTGCCCGGGTCCAGATATCATACGCCGAGTCCAGAAGCATGTAACTCCGATAGACCTTGGGGGACATGGAATGAAGAAGCCATGAAACAACAAGGGAATTTTCAGAGTCCCAGCGTTTCCACGCAGGGTCAGTCTTGGAGGGCTCCTTAATAGATCCATCAATATAACCAAAGATCTGATGGCTGCGGATCACATGTTGAGCAGCACGAGACCATTCCAGATAGTTCGTTCCGTCCAAGGGAACGGTGGTGATCTTCAAAGAGCCGGAGTGGCCATGGGTCCGCTGCGGGTCACCCATCTGTGGTATAACATCACTCAGAGGCGGCGAAGAGCCCGTAGAATCCCCCATGAGAGCAAGAGGAGAGCTTTCAAACACGAAAAACGAATCAAACTGAGCACGGTAGGTGCTGCACAAGCATCCGGCGGCAGCAAAGAGGACACAGAAGGAGGATTAGGGCAAGACGGAAGATGGCCGAGACTCGGGCATCCGCTGGAAAGAGGAAGACAACCTTCGACAGCAAAAAAAATATGGCCAAGGAACCTATGGCCGCAGCCGTAGTGTCCAGAAGGGAAGGATTCGGCCCTAGCATCCATGACAGGTGCCTAGGGCGGCATTAGAGGAGGGGAGAGGGTCGGTGGACTCTCAAACGGACGGTGGTAGGGGTGGCCGGAGCAGCAGAAGGGTTAGGAAGAGAGGTCGAGTGTTGCCGAGGAAGATCGAGTGTTACCAGACGCGTAGGCTCAGTCGATCCGTCGATCCGTCGATCGAAGGGAGGTGCAGACTTCACATATGGGATGAAGATCGAAGGAAGGCTGCCGATCGAGGAGGATGCAGGCGGAGATGCGTAGCAGAGCTGATCGGCGAGAGAGACGCAGACGGAAGAAGAGTCGGCTAGGGCAAACCTCGCTCTGATACCAAGTTAGAATAGAAGAGAGGAAATAATTTGAGTACAATCTGATTCATCCTCAAAGGGGCATATATATAACATTACACTTAGGCACCCAAAACACCAATGGCGGTGTGGGACTAAACACAAATATATAAAAAACAATTTTGATACGACTTGAATAATATTTCAACTTTTTGTGTGTGGGTGGGGGTGGGGGGGGGGGGGTAGTATGCTAAAATTGTCTTGAGGCTTGTGCTTCATAGTTTAGAAAAGCTTGCCAGAAGGACCTTAAAAGATTTTATCATGTTCACTTACTATGCTTTTGGGTATATCATATAGTTTGGTGATTGTTTGAAGGAAGTTATCAAGTCAACAAAGGTTGCTATGAAACTAGTCGACGCATGCACGAAGTTGACATATGAGAGGTGGTCGGCGATGATGAATATAATTAGTTTGTTCGTACAATTCAAAATCCAGTGTGGAAATTCATGGAGATCTTTTAAACACTATATGGTATGGTCAATGGTTGTAATAATTGAGATGATTGGATTTTATCTTTAATTTTTTGGCATACCACGCATTCGACGACCCATCATAGGATGTCTCAACACAACCTTGTTGGATCTTTAGGAGCCCTTAGAGGGGGGGGGGGGGGGGGGGGGGAGGGGTGAATAAGAGTTTTATGAAATTTATACTTAAATAAATTTATCAGAGTTTATCGATGAAGTTTCAAAATATTTTAGAGAAAAATATATTTTAATATCTTAGAAATTATTATATTGAAGATTACTTTGTAAAGAAAACGCAATTCTATTTTTCTTCACTATCGTCGGCGTTAGTTCTAACGCCCAGCGCTAGTTTACAGAAATTGAATTCCTCAAGTTAATGAACAAAACGAATCTTACAATAGATTTTGCTTTAATGTTTTAATGAAAATATAAATTAAAACATTTTAGAACACGAAATAAAATAAATTGAATAGAACAATGAACGACATGATTTTATTTCACAATATATTGATTACAAAAATGTTTACTATAACATTAGAAATTAAGGCGAATAGAAAAATCTTTTTCGTTTTTTATACCGACTGTTCTCCCATGGACCAGTTGGCTATAACCTATCTTACCCCTGATATGACCTCTAGCCGGCCTAGATCTACCACCTAGACCTAGTCGCCACACACACCGCGACGAATTCCCCATAAATCTCGCAAGGCCTAGTCGCCAACAACCGCAGTGAATTCACAACTGTTACAAAAAATAGAAGAATACAAAGTAAATTCAGAAATAAAAATTCTCTATATTGAAGAGCTCTGAAGGAGATGATGAAGAATCGCCATGAACATCATCGGAGTTGAAGTTTGCGTCCTTCTTGTAATTTGACTGTTTGGAAATCTCATTCTCACTCTTGATCTTCAAAGATGGAGTTGAACGTGCTCTCAGACTCAGGAATGAGGGCTCTCACGAAAGGTTGAAGTTTTCCAGCACACACACGGAATGAGAGGCTCTGTTTCTTTAAATAGAAAATGAGAGCTACCGCCAACGTTAACGATAATTGCCGGCTTTATCATGTCGTGTAGAAACGTGGCTGAATTAGCGCAACCGTCGTAGTCGTGGAAGAACGTGGCCCTACTGCGCCGCGGTAAGTACTAACGCACCGCGTTAGCTCAATGTGCGCGTGACATCTCTCCGACATTTCCTTCACGACGACATTCCTTCTTGTCGACATTGCTTCTCGACGATAAGCTACCGCTCGCGGTAACGTTACCGTCGGGCGTTAGCTTTCCCTTCATGTTGACATTTCTTCACGTCGACATTTCATCTCGACGATAAGCTATTCCCTTCACGTCGATATTTCTTCTCGTCGATAAGCTCTTCATGTCAACATTTCTTCACGTCGATCGGCTACCGCCCATGTTAACGCTAACACCGGGCGTTAGCTCTCTTTTCAGAGCTTTGGCTCCATTCAACATTCTACACATAGGGGTATTGTTCCAGTAGTTCCTGCACACTATAAACACCCGACAAACATGATCAAATACACAATGAGATTTGTTATTCTCAAACCAAGAGATGCGGAATGCATGCTCCAACAAACCTTTCTAACATAAGGATTTGCATGAGTGAGGGGGCATATAAAGCCTAAGTAGCCTCCAATAAGGCTCGACGAAGCTCAATGAAGTTGTCGTTAAGAAGAGACGGAAATAATAAATGAGAACATCGTGAAGTCGTTATTGTTATGCCAGTTTGGCAGAAGGTGTTTTGACAAATGTCCCAAAATTTTCTGTGTGGTTTAGCTAGGCCCACAAGAGAGGTTTGAATGTCGAGACTTTTCAGCATAAGTCGGAGCGAATACCAGAGCGGCAATTTAAGAGGAACCTATTGGATTGTTCTATTATTTAGTCGGCTAATGTTTTAAATGCGCTTTGATATGTGAGCACTGGTGAGGTTTAATTTGGCTTGGGAAGAGAGCTTTGGTGGTCAACCGAGGCATAGACGACAAATCTTGTCTCAAGTGACAATGCGAAAGAGTCCCAGGAGGAAATTTGACGTCTGCCTTGCATCTACTAGAATCATCCTAAATTGGGTTCCCATGTTGGACACGATAGTGATGAGATATTTATCAGATGTTGTATTGAAGGAGAAATAATGGTTGGCTTTGACTATCAAGCCAAACTTCAGTCCTGTTGAATCTTGGAAGTTTTGACGAATGGGGAATAATTATAACGTTGTGATGTTGTTCTTAGCCCTTGTGGGGATGGGGTTTGAATCAGAAGAGTCGATGGTTCTTTGGGGGTGATGTGGGTATTTGGCTGTACACGAAGCTTACCTTCCAGGCGACAGATGAGAGGATATATAAGACTTGACTGGTTTCAAGTTCTATGAGGGGAGAGATGCAATTCTTTAGTTTTTTTTTGAAGTGTATACAATACTACCATCTTCCATTGATGAGTCCATGAGAGGACCAAAGGACATGATCTATTTTTGAGCAAGGAGAGATGAAATCCTCTTGTTTTTGAAGCATGTACTATCTTCCATTGGTGTGAGATGTCTCAATGAGATGACCAAATAACATGATCTATTTTTGAGCAAGATAACTAACTCCTAAAAAAAGTGTACAGGAAATCAGGGATACAATAGAAAGTGCATATCCTCAAGATTGACAAAGTCATTGCCATATCGCTATGCCACACCGCTATATACCTTGTGCTAGATCTCTGCACCGCAAGCTAGTTCCTGAGCATACACGAGTAGAGTAGCCTTTAGGCGACGACTATCTACACGGGCGATCTCATCATTATGGTCTCACGATGACATGAGATTGGGGAATGCCGTTCTATAGGCGAGGACCGTATGGAATGCGCGCTGGCTAGTATAACGTCCCGCTGGCGAGAACCGCGTAGGAATGCACGTAGCGAAGACTATATTTTGTGAACGAGGACTAAGTGAAAAGCTCATTGTTGCCGGGACTGCCAGTTGCGGGGATTATCCCGAGGGGGACATGTGTCACGATCTCGAAGAGATAGAAGGCTTGATTGTTTACACGTGGTGCGTTGTTGTTGGATCCCGCACAGGAGACACATAACACCCAACAATACAATGATGATGAAGATGGAAGAGATTGCTGAGATGATTGGATTATCACAAGATTAGGGCGCTCCAAAATTAAGTAATCTAATTATTATCACTTAATTTTTTTTAAAAAGTAATGTATTTAGTAACATATTGAAACATGGAATCTGAATTTTAAAATTTATTACTTATAATGAACATGGCATTTCAGGAAAGACCAGATAATTGGAGGGATGATGCTTATCATGCTCAATGCGTGTATGCTAATGTTGCAAGGGCTATTTCGGAATTTGAGCCTGTTACAGTGTGTGTTAGTGCTTCTCAGGTCAGGGCGCATCACATATCAGACATTAAAGGTGACTTTTGATTTTAGGTATCTTGCTTGTTCCACCCTCTGTAAGCTTTGTCTGTCTTTTTCACTTGTTCATACTCAGTACACCAAGGCTGCTGATTTGCTCAAAGATATACCGGATGTTCGAATTGTGGAGATGAGCATGAATGATGCCTGGTTTCGAGATACAGGTCCAACTGTAAGTTTCTTCCTTCTGCATATTTTTCACTGTTTCAAAACATCCCAGGAATTTTACTGACAATTCTATAGAATAGTTTGTTATTTCTGACAGCAAGTCACAATCAGATCTCCTAAAATATCAAGTTGCTGGCATAGATTGGAGCTTCAATTGCTGGGGCGGTATGGAACTTGTATTGGACAACTTTTTTACCTCGAGTCTTCTATGTTAATATATTCCTTTCTTGATCTTGAATGCTTGTCTGTATGAGTTACTTGTTTTTGCGGATTAATATAATTGAAGAACCATTAACTTCGGAAGAAAATACTATGTTGTGTCTAAAAAGTTTGTGTATACTTAGGATGCAATCCATGGTTGTGTGAAAAAGAATGCAATCCATGGTTGTGTGAAAAAGGATGCAATCCAGTACCATGGAAACATGGTACTTTGATGGAGGTAATTACAGCCCGTTAAAATGACTTGTTGAACATTCTTGTTGCAGATCTCGTGTTTTCTGCTTTGATTTTAACTTACTATTGCCTCAACTTTTTTATAAGTTTGAAACCTTAACAAATTTTATTCCAAAGATGCACGACTAAGCTTATTCTTAGGCTTTTTGTTATAGGCTCGTGTCATAGATCATGCCACATGACTAGATGAGATGAAGAGGACGTTAGTGTCTCGGATGATGTTTGCCCCTTAATACTCTTTACCGACCTATGATGAGATAGGGTTAGAGCCTCCTAGGTGTGGGCATTGGTGGATGGAGAAGGACGAGGTGTGGCTGACGTAGCGAACCTGAAGGGGAACTGCAATGTTGGGCCCCGGCCGCAACATTGGCCGCTGTTGACGTAGTAAAGCCGTGCATGCCTGGTGTAGGAACCACCACAGTGCGGTTCCTGGATGCAGGGAAGCTGATGACGGTTTGTTCTGGGCTCATAGCAGGCCATCAACTGCTTCTTAAGGGGGCTGGATAGTGGAAGTCAGAGGGGGAAGAAGGGAATGGGATAAGAGAGGAACCCCAACTCGTGGATGCCAAAATATTTGATTTCAACATACCTGATTCATAAGATACCCTGGGTATAAATTGATAGCTAATCACTATCGTCAAATACAAATGGAGTAGATTAATAAGAAGCGGAATACAATATATTGAGGAAAGCTCGATATCCCATCTCTTAAGGGCAGATCCCGCCATGAGTCTATCTCTTATGTAAGAGCCTAACAAGATAATAAATCCAAGATGAAATAAGAGACTCCCCTCCACTCCTTTATATAGGTGGGAGTGGACATACATGAAATTACGAAAATGTCACCAGGGCTACATAAAGAGTATAACATGCGCTGGACTATGGTGACGATGCTTGGCGAGGAGGCCGTGGGCCTAGAGAGCTGTACTCGTATCAATATTTCCCTCCAAAAAAGTGACCATGTCCCTCAGGTCGAGACCTGAAAGGGTCATCCACAAGCATCAATGGATCCAAGTCAGCGAAGTTGGGGTCATCATCTTCGACACCGATCAACAAGCACAAGTCCTTGAGAGTGCATTTGTGTGCTGACAAGTATAGATGCTGTCAACGAAAACAGAGGCTCTCCGTCGAAGTTCAAGGTTCTTCTGGTGAGATAATCATTGGGGTGGAGGGGGTACCGCCGGTGGCAAAACTGGTGGAGGTGGAGGCGGCGGACCGATCAATAGAGGTTTAGGTGGTGGTAGAGGATGCAGTTGCAATTGGCGGGGTGGCTAGGTAGAGGAAGGCGTCTGGGCCGCGTAGAGCTTCGTTGGGACAACGAGCTTGCTCCATAGCACGGGAGAGAGTAGATGTGTTGTGGACTTGAAGGGATGCACATAATTGGGGCTGCAAACTTTCTAGGAAGTACTCCAAGTAATGGTCTGGGGTGACGTGCATGACGACCTCGATGAACTTCGCATGACATAGTGGCAGAAGAGTTCCTCCTTCAGTGTGGTCCAGGAGAGATCATGGACATTTTGACGCGTCCAATTCATCCAGTGCACAACCACCGAACCCCTAAAACAACCTCAAAACCCTGAAGTGCAATCACCAAGAAATCCACATGCATATGGAACCCCTCCACAACAATCGGAATGGCTCGACAAACTCCTCGGCAAGTCATCACACTTCCATTGGCCACGACGACGCTTAAGCAATTCCAGGGAATCACAGAGAGTTGAATACGTCTTGTTGTATGCTTTTTGATGAAACTATGTGTACTACCAGAATCCATGAGAGCAACCAACTTCTGATTGGCCACCGTAATCTGCATCTGAATCGTCTCCTCCGCGTGGGAGACGAAATAACTTGTAGAGAAATCTCGGGGTTCCCCTGATCATCCTCCTCCTCTTGGTCGGAAGGATCCTCGACCTCAAGCTAGAAAAGGCGCTTGCCTCGGTGTCCATGACTTTAAGTTTCGTCACAATTGCAATAGATGCTCTTGGATTGGCGGTTGGCCATTTCTTGTGTCGACAGGCGGTGGATCGCGGTCGGGCGGTCGCCCTCCTTTCTCTTTTTGGGCTCATTGCTGGACTGGGAGGGGGAAGCAGTGAAACCTCGGGAAGGTCCTTCACCTATACGACGTCCCAAGTGCGGCTGATCCATCAAAATACGCTTATCGCAGACACGCGCAAGGTTCATGGCAGTAGTGAGGTCCGCCTGATTCTGTAACTCCACATCCAGACGGAGATGCTTATGGAGGCCCGCCGTGAAAATGGACACCTGATGTGCTGGTGGAATGGAAGGTGTGCGGGAGAGTAACACTTGGAACTGCTCCAAGTAGTCGTCAATGGACCTCATCTGACGGTGAGAGATGGGGTCACCCATGGGGTTACTGCGAAGGGGCAGCCCTAAACGGAGGTTGCAATTGACCTTGAACAAGTTAAATGAGGTTTCTCCTGTTGCAGCTGGGAAAATCATAGCTGGGCCGAGCCCATGAGGTGAAAAGAAGCGACATTGATCTAATCCTCCCAAGGGGTGCACTGATTCGCCAAAAAATTCTCGCATTGCGTAAGCCAAGTTAGGAGGTTCTTGCGGCCGTCGAATGAGGGAAGTCCATCTTCACATAGCGGGGAACGCTGCTTTCGTTGGAACGGGGGTGAGTGAACTCCGGGCGGGGTTGGACGAATGGTCCGTTGTGGGAGGAGCCCGAGGTGTGTCGCTGTGGTGGCAGGGGGCATCAGGCGGGGCATTGATGGCCTCGAGGATGGTGTTGTTGTGGGTCACCATCATTTTCTGAAAGGATTCCAAGAATTGCGGCAAGGTAAGGCCTCCTTCGTCCATGGAAGTGGCCGTCGGAAGGAGCATATTGCGGGTGGGTGTGGGCAAGAGGTCAGCTTTGTTGCGGGTCGTGGTAGCGACAGGTTGGACCGGAGGACGGGTGGAGAAAGGCACACAGGCGGTGCTGTTGGCGCGCCCAAAGTTTGCACATGTCGACCGGAGGTGCGTGCTGAAGGGGTCTGGGTCGGCGGCTCGTCGGTGGCAGGGAAGGGTGGGAGGCCGACATGAGAAGGTGCGGAATCTGATACCAAGTTGATAGGGATCCCGTTTGGGATCTAGTTCATGGCCGGGCAACATAGAAATCCTGGAGGAGGTTGGAGTTCCCTTTCTTGGATCCCCGGGAACCTATATCGGCGATGAAGGAGGACCGGCGTAGAGAGGGGAAGTCGTTCCGATGGAGGGAGGCTCGAGAACGACAGTGTTTGGTGCCTGTTCGTGAACGATCTAGCGGCTAGGGCTGCGGGCCGGGAAGGCGAGAGCTAGAGGGAGAGAGAGAGAGAGAGAGAGAGAGAGAGAGAGAGAGAGGAGAGAGAAAAGAGTTGATTTAAATTTTCTTGCATATCCTTACTCCAAGCAGCCCTCACCCATATAACTGGTTGGGCCCAAGTGCAACCATAAGTTCCAAAATGTCTCCTCACAAGGCTTAACATCACATGAGGAAAAATAAAATTGCGACAATATAAAAGCACGAAATCCAAAGGCACAAAAAATAAAATACAAGTGATGCTAAATTATATCGTCGCGCGGTTTCGCGCGGTGCTGGTATGTGACGCCCCAACATGGATCCCCAACACAATTGTGGTTGTTTTGTGCAAGTTTTAATTTTTTTATTTAATTAATCACTCATCATAAGAAGGGGAGCCTTGGCGCACCATTTAAGGTGTTGCCGTGTGACCATGTGGTCACGGGTTCGAGTCTTGGAAGCAGCCTCTTTCAAAAATGCAGGGTAAGGTTTGCCTACATTTCACCCTTGTGGTGGGACCCTTCCCTGGACCCTCGCTGCACAGGGATGCTTTGTGCATCGGGCTGCCGTTTGTTAATTAATCACTCATCGTAGCAATTGCATGCTTAAATCATTAGCATTCACATCACATTAGGGTTTATATCATGACCGCCCGCTCATCGGATTGTGTGCACGCATCCTTTCTCATTGCCATTTTAGGGCTGGTTGTGAATTAATTACATTTATCGTGTGCTTTCATTCATCGACATCACGTGTCGCTCACCTATAACCTCGTCCCGCGTCATGCCCACAAAACCTGTGTATTATTATGTTATGTTCAGTAGATATCACTTTGAACCTTCTAATATAATCAGCATGAGTTGTTCTCTAGCATGATTTGTTTGTTGAAATTGTTATAAAGTTGATTATTGTGATTTTTCTTATACAGTAATACTATGGCTCTGTTTGGTACAGTGGTGGCGGTAATGAACGCGGTGGTAAAACCGTCATTTATGAACGCCGACCTAAGAAACCGTCATTCATGAACGCGGTGGAACCACCGCGTTCATGACCCCCACCGTCGTGCCAAACGGAGCCTATAACTCATTGCTGGTTATACATATGCCCCATTCAATCACATATTAATTGTTCTGTTTCTTTTTGGTATCAAAGAGATTAGAACTGTAGATCCTTGCCCGTGACACCATATTAAATGAAACCAGCCATCCTGCCTACAGGCTTATGATACCATGCTAAGCATTTAAGCTTGTAAGCTGTAACTTTAAGGATTCTGCAATGTTTAACAATTAGGATGGTGAATGTCCATTCCATTATTTACCTAAAGAATAAGAAACAAAAGAGTGAACTATAGAACCATTAGTTTGCAAAAAAATTTCTGCCTTCTTATTCTTTTCTGATCCACTACATTGAAATCTTTTGAATGTAAAAATTAGTGATCCTTTGTTAAACGTTTGAAGAAATGACAGCATCAACTTAGGTGGTTACTCTAACCTTTGACATGGAAAAGCTACAGTTTTAAGTTCCATTAGTTTTCAGAGTTATTTTATCTGTGTATTGCTTTGAACTTAACATCATCATAGTCATCCTCATCGCCATTATACTAATCCCAACTATTTGGAGCCAGCCGTCAGCTTTATGATTTTTAAATTCTGCTGCTCAAATTTCACACGGATGTAGAATGGATGTAGGTTATAATTATTTTTGTACAAGGTTTTAGTTCATTTTGTTTTTGTTTTCCAGGATCTGATGGTTGTTATAGTGACTGGAGTCTTGATATTCTCGTTGCTAGAAAGGTCAATAATTATGGTATATATTTTTTGTACTACGCAAGTTGTTGGTATCTGATGCTTTGTTTTTGTAACTGTTTGTAGATCCTCTCATTGGAGAGACTTCCCAGATTTCCACATCAGATAATTCTTGAAGGTGGAAGCATTCATGTGGATGGAGAAGGTTTTGTTTTTCATACTTTCTACTCTAGTGGATGTAAACTACTTTTTCAGTCTTGGAATTGTTTTTTCCTGTCAGTTTTCACTTATCAGTGGTCTCAAGTGTATCTTTAAAATGGTTTGGAGCTGAAAATATCATGACTATCACGCATTCTTGCGTGCATATAGGGTTTTTGTATATAAGTTATCAAAATTTAATTGTCGGACAAAAGAAACTTCAGAAATTCATTATTGAAACAGCTTGTATTCAAACACCTATGTCTCAGTCGCCACTCTAGTTTACCTAAAGATTTCAGCTATGGACCATTGGCAGCCCTGGGCTCATAGGTTCAATAGCTTATCACATACAGCTCCTACATTAGATCAATATCCACCTTGTGTTACATGTGTCAGCGTCGCAACTGAAATGGGTTATCGGGGACCATCTCGTTGAAGCATATCTCCTTATGGATCTATTCATAGATTCCACCCTTTTAGTTGCCACAGATCATCAATACCAGGCTCCCCCCAGAGAGATGAGGTTATGCAGTGCCTCATTAGTCGATACGGGTGAGTATTGTTTCATACGAGGAGTATTTGTTAGAGCACGTGAATTTGGAGAGAGGAGAGAGAGAGAGAGGGAAAACTTAAAGAGAAAGAGGGAAAAAATTGAGATTCCAAAATACTTAAAAAACATATAGAATACAAAAGTCCTCCGGCTTATATACTTGCTGGGCTACACATAACGAAACCGAAATATAATGATACTCAAAATAAACGGATACAACAACCCCCACTCGATAGCTAGGCTGGCATGTTGCGCACGCTGTGCTCTCGGCGTCGATACACCCGACACACTGGCAGTCGCCCTTCGCCCTCGTCGACCCCATCAGCGTCCGTAACAATTCCGCCCTCTGGGAAATTCGCCTTGTCCTCAAGTCAGAAGTCTGGGAACTGATGCCGCATATTCGCTCGATCCACCCATGCCACCTCCGAGAGTGGTCGATCCTGCCAGACCACTAAAACCTGCTCCACTGGCTGCTCCGCGCGGAGGATCGTGCGCGTGTCTGTAATATGCTGGGGAAGGAACACCGATGGGATGGCGCCGGAAGCCGGCGGAGGAAGCACTTCCTCGACTGGGTGATCTCCAATCACCCGCTTAAGCTGCGAGACATGGAATACTGGATGAATGCGGCTATCCTGAGGTAAGCGAAGGTGGTACGCCTGAGCGCCCACCAGGGCGAGGATCTCAGAGGGACCGTATAACTTGGCCGCTAACTTGGAGTGAGTCCTCGAGGTAACCGTCACCTAGCGGTGTGTCCGGAGCTTGAGGAATACTGCATCACCTTCGGTGAACTGCACGTCGCGCCTATGGAGGTTTGTTGAGGCCATCTTGGGCGCGCTGGAGGTACTGGCGCAGTTGACGAAGCATGACATCACGATTGCGGAGGAGGCCGTCCACGACAGCTACCGCGCATTCGCCCGGGACGGTCCGTGTGAGGACGGGTGGAGGTCTACGATAAACTGCCTCGAACGGGGTGGTGTCGGTGCTGGAGTGGAAGGACGTGTTGAAGGAGTACTCGGCCCAGGCGAGCCACTTGACCCAAGCCCGCGGGTGGTCCCATACAAAACAACGCAAGTATGTTTCGAGGCAGCGATTCATGAACTCAGACTGTCCGTCTGTCTGCGGGTGGTATAATGTGCTCATGCGAAGTTGCGTACCCTGCATCTTGAACAACGTCTGCCAGAAGGTGCTCAGGAAATGGGGTCGCGATCGCTCACAATTGAGCGAGGGAACCCATGGAGGCGGACCACCCCGTCCACGAAAGCAGCGACCACTCCGGGAGCCGTGAACGGGTGCCGAAGCGGTATGAAATGAGCATACTTGGATAGGTGGTCCACGACCACCAGTATGTAGTTCCATGTCTTGGAGCAGGGCAGCCGGGAGATAAAGTCCATAGAAATGTCTTCCCAGATCTGAATCTTTATGGGAAGTGGCGGGAGAAGGCCTCCGGGAAAAGTAGCCTCATATTTGGCACGCTGACACGGCAGGCAGGCCGCGACGAAGGTCCTAACCCGCCGGAATATCCCCGACCAATACAGCGAAGCGGCGATACGTCCGGAAGGCGCCCGTGTGACCCCCTTCTGGGGTAGCATGGAACTCGAGGAGTAGGCGGGGGATTAGCTGAGATGAAGCGGACATGACTAGACGATCTTGATAGTAGAGGCGGTCGTCAACCAGACGATACGGTGGGCGGAACGTGGCGTCTGCCCGCAGGGCCCCCACAATCGACTGTAGCACGGGGTCAGCTGCCACTTTGCGCTGAAGTATGGTGGCGTCCTCCCAAAAGGGGCAGGAAATGGCGGTCAGACTCGCCGTCCGCGGTTGGTGGGAGAGAGCGTCGGCCGCCCGGTTGGATGACCCTGCTCGAAACTCAATGTCGAAGTCGTATCCCAAGAGTTTGGCTACCCAAATCTGTTGCGCAGGGGTCACAATCTTCTGGCGGAGGAGATCGCACAGGCTATGGTGATCTGTCCAGACCGTGAAGTGGCGACCAAGCAGGTAGGGCCGCCAATGTTGTACTGCTAGAACCAAGGCCATCAGTTCGGACTCAAGCGGGTCCGTACAGTGGCCGTAAACACACTGCTAAAATAGGCGATGGGCTGCCCCGCTTGCATCAACACCGCACCGACACCCGAGCCCGATGCGCCGCACTCCACCACGAACGGCTGTGAAAAATCTGGCATAGCTAAGATGAGGGCGGTGCTCAGGGCCTGCTGGAGAGTTCGGAATGCCGCGACTGCTGCCGGCGACCACTGATAACTGCTGGTCTCGGTCTTTTTCAACAAGCTGGAGAGAGATTTGGCAATCTTGCCATTGTCCTGGATGAACCGACGATAGTACCCCGTGAGACCCAAGAATCTCCGGACGTCGCGGAGTGAGCGGGGCACGGACCACTGAAGAACGACCCGAACCATGTCCGGATCCATAGCTACACCGTTCGCAGAGATGGTGTGCCCCAAGTAACTAATCTCTGTCTGACCGAAGACGCATTTCTTGGGGTTCACACAGAAGGAGTGCTCTAGGAGGGTGGTTAGGGTTGCTCGAATATGGTCCAGGTGGTCCTGCCAATATGAGCTGTAAACTAGGATATCATCGAAGAAAACCAATATATACCTGCGCAGGACTGGTCGGAACAGATCATTCATGGTGGCCTGAAAGGTGGCGGGTGCATTTGTCAGGCCAAAAGGCATTACCAGGAACTCATAATGGCCATCATGTGTGCGGAACGCTGTCTTTGGAACATCCTCCTCTCGGACCCGTATCTGGTGGTAGACGGCGCATAGGTCCAACTTCGAGAAAAAGTCCGCCTCCCTTAACTCATCCAAGAGCTCCTGAATGACTGGAATAAGATACTTATCCGGGATGGTGACCTTATTGAGTTCTCGGTAGTCCACCCAAAAACGCCAACTGCCATCCTTCTTGCAGACCAGGAGGACCGGGCTCGAGAAGGGACTAGCGTTGGGGCGAATGATGTCGGCCGTGAGCATGTCGCCCACTAGTGTCTCGATCTCGCCCTTCTGAGTGTGGCCGTAGTGGTACGGTCAGACGGAGACGGCGGAAACACCCCCTTGCAGGGAATGCGACGATTCGTCGGCCTGGATGAGGGAAAACTGGTCCTGTCGCGAAGACGTCCGGAAAAAGATCCAAGATAGCCTGCCACGCTGGGTCTGTTGGACAACAATGGCCGGGCTGAAGAGACCGTAAGGAGACATGCCGACGAAGTAGGGCCGAATCGCCCTCCAGCAGGCAGGGTGTTCCCCTACGGAGGAAGCGCATAGTCATGTTGTCCCAGTTGACGCTGACGTCGCCAAGGGTGCGGAGCCAAGCCACCCCGAGAGTAACATCCCACCCCGCCCAGAGAGAGCGTAGAAATCGGCCTGGAAGGTGCTGTCCTATTGTGAGAGTGAGCGCCGCGCGTAAGCCACCCGTCGCCTGACGGTAAACAGTGGAAGGTCCAAACGATGTAAGGTGGCCGCCGGGGAGTCCTCGGTCGCAGTGTCCAACTCCAGGGCCTCGAAGCCGGCTAGTGTTACCTCGGGTTCCTCCTCGCCAATGAGGACCCATAGGGCTTTCAGCGTGCATTCGTGCGTAGAAGAGTAAAGTTGCTTGCAACGGAAACACAACTCCTTGGTACGCAGATCATGGTACTCCTGGTTAGAGATAGGGGTGAGTCATAGGATGAGGGAGGCGGGGCAGTGGTGCAGCCTCGGAGGGGCCGAAGGTGCCTCTAGCTGTGATGAACGATAGGCGGTGGCGGGCCGGTTGATCGGGCACGTCGGAGGCATGGGTGGCGGCTTGCCCGTGTCTAGAGGCCGAGTCTGGAATTCCGCTTCAAACAAGCGGACGAGATCCATCGCCTCCATCATGGACGGGGGATGGTGGGTGCGGATACGGGCACGAATGTGTGGGAGGAGCCCATGCATGAAGAAGCTGAGGTAGTGGTCCGGTGGAAGTCCCGACACGTGCGTGGCGAGGGCGATGAACTCATCAATGCACTTGTCAAGGGAGCCCGTCTGACGGACACCGCAGAGCTGCTCCACCGCGGAGCCCGAGTGGCGGTTGTCGTAACAGCGGATGAGCTCATGTTGAAGGGCCGACCAAGTCATGTTCGGGTTGGCCTGGAGGAGCCAGCACACTCAGTGGAGGGCGGAGCCCTCCATGCCGATCAATTCCGTGCTCACTTTCCGTGGCTCCTGGATCTGTTGTATCTCAAAAAATTGTTCGTCTAGGGCAATCCAACCAAAGGGGTTGGTGCCGTTGAATGAGGGAACATCAAAGGAGCGGGTTCCCGGGGAAAGAACCCCGGCCGTGTGTGTGTTGGGGGGGGGGGGGCTGGTACAGTTCCGGGGGAGCGCCGAGGAGGGGCGGCGACTCTACAGTGGACGTCAGCGAAGGTGGTGGGGCGGCCGACCAAGAGGGAGTCGAGCTTTGTGTCCATGCGTATCATGAGGGCCTGCAACGAGGCGATCGAGCTGTCGTGGTCCTCCAAACGGTGAAGGATGGCTGGATCCGTTGGTGGAAGCGGCGGTGTTGCGCCCGGGTTGCCCATCGATCACAGCCTAGGGGGCATACACACGATCGACAGGGGGAGGAATACCGGGAGATGGCGAGGCACCCTAGGGCGGAGAAGGGAGGGTGACTGGAGCGAGCGCGGCGCGAGCAAGACGTGCGGCGGAAGCCGTGCGGAAAACCAATCGCGCGCCGGTTCGGGGTTCGACAATGCGGCCAACACGTTTGCTTGAGCGAGGCGCGAGAGCGGGCGGGGGCACGACGCGCGGCGGTGAGAGCGGAGCGGGGCTGCGTCTTAGGTGCGGGATTTTTGGGCAGGTCGGACCAAATTATTAGGGCATGAGAATTTGGAGAGAGGAGAGAGAGGGAGAACTTAGAGAGAAAGAGGGAAAAGAAAATGTGAGATTCCAAAATACTTCCAAAATACTTCCAAAATATGCAGAATACAAAAGTCCTCCGGCTTAAATACTTGCCGGGCGATACTCAAAATAAACGGATACAACAACCCCACTCGATAGCTAGGTCGGCATGTTGCGCGCGCCGTGCTCTCGATGTCGATACACCCGCCACACCGGCGGTCGCCCTTCGCCCTTCGCCCTCGTCGAACCCGTCGGCAGTCCGTGACAGTATTGTTTCATACGGGTGAGTATTGTTTCATACGGGTGAGTTTGTTACATACTGCCTCTCCCAGAGCATGAACACCAGACCATCATGCCGGAGAGCACAAATTTTGAGCATTTATTCTAGGAGAGTCAGAGCGGCGTCAAATCAACTTAACTAGCACTGATGGGCAATTTGGTCTTTTTTTTATATTGTTTATTATTTACTTTGTAATCTTATATATAAGAGAATTTTTGTGGAGATAGGGCATCTATCATTTTGTCACATATTTTGATCGGACATAGGCATTGGCGAGAGCTAGGGAGATCTCAATTGTATCTGTGGATTTCCGCTAAGTATCTACAATTAATAGCATTCTACAGTGGGACGTATTAGTGAGGCTTAGGCTTTGTTTGAGGCACCATTGGATCTCTGTTGCCGCCCCCAGCAAACAAAACTTCAGCGCCACAAACAACCCTACTTTTTGCTCTGTTCTCGCACCATTCCGCATCAACGCCCCTCTCGTCTAGTGATGAACAATCGTTTCTTGCGGAACACCGGACTGCCCCCCTCACCGGCCAACCCGCCAAATGGGGCCTTAACTGTATAGTGCACTATTAAAATGCGTACACTATTTAAAAGCAGATTCCATCTTCCGTATGTTAATCTTGACTCATCAAATGCGTACACTATTTAAAAGTTTAAATTGTTGAATTACAATAAATAAATAGGTTGTCACTACAAGGTCATAAAAAAGTAAACTGAAACTTTGTGCCATTTATATTTAAGTCTTAGGCCTTTGTTGTATCTCAATTTTCTCCATTTCGTTGACAAGCCGATTACATGCTACAAAACATATACTTAAAATGGCCCACAGCTAATGTGATGGTGAAAATTGAGATACAAGAAAGGTCTAAGACCAGAAGATCAAATGGCACAGCCTTCAGGTGTACTGACATTATCAACCCCTATTTATAGTTAAAAAAAATCATGTTATAGATCTATGAAAGCAGTCGCCGAAGGATGATCCAAACTACGGAGCGATGAGACTAAAGTCCCACTGCCTTAGGTCACAAGCTATAGGCCCAAGAAAGGTTTCTGGACATAATGTAAACAGTATACATTTTGATGATTGTAGACTTCAATGTTCACCCAAGTGTTTTTTTCTTTTCTTTTTACTCTCTTCCATGCGTTTTATGCATTCGGTCATGGAACTTGACCAGCAGTTCTATTCTTCATTTGTGCTGTATGTAGTCTATACATAATAGTGCTGCATTTACTGCGATTTTGAGGGTATTTTCTTGTTTCTAAAATTTGGATAAATGATCTACAGTGAGGATATTCTATCATATTTGTTAAAATTTTTAATATCAGATGTCCATTAATGTCCATATCATTTTAGAAATCTGATTTTTGTTAACCTTTGTGTGCATTTCTGATCTCTTGAGCAGGTACTTGCATTACAACTGAGGAGTGTTTACTTAATCCAAATAGGAACCCTGAAATGAGTAAGGAAGAAATAGAGAATGAACTCAAGCTCTATCTTGGTGTCAAGAAGGTCATTTGGTTGCCTAGGGGTCTCTATGGTAATTATCTTAGTGTATTCATATATTTATATTTTACTCTTATTTTCTCTTTATCACCATCATTTTCAGTAGCATTCTCCCAACACTTTGGGATCAGCTTAATGAATCCCACTTCATTTTTTGTATGTTTTTCATACACCTTGCCATAGTTTCACTTCTTTACAGAAAAAGGACAGTAGTTTGCAGGATTTGTAAAGTACTTGAGCCTTCCAAAACCTTGCAAAGAAGGACAATTAGTACTTAACAATGGATATCCTTGGAGAAATCCTACATCCTGTAGCAATGTATTTTTTAAACCATTCTACCTGTAGCAGGGTTCTGATTAAACACGGATACCCTTAGTTATTAAAGGCGCAAGGCGCACCAAGGCGCAAAGGAGTCTTGAAGCCTAGGCGCAAGGCTCAAGGCGCAGGCGCACGCCTGACAAAGGCAAGGCGCAACCACATTCATTTTAAATAATCAGCATCAAACATCATTTCCTCTTCTCGATCTGATTCTTCATCTATTCTACTAATTAATCATTCATTACTATCGTTTATATCTCTTAAAAAATAAAATCAATGTGATCACTTGCATCATATCTAAGTCCCAATGCACAATTATATTTCATAAACACTAACTCAATAAAAAAGTATTGAGTTTTTATATTATTTCATTCTTTATTTTTGAAAAAATAATTTTACAACAAAAATCTCACTCAGACGTGCCTTTTATGTTCCAAAGGCGTAAATAAGGCGCATGAAGACGCAAACCTCTGAGCCTGGTGAGTCTTGAGTCTTAGGCGCGCCTTTAACAACTAGGCGGATACCTGTGGCAAAGTTCGACTTAAATCCTGCTGCCTGTAGTAAAATTTTGAAGAATTCCTGATATCTGTAGTAGTGTTATTGAAAAACCTTTTGCATGAAGCAGGGTTTTGGAGGAACTATTGCTACGTATAGCAGGTTTTCGTAGTAAGTGGATTCACTTCCTAATGGCCCTTCTTTGCAAGGTTTTAGAAAGTTTACAAACCCAAAAGACTATTGTCATTTTCTTGTAAAAAAGCATTATTATTGGAGTTTTATACATAAAATGCATTTTGTGATTCTTCTATTACTCATTCTTTTGCGTTCTATGAATGATGGGGATCATGGCGTACGACCCATACGGCTCTACACGCGCCGACCAAGGAACCTCCAGTGCCAATCACGATCGCTCATCTCGAGCGGATCGTCGACCATAGAATTTTAGCATTTTATTTTGCATTTTCAGAATTTATTTTATATGTTTTTGGAGGTTGTCATGATCGGAGAATCATGACCGTTCATGACCCCTCCTTAGTCTGTAAATAGGGGTGGAATGCTGATGCAACCCGCATCGCTTCTTTTATTATTTTTATTGCACTTGTCGTTTATTTTTGTGGCGCATGCCTTCGCGCATTTTTTTGGATTATGTAGCGTCGAGTTGTATTGCGCGTGTTATAAGCGCTTGCGTGTTACTTTGTATCGCGCATGTTGCTTGCGCATTTCTTTTTGGCTTGTTGGTGTGACCGGCCAACGAGACCTTAAATGCATAGGTCCGGTATTTTAGGGGATAGATTAGCTTAGAGCAAGTTTGTAAGAATTAATTATTTTGTAGGGCTGCTAATAGCAAATTTGGCTCAAACCCTAAATTGTATTGCTATAAAAGTTCTCCCCCCATATCTTCCATCAGCAGCTGGGAAAAGAAATGAACAGCCGCAACTCGCGTGCCCTATTCCCTTTCTTCCAGCACCACAACTCCTTCCCCCGTTCGCGCGACACCATGTTCCCCTCCCTCTCCAGCCAGCGTCAGTGACGCACCCAGTCCTGCCCTCTGTTGTCGACGCTAGCTCCAACCCGTCGGCCTCCCTGCATCTCACTTGCAACGCCGACGCCACTCCAGCCCGTCGGCCTCTTTGCACCCCCTTGCAAGGACGACGCCAGAACCCCCCAAGTCTCCGGCGATCTCCCATGCACCATCCTCCGACGGGTTCAGGGATCCTCCGGTGTTTTCCTCCACTTCCCGTCAGTCCCCTCTGCTCCAGCACCCACTGCTACGGCCAGAGCTCCAGCTTGCTCCCAGCGATTCGTCTGCAACCTGTTACTACTTTTCCCGGCAACCTCCAGGCAAACTGATCCCTAGCTGCTCCTTCACCTTCCAGGAGACCCCCCTGCTGGTATACCTCTTTGGGCTCAATCCCTTAGCTTCATTTTTATGCCCATTTCATTTAAACGAATAGTTAATTATAACGAGCTTGCCCTAATTAATTATCTCCTGAATTATCGTTATTTCCAAACACGTGCGTGCCTCTTAATTTATGCGCTTGTGGAATTGAGATTCATGACGTTACTACGTTTGTACGGTAGCCTTGCGCGCGCGAGCGACGCCTAGGTCGTTATAACTGTTAAAATAGCCCGCGAAGTCCTTTCGCGCCATAATTATTTAAAGATCGCATGAATTTTATCTTTTAAAACTACAGCCCTAGGTTTGAGGCCACATCAAATGCTCATTTGATGACTATTGAAAGATAGAGATAAAAATTCCTCTTTTGATCATCGGTGTTGATGCTGGAATCTGAGTGTGACGCTTGGAGTAACTCCCTCCCCTCATCTTCCTTGGCCGACTCTCTTCCCCCCTCCTCCCTAATTCCAGCCACTACCTTACCCCCAAGCCTATAGTCGACCACAACTCTCCCCACCCGATTTCCCTTCCACCTTGGCCACCCCTCCACAACCCCATTCCCTTCCATTTCAGTTTTCCGGCGATTACCATCACCACCTCTGGCCACCACCATTGGCCGACCACCCTTCCAGAACCCCATTTCCATACATTTCAATTTTCCGTCCACCACCTCCACCTCCGTCCACCACCTCCACCTACGATGAGCACCACCGGCTACCCTTGGCCAGCCACCCCTCAGATGCCATTACTCCATAACTCCCAAGACACCTCCTCACTTCCCCACTCGTAACTATCTCCTAAAATCTAGCCACTACTCTTAAGATTACTCCCATCCCTCATTCCCCCACTACCCCTTAATACTCTTCCCTTTACTCACGACACATGTTCCCACTCAACCTGGAACCACACACTCACCCCATTATCCACTGAAAACTGCAGCCCTCCCCTATCTGCCTCCACCTAAATTCCACCCCCAAAGCCGTCTGTAGTGATATCCATCCTGTGGGCAGTTTTCCCAAGCCTGCTCAAATCTCCTTAAGTTCCAAACTCCAACCGAGCATCTTTTTCCCCTACCAGGAACTCTACACTGGCCGCCCAACTCACTAGCTCTCTGTTCCTAGACTAGATTACACCCAGTCCTTGATTCCAGCCACTGGAATCACCCAACACAACCCTTCCAGCCATCCCTGCAGCAGTTTCCCGCCCCTCCAGGGCTGCCTCCACACACACCCAACAACCCTTCCACAGCACCACCAAAAGCCACCCCCCCCCACACACACACACCCAAATCTCCTCCCGCCTCCTATTCATCTCCCCTCCTCTTGACCTTCCTCCCAGCCAAGGAATACTGCTGCCCAACAGTACCAACCCAGGTCGTTGCTTCATCCCCAGCCACCAGCAACTCATCACTCATCAGACATTCACCAAGATTTCTACCCTATAAGCATTGTAAGTTTATTGATTGATTGTATTTTCTTTACTGTCAAATTTTGTGTTTCCCTATTTTGGGTTTATTAATTTCATTTGTAATTGTTGTCCGCCAGTCTCTTATGACTTGTTAGGACTTATTTGTTTGTTGTTTTCCCGCACTTTCACATATATATACCGCATTACGTGTTTCCCTATTTTGGAGCTCAGTTTGATTGTTGCTTGTCTTTAATATTGTTTATAAAGTTTATTATTGTAAGTTTAGTTCACCGACGTAGTGTTATAGCTCATATAGTCGTCTTAGGACCTACCCTATGTCAATGAACTAATCTTATTTGCAGGTGATGACGATACCAATGGTCATGTTGACAACATGTGTTGCTTTGGTAAGCCTGGCTTGGTACTTTTAGCATGGACGGATGATGAAAGGGATCCTCAATATGAGCGGTCAGTTGAGGCTTTGTCAATTCTCTCAAACACTAAAGATGCCAATGATAGGAATATACATGTAATTAAGCTTCATGTGCCCGATCCACTTTATATGACAGAGGAAGAAGCAAATGGCATTCATAATTTGGTGAGTGCTGCATCTTCTATTAATCTATGCTGTTTCACTTGATCAATTTAAATAGGTTGTCTTGGATTCTTTCCCTGCCACTTTACTTAATTTGTAGTTTAGTCTATTCGACCTTTTGCGCTTGTTATTTCATATGCATTAAGGTCAGTTCGTACTCTCTATTTATGTCTATCTCTCTCTCTATGACCGTGTCTCTTTATCTATCTCCTTTTATCTCTTTCTATCTTATCTCTCTATCTCTATATAAACCACATTAAAGGAAGTTCTTTTAAAGAGTTCATGGTCCTCATGTAAGACCATCAAAAGCATATAGTCCATCCGATCTTTATATTTGAGAGGGGGAATAGATAGAGGGTGAGAGAGGAAAAGTTTTTCCTAGATCTCTTAAACCTACTCAAATAGATAGGGCCTAGGGGAGAGGCGAAACCGAGTGAGAGATTATATTTTTTTTCTTCCTTTTTGGTTTTTTTATTCCTTTATTCCTCTAAATTAATATTGCAAATTATTTGAATGTGCAGAGCTCGGTAGCACGCACGGGCGGAGCCTATCGGTCGCTATTTTGGGTGAGTGCGACCCAAAGTATCCATGGATGGGTAGAGCCTGTTCTCAACCAAAAGCAGTCGTGCACGAGCGTAGCCCATGCAAGACTGCCAGTCCCTCTATAAAAAATGATAAATATATCTCTAAAGTCTTTCTCTTCATCTATTTATCTCTATCTCTGTAGCTCTCTTTATACAAAGATGATGTCTCCCTCCCCCCCTCTCTTCCCCCTCCCCCCTCCCCCCTCTTCACTTTCTCTTTTTATCTCTATTTTTATTTATCTATTTATTTCTCTCTCTCTCTCTCTATCTCTCTTTGCCTCCCTAATTTTTATGTATTTTTATTTATCTCTCTTAAGTCTTACCTCTATTTATATATGAGCAAATTGAGAAGTAGAGGGAGAGCTTACGGCAGTGAGTAGGTTGCGTCAAGTGTATTCTGGAAGTTCTAACTTTGCAGCTTAACTGTCAAAAGAAATAAAGCACTCCTATTAGATATTTTATTTTTTCCCTTATATTTATAAATAGAACTTAGGCTAGCTTCTCCGCAAATTATATTTTCCTACTTCACCATTATTTAATATATTGTTTTAAGCTACTATTGTGATTATCTATTTTTCCATGCGACAAAAGTTATCTCCACCACCACTCACTTCTTCCAGTGATGTCACCAAAGTCATCTCTATCCGCACTCGCTCCTTGTGCATACTCTGAAAGTTTCACTACTTTATTCCTCTCTTTTTAAATTATACCAGTGATAGTGCACAGAGCCTCCCATGTCATCATGACTGTGCCTCCAACTGTGACTGTACCTCCAACTGTGATTGTACCTCCAACGGTGATTGTACCTTTGATCACAACCGCACTTCGTTGATAGTTTAGCATGAAAATGCATCCTGAATTGGGGAATGTCTGATGAGGTAGTTGATAGTAGTCTTAAGTTGCAAGGAAAATCTGGAGTACATGAGCAATCTATTTACTGAGAAATCAGTTAAGCAATTCCTTCTAAAAAGAACTCAAACCACAAAAAATAGCATAAAAATAAAATTAATCACCTCCTTATACTTATGCAAATACACAATAGATCGTCCCCGTTAGTTGTCTTCATCGTCTCCCTCTGCCATTTATCACCAGACCTTAGCTGTTGGCATGCACGATTAAAATACAAAAAAAAAAACAAGACGTAAATTACACACCGATTTGAATAAAATGTGACCTGATGAACTCGGAGATGCTCTCAACCCGTCAAAATTTGATTAAAATTGCACACATATTTGCAAAGAAAAACGATGTGCTAGACTGACTTAAACCTCTCGATCCTAGCAATTATGAAGGCCAAAGTTAGAAAAAGCAGAGGAATGACTTCAATAAGGGAAGAAAGGAATTGGGTTCCAGAAGAGGGGCCACATGAGTTGGAAAGTTCAGGCATGAGTCAGACCCCTAGAGGGTTTGAAGTCATCGACGAGGCTTGAAGGAAGTCGAGAAGATTCCCCGGTGACTGATTCTAGAAAACACCTTTTCATTACATCAAAGGTGCATGGGAAGAAGCGCTGGAGGAGGAGGCATTGGAGCTGGAAACTTCGTGCATGAGTCAAAATCCTACAAGTTTGCAGTCGGCTGCGATCTATCTAAAGGAAGTCGAGAGTTTGTTGGTTGTTTGCATTAAAATGGATTCAATTCTTCTAAATGAAGGGATTAGATTAGATGAGTTGAAAGGATCCAACAACTGCAATGTATCTAATGGTGTGGTCTTCCTTTATTAGTAGTAAGGATTAAGAACCCTTTGTCTTCCATCATGATCGCCTCCATTAGTTGACTAGAGGTTGGATAGGGACTGGGAAACACTCCCATGCATGGGTTTTAGGGCAGAGTTAAAAATTCCCATAATATTTTGAAATTTTCTGATTTTCATGTAATATTCCAGATTTATAACCTAACAACTATCGTGGGACTTCGTTTAGTGACCATTTGGGGTGGGTAATCCGGCTTTGTCTTGACTTACAAAAATTCTTTGACAAATAACCTCTTCTTTTTTGGCCACGATGTAAAGACGTCTATTGAAAATGTTAGTTACTACCCTGACAAGCAACCTCTAGTTGGCGCTTTTCACGATCTTGACTTACAAACTGGCACAAGTGTCGAACATGATTCTATATGGCCACTGCCCTGAATAAGAAATCTCATACAGCAAGGAGAGAAATAAAAACCCGAGGGATCCTATAGAGATAATTTTGTATCACCAAATTTGAGAATTGAAGAATTTAGTAGGAGATTTTCGTGTCACCTTCCTTTCTAAAGTGTTTTACCCTCCTTTTTGTCATCTCCTTTGTAATCTTCTGCTTAGAGAATACAAAATCAGAATTTCCAACCATCTGGTTATAAATTTCTTACTTTATCTTTTGCCCCCCCCCCCCCCCCCCCCCCCCCCCCCCCCCCCCCACACACACACACACACACACAAATGTCATCTCCCTGAAGTAACATGATTCAAAATTGATGGGGATCCAGAGTCCCTGAAGTAACATCTTGGGAGAAAAACATCACGATCAACGAGTTTCATCAGATGGAGGAACAAGTCGTGATGCTAATCCAAGGACTCTCGCAATAGAAGCAGCTGGACCTTCTTGCGCCTCTCACAACCATTATCTACTCTTAAAGGCATGATGGATACTAGGAATGTTCCATGTATGAGGCAAAACCTCGACATGATCCTCTAGTGTGCATCATCCTATGTGCAAGTTTTGATGAGCTATTTCTTCTTGCTGACTAAGACTCCGTATGGCGCTGCTTTTTTGCTCCGGTGAGTTTGGATAAAAACTCCACCGCCATAGAATGTATGTTGGCATGACGGCGGTTATGACCGCCATCAAAAAAGAAAACTAGTTTTGAATATAAAAGTGGATGAAGTTCCTTAGGTGAGGTCCGGCGTAACGGCGGTTCATAACCGCCGCATTCGTGACTGCCACCGCCGTGCCAAACGGAGCCTAAGGTACTCAGTAGGAGAGTACTTCGCCAATAACAAGTCAAACTGACATGCTCGGCAAGCTGAGTCGGCTACCTCTTCATTCGACTAAGTATAACAAAGCTATTTGAAATTTTGGATGCCGCTCCTGGAGGGCTTCAAGGGAATGTCTCACTTGGCTGATCAAATTACTTGATTTGAGTCCTTTATCTCCCTTCTGACTGTCTCATATGCCATCAAGACTGACTTCTGTGGACCATCTTTAAGGAGGTCACTCTATGGTGATTTTCTCATTTAACCTTGAATCATCTTTTTCCCCGACGAACACTTAGTTCAACAATTTATAGAAGTCATTTGACAACACGTAGACCCTGCCAAATAATTTTGGAAGCTCCCAATGTGAAGTACTTCATTTTTTAATTCCCAGCTCTGGACATGATTGAATTCTTGATAACTAATGGTGAATTTCACACCATGCACATTCAGATGACCACTCAAATTGTTTGGAGGCTTACACAAGGACGAGGTATTGTAGACAGGGATGATATATTAGAGTAGTCTAAGTGCTATATGACTATATCAGTGCTGTCCATGTCGTGCCAAGATAAAGACAGGCTTAGCTTTAAAAAGTTAGAACTTATTTTGATGTTTGCATTGAAATATTAGTGTCTTGAAGATTAGAGAATTATTCTTCCAACTGCACCAAACTCCAGCCCCCCTAAGAAATATCAGGTGATCACTTTGACGTGATAGTCGCTCGCATGTTGTTGGGAAAATGATTTCTCTTAACCCCTGAAAATGAGTTGAATATGAATTCTAAGAAAGAAAAATCAAGGTTAAGTAAACATGCGTCGAATAGTATTCGACGCAACGTAGAAGTGGTGTCGACGTTCCTTTCAGAATGAGTCGAAGTAACTTTAAGAAGAATCCGACGTATCCTATGTCGACGTAGCTCTGACTTCTAGTCGACGCATCTAGTGAAGTCGACGCACCTCAGTCGACGCACCTTCCTTATTCTTCTCTCGACGTCCAGCCAGGACGAATTCGACGCTTACGTCGAATAGTAATCGACGCACGTCGATTTCTATATTTAATTCAAAAATCGCCATATCTCTTTCCTTCTTTTATAGATCTGATTTATATGGAATCAATTTATTCTTGTAGAAAACGCAAAAGCGTGTTTGTATTTCATGTATGTATACAAAGGGAGAGTACATATTTATAGGAGAGAGAAGAGACAGAGAGAAATCCTATACACAATGTGGGACTAAAGGGATATAGAAGAGGAGTAAATGAGCCACCAAATGGGCCGAATACATGGGCTATTTCAACACTCCCCCGCAAGCTGGAGCGTACAAATCGTATGCGCCAAGCTTGGATAAGCATTGATAGAAGAGGGTACTGGACAGTGCCTTTGTGAGGACATCCGCAACTTGTTCAGTACCGGGGACATGTTTAAGCTCGATTTTCTTCATTTGTACTTTCTCCCGGATAAAGTGGCAGTCGACCTCGATATGCTTGGTTCTTTCGTGGAAGACCGGGTTCTTGGCAATATGTATAGCAGCCTGACTGTCGCAAAGTAGAAGAGCAGGAGCAGGAAGTTTTACCCCAAGATCCGTGAGAAGACTTTCAAGCCATGTAAGGTCAGAGACTACAGATGCCATTGCCCTGTATTCTGCTTCTGCTGAGGAGCGCGCAACCACTGCTTGCTTCTTGCTACGCCAGGTAATCAAATGTCCTCTGAAGTACGTACAGAAGCCACTGGTTGACCGACGATCATCCAGAGAGTCAGCATAGTCAGCATCAGAGTATGCCACCAGTGTTGGAGTTGAGGATGAGGTCTTGTATACCAAGCCTTGACCAGGAGCCGCTTTTAGATATCGGAGAATCCGTTCCACAGCCTGAAGATGAGAGGAACGAGGGGCGTGCATGTAGCGGCTGACAACACCGACAACGAAGGAGATATCTGGTCTTGTAACAGTCAGATAGATCAATTTTCCAACCAGACAGGCGATAGTATTCCGGGTTCTGAAGCAAGAGATCAGAGTCAGAGGACTGAGCACAAATCTTGTGATTTGCGTCCATTGGAGTATTGATGGGTTTGCAGCCGGAGTAGCCTGCATCATGAAGAAGGTCGAGGCAATACTTTCTCTGAGATAGAACAAGGCCGTCTGGTCTCCTGGCTACCTCCAGGCCCAGGAAGTAATGAAGGTTCCCCAGATCTTTTGTTTGGAACACGGAGCTGAGTTGTTGTTTGATCGCCTGAATTTCTTTTGAGTCGTTGCCTGTGATAATGATATCAACCACATAGACAAGAAGGAGAACGGTGCCTATTGCCTGGTGGCGAGTAAACAGGGAGAAGTCAGCCGAGCTCCGAGTAAACCCTGCTTCACGAAGGACCTTGCTGAGCTTGTCGAACCATGCTCGAGGAGACTGTTTGAGACCATAGAGAGACCGCAAAAGATGACAGACTTTCGGGGTCCTAGACTCCCCCGTGGTCTCAAACCCGGGCGGCTGCTGCATGTACACCGTTTCAGTGAGATCACCGTTTAAGAAGGCATTCTTAATATCCAGTTGATATAAGGGCCATTGGCGGTGCACAGCAACGGAGAGAAGAACCCGTACTGTGTTCAGTTTGGCGACGGGAGAGAAGGTTTCGTCGTAGTCCAAACTTTGTTGCTGGGTGTAGCCGCGAGCCACCAGTCGAGGTTTTAAGCGGTCAATGGTCCCATTCGCAGCATGCTTGATGACAAAGACCCATTTGCAACCAACAGTTTTCTGGCCAGGGGGAAGATCCACCAGTTGCCAGGTTTGGTTTGCCCACAACGCGGCCATTTCTTCTTCCATGGCGGCACGCCAGCCAGGATGTTGAAGAGCCTCCTGCACAGAGTTAGGAACTGCAACCGACGATAAAGAAGTGGCCAGAGTATGAAGGTGGGGTGAGAGGCGATGTAAGGACATATAATTCGCCAAAGGATGGGCAGTCGATTCTGTTACCTGATCAGCAGAACACGGAGTACCTGAGGTCGAGTCGGACTGCGGAGTCGGATCGGAACGAGGATATTGACGAGTGTAGACACGGATAATCGGTGGTTTAGAGATAATGGAGGTTGGAGTGGGAGCAATATCACGAGCCGGAGATGGAGGAACGGGAACGGAAGCGTCGTTGACCGGGACGACAGGTCGCGGAGCGGGTGGTGATGCAAAGGTGGATCCAGGATCAAAAAAGAACGGTTGATCTTCCCAGAAGGTAACATCGGCGGAGACCGTTATTTTACGGGTTGTAGGGACGTAGCAGACGTAACCTTTCTGAGTTCGAGAGTAGCCGACGAAGATGGACTTGGTAGCACGAGGATCCAGCTTATCCGTGGAGGGTCCCAAGATGTGGACATAGCAGGTGCACCCAAAGGTGCGGGGTGTGAGAGAAAAGGCTGGAGTAGAAGGAAAAAGAAGGCTGAACGGAGTATTATTATGGAGAACGGATGAAGAGAGACGGTTGATAAGGAAGCAGGCAGTGGAGACCGCGAAATTCCAATATGTTTTGAGAACGTTCATGTGAAGCATAAGTGAGCGGGCAACCTCGAGAAGGTGACGGTTCTTTCGCTCGGCCACACCGTTTTGTTGAGGGGTGTAAGCGCGGGATGTTTGATGGATGATTCCGAAGTTTAAGCATAGAGTGGCGATATCGTGGCTTGTGTATTCGCGAGCATTGTCGGAGCGTAAGGTTTTGATGGTAGTGGAGAATTGCGTACGGGTCTCGAGGACAAACGCTCGAAAGACACGAGGGAGCTCAGAGCGATCATGAAGCAGGTAGAGCCACGTTAACCGAGAGTAATCATCAACAAAAGTGAGAAAATACCGATATCCCGAAATACTAGTAGTCTTATATGGCCCCCAAATATCGGAGTGCACTAAATCAAAAGGAGTCGGGCTCCGAGTACAATGTGCGGGAAAAGAAGAACGCGGTTGTTTGCCGAAAATACAAGTTTCACATTTAAACTGAGAAAGAGGTACATCAGGGAGAGCCTTCTGGAGGACGGGGAGAGGAGGGTGCCCGAGGCGTCGGTGCCAGTCGATGGAGGAGACAGAGGATAGGATGGTGGGAGAGTCGTCAAGGAGGTAGAGTCCGTTCCGCAATCGTCCTTTACCAATGGTAGTCCGCGTCCGTTGATCCTGTATCAAAAAAGACGAGGGGTTAAATGTGACAGAACAATCCAAGTCATTAGTAAGCCGACCAATGGAAAGTAAATTGAAGGAGGAGCCCGGAACATGAAGAACCGAGCGAAGAGAAAGAGAGGTGTTGAGCGAGATGTCAGCAGAACCAGAGACGGGAACAGTATCCCCATTGGCCACAGTGATGCACTTTGGATGAGGAGTATCCAAATATTGAGTTGGTTGCCGCGAGGTAATATGATGAGTAGCACCGGAGTCCATTATCCATCCTGGGCTAGTGGAAAGACAAGCCATACCTTCATTGGAGACGGAGGCAACAGATGCAGAAGTAGGGCTGAGAAGGCCATGAAGTTGCTGGAGTTGGAGGCGGACTGCGTCAAGGTCCACCGGATTGCTAGAGGTGAATGGACTTTCCGTGGCAAGGGATGCTGTAGGACGAGGAGGATGTCCGTTTTTACGAAAGCATGTGGCCTCATAATGACCATCACGACCGCAGAACGAGCATTTAGGTCTCCCCCGGCCCCCCCGACCTCTTCCCCGAGAGCCAGACCGGCCTCCCCGGGTAGGTGGAGGAGGAAGAGAAGGAGAAGCAGAAGCGTGCTGGAGGAGGGCCGGTGAGGTAGTTGCCGTGATATCAAGAGGTGGTGTGACTCGGAGGAGCATGGAGCACACACTTGAGAGAGACGGAGTGGTAGCTGAGGCCAAGATCTGAGCCCGAAGGCCCAGAAGATGAGGTGGGACCCGGGCCATGAGCATAGCAATGCAGACTGCCTCCTTCTGAGCCCGCTGAGTTGCATGATCAGTTGTTGATGGCTGATGTTGGATCCATGCTTCAGCCAGAGATTTGACACGGGCAACGACAGAAGTCATGTTAGGCCCGGTGGTGTCCAGAGCCTGTAGGTCGGTGATGATATCGAACAGACGTTGGAGGCTATCTTTTTCGGAATACAGGGACTGGAGCTCGTCCCACATAGCTTTGGCCGTCTCAAGGTACATGGCCATTTCATAAGGTTCGCCATCCAGCGAGTTCAGGATCCATGTCTGAACACGGCCATCGTCCCGCAGCCATGCCTCAGTGACTGGAGTTGGGGGATCCTGGGTTAGATGAGAAGCAAGGCCCTTTGCTTGAAGGACGCGGCGGACAGAGTGCATCCAGGGCATGAAATTTTTCCTCCCAGAGAGGGAGATGGTAGTAATCCGCAGCTCATCACGGAGCTCACTAGGAGAGTGTTGTTGTTGTTGTTGTGGGCGGGCAGTCTCTGGAGGCAAAGTCGAGGAGTTCTCAGACGAGCCCATTAGCGCAGAAGAGGCAGCGGACTGGCGGACAGAGGAGCAGGCCGTACGGTTTGCCGAGACCGCGGCGGCTTGAGAAGAGCTCGCTGAGGAAGAGGAGGAGAGCTGGCGCTGGCGAGATGAGATCGGCAGATCGCGAGAGAGGAGCTCGCGTGAGATGAGGTCGGCAGATCGCGAGAGAGGAGCTCGCAGAAGAGCGCTTGCGGGCTGCTGACGAAGAGATCGCGCGAGCTGCGAGACTGGAGTAGCGGTCTGGAGTGGCAGGAGATTAGCGGGCTGAGAGATTGTTGTTGGCGGGCTCGAACGGTCTGCGAGATCGCCAGAGAAAAGCTCGGGCAGCTGCTGGCAGACGGAAGGAGATCGCACGAGGTCGCACAAGCAGGAGACCGCTTGGATAGGAGACAGACCGTAAGGATAGCGGACTGAGCGACTAGAAGAGGTCGCAAGAGGAAGCAGCGATCAGAAGAAGCCGCGGACAGGGCAGCGACTAGGAGAGGAAGCCGCGGAAGAGGAAGTCGTGGACTGGTCCGCGCGAGATCGAGACCGCAGCGGGAACGGAGAGTCCGCGCGAGAATAAGATCGCAGCGGGTGATCGACCAATCGGAGAGGGAGCCGGGGCGACAAGTCTTACGGCGGCAGGTCTCGCGAGTAGACCGAGACCGCAGCGGATAGGACGTGCGAGGGGCCCACGGGAAAGGTTATAAAAGGTGCTGGGGATTTCTGATTTTTACGTGCCTGCAGACGCCGACGCGGGAGATAGGAGGACCAAGCAGGTTAGAATTTAGGAGACCGCTCAGGTCGGCGATCTGCAGTCCGCGGAAGAATATTTGGCTCAGAAAATTTTGACAGCTCTGATACCATGTAGAAAACGCAAAAGCGTGTTTGTATTTCATGTATGTATACAAAGGGAGAGTACATATTTATAGTAGAGAAGAGAGAGAGAAATCCTATACACTAATGTGGGACTAAAGGGATATAGAAGAGGAGTAAATGGGCCACCAAATGGGCCGAATACATGGGCTATTTCAACAATTCTTTATAGCCGTTCTGAATCATTCTTTTCCTCTAATGGATTCTTGGCTAATTTGATTAAATCTATTATGGACATTATTTGAAATCAGAATGAATTCTTTCCTTCTATTGATATAATTATTATGGAAATATTTCTATCTTTCTATTTCTCTGTCTGCTAATCAATTATCCTCCTATAGTATTATTTGAATGGACAGAACTATAAAATACCAAGGAGGTCGGCAGAGAACTAGAACAAGTGATCCACCATTTTTACATTTGAAAAAGAGGAAGAGCTCCCAAGTAAAAAGAAAGAGAATTGAGAAATAGTTCTGCAGCAACCATCAAGCTTCCATCTTCTCCTGCTTCTGAATCCATTTTGCTGCAAGCTCTGATAGCTCTCACTAAAAGAGAGAAAAGCTACAAATCTCCTTCTCACTATAGAAGAGAGATTTCATTCATACTTCTTGTGCTTCCAATCTTCTTGCTAGGAGGAAGATTCCCTCTTGTTTTCTTCATATTCTTATTTCTTCTTTATAACATTGTAAAAGAGTTTTTAGAATCTCTCTTCAAAAAATTCAGTTGTACTGGTTCTAAGAGTCTCCTTTTCAAAAGACTCAGTTGGTTCTTAGAGTCTCCTTATCAAAAGACTCAGGGTGGTTCTAAGAGTCTCCTTATCAAAAGACTCAGTGCAAGATAGTGAATTCCTACCAAGGAGGTAGAAGAGTGGACTACCCAAAGTTTGGGGAACCACTATATTTCTTTGTGTTGTGCTGTGATTTTTCTTCTTGCATTTATTTTCTTTACTTGTTTAATTCTTGTTGGTGTGTGGGAAACACTAATCTGTGATCACTACACACCTATATTTATATAATTATTAACTTTGCACAAAAATATTTTAAATCTCTATTCTCTAGAGAATTCTAGTGAGGTTAACTGTGCACTTTCAATTGGTATCAGAGGGAGGTTGATCTAAAAAGGATAATTCCTTGATCAAAAAGATCCTATCTCTCTTATATTTATATATATATATTTCTAACAATTATTTTTCACATGACACAAATCAAAGATTATGCTTCCACCAGACCACCAATGTGCAATCTTGAAAAGTTTGCAGTTTGGAAAACAAGAATTAGGATTTATATGAATTCTATTGATGAAGAATTATTTAATGTTATCTTGACAGGTCCTCCCAAGCCTTATAGAAAAGACTCAAGTAGTGAAGTGACTCAAACACTTGTCCCAAAAGCTGAGTGCACAGTTGAAGAGAAGAAGGCAAGAACATGTGATGCAAAAGCTGTAAATATTTTGGTCTCAACCCTCTCTGATGAAATCTTTCAAAGGGTTGTTGATTGTGAATCAGCCAAAGAAATTTGGGAGGCTCTCATAAAGATGGTAGAAGGAAGTGCTGATGAACGGAAAGATAGGAAGGCTCTATTGATCTCTCAATATGAGAATTTCCAAAAGAAGAATGAAGAAAGCATCTCTGAGATGTATGACAGATTCAGTCTGATCATCAATCAACTAAGGGACTTGGATAGAGAAATCTCTCTCACAGAGATCAATGACAAGTTGCTGATGAGTCTCCCAAGTTCATGGGACTCAAGGATATGGGCAATAAGAGACACAAGAGGACAAAGGGAAATTTCAACAGATGCTCTCTTAGGAAAACTCAGATCCTATGAGCAACTGCTGAAAACCAGAGGAGAAGAAGAGAAGAAGAGAAGAGAAAACACCCCAACTTCTTCAAAAGACAGGAGCATTGCATTAAAAGCAACAGAAGAAGGAAGCTCTGTCACTGAAGAAGAACTATTCAGTTTCCTGGCCAGAAAATTAAAGAAATGGGTCAGAACAGATGGATCAAGAAGGAGAGAGTCAAAACCAAGGTATGACAAAACTCCTACTAAAGAAATTATTTGTTATTCTTGCAGGAAACCTGGACATATTGCCCCAGAATGTCCAGAAAATGCTGAGACAAAGAAAGATCTGAAAAAGAAAGATCTCAAGAAAAAGGGGAAGAAGAAAGAAAGAGGCTTTATTGCAGAAGCCTGGAGTGAAACAGACTCTGAGGACAGCTCCTCTTCTAAGAGTGACAATGAAGAGCCTAAGCAAGAAGACCTATGCTTAATGGCATTTGAAGGCTCAAAGAAAGATGATGGTACCAACTCATGGAGTGAGACAGGATCAGATGAAAGCATATCTTCTGAAGATGAAAGAGAAAATAGCCTTATTCTCATAGAGGAATCTGAGGATAAGGATGAGGTAAGCATTTTTGATGAAATAGATTTTCAAAGTGATAATTTCAGAAATGATTTTATGGAAATGTGTCTAGATCAACTAAAAGCTAAACAAGAAATTAAGGATCTAAAAGAACAAATTAATATGGCTAAAAACCAGAGAAATAGAGAAGATAAATGCTCTAAAAATTATGAATTAATGGCTAACATCATAGAAGAAAGGGCTAGAATAGAAAACCAGCTCCTTAAGGATAAGGTGTCCCAGGCAAAAGCTTTTGAAGAATCAATAAAAATGAGAAGCCAAACTCTCAAGGAAATCACTGAACAACAAACAAGGAGACATAAAAATCTTGGTCTAGGGGCTGACCCCTCAACAAGCCAAATTCCATCCAACAAATTTGCTTGGATGATCCCTGTAAAATTCACAAAACCCATCAAATCAAACCAAGAAAAAGACTCACTAAATAAGGAAGAAGACTTCCTCAAGGAAATAAAACAATTTGATGAAACATCATATTATTCAGCTGATGACTCTCAAACTTCATCTGAAGAAGCAACTAAGTCAAAAGAAACAATACATAAAAGAGTAAAATCAGAAACAGGGAAGAAGAAAATTTATGAAGATACAGTTGCGTCGACTTCATATCGACGCATGAGTGATAGTGCGTCGAATTCTACTCGACGCAATCTCTCAGATGCATCGACCTCAACTCGACGCTTGAGTAAAAGTACGTCGACATCAAATCGACGCAACTTTGTTCATGCATCGATACCAGATCAACGCAATCTGGAGAAAGCGCCGAATATAAATCGACGCAACTATCAACATACGTCGAATAGATATCGACGCATAAAAACTCAGAGCAACTTAAATGCCTATCCTCCAAAAACCTTCCATCTTAACCCTTATTCAGGACCCATTCATCCTAATCATGATCTCTATCCTAACCAAACTTTCTATCCTAACCAAAATTCCCATATAAATCAAACTTTCTATCCTAATCAACACTTCTATCCCTCTCTAAACTCAAATTCTCACAATACTAAGATAATCAAGTGCTACATATGTAACAAAACTGGCCACCTTGCCAAACAATGTTGTCACAATCAATCAAACTATCTGTGAAAATTAGTCCAAGACTAACTTAGAAACATTTAGGATTAGGAAGAGATAAAAAGAAATAAACACCTAGAATTTTTCAGGAAAACTAAAAGTCACGTCGACTTCTAATCTACGCACCGTCGATGACTCAACACAATAAGCGAAATCAACGCATACGTCGACTACAATCGCCGCATACGTCGACTACAATCGCCGCATACGTCGACTACAATCGCCGCATACGTCGACTACAATCGCCGCATACGTCGATACGAAACCCTAGCATCCTAACGCGGGCTGTATCGACGCTTACATCTAATTCCACTCGACGTAACGTCGATTTCATGAAAACGAGCGGCAATACTAAAATATTTTCGGTCACATCCACTGAAGTATCGAATAAGCCTCGAATAGTGTCGCATTTCGACGTTTCACCTGACTTAAAAAGACTCTTCAGTTAGAAACCTTCACTGCTCTGCATCCTTCATCCTTCTTGCTCCTCAGTCCAGCCGATTTCTTCCTCTCTCTCTCTCACTGACCTAAAATGGCTCCCAAGACCAACTCTGGTTTCGACATTGACCTTGCATCTTTCCAAGCCGCCGCAGAAAACTACAAGAGCATCATTGCTCTGTTCACTGAAGCTGGACTAGATAAGCTCATCTCCACAAGATGCAAGCTCCTGGAAACAAAGCTCACAGAGCTGATGACTCATGTTCAGATATCTGAACAAGGAGAAATCCAAGGAACAATTCATGAGACACCTGTCTCAATATCTGCAGAACACATTAGGACAACCTTTGATCTTCCATCAGGTACACCCTAATATTATCTTTGTTCAAAGCAAATAGGGAAAGAAAAACAGCTTCTAAAGAATGACTAAATAAGTCTTCATCACTCCCTTATTAGGTGATGAATCTATAGACCTCACACCTGATGAAATCAAGCATCTGTTAACCACCATGAAGTTTTCAAAAGATAGACCAATCCATCTAAAGAAAACAGACTTTTCTGAGGAGTACAGACTGCTAGCAGATATAGTAGGAAAAATCCTGCTATGCAAGACCTCAGCCCATGATGCAGTGCCCAAGCAGCAACTGAATATCATGGGGGCCCTGGTGCTGAAGAAGAAGGTGGACTGGGCCACATGCTTGCTCAAGATGATAAGCTCTAAATACTCACACAAAGAAAATGCATATATGAGGATTATAAGTCAAGTACTCTTCCACTCCTTCCCTGACCTATGTAGGTCAAAAGGAATCCCTATTCCTCCAGGGAAAAGGATGTCAATAGCTCTATTCTCCAAATGGACCAGGCAAATCCCTAAGCCTGGTTCCATTCCTGAAAAGACTCCATCTCCTCCTAACTCTCCTGTTCATCCTTCTCCTCCTCCTCCTCAAAGAGACAATCCTTCTCTACCACCATCATCTACTCCACTAGTCTCTACCACTCTCATAACTCTTACTCTACCTACCTCTTCTCAAACACCTGCTCAAACAACAGTTTCTCCATCTCCTCCTCCTCCTACTTTCTCATCCTCTCCACCTCCTTTATCACCCATACCTCATATATCAACTAACTTCTCTCCATCTTCATCACCACCTCCACCACTCTCTCCTCATCACCAACCACAACATGAACCATCTGCATCCACTGAAGCTCTCCTCACTCAGTGCATTGCATCAGCAGCTCAAACATTCCAAGCAATGCTGGATGAGCACTGCTCCCAGATTCATTCCTCCATCCTACACATGCACACCCAAATAGATGGGGTCAGTGCCTCTGTGCAAAGTATGAAGACCTCTCTCTCTTCCTCTAGAGTAACCAGGTCTTTTTTAACCTCCTTGGCCAAGAAGGTCAAGAAGGGGGAGAAGCTAGATGAAGAGCAGCCCTCCACTCATAAATCTCTCTCCCACAAGTCAATTGGAAATGAGAGAGTACCTGAACTACATATTGAAGAACAAACAATAGAGGTACTCAATATAGCAAGAGAGGCTGCAAGTCAAGTGATACTATTACAAGGGGAGGCAAGCAGGGCAGAAAATGAAGCTGAAAAGGAAGATGTGGCAGATGATGAGAAAGATAAAGATAAAGAAGCTGAAACTCAGGGGGAGCTAGGTACTATGATAGTTAAAATAGGAGCTCGGGAGCCAGGTACTGCTATGACTGAAGCTGAAACTGAAAAAGAAACTGAAAAGGCAGAAGTAGAAGCAACCAAGGAAGCTCCATCCCAGGGGGAGCAAACTGATGTAACTCAGGGGGAGCTGAGTGAACTACCTGGTGCTGAGAAGGAGCAACCTCCCTCTCTTAAAACAGTTGTATTCACTAGAAAAAGGAAGACTCCTCCTACCCCTCCTGAAATGCCTTAAAAACAATGACTGATATATTTATGGTTGAATACTGATTAATCTGAACATGAAGTTTGTTTATAAGATTTCCTTTTCTAATTTTTCTTCTACTTGCTTAAATGCTTTGCTGTGATTGATCAATATGCTGATACAATTTCTCTCTAAATAGGGTTAAGACAAATAGGGGGAGATTGTTGGGAAAATGATTTCTCTTAACCCCTGAAAATGAGTTGAATATGAATTCTAAGAAAGAAAAATCAAGGTTAAGTAAACATGCGTCGAATAGTATTCGACGCAACGTAGAAGTGGTGTCGACGTTCCTTTCAGAATGAGTTGAAGTAACTTTAAGAAGAATCCGACGTATCCTATGTCGACGTAGCTCTGACTTCTAGTCGACGCATCTAGTAAAGTCGACGCACCTCAGTCGACGCACCTTCCTTATTCTTCTCTCGACGTCCAGCCAGGACGAATTCGACGCTTACGTCGAATAGTAATCGACACACGTCGATTTCTATATTTAATTCAAAAATCGCCATATCTCTTTCCTTCTTTTATAGATCTGATTTATATGGAATCAATTTATTCTTTATAGCCGTTCTGAATCATTCTTTTCCTCTAATGGATTCTTGGCTAATTTGATTAAATTCATTATGGACATTATTTGAAATCAGAATGAATTCTTTCCTTCTATTGATATAATTATTATGGAAATATTTCTATCTTTCTATTTCTCTGTCTGTTAATCAATTATCCTCCTATAGTATTATTTGAATGGACAGAGCTATAAAATACCATGGAGGTCGGCAGAGAACTAGAACAAGTGATCCACCATTTTTACATTTGAAAAAGAGGAAGAGCTCCCAAGTAAAAAGAAAGAGAATTGAGAAATAGTTCTGCAGCAACCATCAAGCTTCCATCTTCTCCTGCTTCTGAAGCCATTTTGCTGCAAGCTCTGATAGCTCTCACTAAAAGAGAGAAAAGCTACAAATCTCCTTCTCACTATAGAAGATAGATTTCATTCACTACTTCTTGTGCTTCCAATCTTCTTGCTAGGAAGAAGATTCCATCTTGTCTTCTTCATATTCTTATTTATTCTTTATAACATTGTAAAAGAGTTTTTAGAATCTCTCTTCAAAAAATTCAGTTGTACTGGTTCTAAGAGTCTCCTTTTCAAAAGACTCAGTTGGTTCTAAGAGTCTTCTTATCAAAAGACTCAGGGTGGTTCTAAGAGTCTCCTTATCAAAAGACTCAGTGCAAGATAGTGAATTCCTACCAAGGGGGTAGAAGAGTGGACTACCCAAAGTTTTGGGAACCACTATATTTCTTTGTGTTGTGCTGTGATTTTTCTTCTTGCATTTATTTTCTTTACTTGTTTAATTCTTGTTGGTGTGTGAGAAGCACTAATCTGTGATCACTACACACATATATTTATATAATTATTAACTTTGCACAAAAATATTTTAAATCTCTATTCACCCCCCCCCCCCCCCCCTCTAGAGAATTCTAGTGAGGTTAACTGTGCACTTTCACATGTAAAGATTTATTTTGTCGATCTCAGCAGAAAGCCCAGTCGCCTAAGAAAACTTGGACAAGATGAAGTTGTCTGAAGAGTAGAGACCTACTCAAGCTCTCTACTCAAAAGCTGACTACTTCGATTTAATAGCCAAGCTCTCATGTGCAAAACTTTTTGGCAATAAATTAAAATATTAGAAGAGCCTACTTTTGGAAGAAGGCAGTTCCTCCATTGCCGTTGTTAAGGACAAGAAGAAACCTCTACTTTGGCATCTCTAGTCCTCTTGGCATTAATGACTTTTAGTGCAAGAGTTTCACCCAACGCTTTTATCCATATTATTGATTATGTACAAAGTCCTTCTGAGCCATCTATGCAGTAACATATCCTATCACAAACTTACTTTCTCAAAGATTCACCTCGTCCTTATGCTAATGCTAGGGAAACAATTCTCAAGGTCAATGACTAACGACCATTTCCGCAAGATAGCATGTAGTTCACTTCCCTCTTGGGAGGTATGGCGAACATTGTCGAGAATGCTGCTATGCCATCAATGGCGAGCATTGTGATCAATAGAACTAATGATGCACCATTCATCACATTTGGAGACACGCCTTAAGTGTCACCTTATTTTGTTATTTTATTTCTGCATTATATTATTACGTTGTCATTTTTTTTCTTGCACATCTCATTTTATTTCCATTATGTACGCGCATATGTTTGAAGATCACTTACTGGATTGGCAGTCTAGTAAGAACATCCATTAATTTAGGTTAGTTAAGGAGAGAAAGAAAAACTCTAATTATAAGTAACATATAAAATAAAAGCGGGATTGAATTATTGTTCATTAATGATAATAAGTTCAGGTAAGGAGAATAATTTTGTAAAGGAAATCCAACTTGGAATAGAAAACTATATAATTTAAAGTGGAGATGAAATTCACCTAAGAAAGGGGCGATCAGAAATAGAGATGAGATTTCTTTCTCGTTCCTCTCTGTCATCCGAACACGCCCCCACCCCCACCCCCACCATGATATGCTTGAAGACGAACACCTGTTCAGATTGTGACCACCACTGGTCTACGGATCCTGGGAGCAATGAATCACAAAACAAATAGCAAGCAGGGAGGCGTAAAAAGGAAACATGAAAGAAGAAGAGGGAAGCCAGATATATGTGGAAAACCTCAACGTGAGGAAAAAAACCACGGGAGCCACACGAGTCCACTATCAAAAAATCAAAGATAATCCAAATACAGGGCTTTTTAAAGAGTCTCGGTAGTATAACACAAGATAATAATAAATACTATATAACACTACCCATAGACTACGCGAAAGGATTTTCTGCAACTCCCAACAATCTCCCGCTTGAAGATATCCTGAACCATCTGCAAACAAAACCTGCAAGCCCGATTGATCTCAGAAAAAAAAATGAATGTAGACATCTGACCCCTCTTGGTATGGCTCCAGGCCCATCATCTCTTCAAGTATGAAGGCCAACTGAAGTTAAGCACAGTTCAGTTTCTGAGCAGTAACAGACTTGGTCAACATATCTGCCTAATTTTGATCCCCCAAAATCTTCTCTAGCAACAGACCCCCATCCTCCAAAATCTTACCGTAGCATTGCGGCGTTCGTACACATGACGAGGTGGCATGATTTCTCTGCTTTGGTGAAAACTTCACAACTTAACTCCTTCTAGCACGTACAAAAACTCGACAATGAAGCTGAGTCACAAAGAGCGAGCCTCTAATTCTCGATCCTTCCTCCCCCACTGGGGTTTCTCCAAACCTAAATGGAATCAACCCGCTGAATTTAGAGCGATCTTCAATTCTCTTATGCTAGGGTTTAAAGTCCATGACATACACGAGTAAGAACAGAGGGAGGGAGTAATTACCCCTTTTTAAAGAATCGACTTTTAACGAGTCTCACCGCTGAGGGAAACCCCGGATCGCACAAGGGAGTTCCTGAAAATCCTGGAGGAGGAAAACGAAACCCTTATTAGACAAAGAAAACGGCCAAGGAAGGAAGGAGAAGCCACGAAAAGGAAAGACGATCCACTGGACTGAGAGGAAACGTTTCACTTGACTTAAACAGTGGCTGCACAGGGCTGACGAGGCAGAAAAGTTGAAGGGAGGGGACAGCGGTTACCTGCGCAGACTCAGATGTCGACCTCTGCCTGGGAGAGTCCAACCGGCTGAACAGGGCACAATCTTTTGCTATAAAAACCACCACCAGCCGGCTGCTGGAAGGGCCCTTGATCAGAGTCGAAGAAGCCCTTGCTGAGAGGAGTAGAAGGAAGTCTCCAAACCAGCGCTTGACGAGGATCACTGCGTGTGGGGGAGAGGCTGACGGGTCTTCATGGGAGGGAGGAGACGGCGCTCGACTGCTGGGAGAGGGAGCGTTTGCGAGAGAAACGACGAGGAGTGGTTTCGACGATCTGATTAGGGGAAAGCGCTCACGCCTCTCTTTTATCAGTTCGAATAGGTGCGTGAGCCCTAAACGCCGCTTAATAAAGGAACGACGTGGCTTGCGGTTTTTCCTATAAGGAACATTAACTGATGAGGGGGAACACATGGCTGGATTCTTCAGGAGAGAAAATTCAAACCCTTGAATCGCATTCCCAACTAGCCAAACCTCAAAAACTGCTAAGTCTATGTGCTACGCTCTCGCATAAATATTAAACCGCGTCGAAAATAAATTTCTAAAAGCTTCCGCTAAGAAAATTTATCGATTACACATCCATTGATCGTAATAAAGTCGTACCTCAGCCTGACTTTGGCTTAGGTCAGTCTTGCTCGTGATCGGGCCCTGCGATAAAATTTAGTTTTGCGTATTAAATTATGGATGTTACAAATCTCCCCTCCTAATAAAATTTTCGACCTCGAAAATTACAACCATACCTGAGTAAAAAAGAAAAGCATAATCTGCATTGCTCCGGAGTTCATCTTCTCTTTCCCATGAGTACTCTGGTCGGCCACAGTTCATCTAAAGGACCTTTACAAAACGGATCTCTCTATTTCTGAGCTTCTGAATTCTTGAGTCCATTATTCTGACTGGCTTAATATTGATACTAAGATTTGATTCGATTGGTGCTTCCTTAGTACTAACTATTTGACTGGAATCTCTGACTGCTCTCCTGAGATAGGAGACGTGGAACACATCGTGTAGGCCACTCATTTTCTCGGGCAAGGCTAATCTGTAAGCAACCTCACCAATACGCTCTAGTACCTCGAAAGGACCAACGAACCTGGGACTCAATTTCTTCATCCTTTTAATTCGAGAGACACCCTTGACTGGTCTGACCTTCAGATAAACAAAATCTCCCACGCTAAAAACCACGGACCTGTGCCTCTGATCATAGTACTTGGCCTGACGATCCTGAGCCACCTTCATGCGCTCCTGGATGAGTTTGATTCGAGATGTGGTCTTGTCAACCCATGATTCTTTGTTGGAAGACCTCTCTTCACTTTCAGCCCAACACAACAGCGTACGACAACGTCTGCCATAGAGAGCCTCAAAAGGCGTCATCCCAATGCTTGACTGAAATTTATTATTATATGAGAACTCTACTGAGGTAACATACTTCTCCCACTTATCTCCAAAGTCATGAATGCACATGCGGAGCATATCTTCCATGGTTCTATTCGTGCGCTCGGTCTGCCCATCTGTCTGAGGGTGGAAAGCTATACTGAAAAGTAGCTTAGTGCCCAAACGCTCCTGAACGTACTTCCATTCCTTGGAGGTAAACCTGCCATCTCTGTCTGAGATTATAGTTTTTGGAACACCATGAAGTTGGACTATCTCATGTACATACAATTGAGCCAATCTCAGTCCCTGATCCGTTTTCCTATTTGGAATGAAATGAGCAACCTTGGAGAGACGATCAACTATCACCTATTAAGAATCATTCCCACTCTGCGATCGGGGAAGGCCGTGAACAAAATCCATAGATATGTCCTCGAAATTCAATTCTGGAATAGGTTGTGGCTCCAGCTTGCCCCCCCCCCGGCCTCTGACACTCGGCTTTAACTAACTTGCAAGTTTTACATCTTCACACATACTCTGCCACATCACTCTTCAATCCTGGCCACCAAACTAACTTCTTAAGCTCCGCATATATCTTTGTGCTACCAGGATATATCGAATATCTGGAATTATGAACTTCAGACAGTATGTCCTCTCGTAGGTGACTAACATCTGGAATGCACACTCTACTATCGAGCAGAAGTAAACCCTCATGAATGCTGAACTTCTCCTTCTGACCAGCCTGGGTCAAATCCCAAATCTCTACCATCTTTGGATCTAGGGGCAAAACTGTTCTGATCCTATCTTTAATATCACACGTGATTTCCATCCAGCTTAAACTCGCAGAACCAAAGCTGGAGCGTGGGATGATACTGATCTTCATTCTTTCCAGAGCTCGCACAAGCTCCTCCTGCTGAGTAATGAGGGCATAACTCGAACCTCTTCTACTAAGCGCATCAGCTACCACGTTAGCTTTCCCCGGGTGGTACTGGATACCAATATCATACTTTGAAAGGAATTCTACCCACCGACGCTGCCTCATATTAAGCTCTTGCTGATCAAATATATACCTAAGACTTTTATGATCCGTAAAGATTTCACAACGAACTCCGTAGAGGTAGTGTCTCCAAATCTTGAAAGCGTAGATGACGACTACAAGCTCCAAATCGTATACAGGATAATTTTTCTCGTGAATCTTTAACTGTCTGGAGGCCAAAGCTATGACCTTACCATGCTGCATGAGTACACATCTCAATCCTTGACCTGAGGCATCGCTATAAATCTGAAATCCATCTGAACCTGAAGGTAAACTCAAAATCGAGGCGGTCATCAATCTAGATTTCAACTCCTCAAAAGCAAGCTCACACTCGACTGTCTACGTGATGGCTTTCCCCTTCCTGGTAAGTGTAGTCATCGGTAAAGCTATTTTTGAGAAGTCCTTAATGAATCTCCTGTAGTACCCTGCTAAACCGAGAAAACTGCGAACTTCAGTTACTGCCTTCGGCCTTGGCCAATCCTTTATTGCTTCTATCTTTTTCGGATCCACAACGAGACCCTTCTGACTGATAACATGTCCCAAGAATGCAGCCTCTGAAAGCCAGAACTCGCACTTGGAAAATTTTGCGTATAGCTGATTCTTCCTGAGAGTGTTCAACTCTGTCCGGAGGTGCCCGACGTGATCTTCTTGACTCTTTGAGTACACTAAAATGTCGTCTATGAAGACGATAACGAATCGGTCTAGTAATTCTCGAAACACCCTATTCATCAGATCCATAAAGGCGGACGGGGAATTAGTTAGCCCGAACGGCATGACCACGAACTCATAATGTCCGTACCTAGTGCTGAACGCCGTCTTCTGAATGTCCACATCTCGAATTCTCAACTGGTGGTATCCCGATCTCAAATCTAACTTGGAGAACGTGCAAGATCCCTCAAGCTGATCAAACAAATCGTCTATTCTGGGGATATGATACTTATTCTTAATTGTCAGCTTGTTCAACTCACGGTAGTCTATGCACAATCTCAGACTACCATCTTTCTTCTTAACAAACAACACGGGGGCACTCCAAGGTGAAGTGCTGGGGCGAATGAAACCCAAGTCGATCAATTCCTGCAATTGGATTTTCAACTCGGCAAGTTCTCTGAGAGCCATTCGGTAAGAACTCTTGGCCACTGACGCAGCTCTAGGTACAAGATCTATCTGGAAGTCAATCTCTTTGGTAGGAGGGGAACCAGGTAACTCCTCTGGAAAGACATCAGTAAATTCCTTAACAACAGACACTCATAGCAGCATTCATCAGTACTAGGAAGGTCACACAACCCTTATTGATGCATCTAACAGCCTTAATTGAGGAGATTATTAACTTGGAGACTCCTTTCATGCCCTGGAAGTTAAAAGCAACCTGGACGGGTCCTTCGAACTGTATCACCTTATTCCTGCAGTCAATTTTTGCATTCATAGCTGAGAGCCAGTCCATACCCACTATCAGATCAAATTCTGCTATAGGGAGGAGTGAAGCTTTTATTGAAATTTCAGTTTCTCCAAACCGCACTGGAATTCTACACTTATTTCTGGTTTGCATAAGGGATCCATTCGGCATCATGACCTCTAATGTTGTTGACCCTGGGAGGACTCCTAAATCCAGCCTATGCACAAGAGATTCTGCTATGTACAAGTGTGAGGCACCCGTGTCAAAGAGAGTATTTTGGAGGGGACGTTTTGTATCATAAGTATCCATACATGCCTGAAGCAATAAAGGTATAATATTTTAGTGTCACTAAGAAGGGAAGTGCTCAATCATCTAGGACATACACATACCTGTCACCACATCCTTCTGCTCCGTAGCCTCATGCTGGCCTAGTCCATAAGCTCTGGGTTGCACCGAACCTCGTCCTGAAGTTGGTTTCACCTCGGATCCGACATGTGCCTTTCCCTTGTCGGTTCTGCTAGGGCCACCGACCTCAAACTTCGACTGATCCACGGGCGTTCCCTGGAAGTAGCGGGCATATGCCCCGGTTGCTGGCACTTGTAACAAACTCCTGCAGCAGCTAAACACTCACCCAGATGGTGGCCGTAACATTTAGGACTGAGGGGGTAATCCTTGACCTTGGACCCGGTCTGACCACCTCTCTTATCACCAGTTCTTTGCTTCTTGTTCCAGTTCTTCCCTTGACTATTCCTGTTCTGCTGCTGTTGCGGTGCATCCTGAGGCCGCTTCGAACGGAAATTATTACGCTTTTGCACCTTCTGCTGATCAACTTCCAGCTTCCTCGCTGTGTCCACCAAGCTCCTGTAATCGACATTGACCATCGTCATCAGTGGCTGCCTCAGAGAGTCACGCAGTTCGTCCACGAGTCGACTACACTTCTCGTTCTCATCCCCTTGCATATTGCCCGCATAACGAGATAAGTGAGTCAGCTCCCGCTCATAGGCTATTACAGTCCTGCCCCCCTGAATGAGCTGGAGGTACCTCTCCTGGAGACTGCGGCGCTCGGATGGGGGCATAAACCAGCTAGCTAGCGCCGTCGAGAAATTGCTCCACGTGAACATATCTGTTGTACGACCTAACATAAATGAAAACTCATATTACCATTACGCTAAAAGGGCAATGTCTTCTAGGAAAAGAGCAATTAGAACAACGTTACTTACCAGCGGGATCGTCCGCCAGATGCCTAGTCCACCACAAATTTGCCTCACCTTTCAGGAGGAAGGCGGCTAAAGGGACCTTTTTGTTCTCTGGGCACTGCATCACTTCGAGCATGTCGCGGGTCTTTATCAGCCAATCATCAGTCTCCATCGGTGTTTCTTCTCCATTGAAATTGTAGGGCTGGAGGTCCCGAAAATTTCTCAGATAGCGTTCCATTCCAAAGTCCCCGGCAGCTAATACAGGGACTGCTGCTGGATCTGCTGGTGGTAGTCCGTTTCTGAATTCCAACAGAGCTAAGGCCACTGCCTTGGCAATAACAGCTGCTAGGTCGGTAGGTTGATACTGCTGGTACTGCTGGTGCTGCTGCTGGTGCACCACCGTCATCCATGACTATCTCAGGAGTGGTATTCTGACGCGAAGGCTCGCCCGCCTCGCTGGTACGCGGTGCCTATACGATGGAAGGAAAAAAGTTATTGATGTACGAGACACAAAGAAAGATCTACTAGAAAGATATTTCCATACAACGCATTGCTGAGTTTGATGAAATTTGATGACTCTAACGTCAAGGGAATGATTCAGTTGAAATCCTAAGGCTCTGTGAACTTTATGGGTCGTGGAATCCTAAACCTATCTCTGATACCAATTGTAACACCCCAAACCAGTTTTACCACAAATCAGCAGTCCGGCAGTACCAGAACCTACCGACCTAGCAACTGTTATTGCCAGGGCAGTGGCCTTAGCTCTGTTGGAATTCAGAAACGGACTACCATCAGCTGATCCAGCAGCAGTCCCTGTACCAGCTGTCGGGGACTTAGGAATGGAACGCTATCTGAGAAATTTCTGGGACCTCCAGCCCTCCAATTTCAATGGAGAAGAAACACCGATGGAGAGTGATGATTGGCTGATAAAGACCCGCGACCTGTTCGAAGTGATGCAATACCCAGAGAACAAGAAGTCCCTTTAGCCGCCTTCCTCCTGAAAGGTGAGGCAAATCTGCGGTGGGCTAGGTATCTGGCAGACGATCCCGCTGGTAAGTAACGTTGTTCTAATTGCTCTTTTCCTAGAAAACATTGCCCTTTTAGCGTAATGGTAATATGAGTTTTCGTTTATGTTAGGTCGTACAGCAAATATGTTCACGTGGAACAATTTCTCGACGGCGCTAGCTAGCTGGCTTGTGCCCCCATCTGAGCGCCGCAGTCTCCAGGAGAAGTACCTCCGGCTCATTCAGGGGGATAGGACTATAATAGTCTATGAGCGGGAACTGACTCACTTATCTCGTTATGCGGACAATATGCAAGGGGATGAGAACAAGAAGTGTAGCCGGTTCGTGGATGGACTGCGTGACTCTCTGAGGCAGCCACTGATTACGATGGTCAATGCCGATTACAGGAATTTGGTGGACACAGCGAGGAAGCTGATCAGCAGAAGGTGCAAAAGCGTAATAATTTTCGTTCGAAGCGGCCTCTGGATGCACCGCAACAGCAGCAGAACAGGAATAGCCAAGGGAAGAACTGGAACAAGAAGCAGAGAACTGGTGATAAGAGAGGTGGTCAGACCGGGTCCAAGGTCAAGGATTACCCCCTCTGTCCTAAATGCTACCACCACCAGTTGGGTGAGTGTTTAGCTGCTGCATGAGTTTGTTATAAGTGCCAGCAACCGGGGCATATAACCCACTACTGCCAGGGAACGCCCGTGGTTCAGTCGAAGTTTGAGGTCGGTGGCCCTAGCAGAACCGACAAGGGAAAGGCACATGTCGGATCCGAGGTGAAACCAATTTCAGGACGAGGTTCGGTGCAACCCAGAGCTTATGGACTAGGCCAGCAGGAGGCTAAGGAGCAGGAGGATGTGGTGACAGGTATGTGTATGTCCTAGATGATTGAACACTTCCCTTCTTAGTGACACTAAAATATTATACCCTTATTGCTTGATGCATGTAGGGATACTTATGATACAAAACATCTCCTCCAAGATTCTCTTTGACACGGGTACCTCACACTCGTTCATAACAGAATCTCTTGTGCATATGCTGGATTTAGGAGTCCTCCCAGGGTCAACAACATTAGAGGTCATGATGCCGAATGGATCCCTTATGCAGACCAGAAATAAGTGTAGAGATCCAGTGCGGTTTGGAGAAACTGAAATTTCAATAAAAGCTTCACTCCTCCCTATAGCAGGATTTGATCTGATAGTGAGTATGGACTGACTCTCAGCTATGAATGCAAAAATTGACTGCAGGAATAAGGTGATACAGGTCGAAGGACCCGACCAGGTTGCCTTTACCTTCCAGGGAATGAAGGGAGTCTCCAAGTTAATAATCTCCTCAATCAAGGCTGTTAGATGCATCAATAAGGGTTGTGTGACCTTCCTAGTACTGATGAATGCTGAAGCCAAGGTTGATCTGCTAGGAGTGCATGTTGTTAAGGAATTTACTGATGTCTTTCCAGAGGAGTTACCTGGTGTCCCTCCTACCAGAGAGATTGACTTCCAGATAGATTTTGTACCTGGAGCTGCGCCAGTGGCCAAGAGTCCTTACCGAATGGCTCCCAGAGAACTTGCCGAGTTGAAGATCTAATTGCAGGAATTGATCGACTTGGGGTTTCATTCGCCCCAACACTTCACCTTGGAGTGCCCCCGTGCTGTTTGTTAAGAAGAAAGATGATAACCTGAGATTGTGCATAGACTACCGTAAGTTGAACAAGCTGACAATTAAGAATAAGTATCTTATCCCCAGAATAGACGATTTGTTTGATCAGCTTGAGGGATCTTGCACGTTCTCCAAGTTAGATTTGAGATCGGGTTACCACCAGTTGAGAATTCGAGATGTGGACATTCAGAAGACGACGTTCAATACTAGGTACGGACATTATGAGTTCGTGGTCATGCCGTTCGTGCTAACTAATGCCCCGTCCGCCTTTATGGATCTGATGAATAGGGTGTTTCGAGAATTACTAGACCGATTCGTTATCGTCTTCATAGACGACATTTTAGTGTACTCAAAGAGTCAAGAAGATCACGTCGGGCACCTCCGAACAGTGTTGAACACTCTCAGGAATAATCGGTTGTATGCAAAATTTTCCAAATGCGAGTTCTGGCTTTCAGAGGTTGCATTCTTGAGACATGTTATCAGTCAGAAGGGTCTCGCTGTGGATTCGAAAAGGATAGAAGCAATAAAGGATTGGCTAAGACCGAAGACAGTTACTGAAGTTCACAGTTTTCTCGGTTTGGCAGGGTACTGCAGGAGATTCATTAAATACTTCTCAAAAATAGCTTTACCGATGACTACACTTACCAGGAAGGGGAGAGCCTTCACGTGGACAGCTGAGTGTGAGCTTGCTTTTGAGGAGTTGAAATCTAGATTGATGACCGCCACGATTTTGAGCTTACCTTCAGGTTCAGATGGATTTCAGATTTATAGCGATGCCTCAGGTCAAGGTTTGGGTTGTGTACTCCTGCTACATGGTAAGGTCATAACTTTCGCCTCCAGACAGTTAAAGATTCACGAGAAAAATTATCCTGTACACGATTTGGAGCTTGCAGTCGTCATCCACTCTTTGAAGATTTGGAGACACTACCTCTACGGAGTTCGTTGTGAAATCTTTACGGATTATAAAAGTCTTAGGTATATATTTGATCAGCAATAGCTTAATATGAGGCAGCATCGGTGGGTATAATTCCTTTCAGATTATGATATTGGTATCCAGTACCACACGGGGAAAGCCAACGTGGTAGTTGATGCGCTTAGTAGAATTGGTTCGAGTTATGCCCTCATTACTCAGCAGGTGGAGCTTGTGCGAGCTTTGGAAATATTGGAGATCAGTATCATCCCACGCTCCAGCTTTGGTTCTGCGAGTTTAAGGTGGATGGAAATCACGTGTGATATTAAAGATAGGATCAGAACAGCTTTGCCCCTAGATCCAAAGATGGTAGAGGTTTGAGATTTGACCCAGGCTGGTCAGAAGGAGAAGTTCAACATTCAGGAGGGTTTACTTCTGCTCGATAGTAGAGTGTCCATTCCAAATGTTAGTCACCTACGAGAGGATATACTGTTTGAAGCTTATAATTTCAGATATTCGATACATCCTGGTAGCACAAAGATGTATGCGGATCTTAAGAAGTTAGTTTGGTGGCCAGGATTGAAGAGTGATGTGGCAGAGTATGTGTGAAGATGTGAAACTTGCAAGTTAGTTAAGGCCGAGTGTCAGAGGCCGGTGGGGGGGGGGGGGGGGGCAAGCTGGAGCCACTACCTATTCCAGAATGGAATTTCGAGGACATATCTATGGATTTTGTTCACGACCTTCCCCGATCGCAGGGTGGGAATGATTCTTTATGGGTGATAGTTGATCGTCTCTCCAAGGTTGCCAATTTCATTCCTAATAGGAAAACGGATCAGAGTCCGAGATTGGCTCAATTGTATGTAGATGAGATAATCCGACTTCATAGTGTTCCTAAAACTATAATCTCAGACAGAGATGACAGGTTTACCTCCAAGGAGTGGAAGTATGTTCAGGAGCGTTTGGGCACTAAGCTACTCTTCAGTACAGCTTTCCACCATCAGACAGATGGGCAGACCGAGCGCACGAATAGAACCATGGAAGATATGCTCCGCATGTGCATTCTGGACTTTGGAGGTAAGTGGGAGAAGTATGTCACCTTAGTAGAGTTCTCCTGTAATAATAACTTTCAGTCAAGCATTGGGATGACGCCTTTTGAGGCTGTCTATGACAGATGTTGTCGTACGCCGTTGTGTTGGGCTGAAAGTGAAGAGAGGTCTTCCAACAATGAATCATGGGTTGACAAGACCACAGCTCGAATCAAACTCATCCAGGAGCGCCTGAAGGTGACTCAGGATCGTCAGGCCAAGTACTATGATCAGAGGTACAGGTCCGTGGTTTTTAGCGTGGGAGATTTTGTTTATCTGAAGGTTAGACCAGTCAAGGGTGTCTCTCGAATTAAACGGATAAAGAAATTAAGTCCAAGGTTCGTTGGTCCTTTCGAGATATTAGAGCGCATTTGTGAGGTTGATTACAAATTAGCCTTGCCCGAGGAAATGGGTGGCTTACATGATGTGTTTCACGTCTCCTATCTGAGGAGAGCAGTCAGAGATTCCAGTCAGATAGTTAGTACTAAGGAAGCACCAATCGAATCAAATCTTAGTATCAATATTAAGCCAGTCAGAATAATGAACTCAATAATTCAGAAGCTCAGAAATAGAGAGATCCGTTTTGTAAAGGTCCTTTGGATGAACTGTGGCCGACCAGAGTACTCATGGGAAAGAGAAGGTGAACTCCGGAGCAATGCAGATTATGCCTTTTATTTTGACTCAGGTATGGTTGTAATTTTCGAGGTCGAAAATTTTATTAGGAGGGGAGATTGGTAACATCCATAATTTAATACGCAAAACTAAATTTTATCGCAAGGCCCGATCTCGAGCAAGACTGACCTAAGCCAACGTCGGGCCGAGGTACAACTTTATTACGATCAATGGATGCACATCAATAAATTTTCTTAGCGGAAGCTTTTGGAATTTTATTTTCGACGCGGTTTAATATTTATGCGAGAGTGTAGCACATAGACTTAGCAGTTTTTGAGGTTTGGCTAGTTGGGAATGCGATTCAAGGGTTTGAATTTTCTCTCCTAAGGAATCCAGCCATGTGTTCCCCTCATCAGTTACTGTTCCTTATAGGAAAAACCGCAAGCCACGTCGTTCCTTTATTAAGCGGCGTTTAGGGCTCACGCGCCTTTCGAACTGATAAAAGTGAGGCGTGAGCGCTTTCCCCTAATCAGATCGTCGAAATCGCTCCTCGCCGTTTCTCTCGCAGACGCTCTCTCTCCCAGCAGTCGAGCGCCATCTCCTTCCTCCCGTGAAGACCCGCCAGCCTCTCCCCCACAAGCAGTGATCCTCGTTAAGCGCTGGTTTGGAGACTTCCTTCTACTCCTCCCAGCAAGGGCTTCTTCGACTCTGATCAAGGGCCCTTCCAGCAGCCGGCTGGTGGTGGTTTTTACAGCAAAAGATTGTGCCCTGTTCAGCCAGTTGGACCCTCCCAGGTAGAGGTCGACATCTGAGTCTGCGCAGGTAACCGTCGTCCCCTCCCTTCAACTTTTCTGCCCCGTTAGCCCCGTGCAGCCACTGTTTAAGTCAAGTGAAACATTTCCACTCAGTCCAGTGGATCGTCTTTCCTTTTCGTGGCTTTTCCTTCCTTCCTTGGCCGTTTTCTTTGTCTAATAAGGGTTTCGTTTTCCTCCTCCAGAATTTTCAGGAACTCCCTTGTGAGATCCGGGTTTTCCCTCAGCGGTGGGACTCGTTAAGTCGATTCTTGAAAAAAGGGTAATTACTCCCTTCCTCTGTTCTTACTTGTGTATGTCATGGACTTTAAACCCTAGCACAAGAGAATTGAAGATCTAAATTCAGCGGGTTGATTCCTTTTAGGTTTGGAGAAACCCCAGTGGGGGAGGAAGGATCGAGAATTAGAGGCTTGCTCTTTCTGACTCAGCTTCATTGTCGAGTTTTTGTACGTGCTAGAAGGAGTTAAGTTGTGAAGTTTTCACCGAGCAGAGAAATCATGCCACCTCGTCATGTGTACGAACGCCGCAATGCTACGATAAGAAATTCTATTCTTTTTAGCTAGATATATCGCATAGTATTATGCACAAGTTAAATTGTTAAGAAATAAGATTAAACCCGTATGAATATACGAATTTGTATAGTACATTTAACCACGTATTCATTTAGACGTACACTTATATATTAAGCTCCAAAAAATGTATACGGGGTGGTTCTTTAGCGTAAAATAGGACCTGCGTCATTAAATTGAATAAATAAGAAAACCGACGGTTATTTAAAATAATTAGGAGGCATGATTGAGACTCTCTTCATCGTGATAGATAGAGACGCACTATCTTACTCATTGGGCGTAGTAGACCCTATGAGCATCAAATGCAGGGAGACGTTTTCTCCATTAGAAATTCAAAAGATGCGAGTTTAAGTCCGTGAGACACTAGAACCTCTGCGTTCGTTAGTTGAGACTCGTATCGTTAGAATGCGCATAAACAGATTCTCAGCATAAGATATTAAGAAGGATAATCACTAGACAAATAGAACTCAACATACGTCAAAATTTAGAAATGGTAATATAGTTAACCTTTCCTTTTGGAGCTTGAATAATTATGCGTAAGGTGTTTAAAAAACTAGAACAGACATTTATGTTTAGCATTTGTATAGAAAAGCATGCGTAGTATAGCACTATATAAATAATTATCTTTTGTAGCATAAAAACTACACTTTTCCAGAAAAAAGGCAAGAAATCATGTTCTTTATAAATTATTTTTAGTGTCACTAAGAAGAATGATCTTTCTTACTCTCCAGTTGGGCTGACCCATTTTTGGGCTTATTATTACTAGAGTCGCAGGTGGGGTGTTGCGCTTAGGATGAGCATGCTTGCAGTTCGCTCCTCTTTTAGTTTGTTTCCATTCTGTAGCTTGGTCTTTTAGTACTGTTCCGTGATATTGGACACGCAGCAGGATTTTCTAATGTTTCTTGTATCAGACTATGTTTAAGATTACTGTTTTTCAAGCATATTGACCTCTTTCAATTTTTAGTGGCTCTGTGAATCAAAAATTTGAGGTACACTTTTACCCTTAGCTTCTCTTACTTTTTTCGCTGTGAGTACTCTTTTAGCACTTTTTCATTTATGCCTGCTATGCACTATTTTTATTACCGCTACTTAGTTTGCTTCTTATCTCGGGGCCCGGCCGGACTGCTGATTTGTGGTAAAACTAGTTTGAGGTGTTACAAAAATCTTCTCTAGCAACAGACCCCCATCCTCCAGAAGCGAACGGATGAAATGGTACCTCAAATCAATGTGCTTCGTCCTGACATGGAACACTGAATTTTTGGCAAGGTGTATAACACTCTGGCTGTTACCGAAAAGAACACAGTTCTCTTGCTTCAAATTCAGTTCCTTCAAGAAACCCTTCAACCAAATCATCTCCTTTGCAGCCTCAGTCACAGCTACATACTCTGCTTCTGTCGTGGATAATGTCACTAATTTCTGCAGATGTGAGGCCCAACTCACCGCTGTTGAACCCATATTATAGATATAACCTGTGGTACTTCGCCGCGTATCCTCATCACCGGCAAAGTCTGCATCCACATATCCCTTCACTGTCAATTTATCTCTCCCAAAATAAAGTGGCAAATTGTGGTACCTCTCAAATATCGCATGATCCACTTTACTGCTTCCCAATGTTGTTTTCCTGGATTGCTAGCAAATTTGCGCACAACTCCCACTGCATGGGCAATGTCTGCTCTCGTGTTCACCATTGCATACATCAGACTACCCACGACCGCGGTATACAGAACCTTGGCCATGTATTCTCTTTCTGCATCTGTTTTGGGTGAATGTCCCTGAGAAAGTTTGAAGTGACTTCCCAAGGGTGTGCCAAGTGCCTTAGCACTCTGCATATTGAACCTTTCCAGAACACGTTCAATATACTCGGCCTGACTCAACCGTAAGGTCCCCTGAGTCATATTTATGCTGATCCGCATCCCAAGTATCTGGTAGCTGCACCTAGATCTTTCATAGCAAATTCCGTTGCCAACTGTTGCTTCACCCGTTGTTCTCCCTAACACAGGAACCTTTTACAAGTATATCATCTATGTAGAGCAATAAAATGATGTAGCTAGACTCAAACCTCTTGAAGTAACAACGATCTCCGTTGCACCTTGTGTAGCTACTACGCTGCATGAAACCATCAAACTTTCTGTACCATTGTCTGAGAGCCTGTTTCAAACCATACAGACTCTTCTTGAGTCTGCATACCATCTCTTCCTTGTCTTTCACAATGAAGCCAACATGCTGCTTCATATAGATTTCTTCGTCCAAGTCCCCGTGAAGAAAAGCAGTTTAACATCTAACTGCTCAAGGTAGAGATTTTCAGCAGCAACCAAACTCAACACCACTCTTATAGTGGCCATCTTTACAACCGACGAAAATATCTCTGTATAATCAATCCCCTCCTGTTGCCTTTTACAACCAATCTTGCTTTGTACCTCTTCTTGCCATCACTCTCCTGCTTAAGTCGAAAAACCCATTTGTTCTACAAGGTTTTCTTTCCTGCGGGAAGCTGAGTTAACTGCCAAGTGCCGTTGGAATGAAAAGAGTCCATCTCTTCCTGCATCGCAGTCTTCCACTTAGCTGACTCGGAAACCTGCATTGCTGCATCATAGCACTCTGGTTCTCCATTGTCCGTCAAAAGCAAGTAATCTAGGGAAGAAATATATTTTGGATTCGGCTTGTGTACTCTGGTTGACCTCCTTAACTCTCTGACTGCTGAACTAGTCCCTGCTTCTGGAGCTATCTCATTTGAGACTGTCCCCTCTGAAACTGCCTCATCTAAAACTCTCTCCTCCTCCTGACTGGATCTCTGTTCAACCCCACTGTCACCTGGAAGGTCCTCAAACCCAAAGTACTCGGGCGTATCTCTACCAGAAGTGGTACTCCCGCTGCTTTGTTTGCTGTCCCTGTCTTTGTACATCACCTTTTCATCAAACACAAGTACACAACATCTCTGCTTCTAATTATCTTCTGGTTTTTGTCAACCCAAAACCGATAACCAAACTCATCTCTACCATATCCAATAAAGGTGCACTTCTGTGACTTATCATCAAGTTTATCTCTGCGTTTGTCACTAATATGCACATAAGAAACACAACTGAAAACACGTAAGTGAGAGATATTTATCTCTTTACTACTCCAAACCTCCTCAGGTATGCCAAAGTTCAACGGAACTGATGGCCCAAGGTTGATCAAATATGCTGCCGTGCTAACTGCATCTGCGCAAAACAACTTGGGCGTGTATCCGCATGCTCCTAGCACGCTCAATCAAGGTCCTGTTCATCCTCTCTGCAATGTCATTGTGTTACGGAGTCCCTGGAGGTGTCCTCTCTAAACGAATCTCGAATAGAGCGCCCTGCTCTCTTGAACTCCCCCAACTCATGTTCTCCGCCGTTGTCTGACCTCAACCTTTTCAACTTCAAATCTGTTTCATTCTCAACCATGGCCTTTCACTTCTTGAAGATTTCAAAGACCTCTGACTTATGCTTCATGAAGTATACCCATACCTTCCTCGAGTGATCGTCTACAAAGGTAACATAGTAATAAGAACCGCCAAGAGAAGACACTGTAGCTGGACTCCACACATCTGTATGGACAAGCTCTAGCTTCTAAGCCTGGGAGGCCTGCCGCCTTTTTGAAAGCTAACTCGTTTCTGTTTTCTGAAAATGTAGTCCTCACACACGCCAATATCCATTGACTCTAAGCCCGGTAGCTTCCCATTCTACTGCATAACCTTCATTCCCTTCTCACTCATATGCCCCGGCGTTCTGTGCCACAGATTTGAACTCTCCTTGTTGTCTACAACTGCAAGTGTGTCGCTACTATGTGAAGACAAGTAAAGTGTACCAACTTTCTTGCCTTTAGCCGTCACCATAGTACCGCTGGAGACTTTCCACGTATCTCCTGTGAATGTTGAAGTATAACCTGCGGCTGCAAGTTGTCCAACCGAAACAAGATTCCTCTTCAACTTCGAAACGTGCCTGACATCTTTCAGACACCATCTGGACCCCCGCGTTGCAATCTGAACATCCCCTCTTCCCACTATACTGCAAGGCTCGTCGTCCCCCAAGTATACCTTCCCAAAGTCCCCTGCTACATAGTTCTGCAGAACCTCCCTGTTAGCAGTGGCATGGAATGAGGCACCCGAATCAATCACCCATGATTCGACGTCGTTGTTCATAGCAACAATAAGTGCATCGTGCACAACGCGAGCTTCTTGCCCGCTATTGTTCTTCTTCGGTGCTTTGCAAGTTTGTGACATATGGCCCGTCTGACCACAATTCCAACATCCACCTTTAATAGGTCGAACCTAAGATTTGACCTTATTTCTCTTACCCTTGGATTTCGACTTGTTCCTGTTCAGATTTTGACCACCCTTGGTCTGGCTCCCGCCCCTTTGCTCAACATTTAGAGCTGAACCAGAACTACCTGAACCGTAGATCGAACTCCTTCTGACCTCCTCAGTCAAAATCAAGCTGACAACCTCACTCAGTTTCAACTTTTCTTTCCCTGCCGAATTACTAACTACAGTAACAGTACCCTGCCAGCTCTCTGGCAACTGAGACAGAATTAACAAGGCTTGAACCTCATCATCAAACTTGATATCAACCGATGTAAATTGATCAACAATCATATTAAACTCACTGAGATGTGACATAAATGAAAAGCTTTTTCATAAGATGTACCTTATTCACAGCAAAGGCTCGTACATCTTCTTTAGTGCTTCCATAAGATCCTCCGTCGTTTTCTCTTTCAAGATGTTGTGGATGACTGACTTTGAAAGGGATAGACGAGTAACTCCTAACGCCTTCTTGTCCAGAACTTCCCAATCCTCCTTGCATTCTTCAGTCTTCTTCCCTTTTTTTTTGCCGAACAACGGTCGGTAAAGATCCTTTTGATACAGATAGTCCCCGATCTGCATTTTCCAATACGCGAAGTCTGATCCATCGAACTTGTCGATCCTCTGTTTGCCTTTTTCAGAACCCATAGCTCCCACTGAAACCCTAGTCTCTGATACCAGTTGATATGCTTGAAGACGAACACCTGTTCAGATTGTGACCACCACTGGTCTACGGATCCTGGGAGCAATGAATCACAAAACAAATAGCAAGCAGGGAGGCGTAAAAAGAAAACAGGAAAGAAGAAGAGGGAAGCCAGATATAGGTGGAAAACCTCAACGTGAGGAAAAAACCACGGGGGCCACACCAGTCCACTATCAAAAAATCAAAGATAATCCAAATACAGGGCTTTTTAAAGCGTCTCGATAGTATAACGCAGGATAATAATAAATATTAGATAACACTACCCATAGACTATGCGAAAGGATTGTCTGCAACTCCCAACACACCCACACCCCACAAAAAAAGTGTCGGCCTTCCCATTCGTTTTCAAGCAAAACGGAAGCATCACTACAGTCCCTTGCTACACTCATCGATTATCGTCCACAACAATGAGCCCCCGACGATCAGCCCCCCATCGACGATGATTCCTCCGGTTCAACTCCCCTAGCTTCTCTCGATGAGCCTTTCTCGAAGACGGTTCTTCACCCGCCGACGCTTTTTGCATCCCTCTCACACGCCATCGTCGACCTCGGCACACCTTCCGACGATCTGGACCAATTAACCAAGAGGAGTTCTCAATGAATGTTTTCCACTTGCCATGGATCTCTCTTTGCAGCCGCTGCTTGGTTTATAATATGCCTTCATCTCATTGCTTCATTAAATTATTTTTATGCATTAACTTAAAGTATGTATGAGTTGCCCAGAGCTCCGACATTATCCTTGATTGTCGTTATTTTATCATAAATTATTTTATGTAATTTTGTCTGTGGAAGTATTGATCCTTGTTAGGTTTCACTCTGTCATCGCATGAGAATTTGACTCCCAGAAATTATTTACCAAATCATACGATCTGCGCTGAAAATTATAGCGCAAAAAAGATTCGAGTTGATCTAACGTCATCAAATTGAGTTTTAAAAATCGGTATACATCAACTAACCACCAAAACAGAGATAACTCGACATTAAAAAATAGTTATAACTTGACTTTCAAGAGGCCCTAGGCTAATGAAAAATTGCCGACTTCACCCTTTCGTCTCCTTGGATAGACGAAAAAGAGCCAGGATAACATGTGCACCCAAATCCTCTAGGTTTAGGCTGATTAAGTCCACTTAGTTTTTAATTCATCTTAGTCACCCAGAAAGGGAGCCTGATGGAGACCCGACCTAATCACTGAGAAAAAGATGCCAATTTGTCTAATATGCGAGTTAGGTCCTGGCAGGCATTGAAGGCCCCAAGTCGACCCGAATTCATTTCAAGTTATCGAGCAAGGAAGTTTCCACTATGGCCGCCGTATAGCTTTCTATAAGTCAAAGGCGTAGAGTTGTTATACAAGTGACCACCTCCCACGCATGGGACAACAGTCGATATCATTGCTGTCAAAGAACCACTCAACATAAAATCATACTCGATAAAGCTACTCGGTGCTAAGGGACGAAGAAGAATAGCCATAATCAAGACTTCTCGGCTCCAAAAGCATTCACCTGGGTCATCTAGGTTATGATTTGTTGACCATGGAGGTACCTCAACAATTGGAACATCCCCAAATCATCTCATTGCAAGTTTATGCCACGATCCATGAAACGGCCCCTTGACGGATAACAATCTCTTCCTTTTGTCCATGAAATAAAGGTGTTTTCTTGAAGATGTGAACCTTGACCGTGACAAGCAACCTATAGCCCTGCGACAACCCAATCACACTACCTGACACTAACGTTGATCACGATCCCACCAGTCGTCTTTGGAAAATAACAATCTACTTGCAAACATCTTGTCGCCTAGACTAACCATAAGACCTCATAAATTTGGAAGTACAACCTCTGAAGTGAGGGAAAAAAATCCCAAGGTAGCCTGTGGAGTCAATGACAGATATGAGATGACTAACCTTGAGAATTAAACAGCTCTAGAACTTGGCCATTTCAGTCTCACCTCTCTCTTAAACATTTTCCCCTGTTTTTTTTTTCATCTCCTTCTTTGTAATATTTTTCTTGCAGGTTAGGAGGGTTAAGAAAATGGAATTTCCCACTGTTCAAATCTCTTTTTGTTAAATTACTGTTTGAACTTTTTTCCATCTGATTTTCCTCTCATCTTTGGTGCTGGCTTCACGTTTTCCTGTTTAATGGACACTTATTTCTGTAACTCTCTTGAATCTGTTCAAACTTACTATGTGATTCATTGGGTATCAGTCTTCACCATAACTTTTTGCTTAATTTTTCCTGATATGTTCATAGGAGGAAAATGCAAAACCAAGGCCAGCAGGTACGAGACTTGCTGCTTCTTATGTGAACTTCTACTTTGCAAACGGAGGAATAATCGCTCCGGCATTTGGCGATGAAAAATGGGATAAAGAAACTTTCCATGTGCTCTCGTCTGTGTTTCCAGATCATAAGGTTAGCCACTAAACCCGGTTTCACGTCATCGTTGTTCATCATCCCGGTTTTTTATGACTTGCCAATTTTATTTCGGGGATGCCAATTGCCTAAACTAAAGCCCAAACATATTAGAAACATTTTTCTTAATATATAATTGTAATAAAACATCAATTAGATCAACAATGTTATATTTTTTTGAGGATTGAACCTTAAGAAAGTAGTGTTAGAATTCCAGCATCTAACCTAAAACTAATTTATTGGAGGTGGAGAGGCCCTAAATCTATATTCAGTATGGACATTTACGACCAAAGGAAGAATATGCGCAGATAAGATAATGTATGGAGTTAATGCCGAAGGATTGGGAAGGAAATACAAAAATTGGAAATAATATAGATAAAAGTTGTGTGAATATTAAAATGAATGGCGATAAGGCAGAAAGACCCGTTCGGTGGGGCTGTTCGGACGGGCATCTGAACCTAGAATAGCAAACTTCGACCAGCGGTGGAGAAGGGTGGTTGAAAATGATGCCGAATTAATAATCTTTTGGCCTATCACGATTCCTCGGGAACAAAGAAAGCACGGCCTAGCTGTTTTGGAGGCCGGCATGCATGCCCGTCCGCTGGCGCCTCAAACAAAGCCTCAGTGTTCCTAAAACCAACTCGCGACGGTGCTACCGATTTATCCTACAAGTGTTTTCTTAAACGAAAATGATGTATACGAAAAACCTATAGATGCAGACACCCCAACTTCACCAAATTTTAACTTTAGAGTTGCTGTGTGGGAAGAAACCATAACATACTTACTGACTGCTGAATGTTTTTTTTACCCAGGTGGTGATGATCCAAGGTGCAAGGGAAATTTGTCTTGGGGGTGGAAACATACATTGCATCACTCAACAGCAGCCAGCAATTCCAAAAATGAATGAGAAAACTTTGGATCCCTGAGGTTACCAAACAACTTCTACTTAATAATCCCTCAGTCATGAGATGATGAACATACGGAGATGAGCTCCGTGCCTGAGTTTGCCAAATAAGAGGTAATTCGACGTAGTCAAACCTTTTCTTGCTCGGGAATTTTCTGATTAATTAGCTAATATGTTTTTATTATGAACGAGCAAATCATCAAAATAATAGCTAATGGAAAAAATAGGTGGTGAAACTGGTATTATCTTAAGTTTGGAGGGTGAGAATGAGAGTGGTGGGAGATGGAGGGAGTGGGCTGCGGTCTCATATTAGTCCTAAAAAGACGCTTTTGAGCGGTGGTGGTGGGAATGAGATGTTTACCAAGCTGTATTGTTGAGTGGTGACATTTTTCTAACACTGAAAATGGAGTAAAAACACTCAAACAAATGGAGCGAGGAGGTTCGTGATTGGTCCAGACGAACTTTTCAGATCAGGACCCGACCGAAAAGTTATTCTTTCAGTTAGGGCCTGTTCGTTTGGACGGAATTGGAATTCGATATTGGAATTGAATATTGATGAATATTGTGTAATTAAATATTGGTGAGTAATTCCAATTCCAACGTTCGCCTAATAAACAATAATGTTGAATATTGTGGAATTAATCAATACTTTTCTTCGTTTCATCGTTTGTAAAATAAAATTTAATTTAAAAATTGAAAAATATTACGAAGAAACTAATATTTATCACATATATCATAAACAAGTGTATGTCATGGCGACAATTTTTTTGCCCGAGGGCGATTTTTTCGACTGAGAACGATTTTTTTCGCCCGGGCGCGATTTTTTCAGCCCGGGCGCAATTTTTTCGCCCAACCGCGATTTTTTCGCCCGACGCGCATTTTTTGCACGGGCTCATTTTTTCGCCAGGGCGCGATTTTGTGTCCCGGGCACGTTTTTTTTGCCCGGGCGCAATTTTTTTCCCGGGTGCGATTTTCCACCCGCCCGGCCGAAAAAAGCTCGCACAAGCAATAAAAGCGCGTCCCGACAAAAAATCGCTCTCCGGTGAAAAAATCGCGCCCGAAAAAATTGCCCCCGAGCAAAAAAAACTTGCCGGGCGAAAAAATCTCGCCCGGGCAAAAAAATCGCTCCCGGACAAAAAAATATTTGCCCGGGCGAAAAAATTGCGCCCGGGCGAAAAAATTGCGCGCGGGCAAAAAAATCGCTCCCTGACGAAAAATCGCGCTTGAGCGAAAAAATTGCATCGGGGTGAAAAACTCTCCCCTGGGAGAAAAATTCGCGCCCGGGCGAAAAAATCGCGTTCGGGCGAAAAAACGCTCTCGGGGGAAAAAATCGCACCAGGGTGAAAAAATCCCGCCCGGGTGAAAAAATCGCGCCCGTGCGTAAAAATTGCTCCCAGGCACGATTTTTCGCTGTCGGGCGCCCGTGTGAAAAAATCGCTCCCAGACCCTGACGAAAAACTCGCGCCCGTGCGTAAAAATTGCCCCTCGGCAAAATTTTCGCTGTCGGGCGAAAAAATCTCGCTCTAGCGAAAAAATTGTGCCCGACGACAAACGCGCGCCCGGACAATAAACACGCGTCGGATTATAAAAACGCGCGCCCGGTCAAAAAACGCACGCATGGGCGAAAAATACGCGCCCAGAAGAAAAATTCACGCCTCGGCGAAAAACGCACTCACACGCGAAAAACATGTGCCCGGGCGAAAATCGTGCGCTCAGACGAAAAAAAATCTCGACTGAAATTATCCAATTCTTATATAGATTGGAAAGAATTGTGTTTAGTTCAAAATGAATTCCACGGAATTCATTAACATTTCAATTCCAACGTCAAGCGCGCAAACGAACGACAAAATTGGAATTCGTCGTCGAATTTCAATTTCAAGTCTCCAATTCCGTGCAAACGAACAGGCCCTTAGGGTTCTTGCACTTGTGAAAGAGTTCTAAGCTTTGTCAATGTACTAAGATAAATCTCTCTTGAAGGGAGCTAAGGAGGATTGTTAATGAAGGTACAATTAACATTATGAAAATGGTGCACAGCTATTTTATAACAAAATGCTTTTTTTTTAAAAAGGGCAGTCGGTGCATAAAGCATCTTCGCGCAGCGAGGGTCTGGGGAAGGATCCCGCCACAAGGGTGAAATATAGGCAAACCTTACTCTGCATTTTGCATGAGGCTGCACACCTCAATCGGTGCTCAAAGGCCTTCAACAAAATGTATTTTTTTGAAAAAAAATAAAATTGAATTGGTTGCTCATAAGAAAGAACACTAATAATGGTGATAGAACATATCGGCGAAACAAATAATGGTGATGGAGATATTATTTGAAACTAAAGATGAAGAGGCGAAACAGATCGTCGATTAGAGGAGTAAGTAAATTTTTGTTAGAATTGGACGAAAAGTGTTGTTATGGACGAAAAGTGTTGATATGGACGAAAAGTGTTGTTATGGACTAAAAGCTTAAAGACATGAAAATTTGGGGATTGAAATCCTAAAATAAAAAAAATAAACCGCTAAAGAAAAAATTCTCAAACTAAAGGAGCCTAATTGAAGTTTCATTGGAACATACCCCATGTGACTTTGTTTTTGGTTGAGTAAAGCTATTGAAAAGCATTTGGATGCTTAGATGTTTTTTTTTTCCTTTTCATTATTGTGTTATTTAGATTGATATTTTTAATGAATTTGATAAATGTAGGCGAAGGACTTTAGTCATGCGTTTATATATATATATACACACTCACAACATATCACATATACAAACAAATGCTATAGAGAAAAGGACAAGATGCTCGTAAAGCAAACAATCTCCAAATTTTATATAGCTGTTTCGAAAAAAACTCGAATGAAAAGCTAATAACAAATTGTAATCATAATAAAGTAGAATATTTTCAAACAACATTCACCACAAATTATAAATATATCATCCAAATTTTACCATGATTACCACCAAGGCACCAATACATGTAAAGTTCGCAGCTTGTTTAATTTTCTAGCCTACAGTAAGAGTTGAATGCATTCGCTATACCTTCCGCCAATCCTTGCTCGGTGTAAAGAGACTTTTAAGCAATTCAGTAAAATTGAAGGGCTTATATAGCTGAGGACGGCGCCCATCTTCTCCCAGCTCCTCCGGGCTCTTGACAACGGAATTAAGGCTCTGCCGAGTTGCATAGATTGCAGAAAACCTCTCCTCGTTTCCTAACATCCGGACCCGGTGGAACGGAGCTCGCACACTCATGTTGCTCCATTCCTGAACATATTTGATTAATTATTCTATCCACTTTGAACTTAAATAAGATAGAGGGGGTGCAACTTGTAATTATGACAACTCTTTGAAGGAGGTTTGAGTAATTAATAGTTATAAATTATAATAGAACTCAGCAGAGGTGTGCATAAAAAATCAAAACCGGGCCGACCCAAATTTTGAACCAAACTGATAAAACTGAACCGACCCTAGCACGAATAAGTATGGCTGGATCGGCATACATTTAAGGTGGATTGTTAACATTATATGTAAACTGAGGTTATTCGAACTGAACTGAACCGTTTAGATGCATATTTTATTAATTTACCTGAAACGCTAGGCCGGCCAAAACATGAACGGAATTAGGGGATGGTTCGGCGTTGACCCAACTCCCGTCGGGGGTCTGAAATTCCAAGCCGCCGATCTCGTGCTGGCAAACTATACTTAGGAAAGTAGTGTCATTATGAGAGCGCAAGGCGATCTTAGTTTCTTGATTCAGCGGAACTCCGTAGCGGGATAGCCGGATTACGTGGGCACTGGAATTCACGAAAGTGTCGTAGTGCTTCTCTACCCCCAAGCTCTGGAGAATCATCTTCTGCACCATCTCCGCCAGCTCCTGCAATGGCTTCGCGAAGGCCACCGCTGCGTTGCTGAAGGCAGAAGAATCCAACACTACGAAATTAGCATGCACTATTTAATTTTGAGTGTGGGATTTGGACCAAACAACTTACTAGAAAGTGGGGTTCCCTTGCGGCCACATGAGGTGGGTGAAATCCTGGACGGCGATCGGCTAGTCCACGGCGTTGATGCGCAGACTCTCGTAGGCGGGGTGGGGCCCCCGACCGATGTAGCCCTGGTAGGGCTCTTCGGAGGTCAATCGAAGCTTGGACTCCAACGGCAGAGATAAGAGCTCCGGCACTGCGCTGCCCAACATTTCCTCCCGAAGCTCCGCCGAGAAGGAGGGGTAAATCGCTTCAAACCAGTCGTGAGAGTGCAGCGCCGCCGCCACCGCCGCTTTTGCTGCTTCCCACCGCTTGCCGCTGGCGAGGGATGGCTGCACACCGGTGAGATCGACGATGGGGATTTCGGAAACCTGCTTGGAATTGGAGCCCATCACTTGGGGTCCGTTCGGTTTGTAGGATTTGGCTTTTAGTTTTTGGTTTTGGTTTAAGTAAACCAAAACTAGCGTTCGGTTCGCCGGTTTTCTGGTAGGTTTTGGAATTGCTGAAAACCCACGGTTTTCATTTTAGCCTACCCCCAATTCTTGCCCAATCCCTATATTTTTGCCGCAGTTTTTGATTTCCTCTTCCGCTCGACGCCTCGCTCGACGCCGCTCCCCGCGCCTCCTTCTCCGGCGACCGGCGACCGCTATAGGTAATTTCCTCTTCCGTCGTCCTCTTCCTTGTTTCCGCCGCTACACATTGATGCCCTAGGGTACATTTTTGGCCGCTTTTTTTGATCTCGCTCGCTGCCTCTTCCGCAGACGGAAGTTCCGCTCGACGCCGCTCGCTATCTCGCCGCTCCCCGCGCCTCCTTCTTCTCCGGCGACCGTTGTAGTAGGTAAACTCCTCTCCCGTCTTCCTCTTCCTTTTTCCGCTATTTGTAAACTCCTATGACGTGTACACCAACTCCAGGTGCATGTGTGGATGTGTTTTTTGTGTGTATGTACATTTACATGAGTGTGTGCATGTGTGGATGTGTGTTTTGTGGAGGAGTATGTATTTGTGGAGGTGTGTGTTTGTGTGTTTTTGGATGAGTGTGTATGTGTGTGTGTTTTGGATGTGTGTTTGTGTATGTATGGATGTGTGTGTGTGTGTGTTTGTTTGTGTGTTTGTTTGTGTGTTTGTGTGTTTGTGTGTTTGTGTGTTTGTGTGATTGGATGAGTGTGTATGTGTGTATTTGTGTGTGTGTGTGTGTGTGTGTGTGTATTTTGGATGAGTGTGTGTATGTGTGCATGTGTGTGTGTTTTGGATGTGTATGTTTGTTTGGATGAGTATGTGTGTGTGTGTGTGTATATTTTTGGATGTGTGTGTGTATTTTTTTGGATGAGTGTGTATGTGTGCATGTGTGTGTGTGTGTTTTTGGATGAGTGTGTGTTTGTTTTTTTAGATGAGTTTATGTTTGTTTTGATGATTATGTGTGTGTGTGTTTTTTTTGGATGTGTGCGTGTGTGTATTTTTTTGGACGAGTGTGTGCATGTGTGCATGTGTGCATGTGTGTGTGTGTGTGTATTTTTTTGGATGAGTGTGTGTATGTGTGCATGTGTGCATGTGTGTGTGTGTATATGTGTTTGTTTGGTGTGTATATGTGTATGTGTGTATTTGTTTGGTGTGTATATGTATATGTGTATGTTTGTTTGGATGAGTATGTATTTGTGGAGGTGTGTATATGTGTATGTGTGTATGTGTTTGTGTGTTTTGGATGAGTTTGTATATATGTATGTGTGGATGAGTTTATATATATATGTATGCGTGTGTAACTGCCATTGGATAGCTATGCTGAAAAAATGTATTTTTTCTCCATTTTGGATGGATTCAGCGGAGTTGTGAGAAAAACTAATAAAAATGTATTTTTTTTCTCCATTTTAGTGTCACATTTTATCTGCTTTTGGATTCGTGGTTTTATTTCATGCAGTTTACTAGAACAATTTGTGATTAATGAATGTTTAGTTGGTGTTGTTTTTATGTTTATTTTTGTTTTTAAAATTTTGTTTGCCCTACTGTTGGTAAAATTTTAAACAAAAATTCTAATTTTATGCAATTCCTGTGAATGAATTCTATCCTGCATCCGAACAGCAAAATTGCCCAATTCCAATTCCTACAGCTTAAAACCTTCCTGCAGCCGAACAGCTTTTTTGGAATTCAGCAAAACCAAAACCTACTGGTTTTTGATTTTACTGAATTCCAATTCTTTAAAACCAAAACCCGCGATCCGAACGGACCCTTGTAGTTGTTGTGGTTAGGGTCCCGGGGAGGGCAAAGAACATGATATATACTATTTATTTATTTATCGTTTTGCTCCATTGAAAACTGAGCAAAATGACAATTACACCATTCGTTGTCTATTATCACCCGGAAAAAAAACAAGAAGACAAAAAATCGCATTAAACTTAATATTTTGGTTGTATAGTAGCACCTCTCGCCCAGCTCTAATCCTACCCGTGAGCTGTCTCCAGGCTCGTCCGTCCGGCCATTCCTCATACGGGTGTTGCGGGTATTTCCAACTCGCTTCTCAACGTCGCTCCGATGGACTGGCTCCAGGCGCGTCCGACAGTAGCTGAGTAACAAATAGTCTAACAAAAATTAAGGTCGGTGTTTGATTTTTTGTTTTTCATCAAATTGTACAATTACATATATATTTTGGAGGCTGTTAATATTTTGCAAGGGGTTTAAAAAAATGAAATTTTTTAATTTTATTTATTTTGTAGATGATGTGCTAATAACCTCTTGATATGTAAATATAATTTGATGAGATGCTATTATAAAATATTAGAGTGGCAGCTAATAGCATGAATGATAAGTTCCTAAATAAATAATAAAATGTAATGAATTCGTATAAAATGCTTATCACCACTCATGAGGCCGGTGTCACGAGGCCGGTGGGATAAAAAATTTAGGGCGCTGTTAATCGCACTACAGTTTGTGCTGATCGCACTGCAAAAAGCTTTAATTTTAGGTCATTTTCTTTAATCTTACGAGTATTGGTGCTGACAAACGGCAACACTTTATTCATACGAGTATTGGTGCTGCCGTGACGGTAAACAGTACATCTGCACATGCTAGTCTGCCCTCTAATTCACAGGGCTTCAGGCGACGACACTTTCGTCGCTCACAACCCCCGAGCGGATTAGGAAATCAAGCGATAATCAGCGTACTGTGCTCGGGAGAACTGTGAGTAGTGAGATTACCATCGTGCCAAGCCCATGCGGTTGAAAAAAATAATTTGATTTAATTATGATATCAAAACACTTACGAAAAAAGCAAAAAAAATAATTTGATTTAATTATGATATCAAAACACTTACGAAAAAAGCAATCTTTTTTATACCAAAATTTCTCAATTTTATTACCCCCTCATTCCTTCGTTTGTGACGTTCACATATCAAATGAAAATGCATTTAATTTAAAAAAAAAAAAAAATATAAAGGCTAAGTTCTTCTTTCAATCTCAAAGGTAGGAAAAAATTTTAGGTACAGGTAGCGTGCACAGAGCTGTGCACGCTATGTAACAGTTACAGCCGTAATTTACAAGTAAAATGTAAATTACGGCTGTAACCTGAAATTATGCTGTAACAGTAATATAAATTACAGCTGTAACTGTTACATACTGCAGAACATACATTACTGTTATAGCATAATTTCAGGTTACAGCCGTAATTTACATTTTATTTGTAAATTACGGCTGTAACTGTTACATAGCGTGCACAGCTCTGTGCACGCTACTTGTACCAAAAAATTACACTCCAAAGGTAGGGTGTGTGCGGTGCGGTTTAGTGTGATTTTGCTCAAATAGCAACCGTACCGTAAGGGCCCAGTTTTGGCCCGAGCAAATAGCACTGCACCGAAATTATGCTTGTGTGGTTTCGGTTCGGTGCGAATTTTTGCAGTTCGGTGTGATTTTGGTGCAGTTTTTAGCGTGCGATTTACATAAACACAAAAAGTATAATGTGAGTTAAAATGGGATGTAAAATTTGAGCATAAATTCATGTCCTAATTTTGTACTTTTCTAATCTTTGCTTTTTCTCCATATGTCTTGCAACTACATCGTTGGCAGAAGCATTATCCACTGTAATTGTTAAGATTTTTTAATGTCCAATGAAGATAAACAATTTATTATTTCACACTCAATTCCTTCTTCGGTGTGATCAAGAATTCTAAGCAGAGGTATCAACATAAAGTAGAACAAAAATAACACTCAAAACTGTCATTATCCTCAGATGCACTGTAGATCATCCTCATCAGGATCCAAACCAATAAGTGCTCCTCCATCATCATCTCCTGTAACTTTCAAACAGTGAATTTTATTTTAGATGAATTCAGACATTTAAAAATTACATGTATCTAGTTCGACGGTAAGCACTTGGTACTTCATTATTAAGCTATGATGACAAATACTCAGAGTATTATATGTTTTAAAACAGAATCAATTATCTGTATCAAAAGAGATGATCTTATGGACTTCTAAACATCACAGTTATATCTGTGTTCCAAATTGGAATGTCACGATCACTGTCCTTCCATAGTTGAACGAATATAATCAAGTTTGGAATGATACTGTTGAACATAGGAAGAATCAAACACAATTAGATTATGTTATCAAATTTGGAATAACAATTTCTTCCAAGGTAAGAAAGAAGAATCCATGTGAAGTTATAAACGTCAAATTTGGAATGAAATAACTCACCATACTCATTATCAGCAACTAAGAACATCAGAGAAACATAACATGCTTTACTGACTAACAAAGGAAATTCTGAAAATATCAAAACATTAGACGTAGACTGGTCTATTATCTAGACCGTCTAAAGTCTCATCCCCCCCCACTGTTTTGATCAAACAATCTTTGGGCATTGCTTACATCAATCAAAGTGATAACTTCTTATTTCAGATATTTCAACAAAGCATGTCTCAGTCGTACATGTCTCCTCTTAGTGTTATAGAGAGTATTCTTAATGACCTGAACTGCTGCTTGATTATTGCAGCACAAACTCAAAGAATTTATCTGAAGTCTAGATAAATGAATATCTATAATCAGATTTCTGATCCAGCTTGTCTCTTCACCAGCCGAAGCTAAGACAAATAATTCAGCTTCCATAAACGACAAAGCTATACAAGTCTGTCTTGTAGATTTCCAGGTTATAGCTGCTCCATCTAAAGTGAATATATATCCATTGGTATACTTACTATTACTGATTTCTGAACACCATGCGGCATCAGAAAATTCATCCAGAGTAGGAGGGTGTCCAGTAAAGCATAGAACATGATCTTTTGTACCTTTTAGGTATTTCATCAGCATATCTAAGACATCTCAATGCTCTTTTCCTAAATTACTGGTAAAGCTACTCAACATGTCAACAAAAAAGGTAATGTCTGGTCTTGTACAACTAGTGACATACATGAGACTTACAATTATCCTTAAGTAATTTACTTTATCAACGTTGGTCCCTTTATTTAGACTCAACTTGATATTGTGATCAAAATGTGTCTCAACATGCCCACTATCTTTATTTCCTAAGGTAGAAAGAAGTTGCTCAATGTAATGAGTCTGACTAAGAGTAACTCTATCCTTATCAACTCTAACTTTCATACCTAGAAGAGTATCAACTGAACCAAAGGCCTTCATGTCAAATTCTTTTGCAAGAGTGGGGTTCATATTCCTCACATCAGAAAGATCTGAACCTAGAATTAACATGTCATCCATATAAAGACATATGATGACAGTTTTATTTGCACAGGACGGTGATAAAGATATTTATCTGAAAGGCTGGACTGAAATCCATAGCTCTTTACCACTTGGTCAAATTTCAGGTGTCACATCTTAGACGCTTGCTTAAGACCATTGATTGATTTATCAAGTTTGCACACTTTATTTTTTAAGTTCATATTGACATAAGATCAGGTTGTGCCATATATATTTCTTCATTAAGCTCTCCATTTAAGAAAGCTGTCTTTACATTCATTTGATGAACTATGAAGTTCTTGATAGATGCTAAAGCAAGAAGAATCATAATAGTCGATAGGTGATACACATGTGAATAAACATCAAAATAGTCCATTCCCCCTTTTGTTTATAACATTTAGCTAATACGCGTGTTTTATATCTGGCTATAGAGCCATCGGTATGTAATTTCTTCTTTATCACTCACTTACAACTAAAGATTTTAGCTCCCTTAGGTAGGTCAACTAGATGTCAAATGTTGTTCTATAACAACGAGTCCATTTTATCATCTATGACTTCTGCCCACATCAGAAAATCCATAGATCTCATTGTTTCCTGATAGGAGAATGAATCATCCTCTAAGTGATAGGTAATAAAACTCTCACCAAAATCTTTAGGGATCTTTTCTCTTGTAGATGCTTTAATTGGAATAGGTTCAACCTCTAAGTGTTGGGAAGCAATGCTAGAGGGGTCAGCTTCAGGTTCTACAGTAGATTCTAAAATCATATCAGTAGACCCAAATAAGTTAAAGCCTTGATCTTTGACAATTTTTTTATAAGAAAACATCTCTAGACTCCATCACTAAATTAGTGGATAGATCTAGAAACTTATCTGTTGCACTATCTTCTGTACTACTTAGATAGATGCAGGTCGTTGTTTTAAGTCTCATTTTAGGTCTCTTAAGATCTTGTATCCTAATATTAGTGATACAACTCTAAGTCTTTAGAGTATCATATCTACAAGGATGATTATGCCACAACTCATAAGGTGTAAAAATGAGCTTATAATGAGACAATCTGTTCAGAATGTGATTTGCAGTTAAGACTACGTCTCCCCAATATGAGGTAAGTAAACCAATTGTAAGTAACATATAGTTCAACATTTCTATTAAAGTTCTATTCTTTTGTTCGGCAATACCGTTCGACTGGGTGAGTAAGGAGTAGTGATTTCAAGTATTATGCCATCAGAGATACAAAATTATTTGAACCCAGTTGCAGTGTATTCTCCTCCACGATCACTTCTAAATCTCTTAATTTTTAAGTTTAATTAATTTTCAACACGAGATTTGAAGATCTTAAAGGTCTCGAATACTTCATCTTTCGATTTCAATAGATACACATAACAATATCTGGAATAATCGTATATGAATGTAATTAGATACTTCATTCTACCTCTAATGACATGACTCCTAAAGTCATAGAGGTCGAAATGTATCAATTTAAGAAGTTGTGTGCTTCTAGAAACCGATTTGAACGATTTTCCAGTGATCTTAGTTTGTGTACACACCTCACACTTATCAAATCGAATATATAGATCTAAAGAGATGTTACGACTCTTAGCTAGATCTCACATTTTTGTATAGTTCACATGTCGAATTCTATTGTGTAAATACTTATGATCAATTAAGCTTGAACTCGTTTGGTTAATGCTATCATTGTTTAAGCTAAGTCTATACATTCCATTAATCAAATATGCAGAACCAAAGTAGTGTGAATTAACTGTTGAGGTTATTCTACCGTTGAAGGTTGTGAAAGTCATTCCAGTCTTATCTAACAAACTTATTGAAATCAATTTTTTTATTTAGATTAAGAACTACTCTAACATATTTCAGAGTTAGAATTTTATCTGAACAGAGTACCAGCTCTGCTGTCCTAGCATGTGACCTCAGTAAGGTCCTCAGTAACCTTACTGAGAAGATCTTTGTCATTCATAACATGACAAGTAGCTCTGATGTCCAACTACCACTCAGAAGACGCGATGCGGTGACCACTCCCAATCATATCAACAAAAGATTGCGGTCTAGAATTGTCTACCCACATGCTTGCCTTGTTTTGTGGCGCATCCTCCTTTGGATTCTTTGGACCCCTGCAGTATGCGGCCCAGTGACCCCACTTCCCACAGTTATGACACTTGCCCTTCTTTTTGAAAGAAGGCCTTTTGTCCTGGAACTGTGAAGAGGATTTACCTTTAGGTGTCAGTGGCTTCCTATGAGGTTTGCCAGGACGTGAAACTAAGTTAGCAATCTGAGTAGATTGACTAACTTGTTCCACACATTTCTTGGCAGCATTTTGATCCTCAATATATGAGTTCATCAAGCCCAATCTGCTCCTTCTATCTGTGCATTTCAATCATGAAGGTGGTCCATTCAGGATGTAGCTTGCTAAGGACTAGACCGACAAAAAGATTATCTGACATATCAGAATTTTTGTCATCCAGCTTTCTCCGCATGTTCTCAAGTTCTATCAATTGTGAGGTAATTGCCGAATTTGCATTCAATTTAAAATTGAAAAATTTATCGGCGAGAAGAGTTTTCGACAATCCCTCTTGCTTCTGGAAATGCGTGTCCAAGCGGTCCCAAATTTCTTTTGCGGTTTTGAACCCACTATAGGTCATTGCAAGGCGAGGATTCAGGGAATTCAGAAGATAATTCTTGTAAAAACCTCGTCTTTGCACAACTAAAACTCATTCACGTCTGCAACTTCACTATATCGTACGTGCTTCGCTTCGACATGCTTTAAATAGAAAAAAGGTAAACCAAGAAAATATCATCTGATCCGAGTATAGTCGATCCACTCCACTTCAGATACAATCCAGCAATTTCTCCTTCAAGCAGCACGAAGACGAAGAGATCTCCAAATCTGATAGAGATGTCGACAAGAAAAAAAATTTCTTGTCAACGAGAAGAATATCGACGAGAAGACCCTTCGATCGACGAGAAAACCCTCTTATCAGTGAGAGAATGTCGACGAGAAGCCCCTAAAATCAATGATAAACCCCTCCTTATCGGCGAGACGATCGAAAATATCGACTAGAAGACTCCCTTATCGGCGAGAGAAAGTCGACGAGAAGACACATTGTCAACGAGGAATGCCGATATCGACTAGAAGACTCCCTTATCGGTGAGTGAAAGTCAACGAGAAGACCCCTTGTCAACAAGGAATGTCGACGATATCGACTAGAAGACTCCCTTATCGACGAGAGAAAGTCGATGAGAAGACCCCTGGCAAACGAGGAATGCCGACGATATCGACTAGAAGACCCTTCGATCCTTCTATGCGACTTCTCTACGAGATCCTTTTCGGCGATCCTTCCTTTGGCAAAAAAAGGCACAAACAACACAGAACATGACAAACGGCGGAGGTTGTCGAGTACCAGAAGATCGACACTGGTGCCCATCTGAGAAGATGACCCCTCCCTTGAAAATCGACGACAGACGAGACCCAAATACCGAAAAGCACGGTCTCTCCCTGCGAGCAAAAACTATGAATGATCAGCTTCAACAAGAATACTCCTCCTTCTGATCGGCGATTGGAACGAACGGCTACAGAGCCCTTTTCCTCGATCTGATCTGATTCTCAACGATCGGCTTGAAAGGAAGAGAAGCGGCCTTCCTCTAATGCGATCTGGGAACAGGTTCGACAGAGAACTTGAGCGGCTTATCCCTTCGATGGACGCTAGGAAACGACAGACCGACGATCCTCCTGTTGGGGTTCAACTGTTCAACAATGCCCCCGGTGTTGGGAGGTACGACATGAGGCGCTATGGCCCACACTAGTCGAACAGAAGGGCGTGTCCCCTGGGACTAACTGGTCGCCCCGTGGATCCTGCCTAGGGTAGCCAGCTCTACAAAGGAGCGGTAGCGCCTTCCCCAAACAGTCCGAGCTTTTGGGAGAGTTGGTAGCGCCGAGTCCCTACACCTCCTTCGACCGATCTTTTCTTTCCGGCGGCTGCAAGAGCGAAGAGAAACCAGGAAGAGCAGGGAGCGGAGAACCCTAAACGACGCTACTTTGAGAATGTTATGGTTGGCTCTAGCTCAGTATTCTACATAGGTCTATCAAGTTTGGAATGACCTTATATAACACCTCAAGCGTAGAGTCTTGCCCTAAGATGACACACAATACACGGGTCACTAACGAGTCGATCTCGACACGTGTGCGGACATACATGAAATATTCAACATAAAACATGAGACATTTTATAGTGTGATGCTTTTATAGGTTATTGCTCAAGAAAAAAGTTGTGTCATGTTTATTTGTTCTTATAAACTATTAATTACTCAAACTTCTCCTATAAGTTAGCATAATTTTAGGTTGCACCCCTCTATCTTTTGAAATTACAAAAAAGTTCTCTGTAAAGGTACATTTCATAGCTTGCATACACAGAAATATCCCTATAGTTTAATGTATGTTATGAAGTGTAAATTTATAGAGGGGTTTTTTGTAATTTCAAATAATAGATTGGTGCAACTGTAATTTAGCGCACTTACAGGAGAAATCTGTAAGCATATGTCCTAATAGTTTAATGTACATAGATCAGTGTATCACATCATTTCTTTTTTTCTTAAATTGTTTAGTTTATCCTAAAGCTTGATTTACCCGTTAAGTGTCTGTTTGGGAGGGCGGCAACGATTAGAGATTGAGATAAAATTGTGTTTCTAAACATGATCTCTCTACGATCGGGATTCACTTTCCAAACGGAGGTTACCCTTACCTGAAAATAAAAATTGCATTTTTTTTCAAAACCGCTAAAGAAAAAAAATGCTCAAATCAGTTAAAATCCTAGCCTTTAATTTCCTAATACGAGCCCTTTCGCGCGGAGCCTTCAGACCCTTTTCCCACTCCACGATTGCCGACGGTTTTAAAGGTCGCCTCTAGCAGGAGACACGATTTACGTCTGCCGAAAGTTACATTCCCTCATCTTCCTTCGTATACCAAGGATTCACCGACCAGGAATCGTCGCCGACCGAGAATCATCGCCGACCGAGAATCTTCCTTCCGTGCCCGGAGGTTTTACTATACCAACAAGGTGATTTGATTGCTCTTTGATTTTTGTTAGATTTTACAGTGAGTTTACCTCAGTTCCTGTTGGTGTTGATCTGGGATTTAAATTTCTTGATGGTAGGCCGATACCTAGAACCAGAGGTTTTGTATTTTTTTCCTTATATATTGAATTTTCCTATATTCCTTTAGCCAATTGGTTTCTTCGTGAAGCAGAGATCGACATGCTCATTGGATCTCATTTTTGCTGGCCTTTGCCTGCAATATATTATGCAGATTATGAAGTACTGCATCTACTTAGTAGCTAATATTATAAGAGATGATATATTTATTTATTATCATTTTTTGGTTGGTTTGTGAAAAATATAGAGCTATGAACATCTAAATGCATGCTACCTTTAACGTCAAAAATACTGAAGGCATACTTGAGACAATGATTCTCTTTTCTGTAAGAGCTGGTGATACAACATCAAATAATGGGACAGTATTAATGAAGTTTTTAAGTGTTTAATGTTTGAAAATGCTTCTCCCACCATCAAGTCCCTAATAGAGCCTCAATCTTTACCAGACATAATATTTATATAACATTAGATTTAGATTGCTAAGTAATCTCCATACAAATTTAATACACTAAGAATAAAGTATTATTACGGAAGGCATAATCTTGACACTGTGTAATAAATGTAGCAATGACGTGAATATTTTGATGTTTAAGTCTAACCCCCCACGCCGAATGACGAATGATGTCATCTATTTATTGCTGAAATCAGATTCCTAGCATCTATTGCCTTAATTTCTGTAATTGAGGTTTATTTTCAGATGATTTTGATAATGTGCTGCTCTGAACACTTGATGAGATTTTAAAAGCGGGATTTACTTAGGTCATGGCGAGGCAAATGCAATTTTTTTAATTAGTAAATCTTATAAAAGAGGTTGTTGGGTTCCAATTGTTCGGTGTTCAAATTCCCCCGCCCACGAGAAATGCCCACGACCAATGTCGCCGCCCCCGCCGAATGCCCCCGCCCCCACCGAATGCCCCGCCCACGACGAATGCCCCCTCCCACGACGAATGCCCACGCCCACAACGAAAGCCACTGCCCACAACGAAATCCCCCGCCAATGACCGATGCCTTCGCCCACAACCAATGTCGCCGCCCCACCGAAAATCAATGCCCTCCGTATGTCGCTAGCCGAATTTAGCAGCCCGCCGAATTTAGCCGCATGTTGAATGATGTCACCCCGCTTGAATGATGTCGCCCGTAGAATGATGCCTCCCGCAGAATGATGTCTACCATCGAATGATGTCGACTGCGAATGTTGATGCCCATTGAATGTTGACCGCTGCCATGCCGAATGTCGCCCCCCACTCCGAATGTTGCACCCACGCTGAATGTCTCCCCCCATGCCGAACGTCGCCCCTCACGCCGAATATCACCCCCCACGCCGAATGCGCCCTCCCGGGCCGTAGGCCCCCCCACGCCGAATGTCGCCATTTGAAGAGAATATAAGGGAATATAGCATTCTCCATGCTCTTACCGTGATTTCATTTTTCACCGTTAGATCTCACATGTTTTATCCGAAACATCTTTAATAAAAAAAAATAAACTATTGGGAGAGAGAGAAAGAGAGAAGAGAGAGGGGGAAAAATAATCTTTTTATGCATATATATATTTTTATACAAAATAAATATTGTAATATTATGTATATTTTTTTAAGGTCATTTCGAGTACTCATGTGTATATGTTGCGGACGCAGCCCGCAGACGCATCGAGCACGAGCGAAGCACGTGCTGAGGTGGGGGCAGCCCGCAGACGCATTGAGCATGGGTGTAGCATGTGCGGAGGCGGGCAAAGGTGAAGCCCGACATCATCGCGTTGGGGGCGGGCGAAGCCCGCCGTCGCCGGCCGGGTACTGTCGCGCTTGGACGTGGGGGCGGAGCCCCGTGTCGGGCACTTGTTTATTATATAAGTGAATATAGCATTCTTCATGCTCTTACCGTGCTTTCATTTTCCACCGTTTGATATTTCTCATGTTTTATCAGAAACATCTTTAATAAAAAAAATAAAAAAAAAACTTCCTGAGAAAGTGGGAGAGAGAGAAAGAGAGGAGAGGGAGAGAACGTGCGGCAGAGAGAGAGAAAAAGAAGGAAAAATTAATCTTTTAAGTATATACGCATTTTTTTACAAAATAAATATGATAATATTGATGTATATTTTTTTACGGTCATTTCGAGTACTCATGTGTATATGTTGCGGGCACAGCCCGCAGATGCATCGAGCATGGGCAAAGCCCGTGCAGAGGCGGGCGTAGCCCGCCTGGATGCGGCCGAAGGCCGCCCGACAACATCGCGCTGGCGGGAGAAGCCCACTGTTGCCGGCCGAGTACTGTCGCGCTTGGTCGTAGGGGCGGAGCCCCGTGTCGGGCACTCGTGTGTGTGTGTATATATATCTTTATTATATAATACAATAGTCATATTTGCAAGCACACCAAAGAAGAAATCTGGACCGTTGGATGAGGCTTGAACAAAAAATGGCCGTTGGATTGAATAGAACCGTACTGCTAATATCCATTTATCCAAAAAGCAGAATTCTCCAGCTCCCCAAAATCCCGATTCTACTTCCGAACTTCGCTGCTTCACCACGCCGCCGGCGGCGGCCTGACCGGCGCCCACCGGGGGGTTCGCCGGTCTCCGGCGAACCCACCAGGGATTGTCAGGCGGCGAGTGGGCAGAGCCACCATCGACTGTCAGGCGGCGAGTGGGCAGAGCCACCACCGGCGGTGGCCCTGCCAAAGATGCTAGTATATATATATATATTTATATATATATATATATATATATATATATATATATATATATATATATATATATATATATCGGTATGACCAGACACTCACAACATATCACATATACAAATAAATGTTATAGAAAGAGAAATGCTCGTAAAGCATACAATCTCCAAACTTTCTAGGAATCATAATAAAACAACAAATTGGAATCATAATAAAATAGAATATTTTAAAACAGCACTCACCACATATTATAAATTATATATCATCCAAATTTTATCATGATTACCACCAAGGCAACAATACATATAAAGTCCGCAGCTTGTTTAATTTTCTAACCTACAGTAGGAGTTGAATGCATTCTCTATACCTTGCCCCAATCCTTGCTCGGAGCAAAGAAACTTGCGCAATTCAGTATAATTGAAGGGCTTATAGAGCAGAGGACGGCGTCCATCGTCCCCCAGCTCCTTCGGGCTCTTGACGACGGAATTATCGCTCGGCCGAATTGAATAGATTGCAGAAAACCTCTCCTCGTTTCCTAACATCCGGACCCGGTGTGTCGGAGCTCGCACACTCATGTTGCTCCATGCCTGAACATATTTGATTAATAATTCTAGCCACTTTGAACATAAATTATAATAGAACTTAGTAGAGGTGAAATCAACCGACCGAACCGGGCCGACCCAAATTTCGAACAAAATCGATTGGTTATGTTCGGTTTCAGTTTCTGTAAACAATTAGGGTGGATTGTTAACAATTATATGTAAACTGAGGTTATTCAGTTTGGTTTCACCTCGAATTGAACCGAGCCGTTTAGAAGCGGTTAATACTCATATTTTATTAATTTACCTGAAACGCTAGGCCGGCGATAACATGAACGGAATTAGGGGATGGCTCGGCGTTGACCCAACTCCCGCCGGCGGTCTGAACTTCCAAGCCTCCGATCTCGTGCTGGCAAACTATACTTAGGAGATTTGCATCAAGATGAGAACCCAAAGCGATCTTGGTTTCTTGATTCACCGGAACTCCGTAGTGGGATAGCCGGATTCCGTGGGTAGTTGAATTCACAAAAGTGTCGTAGTGCTTCTCCACCCCCAAGCTCTGGAGAATCATCTTCTGCACCATCTCCGCCAGCTCCTGCAATGGCTTCGCGAAGGCCACCGCTGCGTTGCTGAAGGCAAAATCAAGCACTACGAAATTAGTACTCGCTCTTCAATTTTGAGTGTGTGATAAACCAAATCGATCGCCGGGGGATTTGCGGTAGCATGTTGATGGCGAAGTCAACGGACCAAACAACTTACTAGAAAGTGGGATTCCCTTGCGGCCACATGAGGTGGGTGAAATCCTGGACGGCGATTGGTGAGTCTACGTCGTTGATGGGCAGGCTCTCGTAGGCGTGGTGGGGCTTCTGGCCGATATAGCCCTGGTAGGGCACTTCCGAGGTCAATTGAAGCTTGGACTCCAACGGCAGAGAGAAGAGCTCCGGCACTGCGCTGCCGAACATTTCCTCCCGTAGCTCCGCCGAGAGGGAGGGGTAAATCGCTTCAAAGCAGCCGTGAGAGCGCAGCGCCGCCGACGCAGCCGCTTTTGCTGCTTCCCACCGCTCGCCGCTGGGGAGGGATGGATGGAGACCGGTGAGATCGACGATGGGGATTTCAGAAACCTGCTTGGAATTGGAGCCCATCTCTTGTAGTTGTTGTGGTTGGGAGGCCGGAGAATCGAGATTTATAATAATTAAGGGAACAAATTTTAGGTACAGTCACCGTATATAGGCATCGTGCGGTAAATTCATTTATACACTACAATTTTTATTTTTCTTAAAAAAAGGTCACGAGACATTGATCCAGGCAACGTCACTAATGGCGATGCTATTATATAATTTTATGGGATGCTATTATATAATATTAAAATGACAGCTAATAGTCCTGAATTCATTATTCATCGGTAACGTCACTAATGGCGAAGATTTGGACTCACTCACAATATTTTATTAGAAAATTTTCTTGTGTAAAACCACAAAACACTTTTTCTTTGGATTTTAGCCGTCAGATTTTGTTATGAACAAGAATTAGTAATTTTTACAGGCTGTCCGTTCAACCATGATTTGCTGCGTGAATAAATAAAAATTTTGTTGCTGGGCCCACTTTCATTTTAAAATTTTGGAGCTCCTGCACTGCAACAGTTCGGCGCCCTTGCTTTTCTCCGCCTCTCCGCCTCACCGCTGGAAATCTCGCTGCTCCGCTGGAAATCTCGCCGCTTTATAGTAGGTAGCTTCAAATCTTCTCGCGAGCCTTTTTTTTTTCTATTTTCATTTCCTCTGAAGTTTTGTTGTCGGCAGCTTCTCCACTGAAGCCGACAAAGAAGACGAAGTGAGCTGTTGTTTTCGGTTCAGAGTTTTTTTGCAGCCAAATTTTTTTGTCGTAGTTGCAGTTGTTTTTTGTTTCAGAGTTTATTTGCAGTCGCATTGTTTAGTAGTAGTTGCAGTTGCGCATCAAACACATTCGCATCAAATGTTAGACCTGCAAAATAAGGAATAAAACATGTGAATGCTGTTTTTTTACTTGAGAAAATTGATATGAAGGTTAGTATATTCTTAACTAAAATCGAACTGCAAATAAGAAATAAAATGCAGTTCATTTTGAAAACAGTTGGAAATTTCATACTAAATGCAGTTGAAAAATAAATTGTAAGAAGCTGAGCTAAAGGGGTCGGAAGAATGAGGAAAAAGTAGCGTTTCGGGACAAAAAGGATGAATGAGGCGGAGTGATTTTCTCAGCCGGAAACTGAACAAGCAGTGAGCTGAAACAAAAAATGGCTTACAGTGTCCATTTCCTCAGCCGAAAACTGAACAAGCAGTGAACTGAAACAAAACCTCACCGGAAACTGAACAAGCAGTGAGCTGAAACAAAACCTCGCCGGAAACTGAACAAGCAGTGAGCTGACGACGAAAATGGTGAGGAAGATCCATCGTATTTGGTGATCGCGAGGGTTTTGCAGCGAGATTTCCGGCGAAGAGGCGGAGAGATTTCCGGCAAAGAGGCGGAGAAATGCTAGGGCGGCGAACTGAGGCGGAAGCTCCAAAATTTCAACATGAGAGGTGGGCCCGAGTAAGAAAAAAACTATTAATCAACGCACCAAGGCATGGTGCGTTGAACTTACAACACTGCATTTTTTTAAAGATATTTAAGGATTTTTTCCTTCCTAACCGCACTTTACAACGCACACAGCTCTCTCCCTCCGGATGCCTGCTCTCGCGCGAAACTGCCTCCTTCGCGAATGACTCTCCGCTTGCTTTTCCGGCGAATCTAGCGACAACAGCTAGTGTCTCAGGTTGTCTTCTCCGACGAATCCTATTGCTCATTCCGCGCTCCCTGCTTTATCGCGAACGACGCCTGCTCCTCCTTCGTGAATGACGCGCCGCTCTCTCGCTTTTTCCGGCGGCCTGTTAACTCCGACGAATCCAGCGACAGCGGTTTGTGTCTCAGGTTGTCTTCTCCAGCCAATCCTATTGCTCATTCCGTGGATTGTCTATTTTGTCGTGGATTCCAGCTGCTCTGATTTTGTTGCTCATTTCGTGAAATTTCTTCGCCAAACTAGATTTAACATGTTTTTGGTAACAATCTTTTATTTCCTTTTTTTAATTTTTTTTTACCTATTTCGTGTGTTCTTTTAATTTTTCTTCTTCAAATTTTAGGGTTTAACTATGGGAAAAGGTGTTCCGAAGCATTAATAAATTCTTCTGTAGTTGTATTCAGTATGATCATGCTCACAAATTTTTATTTTCAAAAACCATTGTAATGCAATTAAAATTTACTTGCTATATTTTTCTGTGATTTCGAAGATTCCAAAAATGCAAAGAAGGAAAAAAATCACTTTCAAGTTGATTTAAGCAATCATTTTCAAACCGATGATTTTTTTTGTTCGAAATAGGAGTTGATTGAGTGGTGTAGATGTGTTAGCAAAAATTTTGGCTGTCATCACAATAAAGATATCAGATAAAGTCATTGGACGTCTCACACCACGTGTTATTTTAGGATGTGATAAGAGTGATTATTATAGAGAAAATCAGAATAAGAAGGACTGGGTTAAGAAGGGACTTCGGAAATCAACTTCTAAGCAATGTTGTTGCTTATTTTTGTGAAAATTTTGGGACCGATGGAGCACCAAGACAAGAACACCAAGTAATGAACAGGAAACACACGACTTCTATAGAGTTGCTTAAAGGTTACAAGTTACAATTGAACAAGACTGAAAACAAGTTGCATACAACTTGATTTACAACAGCCAAAATAGAAGTAAAATAACTGATCGCGGACGGTGTCCGCTCCTCTTCCACAGCACACACACAAGTGCCACTCGTTATCGTCTGATGTTAACTCCTAACGTCTGGCGTTAGCTCTCAGATCGCTTCTTGCAAGCTCTCTGCTCGCACTCACAGCTCACTGGCCGCACTCACACTCGCTGCTCACAAGCATCACTAGCGTACTTAACGTCTGACATTAAGTACTTAACGCTCTGTGTTAGCTCGCGAGTACTCTCTCCCAAGGGACCTTCTCTAAGCCACGCGCCGAACTCGCTCCGAGTTCTCTGCTATCTCGCCCAAATCAATATCACCCTCTTTTGCCCTCCTATTTATAGGAAAAGGAGAGACCTTCTAGAAGCCGAGCTAACGCCGTCGTTAGTTCTAACGATGGGCGTTATCTCACTTCAAAATCTAACACTCCCCTTGAAGTGAGCTCCGAGAACAACTCCAAGTAGCGAGCGAAGCCTTCTGAACGTCCCCGCAGAAAGGGGCATCGTGAATATATCTGCAAGGTTGTCTTCGCTCCGCACATGCTCCACTGCAATCAAGCCACCCAACACTTTCTCTCTGATGAAGTGATGCTCAATCTTTATGTGATTTGTTCTTGCGTGACACGCTGAGTTGGTTACCAGTTTCAGAGCACTCTCATTGTCCCCGCAAAGCACAGCAGGTTCGCTGACCTTCTCGTTCATGTCTTCCACCAGCCACCTCAACCAGACACACTCCTGAGCTGCTAGGGACGGCACCTTGTGCTCAGCCTCAGTGGTGGAAAGGGAGATAGAATCCTACTTCTTGCTACACCACGAGATGACATCAGCTCCACACAGAAACACGTATCATGACATCGACTTGCGATCATCAGCATCACCTGCGTAGTCTGCATCCGTGTATCCATGCAGCCTGAAGTCAGACTTCTCATCATAAAACAACCCCATCTCAAGGGTTCCCTTCACATACTTTATAATTCCTTTGGCTGCCTCCAGATGAGGCTTTCGCAGCTCCTGCATGTACCGACTAACTCAGTCGACGACAAAACCGATGTCTGGCCTCGTGATAGTCAGGTAGATAAGACTCTCCATCAGTGCCTGGAAGATCTTCGGATCAGGAAGAATCCTCCCTTCTTCCTTCCGAAGCTTCAGCCTAGCCTCCAGTGGAACAGAACTGCTCTTCCCTTCCTTCATGCTGAATCTCTCGACAATCTTCTCAGCATATGCCTGTACCACCCATAATTCGTCGAGATCAGAAAGGCCTAAGGATACGTCTATTCGCAGACCTCCCTAGAAAAGTAGAGGCGAGCAGGGGCGAGAAGAGGCGAGCATGGGCGAGCATGGGCGAGCAAGAGGCGAGCAGAGGCGAGCATGGGCGAGCATGGGCGAGCATGGGCGAGCATGGGCGAGCATGGGCGAGCATGGGCGAGCATGGGCGAGCATGGGCGAGCATGGGCGAGCATGAGCGACCAATGGGCGACCAAGAGGCGAGCATGGGCGAGCATGGGCGAGCATGAGCGAGCAAGAGGCGAGCAGGAGCGAGCAATAGGCGAGCAGGGGCGAGCATGGGCGACCAAGAGGCGAGCATGGGCGAGCAAGAGGCGAGCTTGGGCGAGTATCTCGCGAGTATGGGCGAGTATCCCTTGTAACTCGCGAGCAGAGGCAGTATACTCGCCTGCCCCCCCCCCCCCCCCCCCCCCCAGGATTTCTCTATAAATAGCCCCCCAGGGGTACTAGAAATGGCACTTTTGGAAGTGGTCGAGGTCCCCCCAAGCTGGATACTCGCCAAGTCCATGCCCGTCTAGTACCTCGCCCAGCTTTTGGTTGCGGAGGGGAAGTTTCTCCCAAACTTCCGGGTATGTGGTGGGACCTCCCTGCTGGAGCACTTGGGGTGTGCTTATGGTTATTTTCTCTCTCCTGTTTTAGCTGTCTGAGCCGTGTAGTTTGACCGCAGGATCAGTAACCTCAGGCTGCATTGATCCGAATTTTGGAGCCGGGATTTTCCTGGCTTCAACACTTTGGTGCGGTGAGCGTGGATCGTAGTCAGAGGAGGAAAGTCTAGCAAGAAGACGTCATGGCTCATGATGGCAAGATGGAGGCCAAAGGCAGCAACTCGCGAGCATTCGACAAAGTTAGGCGAGTTCCAGATGGCGACATCCTGAAGGCGAGTTCCAGATGGCGACATTCCCAGGAGAGTTCCAGATGGCGAGAAGATGAACGCATGATTGGCGACTCCATACTCTCCACAGATGAGTTCTTGCAGGAGAGATCCAGAGATAAGTTCAGACCAGCGACTTTACTCAGTAGAGGCGAGCTTCCTTGGTAGTGGCGAGCTCCAACAGACGAGTTCCAGATGGCGACATCCTCAGGCGAGTTCATGCAGGCGACCTCAATACTCGCCCATAGGCGGGCTCCTTCAATACTCGCTCATAGGCGAGCTCCTTCGAGCGAGATTCTTCTATACTCGCCATAGGCGAGATCTCTGCTCGCGAGGGTGAGTTCTCTACTCGCAAGGTGGTGAGAACTTGGTGCCTAGTTCAAGAGCGGCGAGTTCCTGAAGGGCGATTTCAAGGTCGGGCGAGTATGGAACCCTCTGCGTAAGGGGTCTTATGTCAAAAGGGACACTCCTCCTCCCCTCAGTTTCCTCCTTATTCAATGCCAGTGATTTCCATACATGTTCATACTTACGGGTGCTTTGGTAAAGCCCGTGAGTGCTTTTGTCTGACTAACAAACAGGATGATTCATGACGAGTCCGCCATCAAGGGAAAGCACATAAGCTGTTCCGCGACTCCAGGTCACGATGGTCTTCTTCAACCACCTACTCGCGAGGTCTCCAAGTTGATGCTCGACGAGCTCCTAGTCGCGATGGTTTTCAAAGTTGGTGTTCCACGAGCTTCTACTCGTGATGATCTTCATGAAGGACTTATGTTCCACGAGAATGCTTACTCATGACCTCTTCAAGTTTGGTATTCCGCGATGCTATACTCCCGATGATCTCCTTCTGTCGGCTATGATCCATGAGTGGTCTTACTCATGAGGTGTTCCAGTTGATATCCCGCGATGCTACACTCTTACTCGTATAGCCTTCAAGTTGATATCTCGCGACCACTCAACAAGTTATGTTATCTATAAAACCATCACCTCCCTGAAACATGGGAGATTGTGAGTCTTTTGTCTCTTTCAGCTAAGCGTTTTCACAAGAAAGGAAGAAAGCAGGTGAATTCGATCTCCACGGCAGGTTGGGAAATGGGCCTCCGACTTGATTCTCGTAAAGCCCAGAGCGGATGATGGGACAGTGTCTCGGTTGTGCGTTCCCTTAAGTCCAAGCCTCTACAATGACGGCCGAGATCAGCTCCCCCCTTGCACGTTGACCGCGGTTCCCACCGACTGCATTTCTCATCCGACTGGAGAGATTATCAGGAAGAAGTCTGGACGCCGACCTCCCAATTCAACGAAGAGATGATCGACTTAACCGATCAGGAGACCCTTGAATAAATGTGTCGAGTACCCTCGAGGGCTAAAAGCCTGTAACAAAGCGATTCGTTTCCGATTATTTCCTCCAATCATGTGAGTTAATGTGCTTAAGTGTGCTTAACTCCTCGTTTAATTGTGGAGCAACAGGAAACAGGTTGGGTCGGCATTCAGCATCCAAGTAGGATGGAGACCTCCGGATGGCGTGTTCCTTTGGAACCTCCCCGATAGTCAGTCCCTACTTGTCGATCTCTTCAACAGCACCAACAATAGCAGTAGGATGAAGGCCTCGAGAGGGTGTGCCCCCTTGGACCTCCCCGATTGTCATTCCCTATTTTGGCCACTTCTTCGTCAGCATCAAACATAGGGATACCAGATGAAGTCTTGAGAGTACGTAGATGCGAGTATGCATGTACGAGTACACAGGGGCAAGCAGACAGGTGCGCATAGCTATGTGCGAGCAAGGTATGATCGTCAATTGCACCAAGTACCTCCCAAGGTCGCAATTATTATTCCACGAGGATGCTTACTCGTGACGTCTTCAAGCTAGGATTCTGTGAGCTCTTACTCGCGATGATCTTCACCAAGAGCGTACTTTCCATGAGATGGTTTACTCATAACGTCTTCGAGCTGCTATTCCGTGAGATCCATACTCGCGAGGTGATCTCTTCGACAACTATGATGCTCCCCTTCAAATTCACGAGTTCCATACTTGCGAGGTCGTCTCTTCAGCAGCTATAGTACTCTTTAATTCCACAAGCTCTTACTCGTGATGATCTTCTCCAACACCGACATTCCATGAGAATTCTAAAAATGGTCATGCTTGTGAGGTCATCGCTTCAGCAACTATGCAGCTATATTATTCGTTTAATCTCTTCAATGACTCTTACTAGCAAGGATATCTCTAACTACTCACCTCTATGAGATGAGGAACTGCTCAGAAGTACCTAAAAGCTCAACAGAGAGATCAGTTGTTGTCGCGAAGCTCAACCTGAACTAAGAGGGACCTTTTATCATTCAAGAGGCATTCGAGACTGGCGGATACCGCCTGCAGAACCATGAAGGGGAGCTGCTTGGGAGCACCTGGAGCGGCAATGACCTGAAGAGGTTCTATCCCTGAGCAGGAAGGTGTATTCTCCCCCTCCTTGTGTTTATTCCATATACATAAAAATTCCTCGCCCCCTGAAACATGGGCCGCGAGAGTTGTTTCTCTCTTCTGGCAAGAGCTTCTCAAAGTAAGTAAAATAGGATCTCCACGACCAGTTGGGGGACAGGCCTCCGACTCGACTCTCGTAAAAACCCAAGTCGGGTGGTGGGACAGCGCCTCGGGAGTGAGTTCTCCTAAGACCAAGCCTCTGCACTGACAGTCGAGATCAGCTCCCCCTTGCACGCTGGCCGAGTTACCCCCCGACTGCACTTCCCATCCGACTGGAGAGGTTATCAGAGGAGATTCCAGACACCAACCCCCCAACTTGACGAAGAGATTATCGATTTGACCAACCAGCATTCAGCAAACGCAATAGGATGGAGGCCTCGGGATGGTGTGTCCCATTGGACCTCCCCGACTGTCGTTCCCTATTGGTTAGCATTCAGCAGCACGGTAGGATGGAGGCATCAGGATGGTGCGTCCCCTTGGACCTCCCCGACTGTCATTCCCTACTAATCGACATCCAACATCCGAGTAAGATGAAGGCCCCGGGATAGTGTGCCCCCTTGGATCTCCCCAACTATCACTCCCCACTTACCTTAACATGTTCTCACCCCTGTTATTATTACTATGATTCTTGAAAACTTCTCAGCAGGCAGAGTGGAGACCTCGAGTGTGTGTGTCCAGAAGGGCCCCCGAGAGTCATGCCCTATCCAGGCAATGCGACGAAATTCCGCTGAAGTGGTCATTGATTCACGTCATGAGTGGGTTAGAGGACGAGTATCCTGCTTAGCTCTCATAACATCCAGAGCGGGTGATGAGACAGTATACCGGGTTTTTAATGCGTCCTCCTAAGACCAAGCCTCTGCACTGACGATCGAGATCAGCTCCCCCCTTGCACGCTGGCCGAGCCACCCCCCCCCCCCCCCCCGATTGTACTTCTCATTCTTCTGGAGAGATTATCAGAGTAAAGTTGGAATCCTCCCTCCTAGCCTGAAGTTGCTCACCCCCTCGAGTGAAAAGAAGTCTTCGAGTTGTGGAGTTGTCGTAATCCAGGCCTCTGGCCGATCCCTTCTCCAACAAACCGGCTACTTGCCTCCTCGGATGACTCTTTCTATCCGCCTCCAGTTGAGCTCGGCTCCTGCGAGGTGTCGACCTTCTCTTCACCTCTAGATGAGCTCGGCTCCTAGAAGGTGTCGACCTTCTATCCACCTCTAGTTGAGCTCGGCTCCTAGAAGGTGTCGACCTTCTATCCACCTCTAGTTGAGCTCGGCTCCTAGAAGGTGTCGACCTTGTGTCCGCCTCCAGTTGAGCTCGGCTCTAGCGAGGTGTCGACCTTCTCTCCACCTCCAGTTGAGCTCGGCTCCTGCGAGGTGTCGACCTTCTGTCCACCTCTAGTTGAGTTCGGCTCCTAGAAGGTGTCGACCTTGTATCCACCTCCAGTTAAGCTCGGCTCCTGCGAGGTGTCGACCTTCTATCCACCTCTAGTTGAGCTCGGCTCCTAGAAGGTGTCGACCTTGTATCCGCCTCCAGTTCGGCTCGGCTCCTGCGAGGTGTCGACCTTCTATCCACCTCTAGTTGAGCTCGGCTCCTAGAATGTGTCGACCTTGTATCCGCCTCCAGTTGAGCTCGGCTCCTGCGAGGTGTCGACCTTCTATCCACCTCTAGTTGAGCTCGGCTCCTAGAAGATGTCGACCTTGTATCGCCTCTAGTTGAGCTCGGCTCCTGCGAGGTGTCGACCTTCTATCCACCTCTAGTTGTGCTCGGCTCCTAGAAGGTGTCGACCTTGTATCTGCCTCCAGTTGAGCTCGGCTCCTGCGATGTGTCGACCTTCTCTCCGCCTCTAGTTGAGCTCGGCTCCTAGAAGGTGTCGACCTTCTATCCGCCTCCAGTTGAGCTCGGCTCCTATGAGGTGTCGACGTCTTTTCCACCTCCAGTTGAGCTCGGCTCCTGTGAAGTGTCGACCTCTTGTCCACCTCCAGTTGAGCTCGGCTCCTGCGATGTGTCGACCTCTCTTCCGCCTCCAGTTGAGCTCGGCTCCTGTGAGGTGTTGACCTTCTATCCGCCTCCAGTTGAGCTCGGCTCCTGTGAGGTGTCGACCTCTTTTCCACCTCCAGTTGAGCTCGGCTCCTGTGAAGTGTCGACATCTCTTCCGCCTCCAGTTGAGCTCGGCTCCTGTGAGGTGTCGACCTCTCTTCCGCCTCCAGTTGAGCTCGGCTCCTGTGAGGTGTCGACCTCTCTTCCGCCTCCAGTTGAGCTCGGCTCCTGTGAGGTGTCGACCTTCTATCCACCTCCAGTTGAGCTCGGCTCCTGTGAGGTGTCGACCTCTTTTCCACCTCCAGTTGAGCTCGGCTCCTGTGAGGTGTCGACATCTCTTCCGCCTCCAGTTGAGCTCGGCTCATGTGAGGTGTTGACCTCTTTTCCACCTCCAGTTGAGCTCGGCTCCTGTGAGGTGTCGACATCTCTTCCGCCTCCAGTTGAGCTCGGTTCCTGTGAGGTGTCGACCTCTCTTCCACCTCCAGTTGATCTCGGCTCCTGCGAGGTGTCGACCTCTTCTCCAACTTAGTTGAGCTCGGTCCCTGTGAGGTATCAATTTTCTCTCCACGTCCAGGTAAACCTATTCTGTGAAGTGTCACCCCTTTTTCACCTCTTCCAGTTGAGCTCGCTCGCCTAGCGAATGGCCTGGGAGGTGTCGACTTTTCTCCACCTCTTCCAGTTGAGCTCGCTCGTCTAAGCGAATGGCCTGGGAGGTGTCGACTTTTCTCCATCTCCTCCAGTTGAGTTTTACCCCTGGGAGGTGTCGACATTTTTTCCTCTAGTTGAGCTCCGCTTTTGAGAAGGACCTCGCATAGCGCATCGTCTGGTGCCCTCTCTCCGAATTACGGGTTCAACATTGTTTTTTCGACCTCGCGAGTGAGCTCGAAAAAAGCGGGGATTGTGTACCACCCGTAATTCGTCGAGATCAGAAAGGCCTAAGGATACGCCTATTCGCAGACCTCGCTAGGCAAGCAGAGGCGAGCAGGGGCGAGAAGAGGCGAGCATGGGCGAGCAAGAGGCGAGCAGGGGCGAGCAGAGGCGATCATGGGCGAGCATGGGCGAGCATGAGCGACCAAGAGGCGAGCAGAGGCGAGCATGGGCGAGCATGGACGAGCATGGGTGAGCAAGAGGCGAGCAGAGGCGAGCAAGTGGCGAGCTTGGGCGAGTATCTCGCGAGTATGGGCGAGTAGCCCTTGTAACTCGCGAGCAGAGGCAGTATACTCGCCTGGACCCCCCCAGGATTTCTCTATAAATAGCCCCCAGGGGTACTAGAAATGACACTTTTGGAAGTGGTCGAGGTCCCCCTAAGCTGGATACTCGCCAAGTCCATGCCCGTCTAGTACCTCGCCCAGCTTTTGGTTGCGGAGAGGAAGTTTCTCCCAAACTTCCGGGTATGTGGTGGGACCTCCCTGCTGGAGAACTTGGGGTGTGCTTATGGTTATTTTCTCTCTCCTGCTTTAGCTGTCCGAGCCGTGGAGTTTGACCGCAGGATCAGTAACCTCAGGCTGCATTGATCCGAATTTTGGAGCCGGGATTTTCCTGGCTTCAACAATGCCCTCTGGGAAACGAGCAGTCCGCCTCTTCTCTTCTCAACTTGAAGGCCAAGGAAATGGTGCAGTTCACCAAGATCCATCATCTCAAACCTGATGGATAACTGCTGTCTCAGCGTTGCAACCTCCTCACTATTATTCCCTGTCACGATCATATCGTCGACGTACAGCAGCACCAACACCTGAAGATCTACACTCTTCTTTACGAACATGCTAGAGTCTGAGTCTGAGGCATCATAACCACAGAACTGCAGGTACTCCGCAATCTTCCCATACCAGGCTCTCGGCGCCTGTTTCAACCAGTAGAGGGTCTTCTTCAGCTTGCACACATGATGTGGAAGTGACTTGGACACGTATCCAGGTGGTTGCACCATGAATATGTTCTTGTCAATCTCACCGTACAGGAACACATTCTTCACATCAAGCTGCCACAGCTTCCAATCTCGACACGCCGCCAGAGCAATGACCGTTCTCACCGACGTCATCTTTGCCACATGACTAAACGTCTCCTCGTAGTCCTCTCCATAGGTTTGCGAGAAACCCCGAGCGACAAGCCTCGCCTTGTATCGCTCTACTTCTTCATCAGCTCTCTTCTTTACCTTGTACACCCACTTGCAGGCAGTGGCGGACGCAGGATACATTTTCTGTGTGAGCGAAATGCTAATTCATTTGAAAATTTTAATTATCAAATATAAAACAAATATTGTCAATTTTTTTATATTATTTTTATAATTTAAATTTTTTTTATACAATTTGTGTAAATATATAGAATGTATATTTATATTTTTCAAAAAAATAATAGAATGTCTAGATATAAAAAAATCTACAAATTTAATGAAATTTTTTGTAATATATTTTTTTAATTATATAAAATATATCTACATTTTAATGATTTTTGTTGTCTAAATATTGCATTTTGGCAAAAATATCAAAATTTTGATATTATGAGGATTTGAACTCAAGACCTCTCACAACATTTTAATAAAATTAACATGAAGTCAAAAACCACTATGCCAAGGCTAACTTATTGTTTATTTTTGAATAGATATTATATATAATATTTATAAGTCTATAAGAACAAATTTTTTTAATGTAATACTCATAATTTTTTTTTAAATTGAGTGTGGGCGGCCGCCCACGCTCGTCCCCATGTAGGTCCGCCCCTGCTTGCAGGTGACATGTTTAATGCCTTCAACTATGGGAACATGGTCCCAGGTCTCATTTTTCTTCAAGGCCTCCATCTCTTCATCCATGGTCACATCCCACTCCTTAGTGCCAACAACATCTTCAAAGCGAGCAGGTTCCTTCTCGTCGAGTGGTCATGCAAAGAAGCAAGAGACCAAACACACAAAGTTCTCTCTCGTCTAATTGTCTCCACCAGATGACGGATCTTCCTCTCTGCGACCCCATTTTGCTGAGGGGTGTGGGCGCAAGAGAGCTCCCGCCGAATGCCAAACTTCCCGCAGAAAGAAGCAAACTCATTTAAGGTAAACTCTCTCCTATTGTCACTTCTCAGCTTCTTCACTCTCAGGTTCAGCCTCTCCTCTACAAGTTCCTTCAACTCCTGGAACTTCAAGAATACTTCTGACTTCTCCCTCAGAAAGTATACCCACGTATAGCGGGTGTAATCATCCACCAGAACCAGCGCATACTTATTTCCTCCATAAGTAAGGTGGCGCACGACCCCATCACATCAGCATGTACACACTCAAGAGTTGCCTTACACCTGGTCTCCGACTTGTCAAACAGAAGTCAATGTGACTTTCCATATTGACAACCCTCACACACATGGTCGTCGTCGTAGGAAGAGAGATTAGGCAGGCCAGACACTAGGTTCTCGTTTGTCTTCAGCTTGTCCACATAGGCATTTGCAGACAGAACATACAAATCTTTCACCCTTCTCCCGGTGAGCGTGATGTCAGCATCAACATACGACATGTTTTTCAGGAACTTCACCTCCTTTGGTCCAAACAGCACGTGGTATCCAGCATCTACTGCGTTTACAACTGAGAAGAGGTTCTTCTTCATGCCAGACACGTGATACACACTCTTAAGTGTCACGGGCTTCTCTTCACCCCCAAGGGATACCATCCCTTGTTTCTCAACTAGATACACCGTATCATCCGCAGTGATGATATCATCTGACCCTTCATATGCCTTCAGAGAGGCAAACTTAGACACATCTCTAGTGAGATTGTGCCCGCAGCCGGAGTCCACAATCCAGTCATTCTCGAAGTTGATGGACGCTAAGACATCGACTAACGTTGCAGTCATCTCAGCCAGGAAGCAATTGTCTCCTCCCTCACTACCCTAGTGACCTCCATCTCTCGCCCCACCTCTCCAGTGGCCTCCTTCCTTCTCAGCAACATGACCGAGCTTCAGATTGGTTAGACAGTCCTTTGTCATGTGCCCGTACTTCTTACAGGCAAAGCAAAGAGTTCTCCCCTTCTCGTCACGAGCAGGGAGGAACTTCCATTTATCTCCTTGAGAGGATGTACGTTGACGGTCCATCTCCGGAGTTCCTCTTCCTCTTGTCCCAGGACTTCTTCTTCCCTGAGAACCACGCCTCGCTATCTCCCCCTGAGATAGATACTCCAGCCATCTGCTTCGTCAAGCTTTCTTGTGACGACAGCAGGTGCTCTCATTGAGAGAACTCTGATCTCGCGTGTTACAATATGGGCGAAGGCTTCAGATCGATAACAGAGTTCAAGGCTGCCCTACAAGCAGAGCAAGCGACGAGGGTGACCCGGATGGAAGAAATACACCAACGAATGATGACGGAGCTCACTCAACAGACCCAACAAATCCATCAACACAACTCCACGGAGTTACAAGCGAAAGAAAATCTATTGGCAAGACAGATTATGGAAACTAAGGAACAATCCGCTGATCAAATCGCCGATCATATTTCCACCCTACGCAAGGACATGATGTTACAATTCGAAAATCTTCTTAAAAGAGGGACTCTACCAGACCAACGCCACATCATCATAGAAGAAGCGATAAGCCACCAACAACGGCACCCGGAGACGTTCACAGCTCAAATGTCACACAGATTACTCGGATCCAGCCCAGCGATCAACAAAATTCAGGTCGTTCCTAACCGTCTCAGTAATATAGAATTTCCATGCCCGCGTTTCACCGAGGGAGACCCCACGGATTGGCTATATGAACTAAAGCAATACTTTGATTACAATGAAACTAGGGTACAAGATTATCTTCTAATCGCAGCCTTTCATTTAGACCGACCCGCTTCCAAATGGTACCAAGCAACTCTTAAGGACCATCCCGCACTCACATTTCAAATGTTTGTTGATGCCATCCAAAAAAGATTTGGACCATCGTTATACGTTAAACCTGCCGGCTTATTAACAAAACTACAACAAACCACCACAGTACTAGCTTACAAACGAGAATTTGAAGAATTGATTACAAAAGTACCGGGTCTAGGCCCAGAATTTATAACCGACATGTTTGTATCCGGGCTTAAGGAAAATATTAGGGGACCCGTAATGCTGGCCTGACCCATAGAAATTCACGACGCGTTTGCCATTGCCCGCATGTACAAGGATCAACAATACACAAGTTATAAGGGGTGTAATCACGTTAACACACTTAATTCCTTCAGAGAAAACAAGGCTATAACTCACAATAATAACAACTTCAAACCCAAGCTACCACCCATTAAACGTCTTGCCCCGACGGAGCTCCAAACGAGACGTGAGAAGGGGTATTGTTACAACTGTGATGAAAGATACGACGCCGGCCATAAATGTAAGGAAGAGGAGCATTACTCTACTTAAGAGGCACGGAAGAATCTGACGAGTCAGATGAGACCCCAATAAACTTAGAAGAACAGGGAGACCCCACCACCATGATCTATCTCCACGCACTGACCGGGGCAATTCCCGACCACGGTCTAAGAATGACTGGATATGTCAATAATCAACCACTAGAATTGTTTATCAATGGAGGAAGCACACATAACTTCATTTCCTTCATGATGGCAGAGTATTTGAAAATTCCTATCCTGAAAATCACTGATTTCCCCGTCTTTATGGGTAATGGAGCAACCGAAACATGCACGGGGAAGTGTAAGGATATTCAACTGCTCATACAAGCCAACCCATATACCGTTCACCTATATGACCTCGATATAGAAGGCACAGATCTCATCTTAGGTCAAGGGTGGCTAAGGAAGATGGGACCCGTGACTACGGACTATGAGAAGCTCACCCTGACCTATGCGGGCAATAAGGGGCAAGTGACCTTAAGAGGACACCAAAAAGGGACTCGGGTTGGGCAAGTGTCATCATCGCAGCTCTTCCGAATGGTGGCTCTCAAACCGTCAGCCCTATGTATGCTCATCCCAAAAAGTACACCAGGGACGAAAGAAAAAAAAACAGCAAACACTAACAAGAATGAAAAATTCCTTACCCACACCATTTTATATACTGCTAAAAACATTCGCTCCCCTATTTAAGGAACCAAAGGAACTTCCCCCAACAAGAAAAATCGACCATAAGATTAACTTGACCGCCAACTCGACGACCCCGAATCTGCAACCGTACCGATATCCTTACCACCAAAAGAATGAAATCGAAAAAATGGTCGATAACATGCTCAACAGCGGTCAAGTACGACCGTCGACATCAGAATTCAGCTCGCCCGTCATATTAGTAAAAACAGATGGAATGTTGAAGTTTTGTGTCGACTACATGGCACTTAACAAATTAACAATCAAAGATAAATTCCCGATACCCACCATCGATGAACTCTTGGACGAACTACACGCCTCCCTTTATTTCTCAAAAGTAGATCTACGATCTGGGTACCATCAGATCAGGGTAGCCAAGGAGGATATTTCAAAAACAGCTTTTAGGACCCACCAAGGACATTACGAATTTGTCGTTATGCCCTTTGACCTAACTAACGCCCCCTCTACCTTCCAAGCACTAATGAATACCATTTTTAAACCTTATCTTCGAAAGTTTATTGTCATATTCTTTGATGATATCCTGATTTTTAGCCCAACAGCAAAAGACCACCTGGAGCACTTGACCCAGGCATTAAAAATTTTAGAGGAAAATAATTTGTATGTTAAACTATCCAAATGTTATTTTGCCTCACCAGAAATAGAGTTTTTAGGTCACACCATCCGAGAAGGACAAGTCCTACCGAACAAGACCAATGTTGAAGTCGTGGAGCACTTCCCGGAACCAAAAAACCACAAGGATGCGAGGTCCTTCCTTGGTCTCACGGGGTATTATCGAAAATTTATCCAAGATTACGCTAGGATAGATTTTCCCCTCACCGAGCTGCTCAAACGAAACGCATTCTCATGGAACATAAAAACCCAAGCATCCTTCCTCCATCTAAAAACTAAATTGCTCACCTACCCTATACTAGCTTTACCAAATTTTCAAGAGACATTCATCTTAGAAACAGACGCCTCAGGCACATGTATAGGAGCAATTTTGAAACAAGGCCATAACACCATAGCCTACTTTAGCAAGAAATTATCTCCTGCCATGCAAAAAAATTCCACGTATAGCCGGGAAATGTTTGCCGTTACCGCCGCAGTCAGCAAGTGGCGCCAGTACATGCTGGGTCATCAATTTATAATACTGACTGACCATCAGAGCCTGCACCATTTATTAACACAGCAAATCCAAACACCAGAACAACAGACCTTCCTCACCAAATTATTAGGATACGACTTCGTCATTAAATATAAAGAGGAAAGAAAAACCAAGCCGCAGACACTCTCTCCCGCATGCCTGAAATTCCAGAAAACCCGACTCGAGCAAGCCTCTGTATCCTTACAACATCCACCACCTCCCTGTTAGAAGGCCTAGAAATAGATTATGAGCACGACGAACTAACACAAAAAATTCAAAAAGAACCTCACGCATATCCCAATTGGAAACAACAGGGTAATTACATCATGCACAACAACAAAATTTACATTCCAGATAATTCAAGCATCAAGAACAAAATAATAACAGAGGCTCACTCAAGTCTAATGGGAGGGCATTCTGGAATTAAACGAACGCTCTATCGAATCCAATCTCAATTTTTTGGCATAAGATGAAGAAAGAGATCACCATATTTATAAAAAAATGCGACATTTGCCAAAAGGCAAAGGCAACCAATCACCCCCCCCCCCCCCCCCCCCCCCCCCCTACGGTTTACTGCAACCCTTACCATTGCCAAAAAATTTATGGGCAGATATTACTATGGACTTCATCAACCAATTGCCCAACTCGAATGGCTACACCATCATACTAGTAGTAGTAGATAGGTTCTCCAAAGCAGCACACTTTGCACCACTTAAACACCCCATGTCAGAGCCCAACGTGGCCAAGGAATTTTGGGCAATAGTAGGAAAACTACATGGGCTACCAGAGTCCATTATTTCCGACAGGGACCCAATATTCCTGACTTTTGGACAGAGTTATTCAGACTACAAGGTACTCAACTCAAGCATAGTTCAGCTTACCATCCCCAGACAGATGGCTTAACTGAGAGAACTAATCATTGCTTAGAACAATACCTCATAATTTTTCAACATGAACATCCAAAGAGATGGTCAGCTTATTTGCATTCTGCCAATTTCATTACAACACCTCGTATAACTCCTCGACCAACATGACCCCATTTGAGATCATGTTTGGTTGGCCCCCTCCTGGAATTCTTCCTTACTGTGCAGGTACCACAAGCAATGAAGTTGTGGAAGAAACACTGCAAACACGAGATGAGATGCTACACTGCCTCAAACAAAATTTGACAAAGGCACAACACAGGATGAAAGTACAAGCCGACAAGAAGAGAAAGGAACTGAAGCTGGACAAGGGGGGCTGGGTACTACTTAAACTCCACCCTTACAGACAATTATACATGAGCAAACCTAAGGGGAGAAAGCTGAGTTTGAAATATTATGGCCCCTTCCAAATTTCTGAAGTCATCGGAGTCGTTGCATATCGTTTGATCCTCCCACCAGAATAAAAAATACACCTAGTTTTTCGCGCCTCTTTACTAAAACCTTATGAAGGCAACCCCAAAGTATCAATCACCAAACTTCCCTCCCGAAACTGGTAGAATAATCCCCTCCACCAACCCTTGGCAGTCGTCAGCACGCGGAACATCATTCGATAGGGGAAGACCGTGCCTCAAGTACTAATACAGTGGGAGGGCTTACCTCCCACGGACAACACCTGGGAAGATTCGACAACCTTGGAAGGATTTAAGCAACAAGATTATACCCAGAGAGACCAGGAACTTACAAACCTAGCATGGTCGAAGAAGCAACGGAGAACCCCCAGGAAGCCACAAGAAGCGTCAGATCTAACGTTACTGTTGGGAAAAGAAGCATGGGGACGAAGACAGAACAGATCTAAGCCCACAAGAGCAAAATCAAACTCACCGCACGACAAAGCTAACATCAACCAGGAACAAGAAGGAGAGTTACCCTGTTCTCCCAGATCCACGACGCGAACAATAGGTTGCAAAGATCTCCAACCTAGGCCTGCCCTCACTGAAGTTCCCGCCAGATCTGCACTCTCTGAGGTTCCCGCCGGGATCATAGAAGACACAACGCAAGTCCCTTCCGACCCCTCACCCCTTTTCCCGATGAGGAACCACATCGCCTCACCCCGACAAAAATTCAGCGCAAATACTGATGAAACGCTGAGGACAGCGTTTTGAGGGAGGAGACAATTGTTAGGGAGCATGTATCAACGACACACAATCGTGCATCTGGATCCAACGGACCACCGCCCGATAGCTCAGAGGCAGTCAATCAATAGTACCCGATATGACCAGCGCACCAGGAGTAATCATTCCCGTTTATTAAGAAATGTTTTAATATCCTATATTTCTGTTTACTTTAAATATTATGTATTTCCCGTTTTATGCGGTCCAATAGGATCGAAGTATTTCTTTGACCTTAACGGTCGTCTGTCTGAGGCTATATATATGCCTGAATATTGTTGTATGATTTAATCAGATATTAAGTAAAGTTCTCGTCTAGTTCTCCTTCCCCTTTCCTGTCTCATACCTCCGGTCATCCCATGGCCATTCCTCCAGTGACTATCAGCCTAGCCCTTCCTTCGCGGGATCGTAACAACTTGGTGCTCTCATTGAGAGAACTCTGATCTCGCGTGTTACAATATGGGAGAAGGCCTCAGATCGATAGCAGAGTTCAAGGCTGCCCTACAAGCAGAGCAAGCGACGAGGGTGACCCAGATGGAAGAAATCCACCAACAAATGATGACGGAGCTCACTCAACAGACCCAACAAATCCATCAGCACTTCTCCACGGAGTTACAAGAGAAAGGAAATCTATTGGCACGACAGATTATGGAAACTAAGGAACAATCCGCTGATCAAATCGCCGATCATATTTCCACCCTACGCAAGGACATGATGTTACAATTCGAAAATCTTCTTAAAAGAGGGACTCTACCGGACCAACGCCCCATCATCATAGAAGAAGCGATAAGCCACCAACAACGGCACCCGGAGACGTTCACAGCTCAAATGTCACACGGACCCAGCGATCAACAAAATTCAGGTCGTTCCTAACCGTCTCAGTAATATAGAATTTTCATGCTCGCGTTTCTCCGAGGGAGACCCCACAGATTGGCTATATGAACTAAAGCAATACTTTGATTACAATGAAACTAGGGTACAAGATTATCTTCTAATCGCAGCCTTTCATTTAGACCGACCCGCTTCCAAATGTTACCAAGCAACTCTTAAGGACCATCCCGCACTCACGTTTTAAATGTTTCTTGATGCCATCCAAAAAAGATTTGGACCATCGTTATACGTTAAACCTGTCGGCTTATTAACAAAACTACAACAAACCACCACAGTACTAGCTTACAAACGAGAATTTGAAGAATTGATAACAAAAGTACCGGGTCTAGCCCCAGAATTTATAACCGACATGTTTGTATCCGGGCTTAAGGAAAATATTAGGGGACCCGTAATGCTGGCCTAACCCATAGAAATTCACGACGCGTTTGCCATTGCCCGCATGTACGAGGATCAACAATACACAAGTTATAAGGGGTGTAATCACGTTACTACGCTTAATTCCTTCAGAGAAAACAAGGCAATAACTCACAATAATAACAACTTCAAACCCAAGCTACCACCCATTAAATGTCTTGCCCCGGCGGAGCTCCAAGCGAGACGTGAGAATGGGTTATGTTACAACTGTGATGAAAGATACCACGCCGGTCATAAATGTAAGGGAAGAGGAGCATTACTCTACTTAGGAGGCACGGAAGAATCTGACGAGGAGTCAGATGAGACCCCAATAAACTTAGAAGAAGAGGGAGACCCCACCACCATGATCTATCTCCACGCACTGACCGGGGCAATTCCCGACCACGGTCTAAGAATGACTGGATATGTCAATAATCAACCACTAGAATTGTTTATCGATGGAGGAAGCACACATAACTTCATTTCCTTCAGGATGGCAGAGTATTTGAAAATTCCTATCCTGAAAATCACTGATTTCCCCGTCTTTATGGGTAATGGAGCAACCGAAACATGCACGGGGAAGTGTAAGGATATTCAACTGCTCATACAAGCCAACCCATATACCGTTCACCTATATGTCCTCGACATAGAAAGCACAGATCTCATCTTAGGTCAAGGGTGGATAAGGAAGCTGGGACCCGTGACTACGGACTATGAGAAGCTCACCCTGACCTATGCGGGCAATAAGGGGCAAGTGACCTTAAGAGGACACCAAAAAGGGACTCGGGTTGGGCAAGTGTCATCATCGCAGCTCTTCTGAATGGTGGCTCTCAAACCGTCAGCCCTATGTATGCTCATCCCAAAAAGTACACCAGGGACGAAAGAAAAAAAAAACAGCAAACACTAACAGGAATGAAAAATTCCTACCCACACCATTTTATAAACTTCTAAAAACATTCGCTCCCCTATTTGAGGAACCAAAGGAACTTCCCCCAACAAGAAAAATCGACCATAAGATTAACTTGATCGCCAACTCGACGGCCCCGAATTTGCAACTGTACCGATATCCTTACCACCACAAGAATGAAATCGAAAAAATGGTCGATAACATGCTCAACAACTGTCAAGTACGACCGTCGACATCAGAATTCAGCTCGCCCGTCATATTAGTAATAAAAAAGATGGAACGTGGAGGTTTTGTGTCGACTACAGGGCACTTAACAAATTAACAATCAAAGATAAATTCCCGATACCCACCATCGATGAACTCTTGGACGAACTACACGCCGCCCGTTATTTATCAAAAGTAGATCTACGATCTGGGTACCATTAGATCAGGGTAGCCAAGGAGGATATTTCAAAAACAGCTTTTAGGAACAACCAAGGACATTACGAATTTGTCGTTATGCCCTTTGGCTTAACTACCCCCTCTACCTTCCAAGCACTAATGAATACAATTTTTAAACCTTATCTTCGAAAGTTTATTGTCATCTTCTATGATGATATCCTGATTTTTAGCCCAACAGCAAAAGACCACCTGGAGCACTTGACCCAGGCATTAAAAATTTTAGAGAAAATAATTTGTATGTTAAACTATCCAAATGTTATTTTGCCTCACCAGAAATAGAGTTTTTAGGTCACACCATCCGAGAAGGACAAGTCCTACCGAACAAGACCAATGTTGAAGCCGTGGAGCACTTCCCGGAACAAAAAAATCAGAAGGATGTGAGGTCCTTCCTTGGTCTCACGGGGTATTATTGAAAAATTATCCAAGATTACGCTAGGATAGCTTTTCCCCTCACCGAGCTGCTCAAACGAAACACATTCTCATGGAACATAAAAACCCAGGCATCCTTCCTCCAGCTAAAAACTAAATTGCTCACCTACCCTATACTAGCTTTACCAAATTTTCAAGAGACGTTCATCTTAGAAACAGACGCCTCAGACACAAGTATAAGAGCAATTTTGAAACAAGGTCATAACACCATAGCCTACTTTAGCAAGAAATTATCTCCTGCCATGCAAAAAAAATCCACGTATAGCCGGGAAATAATTGCCATTACCGACGCAGTCAGCAAGTGGCGTCAGTACCTGCTGGGTCATCAATTTATAATACTGACTGACCATCAGAGTCTGCACCATTTATTAACACAGCAAATCCAAACACCAGAACAACAGACCTTTCTAACCAAATTATGAGGATACGACTTCGTCATTAAATATAAAGCAGGAAAGAAAAACCAAGCCGCAGTCACTCTCTCGCGCATGCCTGAAATTCCAGAAAACCCGACTCGAACAAGCCTCTGTATCCTTACAACATCCACCACCTCCCTGTTAGAAGGCCTAGAAATAGATTATGAGCACGACGAACTAACACAAAAAATTCAAAAAGAACCTCACGCATATCCCAATTGGAAACAGCAGGGTAATTACATCATGCACAACAACAAAATTTACATTCCAGATAATTCAAGCATCAAGAACAAAATAATAACAGAGGCCCACTCAAGTCTAATGGGAGGGCATTCCGGAATTAAAGGAACGCTTTATCGAATCCAATCTAAATTTTTTTGGCATAAGAGGAAGAAAGAGATCACCATATTTATAAACCCCCCTACGGTTTACTGCAACCCTTACCATTGCCAAAAAATTTATGGGCAGATATTACTATGGACTTCATCACCCAATTGCCCAACTCGAATGGTTACACCATCATACTAGTAGTAGTAGATAGGTTCTCCAAAGCAGCACACTTTGCACCACTTAAACACCCCATGTCAGGGCCCAGCGTGGCTAAGGAATTCTGGGCAATAGTAGGAAAACTACATAGGCTGACAGAGTCCATTATTTCCGACAGGGACCCAATATTCCTAAGTGACTTCTGGACAGAGTTATTCAGATTACAAGGTACTCAACTCAAGCATAGTTCAGCTTACCATCCCCAGACAGATGGCTTAACTGAGAGAACTAATCGCTGCTTAGAACAATACCTCAGAATTTTTCCACATGAACATCCAAAGAGATGGTCATCTTATTTGCATTCTGCCGAGTTTCATTACAACACCTCGTATAATTCCTCGACCAACATGACCCCATTTGAGATCATGTTTGGCCGGCCCCCTCCTGAAATTCTTCCTTACTGTGCAGGTACCACAAGCAATGAAGCTGTGGAAGAAACACTGCAAACAAGAGATGAGATGCTACACTGCCTCAAACAAAATTTGACAAAGGCACAACACAGGATGAAAGTACAAGCCAACAAGAAGAGAAAGGAACTAAAGCTGGACAAGGGGGACTGGGTACTACTTAAACTCCACCCTTACCGACAGTTATCCATGAGCAGACCCAAGGGGAGAAAGCTGAGTTTGAAATATTATGGCCCCTTCCAAATTTCTGAAGTCATCGGAGCCGTTGCATATCGTTTGATCCTCCCACCAGAATCAAAAATACACCCAGTTTTTCCCGCCTCTTTACTAAAACCATATGAAGGCAACCCCAAAGTATCAATCACCAAACATCCCTCCCGAAACTGGAAGAATAATCCCCTCCACCAACCCTTGGCAGTCGTCAGCACGCGGAACATCATTCGACAGGGGAAGACCGTGCCTCAAGTACTAATACAGTGGGAGGGCTTACCTCCTACGAACAGCACCTGGGAAGATTCGACAACCTTGGAAGGATTTAAGCAACTAGATTATACCCGGAGAGACCAGGAACTTACAAACCTAGCATGGTCGAAGAAGCAACGGAGAACCCCCAGGAAGCCACAAAAAGCGTCAGATCTAACGTTATTGTTGGGAAAAGAAGCATGGGGACGAAGACAGAACAGATCTAAGTCCACAAGAGCAAAATCAAACTCACCGCCCGACAAAGCTAACATCAACCAGGAACAAGAAGGAGAGTTACCATGTTCTCCCAGATCCACGGCGCGAACAGCCGGTTGCAAAGATCTCCAACCTAGGCCTGCCCTCTCTGAAGTTCCTGCCAGATCTGCACTCTCTGAGGTTCCCGCCGGGCAGGGGCGGATCCAAGGGGGTGTCGGCGGGGGCCTGGGCCCCCCCCCCCCCCCCCAAGAATTTTGCAAAAATATTAGGAGATTTGGATTCCTTTCGTCGAGCCAATGAATTTTGGCTACTTACACGTCAAAAACGGTGTCCGAATGAGGGAGAAATGTCTCCGAGAAGATGAAGATTTTCATTTTTTACGAGAGAAAAACGATGCTTGACCCCCCTTCTATGAAGCCGCTGTCATTTTGATCCGCCCTGCTTCGATTCCCGCAAGCGTGCAGCGGCCTCTACACCAGTAGACGAGCACGAAAATATTTGCGTCGTCTACAACAAGAACGCCGACGCCTCCCAGCATGGCCGACGTGTTCGTTCCCTGCATCTGCCATCTCCTGCGCCTCCACGATCCTTATCGTCGTCGACGAAAACATCCATTTGGTAAACGACACATTTGTCAAGGGAAAGCAACAACGCTCGTCATTCTGTTTTCATCCTGTAGTGGTCCTGTCGTCCCCAGCCACAGCTGAAGCCTCCATCAATCTCCCCTTTCGGCGCCCAGCGACTCCTGCTCGCTACTCACGAGATTCTTGCTGATCGAATCCGCTCAATCACTCGCATGCGTCGTTCTTGCTGACCGCACGGGGAAGAGCTATCATTTCTTCATGAGCCGCCCGCTGTCGTTCCATTGAGCTTAACCCCTTTTGGGAAACCGTGTCAACCCATCAGTCGACCCACAGTTTTCCATCACGGACGCACTACCACCGTGACCCATTATAGCTCCATCGACACATATTCTTCCGGCCTCGTAGAACTACTTGTTACAAGCATAATCAGGTATAGTAGGAAATTTAATAAATCTCAGGTCATCCGGTCCGTTGCAGCCTTGTAGGATCCGCAGAAATCCGGCTCCTTTACTACTTCACCTCGGGTAAAAACTCACTTCTATTGAATTTTTTGTTGATTTCTCTATGCTCAGTTTTTTTATTGCAACAAATTCATTATTGTTTGATTAATTTTTCATTGTAATTGTAATTGCAGTACGGTAAAACTTGCCTTTAAGTTTTAATGATACTTTACGATCACATAAGATTCCTGACGCGCCTCTCCACTTCAACCAACCCGCTTTGATTTTATATTTAATACACTATATTAAAAAAAATTTGCTTCACCTTTTGATTAGGCCCCCCTCGTCAAAATTCCTGGATCCGCCCCTGCCGCCGGGATCATAGAAGACACAGCGCAAGTCCCTTCTGACACCTCACCCCTTTCCCGACGAGGAACCACATCGCCTCACCCCGACAAAAATTCAGCACAAATACTGATGTAAACGCTGAGGACAGCGTTTTGAGGGAGGAGACCCCGACAAAAATTCAGCGCAAATACTGATGTAAACGCTTAGGACAGCGTTTTGAGGGAGGAGACAATTGTTAGGGAGCATGTATCAATGACACGCAATCGTGCATCTGGATCCAACGGACCACCGCCCGACAGCTCAAAGGCAGTCAATCAATAGTACCCGATATGACCAGCGCACCAGGAGTAATCATTCCCGTTTATTAAGAAATGTTTTAATATCCTGTATTTCTGTTTACTTTAAATATTATGTATTTCCCGCTTTATGCGGTCCGATAGGATCGAAGTATTTCTTTGACCTTAACGGTCGTCTCTCTGAGGCTATATATATATATGCCTGAATAGTTGTATGGTTTAAATCAGATATTAAGTAAAGTTCTCATCTAGTTCTCCTTCCCCTTTCCTCTCTCATACCTCCGGTCATCCCTTGGCCATTCCTCCGGTGACTATCAGCCTAGCCCTTCCTTCGCGGGATCGTAACAGTTCACTGTTGAAAACCCCTCAAATGAACCGAATCGATCGACGAAGGATTTGTTGAAATTTGGGGGCGAGTTGTTGGGAACTCATTGCGTGTGTGTTTTTGTGGGAAAAAGTAAAACAGCAAGTCAAACAACTTACCTGAATGTGGAATTCCCTTCAGGCCACATGAGATGGGTGAAATCATGGACGGCGATCGGGGAGTCCACGTCGTTGATGCTGAGGCTCTCGTAGGCGAGGTGGGGTATCTGGCCGACGTAGCCCTGGTATGTATCGTCGGAGATTGATCGGACTTTGGACTCCAAAGGAAGAGAAAGAAAGCTCCGGCACTGCGATGCCGAACAATTCCTCCCGGAGCTCCGCCGAGAGAGAGGGGAAAACGGCCTCAAAGCAGCCGTGAGAGTGCAGCGCCGACGCCACCGCCGTCTTTGCAGCTTCCCATCGATCGCCGCCGGGAGCGGATGGTCGGAGGCCGGTGAGATCGATCTTGGGGATTTCGGAAACATGCTTGGAGTCGGAGCCCATCTCTGTTGCGGTTTGGGGTTTAGTTCCTAGAAGATGAAATACTGTCCAGATCTGATCTTGTATTTCATCTTCATTTAATGTATATCTTTTTTAAGAGCAATGTTATAATTCTGCTATTCGTTCAAAAACATATTCCTGGTTCAAAGACATATTCAGGTCAATTAGTGATGAAAAGTGGAAAAACTTCATAGTTAAGCGTGCTCGGGCTGGAGTAGTACTGGGTTGAGTGACCTCCTGGGAAGTTTTCGTGGTGCATACTTAACTATCAAGTTTGCCTCATCAAAGGGAGGATGTGGCCACCACCAACCAGTCAATGGGCTGGAGAGAGGTTGGGGTGCTTGGGCTGCAGCCCGGTAGCGAGGCCAGTTGAGACTAGATCGATAGACATTGTCCCGATCGGACGTCGGCTTCTGGGTCGTTACACCTTGCCTATGGTAGTCTCCGGCGATGTTGATGACAACAACGGTCGGCGATGTGAGGGGAGGCACACGGCTTGTGTCGTTTATTCATTCCTTCGAACGAGACCTCCGCAAGGTTGACGGCGAGTATATATCCAAATATTTTGGGTGGTGTTAAGAGCACACCAAAATTGGCTATACGCACGTACACCATTGTTGCAGGTCACTCGATGCGTTCGTAGGCCGGTCCCAGCGAACCGTACTAGCTCGGGAGCGGGTCAAGCACAATCAGTCACAGGAAATTCCAACGACTGACAAAGGAGTTGTTACGTGGAAAAATCCCGAAAATGGGAAAAAACTACTTGGTCGGGTTTGTGCCGGCCGAATTTCACTATTTCTTGGGGAGTTGCAAAAGTTTTTCTTGCGAGAGCGACATGTTATCGCTCGTTACAATAATGCTTTCGAACCGTGGAGGTCACTTGTAGTGGGATGGTGCTGAGCGTGCAGGGGAGCAATCTGGAGCGTTGAATGCGACAATGGTGGCTCTGAGCTCGGAGCTGGACGTGGTCTTCGAGCAATCTTTAGAGGTGCCTTCGAGGAGCGAAGGAGATCTTCGAGGCACCGAAGCGATCTTCGAAGGCCGAATGAGATCTTCGAGCCGTCTTCAAAGGCCAAAGGAGATCTTCGAACCGTCTTCAAAGGTTGAATGAGATCTTCGAACCGTCTTCAAGGAATCTTCGAACTCTGGACACTACTAGAAAAATGAGTTTTAGCTACACATTTTTTGTCAGGGTTCAAAAACCGTGGCTAAAACGCTGATATTAGCCACGATTACAAAAACGAGGTGATCCTCGCGCAGCGAGGGTCTGGGGAAGGATCCCATAATAAGGGTGAAATATGGGCAAACCTTACTCTACATTTTGCATGAGGCTGCACACCTCAACCAGTGCGCGAAGTCCCCCCTTAAACAAAATGTATTTTTTGAAAAAAAAATAAAATTGAATTGGTTGCTCATAAGAATGAACACTAATAATGGTGATGGAACAAATAATGGTGAAAGAACAGATTGGCAAAACAAATAATGGTGATGAGATATTATTTGAAACTAAAGATGAAGAGGCGAAACAGATCGGCGACCGGAGGAGTACGTAAATTTTCGTTAGAATTGGACGAAAAGTGTTGTTATGGATCAAAAGCTTGACGACATGAAAATTTGGGGATTGAAATCCTAAAATTAAAAATTGCTTTTTTTTTCAAAACAGCTAAAAAAGGCTCAAATTAAAGGAGCCTACTTGAAGTTTCATTAGAATATACCCCATGTAACTTTGTTTTTGGTTGAGTAAAGCTATTGGAAAGCATTTGGATGCTTAGATGTTTTTTTTCATTATTGTGTTATTTAGATTGATATTTTTAATGAATTCTATAAATGTAGGTGAAGGACTTTAGTCATGCGATCGGTAGTGGCCAAATGGTAATTTTGGGGGGTTAATGTAATAATGTAGGAGTTTGATTTTAGAAAACACACACACACATATATATATATACTAGGGGGCTTCGCCCGCTTGGCAACCAAGCGGCTTTGCCTGCAACCAAGCGGGCTTCGCCCGCCCCCCGGAGGGCTTCGCCCATGCTCGATACTCTCGGGCGGCCTTCGTCCACATCCAGGCGGGCTTCACCCGCTCCCCGCCATCTTCGAACGGGCTTCGCCCGTTCTCGATGCGTTGTTGCGGGCTTTGCCTGCGCCTTCACGGTTTGCCTTCTGCCGCCGCCAGGGGAGCCGCTGGCGGCCTGCCCGGCCCCCACCGGCAGGTTCGCCGGGGTTGTCTTCGTCTTGCTCGTAGGAAACTCAAGCGCTTCGGTCCTCCATCCCTATATAACATGCATCAATGTGTATTTGCTTTTCTTTTATTTTCTTTCAAACTATGTCTCTTACACCCCCCCCGGTTGGGCCTCACTCTGGTATGACTTAATATGACTGAAATTTGGCTCTCCCGAAAATGCCCCGCAGTGTATAGAAAAATTACCTGAATTCCCCGCCGCCCTGGCTCGCCATCCCTGTTTCGCACCTTCGACTCCTCTTCCCCACACCGACTCGCACCCCTCTCTTCCTTGCCGACTCCGATCTTTTGCCCCTTCTACGGCTACCCGATTCCGCCCGCCCCTGCCACTGCCCGCTCCGTCAAGCCTGGAGCAGCCTCGGCGCCCTCATCGGCCGCTTCCGCGCCGCCTACAAGGAGAACGGCGGCCGCCCGTCCTTCCGCAGAAAAGTCTCTTCTCTGCTAGCATCTTCGTGCTTATCTCCACCTGTCGGCCGCATTCCAAGGGTTCGCCGGCAAAAGGTGAGCTGATTTCCCCCTCAACTTTTTTCCTCCTCACACACAACCGGCTCTCATCTCTCCGCAGCCTCTCTCTGGCATTCCAAGGGTTCTAACAAGTTTCTCTTACTCCCAATGAACATCTTCGTTAAGTTACTGTTTCTAACACTAGTTCTGATGAGTTCTCTTGCCAATAACTGAATTCAGGGACTCAAGTATCTGAATAGGAATAGAACCAGTAACTGAACTCAAGTTTGTGTACCCTTGGAATTCAGGGACTTAAATTATCAACATTTGTGAACCATATGCAATCATCTGAACTCAAGTTTATAAAGACTACTGCTTCTATTCCTATTCAAGACTGTAATCATCACTCTTCCTGCAGTTTTTAAGGTCTGGTGGCCATTATATGATGATTGGTTGTCTAATGCAGTGTAGTCTTTGAGAATTCTCCCTTCTTTATATCTGTTGAGGATGCCGGTGCTGCAGAATCTAGGCACGTTCTCTTTTCATTCCACCTAAGTCTGCTCTTCTTGTGTTTAGCTTCATCTAGTTTCATGGATTAAGCTCCTGAGCATGAATATGTAAATGACACTCTTAATTCTAGGGAGAGGCATTTGTTCCTGGAAATATTGTGCAAGTTGGAAGCAAAGCGGATGAGACAGTTTGAGTTAAAATATTTAAAGCTCGGGACAAAATGATAAAGTATGTAAAACTCTGAATCCTTCTCTTATAGAAGCAACATGCACAATTTCTTTTTAAACATGCACAATTATTGGTCTTAAGCTCCTCGCTTCAGTGCCTGAGCCTATGGTATGTTTGTTAAAATAATGCTACTATGAATTTAATGTTCTACTGTTCTCTCTGTTTCCAAATCCCCTTGATAATATGCTACTCTGCATAATAATAATGATGTTTACATATTCTTTTATGTGCACCACTAGAAATTGATGCAAAACAACAACAATAATGCTCTTCTATAGTTCACCTCATGCTACTTCTTCTGGATGCGATCAACCATGTCCAAATCGTTTAATGAAGTTTGTGTTGATCTTAAAGAAAAAGGTGCTTTCATCCACAGGTATGTAAATACAGATTCAAAATTATGTTACTCTCTTCAATATGATTACATATTTCTACCGTGCCTCAACATAAAAATCATGTTGGAGCTTTTCATATAAGTCTCGCTTCCCATTAGATAGTATCCTTGTTGTGCTGGAGCAGTTCACTAAAATCTGTTTATTGCTCCAACATTTCACTAATTTTGGAGAACTGAAGCTGGAGCAGTTCACTGATTTCTTGTCATGAATACTGAAGTTTGAAAGGTCAACAATTGTCTTTACAATAATTTCTTCAAAACTTGTTTACCAAAATTCTTTCTTATACTGACTCTATGTTGTGGTTATGTGTATCTGTGTGTGGGTACAACCGGCCTTAAGATCCTATGAGCAAGTGTATGTGTTATGTGCTGATTGTGCAGCAGGTGTTGTTATGTGTACAGCAGTGTTTGTGTGTGTGTGCAGCAGTGTGTTTGTGTGTGTATGTGTACAACATTGTGTGTGTATGCGTACAACATTGTGTGTGTATGCGTACAACATTGTGTGTGTGTGTGCAGCATTGTGTGTGTGTGTGTGTGTGTGCAGAATTGTGTGTGTACAACAGTGTGTGCTGATTATGTGCAGAATTGTGTGTGTGTGTGTGTGTACAGCAGTGTGTGCTAATTATGTGCAGAATTGTGTGTTGTGCAGACGGCTATGAGAGTAAGTGTGCAAGTGTTTATGTATTGGTGTGTGTGAGTGTGGCTACTCGACTGTTTGAAAAAAAAGGTCATAGTGGATCATGGGAATATAGGTCTTATGTTACGAAAGAATTTAACTTCAGGCTTTTGTTTGTATTTTTGTATGTGTTCATGTATGGATGAGTTTGTGTGTGTGCATTTTATACATATAGGTGTTCTTGTGTGATTGGATGGTTAATACTGAGAGATTAGGAGAAGAAACTCGAACTGACTAAAAGGCAATTTTATTTTGTTGAACTAACATTCTAGTGTACATGGAACACATAAATATAGCATTGGGCACATTTTGAACTCAATTTAGAAAAAAATATGGGCTTTCCTCTCACAAAGGTTTTGTTAGTTATAGCATTGAGCACATTTTGAAGTACTCATTTGGTTGTGTGTGTGTATGTGTGTGTGTATGTGTTTGGTTGTTGTGTGTGTATGCTTATTGATGAGTGTGTATGTATGTTAATTGTGTGTGTGTGTGTGCTTATTGATGAGTGTGTGTATGTTAATTATGTGTGTGCCTATTGATGAGTGTGTGTCTATATCTATTGTGTGTGTATGATTTTGTTGTATGTGTAGTTGTGTGTAGTGGTTTTGTTTGTATGTTGTGTGTGTGAGTGCGCGCGCAAGCTTATTGATGAGTGTGTGTGTGGTTGTGTTGTATGTGTAGTTCTATATGTAGTTTTGTGTGTATTTTGTTGTATGTGTGTACTTATTGATGAGTGCGTGTCTGTCCATGATGTGATAAGGTTGATAATGAAGTTTACTTCTAGTAGGCTTTAGGTTACCAATCAAACATATTCTATCTTTTATAATGATGGACATCTGCTTCATATGACTTTTGATCTCTTAAAAATTTGATTGTAATTTTATATAATAGACACTTTCTAAAGCTCTAACAGAGGAGGGGCTTTTATACCTCAAGTCACAATTCAAGTTACTAGAACCAAGTAATGATGGACGTGCTCTTGCAAAATGCTACAAAAATAATGAAAGAATCAAATGTTACTAAAAGATCAACTGAGAATGAATCGAAAACGTCGGAATATGTTATGCTAACACTTGAGGAATGTTGGTTGTGCAGCAGGATGAACTCGATGATCTGCGCAAAAAGCATGATTTGGCTATAGCGCACACCTTGAGAGAGTTGCCACTCGATCTGCAAAGCCGAGATTTCATGGAATGTCGCCTGAAGGTTTTGGATTGCAGGATGCAATCGAGGCGTGATGAATCAGCAGCATGGAAGCAGCATTGAGTTCTTATTGTGGATTAGGCATTGGAGAAATGGTTATGTATTATTGCATATGAGAAAACTTGTTTTATGAAAAAAATTGTTTAGAAGAAATGATGGGGGGGGGGGGGGGGGGGGGGGAATGACAATATGTTTGTGAGATGGATTGTAACGGCTACTTTTTGAATGGAATTGTGGATATATTGTATATTATATTGAGCTAAAATTTTGGTGGAAAATGCTGATAAATTAATGTGTAAAATTGTCCTCTTTTGTTTGATGGGCACAAAAGATATTGCTGTTCTTTTGTTTCCTGCTTGAATATATTACATCAGTTACATTATCTTGCTTCTAAAAATGTGTGGTATTCTTCTGTTTGATGATCTTTTGAGTCTAAACCTAAAACATAATTGGAAATTTTGAAAAAACGGTATGAAATTAATTTTTGGAAAACTTAATAAGAAGGATTTGTATGAAATGTTGTAAATAAAATGATGATGGGATTAAATATTAATATCATCTGTTTTTGGCCAAAATTGTTTTATCTCAAACGCTTCATCTCTTATAGCGGCTACCAATCCAAATTCCAAATATACCCTATTAAATGATATCAAGAAATTTCAAAGGGTTTTTTTCCTGTGGTCTTGCTAAAAAACGAGTTATCTTGCTAGTAATAAATTGAATTTATTACTGTAGGGTTGTTTTAAAACATTTATTTATATGAAAATAGTTGTATTTATTCAATGTCAATAATAAATATGCATTAAAAATTTAAGTTGTTGGAGGCCGTTGGGTTTTCAAATTAGTGATTTATGATGTTTTGTAGCTCTTATTTTATGTTTCTCTTTGATTTAGACAAAAATGACACCGTCACTGCATGCATGTTTGGCAAGACATATTATGACCCTCAAGAAAAAACTAGTTTTAAACATAAAAGTGGATGAAGATGGTTAGGTGATGTCAGGCATTCACGAACAACAATTCATAACCACCGTGTACATGATCGCCACCACCGTGCCAAACAGAGCCTTAATTAACTATTTACGAGCGAGGGGTTGGGCCCTTCGCCTATCGGCTCACCGAGGGGCTCATTCAATTACGTTTTCCTCTTGAAATTGAAAAGCGATTTGGCACAGTAGTGGCCAATGGTGAACGTTGTGATTATGAATCTATCATACGTGAAAGTCCGATCTCAAGTAAAAAACTTCACCAACTTTTTGTTCAAAATTAAGTCTTTTTCTTGGTGACGGCCATAACAATGGTCATGCCAAACATACATTCTATGATGGTGTAGTTGTTGTATAAACTCACTAGAGCAAAAACGTCGTGCCAGAACATACATTCTATGATGGAGAGCTTTTCCTCACTCGCTCCCTTCCGTTTTTCTTCCTTTCTTTCTTCTCTTTTTCTCCCTCTCGCCCCCCCTTTTCTTCTCCTCCCCTCTTTTCTTCGCCCCCCCACCCTTTTTTTCCCCTCATACCAGAGTGGAACCCGCCCCCCCCCCCCCCACACACACACACATTGTTGACAAAATCTATATCACATCTAATGCAAGTAACCCGGTAACATCAAAAAAATGTGTTTTTGATAAGAAATCAAAAAATGATACCACAATGATTTTTACTTCATAAAATAAACGATTTCTTAAAGAAAACTGAATTAAAAAAACATATATAATTTACATATAAATGGCATACCAGTTATAAGCTCTCTTGCCTAGTGTCACTTTGGCACTGTTGCCAGACATTTTTCCCAAAAAAGGTTCACCTGAGGATCAACTTCAATGTGTAGATGCAGACATTCACTGTGATATTAAATGCTATAGCAAAAAATGGGATTGTGAATGATATGTAGATGTGCGAAAAGTTGGTGTGATATTCAATCTGATAACTGAATGAACTAAGAAGCGCACCATACGGCAATAGATCTCAATCCTGGCGTATCATAGTGGGGAAGGGCAAAATGCATATCGCAAGTTCAGCACGTCAGTCATCCACGCAAAACATCTCAACTTCAAAGCTTCTTCTCCATAAACCTTTAAAAACTAAAAAAACTAAAACTTTGATATGATGAGCACGTAAAGGTGAATTTCTGTTTCATTGAACCATGCCATGGATAGAGAACCTTGGAGGGCAAAACTATTAGCAAAAATGATGACACTCACAGTAGCTTATAAATCCATTTCCCTGTATATGACAATGAAAATGGAGGGCAGTATATGTTCATCAGATTCTAGATATTGCTAAAGAACATTTAAACAGATGCAATTTAATATGTACAAAAACAATGCAATTTTTTAAAATATACATCGTTGTCGATTGATAGGAAATTGTTAGCTGCGGATTTAGGGTCCATGATGTAAAGCAGAGATCAGAAACACATAAAAAATGTAAATTTTTTATTATCATATGCTAAATAAGGAATATGGTAAATATATATTTAATATGTTACCTCAAACTCCTGATAATAGATAATAGTTTTTTTAGGGAAATCTTTTTAATTTAATCATGTAGGCAATTGTGGAGTCTACCTCATGTAGGCAAAAGAACAAACACTTTGTGTTCACCTCCTCCTAACATTTTTAAATAACGCAATTATGGAGTCTACCTCATGTAGGCAAAATAACAAACACTTTGTGTTCACCTCCTCCTAACATTTTTCATCTCTTCTTCTCTTCCAATGCCACTTTTTTGGGGAATTTGCTTAGCAATTCCTCTTTCATATTGGCATCAAGGAGAACGGAGAGGAGACATGTTCTGAATAATTTCAATGATTACATTGCGGGTTGGAATATCAGCAATCAGATATCTTCTTAATGATTTCTATGACTGCATATCTCTTTGAAGAAGATGGGGAGATTGAAGTAACTTAAGGTGCGTGAGGTTACCTTTGAGGGAAGCTGTGAGGAAGAGAGTTCCTTGTCGTGTAGATCGAGCGAGTTCCTTGTTGTGCGAGTTATTTGTTGTGTAGATCGGAAGAGAGTTTCTTGCTGTGAGAAATAAAAATAAGAAAATCAGAGGGCGTGAAGAAGAGGATGAATATCAAGCATAGAAGGAGAGATTGAGTAAAGAGGGAGAAAATCAAGCGAAGTGAGAGGTCGTAGTTCGACGTACCGCAGAGGGAGCCTATTGCTTCAGAACGGTAGGGCGACAGGGCCGAAATCTGAGAAGGAAGCGTGGAGCGGGAGAGGAGGTTTATGGCTGCACGCGAAATGAAGGTATTTGGAAGCACGGGAAGCGGGGGTTTTTCCTTTTGGATTGGGGAAGAAGACAACCAAAGTTTCAATTTCAGCCAAAGTTTGATTTTTTAATGATTTTTTTTTTTAATTTTTTTTATAAAATTCCCCCCTACCCGCCCACTATTCCCCCCGGTTGGGCCTCACTCTGGTTCACTGAATTTGACTTAATATTAATAAAATAATCATAATAAACATTAAAATAATAAAACGCAATCTCTCCCTCTCTCATCAATCCCGCGCCCGTCCAGCTTCTCCCCTTCCTTCTCTTTCGCACTCACGCTCTATCTCCCTCTCTCTCGCAGCGCTCCTCCCGATTGCTCTCCGGCGCCGCCTCCCCCATCCGACTCCGGCCAAGTGCTAACGACTCTCCGGCGGGCGTTCTCCGACTCACGACACAAGAGATCCTAGGCTCGAGATTCATCTCCGCTTGGTACATCTTCTACGCCATTTTTCTTTTTTAGGGTTTCATATTCTCCGCCATTGTTGTCCAAGGAAGGAGAGTGTATACCTCCTTTGCGGAGAACCCTTGGATCTCCGCGGAGAACCCTTGGATCTCCGCGGAGAACCCTTGGATCTCCGCGGAGAACCCCGAATCCTTCTCTGCGGAGATCCTTTGGATCTCCACGGAGATCTCTTGGGTTATCCGCGGATACCATGGGATTTCCAAGGAGCGCAGCCAGCTCTCTGCGGAGAACCCAAAAGATCTCCGCGAAGATCCAAGGGTTCTCCGCGGATAACCCATTAGATTTCCGCGGAGAACCAAAGGTTCTCCGCGGAGGGTCCAACGGTTCTCCGCGGAGAACCAAAGGTTCTCCGCGGAGATCCAATGGTTCTCCGCGGAGATCCAGTGGTTCTCCGTGGAGAACCACAGGTTTATGAGTTACTTTGGCTTGTCTCCTGAAAATATCCTCCATGACCTAAACATAGTATAAAGAACTACATCTTCATTCTTTTTCAAGTGATCATTCTTCATTGCAAAACCTGGTAAATCAGTTGTCTGTCTGTTCGTCATTAATTGCTAGATTGTCTGTCTGTTCGTCATTAATTGCAATGAATGGTATTGACCTTCTGCTGCGGGACATTGCGAAAACACAACGATCAGTAGAGACCCTTATTTATCGTTGCCCTGAAATTCCAACCGAATCGATTCCGACGCAAACACCTCCATTCTATTCGTCAGCATTTGACCGCCCCACTAGTGAGCCGTGCATTTGTGGCAAGCAATCTGGCACGTTGAACAAAATTCAGGAGGATTGGATCAAAATACAACTAAAAATTATGGATGATGGCATGCGCCCTCCTATCAGAATCGAACCGCCAGTGCCACTGTGGAACAAGCGTCCTGACATGAATGCGTATCTGTTGAAACCATTGCTCGTGATCGATCCGGAACGGCAGTACGGCGTCAATGTGGTAGCAGGTGCATGTCCATCTTGCAACAAAGTCGGCTTTCTTTCCCGCAAGCAATTCAGTGCCCCGCGAGTTGTAGATTGCATCGACACCACTGCATTTTCTATCAGTGCTCGATATGTTTGCAAGAAGTCAAACACCTCCGGCGGCTGTGGTGCCACCTTCCATGTCATGGACGAGGCCAAAACCGAGAAGTTGATCCCGACGCCCATCGTCCTTAACTATTCTGTGCAACTGTTCGAACAGAGCGCGCACGACATCGGTCTTGTTCAAATGGCTTACGACTTGTACACATCCCGTTCCGGCATTGCTGAGGCCGCCAAGGTTATTCGTTGTGCCCGAACGACTCGATACATGCGTCAAGCCGCACTATATCGTGGTCACGTGTCGTGGTATTTGGATATGCGCTTATGGGATGCAGCACTCGGGCAAACGTCATCGCAGCAGGATCCGGCAGTGTTCCCTGATTTTCCCTCATTTTTTCAGCATTGCAACGGGTACAACGGCACTCTCGGTCCAGTGGAATCAACGCTGACACGCCTAGTCCAAGACTGCATTGCTCGCCAACTTTCGTTCTTCAACCGAATGAAAGGCGCCATAACCGGGACTCATCTCTCGGCTGACCATCATCACAATGTGACGGGACGCATGAAATTGACGGATGAGTTCAATGGCAGGAAATTTTCCCCCATTGATGGATTACACTCAGTCATGAACGAGCGCCAACAAATTCTTTCCCATCAATTCACAACGACAACGGGCAATGCAGAGCGTCGATTTGTTGGTCGGAGTTTGCAGAACCGGTACAACGCATACGGTATTGATACTTCGCTGCTCATCATGTACCTTGACAAGTGATGCGATGATCGGGAATGGCTACAAGACTTCGACAACATCTTTGTTCTCCTAGATAATCATCACCTCATCACGAGGTACAGGGACAATTCGAACGGCACAGATCGTGCCCGCCAGGAACAATTTATGGCTGTCGTGGCCGAAATCATTGTTGGCAATGGACATGCTTCAATGCGGGAAGGCTCCATCATTGAGACTGAATTGGATGCATTGTTGGATCGAATTAAAAAGTGGGAAATGGAGAATGATGTGCAACCTTCGAAGCGCATTGTGACTACCAAACTTCTAGCTTGCCACGAGACGCAAAAAAAGCACATCAGAAATTGCTTAACGCCGCCAGCAGGCACGTCGAACACCGTCGTGGATCGCTTCTTTCGTTCAGCTCTACGGCGTGGATCAGGGAAGAACGAAAACTTATGGCGTCAAGGGCGAGCCATTTGCCCGGAGACTATGTCCCTGGATGGAGGGATCCTGCTGCTCCATGCCGTGGTTGCTCAAATCAACTTTCGCGGCGAACTCCAATTTGATCCTCGTTGGGCGTATTTGCCAATCTCGGGTATGCATATCATTCTCACTCAGTATCTCGCACTGCTTGCGACCGATGTCATTACTGCCTCACCTACATCTCTGTCGACAATGTTTCATATGCTGCCTCTCTCGATTGATGATTGCGACAGCGAGTTTGGATTGACGGCAGCGTTTGGACAATCCCTTCCTCAACTGCCAGAAATTCCTGCCGGACAACTGGAATCCGTTGGAATGATCGCCGAATCAATAGCAGATAATGCAATTTGGTCGAGCCACACGTTCGATGCGATTGTGAAGGATGCACTTGATGTTGCCGCAACTATTGTGGAGATGGATCACGATGATAATCACATAGTTGCAGAAGACGAAGCTGCACAGCCACACTATACCGAAGATGTCGATATAAGCAACACGCCACATTCCATTCAGTCCAGTCGCAAGCGCCGAAAACCCGGACCAACATCGCATGGGCAAAGCTCTTCATCAAATCACCATAAGAAATCTCGCAGCCTCAACGCATTGGGCAATGAACGTCAATCGACATTACAAGGTCTTAATCTCTGGGAAGCTGTGATGAGCACTTCACCAATGATCAACCCCCTCGAACGACGCTTACTCCGAATGGTTGCTCTCAAATTTCTTCAGCCCGATGAACTGCTGGATCTGAAAGATTTTCCCATTGAATCCTTGCATATTCCACAATTGCATCGAATATGGTCTGTTCTTGTCTCGGCTTTACATAGCACCAATTTCGCTTTCAAACGGTTCATTCGGCCGAAATCAGAACAGGTTCTTAAACAGCACTTGGAGGATATGGTTGCCCAGGCTCGATTCAGATTGCCCATTCAACGAGCAGCGCCCAAACGCAGCATCATTACTGCCTTGAATCAGGCTGCGTCATTGATTGCTCCAATGCAGGCGCGTCGTGACGATAGTTTCATGCAGTTGGAAGAGACTGTCACCACAACAATAACTAGAACCGTCACCTTGACAACCGGCGCCGATCACTGTTCAAGTCAACCTCGTGCAACAGATATGCAATTCGTGCCCGAACAAGTAATTGAAGGATCAACGGATGATAACATTGATCGACTTGTTCAAAAGAGATTGATGATGGGCATGCGGGCAATATTCACTGGATCAAAGTGGCCGCACCAGCTTACGCCCGCATTGCCGCGCGTCGTGAGGATCTAGTTCAAATGAACCACAAGGAGATTCAAAATCGTTGGGAGTATCTTGGACGTCTAAAAAGGAAAGGGGCATCAACCTCATCGATAACACCAGGTCGCCAGCACAGTTTGCAGTCGCATACCGAAGCCAAAAAGGACCTCAGTGATCAAGACTACATCCACATTCCACCGTCTTTACTTGTTACACAACCATTGCCAGCCGAAACTCCGACCACACAGAATTCAACTCAACCAGCATCTTCTGCGATCATCACGACGACGGAGGAACCTGCTGGGGGCAGCTCGTCCGCTGTCAGCGAGATTGGTTCCCGTCCTCCATTCATGGTCAATCAACAATTGCCTACTTTCAATCAAATAATGGAGGCCATCGTCCCCACCCCATCTATAGGGGAGCCGTTTTCTCAATCGGAGAAGGAGCTGCTCAATTACTTGCTAACTAGTTCAGCAGAGCGCTCCCATGTGAAATCGACGACTGGTGATCAAATGTCTTGGAAGAGCCTGGCCAAGCGTTTCTTGTACTGGGCGCGAGTCGCACGGGTGTTGGGGATGAACCAGTTTCGAGTTCGATCTGATGTGCAGCTCAAGCAAGAGGTGAAGGATAATAACAAAAAAAAGAGCTTGCAATAGTCTGTGAACCCCAGAAAGGCATGTTTTTTATTGTTTTTTTATTGTTTAAATATGTAATTTTGTCCTCTTCCTTGAGTTTGTGCAGAATCTCCTCAGACAACCTGCTTTCCGCGGAGAGCCAAAAGGATCTCCGCGTAGATCCGGAGAGCCATAAGGGTCTCCGCGGAGAGCCATAAGGGTCTCCGCGGAGAGCCATAAGGGTCTCCGCGGAGAGCCATAAGGGTCTCCGCGGAGAGCCTTTTGGATCTCCGCGGAGATCCTTTTGGCTCTCCGCAGAGACCCTTTTGGCTCTCCGCGGAGAACCTTTTGGCTTTCCCCAGAGACCTTTATATTGGATTTTCTTATCTTATTATACATGCATATCAATGATTTATTGTAACAATCGTTTATAATTTTGACAGATCTATGTGGCAGAAGAAAATTCATGTTCTTAGCTCGAGGTGCTATTTGTCGAAATTTGTGGGCCAAGCATCAGCCATTCTTGAACGAATGGAGGAGAGTCAGAAGAAGATGTTGATGGATGCCAACATCTGGCATATTTTCCATGCACCGAAGGTGCCGCAGAACACTCCACTCATATACAGTCTCCTCAGCTGGTACGACATCGAGAAGGATGTATTCGTCATTGGATCGAGGGAGCTTACCTTCTCCCCCAATGACGTGGCATTGATATTGGGTTTGCCCAACCATGGGGAGGAAGTCATCCTGACTTCCAAGCCTTCTGGAGCGCTCACGAAGACAGAATTGAAGACGGAGCTTCAAGCGATGGAGAAGGGGTCGTCCCCTGTGACGACCAACGTATTGGTTTTGCACCTTCTGTGCAATTTCTTCTTCCCCTCGAGCGCGGAGAGGTTCCCAAGGTTCTTTGACGAGGTCTCCAACTTGGAGAACTTCCAAAAGTTCAATTGGCCGGAAGCAATTCATACCTTCCTAATGAGGTCGTTCCGGGTGATGGTGGAGAAGCTGCCACCAATTTCAGAAGAAGGCCAAGTGCAACAGAGGCCAGAATCCTCATTGGGATACATCTACGGATGCACCCATGTTCTAGTTGTAAGTATCTATATTTTTAATTCTGAAAATGAATTTTGTTTCATATGTCCTAAACTATTGCAATGATTCATATAGATTTGGTTCCTCGAGCACACCACCAGCATCCCTCCGCATTATCTGACATTGAGGCCTCGACTATTAAGATGGTCGGAGAAGGTCTCATTTACATTGAAAGAGTTGGGGGTCACTGTTCCATCTATCTTGGATGAGCAGGTAAATAGTTTACTTTATTCGATTAACTACTAATGTTGAACTATCCAATACAATGGTTGTATTTCTTCTTTATAGGTGTTGAAGTACTCGAGGACATAACACCAGAGGAGAAGCTGTTATGTTCAGAGCTGACATCACAGAAGACACCGCCACCTCCCCAATCTAAGAGAAAATCAATAAGCCCTGCTTCTAGGGCAGCAAAAAAAGTGAAGTTTGCATCACCACCTAACCCATCGTCACCATCTCCCTCATCATCACCTCCCCCACCAGCTAGCACATCATCACCTCCCCCACCACCTAGCACACCATCTCTTCCTCCTATATAGTTTTGGATTGATTTACAAAATAGGATGTTAGAGCAATTTGCATTATTAGATAGTAAGATGAATAATTTCAATAATAGGCTAGATAGAGTAGACAATAAAATAGATAGAGTACATAGTGATTTAGTTAGTTTTAGTCACAGTGTAGGTATCAGTCTTGAGTCTATGAGTGCCGATATAGACACGCTCCTTCATCCCGCCACGCCATCGCCTAGCCCTAGTACCTCTGGATCCCCCACCCACCACGCTACCACCCTCACTACCCCTCACGATACTTCCATTACTCAAATTCTAGACTCCCCATTAGGAGAAAAAAACCTTAACACTACAAAGACGGATGAACTTGATGTGTACCCCGTTGACTATCCGGGGAGACCGCTAATAAGTGAAGAAGATAGAGATATCATCCATCAACGTATGAGCGTCATTCCATCGAGGTGCCCTTTTGACATTATACACTTTTATATTTTCAAAAATTTTATCTATGCACATTGAAATTGACGATGGTTTTCTAATGTTTCAGGAACGATCAAGCATTCAATAAATGGAATATAATGGGATTTCGAGATGGCATGGATGCTCTGCTAATGGATAAATACGTTGAAGATTGTCATATTGATGCCTACGCAAAGATCTTGACTCTGCGTAGAGAGCGGGAAAAAGAACCGTATCATCCGTTTATGTATATCACTCCTAACTTTTTGGTATGATCTCCCTATCTGTGCTTTGTACATTAATAATTCTGATTGCATTGCTAAAAAATGTTACAAATTATGTAGTTGCACTTCCAACGGACCAATAAAGCAGATACTGCGCTTATAGCTGGATTCCTCGAGCGCATTACTAAGAAGAATCTCGCCAATGTCAAAATGATTCTAATGCCCGTATGTTTTAGTGAACACTAGTTTTTATTGGTGGGTATTGTTAAAGATAAGAAGTGGCTAATACATGACTCTCTGCGTAACCCCAAACGGAAAGTTCCCGCTAAAATAGATGTAAGTACAGTTCGTTGAAATGCAATGTAGTATTGTACATTACGTAGTTACTAATGTACGAAAATATTTGTGTTAATGCAGATTGCTGCGCTCCAGAAGGAGACCGTTCAAAAGTCCACGCAGGATTTACCAATTGGAGTCTCGACTTGATTGTTGGTATACCACAGCAGGAGAACTCCGTGGACTGCGGTGTCTTCGTTATGAAGTATATGGAGCACATAGCGAAGGAAGGGGTGGGAAGCTGGGAGAGTTGCGCAGACTGGCAGAAAAAAATGCCTACGTTTAGAGCCCAAATCTGTGCAGAAATCTTTAAATATTTTGTGGTTGATTGATGTAAATTAAGAAACATTCTTCGTGTACATTGGAAATATTTGTCTATAATAGCAATTGTTTACAAATGGGTCGAAAGATGCTAATTATAGCTTTAAATGAAATCAGTGGAGATCCAAATGGCTCTCCGCGGAGATCCAAAAGGCTCTCCGCGGAGATCCAAAAGGCTCTCCGCGGAGATCCAAAAGGCTCTCCGCGGAGATCCAAAAGGCTCTCCGCGGAGATCTACATGGTTCTCCGCGGAGTTCTACATGGTTCTCCGCGGAGAGCACAAAGTTCTCCGCGGAGAGCAAAATGTTCTCCGCGGAGACCATTTGGATCTCCGCGGAGAGTCATTTAGATCTCCGCGGAGATCCAAATGCCTATCTTTCGCAAATTGTGGCCGCGTTCTCCCTCCCTCCATTTTTTTCTTCCTTTCCCTCTTTTCTCTTCCTCTCTCCCCCCTTTCCCTCTCCTCCCCCTCTTTTTTCTCCTCCCCCTCTTTTTCTTTTTTCTCCCCCCCTCCCCCCCTTTTTTCCCCCTCATACCAGAGTGGAACCCGGCGGCCCCCCCTCTCTCTCTCCTCCACTCTCTCCCCTCCACTCTCTCTCATTCTCTCTCACACTCTCTCTCACTCACTCACTCTCATCAAATGGCCTCCTCCTTATCCGCGCCGACGTCCTCGTCTGCGTCTGTCGCTCACGAAATTTTGGAGCACCACCACAAAGCGCCAATACGGGAGAAGTTTGACAAAGTGCGGGTCGACGGCGAAATAAAGGCGAAGTGCAAATCTTGCAGGAAGCTAATGGCCGCTGCCAGCAGCAACACAACCCTCGCGCGACATTCGAAATCATGTATTGCCAAACAAGCCCCGGAGTCCACTCAAGCTCAACTTTCGTCGACCGGGCACATTTGGACGTACGATCAAAGTCGCCAACGGCAGCGACAAATGCAAACTGTCGTCAAAAAAGGTCTCCCATTCAACTTCTACGACGACAGCGAAATGACGTCGTACTTTCACGAAGAACTCCAACCCAAATATCAGCAAGTAAGTCGCACTACCACTAGACGCGATGCTTTAGCGGCGTACCTGCAAGCAAAACAAGGTTTAATAAATTTTTTTGAAACATTCGACGGTCGCGTTACTTAACTAGCGACGTTTGGACTAGCGGTTTAGTAGACGGTCATTCTTATATTTGCATTACGTGTCACTGGATCGACCCAGATAATTGGGAGTTAAATAAACGTATAATTTGTTTCCAAGGGTTTGAATTTCCGCACACTGGTAAAGCAATTTATCAGGTTGTTAGTAATACAATTAGGGAATTCAAAATTAAAGAAAAAATTATGAATATAGCTTTCGATAACGCGTCAAATAATGGGATGACCGTCAAATATTTAATTTCGGATTTGCATCCAATGTTAGAAGGAATTTTTTTTTTCATACGCGCTGCGTTTGTCACGTACTAAATTTAATTGTGCAGGATAGTTTAGATTTTATGAAATTAGTAAAATCAAGACTATGTTACGAGTTATTTATAGTTCCAAAAAGAAAAAACAAGATTTCAAAAAATTTGTAATTTCGCAAGGTAAAAAATTTTTAGGTCCATCGTATGATATGCCCATACGATGGAACTCCACATATAAAATGCTAAAACGGGCTTTGTCACAAAAAACTTTACTAATTGAATTTTATAATAGTGTAGAAACACATGATTTATGTGAGCCGGACTGGGCCGTACTCGAAGATTACGTTAATTTACTAGAAAGTTTTTATCGGGCAACAACTATTTTATCTGGAGTTTACTATCCTACTAGCTCACTAGTTATTGAAAACATATTATTAATTTCAGAAACCTTTAAAAATTACAAAACAAACGAAATGTGGCGACCGTTAATATTAATAATGGAGGAAATTTTTTTGAAATATTACAAAGATATGCCTTCTATGTTTTCTTGCGCCGCGGCTTTGAACCCTTTAATGGGTGTAGACGGGGTAGAAAATTTTATAGAAGAAATTAATCGTAATTTAGATTTAGACGAATCCAGCGGTTTTTCTATTAATATTAGCGCTGCGAAATTTAATTCTGATTTTACTCGTCTTTATAATTTTTATGATCATATCTATGGAGCGCGTCCTCGCGAAGAAAAAACCAGCCAAAAACAAAAGACGCTTTAAAAAATAAAATGTTAGAATTAGCATCTAGGAAAAAACAACGAACGTCAAGCACTTTAAATGAATTAGGTTTATATAGCAAAACACAGTTTCAGGATTATATGACCGCACACGAAATTGAAAACTTTGACATTTTGAAATGGTGGAAATCTAAAACAACCGTTTATCCTATTTTGGCCTTAATGGCCCGTGATTTACTAACAGTCCAAGCTAGTACAGTAGCTTCGGAGTCTGCGTTTTCTTTGAGTGGCAGGATTCTGAACGAGCGGAGAAGCCGGTTGACCGAGACGTCTTTGCAGATTTGCATTTGCTACAAGGATCATTTGGATGCTCTGAGGAGGAGACAACATGTTTCGTCAATCGAAAATAGCGAGGAGGAACTTGAAGACGAAATAAGCAACTTAAGCCTGGGCAGTACTACCGAGGAATAAACGAGCAAAATGTAATTTAATGTAATTTTTTTAAATGCAATTTCAATTTGTATTTTTGTATTTTTAATTAATTGTAATATTTTTGTTTAAATTTTTAATAAAATTTGCAGTTTTTTTATTTGTTCTTTTTTTTCAAATAAAAATTTTTTAATTAAAAAAATATTTTTTTTTCCTATTTTTTAAAACCGGTCCAGGACCGGTTAGGACCGGCTCGGACCGGTCAACCGGTCCCGGACGGTCCTCCTCAAAAGGAGGAAAACTGGTCCCGGACCGGGACCGATTTCGGTTAAACCGGTCCGGGACCGGTGGCCAAAAAGACCGGTCCCCCCAGGGACCGGTTCAGGACCGGACCGATGGTCCTTTTGCGCAGGACTATAGCTGATACTAAAAAACTCTAAATAAAAAGCTAATAACAAATTGGAATCATAATAAAGTAGAATATTTTCAAACAACACTCTTATCATTTCGCTATAATATAAGTACATAACTTGTTGCGGAACGCTTAGGGCTCTTGGTAGACCGGTCCAATTGAACCACCTTAGCTCGTGAGTGAACTAAGCGCGCAAACAGTCAATTCGAGATTTGCTGAGTACACTGGGACTTTTTAACGTGGAAAACCCGGAAAGGGTGAAAAAACCACGCGGTCGGAGCTGTGCCGACCAAACTTCACTAACTTCTGGGGGTTACAATTTAGTAGTTAGAACTCGAGCGCGACAGGCCGCCGCTCGTTACAATAAGAGAGAGAGAGAGAGTTCTGGAGGTGACAGACCACCTTTCAGAAAACTAAGTCTTTTTCCCTTCTGAGAATCTTGGAGAACAAAAGTGAGAAGGCTCCGGGGAACGAAAGTGAGAAGCCCCGGAGAACAAAAGTGAGAAGCTGCGTCGCCTTTCAGGATGAAGGAAAACCTCAAGTCCCGCAGGAGATCTTCAAGCGCCGAAGGAGAATTCCGCAAAAGTCTGCAAGGAGCTCTCCCGGGTCTCGAAAGCAAGGTCCCCTCAAATGAAGCCTTGGGGCTCCTTTTATAGCTTTGGCCGAGGGCAGTCCGGTAATTTTGCCGTTTGCAGTTTCCATAAATGCTCGGCGGACGAATCATATTTTCTGGTTCGGGGCACACGGATCGCCATTTTTCGTAAATGGCCACCTTACCCTTCGGGCAGTTCGGGCAGTTCTGTTGGAGGCGAAAAAGGTGACAGGTTGTTCCTGAAATCTGAGAAACTGGAAAGATAAAAAGTGAGAAGCGGGAAAGACAAAAAGTGAGAAAGCTGAGTCGGAAAAGTGAGAACGCTTCCGAACGTGTTCGGAAGCGTTCTGAGCGCAGCGCTGCGAACGCTAAAGGGTTCTGAGCGTGTAGTGGATCACGGAGGCGCCCTAGGAGGACGGCGGAGCGGGGAGTTGCGCCCTAAGGGGAAATTGGGACCCGACGCTCCTGACGAAGAGCACGCTTGGAAGGGCTACTTGCAAGCCCCCTGCCTAAAAGAACGAGGGGGGGGGGGGGGGGGGGGGCGACCGCACTTTACGCGGGGTGGGGCACGGCCGCACCCCGAGCGGGGTGGGGCACGGTCGCACCCCGCGTGGGGTGCGGCTTAGCCACACCCCAAGGAGGTGCGACCATGCCCCAAGGAGGTGCGGCTATGGCCGCACCCCGCATGGGGTGCGGCTATGGCCGCACCCCGCATGGGGTGCGGCTCGGCCGCCCCCCAAGGGGGGGGGGGGGGCCTGGCCGTGTCTCGGGGCGCGCGGCTCAGGCGCGCCCCTTGCGGGACGCGGTTCGGCAGCGCCCCTTGCGGGGCGCGGTTGCGGGGATCGCTCCCGCGAGGGGATGGGGTGTCGTCGTCGTGCTTGTCGCGGTTTCGTGCGTCTATTTTTCCCGCCGGATTGGTGGGGGAGTGACTTTGGAAATAAACGCCGGTTTTGGAAACGACTGCTGCCTTTGGAAATAATTGCCACCCTTATTTCTTATAAATTAGAGCCTATGACATGAGCCCCTATCATAAGCCCCCCAAACCTTCGGAGTCCATAGCTTGTGAAGGAGTGCGAGGGTTTTGAATAGTTAGCGGGCCTGACCGTCATCTCCGTACGGCGTGTCGAACGATGCCAGAGGTGAGTCATTTATTTTTGAAAAAACAAAGTGGAGGGAAAAACGGTTGGCGGCGGACGGGAGAGCGGGCGGCCGGGCTTGGGCAGCCGGCGCCCGGGCGTCCTTGCGTGCGGGCGGCGCCCGCGCACCCTCGCGCGCGGCAGGTACCAGCGGAGGGGCGCGCGGCCGGCGCGCGCGGGCCGGCGCGCGCGACCAAGGGTGGCGGAGGGCGCGGGCGGCCGGCGCCCGCACGCCTCCGCGTGCGGCGGACGCCCGCGCGCGGTCCGGCGTTTCGCGCGCCCCGCACGCGGCCGGCGTGCGCGCGGGCCCCGCAAGCGGCCGAAAGGGGCAGAAGGCGCGGGCGGTCGGCGCCCGCGCGCCCTCACGCGCGGTCGGTGCCCATGCGCCCCTTGCGCGGCTGGGGTGCGCGCGGAGGCGGCGTCCGCTGCGCCCCGCGTGCGGCCGACGTGCGTGGGGCCTTGTGCGTGGCCGTGAGCGGGTGAGGGCGCGGGCGGCCGATGCCCGCGCGCCCTCGTGTGCGGCCGGCGCCCACGCGCTTCCGCGCGCGGGCCCGTGCTTGCGCGCCCCGCGTGCGGGCGTCATCCGCGCACGGCCGGGCGCCCGACGCCCTTGCGCGCTCGCGCGCGGGGGGGGGGGGGGGCGGGCATCCGGTGCCTGCGTGCGCTTTGGGCGAGGACGGCGGCGAGCGCAGGGCGTCCCGCGCCCGCGTGCGTCCGGCGCCCGTGCGCCTTTGCTTGCGAAAATGACGCGTGCCTTTGCGCATTTTCGGTCGGAAGTATGGCTTGCACTTGGTTCGCGCCACTTTGGAATTGATATTACTTTTAATGCATGTGCTCATGTGCGTTTATTTCCTTTTCAGGCTTCGAAGAAGGGCGTCCAGTCGAGGCCGATGCGCCTGCGTTCTTCGCTTGATGGTGCGCGAATTGAGATATGGCGCAAACGATTCGGATTGCCTCCGAATGTCGAGGTGAAAATCCCGGGGGTGGAAGAGCGCGCTCAGAATCCGCCCACGGGCTTCGTGACGCTTTCTGAGAGCTGCCTGAAGTCTGGGTTTTGCATTCCTCCTTCCGAGGAGGCTATTGAAATATTCCGGTTCTGTGGCTTCCCGATTACCCAGTTCACTCATGTCGGGATGTCAAATATTATAGGGTTGGTGGTGTTCTTTCGGGAGCATAGTGCGCGCTTTTCTCTCGAGCTCTTCATGGACTGGTGTGAGGTCTCCACTGACTCGGGTGGTCGGATTGAGGTTCAGAGCAACAAGAGCTGGTTTCGTTTTGGTGAGGAAAACGAACTATCGCCATGGGAACACCCTCTATGGGTACGTCCGGAATCGTTGGAACTGCCGGAGCTTTGGAGAACGCTCCCTGGACGTTGCCGCCGGCTGACCGGACGGGAAGACGAGTTCCTTCCCATCCCCGATTTTCCTGGCCGGGAAGGGTTGTCGAAGGCTTTGTTCGGCGTTTACAACTGCGTGGAGGAGAGTCGTCTGCTCTCGGTGGGGCTTTCTTGGGATGCCGAGCGAGAGGCCGACGTTCCCTTAGAGCGCGGGAAAAAGAAGAAGGTTGTTTTTAAGAACGGGGATTCTGGCTCGGGTTCTACTCCACCAGGGCCTAAGAGCCACGATCATGAGGCCGGCCCGAGCCGCCGTCGGGGGGAGCCGATTTCGTCCGATCCGGAGGTCGAGATTCTGGCATCCCCCCTTGCCGATCGGGTTTCACAGGGAGACTTGTCGCCGCCTCCCCCCTTCCCGCCACCAAGGCGAGTTTCTTCTTCTCTTCAGGCGATGACCTATGCGGTAAGTGAAGTTTTTCTCTCTGGGTGTTGGTTTGTCTTTGCTATCAATGCTTATGCCTCTCGTCTGTTCCCTTTGTGTTTGCAGGCGAACGTTCTGACTAATGTCGCTCTTATGTGGAACGATTACTACGTTGGCCTCAAAGACAGCTATTTCTCTCTTCAGGAGGATCTGCGCATGGCGATGAGCGATATGTCTGTTTTGCAGAGGAAGAGGGATCGGGATTTATCCCGTATCAAGCAGCTGGAGGCCGACATTTCTTCTTCCCGATCTGAGGTTGAGAAGCTGCGGGAGGAGTACGGTGGAGACAGCGCTTGCTCAGGATGCGCTTCATCATCTGTCGGAGGCTCAGGGGGAGATGTTCCGCATGGAGGGGGAGCTGGGCTTTCTGAGGAGCGAGGTAGACCGGTTGTCATCGGTAGAGCGCAGTCTCGAGGAGGCCAAGGTGGCCGGAGTGGCCGAGTACAAAGACTCTCTTGCCTTCGTTGAGGAGCGGTTTCAGATGGCGGAGGAGATTCGTGCCGAGATTATGACGAAGGAGGTTGAGCCTCTGATAGAGGATGAGCGCGAAGTTGCCTTCCAGCGTGGTATTCAGAAGACTCTTCGCATGATGGGGAAGAAGTTTGGATGTGACACCGCTGGTCTCGGAGCCGGGGATCTTTCAGAGGATGAATGCTCGGACGTGGTCGAAGACTGATGTTGACTATCTTTCATTTTCCCGCTTTCTGTACTATTGTTTGCTTGGGCGTCGTACTGAGCTGGTTTGATTGTATTCTGTCTTTCTGCTTTTCGCATTATCATTTGACTTGTGTGCCACGTTGAGCTGATGTGGTTGTACTCTCTTATTGTGTTTATCGTATTTACTTCTTTGTGCGATCCTGTTAATCTGGTTGTTAGCACCTGCATGGTTTGATTGTTTTCAAGATGAGTTTTGCGCGGAACTGAGCCCGCGGCTTTCAAATTATATAAAAAATTAGCTTGCGCAAGTCTGTGCTTGCGGCTTTTTTGCACGAGTCTGCGCTCGCGGCTTTGGTGCACGAGTCTGTGCTCGCGGCTTTGGTGCACGAGTCTGTGCTCGCGGCTTTGGTGCACGATTCTGTGCTCGCGGCTTTGGTGCACGAGTCTGTGCTCGCGGCTTTGGTGCACGAGTCTGTGCTCGCGGCTTTGGTGCACGAGTCTGTGCTCGCGGCTTGGCCGGTGAATAGCGGGTGTATTCAAACCGGGGGTGATCGTAGGGGGGGGCAGGCCCCCACGACACCGGGACTCGACGACGGAGGAGAAGGGCGAACCTTCGATCGACGGCGGTGCAAAGTCCCCGGGGCAGGGCCCCGAAGCGGTTCCTGCAGTAGAATAGTTTAGAACAGGTAGAATTCAATTAGAAAATGAATATTGATACCTGCGCAAGTGCAATCTTGCGATTCCTGAGTCGGTAAGTTTCTGATACAAGTTTTGTCTATAGAGAAGATAATCTTTGAGATCCCTTTGCGCTATGCTTGCTCGAGCCTTTTCGGTCGTTCAGCTTGGTGGGCGGCGGTGGCCTGGTGACTGATCTTTGGTGGCACCCTTCTGTGCCTCTTCACGGAAAGCCTCCAGGTGCCCTAACTGGACGAGGCGTTCGATTTCTTCTTTCAGTCTTGCACAGTGCTTCGTTCGGTGCCCTCGGTCTTTGTGGAAATTGCAAAACTGAGATTGATCTCCGCTACGCTGGGAGAGTGCTCTGGGCCAGTTGATGATTTTGTTGTTGTAGATTAGTATATGCTCGTGGGGGCATTTAACGGGGTGTGGATCCGGGATCTTTGATTTGCTTGCCCTCGGGAGTGGTCTGCTCGGTTCTGTATGGGCGGTACAGCCTTCTCGAACTGTTGCTGATGTCTCTTTCTCTTGCGACACGTATCCCCAAGTTGCAGTGGGTTTGCCGGTGCCGGAAGATTAGCTCTTTCTACCAATGCGGGAGCTGCGTGACACTCTCGCACGCTTTGCTTCTCCGAGTTTGGTTTTGGCGACAGGTCGTTGTTGATCCAAGAGCTTGGAGGCGGGTGTGTCGAAACCGTGAATCGCAAAACTGATATTCCCTTTGTTGGCCATGCGCCCGGACATGGAAACGTCGTGGTCCAGGGCGTCCAGTAAGAGACTCCCAAATATTGCGTCGTAGGGGGAGTCTGCCTCGGCGACGATGAACTGAATGTCGTACTGGACTGGTTCTGCGTGCATCCCTACTTGGATAGGGAGGGTGATGACTCCTATGGTGTGTACCGTAGTTCCGTCTGGGAGCTCCGCGTCGCTGGCCCTGAGCTTAAGGTTCCCGCTTAAGAGTTTGAGTCGTGCTACGGCAGCCAGGAATAGGATGTTGAATGAGATGCGGTGAGTTACCAACGCCCTCCTTAGCTCACAGGGTGGACTGCCGATGCTCGCGTCTAAGGCGAAGTCCATCCATGCGCAAGGACGCTCTTGGTGAAAATTTGTGCGGATCTTCTGTTGCTGCGTGCTCCACTCCGCCTCCCTTAGGCGAGGCGGTTCGCCCGTCCCGGGCTTCTCTTGCTCTTCTTGGATCCTCGGTGCGCGCGTTTCGTGCCATTCAACGAACAACTGGGATAACTCGGTGAAGTTGTGAATCGCTCCGTCTGGCAGGGATTGATACCAGCAGAGGGCGATCCCGCGCAGTGTCTTGGCGAAGATTTTACAGCTGACTTGGTCGGGAAGTCCGAACGTCTGTAACGTCATCAAGAAGTGATTAACGTGCACGTACGAGTCTTCTGCTCCGTGGAACTCTTTGATGTGCGGGAGATTTAGCCATGACGGGACTGGGTATGCCAGAATTGACTTTGACAGGGGAGATCGCCTTTGCCGATGCGCAATATCGTTCGGATCCTGCCCTGCTGTGAGAGGGGCCGGCTTGCTAGTCGGTCCATCCCACTGGGGCTGGATTGGTGCAGCGATGAGCGCTCTTTTCGTCGGGCCTTCAGGGATTGAGGAACTGCATGCGTCGGATAATTCGGGGGAGGTGTCTACCCTTGCTGGTTCCGTGAACTCATGCGAAGCGGGCATTGCGCTCGGAAATCCCTTATTCGGTAGTTGGGAATTCATTCCCATAGACGACGCCAAACTGTTGCGGAACGCTTAGGGCTCTTAGTAGACCGGTCCAATTGAACCACCTTAGCTCGTGAGCGAACTAAGCGCGCAAACAGTCAATTCGAGATTTGCTGAGTACACTGGGACTTTTTAACGTGGAAAATCCGGAAAGGGTGAAAAACCACGCGGTCGGAGCTGTGCCGACCAAACTTCACTATCTTCTGGGGGTTATAATTTAGTAGTTAGAACTCGAGCGCGACAGGCCGCCGCTCGTTACAATAAGAGAGAGAGAGAGAGAGAGAGAGAGAGAGAGAGGGTTCTGGAGGTGACAGGCTACCTTTCAGAAAACTAAGTCTTTTTCCCTTCTGAGAATCTTGGAGAACAAAAGTGAGAAGGCTCCGGGCAACGAAAGTGAGAAGCCCCGGAGAACAAAAGTGAGAAGCTGCGTCGCCTTTCGGGATGAAGGAAAACCTCAAGTCCCGCAGGAGATCTTCAAGCGCCGAAGGAGAATTCCGCAAAAGTCTGCAAGGAGCTCTCCCGGGTCTCGAAAGCAAGGTCCCCTCAAATGAAGCCTTGGGGCTCCTTTATAGCTTTGGCCGAGGGCAGTCCGGTAATTTCGTCGTTTGCAGTTTCCATAAATGCTCGGCGGACGAATCATATTTTCTGGTTCGGGGCACACGGATCACCATTTTTCGTAAATGGCCACCTTACCCTTCGGGCAGTTCGGGCAGTTCTGTTGGAGGCGAAAAAGGCGACAGGTTGTTCCTGAAATCTGAGAAACTGGAAAGATAAAAAATGAGAAGCGGGAAAGACAAAAAGTGAGAAAGCTGAGTCGGAAAAGTGAGAACGCTTCCGAACGTGTTCGGAAGCGTTCTGAGCGCGCGCGAGCGCTAAAGGGTTCTGAGCGTGTAGTGGATCACGGAGGCGCCCTAGGCGGACGGCGGAGCGGGGAGTTGCGCCCTAAGGGGAAATTGGGACCCGACGCTCCTGACGAAGAGCACGCCTGGAAGGGCTCCTCGCAAGCCCCCCTGCCTAAAAGAAAGAGGGGGGGGGGGGGGGGGGCGACCGCACCCTGCGCGGGGTGGGGCATGGCCGCACCCCGAGGGGGTGCGGCCCGACCGCATCCCACGCGGGGTGCGGCTCGGTCACCCCCGAAGGGGGGGGGGGGAGGGGGGGAGGGGGGGGCCTGGCCGTGTCTCGGGGCGCGCGGCTCGGGCGCGCCCCTTGCGGGACGCGGTTCGGCTGCGCCCCTTGCGGGGCGCGGTTGAGGGGATCGCTCCCGCGAGGGGAGGGGGTGCCGCCATCGTGCTTGTTGCCTTTGGAAATAATTGCCGCCCTTATTTCTTATAAATTAGAGTCTATGACATGAGCCCTATCATAACTATATTATGCAACAAGCACCACATTATAAATATATCTCCAAATTTTACCATGGTTACCACAGCTTGTTTAATTTTCTAATGTACAGTAAGAGTTGAATGCATTCACTGTACCTTGCCCCAATCCTTGCTCGGAGTACATAAACCTAACCAATTCAGTATAATTGAAGGGCTTATAGAGCAGAGGACCGCGTCCTTCGTCTCCCAGCTCCTTTGGGCTCTTGACGACGGAATTATCGCTCGGCCGAGTTGCATAGATTGCAGAAAACCTCTACTCGTTTCCTAACATCCGGACCCGGTGCATCGGAGCTTGCACACTCATGTTGCTCCACGCACCAATGTCGCCTCCTACGACTAATGTCGCCGCATACAACCAATGTCGCCGCCCATGACTAATGTTGCCGCCCACGACCAATATCGCCGCCCACGACCAATGTCGCCGCCCACGACCAGTGTCGCCGCCCACGACCAGTGTCGCCGCCCACGACCAATGCCGCCCCCCACGACCTATGTCGCCCCCACGATATTAAACTCACGTAGGGCCGGAGGCCCGTGCCTTTCATTCGTATGTATGTATGTATATATATATGCATATATATATAGAAATAATTACCCAAACCTCCCCTGTAAGTTAGCATAATTACTGAGTGCACCCCTCTTAGTTTAAAAATTACAAAAACCTCCTCTTAAGTTTTCATTGCATTGCATCCATGAACAAAAATACCCCTTGGACACTGTTCACCGAGGGGGGCATTTTTGTGCATGGATGTTATGAAATGAAAACTTCATGGGAGGTTTTTGTAATGAAATGAAAACTTAAGGGGAGTTTTTTGTGATTTTGAAACTAAGAGGTGTGCTCTCAGTAATTTAGCAAAGTTAGAGGGGAGGTCCCGGTAAATGGCCCTATATATATGTATATATATACGAGCATCTTCTCACGGGCTACGCTCGTGCTCGATGCTCTTGGGCGGCCTTCGGTCGCATCAATGCGGGCTTCTCCCGCATACAGTCCGTGCGAAGATGCTCGTATGTATGCGGGCTTCGCCCGCAACCAAGCGGGCGAATTGCCCGCTTGGCATTCAAGGTGGGATTCCCAACCGTTCGTCGAACGGGAGCACGCGTTCGACGAACGGAGCCCTCCGTTCGCCGAACGGGAGCCCGCGTTCGTCGAACGGGGACGCGTGCTCCGTTCGACGAACTGGAGCCTGCGTTCGTCGAACGGGGCGCCGTTCGACGAACGGGAGTCCGCGTTCGTCGAACGGGAGTCCGCGTTCGTCGAACGGGAGTCCGCGTTCGTCGAACGGGAGTCCGCGTTCGTCGAACGGGAGTCCGCGTTCGTCGAACGGGAGTCCGCGTTCGTCGAACGGGAGTCCGTGTTCGTCGAACGGGTCGCCGTTCGGCGAACCGAGCCCGCGTTCGTCGAACGGGGACGCGTGCTCCGTTCGACAAACGGGAGACTGCGTGCGTCGAACGGGGCGCTGTTCGACGAACGTGAGACCGCGTTCGGCGAACGGGACGCCGTTCGTCGAACGGGGACTCGTTCTCCGTTCGACGAACTGGAGCCCGCGTTCGTCGAACGGGGTGCCGTTCGACGAACGGGAGCCCGTGTTCGTCGAACGGGGCTCCGTTCGGCGAACCGAGCCCGCGTTCGTCGAACGGGGACGCGTGATCCGTTCGACGAATGGGAGACCGCGTTCATCGAACGGGGCGCCGTTCGACGAACGGGAGCCCGCGTTCGACGAACGGCACCCACATTCGTCGAATGCAGCCCGCGTTCGTCGATCGCACGCGTTCTCCGCCACGAAGCTCTCTCTCTCCCTCTCTCCGCCATGCAGCTCTCTCCTCTCTCTCTCTCCCTCTCTCTCCTCTCTCTCTCCCCTCCCTCTCTTTCATCCGCCACGTATCTCCCGTCAGCTCTCTCTCCCTCTCTCTGCCACGCAGCTCTCTCCTCTCTCTCTCTCCCTCTCTCCCTCTCTCCCCTCTCTATAGAGATATATAATATAGATAAATCTCTCTCTACCTGTAACCTCTCCGCCCTTTGCCGCCCGCTTTCCCTCTCTCTCTCTCCTCTCTCTCTCCCTCTCTTTCTCTCTGATCTTTCACCGGTTGTAGGCATAGGAGGTCTACAGATTTTTTGTTTTTTAAACAAAAATAAATGGACGCTCGAGATTCAATGTTTGGGCTTTGGGGATTTTTTGCACGGCGTAGATGCAATCCAAACTACTTCTTTATAGTAGTGAAAGATATGTATATATATGTATATATATGTATATATATATATCTTATTCTTATACTATTCTATAAGGGGAAACACCCTTTGGTGCAACATTGGGTTTTCCCAAAATACCCTTGCACCAAAGGGTGTTTTACCCTTGTGCCATCGGAAAGACGGCTGGGCCGGGCGGGCTCCGGGTGGGCTGTGCGGGCCGCAGCTACTGCTGGCGTAGTCTGTGCGGAGGCGGCCGCAGGCCGCCGTCGGGGAGCAGCGAGCCCATGCGGAGCTGCTAGTGTATATATATATATATATATATATATATATAGAGAGAGAGAGAGAGAGAGAGAGAGAGAGTGTGTGTGTGTGTGTGTGTGTTGAATTTTTGAAGTGTAAGTGGAGGTTGGGCGGTCTGGGCATCAGACCGGGCGGTCTGTTAAGGAGACCACGCGGGTTGTTTTCCTGCATTGGACTGGAGGCTAGCAAGTGGTAGATGGCTTTGATTCGTCGATCATCCGGGGTCAGTTATCTAGTTGTAACCGGGCGGTTAGCATCTGCGGTTACTTCTAGGTGTTGCGATCTGGTCGGTTCTTTACTTGCGGATTGGCAGGTGTCTGCTGGTATTGCTGGAGTTTTGTGAGTAGTCCGCGCGACTTGTTCTTTAGTCGGCGAACTGTTCGGCCGGATAATCTCAGCAAGTCGCGCGAGTTATTTTCTACCCGCTGCTGATGTGGGCGGTTATCCTATCGTGTAGGCGGTGACCGCACTCCTCGCTTCTACTATAAATAGGACCCCCCCGGATCGAAGAAAGTGGACAAGAACTGTAAGTGAGAGCTCGCGAGTTGGAGGTGCAGATAGACTTTTCTGTTCGCGCGGTTTGAGATTTGCCTTTGCTGTGTTCGCAGGTTGTGCGGCTTGCTTGTGGTTCTGATTTGATCAGAGGAGACCATAACAGATAAGTTGGTTGCAGTCAGCGGCGGGTAGCAGCAGGAGGTTGCGGTTAACGACAAGACAGGTTCTCTTCAGCTCGTTTCCAGCTTTCAATAAAGTTCAGACCGCGGCGGTTAGGCGGTTTGCCTTTGCCGGTCTGTTACTTTTGTTCAGTTCTTCAGCAGCTCGTTCGCAGTTAGAAACCGCTAAGTGACAGCGGTCAGGCGGCCTTGCTTGGGCGAACAGAGTGAGCATTGGAATAACCGGTAGTCTGCGTGTTGAGTTGCGGTTTGGCGACCTGGCGGTTTGCGTGGACAACCTTTGTTAGCCGGGCGGTTTGGCGAGTTCATATTGTAACCGCCAGCTTTTTGTAGTTGGTTTTCTTCTCTCATCATTGTGTGTACTGATAAATCATGTCTCACAATGTGTGTCTCGAATTGTACAAAAATAGTTGATACAAGATCTTTCTTGTTCCTTCATTGTTTCTGGTTTCTGCTGCTTAGTATGGTTGGAGTGTTCCTGCGACCTGGTTCCCGTTTTTTCCGCTTATTAAAAAATTTCAACATGGTGTCAGAGCGGACAGAGGTTTGAGCAGTATTTCAGCCGCAGTAATCTTGCTTGGATTTCTGGAAGCACGGTTATCAGTGGTATAGCAATGGAAGGAGGAATAACAAGAGGTCTTGGTATTGAGCTCCTGACGCAGACTAACTTTAAGAAGTGAAAGTCTTACATGGAGAGCTATCTTTTGGCGAGGACCTCTGGGAGGTTGTTGGAGGAGAAGAAACTCAAGAAGTGGTTGTTGTCAGTGAGAATGCTCATCTAGTGAGAGCTTGGAGGAGAACTAATGCTAAGGCGGAGTTTACTCTCAAGCGGGCTATCTCATCAGAGTTGTTTGATCACATCGTTGGATGTAGATCAGCTGCTGAGATTTGGACAACCTTGGATGACTTGTTCAATAAGAAGAATGTAGCTCGGCTACAGTTCTTGGAAAATGAGATGGCGAAAGCAACTCAAGGAGACTTATCCATATCAATGTTCTTCTTGAAGATGAAGAACCTTTGCGCAGAGATATCGACATTGGACCCGGATGAGCCTATTTCAGAAGCTAAGTTGAAGAGACACATAATCCGCGGCTTGTGGAGGGAGTATGTGGCCTTTGTCACTTCTGTTCAGGGCTGGGTCAATCAACCATCATTGCTGAAGCTGGAAAACTTGCTTGCTTCGCAAGAGAGTTTAGCTAAGCAGATGGAGGGGATGTCTGTCTCCGGGGGAGAAAGTGAGGTTCTCTATTATGGAAAGAAGAAGCATTGAGACAAGAAGAAGAAGACATCTGGAGATGATGGTCCGTCTACTTCATATCAGCAGAAGAGGAGCTATGCTTCTAAGCGTGATGAGAAGAAGAAAGAAGGACCTAGATGCTTCAGGTGCAATAAGCTTGGTCACTTCAATAAGGACTGCAAAGTCAATCTTCAGCCGGGGCATGCTGCAGGAAAGGAAGAGGTTGGTTCCAATACTAATGTTAGTTGGAGAGATGGAGCCTTTATGACGGGCACTTGTGTTCGGGCTATGACTTCCATTAACTATCAGGATGATTGGATAGTGAATTCTAGGTGTGGTCATCACCTCACCGGGGATGAATCCAAGTTCTCTTCTTTGTAGACATACACAGGTAATGATGTTATCATTACTGATGATGATACTATACATGCAGTTGAGAGTGAGGGTATAGTTTCTTTAAACGGAGATAGAGGTACACTCACATTGAAGAGTGTCTATCATGTTCTGGGGATGAAGAAAAACTTTTTTTGGTGACCAATGTTGTGGATGTTGGCTATCACGTTCTGTTTGGTCCAACAGAAGTGAAGTTTCTTAGAAACGTGTCAACGGTGGAGGCTGAAGTCACTCATGTTGGTAGAAGAGTGAAGGACTTGTTTGTATTATCTACAAGTTCCTATGTTGATAAAATGAGGACTAATGATAGCGATGCTATCTGACATGAAAGACTTGGGCATGTTGGGATGGATAAGCTGAAGGCTATGACGGGAAGAGGCCTTGTGAAAGGCCTGCCTAGTCTATCATCTTTCGGTGAATGTCACATTTGTGCAGGTTGTCAATATGGCAAGACTCATCGCCTTCCATTCGATAAGTCACAAAGCAGATGCAAGGCACCATTGGAGTGTATTCATGGTGATCTGTTTGGACATACCGCACCAGCCAGTCTTGGAGGCAGCAGGTATATGCTGGTCTTGATTGATGATTTCACTAGATATACTTGGGTATATTTTCTGAAGAAGAAGTCAGAAGCGTTCGGGAAGTTTGTGGAGTTCAAGGAGCTCGTGGAGGGTCGGCTTAATCCGCGGATCAAGAAGTTCAGAACCGACAATGAGGGGAGTTTACTTCCAATGCATTCTTTAACTTCTGCAAAAAGCATGACATCCGGAGGGAGCTCTCTTGTGCTCACACTCCACAACAGAACGACGTTGCGGAGCGGAAGATCCGTCATCTGACGGAGACCTGCAAATGTTGGCTTCATGCCAAGAGTATCCCAAAGTCCTTCTGGGCCAGAGGGAATTTCTTGTGCAACTTATGTCATCAATCGGATGCCTTTAAGTCCCATAAACATGAAGACCACTCATGAGTTGATGTTCAAGATCAAGCCTACGGTGGAACACCTTCGAGTGTTCAGTTCTACCTGCTATGTGCATGTTCCTGATGCCCTTGGAACAAAGCTAGATGCAAAGCAAGGAAGCTAGTCTTCATCGGTTTTGATGACCGGAAGAAGGGTTGGAGATGCATGGATCCAGAGACACAGAGAGTTGTGGTCTCAAGGGATGTGGTATTTGATGAGTTGACATCATGCCAGGGTAGCTCTTCTATTTAGTTACAAGAAAGCAGAGTAGATGGTGGACCAGAAGAAGCTACAAGGGAAGTTCTGGTGGAGTTGCATGTTTCTCCAGGTGCTCCAGTTGCTTCTAGCTCTGTGTCAGGTGCTTCAGGTTTTGGAAACAGGGGGAGCGATGCTCCAAGTGTGCCCGGGAAAAGAGTTAGTCCAGACGTTGCAGTGGAAGAGGTGGATCAGAGTAAAACTCTGAGGAGGTCCAAGAGGACTATTATTCCACCAGCTCGGTATACAGGGGAAACCAGGTGAGCTTCGTCTCATGTTTCTTTGTCGGTCCCTTGGATGAGCGAGAGCCGTCATGCTTTGAAGACGCCACTGGAGTCAAGGAGTGGGAAGATGCCATGAATGAGGATATGACAGCCCTCAAGAAGAATGAGACTTGGGATCTTGTACCCAAGGTCGATGGCATTACTCATGTGACATGCAAGTGGGTCTACAAGCTGAAGAAGAAAGCTGACGGGAGTATCGAACGATACAAAGCTCGCCTTGTAGCTCGAGGGTTCTCTCAACAGTACAGAGAAGACTATGAATAGACGTTCAGTCTGGTAGCCAAGATGACTTCGGTACGGGTGGTGATTGTAATGACAGCTAGCCAAGGGTGGAAGATTTGGCAACTCGGCGTAAAGAATGCCTTCTTGTACGATGAGATCGACAAGGATATCTTCATGGTTCAACCACCAGGATATGTATCGGAAGTTCATCCAGGACATGTCTGCAAGCTCAAGATGGCTCTTTACGGGTTGAAGCAAGCGCCTCGGGCGTGGTATAGGAAGATCACAGAATACCTCCAGTTCTACAGATATTTTGTTTCTTATTCAGACTCGAGTCTGTTCGTAAAGAAGATCGGGGAGCTGCAAGTCTTGGTGTTGTTGTACGTTGATGACATAATCATCACGGGGAACTCGGAGGCTGAGGTAGCTAAGCTTCGGGCTGAATTAGCTATCAGGTTCGAGATGAAGGTTCTTGGGGAGCTTCACTATTTTCTTGGATTCGAGGTGGAGAGGAAAGAGAGCGGTGTGCTCGTTTCTCACAAAGGTTATGCGGAGCAGATCGTTAAGTGATTCGAAATGCAGAATGGGAAGAGCAGCTCTACTCCACTAGAGGTTGGTCTAAAACTTCAGCGGGATGAGGGGAGGATTCTTCTTGATTCGTTGGTGTTCCGAGCTCTTGTTGGGAGTATGATATACTTGACGATTACTAGACCGGATATTGCTTAATTATGCAGTTGGCAGGGTAAGTCGGTATATTACGGAACCACAGAAACCTCACCTGGTAGCGACAAAGAGTATTCTGATGTATGTGAAGTCGACCTCAAACATGGGTCTCCTTTATGGGAGAGACATGAGAATTTGTTTGCATGGGTACATGGATGCCGATTATAGGGGAGACTCTGACGATCGGAAGTCGACGTCTGGTTATGTTTTCTTATGCGGATCGGCGGCTATTTCATGGTGCAGCAAGAAGCAGGATTCAGTGTCCGTCTCTACCACTGAAGCGGAGTACAAGGCTTCTGCCTTGGCAGCCCAGGAAGCCAACTGGCTTAGGAGATTGGTGGAGGGCATCCATGAGGAGGTTCGAGGTCCTACTCTGCAGCGTGGTGACAACGAGAGTGCTTTCAAACTAGTTAATAATCCAGTCTGTCATGCACGAACCAAGCACATCGAGATCGATCATCATTTCATTCGGGAGAAAGTGCTGGAGGGATCTCTGATGGTTGAGCATGTGCGGAGTGAGGGCAATATCGCTGACATCTTCACGAAGCCGCTGGCGAAGGGATCATTTACTCGGTTACGAGGATTGCTTGGGTTGACTTCCACTTCCCACTTCAAGGGGAGTGTTGAATTTTTGAAGTGTAAGTGGAGGTCAGGCGGTCTGGGCATCAGACCGGGCGGTCTGTTAAGAAGACCGCGCGGGTTGATTTCCCGCATTGGACTGGCGGCTAGCAAGTGGCAGATGGCTTTGATTCGTCGACCATCTGGAGCCAGCTATCTAGTTGTAACCGGGCGGTTAGCATCCACGATTACTTCTAGATGTTGCGCTCTGGTCGGTTCTTTACTCGCGGGCTGGCAGGTGTCTGCTGGTATTCCTGGAGTTTTGCGTGTAGTCCGTGCGGCTTGTTCTTAAGTCGGCGAACTGTTCGGCGGGATTATCTCAGTAAGCCGCGCAAGTTGTTTTCTACCCGCTGCTGATGTGGGCGGTTACCCTATCGTGTAGGCGGTGACCGCACTCCTCACCTCTACTATAAATAGAACCCCCCAGATCGAAGAAAGTGGACAAGAACTGTAAGTGAGAGCTCGCGAGTTGTAGGTGCGGATAGACTTTTCTGTTCGCGCGGTTTGAGATTTGCCTTTGCTGTGTTCGCAGGTTGTGCGGCTTGCTTGTGGTTCTGATTTGATCATAGGAGACCACAGCGGATAAGTCGGTTGCAGTCGGCGGCGGGTAGCAGCAGGAGGTCGCGGTTAGCGACAAGGCAGATTCTCTTCAGCTCGTTTCCAGCTTTCAATAAAGTTCAGACCGCGGCGGTTAGGCGGTTTGCCTTTGCCGGTCTATTACTTTTGTTCAGTTCTTCAGCAGCTCGTTCGCGGTTAGAAGCGGCTAAGTGACAGCGGTCAGGCGGCCTTGCTTGGACGAACAGAGTGAGCATTGGAATAACGGGTAGTCCGCGTGTTGAGTTGTCGTTTGGCGACCTGGAGGTTTGCGCGGACATCCTTTGTTAGCCGGGCGGTTTGGCGAGTTCATATTTTAACCGCCAGCTTTTTGTAGTTGGTTTTCTTCTCTCATCATTGTGTGCACTGACAAATCATGTCTCACAATGTATGTCTCGAAATGTATAAAAGATAGTTGATACAAGACCTTTCTTGTTCATTCATTGTTTCTGGTTTCTGGTGCTTGGTATGGTTGGAGTGTTCCTGCGACTTGATTCCCGTTTTTTCCGCTTATTAAAAATTTCAAGAGAGAGAGAGAGAGAGAGAGAGAGAGAGAGAGAGAGAGAAGAACAAGATGCTCTTAAAGCATGCAATCTCCAAACTTTCTATAGCTGTTACAAAAAGACTCGAATGAAAAGCTAATAACAAATTGGAATGATAATAAAGTAGAATATTTTCAAACAACAGTCACCACATATTATAAATATATCATCCAAATTTTACCATGATTACCACAAGGCACCACAATACATATAAACTCCACAGCTTGTTTAATTTTCTAACCCACAGTAAGAGTTGAATGCATTCACTATACCTTGCTCCAATCCTTGCTCGGAGTAAATAAACTTACGCAATTCAGTATAATTGAAGGGCTTATAGAGCAGAGGACGGCGTCCATCGTCTCCCAGCACCTCCTCCGGGCACTTGACAACGGAATTAGGGCTCGGCTGAGTTGTATAGATTGCAGAAAATCTCTCCTGATCATTTCCTAACATCCGGACCCGGTGGATCGGAGCTCGCACACTCATGTTGCTCCATGCCTGAACATGTGATTAATAAGATGGAGGGGGTGCAACTTTGTGATTATGACAACTCTTTGAGGGAGGTTTGAGTAATTAATAGTAATAAATTATAATAGAACTTACTGTAGAGGTGTGCATAAAAAATCAAAACCGACCGAAACGGGTTGAGCCGAATTTCGAACCAAACCGATTGGTTATGTTCGGTTTCGGTTCGCACATGGGCAAACCGATAAAACTGAACCGATTCTAGCAGGAATAAGTATGGCTGGATCGGCATGCATGCAATTAGGGTGGATTGTCAACAATTATATGCAAACTGAGGTTATTCTGTTTGGTTTCCACCTGGAAGTACTTGATATTAACCGTTTAGATGCGGTTAATATTCATATTTTATTAATTTACCTGAAACGCTAGGCCGGCAATAACATGAACGGAATTAGGGGATGGCTCGGCGTTGACCCAACTCCCGTCGGGGGTCTGAAATTCCAAGCCGCCGATCTCGTGCTGGCAAACTATACTTAGGAAATTAGTGTCAGGATGAGCGCGCAAGGCGATCTTGGTTTCTTGATTCAGCGGAACTCCGTAGCGGGATAGCCGGATTACGTGGGCAGTTGAATTCACGAAAGTGTCGTAGTGCTTCTCCACCCCCAAGCTCTGGAGAATCATCTTCTGCACCATCTCCCCCAGCTCCTGCAATGGCTTCGCGAAAGCCACCGCTGCGTTGCTGAAGGCAAAATCAAGCACTACGAAATTAGTACTCGGTGTTCAATTTTGAGTGTGTGATAAACCAAATCGATCGCCAGGGGATTTGCGGTTGCATGTTGATGGCGAAGTCAGCGGACCAAACACAACTTACTAGAAAGTGGGATTCCCTTGCGGCCACATGAGGTGGGTGAAATCCTGGACGGCGATCGGTGAGTCCACGTCGATGATGCGCAGACTCTCGTAGGAGAGATGGGGGCCCCGGCCGATGTAGCCCTCGTAGGGCTCTTCGGAGGTCAATCGAAGCTTGGACTCCAACGGCAGAGAAAAGAGCTCCCGCACTGCGCTGCCCAACATTTCCTCCCGGAGCTCCGCCGAGAGGGAGGGGTAAATCGCTTCAAAGCAGCCGTGAGAGTGCAGCGCCGCCGCAGCCGCCGCTTTTGCTGCTTCCCACCGCCCGCCGCTGGGGAGGGTTGGCTGGAGACCGGTGAGATCGACGATGGGGATTTCTGAAACCTGCTTAGAATTGGAGCCCATCTCTTGTAGTTGTTGTGGTTAATTGGGGAGGCCGAAGAATCCAGATTTATAGAATTTAAGAACCGCATTTATTTATAGTTTTGCTCGGTTGAAAACTGATGTATAGATTATGAAAGAGCAATGCTAATAGCACCTCAAAAAAAGATTAAAAAATGCATTAAATTTAATAATTTTGTTGTATTGTAGCACCCTTCGCCTGGCCCTAATCCCGACCGTGAGTTGCCTCCAAGCGCGTCCGTCCAACGATTCCTCATACAGGTGTTGCGGGTAGTTCCAACCCTCTTCTCACCGTCGCTCTGATCATCTCCGATCGACTGCCTCCAGGCGCATCCGAAGACTTTCCATTCTTCATCTCCTGCACGGTAGCTCGCCGTCTTCTGTCCAGGCGCGTCCGGCGGTGATGCTAGGGTATAGTTAGATATTTTCCCGTTAGATACTCATTTTCCCTTCTTCTTCCTTGTTCCGAACTGAAAACTGAAAAACCCTAATCTTTTGCAGGATTCGACCGACTGCTCCCTGCTAGGGTATAGAAGCAAGTTCAAGCATTTCTGTTTCGAATTCAAGCACTTCAATTTTATTTTCGGGTGTTTTAATTTGAACTTTGCTTCCATTTTTTTTATATTTCGGGGATTGATTAGGGAGAATAAATTGCTTTCACTATTCTTATTTCGGTTTATCGGCCTGTTATTTTGTGTTGATGGAAAAATTATGCTCTATTTTGTGTTGAAATAATTTCCAGTTGAGAAGAAAAAAAAAATGAATCTTCGGGTGTGTAACAATTAGTCTAACAAAAACTAAGGTGGTGTTTGATATTTTGTTTTTCATCAAATTGTACAATTACATATATTTTGGAGGCTGTTAATAATTTTCTACGGATTAAAATTCAACAATTTGTGATTTGATAAAAATAAAAAAAAATTAATTTTATTTATATTTTATGTGCCTCAAAATATAATTTTATGAGATGCTATTATAAAATATTAAAATGACAGCCAATAGCCATGAATTCATTATTCATTGGTGCAATCTCATTCTGAAACCATAAATAAAAATATCATTGTGTAATGGCAAGATTTGGACTCATTCACAATATTTTATTAGAAAATTTTCTTGTTCATATTTAGTTAAAACAACAAAACACTTTTTCTCTGGATTTTAGCTGTCAGATTTTGCTGTCACTTTTTCTACGGGCCGCCAGAGATAATTTTTTTTTTATAGTGTAGCGTTGTTATCTCTATATGTGAAATTGATTTTGTAGGCTAGTATGTATATTTTATTACAAAATAAAAATCGTAATATCTCTTGGAGCGGAGGCGCGCTTGGAGCGGAGGCGCGCTTGGAGCGGAGCGCACGGAGGAGCGCTTGGAGCGGAGCGCACGGAGGTGCGCTTGGAGCGGAGCGCACGGAGGCGCGCTTGCAGCGGAGCGCACGGAGGCGCCCTTGCAGCGGAGGAAGGCCTTCGAAAGATCTTCAAGGCGCTCGAAGATCTTCGAAGGAGTCTTCGAAGGCGAGGGAGATCTTCAAAGGAGGCAGATGATCTCTCAGCCGTCTTTGAAGTGCTTGAAAAATCTTCATGGGCGGCTTCAAAGATGATGGAGATCTTCAAGAGCTCTCTCTTGAACTTAGGAGGAAGGAGGAGGAGAAAAGATAGGAAAAAGAGAAGCCTTGGTGTTCTATTTATCATTTTTGAGGGTGACACTTTCGTAATTAAATGAGTGGTTAGGGTGGTTATGGTGGTTATGCGGCTACCCGCACACCATAACCAATTTATGTGTTATACGCACACCAGTTTGTATAGTTTTGTGGTTCAATGTATTCATATGATGGATATGGTTATGCGCAGACCGTACTAAAGGATTTTACTATGTACACCCTCATGATGTGGGATTTTACTATTTGCACCCTATGATGTGGGATTTTACTATTTACACCTTATGATGTGGGATTTTACTATTTGCACCCCATGATGGAGGATTTTACTATTTGGACCCCATGATGGGTGGTTACGGGGCTAATAGAGTTTACTTTGGTCAACCGCATTTCCTCCACTAAATGAGGCGGGTGCTTGCCTATTCGCAGCCCGGATTAGGGGTACCTATCATTTGCCCCCAAAGTCCCCGCAATTTCGAGTCGAAGCGAATGGAGGGAGGGGACTTTTACTCAAAATCTGGATGACGTGCATAATGTTTAGCGGTGGTGTCCGTATGACAAAATGTCTAAGAGATGCACAAGATAGGGAATCCACTGGGCGGAGAGCTTGCTTGCGGCTGTGCGCGTAACAAGATGCTTGAGAGGTGCGTATGGAGGAACTCGCACGGGGTGTACCGTGCGCTGGGATGGTGTGAGGAAGGCGTGCATGCATGCTATGCGCGCGTGAGAAGTGCGCCCACGCGATATGCTCACGCGGGGTGTGCACATTGGCATTGCGCGCACGCGGGACGTGCACCCGCACGTCGTGCTAGCGCGGGAAGGCGCCGCGCGCTGTGCGCGTGTGGGGCGTGAGCCCACGTACCGTGCGCGTGCGGGACTTGCGCCCGCGCGCTGTGCACGCGCGGGGCTTGCGCCCGTGCTGCGTACGCGGGGCTTGCGCCCGTGCTGCGTACGCGGGGCTTGCGCCCGCGCTGCGCGCACACGGTGCTTGCGCGAGCGCGGGGTATGTCCTCGCGCGCTGCGCGCGCACGAGGCGTGCGGTCGCGCCTTGCGCGCGCGCGGGGCGTGCGCTTGCGTGTCGTGCGTGTGCGGGACGGGAGCATGTGTGCTGAGGCGTGTACCTGCACATTTTTTGCTTGTGAGGACTCGAGCGACTCCTTGGCCCTTCATGTAACGAGGCGCTGTTCTCAGGGGAAGTCTATGTAGTGGCGTTCCTCATTAGTTGTGGAGCATGTTGATGTTTGAAAGTGACGGTATGGGATACCTGCAAGTCCGGGGGTGAAGTTCCCCTGTATGGAGGCGTTGTCACATTGTTGAGATATAACCGGGCCGGCTTGATATCAGAGGTCTCTTCAAAGGTGAGAGAGGGGGCTCTAGATCTAGCGTTGATGTGGATGAGGCGTGGCTCCGCCCTTTTCGTTTCTTTGCACATTTGCATCATGCAATAGCTTTGTACTTTGTTTACAGAGCTTTGGTCGCTCCTTGAGCGTTGCTTGATTGTTTGCCCACTGTTCTAGCTTTGAGCACTGGCTTGTGATAGTAGGGCTTTTGTTGTGTTGGAACCGGCGTCTTGCGCAGTCAACTATGTTTTGCTTCTTTGATGTTGACGGTTGGAGGACAAGACCCAGGTGGTGCTGGAACCTACTACGTGGGCAAATGACGGGCGATTCGAGCCGAGTAGTGAGAGGGTCGCGTTACCGACCTGGGGGATGTCGTTGATAGTTGCGGTGAAGGGTAGACACTTCGAACCTTGACCTTGCACAAGGGCAAATGGCGGGCACTTCGTGGCATAGAAGTGAGCTCGCTGGGGGAGGAGAATGAGCTCTCTCTCTCTCTCTGTCTGGCGGACGTTGGGTCCTTCGAAAAAGTTCGGCGTCTCTACGTGGGATACCCGATCGTTCTGTTCAGAAGAGCTCGGTGTTTCTACATGGGATATCTGAGCGCTTTGTTATGAATGTTGGAAACATGAGGTACATGCATATATGTCGGTTTCCCTGGATGTTCCACAGGCAGGGAATATGTTCTTCTTTAGGGCGGTTGCCATGGGGATTTCCCCCTGCTGGGTCATTTTTGACCTGTTGATTCATGGTCCTTGGTTTGGAGAAATTTTCCACATAGTCCCAGACGAACGAATCTTTCAATTTCTACGGTCGGTCGCGAACAACCTTCTGTTTTATGTCTGTGACCTTGATGGTAGTCGCGGTACTTGGATTGATCTTCGGAGTTTGGCGCAAGAGCCATTGGCCTCTGAAGAGAGGGACGATTGCGGGCGGCTATCAATACACCTGTTTGCGAGGTATTGAGTGGGGTGAAGGTTTGACCTTACTTATTGTAACTAGCAGGTACCGACCGCCAAAGGGGCAGGCCCTTGGAGATGACAGGCGGAGGTCTGACGACCTTACCTATTGTAACTTGGCAGGGACCGACCGCCAAAGGGGCAGGCCCTTGGCGATGGCAGGCGGAGGTCTGGCGACCTTATGTAACGACCCAAAAAATGCGAAGTGACCGAAATGGGTAATAAGGTTTCACGAATAAAAATATGTCCCCTATGATGAAAAAGAAAACAGTGCTGATATTTTCAAACGCAACGTATTTTGATTTTGAGTTATTTGCTTCGTATTAAAATATGACAATATATCACACATTTTGGATTGGTTTGGTTGGGTATAATGGTTAGTTTATTTGCCTTGTAATGTAAGCATACAAGATGTGCTCATTGGGGGTGCTAACAGAAGGAATTTGTAAAGTGGGTATGGTAAGAACTGATATGGGGTAATTGGCATTGGTGTGCTAATAGAAGAATTTGATGTAAGGGGTGTGCGATTAGGCAGCTTGGTGTGCCAATAAGGCAAATGGCTGTATGACGAGAACTTAAACCCAGTTCGGTTGAGCGGTGGAAAAAAATGTGTGGACCGGCTTTTTAGGGCATAACCGAGCTTCCCATTCTTATGAAAATCACGCACCCACCGCTTGGCCCTCTCTCCAGTTCTTGCCGCTCTCGCCTAGGGCTCGCAGAAGACGCGCGATTCCTCCTCTCTTCCTCCTCTATCTTCCTTCTGAATTGGATTTCGACGGGAGACATCCCTCCGTTTTCGTTGGCCCCCTACTGTAAGTCCTGCTTTTTCATGGTTAGATGTTTCAGTAATTAAAACTATTAATCAAGGAGTTTTTCTTTGTGGTCGACTGATATGTATGGGGCTTGGGATCTCTTCCTTTTCTATCCTATGGATTTCAGCTATAGCTAAGGTTTTAATTTGCTTCATGCCCTAATTATGTTCTTTCTAGTATGAGCTCATATCATGGGGTTTAACTTGTGAGAGCTTACATATGTAATGGGGATTTCTGCTGTTGTAACTCGGCAGTTGTTGCTCCTCCTTCATGTTATAATTGCTTAACTGTTAAGAGTTTTAGGCTTTGGCTTTACTTTATGATCGACTGCTGTTAAGACCGGTTGTTTGAAAGGACTTTTCTGTTCATGCTTTGGTGGTCAAACATGGGGATTCATGTTTGTATTGCTATCAGCTTCATGTCTAAAGGGAATTCTTCTTATTGTTAATTGTTAGTGACATGGTTATTGGGGGAATTTTTCCTTCCTTTTAACTGCTAGTACTCCTGATGGCTGGCTGCTACTTGTTATCATATTCATTTAGAGTATGGTTGCTTGAGTTAATTCCTGATCGACTTCTGTTATTTTATACAGTGCGTATAGATTGGGTATAAATTGGTTCAAACAGTGGGTTATATCATTGAATTGAACTTGCTTTTTTTATGGTTATGCACAATAGAGGACTGCTGAGTAAATTCCAAATGATGTAATCATAGTAGTCCATATGATAACTATAGTGAGGTGCAACCCCGATATTAATGCCCTAAATGATATGATGCGATACAGATACCGCGAAGGATGGCACCTCCATATAGGCATGACAATGACTTGAATTACTGATGGTGAGAGCTACCTATTTCATTTAAGCTTTATGGCTTTACTTTCTTTTTACATACGCACTCTTATTATACTGAGTGTTAAATGCATAGTTGATATCAATGATAATTAATGTCGCTATATTGTATGGCCTTGATAAAGACAAACAGGCGAATTACTTCTGAGGGGGTTAATAAATATGAATAACTCATTATTATGTAAACGTGTCAACACGAGGTTATATTACGGGCGACTTGTAATGCTTGCACATGAATGACCCTTCGGGGTAAAGGACCCTTCGGGGTAAAGGAAAAAGGATTCGAATCGCCCCTAATATTACCTAAGGAACGATGAAAGATTCATAGAAATACTGAAATGTAAGGGTTACACGAATACATTGAAACATGAAATACGGAATCATAAAAATACTGAATGATACACATGAAAAGTGATATGAATGTTAATGTTTCATAGCTACTTATACTGTTCATGATTACCGCCATGTTTCTACAGTTATTATATTCTTTCACAGATACTAATACATAGAAATACCGATATACATTGATTTACTGATATACTGCTACATTGATATACTAATACATGGATTTATTTCTTTCACGGATACACTGCTTTAATGTTACACTGTTACATGATATGGTTATGATCCTATACTGCTCATATTGTTTTATTGGTACTAACATGTTCATATAGTTATATGCTTCATAAGTTCACTACAGATACAAGAAATGGTTAGTATGAAAATTATGTTATGCTATATGTAAATTTTTCCTATTTAAATACATCAATGAAAGAGGTATATCCTCACTTAGTCATATTTATATGATTAAGCCCGTCGTCATATTTTGTAGGTAACTGACGTGGCCTCTGATACGCACAACCAAAATGAACTGAGTATGATAGGACAGAAAAGATACGGGCACAATAATTCAAGGTATGAAAGTAAATTTATTATTATGTGTTTTTATTTTGTATTCACTAGTCGCACTTCAACCTGGGACATCATGTTATGAAAATAGCTTAGATACAGAATTATGTGGGGTCTAAAATGGGGGCCTCACAATTTGGTATCAGAGCCAGGTTTCGAAGATGTTCGGTTATAGTGAGTATTGAATAAGTACACATGATATGACGGTGAGAAGATTGTTCAAAGAAATCTAGCAATTGAGAATCGTTAGAAATCAAAGTACGTCTAAGGGTTTTGAAAGAATTCATGAAATGATAGAAATTAAATGAAATATGCACAAACATAAAGTGACACGAATCCAAGTAGTATTTGATATTGTTTCTACTGCATAGTTGAAAGATGAATATACTAAGAATCAGAAAGAAAGATCAATGTACATCGTTGTAGCTTATATAATGTGAAAGACGATGGTATGTAAATTAGTTGAACACGTAACAAAAAATGTACAAATGATGGACTCTAATGTCCTACAAGGGTCAAATGTTTATTTTTCCATGAAGACCTTGCTATACATCCATAGAAAAGATAAATAAAAGTGGAGAAAATAAGCAATAGTGAATGAGATGACTATACATTATAAGTTTACTTTTATCTTATATGGCATGCATATTTAGTTTTAAGACAACGTGGTACACAAATATGTAAACAGGAAACGGAATATGGTATCGCATTACGTCGAAGGGTTTTGTAAGAATTCATGAAAGGATAGAAATTAAATGGATTTTACACGAACCTAAAGCGAAATGAGTTCAAGTAGATCCTGATAAATGAATATGGTATATGTATTTAGAAATGGAAGAAAGATTGTATGTACATAGTTATATATATATTTTTACATATATACGAGGACGGAGGTATGTAATATGGTTAAATCGATAATGAAGAATGTACTAATAACGGACTTTAATTTTCTAAAAAAAAAGACAAATGGTTTTTATTTTCCATGGAGGCACTATTAAACACCCAGAGAAAAAGCTTTGAGCATTTTGCAATGGCGAGACGAAACAATGGTAAATGAAATGAATTTGATACATAAGACGAGAAGATGAAAAGAAGATATAAGAGGCCAATAAGTTTTATAAACAATTTACAGTGAAGGAAACAAGAACTTTGTGGGTTTAATGTAATGTTAGAATGATAAGTCAATAAATGAGAAGTCCATAAATGAGAAAAGATGTTATGTGCAGATGAAATGACAAATATCAACATAAAAGTAAGAACGAAATAGTAATGTTGTTGAAGGAAAAGCTACTAATAGTTGATGTTCTCGTGGTATCATCAGCTACTAATATAGTGTTTACGATAAAAAGAAAACATAAGTGATGTCTAATGGAAATGTCAAATGAGCATAAAATATATTTTCTTTCAGACGAACATATAACCTTGATAACGTAGGCACATGAAGTGTATCAGAGATGGAAACTCTCCCCTTTCGAATATAAGATGACTAACGGTTGCAAATTATTTGTTAAAAATGAAAATAGTCTTATATTTATGTTGTATCAAATAAGATAGGAACGTGAACTAGCGAAGGAAGAATGCATAAATAAAAGATACGATTGTTTTCAATTCAAGTATGCTTAAATTTCCGTAGTAAGTCGAACTAACGACATGCGATGTAAAAGCTATGAAAACTATATGAATTTTTGCTAAGGATCATGAAATACTTATTGCTAAGAATAAAATGAGAATGTTATGACATGTATGCAATGTTGAAAGAAATGAATATGCAAAAGACTATAATGAATTGTACTTGTAAATTGGAAAGAGTTGAAACGTTAATTTCGAGCTACCTATAATATTTTGTTTGTTTGTGGTTATCAGTACCAGAAATGTTGATTCAATAAAATCGTACAAGGACATTAATAAACATAATAAAGTGAAACTACGATGCTATGATTAATGAAAGTGTGTCAAGTTAAACGACATGGGAAGTAAATAAAACTGCTAACTGAAAAGGAAAATATGTTAACCGCGGTAAGATAAAAAATTAATGTAATATGTCATGGGCGGAGAGTTGAAAAAGCAGGATTTTGCAAGGAGCGAATAACAATAGTTCATGAAATGCCTATGTATGTTTACCTTCATTTTATACATGATTGTGAATAAAGTGTAATACAAAGAAGTAAAAAGGAAAAACGAAAGAGGAGTACTATTACATTGTTTACAAAGTGTGTCGTGTCAATACTAGGTCACGACTCCAATGAATGTGAAACGAAATAAAACGCTAGAAACTGAAATGAAACTGAGGTTGAAGTAAGAAATAAACGATAAATTGTAGATGATAACGATATGAGTATGGGAATATGATGTGAAGGAAAATGAAAGTTCACTGATATTTGTCATATTGGAGATCTTTCCGTAAGAAATATTACAATATATAAGAGAATGATAGGAAAATTAATTACGAGATACACTTTTAAATTAACAAGGTAGGAATCTGACGTAAAATATTATTATGAATACTGAAAGTCATAATATAGAGGATAAGATAGAGGAAATCATGAAACTGTTAAACGAAAATGAAATATGAAACCGAATAATGAACGTTCTAATAGTGCTTCGGAAAGAATTGACATAGCAAGGAAATGGATTACGAATGAAAATGAAAATGTAATAAACAAAGCATGTAAAGAATATGAGATAAAAAGCCAATTGATTATCCGACTACGCTAAGTAATATTGCAAGAACTTTGAAAAATTAAATTTTTGCAAAGAACGCGAAGAATGATGAGTAATGACATGTGCATGGATAAAACAGTAAGTTGAAAACTCACAATGTGCATATCATGTTAATAGTCTCATACAAAAAATGAAGTATGAGAGTGCTTTACGGCAATGTTTTACTGTACTGAATAATGTATATTGACAGGTGATAAATGTATCATGACATACTAAATTTCTTTTCTAGTTACTTTTGGCGGATGTGCATCTACTTATGTAGTGGTGTAGTTAACCTTTCATGTTTAAATGTAACTTATGTAGAAGTCTAAATAAATCATGTGTAGTGTAAAGTGTAAGACCCCATTTTTTTTTTTGCAAAAACCACCGGGTCTTAGGCCCAGAACCGCCGTTTTGCGGTGACACCTTCGCTCGGGAAGGTCGTCACTACAAAACGCCGATCCTGCCGGCCAAAATCGATCACAAGAAAAGTAAGCTAACATGAATAAAGCAAGCAAAACATGTCCACATCACATATATAAATAAATCATCAAAAGATGTCCACAACCATAACTGAAAGAAAGGAAGACACGATAACTAGGGCCTTGCCCAATACATCAGAGCCTCACTACATGGATCACTCGCGGAAGTAAAAATAACTAAATCAACACTCACGGATCCTGTCATCTGAGCTCCTGAGCTAGACTGCCCCGCCTCCATTTGCACCGGCCTCTGGTGCTGCTCCGTCGCCGCGGTCTCCTAAAATGATAAGGTCCACCGACCGTCAGTCATAAAGACTCAGCCAATTCCCCACCCCTCCCCCCAGGGCTCCTAGGCACCGGATGGGAAGGAGGAAGCGGAGGACAAACAAGGGGTAGAAGCAAATACAGGTGACAAGGGGATATCTACTCTACACAGGTGATATATATATATATAAATGAAACAAAATAGAAACAGCAGGGTAAAGTAAAGGTAAAGCAGTAATGAGTAAATGTAGAGGCAAGTAAGTGTTATAAAATAAACCATTGATTTATAGGAATGCTCATACAAACCTATAGACCAAGGGGTCGTTTAGCAGGGCCTATCGTATAAAAAGTCCCATACCAATTTATACGATAGGTGTCAGGGGTTGAATGCAATGATTATGCTATGTCATGCAAGTATGTGATTATGCGGTGATCAAACAAGTGCAACTCACCCACTACGACTCTATGCGCATAGACCTTTAGTTCCCTCTTTTTGGAGCGAGCTAGACTCCTCAGGATACTCCCGTAGTGGCAAACGGAAGCGGTGGGTTGGGCCTCGCCCACCTCTAGGTTGGTATATGCACTACCCGACCTAGACCTATCGTACGCCTCCACAAAACCCGCAGAGCGTCTGCGTACTCTTACTGACTGGACCGCCAGACTTTTATGGCTAAGTGTAAATACCACACTTGCCGAGCCCAAGTGTTAACGTCGGTGCAACGACCGCCAACACGAAGGACCCACCACCTTATGCACATGCAATTATCTTCCAACAATACCGAGCTACAAGCTCCACGGGCTAACCCGCCCGTTACCAATAAACATCTCAGAAACAAAAGATCACCGGACTAAACCGGCTAGACTTCCACAAGCACACTCTCAGAGTGACTTTCCTACCTTAGAAACTCAGGTGCTAAAAGATGCTAACAAGAAAAGACGATCTTTCGTCAATTCCCGGACGACCTAGCCGAGGGTGGCACCCCACCACCCTAAGGCTTACCAAACCCCAACTTCTCTAGAGGCCCATACATAATACAAGGCTACCACCCATCCTTCATCACTTCAGACCCTAGACAACCAGATTGACCTCTAACCCCAAAAGTTGTCAAATTGCTAAACGCAGACCACCCTTAACGTTTTGATGCTCATGAAGAGAGGTACACTAAATATCCAACTTCTTGACCCAAGGGATTTACTGGGGACCCATACTACCTACCTCAGATCAAATCTAGGGTTTCATAATTTCCCATTAATAATTGCATTTTAAATAATTTTCCAAATGGCCATATTACTAAGGTTTGAACTACAAGTATATTTTTCTGACCTCCAATGCCCACTCCAATTTATTCATAATTCAAGGGTACCTAATAAACAGTATATATAAAGTTTTAGGGAAAACCAGCAAGATTTATTATTTTTAGAAATTCCAAAACACAATTATTTCCAATAATTTCCAAAGGAGGTACCCTCATATGAACTCCAATCCTTGTGCAAATTAACACAGTGGTGCTTATTAATAAAATGTTTAATCCTACAGAGTTTGACCATGCTGTTCAGAGGGTATGTTTGTAATTCCATCCAAGGATATATTTGCAATTTCTTTCAAAATGAACTAGAGGTACCAAATATATTGATCTATAAATTATGAGAAAATTGCAGAGGTTATATATTGTTATGAAAAGACATCCAGCAAAGTTACATGCAATTACAGTAATTTATCATCACAAATTTAACCAACCCAAAAATTGCCAACAATGAGGAATATTACAATTTGGACCTCCAAGGGTTAACTCATGATCTAACCAATTCTTCCAGAGATATATGACATAAAAACCATGATTATGACAGAAGATGGTAAATTGATAAATACTATTTCTCCCTAAAACCTCAAACCCTAAATAATTACAAATCTACCCTAGGGTTTATTACTTATGATTGGCAACTCCAAATCCCTCCAAACTCCTACAGTAGCATTCTCTGGTCACTAAGGCCATCTACCCAAAATTTCAAGTCAAGACACTGAGGTTTGACCCCTCTTCCTTTATTAACCTCTAATTGCACCCCATTAGGGTTTAGCCTAGGGTTAGGGTCTAACCTTCTCCAACAGCTCTAGTAAGAACTCCAGAGATTCATAACCTCAAAAACAAGTGGGTGACAGAAGATGGTGATTCCCTAAGTGTTATTTCTTCCTAGAACCCCAAATTCCAATTATTTACAAAAATACCCAAGGATTTATTACCTAGGTTAGACAACTCCAAATCTCTTCAAACTCACAAGGGAGTCTTCTCTGATCACTAAGACCTACCCACCAAAACTTTAGGTCAAACCACTAGGGTTTGACCCTACTCCCTTCATTGACCCCTATTTGCACCCCATTAGGGTTTATCCTAGGGTTAGGGTCTAAACCTATCCAAATCCTCCCAAACCTCTTGTGAGGGTATCATATCACTTATAAAAGTCAGAGGAGTCCAACACACCCCTATCCAAGGACAAACTCCCCTATGTCCTTCACAACCCCAAATTCCTCCCCATAGGGATCAACCCTATGACCTTGAGCAAAACAACTCCAATGCTCCCCAAACTCCTCATGGGGTCTCAACTTCATCCCACTGACCTTCCTAAAGAGTCACAAGACTCAAAGAACCTAATTGGTCAATGGACCATAACTTGGCTAAATGCACCCCAAAGTGCTCCAACCCTAAGTCCTAGGGCAAACCCACTCCCCAAGACTCCATAACACTCTTGGAGGTGATTTGGGTGGGGTTAGGGCAGTGGACATAATACCACTCCACTAGGAGGTGGTTTGGCTTTGAGAAGCCCTAAGTGTCCCCTTAGTACAATTTTCCCCTTAAAGGGCAAAACTTGGGCCCAAAGATTACCTAGTCAAAAGATCTCCAAATGAGATGAAATTTTAACCAGGGGTTTATCATGACCCTAATGGTACCCCACCAAAATTTGGTGGAGATTGGAGGTCATTTGGCCCTCCAATTAATTTGTGTAAGGATTATTAAATTTCCACAAAAACTTTAGGAAAAGTAACTCCTAAAAATCTGATACTCAAACCTAACCTAGGTATAGGACATATGGATGCTTAGCCAAAATATCAACTACATCAGATTAGCCATTTAAGAGATATACTAATTTTAAGGTCTGGTTTGAGTTCTGACCAGCCTCACTAGAATGAGTGCTGTGGGTCCAATACTTAACCAAATAGCCCGATTCCACTCCCATTAGAAAGTAGACACCAAGGCCTACAAAAGTTATCTCTGAGCATTTTTCGAGTTATGGCCCCTAAGGGCCTTAAAATCGGGTCACAAAATCTGTCAAAATGTGTGACAGATAATCAAATTAAATGAAATAATCATTTCATGCCTGCGAATAGCAAAAGGCGGCCAATCGGACGGCTCACAGCCTTCGTCCCCGATGAGCCAACGGCCAGGATTTGCTGCGCCTGGGCCGACTTGATCTTGGATTTCCCGGCCACCTGAGCGCCGCCCCGGCCGACCAACGCCGCCACCACCTCCGTTGAGGTGGGGGCCGGCGATGAGCGGTGTTTGATCGGCCGGAGGTGGCCGGAATCGTGTTCTGTAGGAGGATGCCCAACCCGATCAACGGGGGGCAAGGTCGGCTTGATTCCCGGCCAATTGGCCACGGATCGAGCCGCCGTCGATTTAGATCTAACCCTTAGAGTTCAGGGAGGAGAACGGGACCTGTTGGAGGGCTTGCCGTCGGGTCAATCTTGAGTACACCATGGGAGCCGCCGTCGGTTGAGAAGCCATGCCGATTCCCTCCTATAGTGTAAGACCCCATTTTTTTTTTCTCTTTTAAACATCCGGGTCTTAGGCCCAGAACCGTCGTTTTGCGGTGACACCTTCGCTCGGGAAGGTCGCCACCACAAAACGCCGATCCTGCCGGCCAAATCGATCACGAAGAAAAGTACAATAAAGAGTAAGACAAGTCCACAAAATCACATGAATTATAAATGTCCACATATATTAACTGAATAAAGAGACAAAGGTTACAAATAATAAAAGGGGCTCTTGCCCTGTACATCATTTCCTCACTACAAGATCACTCGCGGAAGCTAACTACTAGTCACTCACAGATTCTGAATCCTGTGCTCCTGTACTAGACTGGCCCGCCTCCGACTGCTCCGGCCTCTGGTGCTGCTGCGTCTCCTCGATTTCCTAAAATGATATGGTCCACCGACCGTTAGTCAAAAAGACTAAGTCAACAATCCCCCGCCCCTAAACCCGTGGCTCCTAGGCACCGAGCGGGGAGGAGTGAAAAGGAGGACCAAAGGCAGAGTGGAAACAAGCAGGTGACAGCGGAACTAGAACTACACAGGTGCATATATATATGAAGCATTAAGTAAGCACAGTAAAGAACAGTAAGCAGTATATATAATTGGCAAGTAAAGTAAATATAACGGTAACCATTGATTTATAGGAATGCCCATACAAACCTATAGACCAAGGGGTCGTTTAGCAGGGCCTACCGTATAAGAAGTCCCATAACCGACTTATACGTTAGGGGTAGGTTGAATGCAATGTTTATGCTATGACATGCAGGGTATGCTGTTATGCTATGTTCATACAAGTGCAACTCACCCACCACGACTCTATGCGCATAGACCTTTAGTTCCCCCTTTTTGGAGCGAGCTAGACTCCCAGGATACTCCCGTAGTGGCAAACGGAAGCGGTGGGTTGGGCCCCGCCCACCTCTAGGTTGGCATTCACACTACCCAACCTAGACCTATTGTACGCCTCCACTATACCCGCGGAGCGTCTGCGTACTCTTGCTGACTGGACCGCCAGACTATCAAGGCTAAGTGTAAAACCACACTCGCCGAGTCAACGTATTGACGTCGGTGTGAACGACCGTCCAATACCGAAGACCCACCACCTTCAGTGCACATGCAACATGTTCTACTTTCTATCTCTGAGCCATGAGTTCCCCGGGCTAACCCGCCCGCCATCAATAACCTTCCGAGCCAAAGGCTCCCCGGGCTAACCTGCCCGTCATCAATAACCTTCCGAGCCAAAAGCTCCCCGGGCTAACCTGCCCGTCCTCAATAACCTTTCGAGCCATAAGCTCACCAGACAAACTAGTCTGCTGCAACAACCACCGAGCCCACCGCTCGGACAACCAATCCAACTAAACTTCCGTAACCACAGGGTGTGGATGAGTGTGTTATTAGTTAATCTTGTACAATGTCTTCTCCTATGAGTTAGGGTTAGTCTTGGACTTCCCGAGGGTTACCCTGTGAGGGGCTCGCTACGGTACTAGGAACCACTACGGGATGACACCCCGAAGTTCCCATTCCCAAGACACTTAATGTCTTTAGTTACTACCCATAAGAAACCCTCTTAACATTTCACCCGGTCTAAACCTAAGAGCTTTTAGGTCCTAATAGACAAAAGATGATCTTTCGTCATCCACAGGACGACCTACCCCAAGGATGGCACCCCACCACCCTAGGACCCATCAAACCTTAATTCTCTCCAAGGGTCCCCTCATATCCATATAATTACCATTAGGCCCTCACTTTCCAATCAATATGATCCAATTTGGCCTACAACCCCAAAATTACCAATTTGCTAAACGCAGACCATCCTCAACGCTTTGATGCTCATGAAGGGGAGTACACTAAATACTCGATCCTATGATTCAACAATTTTATTGGAGGTCCATACTACGTATTTAAGACCAAATCCAGAGCTTCATAATTTTCCAAATAATAATAGTATTTAAATCATTTTTTTCCAAAATATCACTTCCTAAGGTTTGAACTGCAAGTATGCTTTCCTGACATCCAATGCCTGCCTAAATTTTTACATAAATAAAGGGTACCTAAAAATCAGTAGTCATGAAATCTTAGGGAAATACTGCAAGATTTACTATTTTTAAAAATTCCAAAACTCATTTATTACCAATAAATTCCAAAGGAGGTACCCTCATATGGACTCCCAATCTTATGCAAATTCATACAGTGGTGAATCATACTAAAATATTCAGGTCTACCAAGTTTGACCACATAACACAGAAGTTACTTTTGTAATTTCCTCAAAGGATATATTTGTAAATAATTCCAAAATGAACTAGAGATACCAAAAATATTAATCCATAAATTATGAGAAAATTACAGTGGGTACATATTGGTATGAAAAGACATCCTGCAAAGTTTCATGCAATTACAGTAATTTAACACCCTAATATTGATCCTCCCAAAAGTTGTCTACAATATGGAATATTACACTTTGAACCCCAAAAAGTCTTCTCATGGTCTAACAGATTCTTCCAGAGATCAATAGCATTAAAACCAAGTTTGTGACAGAAAATGGTAAGCCATTAAGTAATATTTCTCCCTAAAACCCAAAACCCTAATTATTTACAAATCTACCCAAGGGTTTATTACCTAGGTTTGACAACTCCAAACCTCTTCAAATTCACAAGGGAGGCTCCTCTGGTCACTAGGACCTACCATACAAAATCTTAGGTCAAACCAATAATGTTTGACCCCACTCCCTTCATTGACCTCTAATTGCACCCCATTAGGGTTTAACCTAGGGTTAGGGTCTAAACTTCTCCAAATCCACCCAAACTTCTTGTGAGGGTATCCTATCACTTATAAAAGTCAGAGGAGTCCAATACACCCCTCTCCAAGGACAAACTCCCATATGTCCTTCACAACCCCAAATTCCACTCCATAGGGGTCAACCCTATGACCTTGAGCAAAACAACTCCAATGCTCACCAAACCCTTCATGGGGTCTCAACTTCATCCCACTGATCTTCCTAAGAAGTATCAAGTCTCAAAAGACCTTATTGGCCAAAGATTCTCTACTTGGCTATTTGCACCCCAAGGTGCTCTTACTCCAAGTCCTAGGGCAAACCAACTCCCCATGACCCCAAAACTCTCTTAGAGGTGATTTGGGTGATATTAGGGCAGTGGCCAAAATCCCACTCCAATTGGAGGTGGTTTGACCATGAAAAGTCCCAAATAGCCCTTATTCACAAATTTCCCCTAAATGGACAAATTTTTGGCTTAATGATTACCTAATCAAAAGAACTCCAAAGGAGTTGAGATTTTAACCAGGGTTTTATCATGACCCTAATAACACTCCACCAAAATTTGGTGGTGATTGGAGGTCATTTGACCCTCCAAATAATTTATGTAAGGATTATTAAATTTCTACAAAAACTTTAGGAAAAGTTTCTCCAAAAAATCTGATTTTTGGATATTACATAGCCCTAGGTATGACTCACCACTGGTCCAAATCTCAAGTCATTTGGACAAGTGGATTGGTGTGGGCACCCTTTCAAAGTTCAGACAAACTTTGCACTAAAATGGGTGCTGAGGTCAAACCAGGACTCCAAATTGGGTGAACTCAATTTTGTATGACTCTAGGGGTCAAGGCCTACAACTTTCATGTTGGGCACTTTTTCTGTAGAGGGCATCTAGTATTTTTAGTAATTAAAATCAAGTTCTGGTAAAAATAATACCTAAAAAATCACATAATAACATTTAATATAAAACAAGGCACTGTTCATCTTCTTCCTTAGGCCGAAAAACATCAAAAAAACGCCACTTCCTGTAGCATTTTCCAAGGTCATTTCCCGGCCACCCGGCCACCTCCCTGGCCGGCCACCACCGCCACCACCTCCGTCGAGGTGAGGGCTATCGCCGGGCGGCGGCACGGCCGCCGGAGGGGCGGTTTCCGGCGAACTCAAGGGGGCAATTTTCATGGAAAATCTGAAATTTCAACTCTCCGATCGGGCTCTTTTGAGCCCGATTTCTCTCCTAATTCGATCTAAGATACTAGCACGAGTAAGGAGGAGGAGGATCGGACCTCATTTGGTGTGAATCGTGGCTCCGATTGCCGGCCGCCATTGTTCCTCCTTGGAGCTTTGGGTGCCATGGAAAAGCCATCCTCTGAGCACTGATAGGGTCGGGAAAATGGGGGTTTCAACTCCTCTCCCCCTTATGAAGCTAATGGAGGCCTCAATTTAATGGGAGGAGGGCTCCATCAAGAGATCACCATGTGACCCCTCCACTCCCCCATGGCCGGCCACCCTAATGCATCCCCCTTGCCTTCAATTCCTCCAGAAAACTCCTGGAATTCCCTCCACATTCATCAGGGGAGATGAAATGGGACATCAATGGGGATTCCAAGGGGTGTATCCTCTTAATGGCCATGAACACCACCTTCTCTCTCCTCCAAAATTGGGTTTTTCTCTCTCCTACTCATCATGGCCGATTTTTACCTCTCTCTCATGTTTAATATCAGTCTACTAGGCTGGTCAAGAGGTCAATTTGGGCTTAGCCCAAAGGGATTGGGCTAGGTTTAAGAGATTTGACCTAATTTGGGCAAGTTTGACTTTTGGTCAAATTGAACAATTGGGTGACCCTAGGATGGGGATTTTGGGTCCCTTGGATTCCAAATTAGGTTTAGAAACTATTGGTGGGGTCAATTTGGTCACATGAGTCTTGGTTGACCCAATTCAAGTTGATTTGACCAAAACAGGCTAAGTTGACTTTTGTCAAATTGAGCCCTAGGGTTGACCCAGTCAAGGGGATTTTTGGTCCACTGGGTCCCCTATGATATGATAACACTATGGGTAAGGTCAATTTACTATGGTGATGGTCAATTAGGGCTTTTAATGAAGAATTGCCATTTTTGACCTAAAGGGGCATTTTGGTCAATTTGCACCATTGGGGGTCCCATGATGGGGCTTTTGGGTCCACTAGGTCTCTCATGATATTCTAGACCTAGATGAGTGGTCAATTTGGCATGGTGAGGGTTAATTGACCCTAATTAGGCTACTTTGACCAATTTAGGGTTAGGGTTGACTTTGGTCAATTTGGCCTCTTTGGTTGACCCCAATGGGTCCTTGGTGCCCTAAGGGGACCCCTAAAGGGTTAGGGATACCATGGTGGGGCCAAATGGTCAAGTTGAGGCCCTAAAGTCCAACCCTAAGCTTGGTCACTGGAAATTGCTATTTGCAGTCCAAGGCACTTTCAACCCTAATCTTGCCTAAGTCAAAGGGATTTCTACACTACCAAGGCCTTGTCATGACCTTGTCAGGACAGATTCACCTGGGGGGTCTAGCTGTCTGGGGGATGTTACAAATCCCAATAAACAAAAAAAATAATTTCGTCCTCGAAATTCAGGTTAGGCTTGCGGGGTTTTCACCGAGAGTGACTTAACGTAACATCCCCCTAAGAATCAAAGTTATTCCTGGCTCGAAGAGCACCGACTATCTATGCCACACCATCTCTGGTGGCTCCAAGTTGTGCTCCTCCTGACCTTAAATAACCACATGTCTTAACCTCTGTAATCTTCTTGCGCCGCAAGACTCGCACCGTCGTATCATCTATCCTGACCGGGGTGACCTAGATACCTTGGTCAATCTATCCTCGAACTTCCACTCTAACCTGGGCAGACTCTTATGCCTCTAAAGTTTTCTTCTCGCATTCACATTCTTACTCTTTCAGGTACGTCCGCATAACCAATCATTTCCAATTTACAACTTTTCTAGTTCTTACTATTGACGGGTCTAATCAAATCGTTTAGCGTCCCAATCCCATCCTTAAATATTAATGGGGGTGCACCTGTGAACTTTTATGAGTATATGCTAACCAATCACGATGATAAGATGACTCTCAATCGCTTTCTTCATGAAATTCTATTCATAACGACAAAATTTTGACACCTTGGGGTTTTTCACAATTCAATTTCATCAAGGAAATAATATCACGCTTATTTCATCAAAGTCCTGTCACTTCCACTTATGATAGTCTTGATCACTCTCAAATGGTCTTAAGCAAGACAAACTCAGATCATTCTTGCCATAATGAAAGCAACTCTATATTCCACAACTAACAAGTCATCGTCTCAGATCTCTGGTTATTTATCATCCAAGTTCACCAGGTATAAAGCTATTAATGTGGACAAAATTTTCAACCATGACGGGGCATGATTTTTATCAAAGCATAAGTTGATCACTTCCAAATGCCCGAAGTCACAAGAGTTTTCAAATTTAACTACAACTCATAAGATCTAAATTCCACCCTTAACTTCTATAGTAGGACATCAACATCCTTAAATGCTTAATCCTAGTGACTTTACATTTCCAAAGATTCAAAACTAAGGGCAAGTTGTTGTCCGACCCAACTGATGTCTAACCATTGCCCTGGTACTACCATCGATCATCATACTGTTTCACCGTCTCATCTTTTCTCAAGTAAGATCGACTTCAAAATTATTTTGTTCACGCCACAAAAATTCTCTAATTTAGGTCTAAAGGAAATCTAAGTCTGCCAATAATTTGCCCAATAAACAAAAGGTAAGCCCCAATAAACAAAGGACAAGCCCCCAATAAACAAAAGATTAGCCTCTATCTATCTTTGGGCGAAGTGTCTTCAATATCACCAAGTTATATTCATCCCAAATATGCAAACAATTTTTAGGGCATACAACCTTAGACTTGGGGTTCTATCTTGGGGCTCAATGGTGTACTCCATACCTTAGGCTCTTCTAGGTACCTTCTACGACAACCTTATCAGGGTCAATATGTCACCCAATCCCAAACGGGTCCCTTCTGGACTTCAATTTTATCCGACCCTCGGTGTTTGTCACAGTGGTTGTCTTAATATAATCTTGTCACAAATACGATGATTGAGCCTATGAGTCCCATACCATTCTGCTTTATGTGTCAGTCTCTCCTTCTCTAGCCTCTTTGGGTATCCTCGTATCTTCACCAAAAAGTTATACATACGGTCTAGTTCAAACTAGGTCATGGTATAAATTGTCCTAGTAAGTCACGTGTCCTAGTGGGGTTGAGTCTAACTCATTGACTAAGGTATTATCTAAAAAGATCCTTGTAGCCGGAGGTATTCTCTGCTGGGGGCAGGGTTCGCCGCAGGCTACAAAAGAAAACTTAACACTCGTAAAGAGATTTGACTAAGAAGATTCAGTTAAAAGTGGACCTTTTTCAATGTGATTCCCATATGGGCACACCACTGCTTCCGCTGCTTAGTTTGTCCTCAAACTAAACTTGCGCGGGGTGGCCCAGGGTTTGTGGACTTCTTTTCTTCGGATCGAGGGCCTCTGATACCACTTGTAAGACCCCATTTTTTTTTTCTCTTTTAAACATCCGGGTCTTAGGCCCAGAACCGTCGTTTTGCGGTGACACCTTCGCTCGGGAAGGTCGCCACCACAAAACGCCGATCCTGCCGGCCAAATCGATCACGAAGAAAAGTACAATAAAGAGTAAGACAAGTCCACAAAATCACATGAATTATAAATGTCCACATATATTAACTGAATAAAGAGACAAAGGTTACAAATAATAAAAGGGGCTCTTGCCCTGTACATCATTTCCTCACTACAAGATCACTCGCGGAAGCTAACTACTAGTCACTCACAGATTCTGAATCCTGTGCTCCTGTACTAGACTGGCCCGCCTCCGACTGCTCCGGCCTCTGGTGCTGCTGCGTCTCCTCGATTTCCTAAAATGATATGGTCCACCGACCGTTAGTCAAAAAGACTAAGTCAACAATCCCCCGCCCCTAAACCCGTGGCTCCTAGGCACCGAGCGGGGAGGAGTGAAAAGGAGGACCAAAGGCAGAGTGGAAACAAGCAGGTGACAGCGGAACTAGAACTACACAGGTGCATATATATATGAAGCATTAAGTAAGCACAGTAAAGAACAGTAAGCAGTATATATAATTGGCAAGTAAAGTAAATATAACGGTAACCATTGATTTATAGGAATGCCCATACAAACCTATAGACCAAGGGGTCGTTTAGCAGGGCCTACCGTATAAGAAGTCCCATAACCGACTTATACGTTAGGGGTAGGTTGAATGCAATGTTTATGCTATGACATGCAGGGTATGCTGTTATGCTATGTTCATACAAGTGCAACTCACCCACCACGACTCTATGCGCATAGACCTTTAGTTCCCCCTTTTTGGAGCGAGCTAGACTCCCAGGATACTCCCGTAGTGGCAAACGGAAGCGGTGGGTTGGGCCCCGCCCACCTCTAGGTTGGCATTCACACTACCCAACCTAGACCTATTGTACGCCTCCACTATACCCGCGGAGCGTCTGCGTACTCTTGCTGACTGGACCGCCAGACTATCAAGGCTAAGTGTAAAACCACACTCGCCGAGTCAACGTATTGACGTCGGTGTGAACGACCGTCCAATACCGAAGACCCACCACCTTCAGTGCACATGCAACATGTTCTACTTTCTATCTCTGAGCCATGAGTTCCCCGGGCTAACCCGCCCGCCATCAATAACCTTCCGAGCCAAAGGCTCCCCGGGCTAACCTGCCCGTCATCAATAACCTTCCGAGCCAAAAGCTCCCCGGGCTAACCTGCCCGTCCTCAATAACCTTCCGAGCCATAAGCTCACCAGACAAACTAGTCTGCTGCAACAACCACCGAGCCCACCGCTCGGACAACCAATCCAACTAAACTTCCGTAACCACAGGGTGTGGATGAGTGTGTTATTAGTTAATCTTGTACAATGTCTTCTCCTATGAGTTAGGGTTAGTCTTGGACTTCCCGAGGGTTACCCTGTGAGGGGCTCGCTACGGTACTAGGAACCACTACGGGATGACACCCCGAAGTTCCCATTCCCAAGACACTTAATGTCTTTAGTTACTACCCATAAGAAACCCTCTTAACATTTCACCCGGTCTAAACCTAAGAGCTTTTAGGTCCTAATAGACAAAAGATGATCTTTCGTCATCCACAGGACGACCTACCCCAAGGATGGCACCCCACCACCCTAGGACCCATCAAACCTTAATTCTCTCCAAGGGTCCCCTCATATCCATATAATTACCATTAGGCCCTCACTTTCCAATCAATATGATCCAATTTGGCCTACAACCCCAAAATTACCAATTTGCTAAACGCAGACCATCCTCAACGCTTTGATGCTCATGAAGGGGAGTACACTAAATACTCGATCCTATGATTCAACAATTTTATTGGAGGTCCATACTACGTATTTAAGACCAAATCCAGAGCTTCATAATTTTCCAAATAATAATAGTATTTAAATCATTTTTTTCCAAAATATCACTTCCTAAGGTTTGAACTGCAAGTATGCTTTCCTGACATCCAATGCCTGCCTAAATTTTTACATAAATAAAGGGTACCTAAAAATCAGTAGTCATGAAATCTTAGGGAAATACTGCAAGATTTACTATTTTTAAAAATTCCAAAACTCATTTATTACCAATAAATTCCAAAGGAGGTACCCTCATATGGACTCCCAATCTTATGCAAATTCATACAGTGGTGAATCATACTAAAATATTCAGGTCTACCAAGTTTGACCACATAACACAGAAGTTACTTTTGTAATTTCCTCAAAGGATATATTTGTAAATAATTCCAAAATGAACTAGAGATACCAAAAATATTAATCCATAAATTATGAGAAAATTACAGTGGGTACATATTGGTATGAAAAGACATCCTGCAAAGTTTCATGCAATTACAGTAATTTAACACCCTAATATTGATCCTCCCAAAAGTTGTCTACAATATGGAATATTACACTTTGAACCCCAAAAAGTCTTCTCATGGTCTAACAGATTCTTCCAGAGATCAATAGCATTAAAACCAAGTTTGTGACAGAAAATGGTAAGCCATTAAGTAATATTTCTCCCTAAAACCCAAAACCCTAATTATTTACAAATCTACCCAAGGGTTTATTACCTAGGTTTGACAACTCCAAACCTCTTCAAATTCACAAGGGAGGCTCCTCTGGTCACTAGGACCTACCATACAAAATCTTAGGTCAAACTAATAATGTTTGACCCCACTCCCTTCATTGACCTCTAATTGCACCCCATTAGGGTTTAACCTAGGGTTAGGGTCTAAACTTCTCCAAATCCACCCAAACTTCTTGTGAGGGTATCCTATCACTTATAAAAGTCAGAGGAGTCCAATACACCCCTCTCCAAGGACAAACTCCCATATGTCCTTCACAACCCCAAATTCCACTCCATAGGGGTCAACCCTATGACCTTGAGCAAAACAACTCCAATGCTCACCAAACCCTTCATGGGGTCTCAACTTCATCCCACTGATCTTCCTAAGAAGTATCAAGTCTCAAAAGACCTTATTGGCCAAAGATTCTCTACTTGGCTATTTGCACCCCAAGGTGCTCTTACTCCAAGTCCTAGGGCAAACCAACTCCCCATGACCCCAAAACTCTCTTAGAGGTGATTTGGGTGATATTAGGGCAGTGGCCAAAATCCCACTCCAATTGGAGGTGGTTTGACCATGAAAAGTCCCAAATAGCCCTTATTCACAAATTTCCCCTAAATGGACAAATTTTTGGCTTAATGATTACCTAATCAAAAGAACTCCAAAGGAGTTGAGATTTTAACCAGGGTTTTATCATGACCCTAATAACACTCCACCAAAATTTGGTGGTGATTGGAGGTCATTTGACCCTCCAAATAATTTATGTAAGGATTATTAAATTTCTACAAAAACTTTAGGAAAAGTTTCTCCAAAAAATCTGATTTTTGGATATTACATAGCCCTAGGTATGACTCACCACTGGTCCAAATCTCAAGTCATTTGGACAAGTGGATTGGTGTGGGCACCCTTTCAAAGTTCAGACAAACTTTGCACTAAAATGGGTGCTGAGGTCAAACCAGGACTCCAAATTGGGTGAACTCAATTTTGTATGACTCTAGGGGTCAAGGCCTACAACTTTCATGTTGGGCACTTTTTCTGTAGAGGGCATCTAGTATTTTTAGTAATTAAAATCAAGTTCTGGTAAAAATAATACCTAAAAAATCACATAATAACATTTAATATAAAACAAGGCACTGTTCATCTTCTTCCTTAGGCCGAAAAACATCAAAAAAACGCCACTTCCTGTAGCATTTTCCAAGGTCATTTCCCGGCCACCCGGCCACCTCCCTGGCCGGCCACCACCGCCACCACCTCCGTCGAGGTGAGGGCTATCGCCGGGCGGCGGCACGGCCGCCGGAGGGGCGGTTTCCGGCGAACTCAAGGGGGCAATTTTCATGGAAAATCTGAAATTTCAACTCTCCGATCGGGCTCTTTTGAGCCCGATTTCTCTCCTAATTCGATCTAAGATACTAGCACGAGTAAGGAGGAGGAGGATCGGACCTCATTTGGTGTGAATCGTGGCTCCGATTGCCGGCCGCCATTGTTCCTCCTTGGAGCTTTGGGTGCCATGGAAAAGCCATCCTCTGAGCACTGATAGGGTCGGGAAAATGGGGGTTTCAACTCCTCTCCCCCTTATGAAGCTAATGGAGGCCTCAATTTAATGGGAGGAGGGCTCCATCAAGAGATCACCATGTGACCCCTCCACTCCCCCATGGCCGGCCACCCTAATGCATCCCCCTTGCCTTCAATTCCTCCAGAAAACTCCTGGAATTCCCTCCACATTCATCAGGGGAGATGAAATGGGACATCAATGGGGATTCCAAGGGGTGTATCCTCTTAATGGCCATGAACACCACCTTCTCTCTCCTCCAAAATTGGGTTTTTCTCTCTCCTACTCATCATGGCCGATTTTTACCTCTCTCTCATGTTTAATATCAGTCTACTAGGCTGGTCAAGAGGTCAATTTGGGCTTAGCCCAAAGGGATTGGGCTAGGTTTAAGAGATTTGACCTAATTTGGGCAAGTTTGACTTTTGGTCAAATTGAACAATTGGGTGACCCTAGGATGGGGATTTTGGGTCCCTTGGATTCCAAATTAGGTTTAGAAACTATTGGTGGGGTCAATTTGGTCACATGAGTCTTGGTTGACCCAATTCAAGTTGATTTGACCAAAACAGGCTAAGTTGACTTTTGTCAAATTGAGCCCTAGGGTTGACCCAGTCAAGGGGATTTTTGGTCCACTGGGTCCCCTATGATATGATAACACTATGGGTAAGGTCAATTTACTATGGTGATGGTCAATTAGGGCTTTTAATGAAGAATTGCCATTTTTGACCTAAAGGGGCATTTTGGTCAATTTGCACCATTGGGGGTCCCATGATGGGGCTTTTGGGTCCACTAGGTCTCTCATGATATTCTAGACCTAGATGAGTGGTCAATTTGGCATGGTGAGGGTTAATTGACCCTAATTAGGCTACTTTGACCAATTTAGGGTTAGGGTTGACTTTGGTCAATTTGGCCTCTTTGGTTGACCCCAATGGGTCCTTGGTGCCCTAAGGGGACCCCTAAAGGGTTAGGGATACCATGGTGGGGCCAAATGGTCAAGTTGAGGCCCTAAAGTCCAACCCTAAGCTTGGTCACTGGAAATTGCTATTTGCAGTCCAAGGCACTTTCAACCCTAATCTTGCCTAAGTCAAAGGGATTTCTACACTACCAAGGCCTTGTCATGACCTTGTCAGGACAGATTCACCTGGGGGGTCTAGCTGTCTGGGGGATGTTACAAATCCCAATAAACAAAAAAAATAATTTCGTCCTCGAAATTCAGGTTAGGCTTGCGGGGTTTTCACCGAGAGTGACTTAACGTAACATCCCCCTAAGAATCAAAGTTATTCCTGGCTCGAAGAGCACCGACTATCTATGCCACACCATCTCTGGTGGCTCCAAGTTGTGCTCCTCCTGACCTTAAATAACCACATGTCTTAACCTCTGTAATCTTCTTGCGCCGCAAGACTCGCACCGTCGTATCATCTATCCTGACCGGGGTGACCTAGATACCTTGGTCAATCTATCCTCGAACTTCCACTCTAACCTGGGCAGACTCTTATGCCTCTAAAGTTTTCTTCTCGCATTCACATTCTTACTCTTTCAGGTACGTCCGCATAACCAATCATTTCCAATTTACAACTTTTCTAGTTCTTACTATTGACGGGTCTAATCAAATCGTTTAGCGTCCCAATCCCATCCTTAAATATTAATGGGGGTGCACCTGTGAACTTTTATGAGTATATGCTAACCAATCACGATGATAAGATGACTCTCAATCGCTTTCTTCATGAAATTCTATTCATAACGACAAAATTTTGACACCTTGGGGTTTTTCACAATTCAATTTCATCAAGGAAATAATATCACGCTTATTTCATCAAAGTCCTGTCACTTCCACTTATGATAGTCTTGATCACTCTCAAATGGTCTTAAGCAAGACAAACTCAGATCATTCTTGCCATAATGAAAGCAACTCTATATTCCACAACTAACAAGTCATCGTCTCAGATCTCTGGTTATTTATCATCCAAGTTCACCAGGTATAAAGCTATTAATGTGGACAAAATTTTCAACCATGACGGGGCATGATTTTTATCAAAGCATAAGTTGATCACTTCCAAATGCCCGAAGTCACAAGAGTTTTCAAATTTAACTACAACTCATAAGATCTAAATTCCACCCTTAACTTCTATAGTAGGACATCAACATCCTTAAATGCTTAATCCTAGTGACTTTACATTTCCAAAGATTCAAAACTAAGGGCAAGTTGTTGTCCGACCCAACTGATGTCTAACCATTGCCCTGGTACTACCATCGATCATCATACTGTTTCACCGTCTCATCTTTTCTCAAGTAAGATCGACTTCAAAATTATTTTGTTCACGCCACAAAAATTCTCTAATTTAGGTCTAAAGGAAATCTAAGTCTGCCAATAATTTGCCCAATAAACAAAAGGTAAGCCCCAATAAACAAAGGACAAGCCCCCAATAAACAAAAGATTAGCCTCTATCTATCTTTGGGCGAAGTGTCTTCAATATCACCAAGTTATATTCATCCCAAATATGCAAACAATTTTTAGGGCATACAACCTTAGACTTGGGGTTCTATCTTGGGGCTCAATGGTGTACTCCATACCTTAGGCTCTTCTAGGTACCTTCTACGACAACCTTATCAGGGTCAATATGTCACCCAATCCCAAACGGGTCCCTTCTGGACTTCAATTTTATCCGACCCTCGGTGTTTGTCACAGTGGTTGTCTTAATATAATCTTGTCACAAATACGATGATTGAGCCTATGAGTCCCATACCATTCTGCTTTATGTGTCAGTCTCTCCTTCTCTAGCCTCTTTGGGTATCCTCGTATCTTCACCAAAAAGTTATACATACGGTCTAGTTCAAACTAGGTCATGGTATAAATTGTCCTAGTAAGTCACGTGTCCTAGTGGGGTTGAGTCTAACTCATTGACTAAGGTATTATCTAAAAAGATCCTTGTAGCCGGAGGTATTCTCTGCTGGGGGCAGGGTTCGCCGCAGGCTACAAAAGAAAACTTAACACTCGTAAAGAGATTTGACTAAGAAGATTCAGTTAAAAGTGGACCTTTTTCAATGTGATTCCCATATGGGCACACCACTGCTTCCGCTGCTTAGTTTGTCCTCAAACTAAACTTGCGCGGGGTGGCCCAGGGTTTGTGGACTTCTTTTCTTCGGATCGAGGGCCTCTGATACCACTTGTAAGACCCCATTTTTTTTTTCTCTTTTAAACATCCGGGTCTTAGGCCCAGAACCGTCGTTTTGCGGTGACACCTTCGCTCGGGAAGGTCGCCACCACAAAACGCCGATCCTGCCGGCCAAATCGATCACGAAGAAAAGTACAATAAAGAGTAAGACAAGTCCACAAAATCACATGAATTATAAATGTCCACATATATTAACTGAATAAAGAGACAAAGGTTACAAATAATAAAAGGGGCTCTTGCCCTGTACATCATTTCCTCACTACAAGATCACTCGCGGAAGCTAACTACTAGTCACTCACAGATTCTGAATCCTGTGCTCCTGTACTAGACTGGCCCGCCTCCGACTGCTCCGGCCTCTGGTGCTGCTGCGTCTCCTCGATTTCCTAAAATGATATGGTCCACCGACCGTTAGTCAAAAAGACTAAGTCAACAATCCCCCGCCCCTAAACCCGTGGCTCCTAGGCACCGAGCGGGGAGGAGTGAAAAGGAGGACCAAAGGCAGAGTGGAAACAAGCAGGTGACAGCGGAACTAGAACTACACAGGTGCATATATATATGAAGCATTAAGTAAGCACAGTAAAGAACAGTAAGCAGTATATATAATTGGCAAGTAAAGTAAATATAACGGTAACCATTGATTTATAGGAATGCCCATACAAACCTATAGACCAAGGGGTCGTTTAGCAGGGCCTACCGTATAAGAAGTCCCATAACCGACTTATACGTTAGGGGTAGGTTGAATGCAATGTTTATGCTATGACATGCAGGGTATGCTGTTATGCTATGTTCATACAAGTGCAACTCACCCACCACGACTCTATGCGCATAGACCTTTAGTTCCCCCTTTTTGGAGCGAGCTAGACTCCCAGGATACTCCCGTAGTGGCAAACGGAAGCGGTGGGTTGGGCCCCGCCCACCTCTAGGTTGGCATTCACACTACCCAACCTAGACCTATTGTACGCCTCCACTATACCCGCGGAGCGTCTGCGTACTCTTGCTGACTGGACCGCCAGACTATCAAGGCTAAGTGTAAAACCACACTCGCCGAGTCAACGTATTGACGTCGGTGTGAACGACCGTCCAATACCGAAGACCCACCACCTTCAGTGCACATGCAACATGTTCTACTTTCTATCTCTGAGCCATGAGTTCCCCGGGCTAACCCGCCCGCCATCAATAACCTTCCGAGCCAAAGGCTCCCCGGGCTAACCTGCCCGTCATCAATAACCTTCCGAGCCAAAAGCTCCCCGGGCTAACCTGCCCGTCCTCAATAACCTTCCGAGCCATAAGCTCACCAGACAAACTAGTCTGCTGCAACAACCACCGAGCCCACCGCTCGGACAACCAATCCAACTAAACTTCCGTAACCACAGGGTGTGGATGAGTGTGTTATTAGTTAATCTTGTACAATGTCTTCTCCTATGAGTTAGGGTTAGTCTTGGACTTCCCGAGGGTTACCCTGTGAGGGGCTCGCTACGGTACTAGGAACCACTACGGGATGACACCCCGAAGTTCCCATTCCCAAGACACTTAATGTCTTTAGTTACTACCCATAAGAAACCCTCTTAACATTTCACCCGGTCTAAACCTAAGAGCTTTTAGGTCCTAATAGACAAAAGATGATCTTTCGTCATCCACAGGACGACCTACCCCAAGGATGGCACCCCACCACCCTAGGACCCATCAAACCTTAATTCTCTCCAAGGGTCCCCTCATATCCATATAATTACCATTAGGCCCTCACTTTCCAATCAATATGATCCAATTTGGCCTACAACCCCAAAATTACCAATTTGCTAAACGCAGACCATCCTCAACGCTTTGATGCTCATGAAGGGGAGTACACTAAATACTCGATCCTATGATTCAACAATTTTATTGGAGGTCCATACTACGTATTTAAGACCAAATCCAGAGCTTCATAATTTTCCAAATAATAATAGTATTTAAATCATTTTTTTCCAAAATATCACTTCCTAAGGTTTGAACTGCAAGTATGCTTTCCTGACATCCAATGCCTTCCTAAATTTTTACATAAATAAAGGGTACCTAAAAATCAGTAGTCATGAAATCTTAGGGAAATACTGCAAGATTTACTATTTTTAAAAATTCCAAAACTCATTTATTACCAATAAATTCCAAAGGAGGTACCCTCATATGGACTCCCAATCTTATGCAAATTCATACAGTGGTGAATCATACTAAAATATTCAGGTCTACCAAGTTTGACCACATAACACAGAAGTTACTTTTGTAATTTCCTCAAAGGATATATTTGTAAATAATTCCAAAATGAACTAGAGATACCAAAAATATTAATCCATAAATTATGAGAAAATTACAGTGGGTACATATTGGTATGAAAAGACATCCTGCAAAGTTTCATGCAATTACAGTAATTTAACACCCTAATATTGATCCTCCCAAAAGTTGTCTACAATATGGAATATTACACTTTGAACCCCAAAAAGTCTTCTCATGGTCTAACAGATTCTTCCAGAGATCAATAGCATTAAAACCAAGTTTGTGACAGAAAATGGTAAGCCATTAAGTAATATTTCTCCCTAAAACCCAAAACCCTAATTATTTACAAATCTACCCAAGGGTTTATTACCTAGGTTTGACAACTCCAAACCTCTTCAAATTCACAAGGGAGGCTCCTCTGGTCACTAGGACCTACCATACAAAATCTTAGGTCAAACCAATAATGTTTGACCCCACTCCCTTCATTGACCTCTAATTGCACCCCATTAGGGTTTAACCTAGGGTTAGGGTCTAAACTTCTCCAAATCCACCCAAACTTCTTGTGAGGGTATCCTATCACTTATAAAAGTCAGAGGAGTCCAATACACCCCTCTCCAAGGACAAACTCCCATATGTCCTTCACAACCCCAAATTCCACTCCATAGGGGTCAACCCTATGACCTTGAGCAAAACAACTCCAATGCTCACCAAACCCTTCATGGGGTCTCAACTTCATCCCACTGATCTTCCTAAGAAGTATCAAGTCTCAAAAGACCTTATTGGCCAAAGATTCTCTACTTGGCTATTTGCACCCCAAGGTGCTCTTACTCCAAGTCCTAGGGCAAACCAACTCCCCATGACCCCAAAACTCTCTTAGAGGTGATTTGGGTGATATTAGGGCAGTGGCCAAAATCCCACTCCAATTGGAGGTGGTTTGACCATGAAAAGTCCCAAATAGCCCTTATTCACAAATTTCCCCTAAATGGACAAATTTTTGGCTTAATGATTACCTAATCAAAAGAACTCCAAAGGAGTTGAGATTTTAACCAGGGTTTTATCATGACCCTAATAACACTCCACCAAAATTTGGTGGTGATTGGAGGTCATTTGACCCTCCAAATAATTTATGTAAGGATTATTAAATTTCTACAAAAACTTTAGGAAAAGTTTCTCCAAAAAATCTGATTTTTGGATATTACATAGCCCTAGGTATGACTCACCACTGGTCCAAATCTCAAGTCATTTGGACAAGTGGATTGGTGTGGGCACCCTTTCAAAGTTCAGACAAACTTTGCACTAAAATGGGTGCTGAGGTCAAACCAGGACTCCAAATTGGGTGAACTCAATTTTGTATGACTCTAGGGGTCAAGGCCTACAACTTTCATGTTGGGCACTTTTTCTGTAGAGGGCATCTAGTATTTTTAGTAATTAAAATCAAGTTCTGGTAAAAATAATACCTAAAAAATCACATAATAACATTTAATATAAAACAAGGCACTGTTCATCTTCTTCCTTAGGCCGAAAAACATCAAAAAAACGCCACTTCCTGTAGCATTTTCCAAGGTCATTTCCCGGCCACCCGGCCACCTCCCTGGCCGGCCACCACCGCCACCACCTCCGTCGAGGTGAGGGCTATCGCCGGGCGGCGGCACGGCCGCCGGAGGGGCGGTTTCCGGCGAACTCAAGGGGGCAATTTTCATGGAAAATCTGAAATTTCAACTCTCCGATCGGGCTCTTTTGAGCCCGATTTCTCTCCTAATTCGATCTAAGATACTAGCACGAGTAAGGAGGAGGAGGATCGGACCTCATTTGGTGTGAATCGTGGCTCCGATTGCCGGCCGCCATTGTTCCTCCTTGGAGCTTTGGGTGCCATGGAAAAGCCATCCTCTGAGCACTGATAGGGTCGGGAAAATGGGGGTTTCAACTCCTCTCCCCCTTATGAAGCTAATGGAGGCCTCAATTTAATGGGAGGAGGGCTCCATCAAGAGATCACCATGTGACCCCTCCACTCCCCCATGGCCGGCCACCCTAATGCATCCCCCTTGCCTTCAATTCCTCCAGAAAACTCCTGGAATTCCCTCCACATTCATCAGGGGAGATGAAATGGGACATCAATGGGGATTCCAAGGGGTGTATCCTCTTAATGGCCATGAACACCACCTTCTCTCTCCTCCAAAATTGGGTTTTTCTCTCTCCTACTCATCATGGCCGATTTTTACCTCTCTCTCATGTTTAATATCAGTCTACTAGGCTGGTCAAGAGGTCAATTTGGGCTTAGCCCAAAGGGATTGGGCTAGGTTTAAGAGATTTGACCTAATTTGGGCAAGTTTGACTTTTGGTCAAATTGAACAATTGGGTGACCCTAGGATGGGGATTTTGGGTCCCTTGGATTCCAAATTAGGTTTAGAAACTATTGGTGGGGTCAATTTGGTCACATGAGTCTTGGTTGACCCAATTCAAGTTGATTTGACCAAAACAGGCTAAGTTGACTTTTGTCAAATTGAGCCCTAGGGTTGACCCAGTCAAGGGGATTTTTGGTCCACTGGGTCCCCTATGATATGATAACACTATGGGTAAGGTCAATTTACTATGGTGATGGTCAATTAGGGCTTTTAATGAAGAATTGCCATTTTTGACCTAAAGGGGCATTTTGGTCAATTTGCACCATTGGGGGTCCCATGATGGGGCTTTTGGGTCCACTAGGTCTCTCATGATATTCTAGACCTAGATGAGTGGTCAATTTGGCATGGTGAGGGTTAATTGACCCTAATTAGGCTACTTTGACCAATTTAGGGTTAGGGTTGACTTTGGTCAATTTGGCCTCTTTGGTTGACCCCAATGGGTCCTTGGTGCCCTAAGGGGACCCCTAAAGGGTTAGGGATACCATGGTGGGGCCAAATGGTCAAGTTGAGGCCCTAAAGTCCAACCCTAAGCTTGGTCACTGGAAATTGCTATTTGCAGTCCAAGGCACTTTCAACCCTAATCTTGCCTAAGTCAAAGGGATTTCTACACTACCAAGGCCTTGTCATGACCTTGTCAGGACAGATTCACCTGGGGGGTCTAGCTGTCTGGGGGATGTTACATATAGTGCACGAAATCTCCAGGTAAGATAGGGGTTTCTCTCCTCTCAGGTCTCTGAAGGTGAAGGGGGGTTCAATTGGGGGTGGTGATGGTTTTAAGCTCCATTGCCATTAAAGCCCCCCTTCGGTTACATCAAGGACCGACCCCCTCTTCCTCTCCCTGCCTTAATCCCCCTCTGTAACTGATGGAAACTCCTCCTAATCGGCTGAGGAGTTGAATGGAGGCATCAATTGGGGAGGCTAAGAGGTAAATCCTCTTAATGGCCATGAATGGCCTCTTCTCTCTCCTCCAAAAATGGTGAAACCCCCATTTTCTCTCTCCTAATTGCCATGGTCGGTTTCTATACTCTCCCCTGAGCTTAGTGAGGGCCCACATGTGCTGGTTGACCACCCAATTGAGTTAGCCCAAAGAGATTGGGTTAGGTTTGAGCATTTTGACCTAAATTGGGCAATTTTGACTTTTGGTCAAATTGGTCAATTGGGGAACCCTAGGATGGGGCTTTTGGGTTCAATAGGTTCTAAATTAAGTTTAGGAACTAATGGTGGAGTCAATTTGGTCATTTGGTTCTTGGTTGACCCAATCTAGGTCGATTTGACCAAAATAGGCTAAATTGACTTTGGTCAAATTGGGCCCTAGGGTTGACTTGGTCATGGGGCTTTTTGGTCCACTAGCTCCCCTATGACATGATAGCCCTAGGGGTGAGGTCAATTTAATGTGGTGAAGGTCAATTGGGGTACTTTGAGAAGAAAGGTCATTTTGACCTAAAAAGGGTATTTTGGTCAATTTGCACCCCTGGGGGTCCCATGATGGGGCTTTTGGGTCCATTAGGTCTATAATGGTATTATAAACCTAGGAGTGTGATCAATTTGACATGGTGGGGGTTGATTGGCTCTAAATGGGCTACTTTGACCAATTTGAGTGTGTATGTTGACTTGGGTCAAATTGGTCTCTTAGGTTGACTTCAATGGGCCCTTGGTGCCCTAAGGGGACCCCTAAAGGGTTAGGGACACTAGGGTGGGGTCCAAGGGTTAGGTTGAAGCACTAGATTCCAATCCCAAGCTTGGAAGATGGGAATTGCTATTTGCAGACCAAGGTGGCTCCTTCCTCCTTTCCTAAGTTCTCAAGGTTAAAAGGCTCTTCCTATGGTTTTGTCATGGCTTAGTCATGACAAAACCAACTTAGGGGTCTAGCAGTTTGGGGGATGTTACAAATCCCAATACATAAAAATAAAAATTTCGTCCCCGAAATTCAGACAAGCCTATGGGGGTTTCTACTAGAGGAAAAACTGTAACATCCCAGAAAAGTAAGTTGTACCTGTGGTAAAAAGCTGCGGATATTTTTGCTTCATCAAGTCCAGTGGCTCCCAAGTATGTTCTTCCTGTCCATGATTCCTCCACAGGACCTTGACCAGTGGAACCTTCTTGCGCCGCAAGACTCGTAGCTCTGTGTCGTCTATCCGAACCGGCTCCAAGTGGATCGATCGATCCGTAGCTACTGGCCCCTCAGAAGTAGACACCTGCTGCTCAGGCCGAAGTAAGGCCTTCCTAAGTGAAGAGACGTGGAATACGTCATGCAGTCCCTCCAAATCCGGCGGTAGCTCCAGTCTGTAAGCCAAGGGGCCGATCCGCTCCAGGATCCTATAGGGTCCCATAAACCTAGGACTGAGCTTCTTCCGGCCACGAACCCTCGAGACTCCATGCATCGGACGTATCTTCAAGAAAACCCGGTCTCCTACCTGGAACTCCACCATACGATGACGCGCATCGTAATACTTGGCCTGCCTGCTCTGGGCCTCCAGCATCCTATCTCGAATCAACCTCACCTGGGCCTCCGTGTCCTCCACGAACTCTGAGCCAAGAGCCTTGGGGTCCTCATCCTGAATCCAAGATAACGGTGTCCTGCACCTCCGTCCATATAATGCCTCGTAAGGTGCTCTGCCTATGCTAGCCTGGTGACTGTTGTTATAAGAGAACTCGACCAACGGCAACAGTCTCTCCCAAGGCTCCCCACGGTCCAGAATGCAAAGACGCAAAAGATCTTCCAGGGTCCGATTGGTGCGTTCCGTTTGCCCGTCTGTCTGGGGGTGAAAAGCTGTACTAAAGGTCAACAGGGTGCCTAGATAGGCCTGCACCGCTCTCCACTCCCTTGACGTAAAACGTCCATCTCGGTCGGAAACTATCGTCCTTGGCACACCATGATAACGGATAAACTGCTCCACAAACCTTCGAACCAAAACTCTGACTGAATCATCCTTCCTGATCGGAATGAATCTAGCCACCTTCGTCAGCCTGTCGACAATCACCCAAATCGAGTCATTCCCCGTACGAGATCGGGGAAGACCATGAATAAAATCCATCGCTATATCGTCGAACTTCCACTCCGGCACTGGGAGTGGCCGCAATAATCCTGCGGGGTTCCGACACTCCGCCTTCACAAGCTGGCAGGTCTCGCAGTGGGTCACAAAATAAATGATATCCCTCTTCATACCCGGCCAGTACATGGTCTTCTTCAGATCTGCCGTCATCTTGGTAATGCCCGGGTGCACTGAATACTTACTGCAGTGAGCCTCTGCCATAATATCTTCCCGGATCTGACCACCTGCTGGTATATACACCCGACCTCTAAAACTCAACAGGCCGTCCTTCATCGAATAATCTTCAGCTGAGCCTTCCTCCAAGGCTCTGAATATCGGCTCCAGCTTGGCATCCTGCCTCTGCCCTTCCCTGATGCGGTCTCGAATGTCATATGTGGCACTAATCGCCGCTAGGTACTCCTTGTACAGCTCCGGATCATCTTCCGATACCAGGGAGATCTGCATATCTTCGAACATTCGCACCAACTCCATGGCCATCAGCTTAGGCTCTGCTCCTGATGTGGTAGCTCTCCTGCTCAGAGCGTCTGCTACTACGTTTGCCTTCCCTGGGTGGTAATGCATCGTATACTGGTAATCTGATAGGAACTCCACCCATCGCCTTTGTCGGATATTCAACTCCTTCTGCGTATCTACATACTTCAGATTTTTGTGATCTGAGAATATGTCGCAGTGGACCCCATAGAGGTAGTGTCGCCAGATCTTAAGAGCGAATACGACTGCTCCCATCTCCAAATCATGCACTGGGTAGTTCCGCTCGTGGTCCTTCAACTGGCGGGAGGCATAAGCTATCACGTGCCCGTTTTGCATCAGAACGGCACCCATCCCCTGATAAGATGCATCCGTATACACTTGAAATCCTTCCTTCCCCGACGGAAGGGCAAGGATGGGAGCTGAAGTAAGCCGACCCTTCAGCTCCTGGAAAGCTGTCTCGCACTGCGGCGTCCAAGTAAAAACGGCATCCTTTCTTGTCAGAGAGGTAAGCGGGAGGGCTATCTGGGAAAACCCCTGAACGAACTTCCGGTAGTAGCCGGCAAGTCCCAAGAAACTTCTTACGTCGGTGGCCGTCTTCAGCGGCGGCCAGTCCCGTACTGCCTGAACCTTTGCTGGATCTACTGCCAGGCCTGCTCCACTGATGATGTGGCCCAGGAAGGCCACCTCCTTCAACCAGAACTGGCATTTACTGAACTTAGCATATAACCGATGCTCCCGCAGCTTCCCCAAGGTTAGTGCCAAATGCTGCGCATGCTCCTCCTCCGTCCTCGAGTAGATGAGGATGTCGTCGATGAACACTATGACAAAGATGTCGAGGTAAGGCTCAAACACCCGATTCATCAAGCTCATAAATGCTGAAGGTGCATTTGTGAGCCCGAACGGCATCACCGTGAACTCGTACAATCCATACCGGCTGCTGAAAGCCGTCTTCGGGATGTCCTCCTCTTGGATCCTTAGCTGATAGTATCCCGATCTCAAATCCAGCTTCGAGAAGCAGTGGGCTCCCTCTAGCTGGTCAAAGAGCTCGTCTATCCTTGGCAGAGGGTACGTGTTCCGCACCGTCAGCCTATTCAGAGCTCTGTAATCGATGCACAGTCGGAGCGTCCCATCCTTCTTCTTCACAAATAACACCGGAGCTCCCCAAGGTGAGGAACTCGGCCTAACGAACCCGGCTTCCACCAGCTCCTGCAGCTGGCTCCGAAACTCTACCAACTCCTTCGGGGCCATCCGATAAGGAGCTTTGGACACCGGCTTGGCCCCTGGCACCAGCTGAATCTGAAAATCCTTCTCGCGGTGCGGTGGTAGCCCAGGAAGCTTCTCCGGAAAGACATCCGCAAAATCTCGAACTACCGGGATACTAGGCACTGAGTCCCTGACTTCAGTCGCCTCGAAGAGCACCTGGTAAACCTCGTCTCCCTGCAGGTGGGCCTTGACGGCCTGAATGGACGATAAAAAGAGACGAGAGGTAAGTTGAGTACCTTCGAATGCCACAACCCCGTCTTTATGCTCTAGCACGATCCGCCTTGCCGGGCAGTCAATCCTTGCCCGGTTCTCATACAACCAACTCATGCCCAGGATCAGGTCGTAATCCCTCATCTTCAGAACAGTTGCCGGGACTTCGAACAGTCTTCCCCCAATCTCCAGACTTATTAGGCATGCTAAATTTGTTAAGACCTCTGATCCGTCCGGAAATCTCACTCTCCTATAGTCGCTTTTGAGGTGCTTGACTTGGTCTAGGTCTTCGATAAACTTGGCCGAGACGAACGAGTGCGAGGCACCCGTATCGAACAAGGCCAAAGCAGGTTTGCCGAAAATGGAAACTAAACCTGAAGGGTTTGACGATTGGTTCAACGCTAAGGTAAAGCTGAAACTTTCAAAACATTAACTATTTAAAAATTTAAAAGCGACAAATACCTGCGATAACCCTTGCCGGGTCCCTGGGCCTGGCCAAATCTAAGGCATAAGCCTGCTCCCTGTAGTGCCTCCGATCGTCACCCTGAAATCCACGGCCTCGACCACGTCCTCGGCCTCCGGGATGCTGACCCCGAGGTGCTGCCTGAGGTGCTGGAAGAGCATTCCTCTGGGGGCAGTTCCTCTTGATGTGGCCGACCTGGTGGCAGTGGTAGCATTCCGGAGGTTGCCCACCTCCTCCAATCCTTGGCATTTCCCTCATCTGCAGAGGCTGAGGAGTCAAAACTACCGGCTCCCTTTGTTCCTGCCTCTCCCCCTGACGGGGTCGGACCTCCGTCCTTCCTTCTCCAGCGTCTCTGTTTCTCGGCTGATCTCTCCTGCCATTTCTTCCCTGGTCCTCCATGGGTCTCTTCCTCCCACGAACAACTTGCTGGTCTCCTTCCAGCTTCTTCGCCATCTCCAGAATCCTGGACATACATCCGTCGGAGACAAAAAGGAGGGCCTGCCTCAACTCGTCACGGAGGCCCTTATAGAATCTCTTAGCATATCCCGCATCGTCCAGTTGGTAGGATACCGCAAACCGGGACAGGTGGGTGAACTCCTGATGGTACTCCAGCACTGATCTACTCCCCTGCCGCAACTGCAGAAATCTATCTTCCAAGTCATCTCTTGCCGACTGCGGCACAAAAATGCTCCAACAACGCCGCTTTGAAATCATCCCAAGCAACATCTGCTGCCTCTAATCCCGGATACGATGTAGCCAGGAACCTCTTCCACCACCTCTTAGCATGGGATTCCAGGCATGAAACCACCAGGGGCACCTCCATGTCTGCCGGGCACCGGATTCCTGACAACATCTCCTCCATGATGTCTACCCATTCTTCGGTCCTCACAACAGTCTCCGTCCCGATGAATGCTGGTGGGGAGAGACCCCGAAAGATGCTCAGCCAGTTGGCTCCAGGGTTTTGCTGAGGAGCCGGTGCCTGCTGTGCTCTGAATGTCTCCAAAATGGCAGTCAGAGTCTGCCCCAACTCCGTCTGCTGGAACGGGGTAGGAGCCGGTGGTGGTGGAACGACGTTCGGAGTCGGCGGGACTCCATGCTGCGGTGAAGGCTCCGTTGCCGGCTACACAAGAAAGATTGCACTTATAAGGGTCTTAGCTAAAGGGAAGGAAAATTTCAGTTATAAGTGGAATTTTACATGTGATTTCCCTTATGGGCACACCATTGCTTCCGCTGCTAGTTTGTCCGCAAACTAAGCTCGCGCGGGGTGGCCCAGGGTTTGTGGACTTCTTTTCCTTGGATCGATGTTTGCCTCTGATACCACTTGTAAGACCCCATTTTTTTTTTTGCAAAAACCACCGGGTCTTAGGCCCAGAACCGCCGTTTTGCGGTGACACCTTCGCTCGGGAAGGTCGTCACTACAAAACGCCGATCCTGCCGGCCAAAATCGATCACAAGAAAAGTAAGCTAACATGAATAAAGCAAGCAAAACATGTCCACATCACATATATAAATAAATCATCAAAAGATGTCCACAACCATAACTGAAAGAAAGGAAGACACGATAACTAGGGCCTTGCCCAATACATCAGAGCCTCACTACATGGATCACTCGCGGAAGTAAAAATAACTAAATCAACACTCACGGATCCTGTCATCTGAGCTCCTGAGCTAGACTGCCCCGCCTCCATTTGCACCGGCCTCTGGTGCTGCTCCGTCGCCGCGGTCTCCTAAAATGATAAGGTCCACCGACCGTCAGTCATAAAGACTCAGCCAATTCCCCACCCCTCCCCCCAGGGCTCCTAGGCACCGGATGGGAAGGAGGAAGCGGAGGACAAACAAGGGGTAGAAGCAAATACAGGTGACAAGGGGATATCTACTCTACACAGGTGATATATATATATATAAATGAAACAAAATAGAAACAGCAGGGTAAAGTAAAGGTAAAGCAGTAATGAGTAAATGTAGAGGCAAGTAAGTGTTATAAAATAAACCATTGATTTATAGGAATGCTCATACAAACCTATAGACCAAGGGGTCGTTTAGCAGGGCCTATCGTATAAAAAGTCCCATACCAATTTATACGATAGGTGTCAGGGGTTGAATGCAATGATTATGCTATGTCATGCAAGTATGTGATTATGCGGTGATCAAACAAGTGCAACTCACCCACTACGACTCTATGCGCATAGACCTTTAGTTCCCTCTTTTTGGAGCGAGCTAGACTCCTCAGGATACTCCCGTAGTGGCAAACGGAAGCGGTGGGTTGGGCCTCGCCCACCTCTAGGTTGGTATATGCACTACCCGACCTAGACCTATCGTACGCCTCCACAAAACCCGCAGAGCGTCTGCGTACTCTTACTGACTGGACCGCCAGACTTTTATGGCTAAGTGTAAATACCACACTTGCCGAGCCCAAGTGTTAACGTCGGTGCAACGACCGCCAACACGAAGGACCCACCACCTTATGCACATGCAATTATCTTCCAACAATACCGAGCTACAAGCTCCACGGGCTAACCCGCCCGTTACCAATAAACATCTCAGAAACAAAAGATCACCGGACTAAACCGGCTAGACTTCCACAAGCACACTCTCAGAGTGACTTTCCTACCTTAGAAACTCAGGTGCTAAAAGATGCTAACAAGAAAAGACGATCTTTCGTCAATTCCCGGACGACCTAGCCGAGGGTGGCACCCCACCACCCTAAGGCTTACCAAACCCCAACTTCTCTAGAGGCCCATACATAATACAAGGCTACCACCCATCCTTCATCACTTCAGACCCTAGACAACCAGATTGACCTCTAACCCCAAAAGTTGTCAAATTGCTAAACGCAGACCACCCTTAACGTTTTGATGCTCATGAAGAGAGGTACACTAAATATCCAACTTCTTGACCCAAGGGATTTACTGGGGACCCATACTACCTACCTCAGATCAAATCTAGGGTTTCATAATTTCCCATTAATAATTGCATTTTAAATAATTTTCCAAATGGCCATATTACTAAGGTTTGAACTACAAGTATATTTTTCTGACCTCCAATGCCCACTCCAATTTATTCATAATTCAAGGGTACCTAATAAACAGTATATATAAAGTTTTAGGGAAAACCAGCAAGATTTATTATTTTTAGAAATTCCAAAACACAATTATTTCCAATAATTTCCAAAGGAGGTACCCTCATATGAACTCCAATCCTTGTGCAAATTAACACAGTGGTGCTTATTAATAAAATGTTTAATCCTACAGAGTTTGACCATGCTGTTCAGAGGGTATGTTTGTAATTCCATCCAAGGATATATTTGCAATTTCTTTCAAAATGAACTAGAGGTACCAAATATATTGATCTATAAATTATGAGAAAATTGCAGAGGTTATATATTGTTATGAAAAGACATCCAGCAAAGTTACATGCAATTACAGTAATTTATCATCACAAATTTAACCAACCCAAAAATTGCCAACAATGAGGAATATTACAATTTGGACCTCCAAGGGTTAACTCATGATCTAACCAATTCTTCCAGAGATATATGACATAAAAACCATGATTATGACAGAAGATGGTAAATTGATAAATACTATTTCTCCCTAAAACCTCAAACCCTAAATAATTACAAATCTACCCTAGGGTTTATTACTTATGATTGGCAACTCCAAATCCCTCCAAACTCCTACAGTAGCATTCTCTGGTCACTAAGGCCATCTACCCAAAATTTCAAGTCAAGACACTGAGGTTTGACCCCTCTTCCTTTATTAACCTCTAATTGCACCCCATTAGGGTTTAGCCTAGGGTTAGGGTCTAACCTTCTCCAACAGCTCTAGTAAGAACTCCAGAGATTCATAACCTCAAAAACAAGTGGGTGACAGAAGATGGTGATTCCCTAAGTGTTATTTCTTCCTAGAACCCCAAATTCCAATTATTTACAAAAATACCCAAGGATTTATTACCTAGGTTAGACAACTCCAAATCTCTTCAAACTCACAAGGGAGTCTTCTCTGATCACTAAGACCTACCCACCAAAACTTTAGGTCAAACCACTAGGGTTTGACCCTACTCCCTTCATTGACCCCTATTTGCACCCCATTAGGGTTTATCCTAGGGTTAGGGTCTAAACCTATCCAAATCCTCCCAAACCTCTTGTGAGGGTATCATATCACTTATAAAAGTCAGAGGAGTCCAACACACCCCTATCCAAGGACAAACTCCCCTATGTCCTTCACAACCCCAAATTCCTCCCCATAGGGATCAACCCTATGACCTTGAGCAAAACAACTCCAATGCTCCCCAAACTCCTCATGGGGTCTCAACTTCATCCCACTGACCTTCCTAAAGAGTCACAAGACTCAAAGAACCTAATTGGTCAATGGACCATAACTTGGCTAAATGCACCCCAAAGTGCTCCAACCCTAAGTCCTAGGGCAAACCCACTCCCCAAGACTCCATAACACTCTTGGAGGTGATTTGGGTGGGGTTAGGGCAGTGGACATAATACCACTCCACTAGGAGGTGGTTTGGCTTTGAGAAGCCCTAAGTGTCCCCTTAGTACAATTTTCCCCTTAAAGGGCAAAACTTGGGCCCAAAGATTACCTAGTCAAAAGATCTCCAAATGAGATGAAATTTTAACCAGGGGTTTATCATGACCCTAATGGTACCCCACCAAAATTTGGTGGAGATTGGAGGTCATTTGGCCCTCCAATTAATTTGTGTAAGGATTATTAAATTTCCACAAAAACTTTAGGAAAAGTAACTCCTAAAAATCTGATACTCAAACCTAACCTAGGTATAGGACATATGGATGCTTAGCCAAAATATCAACTACATCAGATTAGCCATTTAAGAGATATACTAATTTTAAGGTCTGGTTTGAGTTCTGACCAGCCTCACTAGAATGAGTGCTGTGGGTCCAATACTTAACCAAATAGCCTGATTCCACTCCCATTAGAAAGTAGACACCAAGGCCTACAAAAGTTATCTCTGAGCATTTTTCGAGTTATGGCCCCTAAGGGCCTTAAAATCGGGTCACAAAATCTGTCAAAATGTGTGACAGATAATCAAATTAAATGAAATAATCATTTCATGCCTGCGAATAGCAAAAGGCGGCCAATCGGACGGCTCACAGCCTTCGTCCCCGATGAGCCAACGGCCAGGATTTGCTGCGCCTGGGCCGACTTGATCTTGGATTTCCCGGCCACCTGAGCGCCGCCCCGGCCGACCAACGCCGCCACCACCTCCGTTGAGGTGGGGGCCGGCGATGAGCGGTGTTTGATCGGCCGGAGGTGGCCGGAATCGTGTTCTGTAGGAGGATGCCCAACCCGATCAACGGGGGGCAAGGTCGGCTTGATTCCCGGCCAATTGGCCACGGATCGAGCCGCCGTCGATTTAGATCTAACCCTTAGAGTTCAGGGAGGAGAACGGGACCTGTTGGAGGGCTTGCCGTCGGGTCAATCTTGAGTACACCATGGGAGCCGCCGTCGGTTGAGAAGCCATGCCGATTCCCTCCTATAGTGCACGAAATCTCCAGGTAAGATAGGGGTTTCTCTCCTCTCAGGTCTCTGAAGGTGAAGGGGGGTTCAATTGGGGGTGGTGATGGTTTTAAGCTCCATTGCCATTAAAGCCCCCCTTCGGTTACATCAAGGACCGACCCCCTCTTCCTCTCCCTGCCTTAATCCCCCTCTGTAACTGATGGAAACTCCTCCTAATCGGCTGAGGAGTTGAATGGAGGCATCAATTGGGGAGGCTAAGAGGTAAATCCTCTTAATGGCCATGAATGGCCTCTTCTCTCTCCTCCAAAAATGGTGAAACCCCCATTTTCTCTCTCCTAATTGCCATGGTCGGTTTCTATACTCTCCCCTGAGCTTAGTGAGGGCCCACATGGGCTGGTTGACCACCCAATTGAGTTAGCCCAAAGAGATTGGGTTAGGTTTGAGCATTTTGACCTAAATTGGGCAATTTTGACTTTTGGTCAAATTGGTCAATTGGGGAACCCTAGGATGGGGCTTTTGGGTTCAATAGGTTCTAAATTAAGTTTAGGAACTAATGGTGGAGTCAATTTGGTCATTTGGTTCTTGGTTGACCCAATCTAGGTCGATTTGACCAAAATAGGCTAAATTGACTTTGGTCAAATTGGGCCCTAGGGTTGACTTGGTCATGGGGCTTTTTGGTCCACTAGCTCCCCTATGACATGATAGCCCTAGGGGTGAGGTCAATTTAATGTGGTGAAGGTCAATTGGGGTACTTTGAGAAGAAAGGTCATTTTGACCTAAAAAGGGTATTTTGGTCAATTTGCACCCCTGGGGGTCCCATGATGGGGCTTTTGGGTCCATTAGGTCTATAATGGTATTATAAACCTAGGAGTGTGATCAATTTGACATGGTGGGGGTTGATTGGCTCTAAATGGGCTACTTTGACCAATTTGAGTGTGTATGTTGACTTGGGTCAAATTGGTCTCTTAGGTTGACTTCAATGGGCCCTTGGTGCCCTAAGGGGACCCCTAAAGGGTTAGGGACACTAGGGTGGGGTCCAAGGGTTAGGTTGAAGCACTAGATTCCAATCCCAAGCTTGGAAGTTGGGAATTGCTATTTGCAGACCAAGGTGGCTCCTTCCTCCTTTCCTAAGTTCTCAAGGTTAAAAGGCTCTTCCTATGGTTTTGTCATGGCTTAGTCATGACAAAACCAACTTAGGGGTCTAGCAGTTTGGGGGATGTTACATAAAGTGGTTAAAACTTGTATTAAAGATGAAATTGCCCTTGTATATCTATAGTTTGGCTTGGCATGGATGTATGTACTCATTGTGAATGTGTATATGTTATTGCGCACTCAAAGTTATATAGATTTATGTTATTGATATTATGATCGATTGTGGCGGACTACGGGCCGTTACAATTGTAGGGATTCAGAAAAACGAGAAAACGAGCGAAGGTTTGAATGCATGAAAAAGTAAATAACATAATTTTTGATATTGTGTCCTATTTTCGAGGACGAAAATTCCTATAAGAGGGGAAGAGTTTGTAACGACCCAAAAAACGTGAAGTGACCTAAATGGGTAATAAGGTTTCACGAATAAAAATATGTCCCATATGATGAAAAAGAAAACAGTGTTGATATTTTCAAACGCAACGTATTTTGATTTTGAGTTATTTGCTTCGTATTAAAATATGACAATATATCACACATTTTGGATTGGTTTGGTTGGGTATAATGGTTAGTTTATTTGCCTTGTAATGTAAGCATAAAAGATGTGCTCATTGGGGGTGCTAACAGAAGGAATTTGTAAAGTGGGTATGGTAAGAACTGATATGGGGTAATTGGCATTAGTGTGCTAATAGAAGAATTTGATGTAAGGGGTGTGCGATTAGGCAGCTTGGTGTGCCAATAAGGCAAATGGCTGTATGAAGAGAACTTAAACCCAGTTTGGTTGAGCGGTGGAAAAAATGTGTGGACCGGCTTTTTAGGGCATAACCGAGCTTCCCATTCTTATGAAAATCACGCACCCACCGTTTGGCCCTCTCTCCAGTTCTTGCCGCTCTCGCCTAGGGCTCGCAGAAGACGCGCGATTCCTCCTCTCTTCCTCCTCTATCTTCCTTCTGAATTGGATTTCGAAGGGAGAAAGCCCTCCGTTTTCGTTGGCCCTCTACTGTAAGTCCTGCTTTTTCATGGTTAGATGTTTCAGTAATTAAAACTATAAATCAAGGAGTTTTTCTTTATGGTCGGCTGATATGCTATGGGGCTTGGGATCTCTTCCTTTTCTATCCTATGGATTTCAGCTATAGCTAAGGTTTTACTTTGCTTCATGCCTTAATTATGTTCTTTCTAGTATGAGCTCATATCATGGGGTTTAACTTGTGAGAGCTTACATATGTAATGGGGATTTCTACTGTTATAACTCGGCAGTTGTTGCTCCTCCTTCATGTTATAATTGCTTAATTGTTAAGAGTTTTAGGCTTTGGCTTTTCTTTATGATCGACTGTTGTTAAGACCGGCTGTTTGAAAGGACTTTTCTGTTCATGCTTTGGTGGTCAAACAGGGGGATTCATGTTTGTATTGCTATCAGCTTCATGTCTAAAGGGAATTCTTCTTATTGTTAATTGTCAGTGACATGGTTATTGGGGGAATTTTTCCTAACTTTTAACTGCTAGTACTCCTGATGGCTGGCTGCTACTTGTTATCATATTCATTTAGAGTATGGTTGCTTGAGTTAAAGGATAGAGCATGTGGGGGAAATTTAGAGTATGTTGGGCTTGCTTTAATTCCTGATCGACTTCTGTTATTTTATACAGTGCGTATAGATTGGGTATAAATTGGTTCAAACAGTGGGTTATATCATTGAATTGAACTTGCTTTTTTTATGGTTATGCACAATAGAGGACTGTTGAGTAAATTCCAAATGATGTAATCATAGTAGTCCATATGATAACTATAGTGAGGTGCAACCCCGATATTAATGCCCTAAATGATATGATGCGATACAGATACCGCGAAGGATGGCACCTCCATATAGGCATGACAATGACTTGAATTACTGATGGTGAGAGCTACCTGTTTCATTTAAGCTTTATGGCTTTACTTTCTTTTTACATACGCACTCTTATTATACTGAATGTTAAATGCATAGTTGATATCAGTGATAATTAATGTCGCTATATTGTTTGGCCTTGATAAAGGCAAACATGCGAATTAATTCTGAGGAGATTAATAAATATGAATAACTCATTATTATGTAAACGTGTCGACACGAGGTTATATTACGGGCGACTTGTAATGCATGCACATGAATGACCCTTCGGGGTAAAGGACCCTTCGGGGTAAAGGACCCTTCGGGGTAAAGGACCCTTCGGGGTAAAGGAAAAAGGATTCGAATCGCCCCTAATATTACCTAAGGAATGACGAAAGATTCATAGAAATACTGAAATGTAAAGGTTACACGAATACATTGAAACATGAAATACGGAATCATAAAAATACTGAATGATACACATGAAAAGTGATATGAATGTTAATGTTTCATAGCTGCTTATACTGTTCATGATTACCGCCATGTTTCTACAGTTATTATAATCTTTCACAGATACTAATACATAGAAATACCGATATACATTGATTTACTGATATACTGCTACATTGATATACTGATACATGGATTTATTTCTTTCACGGATACACTGCTTTAATGTTACACTGTTACATGATATGGTTATGATCATATACTGCTCATATTGTTTTATTGGTACTAACATGTTCATATAGTTATATGCTTCATAAGTTCACTACGGATACAAGAAAGGGTTAGTATGAAAATTATGTTATGCTATATGTAAATTTTTCCTATTTAAATACATCAATGAAAGAGGTATATCCTCACTTAGTCATATTTATATGACTAAGCCCGTCGTCATATTTTGTAGGTAACGGACGTGACCTCTGATACGCACAACCAAAATGAATTGAGTATGATAGGACAGAAAAGATACGGGCACAATAATTCAAGGTATGAAAGTAAATTTATTATTATGTGTTTTTATTTTGTATTCACTAGCCACACTTCAACCTGGGACATCATTTTATTAAAATAGCTTAGATACAGAATTATGTGGGGTCTAAAATGGGGGCCTCACACCTTACCTATTGTAACTTGGCAGGGACCGACCGCCAAAGGGGCAGTCCCTTGGCGATGGCAGGCGGAGGTCTGACGACCTTACCTATTGTAGCTTGGCAGAGACTAACCGCTAAAGGGGCAGGCCCTTGGCGATGCCAGGCGAAGGTCTGACGATCTTACCTGTTGTAACTTGGCAGGGACCGACCGCCAAAGGGGCAGGCCCTTGGCGATGCCAGGCGGAGGTCTGGAGACCTTACCTATTATAACTTGGCAGGGACCGACCGCCAAAGGGGCAGGCCCTTGGCGATGGAAGACGGAGGTCTGACGACCTTATCTATTGTAATTTGGCAGGGGCAGACCCTTGGCGATGGCAGGCAGAGGTCTGGCGACCTTACCTATTGTAACTATGCTATCTGTAACATATAAAGTTAATGAAGTCAGAAAAGTAATTCACGGAAACAATGTGCGGAAGTTCAATTACACATTTTTATGGAATATTGATAAAGCTGACATGGCGAAGAGGAGGCGTGAGTACAACTCGGTAAATGGGGAGGGAGCTTTCTCCTGGTGTGATTACTTTTAGGGGTTGCCCCATAGTCTTTCCTGGCAAGCGAGCGACCAATCCCTCGCTGGTCCGAGTGGCGTCAACCGATTTGATGTTTTACTTTGCAAGAACCTTCTCAGAATCCCTTGTCGAATAAGACGCTCGATTTCCTTCTTTAACTTGGTACAATCTTCTGTATCGCGTCCACGTCCGTGGTGGAACTCACAGTGCTGTGATTGGTCTCCTTTGTTTGGAGCGATTGGCTTGGGCATATGATGCGTCACCTTATCTTGGATTGTGTAAAGTATGTTGGCCCTAGAAGTGTTGAGAGAAGTGTGGTTCTGATATTGGTGATGCCCCCAGCTTGGCAGGGGTTGTCACGGGGTCTGTCATTCCTCTTCGGTATCGTTGGTGGGTCTTGTTCTCTTTTTCTTTTTTGACTGCCTTCAAATTGTTGTTGATGTACTTCGATTGCTTCGTCGGCGGCGATCTGGGCGTTGATCTGTTGAACGAGATCATGGTAGCTGGGTATAGTCTCGTGTATTAATGCGGAGTAAAAGCCACCAGGACGGAGCCCTCCGAGGAGAAACCCACGCATGAGCTCCGGTTTCACCCCAGGGATTTGTCGTGCCTCTACGGTGAAACGGCGGAAGAAATCTTTAAAGGTTTCTCCTTTGATTTGACGGATCCCGGACAGGTGGGAGGGATCTTTGATTATCCGGCGGCTAGCGATAAACTGGTCCTTGAACTGCTGAGTCAGTTCTGCGAAATCCTTGATTTCTTCCTCCTTCAGGGATAAGAACCAGGTGCGAGCCTGTCCTTTTAAAGTCGCCGGGAATGCCTGACACAACAATGGATCTAGGGCATTACAGAGTTGCATCATGATCGCGAAGTGTCTGACGTGCTCTGATGGGTCGCTCGTTCCGTCGTATGTCTCAATCTTTGAGAGCTTGAAGCCGAGGGGGATTTGATGTGCCAGAACCTCAGGTGCGAACGGTGAGAGAAGGTAGAGAGGGGCCAAAGCGACACGCTGTCTTGCTCGTTTGTGCTCTTCAAAAATTATGTCACGAATTTCTTCACGTGTGAGCCTCCCATCTGCAGGCTCATGGCCTGCCGCTTCAATGCGGTTATGGTGATACTGAGCTTCAGGTCCTCCGTCAGGACTGGCCCCGCGGCCTTGGACAATCGAGCTGGGGTGCTCTCCTTCAGGTTTGTTGATGACCGAGTGGAGGGGAGCTAGATCGGCATGCCCTTCCGGGAATTGATCCTTCACTGGTGCGGACGGCTCTTCCTGCCATAATCTCTAGTCACGAGTACCGTTGTGCAGTGGGTACTGTCTTCAGAGTCTTCTTCAAGAATTTGGGGAACTCTTTCCCACAGACGGCGCCAAACTATTGCGGTCCACTCAAGGCTCTGGTAGATCGGACTAAATTGGACCGTCTTAGCCTGAGAGCGTTTGAGCGCGCAAACAGCCACAGAAAAAGAGAAAGCTGACAAGATAATTTTTTAACGTGGAAAATCCGTCAACTGGGTGAAAAATCACGCGGTCGGATCTATGCCGGCCGAAACCTCCACTATTTGTTGGTTGTTGTACATAGCTGTTTTAAAGAACTCGAGGGCGACAGACCGTCTCTCGTTACAATTGTTGAGAGAGAGAGAGATGCTCGAAGGGTGATAAGCCACCGCTCACGTAGCTAAGACTTTTGTCTACTGTAACATCCCCCAGACAGCTAGACCCCTAAGTTGGTTTTGTTATGACAAAACCATAGGAAGGGCCCAAGGCCATGTGAATTGAGGTGAGAAGAAGAAAATCACCTTGGTCTGCAAATAACAATTTCTAGTGACCAAGCTTAGGGTTGGACTTTATGGTCTCAACTTGACCATTTGGCCCCACCACAGTATCCCTAACCCTTTAGGGGTCCCCTTAGGGCACCAAGGGCCCATTGGGGTCAACCAAAGAGGCCAAATTGACCAAAGTCAACCCTAACCCTAAATTGGTCAAAGTAGCCCATTTAGATCCAATTAACCTTCACCATGACAAATTGATCACTCATCTAGGTCTAGAATACCATAAGAGACCTATTAGACCTAAAAGCCCCATCATGGGACCCCCAGTAGTGCAAATTGACCAAAATGCCCCTTTTAGGTCAAAATGGCAATTCTTCACTAAGTGCCCTAATTGACCATCACCATGTTAAATTGACCCTACCCTTAGGGTTATCATATCATAGGGGACCCAGTGGACCAAAAAGCCCCATGACTGGGTCAACCCTAGGGCTCAATTTGACCAAAGTCAACTTAGCCTGTTTTAGTCAAATCAGCTTAAATTGGGTCAACCAAGGCTCATGTGACCAAATTGACCCCACCAGTAGTTTCTAAACCTAATTTGGAATCCAATGGACCCAAAAGCCCCATTCTAGGGTCACCCAATTGGTCAATTTGACCAAAAGTCAAACTTGCCCAAATTAGGTCAAATCTCTTGAACCTAGCCCAATCCCTTTGGGCTAAGCCCAAATTGACCACTTAACCAACACCCTTGATTGATAATTAACCCAGGAGAGAGAGAGAAATCGACCATGATGAGTAGGAGAGAGAAAAACCCAATTTTGGAGGAGAGAGAAGGTGGTGTTCATGGCCATTAAGAGGATACACCCCTTGGAACCCCCATTGATGGCTCCTTTCATCTCCCCTGATGAATGTGGAGGGAATTCCAGGAGTTTCCTGGAGGAATTGAAGGGTAGGGGGACTGTTTGTGTGGCCGACCATAGGAATACCAAAAGCCCATTAATGGCTTTTGGAGTTAGAGCCCTCCTCACATTAAATTGGCCCTCCCATCAGCTTCATAAGGGAGAGAGGAGTGAAACCCCTCTCCTCCCCGATTAATTTGAGCCCTCTGTGCAGAAGTTAGGCGTGAACCTCAAGCTTGTCGGCCACCCATGGTGAACCAAGGATTGGAGCAGCAAACCGACCCTAAACAGGTCCGATCCCCCTCCTCCTTATTCGTGCATAGATCTAGGGTTGTTAGTTGGAGAAATCGGGCTCGAAACGAGCCCGATTTGGAGAAAAATCTCCTTGAATTTCCGTCGGTTTTGACCCTTACGGGTCACCGGAATCCGCCCCCCTCCGGCGGCTTTCCACCGCCAAACGTCGGCCACCACCTCGACGAAGGTGGTGGCGGTGGTGGTTGGCCGGGGAGGTGGCCGGATGGCCGGCAAAATGGCTGGGAAATGTGCCCAGGCGCGATTCATCCTGTCCGTCGGCTGGAGGTTGAAGACAATCTCCCAGCCGTCGGATGAGCCTTTAAGATCTGTGCTAGATCTCCTTTTTTTCATACTATTTAATTCATTTTTCTTGTATAAAATCAACAGAAGTTAGTTTTAATTTTTAAAAATAGTTAGACCCCTCTACAGAAAAAGTACCAAACATGAAAGTTGTAGGCCTTGACCCTTAGAATCATACAAAATTGACCTCACCCAATTTGGAGCCATGGTTTGACCTCAGCATCCATTCTAGTGCAAAGTTTGACTGAACTTTGAAAGGGTTCCCACACCAAACCACTAGTCCAAATGACTTGAAATTTGGACTGGTAGTGAGTCAAACCTAGGGTTATATCATATCCAAAAATGAGAATTTTTAGAGAACTTTTCCCTAAAGTTTTTGTAGAAATTTAATAATCCTTGCATAAATTATTTGGAGGGTCAAATCACCTCCAATCACCACCAAATTTTGGTGGGGTGTTTTTAGGGTCATGATAAACCCCTGGTTAAACTCTCAACTCATTTGGAGTTCATTTGGTTAGGTAATCATTAGGCCAAAGATTTGTCCATTAGGGGGAAATTTGTGAATAAGGGCTATTTGAGATTTTTCATTGTCAAACCACCTCCTATTGGAGTGGGGTTTTGGCCACTGCCCTAATATCACCCAAATCACCTCTAAGAGAGTTATGGGACCATGGGGAGTTGGATTGCCCTAGGTCATGGGTTTGGAGCACCTTGGGGTGCATTTAGCCAAGTAGAGACCCATTGGTCAAATGGGCCCATAGAGACTTGAGTCTTCTTGGGAAGGTTAGTGGGGTCAATTTGAGACCCCATGAGGAAGATTTGTGAGCATTAGAGTTGATTTGCTCAAGGCCATAAGGTTGATCCCTATGGAGTGGAATTTGGGGATGTGAAGGACATAGGGGAGTTTGTCCTTGGAGAGGGGTGTATTGGATTCCCCTGAGTCCTATAAGTGATGTGACACTCTCACAAGAAGTTTAGGTGGATTTGGAGAGGTTTTGACCCTAACCCTAGGTTAAACCCTAAAGGGGTGCAATTAGAGGCCAATGAAGGAAGAGGGGTCAAACCTTAATGGTTTGACTTGAAATTTTGGGGAGACGATCTTGGTGACCAGAGAATGCTTCTGTGAGAAATTGGTGGGGTTTGGAGTTGCCAAACCTAGGTAATAAATCCTTGGGTAGATTTGTAAATATTTAGGGTTTTGGGATTTAGGAAGAATTAATACTTAATGATTAACCATCTTCTGTCACCAACTTAGTTTTGATGTTATTAATCTCTGGAGATTCTATTAGAACCATTGGAAGACTTTTGGAGGTCCAAATTGTAATTAGTCATATTGTTGGCAATTATTGGGATGATTAATTGTAGGGTGATAGTTTTCTGTAATTTCATGAAACTTTGCTGGATGTCATTGCATACCATTATGAACCCCCAGTAATTTTCTCATAATTTTTGGATTGATATGTTTGGTACTCTTAGTTCAATTTGGAATTAATTACAAATAAGTCCTTGGTGGAAATTACAAATGTAACCTCTATGGAATATGGTCAAATCTTGTAGGGCTTAATATTTTAGTATGAGTCACCTCTATATAAATTTACATAAGGTTTGGAGATCATATGAGGGTACCTCCTTTGGAATTTATTGGAAATAAATGGGTTTTGGAATTTTTAATAATAGTAGATCTTGCTGGAATTCCCTACAAATTCATATCTACTGATTATTAGGTACCCTTGATTTATGTAAAATGTTGGGTAGGCATTGAAAGTCAGAAGAGTGCACTTGTAGTTCAAACCTTAGAAAGTTGTATTTTTGGAAAATTATTTTAAATATTAATAATGTTGGGAAAATTGTGAGACTCTGGAATTGACCTTAAATAAGTAGCATGGACCCCCAGCAAATCCATTGGGTCATGGAATTGATTATTTAAGGTACCTCCCTTCATGAGCATCAAAACGTTAAGGGTGGTCTGCGTTTAGCAAATTGGCAGTTTCTGAGTTATAGGCCAAATTGGGGTACATTGGTTGGAGATGTGCGAGTTAATGGTGATCTTATGGCTATGTGAGGACCCCTGGAGGTAATTAGGGTTTGTTGAGTCCTAGGGTGGTGGGGTGCCACCCTTGGGGTGGATTATCTGGGGATTGACGAAAGTTCGTCTTTTCCCCTTTAGTGTCTTAAAGCACTTAGGTTTAAGTCAGGTAAAAAGTATTAAGAGGGTTTTCTTATGGGTAGATACCAATAATATTAAGTGTCTTGGGAATGGGAACTTTGTGGTGTCATCCCATTGTAGTTCCTAGTACCGTAGCGAGCCCCTCACAGGGTAACCCTCGGGAAGTCCAAGACTAACCCTAAGTTGTGGGAGTAGGACGTTGTACAAGATTAACTAATAACACTCTCACCTACACCCCGTGGTTTCAGGAGTTTGGTCGGTTTGGTGCTACGAGCAGTAGGCTCGGTGGTTGTAAAAGCGGATTGCTAAGACCGGTGAGCTTGTGACTCAGTGATGTTTGATGGCGGGCAGGTTAGCCCGGGGAGCTTATGACTCGGAGATAGGAAGTAAATCATGTTGCATGTACACTGAAGGTGGTGGGTCTTCGGTATTGGACGATCGTTCACACCGACGTCAATACGTTGACTCGGCAAGTGTGGTTTTACATTTAGCCTTGAAAGTCTGGCGGTCCAGTCAGCAAGAGTACGCAGACGCTCCACGGGTTTTGTGGAGGCGTACGATAGGTCTAGGTTAGGTAGTGTGAATACCAACCTAGAGGTGGGCGAGGCCCAACCCACCGCTTCCGTTTGCCACTACGGGAGTATCCTGGGAGTCTAGCTCGCTCCAAAAAGGGGGAACTAAAGGTCTATGCGCATATTGTCGTAATGAGTGAGTTGCACTTGTGTGAACATAGCATAACATCATACTTTGCATGACATAGCATAAACATTGCATTCAACCTACCCCTAACGTATAAGTCGGTTATGGGACTTCTTATACGGTAGGCCCTGCTAAACGACCCCTTGATCTATAGGTTTGTATGGGCATTCCTATAAATCAATGGTTACTTTTTATATGACTTCACTTACCATTATGTATACTGCTTACTGTTCTTTACATGCACTTTACTCTGCCTTACTCGTATTAGCTTTCATCATTTACTCTACAATACCTTGTTACCGTACTTACTTTAGGATATTTGTCACCTACTTGTTTCCACTCTGCCTTTGGTCCTCCTTTTCACTCCTCCCCGCTCGGTGCCTAGGAGCCATGGGTTTAGGGGCGGGGGATTGTTGACTGAGTCTAGTTTGACTGACGGTCGTTTGACCACCATATTTTAGGCGTACCAAATGGGAGAGAAACAGGTGCAGCAGGATCCGACAGGGTGGGCCCCACGGCCATGCTACCATTGTCACCAGCCGGGACATACTCGGGTCAGATGTCCCATGATGAGTGGAACCCCACCAGCTCAGCGACCAGGAGGCCGAAGGCGAAGACGTAGATGTGGTTTGCAAGGCAGCGATCGCAGGCCAAAAGAGAAGTAGCATCCAGTGTTGCAGCACCAGTGGAGTACAGAGTCTGCAGAGATGGGTCAGACTAGTCTGAGTACTCCGGTTTCAGTGTCGGTGACGATTAGCTTTAGTTTTACCTAGGAGTTAGCTTCCGCGAGTGATCTTTTAGTGAGGAGATGATGTACAAAGCAAGAGCCCATTTATTATTGTACCCCATTGTAATCATTTATTCAGTTATATCATGTGGACATTTATATTTCATGTTGATTCTGTGGACTTGTCTTCTTTAATGTAACTTTTCTTGGTGATCGATTTGGCCGGCAGAATCGGCGTTTTGTGGTGGCGACCTTCCCGAGTGTAGGTGTCACCGCAAAACGGCGGTTCTGGGCCTAAGACCCGGTGGTTTTTGCAAAAAAAAAAATGGGGTCTTACAAGTGGTATCAGAGGAAACCTCGATCCGAAGAAAAGAAGTCCACAAACCCTGGGCCACCCCGCGCGAGTTTATTTTGAGGACAAACTAAGCAGCGGAAGCAGTGGTGTGCCCATATGAGGAAATCACATGAAAAAGTCCACTTTTAACTGAATCTTCTTAGTTATTTTCCCTACGAGCGTCAAGTTTTCTTTTGTAGCCTGCGGCGAACCCTGCCCCCAGCAGGGAATACCTCCGGCTACAAGGATCTCTTTAGATAGTCTTTTAGTCAATGAGTTAGACTCAACCCCACTAGGACACGTGACTTACTTTGACAATTCATACCATGACCTAGTCTGAAATAGACCGTAAGTATAACTTTTGGTGAAGGTACGAGGATACCCAAAAGAGGCTAGAGAAAGAGAGATTGACACATGAGCAGAATGGTGTGAGACTTGTAGACTCAATCCTCGTATCCGTGACGTGATTACATTAAGACAACCACCGTGGCAAACACCGAGGGTCGGATAAAAATTGAAGTCCAGAAGAGACCCGTTTGAGATTAGGTCAAATATTGACCCTGATAAGGTTGTAGTAGAGGATGCCTAGAAGAGTCTAAGGTGTGGAGTATACCAAGGAGCCTCAAGATAGAACCCCAAGTTTAAGGATTTGTGCCCTAAGAATTGTTTGCATACTTGGGACGAATGTAACTTGGTGATATTGAATGTACTCAGCCCAAAATAGATAGTGGCTTATCTTTTGTTTATTGGGGGCTTGTCTTTTGTTTATTGGGCAAATTAATGACGGACTTAGACTTCCCTTAGACCTAAGTTTAGAACTTTTGTGTCGTGAACATAATGATTTTTTTAAGTCAATCTTACTCAATGTTACTTGAGAGAAGATGAGACGGTGTAACAGTACGTTTGGAACGATGACCGGTAGAAGTACCAGGGCAATGGATAGACATCATTTGGGTCGGACAACAACTTGCCCTTAGTTGAATCATTGGAAATGTAAAGTCGCCAGGATTAATCATTTAAGGATGTTGATGTCCTAGTATAGAAGTTAAGGGCGGAAATTAGATCTTACAAGTTGTAGTTAAATTTGAAAGCTCTTGTGGTTGGGGGAAATTCAGAAGTGATCAACTTATTTTGTTAAAAATCACGCTCTGTCATGGTTGAAAATTTTATCTACAATAATAGCTTTATACCTTGTGAACTCTGATGATAAATAACCAGAGATCTTAGACGATGACTTATTGGATTTAGAATCTAGTGTCGAGTTTACTATGATAAGAACGATCTAAGTTTATCGTGCTTAAGACCATTTGAGAGTGATCAAGACTAGCATAAGTGGAAGTGACAGGATTTTGGAGAAATAAACGTGATGATATTTCCTTGAATTATGAAAAACCCCAGGGTATCAAAATTTTGCTCATTATGAATCAAACCTCACGTAGAAAATGATTGGGACGCTAGACGATTTGATTAGTTCCATCAATAGTAAGAACTGGAAAAGTTGTAGAGTAGAGAAGATTGATTATTCAGACGTACCTGAAAGATGGGAATTTGAATGTGAGAAGAAAACGTTAGAGGCATAAGAGTCTGCCCAGGTTAGAGTGGAAGTTCGAGGATAGATCGACCAAGGTAGCTAGGTCACCCGGGTCAGGATAGATGATACGACGGTGCGAGTCTTGCGGCGCAAGAAGATTCCAGAGATTAAGATATGTGGTAAAAATTAAGGTCAGGAGGAGCACAACTTGGAGCCACTAGAGCTAGTGTGACATAGATAGTCGGTGCTCTTCGAGCCAGGAATAACTTTGATTCTTAGGGGATGTTACGTTCAGTCACTCGCGGTGAAAACCCCACAAGCCTAACCTGAATTTCGAGGACGAAATTATTTTTTTTGTTTATTAGGATTTGTAACATCCCCCAGACAGCTAGACCCCTAAGTTGGTTTTGTTATGACAAAACCATAGGAAGGGCCCAAGGCCATGTGAATTGAGGTGAGAAGAAGAAAACCACCTTGGTCTGCAAATAGCAATTTCCAGTGACCAAGCTTAGGGTTGGACTTTAGGGCCTCAACTTGACCATTTGGCCCCACCACAGTATCCCTAACCCTTTAGGGGTCCCCTTAGGGCACCAAGGGCCCATTGGGGTCAACCAAAGATGCCAAATTGACCAAAGTCAACCCTAACCCTAAATTGGTCAAAGTAGCCCATTTAGATCCAATTAACCTTCACCATGACAAATTGATCACTCATCTAGATCTAGAATACCATAAGAGACCTAGTAGACCTAAAAGCCCCATCATGGGACCCCCAGTAGTGCAAATTGACCAAAATGCCCCTTTTAGGTCAAAATGGCAATTCTTCACTAAGTGCCCTAATTGACCATCACCATGTTAAATTGACCCTACCCTTAGGGTTATAATATCATAGGGGACCCAGTGGACCAAAAAGCCCCATGACTGGGTCAACCCTAGGGCTCAATTTGACCAAAGTCAACTTAGCCTGTTTTAGTCAAATCAGCTTAAATTGGGTCAACCAAGGCTCATGTGACCAAATTGACCCCACCAGTAGTTTCTAAACCTAATTTGGAATCCAATGGACCCAAAAGCCCCATTCTAGGGTCACCCAATTGGTCAATTTGACCAAAAGTCAAACTTGCCCAAATTAGGTCAAATCTCTTGAACCTAGCCCAATCCCTTTGGGCTAAGCCCAAATTGACCACTTAACCAACACCCTTGATTGATAATTAACCCAGGAGAGAGAGAGAAATCGGCCATGATTGGGACTTCTTATACGGTAGACCCTGCTAAACGACCCCTTGATCTATAGGTTTGTATGGGCATTCCTATAAATCAATGGTTACTTTTTATATGACTTCACTTACCATTATGTATACTGCTTACTGTTCTTTACATGCACTTTACTCTGGCTTACTCGTATTAGCTTTCATCATTTACTCTACAATACCTTGTTACCGTACTTACTTTAGGATAGTTGTCACCTGCTTGTTTCCACTCTGCCTTTGGTCCTCCTTTTCACTCCTCCCCGCTCGGTGCCTAGGAGCCACGGGTTTAGGGGCGGGGGATTGTTGACTGAGTCTAGTTTGACTGACGGTCGTTTGACAACCATATTTTAGGCGTACCAAATGGGAGAGAAACAGGTGCAGCAGGATCCGACAGGGTGGGACCCACGACCATGCTACCATTGTCACCAGCTGGGACATACTCGGGTTAGATATCCCATGATGAGTGGAACCCCACCAGCTCAGCGACCAGGAGGCCGAAGGTGAAGACGTAGACGTGGTTTGCAAGGCAGCGATCGCAGGCCAAAAGAGAAGAAGCATCCAGTGTTGCAGCACCAGTGGAGTACAGAGTCTGCAGAGATGGGTCAGACTAGTCTGAGTACTCCGGTTTCAGTGTCGATGACGATTAGCTTTAGTTTTACCTAGGAGTTAGCTTCCGCGAGTGATCTTGTAGTGAGGAGATGATGTACAGGGCAAGAGCCCATTTATTATTGTACCCCATTGTAATCATTTATTCAGTTATATCATGTGGACATTTATATTTCATGTTGATTCTGTGGACTTGTCTTCTTTAATGTAACTTTTCTTGGTGATCGATTTGGCCGGCAGAATCAGCGTTTTGTGGTGGCGACCTTCCCGAGTGAAGGTGTCACCGCAAAACGGCGGTTCTGGGCCTAAGACCCGGTGGTTTTTGCAAAAAAAAAAGGGGTCTTACATCTACTACAGAGGGGAATGTTGCGCTCTAAGCGCTCTGGAGGTTTTGACTGCGGCTTTAAGGTTGGATCGATATGCACTGTGCGTCTTTATCTCTGCGGCTTGCCTCTTGCTGCACGAGAGGAGTCTGGAGTGATGATCTTGAGTGCGCGAAGTGCTTGTTGCTGCGTATGCGGGGGCGTGCTTGGAGCAAAGCGCGAGCGTGGCGCGCTTGGAGCGCTTGGAGCGGAGCGCGGGGCGGAGCGCTTGGATCGGAGAGCACGGCAGCACGCTTGGAGCAGAGCGCACGACGGCGTGCTTGATGTGGAGTGCACGGAGGTGCGCTTGGAGCGGAGCGCACAGAGGCGCGTTTGGAGAGGAGCGCACGGAGGCGCGCTTGGAGCGGAGCGCACGGAGGCGCGCTTGGAGCGGAGCGCACGGAGGCGCGCTTGGAGCGGAGCGCACGGAGGCGCGCTTGGAGCGGAGTGCGCGGAGGCGCGTTTGGAGCGGAGCGCACGGAGGCACGCTTGGAGCGGAGCGCACGGAGGCGCACTTGGAGCGGAGCGCGCGGAGGCGCGCTTGGAGCGGAGCGCACCGAGGCGCGCTTGGAGCGGAGAGCACGGAGGCGCGCTTGGAGCAGAGGAAGGCCTTTGAAGGATCTTCAAGGCGCTGAAGAACTTCGAAGGAGTCTTCGAAGGCGAGGGAGATCTTCAAAGGAGGCAGATGATCTCTGAGCAGTCTTTGAAGTGCTTGAAGAATCTTCAAGGGCGGCTTCAAAGATGAAGGAGATCTTCAAGAGCTCTCTCTCTCTCTTGAACTTAGGAGGAAGGGAGAGGAGAAAAGATAGGAAAAAGAGAAGCATTGGGGTCCTATTTATAGTTTTTGAGGGTGACACTTTCGCAATTAAATGAGTGGTTAGGTTGGTTATGGTCGTTATGCGGCTACCCGCACACCATAACCAATTTATGTGTTATACGCACACCTGTTTGCATAATTTTGTGGTGATATCTATTCATATGACAGATATGGTTATGCGCACACCATAACCATATTATTTGCTATACGCAGACCGTATTGAAGGATTTTACTATTTACACCCCCATGATGTGAGATTTTACTATTTGCACCTCATGATGTGAGATTTTACTATTTGCACCCCATGATGTTAGATTTTACTACTTGCACGTGGTGGATTTTACTATTTGCATCTCATGATGGGTGGTTATGGAGCTAGTAGAGTTTACTTTGGTCAACCACATTTCTCCCACTAAATGAGGCGGGTTCTTGGCTATTCGCAGCCCGGATTAGGGGTACCTATCACAACCAAAGAATCACACAAACTTCAACCGGGATGGTGTAATTGCATGATGTTGAATGAAATGAGCTACCCAGCTTTACTTTCAAAAAATCATACTCCTAATTAATTGTACTTCTACGTTTATTTAAAAAAATTCATTTATGTTGGTGAAAAAGTTGAAAGGTAGGAGCCATGAAAGGAATCACAAGTTGGATGATGTTTTTGTAATCTTGATTTGAAAATTTTTATGCAAATAGGAATATTGCTTGCGGATAACCAATCATCAAAAAGATGTCTGTAGTTAAAGTTGTCACTTAAAACCGAAAACCGTAAATCGAATCGGAACCGAACTAGAACCGCAAATAACCAGACCAAACCGTTTGCGAATTATTTGGGTTCCGATTTGAATTTTGGAACCGTGAACAACATTGATCCGGGTGTGGTTCTTTCATTTTATTATCCGGACCGGAACGTCTCAAGCGGTTTCAAGATTTTTAGAACCGATCCGAACCGGACCGAAGCAGAACCGAACCACAACCTGTTTATTATTATTATTATTTTGTTATTTTGTTATAATATATATATAATATCTTTGCTTACTATTATTAGTGAAACTGGTGCGGTTTGAACCCAAACAGCAATCGCAACAAATGTGGTCGGATTTGGACTGAACAAAATCGCGTCGCGCCAAAATCGTGCTGTGGTTTGACATTGGTTCGATTTGAAGTCTGTTTTTGCGGTGTATTTTCGATTTTTATACAGTCATATAATGTATTTTCAATTTTACTCATATATTTTTCTGAAATATTTTGTTTTAATAATATAGAGGATATACAACTACTATTTAATAATAATCATGAAAGACAAACAACAAAGATAATTGTAGCTGATAAATTTGTCAAATTGAATTAACTAATATATTTTTCAAGCAAAATTTTAATTGTAAAATAAAATTTAAGAGAAACAATTCAAAGTTATTTACCCTATGTTCAGTCGTGATCTTCAGCAACATGAACATTGACTCAGCAGTACACGATCATGATCTTTGAATTTTTAAAATCGGCGCGGTCTGGTTTAATTTTGTGGTTTTGCAGTTTCAGTTTTTAACTTTTATCCCGACTTACTATATATTATACAAAAAGTACTTCCACTTGGTGTAATGCGAAATTCCTACGCCCGGGCTTCAGACTTTGAAGTTCCTCTTGCAAAAAAAATTGAACGGGTATATTTTGCCCCTCCGATTTTTTATTTTTGACCTCCCTCATTCATTCCGTCAAGTTTGGTTTTGTTTCTAGTTGGAATCGATTGGAACCGGACCGAACTGCATAGAACCGGACCGAACCGTTAATGACCGGTTTGGTTTTGGTTTTTGTTGAACCGTAACCGGAACCGTTAACACGACGGTTCCAAAAATTATGCTGGAACCGGAACCAGAACCGGAACCGGTCAAACCAAATACGATTTGGTTCTAATTTGAAGAACCGTTACCTTAGCGGTTCGGTTCACGATTTTAGTAGAACCGGAACAGAACCGGAACCGTGGCAGCTCTACCTGTAGTTAGCCATTATTGCGGTTAGCCAAAATTGTAGTACTAATATCAGCGCCCTTTTTATATTATGAGTGTTGGTGCTGGCGTGGCAGTGCATCTACACATGCTAGTTTGCTCTCTAATTCACAAAAGATTTTTGGGTCCGGTCCCGGACCCAGATTTTTCTGGGTCCGAGACATCTCAAATATGTTTTTGAATTAGGCGGGAAATCTCGGGGACATCTCGGGTCTGACCTCTCGGGGATATCTCGGGGACAACAGTAAGCCAATCGAGATATCCCCGAGATGTCAGACCCGAGATGTCGCCGAGATGTTCCGCCTAGTTCAATAACATATCTGAGATGTCTCGGACCCAGAAAAATCTGGGTCTGGGACCCTGACCCAAAAATCTAAGCCTTCTTTCCAAGAAGCTCGCTCCAACTCCAACTTTGCTACTTCCCGCTCCAGGTACGCACATCGCAACCTCTTTCGAGCAAAAACATCAGTTTTCCCAGTCCAGGTTCTTCTACTTAAGTTTTTCTTTCTTTAAATTTTTTTTGCTTTCATCCCGTGCTTCCTCTTTGCGCAGATTTCTTTCAGATCTCAGCCTTCTTTCCTCGTAGGTTTCGCACATTGCAGATCTAAGCCTTCTTTTAAACTGTCAGATATTGATGTGTTGCAAGTTTAGGACACCTGTCGAACATGGTATGTTTATTTTTTTGGTGCACATTTGTTGTGTGTTTGGTGGCTACATTAGAAGTGTGGACATTTTTAGTAGATCTGCCGGCACCTACCCCATTAGTTAGCACTCCCAAAGCCTACCACACTTATTTGGTAATGATTAATACTATCAACTTGAGAACTTATATAGACAAAGGTGAAGCGGCTTACTCAAAATTCAAGAGTGCTAATTAGTTTCTGGGATTTAGATTCAATTATTATATGAAGCCTTACCACACTTATTTGGTAATTTTACTTTTACAGTTAGTCCATAAGGATCAACCATCCATATTTTAGAACATATGTGCTTGTTAAATCCAAGGAAAGCTACCACTGGAATTCTTCCCTTACAAGTTTTGTTTGAGATGCAGATCTTTGTTTACGAATTGATATGAAGCCTAACCACAATCCTGGGATTTTCTTATCAGTGTTTATAAAAAAAAAATGTAAACTGATATTATAGTTTAATTAAATCTTGTCATTTAGTTTTAGTCGTCGCTACATGATCATATTTGGTCTTTCTATATGTATGTATGTTAGGCTAGGATTATCTGATAGTTATTCTTCTCTGCATTAGTCATGCATGGCTATTCTATATATATGCCCTGTTTTATTCAATTGGCCGGCAACATAGAGCCAATTGATGTTCCATGTTGATGTGTTGTAAATTGCAATTGTGGACCTATAGAAATGTTGTCAATTGCAGTTGTGGACCTGTAAAAATGTTGTAAACGATGTTCCATGTTGATGTGCTCAGTGAGATCAATATACCAGTCTTGAAAGGGAAGAGTTTGCAAAAGTGGATGATCTGCGCAATGGTTCGTCCCCTTCTTTGCTTCTCCCATGAGTATGCTCCAATATTTGTTTTGGATGAATTGATAGATTATTTTTCAGTATAAATATTATAACAAGATTGAAATAGCAGAGTATATATTTGAAGCTAAAGTATCCTAGGGGCAAAGCCCGTGCCGTTTCATGGCGATTTCATCCCAAAACATGTGCACGCATGCACACACGTTTCATGGCGATTTCATCCCAAAACATATGCAACCCAAAACATATGCACGCACGCTTAATTTAGATATCCAAATCCAGGAATTATAAGAAAAGAACTTAGACTTCAAGCTTGGACAGTACATCAAACTTAAAGCACGCTCATATGGAGAGGAGAATATGGTTTGTAGAAAAGTTCCATTCAGTTAAAATAAAATAAAATTGCATGCAAATGTATAAGATTAGTAGTTGCATGTACACTCATATGTAGCAGGGAGTCCCGCTTGCATGTGATTTAATTATTTATATCCCGTTTTATGAATTCTTTATTTCCTTTCGTTCATTATTTGCATACATAGCAGGGTGCCCCACTTGCTTGAACACTTCCCTGTTTCGTTTATCTTAACTTTTGCTCAGTTCTTTTCTTTGATTCCAGGGCCTGCATTGCTTCTGATTCCTAGAGGAAAAGGTATTGTATACATTTATATACTATATCAGGTAAGCTTTCTTATATCGGTTATGCTTAAGATTTCCATAGCTATACTATTCATATTACTTTATAGCAGTTTCTTATATCATTTTATGATTTGTTTGTCTGTTCTTTTTCCATTAATTCAAATACAAGTAGTCATTTTTTTTTATTTTCATGTTAGTAATTTCTTTTTCTTATGGTTCATTCCCACTATTTTGATACATGTTCTGATACATTGACTACTTAATGATCTTACACAAAAGTAGCCTCTCATAGCTTTCCTTGAATTCTTCATTAATGAGTGCATAAACTTGATGCATTCATATATGTCATTAGGACGGAGCATAAGCTTCAATGCATCAGAACAAAATAGAAGTGTGAGCATCTATATTAAGACCAGCAAGGCAGCAATCGAGAAATGGACCCGCAGATCAATTTTTTTAATTGCAAGAATTTCTAAGAATAAAAAACACTCTCATTTGGTGCAAAGCACTTAGAATTTATAAAGTGGGGGTGTGCCAAAGAAAAAAATCAACCACTTGACATCAATATATGATTTTTCAAAAATGTTTTTTGAATTTCATATTTGGGCTATAGAATCCAATATCAGGTTGTGTATTTTTTTAAAATAACATGACAATTAAATGTTAGCCACTGCACTTCAATCTGTATTATATTGATTCAACTATTTATTAGTTTTTTGTATGTTTTTGGTCCTCATAACCTTAGGAAGTATTATGTTTTCTGATATATGTGTTTGTTCCATGGATGATAAGTATCATGGTGTAGTTTTTATCTTAGAGGGGTTAATAGAGATTATTGTTAGAATATTTTATATTCTAATAATTAATGTGAACTTATTTATATCGAGACGTCCCGATATATCGTACGCAAATATTTAAGGCCGTTCAGACTTCCGCGAATGTGAGTTAGTTTAGTCGCGCGAACGTTCGAAACCCGTGATAGGTGAGCTAGATCGTCTCGTTACTTCATGACGCGAACTTGGTCTCGCCTTGGCACAATATTTTGGAATGATGATGAAATCCAATTAATTATATGGGTTTCATATATTAATTAATTTTAAATATAGGAGTTTAATGGAATTAAATGTTCCTTTTGGTAACTCCTATTTTTGGCTCATCCTATTAAAGCCAATTTGTATCATTCCAAAACTGAAATTTTTTTCATTGGTGAACAAGGTGAAAACCGAGTAAATTTCTTCCCTTCATTTTTCCTTCTTTTCTCTCCTCCGTGAAACTGCCGGATCTCCATCTTTTGGAGAAGAAGAAAAGCTACAGGAGATCTTCAGCTTTTGCTTTTGGGTTTGCCATTTTGGTGAAACAAGGGAGAGAAACCAAGTTGCCATCATTTTGGTCTTACTTCCTTTTGGAATCAATTTCAGAAAGCTACAGGTTCTTTTTTTTATGGTTTTGAGTTTTGATTGGATTTAATCATATCAAGATTTCATTGTCCTTTTGTTTTTATTATCATTTTGCTGATTACATATGATCAGCGTACATGAGCAAAATAAATATGATTACACTAAACTTGTATGTTTAAATCTAACTGCTAGCATATAGATTATTAATCTAATTCAGATCTTGTAGTTTTAAGACGTATGCATAAATCTTAGATTATCTGCTGGATTATATTAAATATTGATTGATTCACACACTATTGATTTCATGGATTTTGATTTACTTGCAAGCACTGATTTTGAGTTTATCTAGAGAAATCAAAGCCTTGTAGGGATTGAGTTGCATGTTATCGGATTCGTCCGTTGCCGCAAAATTCATTCGGAGAAACACCGGATCGCTTTTAGGAATGGCGGCAATCATGCGACATGAAACTGAATCAAAGAATGGTATGCGATAAATATTCCGCACTTTATTTTAATTGCGCGTACTATTATTCGTGCCACTCAATTTTGTGTTCTTAAAATTAATTAGTGATTATTAATTTCTTAAATTTCAGTTATACTCCACTAGAGATTAATTAATTTTGTTCTTGACGATCCTAAATTTTGCATTAGTATTTCATTGGAATTAAACTCAAGTTTATTTAATTCCTAAATAACGCCTTAAGTCCTTCATTAAATTCTAACAGTTGGTATCAGAGTGAACTTGAACAATTTAATTTAATATCATTCATCTTAATAGGAGTATAATTAAATTTTAATTACTCACTAAAGAACACCATAATTAAAAACTCATTCATAATTTTGAGAAAAATAATAAGTGAAGGGATTTGTTCATAAGGGCATTAAGAAGAACGTCCCTAGGCGATTGTGATTGCTTAAACACTTCAGTGCCCTCAAAGTTCATAAAGGAACACAATACTTCATTAGGACAATATTCAGATATCCCGGTGTGAGAGAGTCTCGTAAGTTGATAAGATCCGTAGCTGCCAAAGTGGTCGTTTCAAGTCATCTTGTGGGATTACAGTTTCACATGTTTTAGGGATTTCTCTGAGACTAGTGCGCAATCATTCACCCAAAGGTGGTGCTTGCGCAATAGGTTCAGAGGGATACACACGGACATTAGGACGGTAGTGTGGGGCTCTAGTTATCTATTCACCCAAAGGTGGTAGATTTACGAAAGGCTCAAGCATAACTGTTGCTCGTTCTTGTGTTTGAGAATTACTAATTACGTGGCGCGTAGTCTGCCCAAAGGTGTTGCGCGTTGATGTGCCTGGATTCTCTACTAAGTGAGCTATTTAGAGTTTTTTAGCCACTATTGTCCTATTGTCTAAATCAATTTTGTTTTCTCTTTTCAGTCACCTTTACCGTTCATAACAATATGGCGACCATAGAAAAGCTAACTGGGTCGAACTTCAAGAAGTGGAAGTCCGACATTATGTTCGCTCTCCATATGGCAGACATTGAGATGTTTATGAACTCTGATAAGCCTGCAGAACTCACAGCGACCAGCACTCAAGCTGAGAAGGATCATTATGCTGCCTGGCATAAGTCTAATAAAATCTGCTTATTGACTATGAAGAGATCTATACCAGAGCACCTCTTAAGTGGTCTTCCTGAGACGGGTATAGCTAAAGAATTTTTGGTTGCTGTCGGCCAGAGATATAAAGTGTCTTCAAATGCTGAGATCGGGACGCTAATTCAGGACCTTTTCACCATGAGGTACTCGAGAGGAGGTGGCGTTCGTGACTATATTCTTAAGATGGTTTACTATCAAACCAAACTGCAGGAGCTGGATATTATACTGTCTGAGGCGTGTATTGTGCATCTGGCACTTAATACACTACCAGCTGAATTTAGCATTTTGAAGACAACATACAACTCTCAGGATGAAGCCTGGAAAATTAATGATCTGATTACTCGCTGTGTTGCTGAGGAGGAAAAGCTTAAGAATGAAAAGAATCACACTGCATTGCTCGTGACCAAGCCTTCCTTCAAGAAGAAGAAGAAGAAGAAGTCCCAGGCTCCTTTCAAAGTTCAGGATGGACAATCCTCTGGAGTCAAGGATCCTATTGTGAAGAAACCTCTTAGCTGCTTCTTTTGCAGGAAGAAGGGGCATGTGAAGAACGAGTGTCTAAAGTTTAAATCTTGGATGGAAAAATGTGGCTTCACACCTAAAGGTAACCCTTTAGCTCTTGTCCTTTGTGAATCCAATTTGATTGAAGCACCATCTAGTTCATGGTGGCTTGATAGTGGAGCAACTAATCATGTTGCTTACACTCTACAGGAGTTCATCAAAAGGAGGAGGCCAAGCAAGGGTGAGTGTAGGCTCACAGTAGGCAATAATGCTGAGGTGGAGGTGGAGCTCATCGGGGACATTCGTTTAGTTCTTGATTCTAGTTATGAACTTCTTTTGAAAGACGTTTTTTATATTCCTTCATTTAGAAGGAATTTGATTTCAGTTTCTGCATTGGATAGACTAAATTATGGCTTTAATATTTCTGGTGGTTTAATTGAGTTATTTTATGAATCACGTATTATTGGCCAATGCTCTCTATCTAATGGTTTATATAGAATATGTCTTTCTCCTATTAATTATTATGCTACCTCAAACAATGTAGAAAATATTGCTGCTAAAAGACCTCTTATTAAGGAACAGTCATTTATGCTATGGCATAAAAGATTAGGTCATATATCTAGGGAAAGAGTAGAGAGACTAATTAAGGAAAATATTCTTCCTACTCTTGACTTCAGTGACCTAGAGATATGCGTTGACTGTTGTAGAGGCAAAATGACCAAGATTAAAAAGAAAGGCTCAACTCGTAGTTCAGATTTATTAGAGGTCATTCATACGGATATTAGCGGTCCTTACTCCACTACACTTTGTAAGAATACCTACTTCATTACATTCATTGATGACTATTCCCGATTTGGATATTTGTTTCTAATTAAGGAAAAATCTGAATCTCTTGAAAAGTTTAAGATTTTTAAAACTGAAGCTGAGAAACAATTAGGGAAAGTCATTAAGGTTGTTAGGTCTGACAGAGGAGGCGAGTATTTTGGTAGACATGATGCCTCCGGGCAACATAAAGGGCCGTTTGCTAGATACTTAGAGAGTTGTGGCATTGTAGCCCAATACTCCATGCCGGGTAGTCCTGAACAAAATGGTGTGGCCGAGAGGCGTAATCGCACTCTTAAGGAAATGATGAGGAGTATGATGAGTAGGACCAATCTTCCTGAATTTCTATGGGGAGAAGCTCTTAAGACAGCGGTATACATCCTAAATAGAGTTCCATCTAAATCTGTACCCAAAACTCCTTTTGAGTTGTGGTCTGGTAGGCGACCCAGCCTTAACCATTTACACGTTTGGGGTTTTCCTGCGGAAGTCCGCTTATATAATCCATCAGAGAGTAAGATTGCCCCTAGATCTTGTCGTTGCTATTTTATAGGCTACCCAGATCACTCCAAGGGCTTTAGATTTTATTCCCCTTCAGGAGGACCCAGAATTGTAGAATCACAAACAGCTAAATTTTTAGAGTTAGATGTTGCTGAGGGACCGAGTTGCTCTCGCACAATTGATGAGATCGAGGAAATTATGCCTGTTGGATTTTCAATAGCCTTGTTAGAAGATCCATTAGTTTTTGAACCTAGGATAGAGCCTGCAGTGGAAGTGGAACCGGTTTTACCACCGATTCCAGTTCAGATTCCTCCGCAGATTCAGGAGGTTCATCCACCTATTAGGAGATCTACTAGGGAGCGAAGGCCTGCAATTTCCTCAGACTATGAAATTTACTTGGGTGAGAGCGATTATGACATCGGTCATGTAGTTGATCCAGTGACATTTAATGAAGCTGTTTCTGGACCTCAAAGTGATTTGTGGTGGGATGCAATGAAAGATGAGATGGAGTCTATGAGGCTGAATAAAGTTTGGAAGTTAGTTGAGTTACCCAAAGGTTGCAAATCCATTGGTTCTAAATGGGTGTTTAAGACCAAGAAAGACTCTAAAGGAAAGGTCGAGCGGTTTAAGGCAAGACTGGTAGCCAAAGGATTTACACAGAGAGAAGGGATTGATTACAATGAAACCTTTTCACCTGTTTCCACTAAAGACTCGTTTCGAGTAATAATGGCGCTTGTAGCTCATTATGATTTGGAGTTACACCAGATGGATGTTAAGACCACATTCTTGAATGGCGATCTTGAGGAAGAGGTCTATATGGTACAACCAGAGGGATTCAAGTCTGATCATTCTGATCAACTTGTATGTAAGCTCAATAAATCCATATATGGTTTAAAGCAAGCCTCTAGGCAGTGGTATCTGAAGTTCGATGAGGTCATTACTTCATTTGGTTTTGTTGAAAATAAGGTAGATCGTTGCATATATCTCAAGATCAGTGGGAGCAAGTTCATCTTCTTAATCCTTTATGTTGATGACATTTTGCTTGCAAGTAGTGATTTAGGACTTCTGCATGAATCTAAGCAGTTGTTGTCCAAACACTTTGACATGAAAGATCTTGGTGAAGCGTCTTTTGTTCTGGGCATCGAGATCATTAGGGATAGATCTTGTCATTCATTAGGACTCTCTCAAAGAGCTTATATTGAGCGTGTGCTTGAGAGATTTAACATGCTCGAATGTAAAGCTGGTGAAGTGCTTGTGCTTAAGGGTGATAAGTTAAGCTTGTCACAATGCCCAAGGAATGATATTGAGAGAGAGTCTATGAAGGATATACCTTATGCTAGTGCTATAGGCAGCTTAATGTATGCCCAGGTCTGTACCAGACCGGACATTGCCTTTGCAGTGGGACTTCTAGGCAGATATCAGTCAAACCCAGGTCTTGAACATTGGGTGGCTGCAAAGAAGGTGTTAAGGTATCTTAAAAGAACAAAAGATTTTAAGTTGATCTACCATAGAGAACCAAAGTTAGAGTTGGTAGGGTATTCAGACTCTGATTTTGCTGGGTGTGAGGATGATAGAAAGTCTACATCTGGTTATATTTTTAAGTTAGCTGGAGGCGCTATATCTTGGAAAAGTATCAAACAGACACTTATCACTTCATCCACTATGCATGCTGAATTTGTAGCTCTTTTTGGAGCTTCGACCCATGCAGTGTGGCTTAAGAACTTCATCAATGAATTAAAGGTCGTTAATTCTATTGCCGGGCCCATCCAGATGTATTGTGATAACACTTCTGCAGTAATGTTCTCCAAGAACAATAAAAGTATCACGGGGTCTAAGCATATGGAAATAAAGTTCTTGACCGTTAAAGAGTTAATTAAGAAAGGTGACGTTACAGTGGAGCATATTGGGACGGATGAGATGATAGCCGATCCACTTACTAAAGGACTCCGCCCCAATATATTCAATAAGCATGCCTGTCGTATGGGGCTTAGAGAGTCGTTTGATATAATTGATTAGTGGGAGGCTATTGAGCTTCACTTCATTTAATTCACCCGTCAATTAAGAAAAGCACTTTATAATAAATTTCATCGTTCATGATGAATAAAGTTTGTTTGCAAACATTCAGTAACTTGTATGTGTAATATCATTAAGTTAAGATATGTACACATTTTTATATGATTAATCATACTTCAGTTAATATACTTGGAATTAGTGTTGGTTTCAAGCATAAGGCTTAGGGCAATTTCATTTGATTAATAAAGCCTGTAATATGTCTCTACAACGCATTCAGTGTATCATGTGATAATAATTCAGATTGAGACATATGTGTTCTTTGAACACCTTAAGGGTTTCTCGCTAGCACGGTTTAGTGCATTCATTAGAGAAATCATTGACCACCGAGTAGGACAACAATGTGATCACAACTTAAGTATGTTGTTCCAACTCATAATAACCACATTGTGTCCATGTCGACTAAGTCTGAAAGCTACTGTGACCATGGAAGGTCCCGTGTCGCTCAATGATGCGGTTGCCGCCATGATTCGGAGTGAAGGGTTTGGTTGGACCGGATTGACGCGTGGAGTGTGCTCTTGATGTTGCGTTCACTAAAGGTACCCTTAAGACTAGTGAAGATTTTCGGAAGCGTTATTAGTTACGATAGAAATGAGTTCAAGTGGGAGAATGTTAGAATATTTTATATTCTAATAATTAATGTGAACTTATTTATATCGAGACGTCCCGATATATCGTACGCAAATATTTAAGGCCGTTCAGACTTCCGCGAATGTGAGTTAGTTTAGTCGCGCGAACGTTCGAAACCCGTGATAGGTGGGCTAGATCGTCTCGTTACTTCATGACGCGAACTTGGTCTCGCCTTGGCACAATATTTTGGAATGATGATGAAATCCAATTAATTATATGGGTTTCATATATTAATTAATTTTAACTATAGGAGTTTAATGGAATTAAATGTTCCTTTTGGTAACTCCTATTTTTGGCTCATCCTATTAAAGCCAATTTGTATCATTCCAAAACTGAAATTTTTTTCATTGGTGAACAAGGTGAAAACCGAGTAAATTTCTTCCCTTCATTTTTCCTTCTTTTCTCTCCTCCGTGAAACTGCCGGATCTCCATCTTTTGGAGAAGAAGAAAAGCTACAGGAGATCTTCAGCTTTTGCTTTTGGGTTTGCCATTTTGGTGAAACAAGGGAGAGAAACCAAGTTGCCATCATTTTGGTCTTACTTCCTTTTGGAATCAATTTCAGAAAGCTACAGGTTCTTTTTTTTTATGGTTTTGAGTGGATTTAATCATATCAAGATTTCATTGTCCTTTTGTTTTTATTATCATTTTGCTGATTACATATGATCAGCGTACATGAGCAAAATAAATATGATTACACTAAACTTGTATGTTTAAATCTAACTGCTAGCATATAGATTATTAATCTAATTCAGATCTTGTAGTTTTAAGACGTATGCATAAATCTTAGATTATCTGCTGGATTATATTAAATATTGATTGATTCACACACTATTGATTTCATGGATTTTGATTTACTTGCAAGCACTGATTTTGAGTTTATCTAGAGAAATCAAAGCCTTGTAGGGATTGAGTTGCATGTTATCGGATTCGTCCGTTGCCGCAAAATTCATTCGGAGAAACACCGGATCGCTTTTAGGAATGGCGGCAATCATGCGACATGAAACTGAATCAAAGAATGGTATGCGATAAATATTCCGCACTTTATTTTAATTGCGCGTACTATTATTCGTGCCACTCAATTTTGTGTTCTTAAAATTAATTAGTGATTATTAATTTCTAAAATTTCAGTTATACTCCACTAGAGGTTAATTAATTTTGTTCTTGACGATCCTAAATTTTGCGTTAGTATTTCATTGGAATTAAACTCAAGTTTATTTAATTCCTAAATAACGCCATAAGTCCTTCATTAAATTCTAACAGTTGGTATCAGAGCGAACTTGAACAATTTAATTTAATATCATTCATCTTAATAGGAGTATAATTAAATTTTAATTACTCACTAAAGAACACCATAATTAAAAACTCATTCATAATTTTGAGAAAAACAATAAGTGAAGGGATTTGTTCATAAGTGCAATAAGAAGAACGTCCCTAGGCGATTGTGATTCCTTAAACACTTTAGTGCCCTCAAAGTTCATAAAGGAACACAATACTTCATTAGGACAATATTCAGATATCCCGGTGTGAGAGAGTCTCGTAAGTTGATAAGATCCGTAGCCGCCAAAGTGGCCGTTTCAAGTCATCTTGTGGGATTACAGTTTCACATGTTTTAGGGATTTCTCTGAGACTAGTGCGCAATCATTCACCCAAAGGTGGTGCTTGCGCAATAGGTTCAGAGGGATACACACGGACATTAGGACGGTAGTGTGGGGCTCTAGTTATCTATTCACCCAAAGGTGGTAGATTTACGAAAGGCTCAAGCATAACTGTTGCTCGTTCTTGTGTTTGAGAATTACTAATTACGTGGCGCGTAGTCTGCCCAAAGGTGTTGCGCGTTGACGTGCCTGGATTCTCTACTAAGTGAGCTATTTAGAGTTTTTAGCCACTATTGTCCTATTGTCTAAATCAATTTTGTTTTCTCTTTTCAGTCACCTTTACTGTTCATAACAATATGGCTCCATAGAAAAGCTAACTGGGTCGAACTTCAAGAAGTGGAAGTCCGACATTATGTTCGCTCTCCAGATGGCAGACATTGAGATGTCTATGAACTCTGATAAGCCTGCAGAACTCACAGCGACCAGCACTCAAGCTGAGAAGGATCATTATGCTGCCTGGCATAAGTCTAATAAAATCTGCTTATTGACTATGAAGAGATCTATACCAGAGCACCTCTTAAGTGGTCTTCCTGAGACGGGTATAGCTAAAGAATTTTTGGTTGCTGTCGGCCAGAGATATAAAGTGTCTTCAAATGCTGAGATCGGGACGCTGATTCAGGACCTTTTCACCATGAGGTACTCGGGAGGAGGTGGCGTTCGTGACTATATTCTTAAGATGGTTTCCTATCAAACCAAACTGCAGGAGCTGGATATTATACTGCCTGAGGCGTGTATTGTGCATTTGGCACTTAATACACTACCAGCTGAATTTAGCATTTTGAAGACAACATACAACTCTCAGGATGAAGCCTGGAAAATTAATGATCTGATTACTCGCTGTGTTGCTGAGGAGGAAAAGCTTAAGAATGAAAAGAATCACACTGCATTGCTCGTGACCAAGCCTTCCTTCAAGAAGAAGAAGAAGTCCAAGGCTCCTTTCAAAGTTCAGGATGGACAATCCTCTGGAGTCAAGGATCCTATTGTGAAGAAACCTCTTAGCTACTTCTTTTGCAGGAAGAAGGGGCATGTGAAGAACGAGTGTCTAAAGTTTAAATCTTGGATGGAAAAACGTGGCTTCACACCTAAAGGTAACCCTTTAGCTCTTGTCCTTTGTGAATCCAATTTGATTGAAGCACCATCTAGTTCATGGTGGCTTAATAGTGGAGCAACTAATCATGTTGCTTACACTCTACAGGGGTTCATCAAAAGGAGGAGGCCAAGCAAGGGTGAGTGTAGGCTCACAGTAGGCAATAATACTGAGGTGGAGGTGGAGCTCATCGGGGACATTCGTACAGTTTTTGCTTTTGTGACATTGGCTAAGAAACGTTGTGGTAGGATGAACATTTTTGGTGACGCTTTTGGAAAAGTCTCACGATAGAGCAACTACTTATCATGACGTTTTTTTTAGAAAAATGTCACGGTAGAACAACTGCCAATCATGACGTTTTTTTGGAAAAAATGTCGCGGTAGAGTAACTGACAATTACGACGTTTTTTTTTGAAAGCGTCGCAAAGAGCTACGGCGACATGCGCAATCGCGACGATTTCGTGACGTTTTTATAAACGTCACAAAAACTATCGCGACGCTTTAAAATCGTCACTAAAGACATAAAAAAATGTCGCCGTAAAGCAACTTTGTTGTACTGAGGAATCATCTCGGTTAGCGTCCAATGGCGTCGGGGGAAGAGTACTACAGGGGACAGTTATTTGGCACCCATCGAGAGAGCAAATAGAGTTGAATGGCTATGTGGGCGTGATGTGCATCACGACATCTTATCTCGGGGGTGGCCCGAGAAGCTCTTCTCATGCGTGAAGTCACACATTGTGCCCGAAAAACAGTAGTCGGCCACGGGCTAGCGGGTCGCAGACGTGAATCGGGTCTTGTTATGGTCATGCATTTAGATTTGTGACAATAATCTGATTGGGCATGTAAGGGGTGATGTGACGGGGGATTTGGTCATTAATACTAAATCTACTCATTATCAACTTCAGCCATGTTCGAGGGCATGTCGTCTCGAGGGCATGTTGTCGGGCAATCGAAGGGGATGTCATCGGGCATGTGATCAGAGGTGATGGCGTCTAACAGTCAAAGTGTCACAGTCAAAGTGTCTACGGCCATGTCGAAGGCATGATGTCATCCATGTTCGAGGGCATGTCGTACAATTGGAGGGGGTGTCATCGGAGGTGATGGCGTCTAACTGACATAGCGTCCTCGTCCATGTTGAAGGGAATGATGTCAGCCATGTTGGACGGCATGTCATTGGACAATCACAGGGGGTGTCTTCGGACATATATGTCGGGGGGCATGTCGTTGGATATTGCTGGGGGAATCTCGTCAGGCATTGATGGGGGTGGGTGGGAATGTTGTCGAACATGTCGGGGGCAAGGGGGCATGCCGTCCCCGTCGGGCACTGAAAGGGCATGATGTTGGACATGAATGACATGTTATCAGGCATGTCGGAGGGTGTGTCGGGCGCGTCTGAGGGCATTACATAAGGCATGTTGTCGGTCGTGTCGTAGGGCACATCATTGGGCAATTGGAGGGCGTGTCGGAGGGCATATCATCGGCCAGTAGAAGGCCTATTCATGGGTCATGTCGGAGGGCACGCCGACGGATATTTTGGTGGGTAGGTTGTCGGCATTGTCGGAGGGCATGTCGGAAGGTCTATCGTGGGACATGTCCGAGGGCACGTTGTTGGGCAACAGTAGGTAACAAAGCAGTCAAAGGGCACGTTGTTGGGCAACAGTAGGTAATAAAACAGTCAAAGATTTGAATGATTAAATGCCTCTAATTATTAGACAACAAAACATGTCTGAGGGCATGTTGTCGTTCGTGAACACCCAAGGACATCCTTTTAAGTTTGCAAAATTACATATTGCACCCTTTTATTATTGAAATTACAAAACCCAAGGACATCCTTTTAAGTTTGCAAAATTACATATTGCACCCTTTTATTATTGAAATTACAAAAATCTCCCCTCATATTGCACCCTTTTATTATGAGTACATTTTCGGGGGGGGGGGGGGGGGGGGGGGGGGGGGGGGGGGGGGGGGGGGGGGGGGGATGTTATGAAATGTGAACTTATGGGGGGTAAATGTTATGTTTAAGAGAGAGAGAGAGAGAGAGAGAGAGAGAGAGAGAGTAAGAGGGGGAGAGAGTGCGGCTGAGGGGGAGAGAGAGGGAGAGAAAAAATAATCTTTTTTAATATATACGTATGTTTTTTTTACAAAATAAATATTGTAATATTAATGTATATTTTTTTAGGGTCATTTCGAGTAGTCATGTATATGTTGCGGGCGCAACCCGCAGATGCATCGAACACGGCCGAAGCCTGCCTGGATGCGGCCGAAGCCCGCCTGGATGCGGCCGAAATCCGCCTGACAGCATCGCGCCGGGGGCTCCGCCTGACCGCATCGACACAGTGCTCCGCCCCGATGACCAAGCGCGATAGTACCCGGCCGGCGACGGCGGGCTTTGCCCTCCCCCGGCTCATCTTAAGCTGACCTAAAAGGCATAATCACATATATAATCATCTCTAAAAATTTCATCCCAGTGTATATAACTAGTTAATGAATTGTTAAGAGGGTGTTGGTATTTTCAATGAATTTGATAAATGTCGCAGAATGACTTTAGTCATGCATTTATATACATTGGTAGATTTCAAATAGTAATTTTGTGGGTCATGTAAAAACGTAGGAGCCGGCCCTCACAACATATCACATATACAAGTAGAGAGACAAAACAACAAGACGCTCGTAAAACATACAATCTCCAAACTTTCTATAGCTGTTATGAAAAAACTCGAATGAAAATCTAATAACAAATTGGAATCACAATAAAGTAGAATATTTTCAAACAAAACTCACCACATATTATTAATATATCATCCAAATTTTACCATGATTACCACCACCAAGGCAACAATACATATAAAGTCCACAGCTTGTTTAATTTTCTAACCTACAGTAAGAGTTGAATGCATTCTCCAGACCTTGCCCCAATCCTTGCTCGGAGTAAAGAAACTTAAGCAATTCAGTAAAATTGAAGGGCTTGTATAGCAGAGGACGGCGTCCGTCGTCTCCCAGCTCCTCCGGGCTCTTGACGACGGAATTAACGCTCGGCCGAGTTGCATAGATTGCAGAAAACCTCTCCTCGTTTCCTAACATCCGGACCCGGTGGATCGGAGCTCGCACACTCATGTTGCTCCATGCCTGAACATATTTGATTAATAATTCTATCCACTTTGAACTTTAATAAGATAGAGGGGGTGCAACTTGTAATTATGACAACTCTTTGAGGGAGGTTTGAGTAATTAATAGTTATAAATTATAGTACAACTTAGTAGAGGTGTGCATAAAGAATCAAAACCGACCGAACCGGGCCGCCCCGAATTTTGAATCAAACCGATATGTTAGGTTCGTTTCGGTCCGCACCATGGGCGCCAAACCGATAAAACTGGGCCGATCCTAGCAGGAATAATTAGTATGGCTGGATAGGCATACATGCATTTAGGGTGGATTGTTAATAATTATTCGGTTTGATTTACTTGAAACTGAACCGAACCGCTTACAAGCAGTTAATATTCATATTTTATTAGTTTACCTGAAACGCTAGGCCGGCCAAAACATGAACGGAATTAGGGGATGGCTCGGCGTTGACCCAACTCCCGTCGGCGGTCTGAAATTCCAAGCCGCCGATCTCGTGCTGGCAAACTATACTTAGGAAATTAGTGTCAGTATGAGAGCGCAAGGCGATCTTGGTTTCTTGATTCAGCGGAACTCCGTAGCGGGATAGCCGGATTATGTGGGCACTGGAATTCACGAAAGTGTCGTAGTGCTTCTCTACCCCCAAGCTCTCGAAAATTATCTTCCGCACCATCTCCGCCAGCTCCTGCAATGGCTTCGCGAAGGCCACGAACGCGTTGCTGAAGGCAAAATAGAGCACTATGAAATTAGCAAGGATTGGAAATAATATATTTATGGGATAATATATTATAATATATTGTAAGCAATATATTGTATTGTCTATTTGACAATAACAATTTATTGACAATAATATTGTACATTTAAAATTTAAAAATATATAAAAAATATATAACAAAAAAATATAAAATAAGATTTGTGAGCCCCCAAAAAATTAAAAACATATATAATATATAGGTATAGTAAATATTTTTTTTATTTCACTACAAGAAAAACATCAAATAGCAACGATGAGAATTTCTTACTAAATAATAAAATTCATAACTAATATAAATTAGCAAGTGATTTAAGAACAAAAACTACTCATAGCTAATATGAGCCTAGATAAATTTAGGAAGGATATTTTTTCTTGATTCTGGGAATTTTTTTCTCTATTTTGCTCCCATGAGAATTGAACCCTAGATCTTACTCTCAAATTTAAAGACTTTAATAATAAGTCAAGACCATGAACTATGCCAACACTACTTTACTTAATTACTTATGAATAAATATAATATATAATGAACACATTTTAAAGTATATGTTTATATAGGGATATATTTCTAGTACACGTACATATATTTATAGGAAAATACTGCATACACCAAATTAATACCAAAAAACAACAAAAAAGTGGGCCCCACAGCCCCACTCAACACAAAAAACACCCGGCGTTCCCTATTCCTTTGCAAACCTAATTTCCTCTAGCATTCCTTATTCCCGCATTCCTACAGGAGGCTTCCGGCGTTCGGCGATTTTGGGAAAGTCCATCTTCCGGCATCGTTCCTACAAGCTACCGGCGGCGTTCCTACAAGCTACCGGCGGCGTTCCTAATTTTTCCAGCGATATCACAGGACGAACAACTTGAAAGTAATGGGGTTGAGCAAAACAGGTATTTATACCCTTACATCAAGCATTTTTTCCCTCAGCATTCTAGTGATTTGATTGGAATGCTTTATACAGTGTTCTTAAAGCTACATTTAAGTGTTTTTTACATATTGAATGAAGAGCACTTTGCTGCAGGGATCTGGATTCACGTTGAATGGGCTATTCACGTCTAGCATATGAATCTTTGTAAGCATATCAACCAATTATTCCTATTTTGTAAGCATATATTACTGAAAGTCTATTCAGTGACCATATTGGAAGCCTTCAAATAGAAGATTCTTTCTATGTAACTATTTTCTAAATTAGAAGTTGTTGAGTCTGGGGCCGGGTTGGTGTAAAATGAGGTTATATGACCTTGTCTATGTTTTGTTTTTTTGGTATTAATTAGGTGTATGAAGTATTTTCCTACCCAAATTTTACTTATTGTATGTATATATAGTTTCAGTTTAATGTTTTTAATACCACTACTCTTCACCATTGCTGTTAATATCATTACTCTTCACCATCTTTGTATGCGTGAGGCTTATTCTTGCCTCTAATTAATTATGATGCTCAGTCTTCTACAGGCAATTAAATCAGAATTTCATTGTGATGCTCAGTCTTCCACATGCAATTAAACACTGATAATATGGATGATGCTCAGTCTTCTAGTATGGACATTAGCGATGAAGAAGTCAATCAAAATATTGTGACAAATAAAGATGATTTGTTTGAGCCTCCAAAAATCAATACATCATTTGATAGTATTGAGCAAATATATGATTATTATAGAAAATATGGAATGCAATGTGGTTTTGGGGTATCTAAGAGATCTTCTACAAAGTCAGAGGGGATACCAACATATATAACAATTGGATGTAGTAGACTTGAAAAATCAAATATTTCTTCACAAAATATTCTGAATCCCCATCCTATTACCAAAACACAGTGTAAGGCCAGACTTCTTGCAAAAAGATTAGAGGACAATAGGTGGATTGTTACAAGTTTTTCAGATGAACATAATCATGTATTGAGCCCTGGGAAGTCACGTAATTACAGGTGTAATCGAAAGCTAACAGCTACCGCAAAGAGAAAACTTGAATTAAATGATGCTGCTGGTATCAGAATGAACAAAAATTTTAATGTGTTAATGGTTGAAGCGGGCAGACATGAGAATTTACCATTTTTAGAGAAAGACTGCAGAAATTATATTGAAAGGGTAAGATGGCTCAGGTTGGGTGCAGGTGATGCTAGTTCACTTCAAAATTATTTTAAAAAAGTACAATCAATGGATTCCAATTTCTTCTATACTATTGATTATGATGATGATAATCGAATCAAAAATTTATTTTGGGCTGATGCAAGATGTAGAGCAGCTTATGAGGATTTTGGGGATGTGATCACATTTGATACTACCTACTTGACAAATAAATACGACATGCCTTTTGCTCCATTTGTAGGGGTCAATCATCATGGTCACTCAATTTTATTGGGATGTGGTTTGATATCTTCTGAAGATACTGAAAATTTCGTTTGGTTATTTGACACTCGGTTAACTTGTATGAGTAATAAGCCACCAAATGCTATTATTACTGATCAAGATAGAGCTATGCAGAATGCAATTCAGATTGTTTTTTCCTAATACTTCTCATAGATGGTGTTTATGGCATATTTTGAAGAAAGTTCCAGAAAAGTTAAGAGGAATGAATAATTATGAGTCGATAAAATTTCATTTGCATCGAGTTGTGTACGATTCTTTTACTGTTACTGAGTTTGAACAAGGATGGTATGACATGATTATTGAGTATTCACTTAATAATAATGATTGGTTGAATGCATTATATGCCGAAAGACAACGTTGGATTCCAGTTTTTGTTAGAAATACTTTTTGGGCTAAAATGTCTACCACTCAAAGAAGTGAAGGGATAAATGCTTTTTTTGATGGTTATGTAAATTCGAAGACAACCCTGAAACAATTTGTCGAACAATACGATAATGCTCTACGGAGTAAAGTTGTCAAAGAACAGAATGCAGATTTTAAGTCCTTCAACTCCTGGATACCATGTGTAACATTTTATGCAATGGAGAAGCAAATTCAAGGCATCTATACCAATTCAAAGTTTAAAGAATTTCAGCATGAGTTAACATGTGTTATGTATTGTAAATCTACTTTGCTAGATTCAGTTGATTTAAAATATTATTATGAAGTGTCGGAGCTGAAAAAATATGGGGAAAATGACGGGCAAATGAGAAGAATCAATTTCAATGTTTATTTTCTTAAAAAGAAGATGATAAAATTGAAATGCAATGTATTTGCAAATTATTTGAATTCTGTGGAATATTATGTAGGCACATATTATTGATTATGGTTGAGAATAATATATTTTTGATTCCTTCAAAATATATTTTACAACGATGGAGAAAGGATATTAAAAGACACTATACCAAGAGCAGAGTAACTTATAGTAATTGGAAGGATACAGATGAAGGACGCAGATTTGACAAAATGTCATCAGTTTTTAACGAAGTTGCTAATCTTTCATATGAATCTGAAGAGAACTGCAATATGGTGATTGAACGACTTGAAAATCTCAAGATAGATTTGAAAGATAAATGTGTCACCAATGGAAAATGGTCAAGTATATCAGCTACTTTAAGTAAGACAGCATCAACGACAAACAATCAGATAAAGTCACCCACAGTTAAAAGAGGCAAGGGCCCGCCCACCAATTAACAGGAAAAGATCTAAGATGGAGCAGATCGTCGACAATATAAGAAAGAAAAAATTTCAAGTCACCAAAAGATCAAAAAAGCAAAAGAAAGAGGTACTATTTATTTTTAAATTTTAAGGGTGTTCTTTGGTACCTAATTTATTTTTTATTTATTCAACATTATATTTTACAGGGTACCCAACTGCTCGAGACTGCACAGTCAAATTCAGAGTTAAATGACAACCTACAACAAAGTCGTTTGCCACTCAATTTTGATCTAAATGTAAGAAATCTTATTTTTTAAATACAATTTGATTATTAATACATTTCTTAATTAATTTATAAATTGTTTCGCTGTAGGAATAGTCACAAAAGGTTAACTTGTCGTCGACGGCAAGGCTAAAACAGTCATAGGGAGGGGCGATGATCGGTGCAGCAGCAACAATACAGAAGCAGAATGATAGTTTTGGGGAACTTTAGAAAATTAAAATTCACTGTTTATTGAACAAAAAATGTACCGTTGGGTGTTTTTTATGTTGATAATTTTTGCATGATAATATTTTATGTCCAATGTTTTGTGTAAAATCTTATTTTTTTGTAAAATTAAAAATTCAAATTTATTTGAATTCTAAAAAATGTATGTAAATTTTCAATTAAAATTAACGTTGATAATTATTCAATAAAAATGTACCGCCGTGTTTTTTATGTTGATAATTAAGGTTGGACTTATGTGTAAACTCTTATTTTGGGGGTTGATAAATTTTTACATTAAAAATCCTGGAAGTTGGCCGGGTTTTTTTTAGTTGAGTGGGGCTGTGGGGCCCACTTTTTGTTGTTTTTTGCTATTTGTTAGGTGTGAGTAGTCCGGTCCATATTTATATACAATGTAAATAAATAAATATTATATTTTTGTATATATTTATATATAATGTAAATAAATAAATATTATAACGTAAATATATATTAGATTATATTTGAATATTGATATTTTTTGAATATATTTATATATAACGTAAATAAATAAATATTATAACGTGTGTATATATATATATATATATATATATATATATACCCACGTACAAAAATATTATATCTATATTTTAGAATTTACATAAATATATTTGTACCTATAAAGTAGATAGATATACATATATCTATTTTTTTATTTATATAGTTTTTCTTTACATTCCTATTATTTTTATTTTAGATTTTATTTTTATTTATCTAAGAATTTAAAAAGAGAAGATCGGATATTATATTAAACACATAATTCTATTTTAGATATTTTATATTCATTTTTTACGTTTAGACTGATTCTTAAAATTTTATTTAATTCAATTTATAGAGATTACTTTTATTTAATATTTATTTTGTCATTAAATATTCAAATACATATTTTTGCAAGATATATTTTCGTTGCTAAATTAATTTTTAGTTAACAACAAATATTTGAATGCAAAAAAATGATTCTATTTATCAATGAAATTTTAGCAACAAAAAAATTTATTTCTAATTTAACAACTTACTAGAAAGTGGGATTCCCATGCGGCCACATGAGGTGGGTGAAATCCTGGACGGCGATCGGTGAGTCCACGTCGATGATGCGCATACTCTCGTAGGAGAGATGGGGGCCCCGGCCGATGTAGCCCTGGTAGGGCTCTTCGGAGGTCAATCGAAGCTTGGACCCCAACGGCAGAGAAAAGAGCTCCGGCGCTGCGCTGCCCAACATTTCCTCCCGGAGCTCCGCCGAGAGGGAGGGGTAAATCGCTTCAAAGCAGCTGTGAGAGTGCAGCGCCGCGGCCACGGCCGCTTTTGTTGCTTCCCACCGCTCGCCGCTGGCGGGGGATGGCTGCACACCGGTGAGATCAACGATGGGGATTTCGGAAACCTGCTTGGAATTGGAGCCCATCTCTTGTACTCGGTTGTGGTTGGGGGTCCTGGGGAGGGCAAAGAACCGGATATATACTATTGATGATTTATTTATCGTTTTGCTCCGTTGAAAACTGAGCAAAATGATAATTGCACCATTCGTTGTTGTCTAATATCACCCCGAAAAAAACAAGAAGACCAAAAATCGCATTAAACTTTTAGTATTTTGGTTGTATAGTCGTAGCACCCCTCGCCCAGCCCTAATCCTACCCGTGAGCTGCCTCCTGCAGGCTCGTCCGGCCGGCGATTCCTCATACGGGTGTTGCGTGTATTTCCAACCATCTTCTCACCGTCGCTCCGATCGATTGCCTCCAGGCGCGTCCGTCTGCTTTCCATTCCTCATCTCCTGCACGGTAGCTCCTAGTCTAATTCTCTCCGGGCGCGTCCAACGGTGGTGCTAGGGCAAGATGCACTATTTAACGTAGAAGTAAATTTAAGTTTAGAAAGGAAAAAATGAATCTTCGGCTGGGTAACAAAAATTAAGGTGGGGTTTGATTTTTTTTTGTTTTTCATCAAATTGTACAATTACATATTTATTTTGGAGGTTGTTAATATTTTGTTAGGGGTTAAGATTCAACAATTTGTGGTTTGAGAAAAATGAAAATTTCTAAAAAAAAAATTTAGATTGCGTGCTAATAGCCTTATGATGTGAAAATATAATTTTATGAGATGCAATTTTAAAATATTAAAATGACAGCTAATAGCCATGAATGATAAGTTCCTAAAAAAATAACAAAACCTGAATCATTCGTACAAAACGGTTATCACAACTCCCGAGGCCAGTTGGATAAATAAGTTGTCGTGCAACTTCTAAAAGGTCATCCAAAAGGTTGTCACTTTGTCTATCGGCCTCGACCTCCAATAGCACGCCATCAGCTCTCTTCCATCCAGAGAGCTGCTCCTGCTCTCCTTATAATGGCGATCCAAGGCCGACCCAACTCCTCCCACCTTGAGATCTCTCCATCATGGCCGAGCTTAATTCCCCTCACCAGATCTGACCACCCCTTTCATGGCCGAAACTTCCGGCGAGCTCCAAGCCTCACTTTCGGCGAGATCCCTTCTTCTCCGGCGGGATCCACTCTTATTTCCACGATTTCAGCTAGTCAATCCCTCTTGACTTTATTCAGTCCGCTGAATTGGATCTCTCGACGACGTCTTCAGTTCAGATCCCTCTCAAACATCTTTCTCCTCTCTCGCCCATTGGATCTTCGGGGAGAACCTCTTGGATCTCCACGGAGAGACAAATGGCTCTCCGCGGAGAGCCAAAAGGCTTTTTGGCTCTCTGCGGAGAGCCAAAAGGATCTCCGCGGAGAGACAAAAGGATCTCCCCGGAGAGCCAAAAGGATCTCCCCGGAGAGCCAAAAGGATCTCCCCGGAGACCCTTTTGGCTCTCCGCGGAGAGCCATTTGAGAGCCAAAAGGATCTCCGCGGAGAGCCAAAAGGATCTCCGCGGAGAGCCAAAAGGATCTCCGCGGAGAGCCAAAAGGATCTCCATTGCGTCCATTGCGGAGAACCTTTTGGCTCTCCGCGGAGATCCTTTGGGCTCTCCGCGGAGACCTTTATAGTGGATTTTCAAATTTTTATATATGGTGGGTCTATTCTTCAAAGTCATGTAGTACGTATCCATATGACTCAACTCCTTGATCAAGTAGACTTAAAGACTCTACGATAAGCTGAATTTTTTGACTAATTTGATGTATATCAAAAATTAATTTTTGTTGATTAAATCTTCAATGATTTGTTGAATTTATGTATGCTCTTTGTTTGATCCGATCCTTTATTATCCAATTATATAAGCTTTTTCAATTTATTTTTGAATTCTTAGGCCACTGACTTTGTCTGATCCATCGTAGATTGTCTGCATGTTAGTCATCAGCGCCAATGAACGATATCGACCTTGTGCTGCGGGACATTGCGAAAACACAACGATCGGTGGAGACCCTCATCCGTTGCTGCCCTGAAATTCTGCCGGAATCGATTCCGACCCAAATGCCACCATTCTATTCGTCAGCATTCGATCGCCCCGCTAGTGAGTCGTGCATTTGTGGCAAGCAATCTGGCATGTTTGAGCAAGCTGTCATTCCATGTCAAAAATTTCATTCATGGTATATTGTATTATGTTATCACTCTCCGATCTTTTTCTTGGTTCACAAATTGCATATTTTATCTTTTACAAGGTGCAACCTGAAGCTAAAATGCAGTTTTTTGGCATACCACCTTAGTTATGTTGACTTTTACCTCCCAATTCAATAAAATCATGATTTTTAAATTAAGCATTTTGCAGATAAATGTCCAACAAAACATGTTTAGTTCAAAACATGTATCGTTTAACATTTAGCTACCATGTACATTAGAAACAACCAGTAAATATTAAATTAATCAATACATACTTGATATTTATGATTCTTTCTAATTCACCGAATATCAAATTCAATTCCAGCTGCAGAAATCTGAATCCGAAGACCAGTTCGAGAGAATGCCTCGTGGATCAATTAGCTCCGATTTCATTTGCAGAGCAAGATAGAATTTTTAGATTCATCACCATGTGAAAATTGTAAGTATGGTGCTCAGTACTGAGAAGATCAGCACAGTGGATCCCGTTGTATCATTCATGAAGATGTAAACTGAAGTATGGATGTTTGAAAGATTTAATCTCTGTCATTTTTGGGCTCAAAATTTCTAAATTTAATATATAATATTTGGATTAAAAGGAGAAAAAGTAGTTGAAAAGTGGTAGCAACTTTTGGATTGTGATTTTCTTATCTTTTCTTTGATGATTTGGAGAAAGTATTGCCTCTCACTGAAGCAGCCATGAATGATTACGCTGGTTACTTACAGGGACTATAGAGAGCTACTGGTGGTTCATCAAAATCTTTTAACACTCATGTAGCATGTAGGACTGTACGTATATATAAATCCCGGGTCATCCGACTGTAATGAATCGATTTTAAGTTGGATGCTTATATTTTAACATGATTTTTACATAATTATCGTATTATTCAATTCTAGATTTGTTCATCTTCTCAAGGAGTTTGAATAGTTTAGTATGTTTTTAATCACAATCAAGAAATATTCATCATAATGACACATAATAGCCCAATAATTTCTCAAACTAGGTACAAAAAGTATTTGACCCAGTACAATTTGATATTAATCTTCTAGTTTTCAAAATGTGTTTTCATTAGGAGATATTTGATCATCATACTAAATATTCATCATAATTACATATATCAACATTAGTTGTGCTGAAAAAGATTTAAAATCATTTTGGTATCAAAGATGATAATAATATGAACAACTATAATGACACATTGTAATCAAGTAAATCATTATAAAATGACTTATTGTTATAATGATCTATTATAATAAAACTCATTGGACCACAAACTAAAATATTTATGAGAATAGTGATAATCTGTAACATAATGAGTCAATTTAGAATGATATTCACAATACATTTCAAGATTTTTACATTGATAAGAGTAATGAAGCTTATTAAAGTAAAGTATCACTTTGCTTTAGTATTGAATGAATGATTTAACTTGCTTGATGAAAAATATAAGAATCTGTGAGTTAAGAAAAATTGAGAATATTGTTTGGTTGTTATTTTCATTAAGCTCGTTCCATGAATTTATCATAATGCTCTAGAAAGCGCAGCAACAATCTACTCTGACGGTTACATCGAAAACGTCGATGAATCAATGACAATGATTGATCATCGTACCGTTGTCTTACTTCCTCTCTCTCTCCCTCCATTTTTTCTTCCTTTCCCTCTTTTCTCTTCCTCTCTCACCATTTCCTTCTCCTCCCCCTCTTTTTCTTTCTCTTCCCTCCCCCTCCCCCCTTTTTCCCCGTCATACCAGAGTAGAACCCCCCCCCCCCCCCCCCCCCCCCCCCCCCCCGCCTTTCTTGGTCAAAACATTTAGGGTGACAAATAATACCAATCTTGATCCCAAATGTCCCAATATTTTTATCACAGACCAAATCTTGTCTGAGAATGAATCTATAAAATTTTGGGCATTTTACAAGATGATTTAACCTAATTAATTCCACAATTTTTTGGAATTATTCCTGAGGTGTTTGTACTGTCATGTGTCAAATTTCATTGCATTTGAGCTAAAGAGTATAGAGATATTCAGCATGCAAGTTTCCAATATTATGTGTAACGTCACAATCATAGTCATATAGAGCACCTATTAAACTTTTAAGCAGACAGTACTTAAATGAACTCCAAATCCATTTCAAGTTCTACCAATAGACATGCACGACATAACATGCATGCCATTAAAATTTGAATCACATTGACCAAAAGAAACATCATATAAAAAATCTATTAAAATGAAATTACTCACAAAACCGTTGAAAAATCATTTCCAAAAATTATAAAATTTGGTGGGGTGTTCATAACATCAACAAGCATGTATGTACAAAATTTTATCAGCATCAGAGTAATATTTTGAGAAAAATACACAAAATATTGAGATCCCTAAGTTAAGTTTATGACATAGCATTTTCAAAATAAAATCTATGGAGCTACAGTGCACCAAATATTTTGTAACACCCCATTCTGGAAAAATCTTTTCAAGGGCTACTACTTTCATGTTGAGCCTAAGGTCCAGATCTGAGTGTAGCATGCCTAAAAATTGGCTTTAACATGGCTGAATAAATGAGCATGTTTAATACATAAGTTATAATCAATTTTGGTCTGCAGATAGCCGATCTGCAAGAATCTGGAAGTAGATCCGACGATTCCTGGTCATCTTCTTCCTCCAGCAGACGGTCCAGATCGAGTCAACCTGGAGCATGGAAACTCACTCCCCCACGGCCACCTGAGCTCCACCATGGCCGACCACCACCACCACCACCACCTTCAACATGATGTGGGTCGTCGATGGGTGGTGGTCCGGTGGCCTAAGGTGGCCGAAACAGTGAAAGGGAGCATGGACATTTTCGGCCATTTCTCCATGGATTTCTCTGAAATCAAACTCAATTGAGCTCGATACCTCTCCTAATTTGAGTTAAGATGCTAGCACCATGGGAGTAGAGTGGAAACGCACCTTATTTAGGGGAGATGATCTGGTGTTTCTTCTTGGAGGCATGACGGCGATTGTCCCCAACGATCCTTCTTCAAACAGAGCTCCTGAGCTCGATTTCTTCAGGGGAAAGGCTGGCTCGACTGCTTGGGTGATGAGAAAGAGTGGCATAGGTTCAAATGAGAGAGGGGGGTGGGGGAGCTGAATGGGGAAATCCCATTAAGGGGGTTTCAACCACTTCTTTGTATGCTCCTCCTAGTTGCCAAGTGGCTCTCTCTAATGGAAGTCGGTTGGGAGGAATGGGGGGAGCCTTACCCCTGTATTGGAAGCACAAACAAGGCTCCATGTAGCCTCCTTCTTCATTTCTTTTGTCCCAACATGCATTGTCAACATTTCTCCATGCATGTTGTCCCATGTTGACCCCATCAGCTGACGTGGCATGCTGGAGTGGGCCCATATCTTCTGAAATGCTCTTTGAAAATGAGTTGAGCCCTATTGAATTGGGTTTGGCTCTTGAATTTCAATTTGGGGTTTATTTAGCCAAAGTTGACTTTATGGTTGACTTTGGTCAAATTGATGATGTAGCTAGCCCACTCATGTTGAACATGACCATATTGACTCCTCATGATGTTTATGAAGTTACGGTGAGGTCAATTTAACCATTTGATGCTCAATTGAGACTAATTTGGCAAGGCTGCACTAATTAGGGCTAATTTGACCTAAGCCTTTGATGTTGATTAACTAAGCCAATTAGGGTACTAATGACTCACCCATGGTCACCTTGGGATTCTAGACTCACTACCTAGTCCAAGTCAGTCGATGTGACACATGTCATCCTAGGGGCTCTAGTTTAAAATGAGTTGTTACATCCTGGATCTCACAAGCTTGGAGCTTCGTACCTGGAAATTAATCCTGAAACCCCCCGGGCCATTCTTAAGGCCAGGAATCGCATGAATGTTGGCACTACCAGAGGTAGTGCGCGGGCCTTTGACCTCACCACTCTCCGGAAGCTCTCCGACATCAAGAACACCGACGACAAGACCACTCTGATCCACTGTCATCGAGGAGGTTGTGCGCTCCGAAGGAAAGAGTTGTGCCTTCCTAGCGGTACGTGCAACGAGATCCTGCAGTTGCTAAGGAGCTGGAAGGAGAATGATGTGGAATTTGTGAAAGAAAAGATGAAGTTTTTCGAAGAAGTTGTCCGAGAAATCTAGCAAGTTAAGGAGGAACACATAATGGTGATGGAGATATTATTAGAAAACTAAATATGAAGATGCGAAACAGATCGACGACTGGGGTAAGTAAATTTTCGCTAGAATTGGACGAAAAGTGTTGTTATGGACTAAAAACTTAAGGACATGAAAATTTGGGGACTGAAATCCTAAAATTGAAAATGAAATAAGGATTTAGCACTTCGGACCATCAATTAATGTCTCTGGTATAAAATCAATATTCATTGTGCACTAAAGGGAAAATTTTTGTGTCCGAAAGAGAGTAATCCAGAACCAATCAGATTGTGTCATGTGTAAAGGTGATGTATCTCAGATAAAAGAATTGTATTTGGGATAAAAGAATTATATCTCAGATAAATGAGTTGTATTTTCAGCTACTTTCGGTTATAACCGGGGCTCGGACACAAAAATCCCTCGCACTATAGATATGAAAGTTGAGCGGCTATTATAGGTACTATCATCATCACAAACAATTGTACACATCACTAATTTATTTAGTTAAAATTATTATTTATAATTATTTTATATAATAATTTCATTTGTGGTAAAAATATTAACATTAATTATGAATTTATGTTATATAATTATTTTATTTCAAATAAAAATAAGTAGTAAATTTAAAAAATATATATACTTGTATGTTATTATGTTAAAATAGGAAGGGTAAAGATGAAAAGAAACGCAATACAATTTAACTAGATGATTTATATGGGCAAACCTATTTTGGCTAATGGCAGCTCGAAGTTAATGACAGTCCGAGAATGTTAATGGCAGATCGAGAAGATTAATGGTCGAGGACGACGTCCCCTACCACATTCGCATCACTCCTGACGACACAACCTCGAGACTGTCGGCCGCTACGACTCTCAACTGAACTCAACAATTTGTGATTTGAGAAAAATGAAAATTTCTAATTTTATTTATTTTTTAGATGGTGTTTATGGTGTGAAAATATAATTTATGAGATGCTATTTTAAAATATTAAAATGACAGCTAATAGCCATGACCTAGGCCATGAATGATAAGTTTCTTAAAAAAATAATAAAAAGTGAAACATTTGTACAAAACGGTTATCACAACTCACGAGGTCAGTTAGATAAAAAAAGGCGATTGTTATCCGCACTACAGTTTTGGCTATCCGCACTCTTTTTGTATGAGTTATTACACGCCTTTTGGAAATACGCCTTGTACATATATTTTTAAGAAAAGTGATCAGCACGAAAGTTGTAGATCTCGAGAAGTTGTAGATCTCGTCGAGATCTACAACTTTCGTGTTGAACACTTTTCCTAAAAATGCTCGCACAAGACGTATTGTCGCCCTGATTGAAACATGGGCGTAACTATAACGAATTTTTGAAATACTCCTTGTATATGTATTTTTAGGAAAAGTGCTCAACAGCTTTCCCGTTGAACATTTTTTCTAATAATGCATGTACAAGACGCATTTCCAAAAAGCGTGTAATAACTAATATAAAAAGAGTGCGGATAGCAAAAACTGTAGTTCGGATAACAATCGCCATAAAAAATTAGGGCGCTGCTATTAGCACCGCAGTTTTGGCTAGTCGCACCGCACTTTTTCCTAATTTTTCGCGTCTGTTGGAAATACGCTTTGTACATGCATTTTTAGGAAAATTTTCCAACACGAAAGTTGTAGATTTTGACGAGATCTACAACTTTCGTGTTGAACACTTTTCCTAAAAAAGCATGTACAAGGCGTATTTCCAAAAGACGCGAAACCTGGGCTTATTTCCAAAGTACCCCTTTTGTACATGCATTTTTAGGAAAAGTGTTCAACACGAAAGTTGTAGATCTCGTCGATATCTACAACTTTCGTGTTGGACAATTTTCCTAAAAAATGCATGTACAAGACATATTTCCAAAAGACGCGAAAAACTGCGGTGCTAATAGCAGCGCCCAAAAATTACCAATGCCATGACGTCACTAATGGCGAAGATTTGGACTCATTCACAACATTTTATTAGAAAATTTTCTTAATACATATTTAGTTAAAACGCAACACATTTTTCTCTGGATTTTAGCTGACAAACTGTGATTTTGGTGCTGACAAACGACAACACTTTATTCATAGGAGTGGGGAAAGGGGGGTGTAAAGTGCGTTTCCCGCACTGCACCGTGCAGTGCGGGAATCGCACCGTTCAATAAACTTTGAGATGTGTGCGATGATCGCACACATCTCAAAGCATGTGTGTGAACGGTGCGATTCCCGCACTGCACGGTGCAGTACTGCACACGTGCTGCCGTGACGGTAAACAGTACATTTGCACATGTTAGTCTGCCCTATGTTACGATCCCCTCCGTTTTGGGGTTAATTGATGGGAAGATTCTAGAGAAATCTGGAGTCTTGTACATAGGAAGGCGGTAGAACAATCTAGAGAATTCATGACTCTTGTACATACCGGAATTGTATAGAATACTCTAGAATAGTAGGGGTCTAGAATATTCTTTGGTTTGGAGGGAAACCTCTTTGGGGCCTATAAAAGGGGAAGGCCCCCCTCATTTGTATTCATCCAAGTTTGGAACAAGCATTTGAGTTCTCTTGCTTACTTCTTCTTGTGTACTTGTGCTCTTGCGTTCTTGTTCTCGTTCCCATTTCCACCACAGTTTTCTTAGAGCGAGGCTGACTTAGCTAGCCGCGAGGGGTGGCAAGAGGAGCTAAGGCCGTGCGCGACATAGTCAGGGGGACTAGTCCGTGACAGTTGGTATCAGAGCCAGGTTGACCGAAGTTGACCCAGGTTCACTCAGGTTCAATTTGTGGTGCTGCTATGGCGAATGAGACAAACAACTCAAGCATTGTTGACGAGCGCGGCAGGGAGGTCGTAGATCAACAAGGCAAGAAGAAGAGGGATCATAGCAAGACGCGTGAAGGAACTCATGTGGATCAGGCTGTCATGATGCTGGCCGATCGAGTTGAGAAATTGGAAGGTAACTTCGAAGCTCTTGAGGCCCATGTCCTTGGAGAATTTGAGTCCATCAAGGAGTCTACCCAGACTTGTCTTGATGCTCAGCCGGCGTTGGAGGAACGCCTTGCCAGGTTGGAAGATGCCATTCAAGCGATGCGGATCGGCTTTGAGGATATGAAGGAGGAAGTCACCGTTTGTCGCCGAGCCGTGGCTAATGGTGGAGGCAACATGGCAATGGGCAACCCAAGGATGGAGGTTCCTAAGCCCAAGCCATTTGTGGGTAAGCGAGATGCAAAGGAGGTAGAAAACTTCATTTGGCAAATGGAGCAGTTCTTCGAGGGGTGTAACCTCGTCGACGAAGCCGCTAAGGTACGACAAGCCTCTTACTACTTATCAGATGTTGCTTCTCTTTGGTGGCGAAGAAAGCAGGCCGACATCGAGAAAGGCTTGTATCGTATTGATACATGGGAGGAGTTCCGGCGTGAACTCAAACGGCATTTCTATCCGGAAAATGTCGTCTATGAAGCTAAGAAGAAGCTGAGGGAGTTAAAGCACAAGGGGAGCATTGCGGAGTATGTCAAAGAATTTACCACCTTGATGCTGCAAATTCCTAACATGTCGGATGAAGACTTGCTATTCTTCTTCGTGGATGGTCTTCAACACTGGGCTAAGCAGGAATTACAAAGGCGAGATGTCAAGACGTTGGATGAAGCTATTGCCACAGCGGAGTCCCTTATTGAGTACCAACGACACCCAGATGCAGCAAAGGCAAAGAAAGACAAGGGTGATTACGGGAAAGGTGGGGGAGAGAAGCGGGATGGCAAGAAGCCCACCTTCCAACGGCATGATACTCGGAAGGAATATGAAGAGAAGAAGAAGGCCTTCATTCCGAAAGGAGGATGTTTCTTATGCAAGGGACCGCATGCAATGAGCAGTTGTCCAAAGATGGGATCGCTTTCTGCAATCATGGAAGGCAACGATGCGGGAAATTCTGGAGAAGGTACTTCTACTCAAATGAGTTCATTACAGTTACTTAATGCTTTGAATGTTAGACCTACTCCAGCCCCATCAGCAAAAGGATTGATGTTTGTGGAGGCAAAGACAAACGGGAAGGCCACCAAGGCCTTGCTCGATACGGGGGCAACGCACAACTTCATGACCGAACAAGAGGCTAAGAGACTTGGCCTGAATATCTCTAAAGGTGAAGGCTGGTTGAAGACGGTGAATGGGAAGGCGAGACCGCTGCAAGGAGTTTCACGCGGAGTGGAGCTGCAGTTGGGAACTTGGAAGGGCCAAGTGGACTTCTCTATTGCGCCGATGGATGACTTTCAAGTTTGTACTTGGCATGGATTTCTTTGAGAAGGTACGAGCTATCACTATGCCTTTTTGTAGATCCATGTGCATTATGGAGAAAGGGTCTCCATGCATGATCCCAGCGGTGGAAGGGCCACCAACGAAGGGAAAGCAGCTATCGGCTATGCAAATAGCCAAAGGCGTCAAGAAAGGAGAGGTGACTTACTTAGCCACCTTGAAGGAGGAAGTTGCGGCAAAGGATGAGGAGGTACATCCTTTCATTGTGCAAGTCTTGAAGGAGAATCAAGACGTTATGCCAACCGAGCTTCCGAACAAGCTACCGCCTCGGAGGGAGGTGGACCATGAGATTGAGCTGGAACAAGGAGCAAAACCACCTGCGATGGCGGCATATCGCATGGCTCCGCCCGAATTGGAAGAACTTCGCAAGCAGCTAAAGGAGCTACTTGACACAGGGAAGATTCGTCCATCGAAGGCACCATATGGCGCACCGGTGCTCTTTCAGAAGAAGAAAGACGGATCTTTGCGGATGTGTGTAGACTATCGGCCACTCAACAAGGTAACGGTCAAGAATAAGTATCCTATTCCTTTGATCGCTGACTTGTTTGATAGGATGGGAAAAGCCAAGGTCTACACCAAGATGGACTTGCAGAAGGGCTATTATCAAGTCCGAATTGCTGAAGGAGATGAGCCGAAGACAACGTGCATCACTCGTTACGGGTCCTACGAGTGGTTGGTCATGCCATTTGGCTTGACTAATGCTCCGGCCACGTTCTGCACTTTGATGAACAGGATATTCCATCCCTACTTGGACCAATTTGTGGTGGTTTATCTCGATGACATCGTGATCTACAGCAATTCCATGAAGGAGCATGCGGAACATCTCCGCACTATCTTTCGAGTCTTGCGGGAGAACGAGTTATATGTGAAGAAGTCAAAATGTACGTTCGGCACGGAGGAGGTCTCATTCCTTGGACATGTAATTGGACATGGCCAACTGAAGATGGATGGAGCCAAGATCCAAGCGATCATAGATTGGGAGCCACCTACAAAGGTAACCGAGCTAAGATCTTTTCTTGGACTTGCAAATTACTATCGACGGTTTATCCAGGGCTATTCGAGGAGAGCAGCCCCATTGACGGATTTACTAAAGAAGGAGAGATCGTGGGCTTGGGATAAGGGATGCCAACAAGCCTTCGAAGATCTAAAGCGAGCAGTGAGCACTGAGCCCGTGTTATCATTGCCAGACTTTGGAAAGGAGTTCGAGGTCCAGACGGATGCTTCCGACTTTGCCATTGGTGGAGTCTTGATGCAGGATGGGCATCCCATCGCATATGAAAGCCGAAAGCTGAACGAGACGGAGCGACGATACACTGTCCAAGAGAAGGAAATGTCTGCTATTATACATTGCTTACGGGTATGGAGGCACTACTTGCTCGGGGCGAAGTTTGTGGTCAAGACGGACAATGTGGCCACAAGTTACTTCCAGACGCAAAAGAAGTTGTCTTCCAAACAAGCGAGATGGCAGGACTTCCTAGCGGAGTTCGACTATTCCATGGAGTACAAGCCCGGGAAGGCGAATGTTGTTGCAGATGCCTTAAGCCGCAAGGCCGAACTTGCCGTAATGTCCACGGTGAAAGGGGAGTTGCTGACCAGGATCAAGGAGGGGTTGCAACAAGATCCGTTGGCGATCGAGCTAATGAAGGCGGCAAGGGAAGGGAAGACCAAACACTTTTGGGTAGAGGATGAACTCCTCTACACAAAGGGGAAGAGACTGTACATCCCAAAGTGGGACAACCTACGGAGGGAGTTGATCAAGGAGTGTCATGACACTCGATGGGCAGGTCATCCTGGCCAAAAGAGGACCATGACGCTAGTGGAGATCTTGTACTACTGGCCGAAGATGAAGGAAAGCGTGGATTTGTATATGAGGACATGTCTTGTGTGCCAACAAGATAAAGTGGAGAATCGGCAACCAGCGGGATTGCTTGAGCCTCTTCCAGTTCCAGATCATCCATGGCACACCGTGACGTTGGACTTCATTAGCGCTCTCCCCAAATCAGAGGGATTTGGATCGATCATGGTGGTCGTAGACAGATTCTCGAAGTATGGGACATTCATCCCATGCGCAAAGGACTGCACAGCGGAGGAAGCGGCCCAAGCATTCTTCAAGCAAGTGGTAAAGCATTGGGGGCTTCCACAACATATTGTGAGCGATCGGGATCCTCGCTTCACGGGGAAACTTTGGACGGAGTTGTTCAGAATGTTGGGATCACAACTAAACTTCTCCACAAGTTTCCACCCGCAGTCCGACGGGCAGACCGAGAGGGTAAATGGCTTATTGGAGTGTTACTTGCGGCACTTTGTGAGTGCTAACCAGCGGGATTGGGCAAAGATCTTGGATGTTGCTCAATTTTCCTACAACTTGCAGAGGAGCGAGTCTACGGGAAGGAGTCCCTTCGAGCTGGCGACCGGGCGTCAACCACTCACACCGCACGCATTGGCCATCAATCCAGGAGAAGGAAAAAGCCCAGGAGCATTTCAAATGGCTAAGTCTTGGGAGGAGCAGAATGACCTGGCCAAAGTCTGCCTAGAGAAAGCAAGGAAGCGCATGAAGAAATGGGCGGACGTGAAGAGAAGGCCGCAGGAGTTTGGCCTAGGAGACAAAGTGATGGTAAAACTCCTACCCCAACAGTTCAAAGTAATGCGGAGCATGCATAAGGGGTTGATAAGGAGGTATGAAGGACCGTTCGAGGTGATCGGCAAGGTAGGAAAGGTGTCATATCGCCTTGATCTACCTAACTCGTTGAAGATTCATCCGGTCTTCCACGTAAGCATGTTGAAGCCTTATCATGAAGACCAGGAAGACCCAAGGCGAGGAGAATCACATAGAGCGCCTCCGATCATTACCAAATCATTCGAGAAGGAGATTGATCGGGTGCTATCCCAGAGGGTGGTACGGCGACGCGGAGTCCCGCCAAGTACTCAGTACTTAATCGGATGGAAGGGATTGCCAGAGTCTGATGCTACTTGGGAGACGTTAGAAGACTTGTGGCAGTTCAAGGACTTCATTCAGCAGTATGAGGCGACGAGGACGACGCCAGGTTAGGTGGGGGAGAATGTTACGATCCCCTCCGTTTTGGGGTTAATTGATGGGAAGATTCTAGAGAAATCTGGAGTCTTGTACATAGGAAGGCGGTAGAACAATCTAGAGAATTCATGACTCTTGTACATACCGGAATTGTATAGAATACTCTAGAATAGTAGGGGTCTAGAATATTCTTTGGTTTGGAGGGAAACCTCTTTGGGGCCTATAAAAGGGGAAGGCCCCCCTCATTTGTATTCATCCAAGTTTGGAACAAGCATTTGAGTTCTCTTGCTTACTTCTTCTTGTGTACTTGTGCTCTTGCGTTCTTGTTCTCGTTCCCATTTCCACCACAGTTTTCTTAGAGCGAGGCTGACTTAGCTAGCCGCGAGGGGTGGCAAGAGGAGCTAAGGCCGTGCGCGACATAGTCAGGGGGACTAGTCCGTGACACCTAGCTCTAATTCACAGAGCTTCACATGACAGCACTTTTGCCTCGCAACTCCCGAGCGGATTGGGAAATCAAGCGATAATCAATGTATTGTGCTCGGGAGAACTGCGAGTACTGAGATTACCGTCGTTCGAAGCCCGTGGGCTTGAAAAAAATAATTTGATTTAATTATAATATCAAAACACTTACGAAAGAAGCAATCTTTTTTATATCAAACTTTCCCCCATTTTATTACCTCCTCATTTTCAATCTCAAAGATAGGGTGTGTTTTTCTCAACCGCAACCGCACCGTAAGGGCCCGATTTTCGCCCGAGCAAATAGCACTACACCGAAATTATGCTATGTGGTTTCCGTTCGGTGCAAATAGTATGAGATTTATATAGACACAAAAAGTATAATGTGAGATAAAATAAGATGTAAAATTTGAGCATAAATTCATAGTCTAGTTCTGTACTTTCCCAATCTTTGTTTTTTTCTTCTTATGTCATGCAACTACGTCGTTGGCAGAAGCATCATCCACAGTAATTGTTAAGATTTTTAATGCCCCATAAAGATAAATAATTTATTATTTCGCACTCAATTCCTTTTCCGGAGTGATCAAAGATTCTAACAAAATTAAGTATTTTTTTATAGCCTCCACTGCTTATCTATCCAGTGATCGGTCAAAAACATATAATCATATTTTTGAACAGAGGTCCATGTAAATGTTAGTGCACCATCTAGTAATAGTTGTTTGAGAAGATCTATTAAACTTTGGTTCTAATTGCTTAACAAAATCTTGAAATTCTTCATTCACCACAAATTTGAATGACAACTCATCCAATATTATCATCTTTGTTGCGTACCCATAAAGGCCTTGGGGTGCGTCTAGAGAAAACCCCGCTAAAGAGAGGAGGGGGAACCAGTCGAACCCCGGATCACGGAAGTGGAAGATCCGCCGCGCAAGTACGACGCGCTAGAAACGACGTCAGGTAAGCACAAAGCCGCACCCCACCCACATGGGGTGCGGCCGGGTCGGCAAGCCGCACCCTCCCCCCATAGGGGGGTGCGGCCAAGCTGCACCCCACCATGGGGGGAGCGGCTAGACCGCACCCCCCATAGGGGGGTGCGGCCCAACCGCACCCCCCATAGGGGGGTGCGGCCAAACCGCACCCCCCCATGGGGGGTGCGGCCCAACCGCACCCCCCATAGGGGGGCATGGGGGGTGCGGCCCAACCGCAAACCGCACCCCCCCACCCCCCCCATGGGGGGTGCGGCCCAACCGCACCCCCCATAGGGGGGTGCGGCCAAACCGCACCCCCATGGGGGGTGCGGCCAAACCGCACCCCCCATAGGGGGGTGTGGCCATAGGAGGGTGCGGCCAAACCGCACCCTCCGATAAAAGGAGCGGCCGAGCCCCCCTCCGCGGGGGATGCAGCCGAAACCGCATCCCCGCGCTGGGAAAGGTTGTAGTCCGCTTTTCCTGGCCTCGCTCACTTTTCCGCCTCGCCTCGCTCACTTTTCCGCCTCGCCTTGCTCACTTTTTGTTTTTCAGTTTCTCACTTTTCAGGAACGGCTTGTCGCCTTTCCTCAAAGGGCAGAATGGTCATTTACGAAAATTGGTGATCCGAGTGCCCCAAATCGGGAAATATGATTCGTCCGCCAAGGTGGTTATGGTGGTTACGACGGCAAAATTACCGGGCTACCCCCGGCCAAAGCTATAAAAAGGCCCCCAAGGCTTCATTTAAAGGATCCCGCCTTCACGACCAGAGAGAGCTCCTTGAAGACTTCCACGGAATTCTCCTTCGGTGCTTGAAGATCTTCTTCGTGGACTTAGAGATTTCCTTCTTCGCGAAAGCGGACAAGGCTGTCTCACTTTCGTTCTCAGGAAAGCGGACAAGGCTGTCTCACTTTCGTTCTCAGGGAAGCGGACAAGGCTGTCTCACTTTCATTCTCAGGAAAGCGGACAAGGCTGTCTCTCTTTCGTTCTCAGGAAAGCGGACAAGGCTGTCTCACTTTCGTTCTCAGGAAAGCAGACAAGACTGTCCCACTTTCGTTCTCAAGAAAGCGGACAAGGCAGTCTCACTTCCGTCTTCTCAAAAGCAGACAGGGCGGTCTCACCTCTGTCCTCTGAAAAGCGGACAAGGCCTTCTCACTTTCGTTCACTGCTGTACTCATAGGAAAAGTACTTAGTTTTTCCGAGAGGTGGTCTGTCACCCTCGGAGTGCTCTCTCTCTCTCTCTCTATTGTAACGAGCAGCGGCCTGTCGCGCTCGATCTCTTAGCATCTAATTGTAACCTCTCTGGAGATAGTGAAATTTGGTCGGCACAGCTCCGGCCACGTGGTTTTTCACCCTTTCCGGGTTTTCCACGCTAAAAAGTCCCTGTGTATTCAGCAGATCTCAAATTGACTGCTTGCGCGCTTAGACCGCTCACGAGCTAAGGCGGTTCAATTTAAACCGGTCTACCAAGAGCCCTAAGCGACCCGCAACAATCTTAATCGATGATAATCTACATTCTTCTTCATTAAACATAATTGCTTTCAATGCTCCAATTGTAACTTCATCCTCTTTTTTCTCGGTAAATGACAATATTTTTTGATTGTGTTCGACTTTTCAAAATCGACACAAAGTCGTCATATATGCTCTCAATGCATATATTTTGGAACAATATTTACATTTAGTCTGATCGTTTCCTTAAATGTCCTAGAACTTGGTAACTCATTCTCACACTTTAGACTTAAACTTACTGATCGGTTTATATATGACGACATGAAAATTTGGGGACTGAAATCCTAAATTTAAAAATGAAATGAGGATTTAGCTCTTCGGACAATCAATTAATGTCTCTGATATAAAATCATTATTTATTGTGCACCAAAGGGGAAATTTTTTGTGTCCGGAGCAGAAAGAAATCCAAAACTAACCAAATTGCGTCATGTGTAAAGGTAGATGTATCTCAGATAAAAGAATTATATTCGGGATAACGGAGTTGTATCTCAGATAAAGAAGTTGTATCTCCAGCGACTCCCGGTATAACCGAGACCCGGACACAAAAACCCCTCGCACTACAGAGATGAACTTTGAACGACTATCATAGGTACTATCATCATCTCAAACAATTGCACATATCATTGATTTATTTAGTTAAAATTATTATTTATAATTATTTTATATAATTATTTTATTGGTTGTAAATATATTAACATTATGAATTTATGCTATAAAATTATTTTATTTCTAATAAAAATAAGTAGTAAATATTAAAAATATAATTATACGTGCATGTTATTATGTTGAAATAGGAAGGGTAAAGAAGAAGAAAACAAAAGCAATACACAATTATCATCTCAAACAATTGCACATATCACTAATTTATTTAGTTAAAATTATTAATTATAATTATTTTATTTAATTATTTCATTTGTTGTAGAAAAAAAATGAAGAATTTGGGTATGGAGAAAGAAATGAATAAGGAAGAACCATTCTAGACTTTGTTATAGCACATGAGATAATTGTGGCAAATACGTTCTACATGAAGAAAGAAGAACACTAAATTACGTTCAAGAGCGGACAAAATAAGTCACAAATTGACTATTTTATGACTCACAAAATGAATAAAAAGATTTGTAAGGATTGCAAAGTCACACCAGGAGAAAGTTTGACAACACAACATAGGCTAGTTGTGTTGGATGTGCAAATTAAATATAGTAAATTTAAGAGAAAGACAAAAATGTTGCCAAAAGTTCGGTGGTGGAACTTGAAGGAAAAACAGGTTGCTTTCAAAGCAACGGTTATAGAACAACTAGTTGATAATCCTTATGTTGATTATATTGTCATATGAGAAGTTATGTCTTCTCACTTAAGGATAAATGAAAAGAACGCACTTGGAAAGCCAAAAGATCGTGCGCCCCACAAAAAGAATCTTGGTGATGGGAAAAGAAGTTCAAGACAAAGTGACGAAAAAGAGGATCATCTACAAAATATTATATGCTTGTAGGAATGATGAAAACTTGACAAAATATAAAATCACCAAGAAAGAAACTAAAAATGCAGTAAGTAAAGCAAGAAATCAAATTTATGAAGAATTTTACAAACGATTAGATACCAAAGAAGAAGAGCGTGATATATATAAAATTGTTGGAGCTAGAGAGAGGAAGATAAGAAATTTAAGACAAGTTAAATGCATAAAAGATGAAACAGATACGATTTTAATGAATGATGTTGCTATTTAGGAGAGATGAAAAAGATAATTTTATCAATTATACAACGAAGGAAAAAGACAATAAACTGAACTTGGAAGAGTTTGGTAAATCGGAGGAGTATAGAAAAATAACTTTTTATCGTAAAATTCAAGCATCAGAGATAGATGACGCTCTGAAGAAGATGAAAAATGGAAAGACGGTTGGACCAGACGATATATCAATTGAAGTATGAAATTGCTTAGGGAGGGAAGGAATTTTATGACTTTCAAGTTTCTTCAATAAGATACTGAAGACAAAGAGAATGTCAGACCAATTGAGAGAAAGTATTTTGGTACATTTGTATTAGAATAAAAGAGATATACAAAATTGTGTCAATTACAGGAGAATTAAATTAATGAGTCATACTATGAAACTATGAGAACGAGTAATAGAGAGAAGATTTAGACGAGAGACTAGCATCTCAGAAATCAATTTGGATTCATGTCAGGGAGGTCAACCATGAAAGCTATACATCTCTTGAGGAGACTCATTAACAACTATCGAGAAAGACAAAAAGATTTTGCATATGTTGTTTATCGATCTAGAGAAGGCTTATGATAGGGTTCCAATAGAGGACTTATGGAGAGTCTTAGAAAAGAAAGGTGTAAATGTATCATACATTGACGTAATCAAAGATATGTATACAAATTCAATGGCCAGGGTGAGGACGTCTGGAGGATTAACACATGAATTCTTTATCATTGTTGGCTTACATCAAGGGTCGGCTTTAAACCCTCATCTCTTTACCCTTATCTTAGATGAGCATACCGGACATATCCAACAAGCAATACCTTGTGTTTATTATTTGCAGATGATATTGTTTTGGTCGATGAGACGCGCAATGGTGGAAATTGGAAAAAAATGTCTCATTTTAAAGGATAATTAATGAGTAATTACTTTATCACTAATTGCAATAATTTGTGATCAAAATTTTTCTATTGTCACTACAATTTTATTTTTAGTGACTAAATTGTTTGTAGTCATAAAATTTAATAAATTAGTAATCATTTTTTGTGGCGTCACTAATTATTGAAAAAAATGATTTAGCACCCACTTTTTTTTCTTCGCTGAAGATATATCTTTAGTGACCAATTTTTTTTATCAGAATAGATCGATACACCTTTAGTGACCAATTTTTTTTGTCACAAATATTTCATCACTAAAAGTCAATTTTTTTGTAGTTACGCTAAACGGGGGAGGGGTAGTCCAAAAAAGACTTTAAATGAAACTATAAGAAAAGATACGATGTACTTAAGCATTAGTGAGACTATGATTATAGATGGGGCGCAATGGCGACGGAGGATCCATATAGTCGAACCCACTATGGTGGGATAAAGGCTCGAGTGTTCTTGTTGTATTTCATTTGTTGTACAAATATTAAGATTATGAATTTATACTATATGATTATTTTATTTCTAATAAAAATAAGTAGTAAATAACAAAAATATAATTATACTTGTATGTTATTATGTTGAAATAGGAAGGGTAAATATGAAAAGAACAAAAGCAATACAATTTAACTAGATGATTTATATGGGCAAATTTGTTTTGGCTAATGACAGCTCAAGGTTAATGACAAACTGAGAACGTTAATGGCAAACCGGGAAGATTAATGGTCAAGGACGACCTCCCCTACCACGTCCGCATCACTCCAGAAGACGACCTCGAGACTGCCGGCCGCTACAACTTCGAATCTCAGCTGACCTCCACCATGATCACGCATTTGAAGCTTGGCCAGGAAACGCAGACCGTTTCAATCTTTTGTCTACCTTGCTCATGTTGGCTGAAGAAGAAAATAAAAAAGGGGTCCAGTTTCTTTCAGTTGCTGGAGAAAACCGACGACCCACCATCCTCTTCCTTGCAGATTAAGTAATGTCGATCTCTCCATTCCATATCCCGATCTCGCCATTTCTTTTTTTCTGTTGTGACCTAGCTAAGCGCCTCCTTCATTCGGATCTCACAGAAAATGCAGGAGGGGGCCTTTTTCTACTTTTTCGGGTTGCAGATTGAAGCTTGAAGAATTGCACAGAAAGGTTTTTCCAAGGAGGAAATCCAGATAAGGCTTGTCCCTATTTTGGAATTGGAGAAATTTGGCAACCTCTTCAGATATGTACAAATCACAATATTGGAGAAATCTGGAAGGATCGATGGTCCTGTTTTAAGTATATCTCCAATCACTTGAAGAGGGATGCTTAAGAAGATGGAGGGAAATGGCGATGATGCATGAGCAGGGGAATTTGATGCCCTCAAAATGCTGGAGGAGAAAACTTGGCGGAGAGGAGAAAATGGATCGGGAATCGAGGCAGAGAACGTCGTGGAAGATCTAGGGGAAGCCAAAATGAAGGAGGGATGAGACGGCGGAGAGGAGGCATGCGTCGTCGGAAAGGAAGAGCGGAGTCCGGGATGGGAGGGAGATGGGAAACTGGGCCTACCCATATAAACCTTTATTATTTTTTTTACAAAACTTGGATTGCCATTAGTGAGATTGGGTCTCCCCTATAAGCCATCTTTAACTAAGGGGAATGATGGGGTTCCCCTAAAAGGGCTCGTGTTTAGTCGGACCAGGTGTTTCTCATCGCATCCTCGCCCGGATCCGTAAGACAGCTTCAACTCTTACTCCTGGTCTTAATCCTGCAGCTAAGCAGCTTCGCGTTGTCGCTCTCGCTTGTTCCTCAGAAAGCGCTCCCGCTCGCTCCAGCTCGGTGAGACGTGCTTTTACGCCCCTGCTCCACAGGAAGCGCTCCCGCTCCGCAGAGAGCGCTTTCTCTCCCGCCCGCTCCACGAGAGCGCTTCTGTTCGCTCCTGCTCCGCAGAGAACGCTTCTGCTCCTGCCTGCTCCACAAGACCGCTTCCGCTCTCTCCTGCTCCGCGGAAAACGCTCTCGCATTTCCGCTCGCTCTTGCTCTGTGGGAAGCGCTCTCACGCTCCCGCTCGCTCCTTCTCCACGGGAAGCATTTCCGCTCTCATATGGTCCGCAAGAGGCGCTTCTGCTCTTGTATGGTCCACAAGAGGCGCTTCCGCTCCTCCCGACTCCGTGGAGCGCGCCACTTTCATCCATCGCCGGCGGCGATCCCAGGCCACCACCACCAGGGAGGCTGCTCGGGCTGCCCAGCGTGATTGGTGTAACACCTCAATTTCCAATGCACTGAAATCAACAGGTTGTTAAGGCTGAAAGCTAATGCCAGCGTTAGGACTAACGTCAGGCGTTAGCCCAAGACGTTCGGCGAACACAGCTTTCTAAACGTTCGTCGAACGCAGCTTTCTAGCCGTTCGACGAACGCAGCTTTCTAGCCGTTCGTCGAACGCAGCCAGCCGTTCGTCGAACGCAGCATTCTAGTCGTTCGTCGAACGCAGCCAGCCATTCATCGAACGCAAGCTTTAGGCAGTTCGTCGAACGCAGTCAGCCATTCGTCGAACGCAACCTTGAGGCAGTTCGTCGAACGCAGGCTGTAGAGAGTTCGCCGAACGCAGCTTCAAAGAGTTCGTCGAACGCAGCTTCAAAGAGTTCATCGTTCGTCGAACACAGTCGAGCCGTTGAAGTTCTTAAGCGGCTGTGGATAAACTCAGCCACCGCTTTAAGGGCTAACGCCCGGCGTTAGGTTCTAACGCCGGCGTTAGCTAAGAAATTATAAAAGGCAGCCAAATCCAGTTTCTCTTCTAATTTCTGATTCCAAACTCGTTCCAAAGGCAGAGAACTTGTGATTTCTGAAGGAAGGAGGTCTTTTTGGGCTAGCCTTTTGTTGTGTTGAGGGTAAATCCGTGGATGAGATTGCTTACGTGTTTGCCATCGTCGATCCAGTGGAGAGAAAGCTGTTTCAAAAGAGTCCAGCCGAGTTCCTCTCAGATCTATGACACCGAAACGAGCGCCGAGGGTAACGATTGTCCTCCCTAGTCTTTGGACACGTTCGTCCTTTGATTTGCATAGTAGTAGGCAGATTTCCACTAGCGAGTGGATAGATTTCTGCCGACGGGCCGATGTTAACCCCGTAGAAATTGCATATAGAGTCTGGAATTGAAGTACGGGCATAGGCATGCTGTGTGAAGCCCATCTGGACAGGTTGGTCTGGATTGGTGATGTTGTTATGTTATTGCTCTCCGGAGAAGACTTCGCGATCTATGTTGTGTTTCCGGATTCTGTGTATTGATTCGTGTTGCAAAGAGGTCTGGAGGTGTTTCTCAGAAAATACCCGGAAAAGGGTAGCAGAACTGAGTTCTGTCACTAACGTCGGGCGTTACAGCTAACGTCGGCGGTAGCTCCCAGTGAGCTGTGTGGAGCCTATGAAGCCTATGTCCATGAACTGGGTTGAGCAGCAGAAGCTAGGGGCCGTGTACCTTGCTTCGTTGACCTTGCGGGTCAAGAGCGGATTAGGGAAAGCCGTACCCAATTTAGGTGATGTAATCCCTAATATTATGAGAGCGGGCATCTGGCGGAACCAAAACCCCACCCTTAGCCATCTTGTGATGAGGATTGCAACCTCGGGTCACGATGTGTCGTTTGGGACTAGAACTCGTCAAGGTCGGCCAATCTTGACGAGAAAAGCTCATGCAGATCCGAGTTGAAAAAGGACTTGTAGATGGCGTGCCGAGAGTGCACAAAACGTGTTGTGATTTGATGTCACTATGTGATGAATGTTTCTATGCGGTGCTTAGACGCACCTATGAAATCTATACTGCTATTGCTTGCCTGCAGGGAAGGAGCACCACCGCCCCGAGCATGGGGTGGGTTCGTTATAAATCTGGGTCAGCTAAAGCTGACCGGCTACTTATTTTCCCACCGCTTGGTGGATTTGTTTGTAAAGGTCCTGGCGAGGCTACCGGAAAATAGCGGGCTGAAGCCCCTGCTGCTGTGTTGTGCTGTACTGTGCTGGCCCTCGAAGGCCGAGTTATTTTGTTTACTGTTTTCATGTGTGGCCGGCTTGCGTGCCGATATTTGGAAGTCACCTTTATTATTTAAACAAACTTTGTAAAGAACTTGTAATGTATTTCATTTGTAGTTGTAAAGTGGACAATGTATATAAACTGGTTTTATTTGAAATTAAATGCTTCCGTTGTGTGACTCTGTGTGCTGAGATAGTTATGTTAATAACTGTTTAATGCTAATTAAGTAACGCGCTCTTCTGTTCGTTTCATATGGCATGAGGTCACGGACGGACCTACTGTTATATGCTATGTAACAGAGAGGGTGTTACAAATTTGTATCAACTCCGGGTCTCGATCCCTTTCCGTCTGAATTCGTGGTCGAATTCTTTTAAGGGGTGGTGAGCACGTGTGTGCGTCGCTGTTAAGACATGTAAATTGCCAGTAACTGTCCACTTTAGGAATGAAGTACCTGTGTGATTGTTGCAACGTAGTGGAATCTGGGTATTCCTTTGTTGTTTAATGCTACAATTTGGTTGCTTAATTGTGTTTTATTACACGATTATAGGTGCTTTGGGGTCCTGCGGGAAGGATCCAACCTCGTAACTGTTGAAATTGTTGAAGTGGAGAAGAAGGGAGTCCGGCCGGTCTGGAGGCTGGAGACCGCAGAGACCGCGCGGTCTGCGCTGGTGCTCTGGCGGTTTGGTTCTGCGATCTCTCCCTGCTTGTTAGTTCTGGCGATCTGCTGTGATCGGCCAGTTTGTTCCCTGGTTTGGTCGCTAGTTCTGGCGACCTGTTGCTGGCTCTCCCAGTCTTGCTACTGGGCAGTCTGTTCGGTTCGTTCTGGCGACTTGACTCAAGTCGGCCAGATGTTCGTCCTTGTCTTGACGATCTCAGGAAGGATGGTCCTGTGTCCGCGCGGCTTGCTGCTGACTTCGGTCTTGGACTGAATCTTGTCCAAGTGTTGTGTTCGCGCGGTCTGCATTATGAGACCGTTCGCGATCTGACGGGTGGTGATTGTATCTCTTCTGTGCGGTGACGACATCCGTCTACTCGCCTATAAATAGAGGTGCAGGGCCCGTCATTCCTAACAAGAATTGTAAGAACAAAAGCCCGGATTGTTTCTTGCGGCCTCAAGTTTGATGTCGCGCGATCTCGGAAGTGAGCTAACCGGTTGTTGTGTTCGCAGGTTTGCGGTCAGCAGGTTGCGGTCTCCTTCCTTGGTGATTTCCGGTGGCTTGAATAAACAGTTCGTCTGCGGTCTGTCAGCGAACTGGTTTATTGTGTTCTTGTGCTGTTCGCAGCTAGCTCAGCGATCAGGCGACCTTCAGCGGTTAGGCGATCAGAGTTGCAGTCTGGCGACAGCTTCAGTTCTTTGTTCAATTCAATAAGCTTCAGTTCGTGCGGTCTGGGATTGCGGTCTGGCAGTGCAGGTTGTCTGCTTCTGTTCGCGTGGTCTCAAGGTGTTTCTGCGGTCTGACTGTGCAAGCGGTCTGAGAGTACAGCAGAGCAAGCCGGGCGACCTGAGCCTTTTTGCGGTTTGTGCGGTCTCTGCTTTGGCAGATCGCCAGTTTCAGTTTTGGTGTATTTTTTGTTCTTCTCATCTCCGTGATTCTTATGAATCATGTCTCGCCATGTATACCTCGAAGTGTAAAGCAGTTCTGTTTCAATAAAGATTTCTTGTGTTGCTATTTTGGCATTGTGGTTGTTTGGCTATAACTCTTGTTGATACAACTCCTGCTTACTCCTGAACGGTCTTTCAAAAATTTTAACATGGTATCAAAGCTAGATTTCTGGAGTGGATAAGCAGTGATCAACTAGAGTTGCCATCGTCTTTGTGAAGAAGAGACCACATAGATTGCCATGGAAGGTGGATACGTAAGAGGTCTTGGTATTGAACTCCTCACATCGACTAACTTTAAAAAATGGAAGTCATGTATGGAGAGTTACTTGCTTGGCGAGGATCTATGGGAGGTAGTTGGAGGAGAAGACACACAAGAGGTGTTTCTAGCAGGAGATAATATGGCAGAGGTGACACTTTGGAGGAGGACGAATGCTAAGGCAGAGTTCACTCTCAAGAGGGCTATCTCACCGGAGCTGTTTGATCACATCATCGGATGTAAATCTGCTGCTGAGATTTGGACATCCTTGGATGGGTTGTTCAATAAGAAGAATGTAGCGAGGCTACAATATCTTGAAAATGAGTTGGCGAAAGCCTCTCAAGGTGATCTTTCTATTTCCACCTTCTTTCTCAAAATGAAGAACCTCACGGCAGAGATTTCTGTGTTGGACCCTGATGAGCCTATCTCTGAGGCAAAACTGAAGAGGCATATCATCCGCGGGTTGCGGAAGGAGTATCTTGCCTTTGTGACTTCAGTTCAGGGTTGGGCAAATCAACCGTCGTTGTTGGCGTTGGAGAACCTTCTTGCTTCGCAAGAAAGTTTAGCAAGACAGATGGCGGTGGTTTCTATCTCCGGGGGAGAAAGTGATGTGATGTTCTCTAGTGTACAACCCTCATTCTCCGAGGGTGGACCCCCCCAAGGCCACGTAGGCAGAAGTCAAAGTCAAAGAGGTCAACACGGCAGACAAGCGTAAGAGCAGAAGACAGCCTAGGCGAGTAGGGGTGCACTCGTGCGAGTAGCCCGGATACTCGCCAAAAGGTGGACGACCATAGGTTATACTCGCCCATTTGCCCGGGGAGATCGCCTCAATGTCGCTAGTCGCCGGGCAGGGGCTGGGCTATAAAAACCCCCCCTACCCCTTGGTTTTCCTATAAATAGGACCCCAGGGGTACTTGGATTGGCACCTGGACTTGAGCTTTCGAAACCCTGCTCTTGCATTCTAGCATCTGTCGCACTTGGTCGCTACTCCCAGTACTAGCCAAGTCGGTGCCTTCCTCGTACCTTGCTCGGCCATTCTTTGGTCTTGGAGGGGAAGTCTCTTCGGAGCTTCTGGGTACGTGGTGGGACCTCCCTGCCGCAGCACCTGGGGTCTTGTGTGTTGCTCTTCTATCTCTTCAGTAGTCGCCAGCTTAGTCGTCTCGTTGGACTGTTGGGCGAGTAGCCTCCGGCTGCATCGGTCCGAATCTTGAGGTCGGGATTTTCCTGGCTTCAACATCTAGGAAGAAGAAGAAGAAATGGGAGAAGAAGAAGCCGGGTCACGATGGACCCTCCACTTCAGGTCAGCAAGATAGAGGCTATGCCCCTAAGTCTGATGGGAAGAAGAAAGGAGAGGGACCGAGGTGCTTTAGATGCAATAAGACCGGGCACTTCAAGAAAGATTGCCGGGTGAATCTTCAGCCAGGACATGCAGTGGAGAAGGAGATGCCAAAGTCTGATGAAGTTGGATGGGGAGGAGCCTTTGTGTCTAATATAACGGCGATGCCCGTTAAGGCCTTGGCTTCCATCAACAATGATGAGGACTGGATTGTTGATTCAGGGTGTGGGCATCACCTCATCGGGGATGGATCAAAGTTCTCTTCTTTGACACCTTACTCAGGTAACAGTGCTATCATTACGGCTGATAATTCTATTCATCCAGTAGAACACGAAGGTGTTGTCTCTCTGAGCAGTGATAAGGGTCCACTCACGTTGAGGAGTGTTTATCACGTGCCTGGTATGAAGAAAAATCTCTTCTCTGTGACCAATGCGGTCGACGCCGGTTATCACGTTCTGTTTGGCCCAACATAAGTGAAGTTTCTCAAAATTCAACCGGAGATAAAAGGAGATGTTATTCATGTCGGCAAGAGGGTGAAGGACTTGTTTGTTTTTTATCGACAAGTACCTATGTTGATAAGATGAGGAACAATGATGGCGCGGCCATCTGGCATGAAGGGTTGGGGCATGTAGGCATGGACAAATTGAAGGCTATGACGGTAAGGGGCCTTGTCAATGGCTTACCTAGCTTGTCCTCCTATGGAGACGGTCATGTCTGCGAAGGATGTCAGTTTGGTAAGTCTCATCGACTTCCATTTGACAAATCGCAAACAAGGTGCAAAGTGCCGTTGGAGTGCATCCACGGTGATTTGATGGGACCGACTGCCACCCCAAGCCTTGGAGGCAACAGATACATGTTGGTGTTGATTGACGATTACACCAGATATGTCTGGTGTATTTTTTGAAGGAGAAGTCGGATGCATTTGCAAAATTTGTGGAGTTCAAGGAGCTGGTTGAAGGCCGGCTAGGCCTGCGGGTTAAAAAACTTAGAACTGACAATGGTGGGGAGTTCACCTCTGGTGAGTTCTCAAGTTTTTGCAGGAAGCATGACATCAAGAGAGAGCTTACTTGTGCCCATACTCCACAACAGAATGGCGTTGCCGAAAGGAAGATCCGTCATCTGACGGAAACTTGCAAATGCTGGTTTCATGCTAAGAGTATCCCAAAGTCCTTCTGGGCGGAGGGAATGTCTTGTGCAGCTTATGTCATCAACAGGTTGCCTTTAAGTCCTATCAACATGAAGACCCCTCACGAATTGATGTTCAAGGAGAAGCCGAGTGTTGCACACCTTCGGGTGTTCGGGTCAACTTGCTATGTGCATATTCCTGATGTTCTTCGGACAAAGCTAGATGCGAAAGCAAGGAAGCTAGTTTTTGTTGGGTATGATGAGCGGAAGAAGGGATGGAGATGCATGGATCCTGAGACACGGAGATCAATTGTTTCTCGGGATGTGGTGTTCGATGAAGTGACTTCCTACAAGGGGAGTTCCGGAGTTGAGCTACCGGAGGGCAAGGTTGATGAAGGAGGAAAAGCTGCGGGAAGTCTTCAAGTGGAGTTGCCTGTTTCACCAGGAGCTCCAGCTGTGTCAAGCTCTGAGATGGAGGCTTCAGGTTCTGGAAGCAGGGGGAGCGATGCTCCAAGTTCGTCTGGAAGAGGAGCTTGCACAGAAGAAGCAGCTGAGGAGGTGGTTAGTCAGGAGCAACCTTTTAGGAGGTCGAAGAGGACTATTCAACCACCAGATCGATACACAGGAGGGAACATGGTGAACTTTGTTTCATGCTTCTTCGCTGGTCCCCTGGATGAGAGGGAGCCGTCGAGCTTTGAGAAGGCCAGAGGCGTGAAGGAGTGGGACATTGCTATGCAAGAAGAGATGGCAGCTCTCGAGAAGAATGGGACCTGGTCTCTTGTGCCCAAGCCCAAGGGCACCACTCCTGAGACATGCAAATGGGTCTACAAGCTCAAGAAGAAAGTTGACGGCAGTATCGAGCGGTACAAGGCTCGCCTTGTAGCTCGCGGGTTCTCACAGTAGTACAGAGAAGATTATGATGAGACGTTCAGTCCAGTGGCAAAGATGACTTCGGTTCGATTTGTTATTGCCTTGGCGGCTTCAAGTGGTTGGGAGATTTGGCAACTCGACGTGAAGAATGTCTTCTTATACGGCGAGATTGACAAGGATATCTTCATGATCCAACCGCAAGGCTTCATCTCGAAGGAGTATCCAGACTACGTCTGTAAGTTGAAGAAGGCACTGTATGGGTTGAAGCAAGCGCCTCGAGCGTGGTACGGGAAGATTGCAGAGTATCTCTTATTCTGCGGATTCTTTGCTTCAGACTCTGATTCTAGCTTGTTCATCAAGAAGGAGGGGGTGCTTCGGGTGATTGTGCTGCTGTATGTGGATGACATGATTGTCACCGGGAACTCGAAGGAAGCTGTTGCAAGACTCAGGGCTGAGCTTGCTATCAGATTCGAGATGAAGGATCTGGGGGAGCTCCACCATTTCCTTGGACTCGAGGTGCAGAGGCAGGAGAGCGGAGTGCTCATTTCTCAGGCTGGCTATGCGGAGCGGATTGTTCAGCGATTCGGCATGGAGGAAGGGAAGAGCAGCTCTATACCTCTAGAGCAACATCATAAGCTTCGAAAGGATGAGGGGAGAGTTTTATCTGAACCGTTGGTGTTCCAAGCTCTGGTTGGAAGTTTGATCTACTTGACGATCACAAGGCCAGATATTGCTTATGCAGTTGGCAAGGTGAGTCGGTACATGGCGGAACCACGGAAACCTCATGTTCTGGCGGCAAAAGGCATCTTGAAGTATGTGAAGTCGACCTCTGATTTGGGTCTCCTATATAGGAGAGGGTCAAGCTTGGAGTTGCATGGTTTCATGGATGCTGATTATGGGGGAGACGTGGATGATCGGAGATCAACGTCTGGTTATGTCTTTATGACGGGCCCCACAGCTATCTCTTGGTGCAGCAAGAAGCAAGACTCGGTGTCTGTTTCTACCACGGAAGCGGAGTTCAAGGCTTCGGCCTTGGCAGCTCAGGAAGCCGTTTGACTCAGGAGATTGGTGGAGGACGTTCATCAGGAGGTTCGAGGTCCCACCTTGCTACGCGGGGACAATGAGAGTGCTCTCAAGCTGGTTAACAATCCAGTCTGTCACGCGAGGACCAAACATATAGAGATTGAGCACTATTTCATTCGTGAAAAGGTGTTGGGAGGATCTCTTGTGGTCGAGCATGTTCGGAGTGCGGATAATGTCGCCGACATCTTCACAAAGCCGATGGCGAAGGGACCGTTTACACGGTTAAGGGAGTTGCTCGGGCTAGTTTCGACTTCCCACTTCAAGGGGGAGTGTTGAAATTGTTGAAGTGGAGAAGAAGGGAGTCTGGCCGGTCTGGAGGCTGGAGACCGCGCGGTCTGCGCTGGTGCTTTGGCGGTTTGGTTCTGCGATCTCTCCCTGCTTGTTAGTTCTGGCGATCTGCTGTGATCGGCCAGTTTGTTCCCTGGTTTGGTCGCTAGTTCTGGCGACCTGCTGCGGGCTCTCCCAGTCTTGCTACTGGGCAGTCTGTTCGGTTCGTTCTGGCGACTTGACTCAAGTCGGCCAGATGTTCGTCCTTGTCTTGGCGATCTCAGGAAGGATGATCCTGTGTCCGCGCGGCTTGTGCGCGGCTTGCTGCTGACTTCGGTCTTGGACTGAATCTTGTCCAAGTGTTATGTTCACGCGGTCTGCATTATGAGACCGTTCGCGATCTGACGGGTGGTGATTGTATCTCTTTTGTGAGGTGATGACATCCGTCTACTCGCCTATAAATAGAGGTGCATGGCCCGTCATTCCTAACAAGAATTGTAAGAACAAAAGCCCGGATTGTTTCTTGCGGCCTCAAGTTTGAAGTCGCGCGATCTCGGAAGTGAGCTAACCGGTTGTTGTGTTCGCAGGTTTGCGGTCAGCAGGTTGTGGTCTCCTTCCTTGGTGATTTCCGGTGGCTTGAATAAACAGTTCGTCTGCGGTCTGTCAGCGAACTGGTTTATTGTGTTCTTGTGTTGTTCGCAGCTAGCTCAGCGATCAGGCGGCCTTTAGCGGTTAGGCGATCAGAGTTGCAGTCTGGCGACAGCTTCAGTTCTTTGTTCAATTCAATAAGCTTCAGTTCGTGCGGTCTGGCAGTGCAGGTTGTCTGCTTCTGTTCGCGTGGTCTCAAGGTGTTTCTGCGGTCTGACTGTGCAAGCGGTCTGAGAGTACAGCAGAGCAAGCCGGGCGACCTGAGCCTTTTTGCGGTTTGTGCGGTCTCTGCTTTGGCAGATCGCCAGTTTCAGTTTTGGTGTGTTTTTTGTTTTTCTCATCTCCATGATTCTTATGAATCATGTCTCGTCATGTATACCTCGAAGTGTAAAGCAGTTCTATTTCAATAAAGATTTCTTGTGTTGTTGTTTTGGCATTGTGGTTGTTTGGCTATAACTCTTGTTGATACAACTCCTGCTTACTCCTAAACGGTCTTTCAAAAATTTTAACAGTAACCTCATGGTGAGTGGTGCGTATGCCCATGTACAGGCATCCCCGCCTTCGGCTGAAACAGTTCGTGTGACCACAGATGCGGTTGTGGCAACTGTACTTGCACATCCCGGAAGACCACTGCAGAACCAGTGTTTACACCTGGAGCAGGGAGAACACTTTGTGGATGATTACTTGAATGAGTTCCTCCGTCTGGACTGTTATATGGGATCTTCATGGGGTGATGAGGAGACCAGAGTCAACAAGTCTTACAACAGTCTGCGGGGTGACTTACGTTGCACGCTCGCGGTACCGATGTTACTTGGCTTCCATGCACTGGTACATACGGCTAGGTCTTTAGAATCGAATTTGCAGGGTGTGCAACGCACGGAAGAGCTCATTGTAAAGAAGCCAAAGTTTAAGAGGAAGTGGAAGCAGTTGGCTCTACCTCCCTCTAGCGTGGCGGATGTTGCCACCACACGGGTTCCCCTTACATGCTACACTTGCGATAAAAAGGGGCACATAGCTCGCGATTGTCGAAGTGGGGCCCCAAAGTCAGGATTCTGAGGCATGGACTCTACAGGTGTGATGGGTCCAACTTATGAGGATAAAGGTAAAGGTGTAGCAAATACGACGGTGAACATACCGAACGCTACAAAGTCTGGGCATGGCAAGTGGCAGAAAAGAGTGAGACCTTCTGGGTCAGCTCAATTTGCAGTATCAGGAGCGAAGACTGCGCGAGGCCCAATCATTTGTTATAACTGTGGTAAGCCGGGTCATATGCCCGAAAATGTCGTGGAGGCAAGAAGCCGGTTGCGGCTTACGCGGTAGAGAAAGGGAAGGCGGCAGAGTCAACCACATCCCATGCTGCTCCAGCCCAGCCTAGGGTGTACAATCTTGGCCAGTAGGAGGCCATACAACAAAGCGACGTGGTGACAGGTATGCGTTAGTATACAACTTTTACTTCATACCTCGTGCATTGCTTACCTTGTGGGTATGAGGCTTTACCCTAAGATTTAACGTTCCGGCGAGAGTACTGTTTGATACGGGAGCTTCACATTCTTTTCTATCGGAGGCCTTCATACGACAGCTTGGGGTGCCTTCGTCATTTAAAAAGGAACGATTAGATGTGATGCTGCCCAATAGCTGCTCGATGAGTGCGGATCGAGGCTGTGTTGTAAAGGTACGAATAGGAAGTCAAGATTTCGATTTGGAAGCACTGATACTGCCACTTTCGGAGTTCGATGTGATCTTTGGTATGGACTGGCTGTTGGCGCAGCATGCCTACATTGATTGCACTTCTAAGGAGGTCACACTGGGGCGGAATACCGAACGTGCGACTACGTTTGCCGGTTTGTGTGGATCGAGCAAGACGTTGATGTCTGTTATCCAAGTAGTCAAGGCAGTTCGGCAAGGCGCAGAATTGTGTGTTGTGCTAGTTGGGGCTGCAAAGCCTCAGCCCAGTCTGAGTGACGTTCCTGTTATTTCAGAGTATCCTGATGTGTTTCCTACAGATCTTCCTGGGGCGCCACCTCAGCGAGAGATAGACTTCACTATAGAGCTGGTGCCAGGTGCCAAACCTGTGTCACGCTCTCCTTATAGAATTGCGCCAAAGGAGATGGCAGAGTTAAAAGTTCAATTACAGGAGTTGCTAGAGCAAGGCTATATACGCCCAAGTACATCACCTTGGGGTGCTCCGGTCCTCTTTGAGAAGAATAATGACGGAAGTCTACGTCTCTGTATCGACTACCGTGAATTGAATAAGCTGACCGAGAAGAACAAGTATCTGATTCCTCGAATCGATGACTTATTTGATCAGCTAGTTGGGTCAACAGTGTATTCAAAGTTGGATCTCAAATATGGCTACTACCAATTGCGAATTCGGGAATGTGACATTCCCAAGACGTCATTTAGTACCCGCTACGGGCACTATGAGTTTACTGTTATGCCGTTTGGATTGATGAATGCGCCGTTAGTATTTATGGATCTGATGAATAGGATCTTTAGAGAGTGCCTCAATCGATTTGTCATCGTCTTCATCGACGATATCTTTGTGTACTCTCAGTCTGAAGAAGAACACGCGATTCATTTGCGCGTAGTTTTGGAAACCCTGCGACGTAGTCAACTATATGCCAAGTTCTCCAAGTGCGAGTTCTGGCTAGCCTCAGTGGCGTTCCTTGGTCATGTTGTTAGTGGCGAGGGTATCGCAGTGGATCCGGCAAAGATCGATGCAATCCAGAAGTGGCCCGTTTTGGCAACAGTAGCGGAACTCAGGAGTTTCCTTGGACTTGTCGGCTACTATCGACGCTTCGTGGAGAACTTTTCGCGGATCGCTCTACCTCTCACCACCTTGACAAGGAAGGATCAGAAGTTCGTTTGGTCACCAGCGTGTGCACGAGCATTTGAAGAATTAAAGAGTCGTCTAATCACGGCACCAATCTTGTGTTTGCCATGTGGTGCAGAAGGCTATGAAATTTACAACGATGCGTCCCGGAGCGGCTTAGGCAGCGCACTTCTTCAGCATGGTCAAGTGATAGCTTATGGCTCTCGCCAGTTAAAAGTGCATGAGCGGAATTACCCGGTCCACGACTTGGAGTTGGCGGCCGTGATCTTCGCTCTGAAATTGTGGCGACACTACTTGTATGGCGTGAAGGTTGATATCTTTACGGAGCATAAGAGCCTAAAATATCTGCTAAATCAGAAAGAGCTCAATATGCGACAGTGAAGGTGGATGGAGTTCCTGGGGGACTACACTTTCGAAATACACTATACTCCCGGGAAGGGAAATGTCATCGCAGATGCTTTGAGCCGGAGGGCTTCTGCGTAGGCCAACTGGTTTCAGATGCATGACTCGCGTCTGATCAGTGACTTAGAAGCTTTAGAGATCTCCTGTGTGGAGAGGAGTTCTAGTGCAAGTGTGTGCTTGAACTGGACGGGGGTGCAATACGACCTCGCGGATAGAATACGACGGGCCCTAGAGCTTGATTCGAGCATGCAGCGCTACTTGGCAGAGTCTGAGGTTGGGACTGCTGCAGAGTTTGTGTTAGACGACAGTCTGATGTGGAAAGACGGTCGGTTGTGCGTCCCAAATGTGGGTAAATTGCGGGAGGAATTGTTGTACGAAGCCCATTTTACAAAGTACTCAATTCACCCGGGGAACACAAAGATGTACCAAGACATGAAAAAGCTGTTTTGGTGGCCGTGTCTGAAGAAAGACATCGCTTTATACGTGGCAAAATGCAAAACTTGCGCACTTGTGAAGGCGGAATGTCAGAAACCTGGAGGTTTCCTGAAGTCGTTGCCTGTACCGAAATGGAAATTTGATGACATTTCGATGGATTTCGTACACGGTTTGCCGAGATCGCAGAGTGGGAATGATGTCGTATGGGTGATCGTGGATCGCTCGACGAAGGTAGCCCACTTTATTCCAAACCGAAGGGACGATTCAGTCGAAAAGTTGGCAAAGCTATATGTGGATAGTATCGTACGACTACACGGTGTGCCCCGTAGCATCGTCAGTGACCGAGATGAGCGCTTCACTTCGAAAGATTGGAGGCTAATCCACTAATTGTTTGGTCCAAAGTTGAAGTTTAGTACTGCCTTCCACCCTCAAACAGATGGACAGGCTGAACGTACAAACAGGACTCTGGAGGACATGCTCTGTATGTGCATCCTGGATTTCGGTAAGAAGTGGGAAGATCATCTTTTCATGATCGAGCTCACTTATAATAACAGCTATTTAAGCGAAAAGAAGTCGAAGATGCAAATTCGGCTATTCAAACAATCCGGGAGAGATTGTTGATTGCACATGATAGGCAGGCGAAATACTACAATGTCAAGCACAGAAACGTCGAGTTCGTTGTGGGCGACTGGGTTTACCTAAAGATCAAACCTTTCAAGGGTGTGTCCCGGATTCGGCGCTTGAAGAAGCTGAGCCCGAGGTACCTTGGACCGTTTGAGATACTGGAGCGTGTTGGCGAAGCTGCCTATCGGCTCACTCTTTCGACAGAGTTGAGCGGATTGCATGATGTGTTTCACATCTCTGTGCTGAGGAAAGCTGTGCCAGAGCCTAGCCAGATCCTGGTAAAGAATCAGGTGTTAGTTGATGATGAGCTGAAGACGTTGGTCACGCCTATTTGCATCGAAGACACTGATGTCAGGCAGTTGCGGAATAAAATGATCTGAATGGTCAAAGTCCGCTGGAACAACTTCGGTCGTGAGGAGCTTTCATGGGAGCGGGAGCAAACCACGCGGGACGAGTTCCCCGAATTGTTCCATTAAGGTACAAGTTAGGTTGTGTATCTTTTTGTTTCTTTGCACTGTAAAAATTTCGGGGCGAAATTTCTTAAAGGAGGAGAGATTTGTAACACCTCAATTTCCAGTGCACTGAAATCAACAGGTTGTTAAGGCTGAAAGCTAACGCCAAAGGCAGAGAACTTGTGATTTCTGAAGGAAGGAGGTCTTTTTGGGCTAGTCTTTTGTTGTGTTGAGGGCAAATCTGTGGAGGATATTGCTTGCGTGTTTGCCATCGTCGATCCAGTGGAGAGGAAGTTGTTTCTAAAGAGTCCAGCCGAGTTCCTCTCAGATCTATGACACCGAAACGAGCGTCGAGGGTAACGATTCTCCTCCCTAGTCTTTGGACACGTTCGTCCTTTGATTTGCATAGTAGTAGGCAGATCTCCACTAGCGAGTGGATAGATTTCTGCCGACGGGTCGATGTTATCCCCGTAGAAATTGCATATAGAGTCCGGAATTGAAGTACGGGCATATGCATGTTGTGTGAAGCCCATCTGGACAGGTTGGTCTGGATTGGTGACGTTGTTATGTTATTTCACTCCGGAGAAGACTCTGCGATCTATGTTGTGTTTTCCGGGTTCTGTGTACTGATTCGTATTACAAAGAGGTCTGGAGGTGTTTCCCAGAAAATACCCGAAAAAGGGTAGCAAAACTGAGTTGTCACTAACGTCGGGCGTTAGAGCTAACGGTGGCGGTAGCTCCCAGTGAGCTGTGTGGAGCCTGTGAAGCCTATGTCCATGAACTGGGTTGAGCAGCAGAAGCTGGAGGGCCGTTTACCTTGCTTCGTTGACCTTGCGGGTCAAGAGCGGGTTAAGGAAAGTCGTACCCGTTTTAGGTGATGTAATCCCTAATATTATGAGCGCGGGCATATGGCGGAACCAAAGCCCCACCCTTAGCCATCTTGTGATGAGGATTGCAACCTCGGGTCACGATGTGCTGTTTGGGACTAGAACTAGTCAGGGTCGGCCAATCTTGACGAGAAAAGCTCATGTAGATCCGAGTTGAAAAAGGACTTGTAGATGGCGTGCCGAGAGTGCACAAAGCGTGTTGTGACTTGATGTCACTATGTGATGAATGTTTCTATGCGGTGCTTAGACGCACCTGTGAAATATATATTGTTGTTGCTTGCCTGCAGGAAAGGAGCACCGCCGCCCCGAGCATGGGGTGGGGTCGTTATAAATCTGGGTCAGCTAAAGCTGACCGGTTACTTGTTTTCTCACCGCTTGGTGGATTTGTTTGTACATGTCCTGGCGAGGCTATCGGGAAATAGCGGGCTGAAGCCCCTGCTGCTGTGTTGTGATGTACTGTGCTGGCCCTCGAAGGCCGAGTTGTTTTGTTTACTGTTTTCATGTGTGACCGGCCTGCGTGCCGATATTTGGAAGCCACCTTTATTATGTAAACAAACTTTGTAAAGAACTTGTAATGTATTTCATTCCTAGTTGTAAAGTGGACAATGTATATAAACTGGTTTTATTTGAAATTAAATGCTTCCGTTGTGTGACTCTGTGTGCTGAGATAGTTATGTTAATAACTGTTTAATGCTAATTAAGTAACGCGTTCTTCTGTTCGTTTCATATGGCGTAGGGTCCCGGCCGGACCTACTGTTATATGCTATGTAACAGAGATGGTGTTACAACTGGGGGCAAACTCTTCATAACCTCGTAATTGGCGATCTGTGTGCTCCGAATCAAGCATTCTCATTCGCTCATTCAAGAATCGGCATTACACAGTTACCAGAATGTCCCCCTCAAAAACTATAAAAGGGGAGTCAGACCTCCATTTGAAGACACTTTTGGCATTGGGACAAGAAGGAGCCCTTGAGGTTTTCGGCGAAAACTCTTTGAAGACCCTCACCAACCTTCAAGCTCCCCCATGAAGATTTTCATCAGCATTCCAGCCCTTCTTCAAGGACTTTGGAGGATCTCGCTTGGGCTCCAAACTCTCCGGTGCAGATCCCCTCAACATCTTTGATCCGGTCTGCTCCACAGCATTCCGCTCCAGATTGCTCCGCAGCGCTCCGCTCCAGGCTGCTCCGCAGCGTACAGCTCCAGGCTGCTCCGCAGCGCTTTGCTCAGGACTACCCTGCCGAGTTCCACGCTCAAGGTTGTCTCCAAGCACACAACACCACCCTCGGCTTCCGAGGACTTGGAGGACTTAACACAATCTCTGCAACGAGCGGTGACATGTCACCATCGAAAAATAACTCTCTGTAACTCACAACACTAGTGGATCATTCAGAACTGGGCTAGACCTCATGGTTTTTCCCTTTCCGGGTTTTTCACGTAAAAATCTCATTATCTACTGTTGGTTCTATTTTTTGACTGTTTACGCGTTCGGCTCACTCGTGAGATAAGGCGGTTCAGCTCGACCGGTCTAGGAGAGCGTTGAACGACCAGCAACAGGAAAAAAACAAATAGACATGATGAGAAGTAGAGAGAAGATGGTGAGAAGCCGTGGGAAAAAGAAGAAAAATTTAATAATAATTAAGCTAAAATAAAATAAAAAATTTGCACATTAGGAGAATGTTGGGCGGCAAATATAAAAAACAATTATATCTTATATCCTCCGGGAAAAGTAACTCCTTGAGCATATGCCGTAAGACCAGGCAGCAAATCATATGGTGCCGAGTGTAGCATGATAAAGTCTTCATCCCTACGACAACGAACTTTAGCGAGATAATCCACATAAAAGTTTCCTTGCAGATGAGAACTTGGATCAGCGGTCAAGATCACTCCAAAGATCATTTTGAATCAATATCACAGTGAACTACCTTCTAACCATTCCTGGTGACTAGTAACATGCCGCAATGAGAATGAGAGGGCCCAAATTTTATAAAGACCCCCTTTTTCAATAAAGTTTAGCAAAAGGCCTCCCGTTTCATAGTTGTTAGCAAAAGGTCCCCCTTTTGTCCATGTCATCGCTGAGGTGGCAAATTTTCTGGCTTTGTGTGACTTAGCTGTCCTAACTACTTTGTCTTTTGTGATGACTCATTCCTCATTTAATGGCAGCACATGTGAGTAGAGAGAGGAGAGATACAACTCATTTAATGGCAGCACATGTGAGTAGAGAGAGAAGAGTGATAAGAAAGAGGCAATGCATGTGATCTGAACTGTGCTTATTTTTTGTGGTGGCTGTCAAGTTTTTGGAAATACATGTGAGTAGAGAGAGAGAGGAGTGATATGAATAGAGGCAATGCATGTGATTTGGTACCTACCTCCGCTCATCTTTCATGCTATAAATAGAAAGAGGCAATGCAAAGCTCTCCATCTTCCCATATATTTCCGCTCATCTTTCCATCAAGATTTCTTCCTAACCGAGAGAAACGGGTATATTTCTTCTCTCCATCTCTCTATTATTTTTCCTCTTTTTCTTTTTATTTTTTCTAACTTGTTATTTTGTAACTTGCTATTATCTAACGTTTTTTAGGAATGGCAGACTCAAGTTATAATGATCTTGGATTATATGATGAGATGTCCATGTATTTGGAATCACAGAACTATGATGCAGAAAATATAGAATATGTCGATTATGATAATAGCAGTCACGACTCATCAGATAGTGAAAGTGATGGTGACGTAAATTTACATGATAATATGAATCAAATATTTCAAAATTCTGCTATTATTAATAGAGAATGGGTAGATCGAGTTGCAGTTAACAATTCATATGTTCAGTTTATACGAAATGAAGAGGAATGGAACAATGAGATTGATTTTGATGGTCAACATTCATTTGAACGTCAACCATCAGAATCTATAATCCCAAATGAATTAGTCGTTGGAGGATTTTATAAAACAAAATCTGAAGTACAATTTTCAATTACTGCATGATCCATTGTTAATCATATCCAGTATAAGAAAAAAAAAGTCAGATAAAGATAGATTGGTTGTTATTTGCATACAAAGTGAATCTTGTTCGTGGAAATTAAGAGCCAGTAAATCTAAGAGGTTAGGGGGTGCATGGAAAATTGCTACAATATCAGGTCAGCATAGTTGTGCAAATGCGAAGATTCAAAGTGATCATCACAACTGTACATCTAAATTTATTGCAAGATTTATTGTTCCAATTTTAAGGAATGAAGTCGACATCAAGCCTCGAGAGATTATTGGCAGGATTAACTCTAAATTTAATGTTAATGTTTCGTACATAAAAGCTTGGGATTCTATGAGAAAAGCCATCAAAATTGTATTTGGAGGGTGGGATTAATCTTTTAAAATTTGGATGCGCCATCTAGAAACACTTTGTTTCTGTAATCCCGGTTCTGTTTATGATATTCACACAAGTGGAAATCGTTTTCAACGATTATTTTGGGCATTTGGACCATCGATACAAGGATGGAGTTATTGTCGACCAGTTCTGAGTTTAAATGGAACTTTTTTGTTAAACCATTTTAGAGGAACAATGTTAATTGCTGTAGGTATTGATGCCAATAATGGTCTTTTTCCTCTAGCATTTTCTATTGTAGAGTCTGAATGCAACGAGTCATGGGAATGGTTTTTGATTAAATTGAAAACATTGATTCCAGCAACTGCAACTCGCCCAGACCTATGTATAATCAGTGATAAACATTCGGGACTTATACTGGCAGTATCTTCAATCTATCCATGGGCTAAGCATAGATATTGTTTAAGGCATTTGCGCAAAAATTTTAAAAAAGCAATTCGTGGGTTCGGCATACAATCAGTCGACAGTCTTTGTAATAAAATGTATTGGGCCGGAAATACTTCTGATATTAATGATATTAATCAGCATATGGAGGATATTAAGGCTGCAGATCAACGAGCCTATCAATGGCTACTAGAAAGAGACTTTGAAAAATGGACATTGGTTTTTGATGCAGGTGCAAGGTATGGAACAATGACTACCAATGCTAGCGACACTACTAGAAAAACCAGTATTAGCTACACATTTTTTTGCCAGGGTTCAAAATTCATGGCTAATACACTAGTATTAGCCACACTTACAAAAACCGTAGCTAATATTTAGATATTGATCAGGGTTGTAAAAGTCATGGCTAATACTTATGTATTAGCTACAAAAAATTATAATCATGGCAATAACCTGTAATATTCTCCACGATTTTTGTTTTGGGTAGCAAATATAGTGTTTTAGCCACGAAAATTTTTTTTTTGGCGCTCCCCGAAATTTTGTTCGCGCTGCTCCCCTCGAAAAAATACCTAAGCCGATCCCGTCCCTCTTATTTTTCATTCGCGCTCCCTCTTCCCAAACCCTATCCCGTGAAAAGGAAATCGCTCTCGCCGCTCTCTCCTCTGAAGATCGCTCTCCCTGCTCTCGCTCTCACTCTCTCGAGTCTCTCGCTCTCGCTGCTCTCCATCTCCCACCGTCGCTGCTCTCGATCTCGCACCGTGGAGGGCTTGAATCCAAGCAACCGTGGAGGGCTTGAATCTTTGCTCTCGATCTCGATCTCGAACGGTGGAGTTTTCCTCCGTTTCTAAGGTAAATTTTTTTTCTCCGTTTCTCGATCTCGATCTCGCACGGTGTAGGGAAGAGTGTATTTCTGCTCTTGTTCTTTGAAAATCATATCCAACTCTTATAAATAAGAGGTGAATATCTTCCTCGCACGAGATCAGACTCTGGCTTCTCATTTTTCACCAGCAGGAATCTCTCACTCTCATTGTTCCCAAAATTATGAGATTTTAGTTTTCTTGTGCTATTTCCATAGTCATATTCTTCTTACCCTGGTTCGATCATCTAGACAGTTGGATCTACTATAATTTAATTCATGCAATCGATTGAGAAAGTAGATTTGCTACAATATACATATATTCTTGTTCTCAAAATTTTCTTTTTTTTGGATTTATGTTTAATAAGGCCTTGTTTGATTCATAGTCAATTTGAAATTGAACAAGTAAAAGTTGTGCAAATTGATTTGTGGGTAAAATAGAGTAAACACTTCTTTCAGTGCTCACACGGATGATGAGAGTGAGGATTTGTAAAGTAATCCCAAGTAGTTTTAGATTTATGGTAATGTGATAAAGAATATCTTTATTTGCTATTTTTTTTTCATTAGGACCCATTGAAATTCCATTGAATTGGTGTCTGTGCGCGCATGTTCTTTAGGAATTATTGGATCTTGAATTGCAGGGCTTCATGTTTGGAGTTTTTCTCTTGTTCTTTGATTGCTACTATCTTTACCACATATTTCACTTGGGTTTAGATTCTTCTGTATCTTTATTGAACGAGATTAAGGGGTTCAATATCATTTAGATGTCAATATTATTAAGTTGCCAATATTATTAAAGTCAAAGTTATCCATGAATACTCTATGTTTGGTTCAATGTTATTATTATATAACGCCATTTAGGCAATCCCAGTTGTTATTGTATATTTGTATGCAAATTGCAATCTCTTAAACATCTTTAGATGCTGTCTGAATTTGGCCTATTTAGATAACATTTGACATGTATATCAGTTTAAAAATATTATATAAATGTCTGCAAGCATAACTATCAATTAATTTGAAGACGTGTTCAATAACTAATAATTATAAGGACATTTGGTGTAATGGTATGTGCTCCTTCACATTTCTTTTGATGCTTAAGAGTTTCTATTTTCTACCATTGTTTTAGTTTTGATGCTTAAAAGTTTCTATATGGTCATTAATGATCACTGGTCTCATTTTTTATTATACCTTAGCTTGTGATTTGATCAGCTATCCATTCTTATGAATTTTTCTACATTAGCCACGTCAAAAAAATCACGGCTAATATTTTATTTCATTTATGTAGATTTCTTTAGCATTAAATATGGATAAAAGTTGGATTGATCTGCGAAATAGAGCTTCATTTGAATACATTCAAGGTGTTGACAAGTTTCTGGATTATGCTTATCAAAATAAAACAAATAATTATGAGACTCGCATTTATTGCCCTTGCAAAAAATGTTGTAATACTTATCTTGTGGAGAGGGATGCTTCTCGTGAACATATAATTATAAATGGTTTTTTATCTAAGTACAAGATATGGACCCTTCACGGGGAATCATATTGTTCTATATCTAGCAGTGGGGATGAACAACATTCTGATTTGAGAGATGATATGATGGGAATGATACATGAAGCAATTGGAATACCACCTGTTGGTGCTAGTCTGCATGAGAATCCGCCATCATTAAGCAGTCAGAGAATGGATGGTCCTAGCGAAGATGATGCCAAATTTATAAAACTAGTTGAAGATGCAGAGTGTCCACTGTATCCTAATTGTATAAAGTATACATCATTGTCTTTCATAGTTAGGTTACTGCAAGGTAAAGTCATGCATGGATGGACGGATACCTCATTCACATGGCTATTGGAGTTTCTTATCGATGCTTTTCCGAACATAAAGATACCTAAGTCTTATTATGAATCTCAAAAAATTACTAAAGATTTAGGATTTTCTTTCGAGACTTGGGATGCGTACCCCAACAATTGCATGATTTTTAAAGGAAATGATATTACACTTGAAAATTGTGAGATATGCGGGGAGTCACGATACAAACAACTCAATGACATTGAAAGTGGCATGCACAATACAATTACAAAAATTCCAGCAAAACAATTAAGATATTTTCCTTTGAAACCAAGATTGAAGAGGCTATTCATGTCATCAAAAACAGCAAGTTGCATGCGATGGCATGCAGAAGAACGTACTAATGATGATTCTATGAGGCACCCAGCTGACTCTCCAACTTGGAAAAAGTTTGATAAAGATTATCCACAATTTGCAGCAGAGTGTCGCAATATTAGACTTGGTTTGGCATCTGATGGGTTTAATCCATATAGAACCATGTCCATTGCTCATAGCACATGGCCAGTTGTTTTAGTTCCTTATAATTTACCACCATGGATGTGCATGACACAATCTTTTCTCTTTCTTACAGTACTAATTGATGGACCGAAAGGACCTGGTAATAAAATTGATGTTTATCTTCAACCATTGATTGATGAATTGAATGAATTATGGAATGATGGTGTGGCAACATATGATGCATCAAAAAATCAGATGTTTACTCTACGTGCAGCATTATTTTGGACAATCAATGACTATCCTGCATATGCAAACTTATCAGGATGGAGTACAAAAGGTCAGTATGCTTGTGCAAATTGTAATTTGCAAACTAAATCACAGTGGCTAACAAATGGTAGAAAATATTGTTACTTGGGTCATCGTCGATGGTTACATAGTGGGCACAGATTTCGAAGAGATAAGGCAGCTTTTAATGGATGTCGCGAATTTGAAGCAAAACCTCCTATGTTAAAGGGAAGTGATATCATGACACAACTGAATGATGTACTTACTGAGTACAAAAAGGATGATCTTAAAAAGAGGAAGAGAGAAGATAATCGTAGAGTTAGTAATATTGGTCAAAAAAAGGGTTGGAAGAAAAAAAGTATCTTCTTTGAATTGCCATATTGGGAGAGTTTTCAAGCACGTCATTTCATTGATGTAATGCACCAAGAGAAGAATATGTGTGAAAATTTGCTTTATACAATATTGAATGTTGCAGGAAAATCGAAAGATGGCTTAAAAGCAAGACAAGATTTAAAAGAAATGGGTGTTCGAACAAAATTGCACCCACAACACCTTGCATCCGGTAAGGCCTTCTTACCTGCAGCTCGATTTTCAATGAATAAAGTACATCAAGATATTTTCCTACAAGTGTTAAAAAACATCAGAGTGCCAGATGGTTATGCATCTAATATTTCTCGATGTGTACATTTGAAAGAGAGAAATATTTGGGGTCTTAAGAGTCATGATATGCATATTCTTATGCAACAATTCCTTCCAATAGCCATAAGGAAAGTATTGCCACCAGATGTTGTGAAGGTTTTTATTGAGTTATGTAATTTCTATAGACAATTGTGCTCAAAGGTTATTAAGCATGTTGACTTGAAGATCATACAAGAACGCATAGTTCTTACACTATGTCATCTTGAAAAGATATTTCCACCTTCTTTTTTTGATATTATGGAGCATCTAACAATACATTTAGCTGAAGAGGCCTCCGTTGGTGGTCCGGTGCAATTTCGATGGATGTACCCTATTGAAAGGTAATTAACATTTCAAATACTTGAATATATATATATATATATATATATATATATATATGTATATATATATTATAGTTTTTATTAACTTATTGTATATATTGGAATTAGGTATCTACTTACCTTGAAGAAATATGTTCGTAACCGTGCTCATCCAGAAGGTTCTATTGCGAAATGATATCTAATGGAGGAATGTATGAACTTTTGTGAACGATATCTTGATGGCGTTGAAACAAAATCTAATCGGCAAAATAGAAATTATGATGGAGGTCATGACATTGGTCGTCCTTTTAAAAAGGGGAAAAAGGTACAACTTGATGAGGTTTCTTGGACACAAATGCATCGTCATATTCTTTTCAACACAGATGCAATCACACCTTTTCTAAAGTGAGTTGTCATATTTATCCTATCAATCTACTTTGATGTTACTTTTTTAATATCAAAATGTCTTCTTATATAGGAAGCACATCGAAGAACTTAAAAAGACAATGCCTCGTATGACCGAACATCAAATTGATAAAGCTCATAATGAATCATTTCATTCATGGTTTAAACAATATGTAAGTTCTTCAATATATTAATGGAGATCAAATTTTTAATGAATCATTTCATTAATTTCTTTCAAGTTTTGACTATCTCTGCAGGTTAGGTCTATTGACATCAATCTATCCAAAGAAGTTGAACATCTTAGTGAAGGTCCTGATAATTGGGCATGGAGATATGATGGATATTTTATTAATGGATTTCGTTTTCGCACGAAGTACAAAGATCATAAAAAAATTACCCAAAATAGTGGCGTGGTGCTTAAAGCAAGTACAACTAGTTATGCTAGCTCCAAAGATAAAAACCCACGTGTAGGGGGTGTTACTTACTATGGAAGGTTAACGGATATTTTTGAGATTCGTTATAGTAATGATTTTAGATTCATCCTATTTAAGTGTGATTGGGTTGACCCTCAAGTTGGAAAAAAGCTAGATGAATTTAGTTTCACTCTTGTGAACTTCAATCATTTGATGTATAAACAAAATAAAATGATAGACGAGCCTTTCATATTATCCACTCAAGCAGAGCAAGTTTGTTACATCAAAGATCCTCTAGAACCAGATTGGGAAGTCGTTATGAATGTGGCAGTTCGAGATTCATTTGATGTTGAACCTCAAGTAGAACCATTAAGCCGACAACATTTGGATGAAACAATATGTGTACACGATGATGATACTAATTGGGTTAGGGAAGGAGTTGATGGTGATGTTGTTGATGATATGCTTGTAGAAGTTGATGATGAAATCACTAATGAAGAGTAATATTGTATGTTATCTTAATTTTTTAGATTTACAAATTACTATACTTAGTCATTTAATATGTAGTTCTTTAGAATTATATTTGATTAAATAATGTAATTTGATTTATAAACTTTTTATAGGTATGGGGAAGAAAGATACTCGAGGAAAAACTATGAATGACAAGTTTCAACTCTCTCAATCCGCTGCCGCACATTCAATCTCCCAGCCTAATACAAATCCTGCACCAATATCTCAACCCGTCACCACTCTACATTCAATTTCACGTGCAACAGCACAACCTACACCAATTTCCCAACCCATTGACACATCACATTCACTTGAGAATGCAGGTATTTCGAATCATAATTTTTTTTACTTTTGTATTATTATAACTTAATTTAATTATTGACATTTTTTAATACAGATCTTCAAAATTCTTGTGAGAGTATTAATAAAAAGAGAGGTCGAGGCCATGCACATGGCATCCCAATGTGGGGGACAGGTGAGCGATTTCATGTTGATTTTGATAGATTTGGGTACCCTACAGGCAAGAGCGAGCAACCATTTGTTAGCCAACTCGGTATATTAGCTAGAAATGGGTTTAAACTGCCACTCACATATCCACGATGGACGGATATACCCGATGACATGCTTGATGCTATATGGAGAGAGGTGCAGGTATGTTACTTTATTATTTTTTTCATTACTTTATTATTTTTTTCATTAATGAATGTCACATATAAAATAAACTCAATTTTATTCAATTCCTTTTCTTTGAGTAAATGTAAGAAAATACAGACGTTCCTCTGGATTTTCGAAGTAAATGCTTGCATTCAATTGGAATGCGGTGGAGAGAGTGGAAATATCACGTTAAGCGTGATAACTATGATATATATACGAATGATGAGGAGCGCCTTGCCATTGTTCCAGATCGTGTTATTTCTGATCAATGGAGAATTCTTGTCCAATATTGGGGACAAGAATCTGTTAGAGTGGTATCAAAGAAAAACTCAATCAACCGTGAAAATCTTGGAGGATACCATAAAATGGGGAGGACCTCATTTCGCTCTGTTCGATTGGAGGTAAAATCTAAAATATATTTATATAATCCATATATGATATCACAATTTTTTAATTTTTTTATTGTTTTAGATGGAGAAACAAGGTAACCATCAAGTAGATAGAATTAATGTTTTTATAAGAACACGAACAGATAAGAATGGCAAAATTGATTTTGAAGCTCAGGAGGCCATTGTATGTTCCCATTTCATTTTTCTCACAACTAATTTCAAAATAAAGTCAAAATATTGATAACATTTCTTATTTTTATATCTTCATACCACAGGAAGATATGAACATGCTTCTTGAAAAGGTGCCTGAGGAGGAGCGCACCGCAGAATATAGAGATTCATGCTTCACTCAGGTGATGGGAGAGGATGGACATGGGCGTTTGCGTACGTGGGGATTAATGAGGAAAAAAGAACTTAATTTACAACCTAGTCATGAAGCGGTTGAGTCAATCCGTTCTCAGCTTCGAGAGGAAATGCAATCTCAGTTTGATGTTCAAATTGCCCAAATGAAGACAGAAATGGAGGCACAAGTTAAAGTTCAAATGGAAGAACAGATGGCACGCCTACAACAAGAGATGCAAGCTCATTTGGCGCGTGTTGGCTACCCATTGACATCGACAACACCCTCTTCTAGAAGCCGAGCAGATCCTTCGATACCTTCTAACACTGGACAAGTAAGTAGTATTTTTTATTACTCATTTAATTATTAATATGTTTAACATATCTCTAATGTATAATTTTTTAGGTTGGGGATGAAAATAGCTCTCACGAAGATGCGGAATTTCAGCAGATGTTGCACTACCCAAATTAAAGACTTTAATGTTGATCCACTTATGATAAACAATTTCAAAATTTTGAAACACTTTTGATTTCACTTTTGTGTGGTGAATTTATTTTGAGCAATTAAAAACTGCATGTGTGTGCTGCTATTAAAAACTGCATGTTGCACTATAACTTCCTTTTACTTCATTATTCTCGGTGGCCATTCATCCTTTCTATTAAAAGAGAGTCAGTCTACCATATCTGCAGGCGCTGATTCAGCTCCACAGGTTTACCTCTTAATTCATCTAACCTTACTATTCTATCTTGGACTGCTACTATCTGTCTACCATATCTGCATGATTCAGCTCCACAGGATTATTGCTCTCCTTGATGAAGCATGGTACGAAAATATGCTTTCCTTTGCAACTTTAGTCTCGTGTAATTTTGTTTGTTTGTAATTTTCTAGTATTGGCATTGAAGATGCTTGCTTCTCATATAACTTTAGTTGAGTTCTTGTTCTAAACGTGATTTTTTTTAAATTAGGGCGTGCTGGAAGCATTGTCCAGTATTGGCATTGAAATACTGTGAGGGGTTTGCATCAATAACTGAACCAGTATTAACATGTTGTGGCATGTTAATGTGTATGTTGGCGCTCCACTTCAGGTTTGCTGTCTCATGCTATCCTAGCAATTGTGCATTAGTTGTTCTTTGATTGGGTTGTTTCCTATTAATTCCAATAACTTAATTATAAGTTTTTGGTGCAATTATTCTTCCTTATCATTTATGTGCGATTGTTCAAATATGTTTGTTCAACAATGATTTTTTTTTTTTACTTTGGTAGCATTGTCCTGTAACTTCCTTATCATTTATGTGCAATCCCACCTACAGAAGTTCTGATGAAATACCTCTAATGGCACTCAATAACTGAACCTGTATTGGTTCTCATATAACTCAATAACTCAATGTTTATATCGTTCTAAACGTGATTATGAGAGATTTTAAGGTATGTTCTCTTAATTTTCATTATTTCTCCTCACAACCTTTGTGCCTATGATGATTTATTAGTTTTTTTTTAAAAAAATGTTATACTGAGTTAGCTGGTAGGATATGCATCTTGTGGATAACTGTACGTTTTTAAAAAAAAATCGAAAATATCTTTAGCCACGGTATTAAACCGTGGCTATAGGTTTTTAAAAAAGATCGGAAATACTATTAGCCACGGTATAAACCGTGGCTAATTGGTCCCAAAGTAGCCACGGCCCTGGGTCGTGGCTAATAATATGTATTAGCCACGACATAGTGTCGTGGCTAATAATCATGATATTTGCCACGGCACTATTCCGTGGCAAACGAACCAAATACATCCATTGGAATACATTTGCTACGAGAAGAACCCGTGGCTAAAACTGTAGGTATTAGCTACGATTTTTTTTTGTTCGTGGCAAATAGCTTTAGCTACGGCCAATCCGTGGCTAAAACTCTTTCTCCACGCGACCTTTAGCCACGAATTTTTTCCGTGGCTAAGCCGTGGCTAAAGCTCTTTAGCCACGGTTTTAGACTTTTTGCCACGGCAAATTACCGTGGCAAAAGAGCTGTTTTCTAGTAGTGCGAGAGCTTTAATGGTGTGCTTAAGAAAGCCAGAGATTTGCCTATACAAGCATTGGTTTCATCAACTTACTTTCATTGCATTGGACTCTTTATTAAGCGAAGAGAAGATGCAATTAAATGGGAAACTGAAGGTATCTCAAAATTCGTGCCAAAGATAAAGGATATGATTGGCATTAACGAAACAGGTGCACGATCTCTAATGCGGCCATCACCAATTATGGTTCGTAGAAAAGGCCGGCCGAAAACACAACGATTTAGGAATACTATAGATGAAAATCAGAATAAAACTAATCGAAGGTGTGGAATATGTAAAACTTTTGGGCACAACCGATCTTCATGTTCTCAAAATCCAGAAAATAGAAGGTAATTTATGAATTTTTTTTAAATTAATGTTTTTAAAATATACATTAACTTAAAATTTTACTTTTATTTTTTTCAGAAGATTCCAATGAATGATTTGGGCGCAGGAACAAGAAGGCTCACTTTTTTTATTTTGTTATGAGAATGATTTCAAGTTATCAAGTGGTCTTTTATCGTGATGTAGTGGTTTTTTTCTAGAAAATGCCGATAGTATTTATTTGAGTTGTATCGGCGATGTATTTTTAATTTGGAAGTGGTTCAATATGAGTTCAAAAATTAAGTGTCTCGGTTATAGATCTCAAGGAGATGACATGTGCTGCCATTAAATGAGTTGTATGTCTCCTCTCTCTACTCACATGTGCTGTCATTAAATGAGTTGTATCTCTCCTCTCTCTACTCACATGTGCTGCCATTAAATGAGGAATGAGTCATCACAAAAGACAAAGTAGTTAAGACAGCTAAGCCACACAAAGCCAGAAAATTTGCCACCTCAGCGATGACATGGACAAAAGGGGGACCTTTTGCTAACAACTATGAAACGGGAGGCCTTTTGCTAAACTTTATTGAAAAAGGGGGCCTTTATAAAATAGCGCCGTCTCATCGGCGTCATATTAGGCCAAAAAATAGCGTTTTTGAGTGGTGTTTGTGGGAGTGCGAATGAGTGGTGGTTGTGGTAGTCTCAATTCCTTCCTAATCACGTCTAAATTAGCTAAGTCTCAATTCAAATATCCAATTTCAATTCCGTACGAACGAGCAGGGTCGTCTAATCCATTCAAAAATTTTTTTTTGCATAAAAGCCTCTTCGGCTTTTTTTAACGCATGCACCGTATCATATTAAATTTGCCACCTTTTTAAGAACAACTCTTACATTCTTTTGAACTTTTAGACTTGATTAGCATAAATAAATGACTCCTTAGAACAAACACACAAGGCCTATTAGTGAACCCATAATTAGATCATTCTCCCCCCATAGAAGATTTTTTGCTAATTAAAGGAGAATTTGATCACCCTTCTTATTTTATTTCTTGTGGCATCACCTTCCTCAAAGTTCAGCTCTTAATAAAGGCTCCGTTTGAGGGGACTTATTTTCATCGGTCAAGCGGTTACGACCGCATGAACCAGACCTTAATTAAGGCCCGGTTCATGCGGTCGTAACCGCTTGACCGGTGAAAATAAGTCTTCCCAAACGGAGCCTTTAAAATCTTAGTAAGCTTCAATAACATGCTTCTACTAACTTGAACATGCTTCTAGCCACTTTGTGAAACATTATAAGCCAATTGTGTAGTTATCAATTCATTATAGGCAACTAAACTTTCTATCAACTGGCTAGCGATTCTTTTAAAAGACGCGAAATTGTTTGTATCGTATTTCTGACCTGCCCGTAATCAAAAGCAATTATTTCAATTGTTGAAGATTTCAAAATAAAATCAAACTGAATCCAACACATGAAATTCTTATCAATCATTCATGAGCACAACATAATATTACATTATATATAGGGCTATTTACCGGGACTTCCCCTCGAAGTTTGCGTAATTACACCTTGCACCCCTCTAACTTTCGAAATTACAAAAACCTCCCTCAATGTATACATTTCATAACATCCATGCACAAGTTCCCCCTTGGTGTAAATCTTCCGGGGGGGGGGGGCTATTTGTGCATGGATGTTATGAAATGTAAACATTAAAGGGGGTAATTGTAATTGTAATTTTGAAAATTAGAAGGGTGCAAGCAGTAAACTTCAAGGGGAGATGCTGGTAAATAGTTTGGAGATAATTTAGGGTTTACTCTAAAGCCTATCACAAACATCAGTAAACTTTCCCAAATATAAAAAATAATTTAATTTGCTAATCGACAGTAATGATCGAATGCTTCATCAGGACTCTTCCACGTTTCCCTCTGAGAGTCGGAGTAAATAAAGTTGACGAATTCAGTATAATTGAAGGGCTTATAGAGCAAGGGATGGTCGTCTTCGTCTCCCAGCTCCTTCGGACCATCGACAATGGAATTATGGCTCGGCCGAATTCCATAGATTGCAGAAAACCTCTTCTCGTTTCCTAACATCTTGACCCGATGCCTTGGAGCTCGCACTCGCATGTTACTCCATGCCTAAACACATTTCAGCAATGATTCTATCGACTTTGAACTTATCTGATGATGATGATGATGATGATCTAAGCATGCAGTAGTCGAGATTCAATTGAACTTACCTGAAACGCTAGGCCAGCCATAACATTAACAGAGTTGGGGGATGGCTCGGCGTTGACCCAATCTCCGTCGGTGGTCTGAACTTCCAAGCCACCGATCTTGTGCTGGCAAACTACGGTTAGTAGATTTGGATCGCGATGAGAATCGAAAGCGATCTTAGTTTCTTGATTCAGCGGAACTCCGTACTCGGATAGCCGGAGTGCGTAAGTGATTGAGCTCGCGAGAGAATCGTAGTGATTCTCTAAACCCCAACTCTGGAGAATCATCTTCAGAACAATCTCCAACAGCTCTTGCAGTGGCTTCGCAAAGGACGCCACGGTGTTGCTGATGGCAGATTTAAACACAAACGCGCAGCTCGTTATTGAAAACCCCTATAACATGAACCGAATCGATCGACGAAGGATTTGTTGAAATTTGGAACGAGTTGTTGGGAAGTGATTGCGTGTTTTTAGGGTGGGAAAAAGTAAAACAGCAAGTCAAACAACTTACCTGAATGTGGAATTCCCTTCGGGCCACATGAGATGCGTGAAATCATGGACGGCGATCGGGGAGTCCACGTCGTTGATGTTGAGGCTCTCGTAGGCGAGGTGGGGGATCTGGCCGATGTAGCCGTGGTAGGTATCGTCGGAGGTTGATCGGACTTTGGATTCCAACGGCAGAGAAAACAGCTCCGGCACTGCGATGCCGAACAATTCCTCCCGGAGCTCCGCCGAGAGAGAGGGGAAAACGGCCTCAAAGCAGCCGTGAGAGTGCAGCGCCGAAGCCACCGCCGTCTTTGCAGCTTCCCATCGATCGCCGCCGGGAGCGGATGGTCGGAGGCCGGTGAGATCGATCTTGGGGATTTCGGAAACCTGCTTGGATGCGGAGCCCATCTCTCTTGCGGTTTGGGGTTTAGCCGCCGCTTTTGCTGCTTCCCACCGCTCGCCACTGGGGAGGGATGGCTGGAGACCGGTGAGATCGACGATGGGGATTTTGGAAACTTGCTTGGAATTGGAGCGCATCTCCTGTAGTTGTTGTGGTTGGGGAGGCCCAAGAATCGTTTGCTCTGTTGAAAACTGAGGAAAACGATAATTGCACCCCTCTGTTATCTAATAGCACCCCGAAAGAAAAAAAAAAGACCAAAAACCGCATTAAACTTAATATTTTGGTTTGTATTCTCACCTAGCTGCCTCCAATCCCGACCGTCCAAGCGCGCCCGTCCGGCGATTCCTCATATGGGTGTTGCGGGTATTTTCAATCCTCTTCTCATCGTCACTCCGATCAACTGCCTCCAGGCGCATCCGAAGACTTTCCATTCTTCAACTCCTGCACGGTATCTCCTCGTCTTCTCTCCAGGCGCGTCCGGCGGTGGTGTTAGGGTAAGATACTTCATTCCTTTCCCGTTAGATACTCATTTTCCCTTCTTCCTTGTTCCGAACTGAAAACCAAAAAAGTCTAATCTATTGCAGCCTACGTTGCACCGACACTGACACGCGACACGCGGCACGACGCGACACGCGACTCGTCAATTCTCAAAAAATACCATATTCCGACACGCTGGGACACGTATATTAAATATTTATTTTTTATAGCATATTCCTAAAACATTTAACAAAAATAAATGAACAATTAACAAATATTCTAATAAATTACGTCATCAAATATTCAAATGTAAAACCTAACAAAAGATCAAAAAGTGAGAAAACATTAACACATTACCATTATATATCATCAGTAAAAATAATGGATTCCATCTCGGGCTCATCAAGTGAAAGATTTGCAATTTCAAGCATGCCAACATCTTCAAACGTGTCAAATGAATCTCCAGCAATATCCCACATCTTGGTCTCTCCTTGTGCGTATTGTGAATTTTTTCTAGATAGAAGACGTAGATTGCTGTGTATAAAAACTAGATCTTCTGTACGTTTTGGAGTCAGTTTATTTCTTCTCATTGAGTGTATAAAGGAGTATGTACTCCAATTCCTCTCGGCACATGATGAAGAAGATGGTTGCGCAAGAAGCTTTAAGGCTAAACTTTGTAGCATAGGTGCACTTGCACCATGAATAACCCACCAAGCCTTAGGATCCATTGAATATCGAATGTGAATTGAATCAAATTCTCTAAATTCTCCATTTATATAAGCGAAATTTGTGTACTCTAAATTCACCTTGGTGCGATCCTCAATGTTAGGAAAGTACTTCCTAAAGCATTTTTTGGTTTCTTGAATGATTTCACTATCCTTGTACGGAGAAATTCTAGAAGAATCTTCATTGAGTCATTGTTCACTATAGTACCTAAATCAAAAAATAAAATATGTATTATTGTTATAACAAATAAAAAATAATGTAATTAACTCATGTAATTTTAGAACTTACTATAGATTCAAGGCATGTGCTAAGCAATGAAGTTGAGTGTTATTCTTTGACCAACGATCCATAAGTATTGTTTGAACAACTTCATAAAATGTAGATTCCTCATCTAGCATTTTTCACCTCATGTTCATATACAACACTTTTTACTTTTTCAATCATTGAATCCCACATGTCAAAGACTAAGTGAAGACAAGGCTTATCTGTATCACAAAGTCTAAGCATATCATAAATAGGAGTCGTGAAGGAAAGTATGTAATCAATTTTATCCCACCAATAATCATTCAGTACTTGATCATTAACAAACTTCGCCCTCTCTTGATTATCATCTTGATAAATATTCCATTTTTCAGAAATAACCATGTTTTGAAGACCACTTTTAATTAGTTTAAACCTCTTAAGCATCATAATCATCGAAGCAAACCGTGTATCAGCTATGGAAAGCAATTTCAAGTTAACAAACTCATTGTATATAGCTAGCCTCCTGGAATGGTTCATGATAAAAATTTTGATTTCCATAACTTCAGAAACAATTTAAGAAATCCAATTGCATTCTAAATAAACATCTTGATTGGCTTCTGTATTCTTCGGGTCACATATGTTCTTCAATGCAAGATTAAGGGTGTGCACCACACAAGGAGTCCAAATAATGGATGGAAATTCTTGTTCAATGAGTTGTCCTGCAGTCTTGCAATTAGCAGCATTATCTGTGATGAATTGTACCACTTTCTCATGACCAATTTCATTTATAACTTCTTTGAATAAGTTATAAATGAAATACATATCCTTTGTTTTTCCAGAACAATCAACCGCCTTTAAAAATATAGCTTCTCCATCAGACACATCCATAAAATTAATAAGTGATCTCGTTTGTGAGTCACTCCATCCATCACTCACAAGGCTTACACCCTTCTCCTTCCACATGTTTCTAATTGGTGCACACAATCTTTCAATATTTAACTTCTCTTTTTGTAACAAAGTAGTTCTCAATAAATTGTATTTTGGTGGTACATATCCCTCAATATTATGATTTGCAGCATAAGTAAAAGCAGAAATAAAGTAGGGATTTCTTGCTAGGTTAAAAGGCAAACCTCCCGAATAAAACATTTTAGCAATCTCATAATCTAACTGTTCTCGTTGACCCATGTGAAATGCATTCTCAAGCAAATGCAAACCTTTTCCCCCACTTTCAATCTTCCTTTTTCTAGAAAAAATATCCACCCCACTAGTAGATCCACCTTCACTACTTGAAATGCTAGATGGGGGCAAAGGAACTTTTTTAGGAGCAAGACTAGCCATTCTAGCATTCACCTCTTCTTCTAGTTTTTCAATCTCAAATAGATCACTCCTTGAGACTTTTAAACACTTTCCAATTCCTTTTCCACCAATCATTAACAAATGTGTTCTCACTCTTGTATATGAACTTATAAAACTTATCTCACAAAAATTGCACTTTCAAGACAAATTGCCTCCCGCCTCACCACGAGTAGCTAGCTTATTGACAAACCTCCATAATGGTTAATTTGGATCATCAACAATAGATAAAGGCTCATGTGAACCACTATTACTATCCTTGCCCGAAGACATTCAACAAAAAAATTTGAAAAAGGAGGCTCACGGGCTGAAAACGAAAACGAAAATGAAAAACGCAAACAAAAAGAAAACTGAAGATAAATTAATAGGAAGTTTGTACACCTGCCGAGTGAGGAAGCTGGGGTGCATGCTACCGGCTGCCTGGAAACTGCGAGTGAGATTAAACTGAAGATATACCTGAAGATATACCTGAAGATAAACTGAAGATATACTTGTTGGCTGCTGCCTGGAAGCTGCGGCCTGCGAGTGAGGACTGAGGACTGAGTAGTGAGAAAAATATACCTGCTGTCGGTTGCCTGGGGTGCCTGGAAGTTGCGAGTGAGGAGTGAGGAGCGGCGACCTAGAGATTGGAGAACAGAGGAGGCGAGGAGCGGCGACCTGGAGAACAGTGGGCTAGCGGCGACGACCTGGAGAACAAGGGACGAGCTGCGGAAGTGCTTGTGGGTGCCGGGTGGGGAGGATAGGGCTCACGCGAGTATCAGGTGAGGAAGCGGGGGTTCACGCGTCCTGGGGTTTATTACAGAAGAGGGGGGTTTATTACCGAGCGGCAGCCTGTAGAACGCAGGACTCGCGTGTCATTTTTAGCAGGACACGCGTGTCCCACATAAGCCAACGTGTCTGGTTTCCGACACGTGTGTCCGAGCGTGTCGCCGTGTCGGACGCGTGTCGGAGAGTCCGACACTGACACTCTAGGCATTTTGAAGTGTCGATGCTTCGTAGCTTGCAGCCTCTGATCGACTGTCTGTGAAGTTTACAAGCTCGATGGAACACCAAGACAAACACATCAAGAATGAACAAAAAACCACCTCTTTATTACTTGGCAAATAGTAACAGCAATTACAAGAGAGAAGACTGAATACAAGTTGCATACAACTTTGTTTACAACAGCCTAATACAAAGAAAAACAACTGGTCGCGAACAAGTCTGCTTCTCCTCCTCTTCATCAGCGTCGTTGGTATCGCTAGCGCCCGTTCTAGCTCGCGGTCTCACGAGCTCGCTGCTCGCACACTCTGCTGACAAGACCGCCAGATGCAGACCGCCAAACCGCTTCTCCACTACCGCCTGCGCTACCCCGCGCTAACTCGCAGTCTCTCACACTCAAGAAACCTGCTCTAGGTCGCTTACCGAACTCACTCCGAGTTCGCTCTAATTGAGACCGCCAAATTGAGACCGCTCAAGCCTCTATCAACAGACGATAGGTTCTTCAAGAACTTCACCTCCTTTGGTCAAAACAGCACGTGATATCCAGCATCCACACCGTTTGCAACCGAGAATAGGTTCTTCTTCATGCCCGGCACACGATACACACTCTTCAATGTCACAGGCTTCTCTTCACTTCCACAGGATACCATCCCTTCTTGCTCAACTGGATGAACCGTATCGTCAGCAGTGATGATCGCATTTGTCCCTCCATATGCCTTCAGAGAGGCAAACTTGGACACTACTCCAGTGAGATGGTGCCTGCATCCAGAATCCAAAATACAGTCGTTCTCAAAATTGATGGAGGATAAGACGTCGACAGGCGTTGCCGTCATCTTAGCCAGGAAGCAGTTGTCTCTGCCCTCACCACCCTGGTGACCTCCACCTCTCGCTCCACCTCTGCAATGGCATCCTACCTTCTCAGCAATATGACCGGCCTTCAGATTAGACCGACAATCCTTTGTCATGTGCCCGTTCTTCTTACAGGCATAACAAAGAGATCTCCTCTTCTCATCGCGAGCAGGAGGGAACTTCCCTCTATCTCCTTGAGAGGTCGTTGAGGGTCCATCTCTGGAGTTCTTCTTTTTCTTGTCCCAGGACTTCTTCTTTTCTGAGAACATCACCTCTCTATCTCCCTCTAAGACAAACATTCCTGGCATCTGCTTCGCCAAGCTCTCCCATGACGACAACAGGTTCTCTAGCTCCAGTAAGGAGGGTTGAGTATCTCATTCGTGCATCAAGGTAATAAACGGAACATACTCCTTTCGCAGGCCTCAGAGTATGTGCCTCTTTAGCTTCGCCTCGGAGATCGGCTCATCAGGATCCAAGGCCAAGATCTCTGCACACAGATTCTTCACCTTCAAGAAGAAGGTGGATATCGAACAATCTCCTTGAGTGGACTGCGCCAACTCATTCTCCAAAAACTATAGTCGAGCTACATTCTTCTTGTTGAATATCCCATCGAGGGCCTTCAAGATCTCAGAAGCTGACTTGCAACCCATGATGTGGTCGAACAAGTCAAGAGAAATAGCTCTCTTCAAAGTGAACTCTGCTTTGACATTTTTCTTCCTCCAAGCTCTCACCTCTTGAGCATTACCATCAGCAGCTATAACTTTCTCTTGCTCATCTCCACCGACGACCTCCCATAGGTCCTCTCCAAGAAGGTAGCTCACCATACACGACTTCCACTTCAAAAAGTTTGTTTGAGTCAGTAACTCAATGTCAAGACCTCTCGCATTACTTCCTCTGACGTCCATCTTGGTTGCTCAGTGCTTGTAACTTTGTGCTTGTTCCAACCTGGCTCTGATACCATGTGAAGTTTTCAAGATCGATGGAACACCAAGATAAGCACACCAGGAATAAACAAAAAACCACATCTTTATTTCTTGGCAAATAGTTACAACAATTACAAGAGAGAAGACTGAATACAAGTTGCTTACAACTTGGCTTACAACAGCCGAATACAAAGAAAAACAACTGGTCGCGAACAAGTCCGCTTCTCCTCCTCTTCACTAGCGTCGGCGGTATCGCTAGCGCCCGCGCTAGATCACGGTCTCACGAGCTCGCTGCTCGCACACTCTCACGAGCTCGTTGCGCGCTAGTTCGCGGTCTCCCACTCTCAAGAAACCTGCTCTAGGTCGCTTGCCGAACTCACTCTGAGTTCGCTCTAACTGAGACCGCCAAATTGAGACCGCTCAAGCCTCTATTTCTCTCTGATGTTGTCTGCAGGGGGAATTGACCCCCTATTTATAGATCCGGGAAGTGACACCTCGAAGCTGGGCTAGCGCTAGCACCTGCGCTAGCTCACTTCTTAAATCTTAACACTGCCTCCCTGCTAGGGTATAGAAGCAATTTCAAGCATTTCTGTTTCGAATTTTGGGAATTTTCTTCAATCTAAGCTCTTAGTCACTTCATATTTATTTTTGGGTGTTTTAATTTGAATTTTGCTTCTATTTTTTGCTATTTCGGGGGTTGATTCGGGAGCTTTCAGTTGCTTTCACTATCCTTATTTCGGTTTATCGGCCTATTATTTTGTATTGGTGGAAAAATTCTGCTCTATTTCGTGTTGAAGTAATTTTCAATTTAGAAAGAATAAAAATGAATCTTTGGGTGGGTAACAAATAGTCTAACAAAAATTAAGGTGGTGTTTGATTTTTGGTTTTTCATATATTTTGGAGGCTGTTAATATTTTGCTAGGGGTTAAGATTGAACAATTTGTGGTTTGAAAAAAAATTCTAATTTTATTTACTTTTTAGATGGAGTGCTAATAGACTTATGGTGTGATAAGTTCCTAAATAAATAGTAAAACCCGAAGCATTCGTGCAAAACGGTTATCACGACTCACGAGGCCAATTGGATAAATATCAAATTTTAAGTCATTTGGATAAGAATCCAGCGAGGATTGCAACTTCTAAATTTTTGTTATTTACACCCCAAGCATGCATCCCCCTTTCTTGGTCAAAACATTTAGGGTGACAAATAATACCAATCTTGATCCCAAATGTCCCAATATTTTTATCACAAACCAAATATTGTCTAAGAATGAATCTATACAACTTTGGGCATTTTACAAGATGATTTAAACCAATTAATTTCATAAAATTTTGGAATTATTCGTGAGGTGTTTGTACTGTCATGTATCAAATTTCTTGGCATTTGAGCTAAGGAGTATAGAGATATTCAGCACGCAAGTTTCCAATATTATGTGTAACACAATCATAGCCCTATAGAGCACCTATTAAACTTTTAAGCAAACAGTACTTAAATGATCTTCAAATCCCTTCCAATTTCTACCAGTAGACATGCATGACATAACATGCATGCCACTAAAATTTGAATCACGTTGACCAAAAGAAATATCATATATGTAGCAATCTATTAAAATGAAATTATTCACAAAATCATCGGAAAATCATTTCCAAAAATTATGAAATTTGGTGGGGGTGTTCATAACAATCAACAAGCATGCATGTACAAAATTTCATCAGCATCAGAGTAATATTTTGAGAAAAATACACAAAATATTGAGATCCCTAAGTTAAGTTTATGACATAGCATTTTCAAAATAAGATCTAGGGAGCTACATTGCACCAAATATTTTGTAACACCATTCTGGAAAGATCTTTCCAAGAGCTGCAACTTTCATGTTGAGCCCAATGTCCAGATCTGAGTGTAGCATGCCTAAAAAATTGGCTTGAACCTGGTTGAATAAATGTGAATGTTTAATACTTAAGCTATAATCGGTTTTGGTCTGCATATAGCCGATATGCACGAATATGGAAGCAGAATAGACAATTCTTGGTCGTCTTCTTCCTCCAGCAGACGGTCCAGGTCGAGCTGACCTGGATCATGGAAACTCGCTCCCCCACGGCCCCCTGAGCTCCACCATGGCCGGCCACCACCACCACCTTCGCCATGATGAGGGTCGTCGATGGGTGGTGGTCCGGCGGCCCGAGGTGGTCGGAACAGTGAATGGGAGCATGGACATTTTCAGCCATTTCTCCATGGATTTCTCTGAAATCAAGCTCAATTGAGCTCGATACCTCTCCTAATTTGAGCTAAGATGTTAGCACCATGGGAGTAGAGCAGAAACGCACCTGATTTAGGGCATATGATCTGGTGTTTCTTCTTGGAGGCATGGTGGCGATTGTCCCAAACGATCCTTCTTCAAACAGAGATCCTGGGCTCGGTTTCTTCGGGGGAAAGGCTAGCTCGATTGCTTGGGTGATGAAAAAGAGTGGCATAGGTTCAAATGAGACAAGGGAGGCTGAATGGGAAAATCCCATTAAGGGGGTTTCGGCCACTTGGATGCTCCTCCTAGCTACAAAGTGACTCTCTCTCTCCAATGGCAGTCGGTTGGGAGTAATGTGGGAGCCTTACCCATGCATTGGAAGCACAAACAAGGCTCCATGTAGCCTCCTCCTTCATTTCTTTTGTCCCCATATGTATTATCAACATTTTCTTCATGCATGTTGACCCAAGTTGACCCCATCAATGATGTGGCATGCTGGTGTGGGCCCATATCTTCTAAAATGCTCTTAGAAAATGGGTTGAGCCCAATTGAATTGGGTTTGGCTCTTGAATTTCAATTTGAGGTTTATTTAGCCAAACTAGGCTTTATGGTTGACTTTGGTCAATCATCACATGTGGCTAACTCACTCATGTTGAACATGACCATATTGAATCCTCATGAGGTTTATGAAGCTATGGTGAGGTCAATTTAACCATTTGATGCTCAATTGAGACTAGTTAGGCAAGGTTGACCTAATTAGGGCTAATTTGACCTAAGCCTTTTATGTTGATTAATTAAGCCAATTAGGGTACTAGTGACTCACTCTTGGTCACCTTGGGGTTCTAGACTCACTACCTAGTCTAAGTCAGCCGATGTGACACATGTCACCCTAGGGGGCCTGGTTCAAAATGAGATGTTACATCCTGGATCTCGCAAGCAAGGAGCTTCGTACCAGGAAACTAATCCTCAAACCCCCCAGGCCATTCTTAAGGCCAGGAATCGCATGAATGTTGGCACTACCTGAGGTAATGCGCGGGTCTTTGACCTCCCCACTCTCCGGAAGCTCTCAGACATCAAGAACACTAACGATAAGACCACTTTGCTCCACTATCATCGAGGAGGTCGTGCGCTCCGAAGGAAAGAGTTGTGCCTTCCCAGTGGCACGTGCAACGAGATCCTGCAGTTGCCAAGGAGCTGGAAGGAGAATGATGTGGAATTTGTGAAAGAAAAGACGAGGTTTTTCGAAGAAGTTGTCCGGGAGATCTAGCAAGTTAAGGAGGAACAAATAAAGGTGATTGAGATATTATTAGAAAACTAAAGATGAAGAGGCGAAACAGATCGACAGCTGGAGTAAGTAAATTTCCGTTAGAACTGGACGAAAAGTGTTGTTATTGACTAAAAGCTTAACGACATGAAAATTTGGGGACTTAAATCCTAAAATTAAAAATGAAATGAGGATTTAGCACCCCTTCGGACCATCAATTAATGTCTCTGATATAAAATCATTATTCTTTGTGCACTAAAGGGGAATTTTTTGTGTCTGGAAGAGAGAGAGATCCAAAACCAACCAGATTGTATCATGTGTAAAGGTAGATGTATATCAGATAAAAGAATTGTATTTGGGATAAAGGAGTTACGTATTTCAGATAAATGAGTTGTATCTTCAGCGACTCCCGATTATAACTGGCACCCGGACACAAAAATCCCTCGCACTATAGACATGAACGTTGAGCGGCTATCATAGGTACTATCATCATCTCAAACAATTGCACATATCACTAATTTATTTAGTTAAAATTATTATTTATAATTATTTTATATAATAATTTCATTTGTTGTAAAAATATTAACATTAATTATGAATTTATGCTATATAATTATTTTATTTCTAATAAAAATAAGTAGTAAATTTTTACAAAAATGATTATACTCGTATGTTATTATGTTGAAATAGGAAGGGTAAAGATGAAAAGAAAGGCAATACAATATAACTAGATGATTTATATGGGCAAATCTATTTTGGCTAATGGCAGCTCGAGAATGTTAATGACAGATCAGGAAGATTAATGGTCGAGGACGACCTCCCCTACCACGTCTGCATCACCCTCGGCGACGACCTCGAGACTGCCGGCCGCTACGACTCTCAACTGACCTCCACCAGGATCTCATAGAAAATGCAGGAGGGGGCCTTTTTTCCCTTTTCAGGCTACAGATTGAAGCTTGAAGAATTGCACGGAAAGGATTTTCTAAGGAGAAAATCCAGATAAGACTTGTCCCTGTTTTGGAATTGGAGAAATTTGGCAACCTCTTCAGATATATACAAATCACAATATTGGAGTAATCTGGAAGGATCGTTGGTCCTATTTTAAGTATATCTCCAATCACTTGAAGAGAAACGTTGTAGAAGATGGAGGCAAATGGGGATGATGCAGGGGCGAGGGAATCCGAGGATCTCAAAACGTTGGAGAATATGGAGGAGAAGACCTGGCGGAGAGGAGAAAATGGATCGGGAATCGAGGTAGAGAACGTCGAGGAAGTTCTAGGGGAAGCCAAAATGAAGGAGTGATGAGATGGCGGAGAGGAGGCATTCGTCGTCGGAATGAAAGAGGGGAGCGAGACGGAGATGGGAGATTGGTCTGCCCATATAAGTCATCTTTTAACTAAAGGTGAAAAACAAATAGACATAGTGAGAATTAGTGAGAAGGGGCGAGAAATCTTGGGAAAAAAATTTAAAATTTAACAATAATTAAGCTAAAATAAAATATAAAAATATTTTTGCACAATGCAGGTTGTGATTATAGTCATCTTAAGCTGACCTAAAAGGCTTAATCACATATATAATCATCTCTAAAATTTTCAGCCACATATATATAACTAGTTAATGAATTATTAAAGAGGGTGTTGGTATTTTCAATGAATTTGATAAATGTTGCCGAAGGACTTTAGTCCTTCATTTATATACATTGGTAGATTTCATATAGTAATTTTGTGACTTTAGTCATTCATTTATAAGCAGATGCTCGTAAAACATACGATCTCCAAACTTTCTATAGACATTGCGAAAAACTCGAATGAAAAGCTAACAACAAATTGGAATCATACTAAAGTAGAATACTTTCAAACAACACTCTCATTTCCTAAAGTCCACAGCTCACAACAGCTTGTTTAATTTTCTAACCTACAGTAAGAGTTGAATGCATTCACTATACCTTGCCCCAATCCTTGCTCGGAGTAGAGAAACTTACGCAATTCGGAATAATTGAAGGGCTTATAGAGCAGAGGACGGCGTCCATCGCCTTCCAGCTCCTCCGGACTCTTGACAGCGGAATTAAGGCTCGGCCGAGTTGCATACACTCATGTTGCTCCACGCCAGAACATATTTGATTAATAATTCTATCGACTTTGAACTTCAATAAGATAGAGGGGGTTCAACTTGTAATTATGACAACACATTGGGGAGATTTGAGTAATTTATTGTTATAAATTATAATAGAACTTACTGTAGAGGTGTGCCTAAGAAATCAAAACCGACCGAACCGGGCCGACCCGAATTTTGAGCCAAACCGATATGTTAGGTTCGGCTTCGGTTTGGGGAGGGGAGCTGAAACCGGCGCTGGTTCGTTTCGGTTCGCACCATGGGAAAACCGATAAAATAGAACCCATCCTAGCAGGAATAAGTATGGTTGGATCGGCATAAATTTAGGGTGGATTGTTAACAATTACATGTAAATAGAGGTTATTCGGTTTGATTATATCTGAAACTGAACCGAACCGCTTACATGCGGTTAATATCCATATTTTATTAATTTACCTGAAACGCTAGGCCTGCCAAAACATGAACGGAATTAGGGGATGGCTCTGTGAAATAATTTGAAGTCGGAAGAACACGTCAACCAACCGGAGAATAAGGACACCAAAGATGAACACAAGCTTTCACAATACTAATTTTGGTAGCTAGTTACAACTGAACACGACTGAATTCAAGTTGCATCCAACTTGAATCACAACAGCCAATAGAAAGTAAGACTTGATCACGGACAAGGTCCGCTTCTCCTTCGGAGCACACCGCGCATGTGATACTCGCTCCGATACTCGCTCTTCGCTACAGAAACTCGCTCCTCGCTACCGCCGGCGGTATCGCTAGCGCCAGGCGTTAGCTCTCCAACTCGCAAGCTCGATGCTCGCACTCCAAGCTTCTCGCGTATTCGCCACGCTTCGCTTCCTCGCTACTCGCTACCGCGAGCGCTAGCCACTAGCGTCGGCGCTATCTCCCGAGTAGGTAACTCGCCTCGCGAATTTGCTCCAAGTTCGATGCTCGCCTGGTGGCGCTCTGGTATCTCTAACTCGCTCAAAGTTGATGATACTCGCCAGTTCCAAAATCGATACTCTTTAGAGGGGGGTACCCCTCTATTTATAGGCAAAACAAGGGGGGTGGCGAGTAGGAGCTAGCGCTGGCGCTAGCGCTAGCGCCGGCGCTAGCTCACTTCAATTCTAACAGGCTCGGCGTTGATCCAACTCCCGTCGGGGGTTTGAAATTCCAAGCCGCCAATCTCGTGCTGGCAAACTATACTTAGGAAATTACTGTCAGGATGAGCGTGCAAGGCGATCTTGATTTCTTGATTCAGCGGAACTCCGTAGCGGGATAGCCGGATTAAGTGGGCAGTTGAATTCACAAAAGTGTTGTAGTGCTTCTCTACCCCCAAGTTCTGGAGAATCATCTTCTGCACCATCTCCGCCAGGTCCTGCAATGGCTTCGTGAAGGCCACCGCTGCAATGACTTCGCAAAGGCCACCTGCACTAAACATTTCTTTCACTAATATTTCCTTCTCTTCATCTAATCTCCCCGCAAATGCATGCGCTTCCAAATGTACTCGGTCATGATTATACAATCCACAAAGCACCTCAAGCCTCCATTCATCCACATTAGCTACTTTCACCCCTTTAAGGGAAAATAAGCAACCACATCGCTTAAAGGTTGATTTTCGAAGCGCCTTCTTAACTCAGTCCTTCTTATTCTGATTTTCTCTATAATAACCACTCATATCACACCCTAAAATATCACGCGGTGTGAGACACTCAATGACTTTATCCGATGTCTTTATTGTGAGGACATAGCCAAGGTTTTTACTAACACACACATCTACACCACTCAATCAACTCCTCCATTGAACGAAAAATTTTATCGATTTGAAAATGATTGCTCAAATCAACTTGAAAGTGATCTTTTTCCTTCGTTGCATTTTTTGAATCTTCAAAAAGCACAAAAAAAATAGCAAATAACTTTTAATTGCATTACAAAGGTTTAAAAAATTAAGAGCAAGATCATGCCGAATAGAACTACAGAAGAATCTATCAATACTTCAGAACTCATTTTCACCCAACGTTAAACCCTAAAATCTACAAAAAACATTATAAGAACACATGAAATAGGAAATGAAAAATTGCTACCAAAGAGGTGTTAATCTCGTTTGGAGAAGAAATCACGCCGCCGGAAAAAATCAGAGCAAAAAAATCTGGACGCTGGAGAAGACAGCAAAATCACAGCAGCCCGTCGTTCGCCGGAAGAGGGAAAGAGCAACCCAGCCTTTAGATTAGCTAAAAAAGGGGAAATCTGTGAGGACTTATTTGTCAGTTGAAAACAAATAAAAGGCATTGTTGTTTCGCCTTGAAAGTGACCTGCAACTTGAAAGTGGCCTGCAACTTCAATGGCAAGCGACGCAGATGCTGTTTCGTGAGAAATGATGGGTGACGGTTGCAGTGAGGAGAGATCGCCGGAGGGGAGTAGTCGAGGGCGGCGGACGGCGGAAGGAGATGTTGAAATTGTTGAAGTGGAAGTTTGGAGGCTTTTTGGACCTGGGCGGTTTGGGAGGAGGTCGGGCGGTCTGGCGTGACCGCGCGACTTGGCGGTCTGCCTCTGCGGTCTGGATTGTCTTAGCCTAGCTGCGGTCTCCTGGCATGACCACTGGTATCTGGTCCAAGGCGGTTGAAGGTGAAGGCCGCGCGGTCTGTCTCTGACCGCGTGGCGGGTTGATCATCTTCAGGTTTCTTCCAGAATGCGGTCTAGTGGCTGACCGGGCTTTCTGGTAGTATACGCGGACTAAGGGACTTAGTCGCGCGGTATCAGTTCGCGGTCTCAAGAGGAGACTGGTATGCGAGTTGTTCGCTGTTCGCGGTCTCAGGAGGAGACCGACATGTGGACAGGAGTTCGCGAGCTTATGGCGAACTGGCTGTGTTCGCGGTCTCGGGCGAACACAGGTGGTGAACAGCTTCGGGCAGTCTGGCGATCTCCTTTGAAGTTGCGATCTGCTGTGAGAGTAGCGGTCTCTCATGGTCGATGTTGAAGCTGGCAAGTTCACCAAAAATGAAGCAGGAGTTCTGTTGCTGATCGCGTGGTGTGACCGATCAGGTCGCGCGGTCTGGAGGGTGGTGATCCTATCTCATAGGGTGGTGACTGGATCAGGTCCCACGCCTATAAATAGGAGCCACTGTAGCAGCAATGTAGACACACCAAGTGTAAGCCGATTTCTCTTCTTTCCTGCGGTCTCTATTTGTCTGACCGGGCGGACTGTTGATTGAATTCTTCTTGTGCAGCTTCTGCGGATAGTGTGGGCAGCAGCGATCACCTCTTCCTCTGAAAATGTCCGGGCGGTCTGCGGCTTGGAGTTGTGGTGCTGGAGTTCGGGAGAATCAGGAGTTCGGAAGAAGGAGTGCGGTCTGGTGGTGTTCTGTGATCGGCAGGTCCCTGCGGTTTGGCAACTTGCTCAAGTCGCAGGGAGGTCGCGCGGTCTGAGCGGTCTCAAGTTATCTTCAACTTTGTAATTTTCTCATTGGTGTTTGTGCTGGCGAAATCATGTCTCGTCAAGCATGCCTTGCCTTGTAATTGAAGTACTGCTATTAATAAAGCTCTCGTGTTTGCCTAAAGTTGTTTCTGGTTATTTTGGCCGGTATCTCTAAGTTGACTAGCTCCTGCTCGCTCCATAAAGGTCTTTCAAAATTTTAACATGGTATCAGAGGGAGGTTGGAGTGGTTGAGCAGTGAGTAACTTAGAGTAGCCATCGCCTTTGTGAAGAAGAAACCAGTGGAAGAACAATGGAAGGTGGATTTTCAAGGGGTCTTGGGATTGAGGTGCTTACATCGACTAACTTCAAGAAGTGGAAGTCGTGTATGCAAAGCTATCTTCTAGGTGAGGACCTCTGGGAGGTTGTTGGAGGAGATCAGACGCAGGAAGTTGTCCCGGAAGGGGATAATGGGGCTGAGGTGAGAACTTGGAGGAGGACGAATGCGAAGGCAGAGTTCACTCTGAAGAGGGCAATCTCGCCTGACTTGTTTGATCACATCTTGGGGTGTGGATCGGCTGCGGAGATCTGGAGAGCCCTGGATGGGCTGTTTAACAAGAAGAATGTAGCAAGGCTACAGTTCTTGGAGAATGAGCTGGCAAGGTCGGTTCAGGGTGATCTTTCTATCTCCACTTTCTTTCTGAAGATGAAGAACTTGTGCGCTGAAATCTCAGCATTGGATCCTGATGAGCTTATCTCTGAGGCGAAGCTGAAGAGGCACATCATCCGCGGCTTGCGGAAGGAATATGTTGCCTTTGTGACGTCGGTGCAGGGATGGGCAAATCAGCCGTCTCTGTTGGAGCTGGAGAACTTGCTTGCATCGCAAGAAAGTTTGGCAAGACAGATGGCGGGGGTGTCTGTGTCTGGGGGAGATGGCGAGGTGCTCTTCTCGGGGAAGAAGAAGAAGTGGGATAAGAAGAAGAAGATCGCTGGAGGTAATGAGCCTTCAACTTCTGGGCAGCAGGAAAGGGGGTATGCTCCCAAGGCTGACGGGAAGAAGAAGGGAGAAGGTCCCAAGTGCTTCAAGTGTGGCAAGTTTGGCCACATCATGAAGGATTGCAGAATGGTTACCCAAGCTGGGCATGCTGCTGAGAAGGAGGAAGCTGAGGCCAGGCACATTGATGGAGGATGGGGAGGAGCCTTCTCAGCTTCTGTTGGAGCCTCGGCTTCTATCAACTATCAGGAGGACTGGATTGTGGACCCGGGGTGTGGTCATCACCTCACCGGAGACGAGACAAAGCTTTCTTCTGCGTAGCCATATACAGGTAACAATGCAATTATTACTGCAGATAATACTGTTCATCCAGTCGAGAAGGTTGGGGTTGTCTCCTTGGGCAGTGATAGAGGGCCGCTTACTTTGAAGAGTGTCTATCACGTGCCTGGTATGAGGAAAAACCTCTTCTCCGTGACCAACGCTGTAAACGCTGGGTATCACGTTCTGTTTGGCCCAACAGAAGTGAAGTTTCTACGCAATTTTGAGGCTGTAAAGGCCGAGGTCGTCCATGTCGGGAGACGGGCAAAGGACTTGTTCGTTTTATCGACAAGTTCCTATGTCGACAAGATGAAGACAAATGATGGTGCCGTTATATGGCATGAGAGATTGGGGCACGTAGGGATGGACAAGCTGAAAGCAATGGCGGTGAGAGGTCTGGTCAAGGGCCTGCCAAGTCTATCCTCCTACGGAGAAGGTCATGTTTGCGAGGGATGTCAGTTCGGCAAGTCTCATCGACTACCGTTTGACAAGTCGCAGACAAGGAGTAGTGTGTCGTTGGAGTGCATCCACGGTGACTTGATGGGACCAACTGCTACCCCAAGCCTCGGAGGCAGCAGATATATGCTGGTGTTGATCGATGATTACGCCAGATATGTCTAGGTATTTTTCCTGAAGGAGAAGGCGGAGGCGTTTGCCAAGTTTGTGGAGTTCAAGGAGCTTGTGGAGGGCCGGCTTGGCCTGCGGGTGAAGAAGCTGAGAACTGACAACGGAGGGGAGTTCACCTCTGGTGAGTTCTCTAGTTTTTGTAGGAAGGCATGTATCCGGAGGGAGCTTACTTGTGCACATACTCCACAACAGAACGGAATTGCAGAGCGGAAGATCCGTCATCTTACGGAGACCTGCAAGTGTTGGCTGCATGCCAAGAGTATCCCAAAGTCCTTCTGGGCGGAGGGAATGTCTTGTGCTGCCTACGTCATCAACCGGATGCCTCTGAGCCCCATCAACATGTTGACCCCACATGAGATGATGTTCAAGGAGAAGCCAAGCGTGGCACACCTTCGGGTGTTTGGTTCCACCTGCTACGTGCACGTTCCAGATGCTCTGCGGACAAAGCTAGATGCAAAAGCAAGAAAACTAGTCTTTGTCGGATATGATGAGCAGAAGAAAGGTTGGAAGTGCATGGACCCGGAGACGTGGAGATTTGTTGTATCTCGCGACGTCGTGTTCGATGAGGTGGCATCTTACAAGGCGTCTTCTGGTGTAGAGCTACCAGAGAGCAGGGTGAAGGAGCTAGAGAAAGATGTGGAGGATCTTCAGGTGGAGCTACCTGTGTCACCAGGTGGTCCATCTCCCTCTAGTTCTGAGACGGAGGCTTCTGGTTCAGGGAGCAGGGGGAGCAATGCTCCTAGAATGTCTGGAAGAGGAGCTAGGGAAGAAGCAGCTGGAGATAATGCGGTTCAGGGGAAGGAGCTGAGGAGGTCGAAGCGAACCATCATTGCCCCTGATCGCTATACAGGAGGAAACATGGTGAGCTTTGTCTCATGTTTCTTTGTTGGTCCCTTAGATGAGAGGGAGCCATCGAGCTTTGAGAAGCCCAGAGGCGTGAAGGAGTGGGACATTGCTATGCAAGAAGAGATGGCAGCTCTCGAGAAGAATGAGACCTGGTCTCTTGTGCCCAAGCCCAAGGGCACCACTCCTGTGACATGCAAGTGGGTCTACAAGCTAAAGAAGAAAACTGACGGCAGCATCGAGCGGTACAAGGCTCGCCTTGTAGCTCGGGGGTTCTCGCAGCAATACGGTGAAGACTACGAGGAGACTTTCAGTCCGGTGGCAAAAATGACTTCAGTTCGATTTATCATTGCTTTGGCCGCGTTCAGTGGATGGGAGATTTGGCAGCTCGACGTCAAGAACGCTTTCTTGTACGGCGAGATTGACAAGGACATCTTCATGGTCCAGCCACCAGGCTTTGTATCTGAAGACTTTCCGGAGCATGTCTGCAAGCTGAAGAAGGCCCTGTATGGGTTGAAGCAAGCGCCGAGGGCGTGGTACGGGAAGATCGCAGAATATCTCTTATTCTGTGGATTTGGTGCTTCAGACTCAGACTCAAGCTTGTTCGTCAAGAAGAGCGGGGAGCTTCAGGTCATCGTGATGTTATACGTCGACGATATAATCGTGACGGGGAACTCAAAGGAGAAGGTAGCACAGCTTCGGGCCGAGCTGTCCATTAGGTTCGAGATGAAGGACTTAGGTGAGCTTCACCATTTCCTTGGACTCGAGGTGCAGAGGAAGGAAGGTGGAGTGTTGGTGACCCAGGCCGGATATGCGGAGCGGATCGTGGAGCGATTCGGCATGAAGGAGGGGAAGTGCACTTCCACACCTCTGGAGAAGGCTATGAAGCTTCGGAAGGATGAGGGGAGGATTATGCAAGATCTGTTGGTGTTCTGAGCTCTGGTCGGGAGCTTGATTTATCTGACGATCACGAGGCCGGATATTGCATATGCAGTTGGCAGAGTGAGTCGATATATGGCGGAGCCACGGGTACCTCATCTGCTAGCAGCCAAGAACATTCTGAAGTATGTCAAGGCGACCTCGGACATGGGTCTCCTATACAGGAGGGATGCGGGCTTCGAGGTGCACGGGTACATGGATGCTGACTACGGGGGAGATTCGGATGATCGGAAGTCGACATCTGGATTCGTCTTCATGGCGGGCCCTACAGCTATATCATGGTGCAGCAAGAAGCAGGATTCCGTATCGGTCTCCACCACGGAAGCGGAATACAAGGCTTCGGCCTTGGCAGCTCAGGAAGCCATTAGGAGGTTGGTGGGAGACGTCCACAAGGAGGTTCAGGAGCCGACTCTGCTACGCGGTGACAACGAGAGTGCTCTCAAACTGGTGACTAATCCAGTTTATCACGCGAGGACCAAGCATATTGAGATCGAGCATCACTTCATACGGGAGAAGGTGCTGGAGGGGTCTCTTTCGGTTGAGCATGTGCGGAGTGCGGACAATGTCGCAGACATCTTCACAAAGGCGCTGGCAATGGGGTCGTTCATACGACTAAGGAGCCTATTGGGGCTGGTTTCAACTTCCCACTTCAAGGGGGAGTGTTGAAATTGTTGAAGTGGAAGTTTGGAGGCTTTTCTGACCTGGGCGGTCTGGGAGGAGGTCGGGCGGTCTGGCGTGACCGCGCGACTTGGCGGTCTGCCTCTGCGGTCTGGCTTGTCTTAGCCTAGCTGCGGTCTCCTGGCATGACCACTGGTATCTGGTCCAAGGCGGTTGAAGGTGAAGGCCGCGCGGTCTGTCTCTGACCGCGTGGCGGGTTGATCATCTTCAGGTTTCTTCCAGAATGCGGTCTGGTGGCTGACCGGGCTTTCTGGTAGTATACGCGGACTAAGGGACTTAGTCGCGCGGTCTCAATTCGCGGTCTCAGGAGGAGACTGGTATGCGAGCTGGTCGCTGTTCGCGGTCTCAGGAGGAGACCGACATGTGGGCAGGAGTTCGCGAGCTTATGGCGAACTGGCTGTGTTCGCAGTCTCGGGCGAACACAGGTGGTGAACAGCTTCGGGCAGTCTGGCGATCTCCTTTGGAGTTGCGATCTGCTGTGAGAGTAGCGGTCTCTCATGGTCGATGTTGAAGCTGGCAAGTTCACCAAAAATGAAGCAGGAGTTCTGTTGCTGATCGCGTGGTGTGACCGGTCAGGTCGCGCGGTCTGGACGGTGGTGATCCTATCTCATAGGGTGGTGATTGGATCAGGTCCCACGCCTATAAATAGGAGCCACTGTAGCAGCAATGTAGACACACCAGTGTATGTCGGTTTCTCTTCTTTCCTGCTGTCTCTATTTGTCTGACCGGGCGGACTGTTGATTGAATTCTTCTTGTGCAGCTTCTGCGGATAGTGTGGGCAGCAGCGATCACCTCTTCCTCTGAAAGTGTTCGGGCGGTCTGCGGCTTGGAGTTGTGGTGCTGGAGTTCGGGAGAATCAGGAGTTCGGAAGAAGGAGTGCGGTCTGGTGGTGTTCTGTGATCGGCAGGTCGCTGCGGTTTGGCAGCTTGCTCAAGTCGCAGGGAGGTCGCGCGGTCTGAGCGGTCTCAAGTTATCTTCAACTTTGTAATTTTCTCTTTGGTGTTTGTGCTGGCGAAATCATGTCTCGCCAAGCATGCTTTGCCTTGTAATTGAAGTACTGCTATTAATAAAGCTCTCTTGTTTGCCTAAAGTTGTTTCTGGTTGTTTTGGCTGGTATCTCTAAGTTGACTAGCTCCTGCTCGCTCCATAAAGGTCTTTCAAATTTTTTACAGGAGATACGCCGGGGATTCGTTTCGGCCGGCAGAGAGGCGGAAGGAGGGAGGCGGGATGCGGGATCGCGAGAACTGAATGGGCGACGGCTACAGTGCGAGAAATAGTGCGGATATAAGGAAAAAAAACCCTAAATTTTATTTGCTTTGCAGTGTGAATAGCGAAATGTGCGGTGCATTTATCAGCGGCCTAAAAAAAGGGAGAAAAGTGCAGCGAGAAGAGAGAGACTTAGCTTCGTTTGGCACGACTTATTTGCTCGATGAGTTTGGACAAAAACACAATTATCATAGAATGTATGTTCTACCTGACAAAAGTTACGACCGCTGCCATCGCGCCAAACCAAGCCTTAGAAGGGAGAAAGAAGAGAGTGAAAATTGACGAAGATAAAAGTGCATCTTCCTTGGATTCCTCCACCTTCGAACCTAATATTAGGACGTTGTTAACCGCACCGCATTTTTGGATATCCGCACTAACGGCTAACCGCAAACACTATTTTGAGGATTGTCTATCCGCAAGCTCCATTTGTAGTAATGGCTATCTGCAAGCAATATTTTTATTTGCACCCTTAATTTTTTTAAATTTTTTTCAATGACAAACTACATTAAGTGACAAGATAACAACTTAATCAAAAAGCATAATTTTTTTCAAAACAAGATAGATAAAACATCATAAATTTTTTATTTCTTGATAAATCTTCCATGACATCCTCTCTTCAACTTTTTCACCCACAGAAATGAAAAACGATTAGGTAAATAAACCTTATAAACATACAAATATCATTAATTAGGAGTAAAATATTTTGAAAGTTAAAAATTAGCACATCATTTCATTCAACATTATCCAATTCCACCATACCGATTGAAGCTTTTGAGGTTGTAATATGTTGGTTGTAATGTATTTCCCAACCTTCCGTCACTTTTTCATGGTATCGCATCCAAGTTGGCACAATTTGCGGTATTGGAGAGCAATCTTTTAACACTAACTGAATAAAGTGATTGTCATTTAAAAAGTCAATGCAAACACGAGTTGGTTCCTCTGGTATAGAAGAATGTAGCGGAATAAATGTCAAGCTTTGTACTTTAAAAAGTTGGAATAAATCAATATTATAGCATGAACTGATAATAAGTCACATATCCGGTATTGTCATCCACTCACAAAAATAGGGCAGGCGGGTGAAAGTGCGGTTAACAGAGGAAAAAAAACCTAAAAATAAAATCGCATTGCGGTGCAGATAGCCAATACCGCAGTGTGGTTAACAGTGCCCTAATATTAAGTGCGCAACGTATTATTAATTTTAATTTCCAAACAGAGAAAATATTGTCGTATTTATCCCATGGCAATTAATGATGCCTTGCAAATCACTAGGGCTTCGTTCTTTTCATAGGTTTTATAGGAAGGAATTGATTTTAAGTAACCCAATTCTATTCACAAGAGTTCGTTTGGTTATTTATTTGAGTGAATTGGTTTATCTCCAAAACCTACCGGGTCGTATCCGATAAGAAAATAAGCTAGGGTGAAAACCTTCCCCTTTGCATCGGTATTAGGAGAAAATCTCGTCCCTTTCTCTACCGATCGCACGACTAGTCCTCTCCCTTCCTCCTCCGGCGCAACCTTATTTCCGGCGAGACAGCTTCTTTGGCGATGCAAAGAGGCGGCGTCTTATTTGGTTACACAGCATGAGGCAGCTACTTCTCCGGCTCCGGCGACCTAGGAGAACTCCCTCGCTTCTTCCTTCCGACCAAGGAGAACCTCCTCTCTTCCTTCCGGCCGGCGACTCCATTATTATCCCGAAAATCTTCTCCTTCCTATTTCATCATCAACATTCGAATAGGTAATCTTAAACCCTAATCTCAAAAAATTTTAGGTTCTACAGTATAAGAGCTTTGGAAAGTTGTTGGCTTGTGTATGTGGTATTCCAATGTTGTATATGTTGTGTTATTCCAATGTTGTATTCATATGTTGTGTATGCTTGTGTGTGCATGGGTGTGTATACGTAAATTAATTTGTGTGCATGTTGTATGTGTGCGTGATCCTGCAAATGAATAACAAAATTGAATTTTGGCCGATTTCTAAAACCCATGCATTTTTTGTTTTGGACCAAAACCTAAACCTTCCTCTAAAAACTCACAAAAGGAACGCTGCATATGTGTATTCTTAAATACTCAGATATGTCAGGGGAGTAAAGTGTAGGGTGCACTTTACGACAAAGTCCCGGCATCCAACGGTCCGCGTGGATGCCCGCACACATCTCAAAGCAGACACATCTCAAAGCGATTTGAGATGTGTGCGGGGATCCACACGGACCGTTGGATGCCCGCACTTTACGGTAAAGTGCATCACCCGCACTTTACCTCCCCCTTACCCTTGGATATCACAGCTAAGGTCAATTTAGGGTTTGATGGATAGTCATCTAAGAATAAAATGGAGAAGAAAAAAAAAGTTGTTATTTGCAGTCCAATTCTCGCTATTCGCAGTCCAATTTCTATGAGTTATTACGCGCTTTTTGAAAATACATCATGTACATGCATTTTTAGGAAAATTGTTCAACATGAAAATTGTAGATCACGTCGAGATCTACAACTTTCGTGTTGAACACTTTTCCTAAAAATACATGTACATTACGTATTTACAAAAATTACGCTCATGTTTCAATCAGGGCGGCAATACGCCTTGTGCGTGCATTTTTAGGAAAAATGTTCAACACGAAAGTTGTAGATCTCGGCGAGATCTACAATTTTCCTAAAAAAGCATGTATAGAGCATGTTGCGGCTTCTCAACGCCCTCGGTAGACCGGTTTAGATTCGGTCCGTCTTAGCCCGGGCGGTCGAGTGCGCACACAGTCAAGATATTGTAGAGAGTAAATGCTGAAAATTGTACACACAGATCTTCAGCGTGGAAAACCCTCCAAAGGGTGAAAAACCACGTGGCCACGGCGGTGCTGGCCGAAATTCACCATATCAGGCTGTTACAGTGCTTTCTTAGAGAATGCGAGGGCGACAGGCCGCGCCTCGTTACAATTGTGGGAGAGAGAGAGAAGACTCCGTGGGTGACAGGCCACCGCTTAGGAGTTGAGCGCCTTGCTGCGCTCTAAGTGCTTCTGAGGATTTGAATGTTGCTCGAAGGTTGGATCGATGCGCTCTGTGTGTCTTTGTCTCTGTGGTTTGTCTCCTGCTGCGCGAGAGGAGTTTGGAGTGCTGGTCTTGACGATGGTTGTCACGTTTGTTCTTGAGCGCACGGAGGCGTGCTTGTTCTTGAGCGCACGGAGGCGTGCTTGTTCTTGAGCGCACGGAGACGTGCTTGTTCTTGAGCGCACGCAGGCGTGCTTGTTCTTGAGCGCACGGAGGCGCGCTTGAAGCGGAGCGCACGGGTGCACGCTAGGAGCTGAGCGTACGGGGGCGCGCTGTAAGATCTCTTTTTCCAAAACCCGTTCGGGTACTTGAAAACTCGAACCTCTCCCGTATCGCACGGTTGAGGTGGACCTTCGCCCAGAATCGCTGCCTTGCGGTGTCACCAACACTCGGGTTGACTAACACCGCTCAGTACCAACCCTGCTGGCTATACGATCATAAGTAAAATATGTCAAAAAGTAAGTACATTAAAGAAAGCATGTCCACAATCACAGCATCATATAAATATATAATGAAAACAGAAAGTCCATAAGAGAAGTACAATTAAAGGGGCTTAAACTCGATACATATGCAAAGTAATGTACTATCTCTCTCTCTACATCATGCGGAAGTCTACATTCTAATCATCAACCTGTGGCGTCGTGGTAGTGCGCTGCATCTGCTGTTCAGGTCCTGTCATCTCGTCCTGCTGCGCGCGGGACAACTCTGCCTCCTCGGACTCCTGCGGTCACACCGACCGTTAGTCATAAAGACTAAGCCGTTTTGTCCTCGCCTCCCTCCACGACTCCTAGGAACCGAGCGGGAGGAAGAAGCGGAGGACAAACAAGGGGTAAACAAGAAGGTGGTGACATGGCACTACTCTAGCAGGTATAAGTAAAGCAGTAAAATCTAGCTAGCAGTATAGTGCAGGTATAAGGCAGTAAAGTAGAGCAATGAAGTTAAGCAGTAAGTAGAAAGCAAACGCAGTGCAGTAAGTAAATCTAAACTACCATCACAGATACGACCATTAACTAAAATGTGTCTATGGTTCGTACCTTAACTTATATGAACGCCCATACGACATATAAGTTAAGATGTCCAGGTATCCCATCATATAAAAGAGCCCATACTAATTTATATGATGGGGGTATGCTATGTGTATGTTATGTTATGCTATGGTTTTGATGTTTTAATGAATGTATGCAATGTGACTCACCCACACGACTCTATGCGCACAGACTTTTATAGTTCCCAATTTGTTTGAAAGGAAGCCAACCTTTCGGGTACCGACCGTCGTGGCTCACGGTGGCAGTGGATCGGGCACTCCACATCCTAGGCGGGTATGGTCACTACCAAGCCTAGACCTCATGTACGCCTCAAAGCTAATAACGCAACAGCGGAGCTCCTGCGTACTCTTGCTGGAATCCACCAGACTTTAAGGTCGGGGTGGGTTATTAGGGATTGTCCTCCAGACCGCGGTACTCAAACTTACCAGCCCTCTAAACCTCACCCTCACCTGAGTCAACGTACTACCGTCGGTGACACGACTAGCCTAGTACCGAAGACTCGCCACTATTTGAATAAGTAATAGGTGTTAACATGTCCACCCGAGCTTCCAGCTCAGGGACTAACACACAAGCTGATCCAACCCATCTCCTTCCCGGAGGAGATCCATACCAATCTGCATATCCACTTAGGCTACTCTTGCCTACAATTTAGTTCGTGTTATATTTAGGGTGAATCTTGGACTTCCGGCGGTGTACTCCATAAGGGGCCCCTAACGGTACTACAGATCAATGGGCTCAACCCCACAATCCTCTTCAAGACAATTACTTTAGTTGGTGATTAATGTTTGGTTCACCCTTCATCATTACATATAGTTAGAGTGAGTTAGCTCATCCCCCGTCCCACCCAATCGGGTTGGACGTACCTTCATTCCTTCTACGTTAACTTTAGCACCACCCCACAAGTATCCCTAGGATTGACCCTCCTTGAATCATGTTGTGCTTCATCTCATTTAATGATTGGATATACCTCCTAAACCCTACTTAGGGGTCTGAATTGTTTAAAACTCAAAATTCTGTTTTTACTAAACGCAGACCACAAATTTGAACTATCCATCAACCCCATAAGGGAACCCTTCTAAATATTCATCAACAGAGTCTCTAATAATTATCCAAGGTTCCCACTGACCTTAATAAGGTATGCTCCAATTTCCATAATTTTCCATATTAAATTGGTATTTAATATAATTTAAAGTAGTTAAGGCCTTAAGGCAAATTACACATGAACTACCCTCAAAATGATTTTTCATGCTACATTAAGGTTATCAGTAAGGTAATATTCTATAAAATGGTGGTTCACTGAGTATAATGATCCTAGGATGTCATTTGGCCTACTATATTACCATAATTGTATAATTACCAAAATGCCACTATAATTAGGAAAAATAGTATTTCACTTCTGAAAATTCCAAAAGAATTACCAAGTGTCCATATGGGGACCTAGAGTCCTCTGCCTACATTATTGTGTCATTACCATGTGATTTGATATTTTAAAATGATTAAAAATCCAAAGGTAGCAATTACCAATTTCTACATGAGGTACTTGAAATATAATTCAACCAGCCTCCACATAATTATCATGGGCATATATTAACCTAAAACTACAGATAACCAAGTATCACATCAATGCCCCATGATTTGATATTTTAAAAAGATTAAATACTCATAAGGATGTAAAATCTACTCTCTACATGAGGTACATGAAATATAATTCTACAAGCCTCCAAATAATTATCATGGACATATATTGACCCTAAACTACAGATAACCAAGTATCACATCATTGCCCCATGATTTGATATTTTAAAAAGATTAAATACTCATAAGGATGTAAAATCCACTTTCTACATGAGATACATGAAATATAATTCTACAAGCCTCCAAATAATTACCATGGGCATATAATAGCATTAAATGACAGATAACTAAGTTTCACAATATATCCCCATGATTTGGCATTTATCAAAATTAATTTCCCTTAAGCTAGCAAGTACTTAGAATTTCCTACACAAGGAATAATACCCCAATAAATCATAACAAAATTACTATAGTCCATTTTCATCCCTAATCATCCACTGATGGAGTTTCAACTCCATACAAGGTCCTATGACCATGCATTTCATTTTATTAAGGAAAAGGTGTCAATTTCATTTATTAGGAAGAAAATACTTAAACACCTCTAAAAATTCTCATTTAATTAACTAGGTCATTTTATGCACCTACAAACTTATCCACAAAGTTCTGAGCCAATGCCAGAACATTTGGTCCTATGTCCTTCACAAATCCCCACTTTGCACCCTTATGGTTTTAGGTCACACCACCCTAATGGCTCCAAATGGACCATTAGGGTGTGACACAAGCATTTGTATATCCATACCCACATATCCACCATGATGGGAGGAGGCTAACACACTCCACTCCTCAAAATGATCTAAACCCTAATTTGACCCTTAAAGGCCCTCATTAGGGTTTCCTATTTTCCATACTAAATCAACTCCAAATTGAGTGAAATTTTAGGCAAGCACTACTCATGTACTAAAGAGTATGCCACCAAAGTTTGGTGTCATTTGGACATCAAATGCTCCAAAAATCAACTTAATTTAAATATCATAACTACCACAAAAACCCTAGGTAAAAGTGTCCACCAAGGGCTGTCCCTTTGGCAGGGGGTGCCCCTAGGGTATACCAATCCATGGTTAAAAGGACAGCTCCAAAGATTGAAGGGCTTGACCTAGATAACTTTTCTAATGGACTGACCTAGGGTAGGACCAGTCCTAGTAAAACAGCTCCCTAGGGAGCTGTAGGTCACCAAATGACCTAAAGTCAAAGCCAAATGAAAGTTAAGACCTAGGCCTACAACTTTTATGTTGGGCACGTTTTCTAAATCGGCCAGTAAGTGGCCCTAATTTTTATTTGAAGAGCACTGAGTTTTTGAGGCAGAATAACAAGTGTAATGAATTAATTAAATGCAGGAAAAAGGAGATCAGCACGGATCTTGGCGCAATCAGACGGCGGCGGCTCATCTTCTTCCTTGAGCCGACGACCAGGATTCAACCGCGCTGGGCCGATTTCTTCCCCCTTTTCCCGGCCACCTGGTGGCCACCACGGCCGGCCACCACCGCTACCACCTTCGTGGTGGTCGGGGCTACGATTTCCCGGCGACATGGCGCCCGGAGGGGGGGTTTTCCGGCGAGCCTGGGTGGCTCGATTCGAGCCGAATTCCATGAAAACGATGAGTGGATTCGGGCTCAATTGAGCCCGATCCTTCAATATTTTGTGATGAGAAGCTAGCACGAGGGGAGGGGAGGAGAAACGAACCATTGCTGGTGCGTGGCGGCGGCTCCGGCGGCGGTTGGCCATGGAAAATCCTTGCTCCAGCGATACCGCTCCCGAACTCGTTTCTTCAGCTAAAGCTTCGCTCCAGATGTGGTTTTCGTCTGCTCTCAGTGCTCTGAAGCTAATGGGATGGCTGAAATGGGAGGGGGAGGCCTCTATAAGGGGTTTTGAAATCGAGCTCCTCGGTTGTGCCCCCTTGCTGCCACCCTCCTGTAGCTGCCGGCCTCCTGCTTCCATCTGGGTCAAGCTCAGACCCCCAGCAATCAGGGGAGGCCCCTAGGCTGATTGGAGGAGGAGTGTGGAGGAGGGGTGATTGCTTTTAGCTTTATGCCTTTTGCTTTTGTCTTTTTGATCACCTTTTGGTCCCCCCCCCCCCCTCCATTGATTAATCAAACTCCATATTAGGGTTCAGTCCTAGGGCTGATTGGGCTTGACTTAGGTCCATGATTGAGGTTAATTGGTTGGTGTTAGGGTTCATTTCAATTTAGGCTTGAAATTAACCTTTATTGGGCTATGTTGACCATGGTTCACTTTGGTCAACCAAGGTGAGTGGGTTGACCCCACTTGGGGGTCATAGGTCCCTTAACATCACCCAACATAGGTTGGTCCATGGTGGGGCTCCAATTGGTTCAATTTAATCAAAGGGTGTAGATTTGATCAAAATTGGGTAAAGTTTGACTTTGGTCAATTGGGGTCAATTGGTCCCGCCATGATGGGGCTTTTGGGTCCAATGAGTTGCTTAAAGTGTTTAGAGTGTGGTGGTAAGGTCAATTTGAACATTTGAGGATCAATTGAACCCTAATTGACTTAGTTTGGTTAATGTTGACCTATTGTTGACTTTGGTCAATTTCAAGCAATTGGGTCCCACCCAAGTGCAATTCCCAAGGTAATGGTCTTCCTTAGTGGTTAGGGTGGTATGGGGGAGGTCAATTTGGTGAATTGAGGGTCAATTGGCCTAAGGGAGTGGTATTGGGCTATGTTAATTTTGTGTCATTGGTGTGCACTTAGCACACTTTACTTGGCCCAAGGGCCTTAGTGGCCACTCTGCACACCACCCATGCCCTAACACCATCTAGGGGTCTAGAAGGATTGGGGATGTTACACGCGCTTTGAGCGGAGCGCGCAAGGAGGAGGCGCGCTTGTGAGCGCGCAAGGAGGAGGCGCGCTTGTGAGCGCGCAAGGTGGATGCACGCTTGTGAGCGCGCAATGAAGGAGGAGGCGTGCTTGGGAGCGCGCAATGAAGAAGGAGGAGAGAGAAAATTCGTAGGAGGATTTTCCAGGCCGGAGAGAGAGAAAGTCTCCAAAGGGGGGAGAGATGGAGGAGGAGAAGATCCGAGAGATCTCCCCTTTGAAAGGAGGCATAGGGGGTATTTATAGGCTGAGGAGTGGAAGTTACGGTGGTTACGGTGGTTACCGTGGATAACCACCAAACGGAGGGCCGAGATCATTTGTGACGATCGAAGGGCCGCGGAGGCCCGTAAAGATCGGACGGTGGAGAACGATCCAACCACGAAGGTGGTTACCGGGCGATCAACGGCGGCGACGGCGGTGGCCGGCCACGGGTGGCCGGCCGCCAGGGTGTGGCCGGCCATGGGGGGGGGGGGGCCGGCCAAAAAGGGGGGAGGGCCGGCCATGGCCGCCGGCCACAAAGGTTGGGGCGGCGGCAGCCGGCGGCCTGCCGGCCGGCCAGTGGCGGCGGCCGGACAGAGGCGGCGGCGGTCGGCGGCGGTCGGCGGCGGTCGGCGGCGGTCGTCGGCGGTCGTCGGCGGTCGTCGGCGGTCGGCGGCGGTGGCCGGCGGTGGCCGACGGCGGGGCGGCCGGCGGTTGGCGGCGGCCGGCCGACGGTTGCGATCCCGCGCGGGGCGGTTGGGATCCCGCGTGAGGTGGTTTTGGATCGGCGCGCGGTGGTTTGGATCCGCCGCGCGGGAGTGGGATCCGGTGTGCGATGGTGGGATTCGGTGTGCGGCGGTTACGGGATCCGGCACGCAGTAATGGGATCCGGCGCGTGGTAATGGGATCCGGCGCGCGGGAGTTACGGTTTTTCCCATAAATAGAGGGGAACCCATCATTTGCCCCCCAAATCCTACGCTTGGAGCGCACGGAGAGCGATAGGATTTTTCTTCCGTGGCCTGTGTTCGTTAGTGATGGCCGGAGTGCATTTGGGCGCGGAGGTTGGCGGCGATGACGGCGATGCCAAGGTTAGCGTGAGGGTGAAGGGTCCAACTTCCACAGAGGCGGGCGAACTGGCGCACAAGGGGCGCGGGGAGTCACACGGAGGGAACGGGCAGCAGCGTGTATGCGCGGGCTGTCGCGTGCTTGCGCGCGTGTTCTCTGGGCTTACCTGAGCGCGAAGTTTGCGTGGTGGTTAGCCTCGCGGATGGACTCCCCTTAGCATTACCTGAGGTTCGTACTGACGCTTTTCCCTTTGTCTTTCAGGCTTCTCGGCGTGGCGGGCAAAGTCGCCCAATGCGACTGGCCTCGAGTCTTACTCTTGATCATGTTGCCATATGGAGGAGGCGCTTCAACCTGCCCCTCCGAGTTGGAGGTTCGGATCCCGGATCCTGAGGAGCGAGCACAGAATCCTCCTCGGGGTTGGATGACCATTTGCGAGTCATCGCTTCGGAGCGGCTTTCGCCTCCCGGCCTGCGAAGAGGTGATCGAGATCCTGAAATTTTGCGGCGTCCCAGTGTCACAGTTTACGCCTCAGGGGATGGTGCGGATCATGGGGCTGATCGCCTTCTTCCGAGAGCACGGTTCGAAGTTCTCCTTGGGCCTCTTCAAGGAGTGGTGTGAAGTGCGGGCTGATAGCGGAGGTCGTATTGAAGTCTTCAGCAATAAGAGATGGCTGGAATTCGAGACCCGGGTGGATCGCCGTTGTACAACCCTCATATTTTCCGAGTCGTTGTGACCCGACCCGGATGAGGCCAAGACAGTGAAGGTGGCCGATACGGGCAAAACGACCGCGCTGAAACGGCCGAAACCGATCAAGGCAAAAAGAGGCCGCGGGAGAAACGGAGGGAGCACCCACTTCCCCGACTCCCTTCGGGCGAGTGGGAGGAACCCTCCCACTCGCCCGGCACTCTTTGGGCGAGTGGGAGGAACCTCTCACTCGACAATCACCTACGGGCGAGTGGGAGGGGTCCTCCCACTCGCCGGCCCTATGTGGGGGTAGTGGGAGGAGCCCTCCCACTCACCCGGGGGAGTGGGAGGGGCCCTCCCACTCGCCGGGCGAGTGGGGGCCCTCCCACTCGCTGGGCGAGTGGGAGAAGCACTCCCACTCGCCGGCCCCCCTTAGGGGCGAGTGGGAGAGCCCCTCCCACTCGCCGCCCCCTTTGGGCGAGTGGGAGGGATCCTCCCACTCGCCCGGCATCCGTGGGGGAGGCCGGTATGACCTCCCATGAGGGGGGAGTGGGCACCTTGAGTCCCACTCGCCCCCCTCCTACATTGATCATTCAGGGTCATGGTCGAGCTGCGGATAGAGAAATTTCGGCTATCCGCAGCCCGATTTTGGGAAATCTATAAATAGACCCGCATGGGCACCTTGGGAAGGGTTGGTCTCGACCCCCTCCCTCGCGTGTGAGCAAGAACTACCCCTCCTCTCCCCCTGTCATCGAAGGTGGACGGTGAGGTGATCCTTAGTGCCCTCCAAGGTGCCCAGGCTCAGCATTGGCTTGGGAGGGGAAGTTCCGAGTGAGCTTCCGGGTGTGTGGTGGGACCTCCGCGCTGCAGCTTAAGGGGTCCATTTGTGGACTCAGGTGTTCATCAAGGGAAAGGGTCTCTCAGTTCTTAGTGACCAGTCAAGGGTCTCAGCTTAGGTCAAGTAAGATTTAGCCGCATCCCCCTTTCGAACGCTGAAACCGGGTTACTGGTTTCAACATTCTGGTGCGGTGAGCGTGGAAGCGGTTAGTTCGGAAAGCTCTGAGCCAAGTCTCATGGCCGGAAGCGATGAGTTGGGAGATCCACCTCCTACCTGTGAGTATGTGAAGAAGAGTGACTTCGACGAGTTCAGTAAAAGGATCCTGGAGCTCTTGCAGGCCAAACCCCCCACTCGTGGCGAGTGCTCGACACCACCTGCACCTAGGATCGCCAAACCACCCTCGATGGAAGTGGGGAGAACCCATCAGCAAGGAAGAGAGTCGGCCTCGGAAGAGGGTTTGAGCCTCCAAGCGCGAGTGCTCTTCAACGGCTCGCCCGGGAACAGCTGCCCCGGCAGGGAGATGATAGGAACGCCTCCGTCCAACCAGGGAGGGTGGAGAAGTCCTTTCTGCGAGCTGGTCATGTCTGCCCCCGTTCCAGATGGGTTCCACGATCCCACCATGTCCTACTACGAGGGGGATAGCGATCCTCTCCAGCATCTTCAGTGGTTCGAGGACATGAACTCGATCAGGCAAATGTCGGACGGCTTCATGTGCAGGCTCTTCGCCGTCACGTTCCAGGGAAAGGCGAGGGATTGGTTCCACTCGCTCCCAGCGGGAACCATCTACCGCTTCGAGGATTTGCGTCGAAGTTTCTTGTTAAGGTTCTCTACCTCGAAGAAGAGGAGAAAGAGCATGGAGGCCTTGTTCGCAGTCAGGCAGAAGCCAGGGGAGACGCTGGCTGACTACATGGATAAGTTCCAGGCGGAGGTCCTTCTTGTCGTCAAAGTGCCCAGGCACACCCTACAGCTAGCCTTCACCCTTGGGCTGCAACCAGGGCTGTTCCGGATGAGTTTGACTCGGGACCCTCCCCTGTCTTTCGAAGAGCTGATGAAGCGCGCTGATCGGGAAATCGAGTGCGAGTCCACCAACCAGGAGTTCGTGGCAAGGCTAGCCCAGGTAGCGTAGGAAGAAAGGAAAGAGCATGGAGGAAGAAGAGAGGAGATGAGGAGTCAGGGACACCAAGGACCCCCCGTTGGGCAGGAGCAAGGTTGGGAGTTTCAACCACCAGTCACCCTACCGACCTGGAGGCCGCCAGGAGGACCCCCTCGAGGCCAAGGAAGAGGCCATTTCCAAGGAAGAGGCCATTTCCAACGGAGAGAAAACTTTCAGGGGGAGGAGGGACGGTTCAACCCAGCAGGGAGGCAGCCGGTGTAAGACCCCCCCTCCAGAATCGACGGTCCGACCGGGGGATCTTACCGCACACCACCCTTTAGCACGACGCCGAAGCGACTCCGAAGGGTGAAGGCACAAGCTTCTCCAACCCTTTTCCCTGAACACTCCGAAGTCACGCCTAGGGGTGGTGTTAAGCGAAGGTCACTACACACCAACAGAGTAAGGAAGCAGTATTTTAGCGGAAGACATTATTAAAGAGTGCGCTTTGTTACCCTTAGCGGAAGACATTATTAAAGAGTGCGCTTTGTTACCCTTAGCGGAAGACATTATTTATAGCGGAAGATTAAATATCACAGAAACCATAATTTCAAAACCTGTATGAGTAATATTGATTTTGCCGCCGCAATGAATCCTATCCATCAAGGCTTCATTGCATCATATATGTATACCCTGAGATAGGGCGCAACAAAAGGAGATGCGGCTTAATAAAACTTTATACCTGACGTAGCCTGATCCGTGGCTTCATCCACACATAGGTGTTGTCACTCATCCGCACCTGTCACCTGTGCTAAAGACAAGTTATTAGAACTACAAACAGAATCCAACTCCTACTAACACCCAAACATAATATAACAATTATAAGGAAGGGGATATCTGGACTCTTATTGGGCCGAGGCGGTCTTCCCACGACCACCGCCTACGTACTCCGTATCATCCTGCATACGGCCTCAGACCCACATAGTTCTATTAGTTTCGCACGGGTTGCCCTCCCAGACCGTCCATCGCGCGGGTTGCCTTAGAGTAAAACTCATAGGCCATCCGATTTTATCCCAAGGCACGATATATTCTCGTAGGAATATTTCCCGAAGGCATAACTTATTCCCCGTAGGAATTACTTTCTCGAAGGCAACATTTCATTCCCGTAGGAATTACTTTCTCGAAGGCAACATTTCATTCCCGTAGTAATTACTTTCTCGAAGGCAACATTTCATTCCCGTAGGAATTACTTTCTCGAAGGCAACATTTCATTCCCGTAGGAATTACTTTCTCGAAGGCAACCTTTCATTCCCGTAGGAACTACTTTCTCGAAGGCAACATTTCATTCCCGTAGGAATTACTTTCTCGAAGGCAACATTTCATTCCCGTAGGAATTACTTTCTCGAAGGCAACATTTCATTCCCGTAGGAATTACTTTCTCGAAGGCAACATTTCATTCCCGTAGGAATTACTTTCTCGAAGGCAACATTTCATTCCCGTAGGAATTACTTTCTCGAAGGCAACATCTCATTCCCGTAGGTATTACTTTCTCGAAGGCAACCTTTCATTCCCGTAGGAATTACTTTCTCGAAGGCAACCTTTCATTCCCGTAGGAATTAAGAAAACTCTCTTAAAGCTTAACAAAATATCCACCCGTAGTTTTGTAGAAGGAGAGAAGACGAACTCTTTATAAGCTTAGCATATCTCTATCCGAGAAGGTACCACTAATTTAACTCGGCTGGCAATCAAATCCAACCTGCCCACATAGGGCACAATTGCATTCATGTAGACCTTCGTTGATCATTTCGGTGCTTGGCGATCAATCCCAAGTCATCCACATAAGACCCGCTTGTATTTATGTAAACTTCCGTCAATCACTTGAATGCTTGGTAATCAAGCCCAAGACACCCATAAGCTTCATAGGCACAAGAAGTAGCACAGTAGTGTGAAAGAGAGAAATAAGATAAAGAGTAGACGAAAATAGATAAGGTTTAGAGTCTACCATTTGTCGGAGGAGGAAGAGATGAAGCTCCCTCAATCGGATACCAAACCAGATGAAGATAGGCTCAAGTAAGAGGCGGAGAAAGGGTTCCTCTTGGGTGATGCTTATGGTGTGAGAGTCCCCCATAAATTTCATGCCTAGGCATATGATCGCATTCCTAATCTCTACCAATTCGGAGTAGCACGACTCCATTCCTCACCAAATCGAAACGACAAGGAAAACTAATAAGTGGCAGTTTCCTGCCATGGGAGGGAGAATTGAGGTAGGAGGAGGAAGAGAGGGCGAAGCTATCATACCTTGTCGTGAGCTATGAAGGGCAACCCCCTTATTAAAAATACAGCAACAGCCCCCATTAGACCAAGAGGGGACAAGAGCAGCCCCAAATCAATAAGGTAAAGGGGCAGCTCAAAGCAAACAGCCCCAAATCATCAAGGTAAAGAGCAGTTCAAAGCAAACAGCCCCAAATCAACAAGGTAAGAGCAGCTCAAAGCAAACAGCCCCAAATCAACAAGGTAAGAGCAGCTCAAAGCAAACAGCCCCAAATCAACAAGGTAAGAGAGCAGCCCCACAAATCAGCTCACAAGGCAGCCCCCAATTCAACAAGGAGCAGCCCCCAACATCAGCTCACAAGGCAGCCCCCAATTCAACAAGGAAAGGAGCAGCCCAAAGCAACAACAAAAGAGGCAACTCCAAATCAACAAGGAAAGAGAGCAGCCCCACAAATCAGCTCACAAGGCAGCCCCCAATTCAACAAGGAGCAGCCCCCAACATCAGCTCACAAGGCAGCCCCCAATTCAACAAGGAGCAGCCCCCAACATCAGCTCACAAGGCAGCCCCCAATTCAACAAGGAAAGGAGCAGCCCAAAGCAACAACAAAAGAGGCAACTCCAAATCAACAAGGAAAGAGAGCAGCCCCACAAATCAGCTCACAAGGCAGCCCCCAATTCAACAAGGAGCAGCCCCCAACATCAGCTCACAAGGCAGCCCCCAATTCAACAAGGAGCAGCCCCCAACATCAGCTCACAAGGCAGCCCCCAATTCAACAAGGAAAGGAGCAGCCCAAAGCAACAACAAAAGAGGCAACTCCAAATCAACAAGGAAAGAGAGCAGCCCCACAAATCAGCTCACAAGGCAGCCCCCAATTCAACAAGGAGCAGCCCCCAACATCAGCTCACAAGGCAGCCCCCAATTCAACAAGGAGCAGCCCCCAACATCAGCTCACAAGGCAGCCCCTCTAATTAAAATACAGCAGCAGCCCCAAACAAAAGGAACAAGGCAGCCCCTCTAATTAAAATACAGCAGCAGCCCCAAACAAAAGGAACAAGGCAGCCCCTCTAATTAAAATACAGCAGCAGCCCCAAACAAAAGGAACAAGGCAGCCCCTCTAATTAAAATACAGCAGCAGCCCCAAACAAAAGGAACAAGGCAGCCCCTCTAATTAAAATACAGCAGCAGCCCCAAACAAAAGGAACAAGGCAGCCCCTCTAATTAAAATACAGCAGCAGCCCCAAACAAAAGGAACAAGGCAGCCCCTCTAATTAAAATACAGCAGCAGCCCCAAACAAAAGGAACAAGGCAGCCCCTCTAATTAAAATACAGCAGCAGCCCCAAACAAAAGGAACAAGGCAGCCCCTCTAATTAAAATACAGCAGCAGCCCCAAACAAAAGGAACAAGGCAGCCCCTCTAATTAGAATCCCAAATGGAAAGTAAACAGCCCCCATTAATAGAGAACTCCAAGGGCATCCTCAACACATAAAAACAAACATAACTGACGGCCTCGACCCCTCCCAAGGGAACGAAATCTCAAGCCTATAGCGCCGAAAATTTAATTTGGCATATACCGGGGTAAATTTCTAGCGTTTAAATCCGGTGATATCATAAACGGGGCAATTTACCTAAGCATATACTATGAAATTTTCTAGCGTATAAAGAGCGAAATTTCATAAACAAATCAAGCATTTAAACTAGGAGAAAAACATGGGGAGGACGCTAAATTTCAGTACACATCCAAGTCGAAGCTAGTATGGAGCCAAGGGAACTTATTCACTGCCCAAAACAACAATATATCCTAAATTTTTAAAAACAAAGGGAAAGAAAAAAAACTCCCAAATTTATAGCTTCTGGAAACACAAGGGAGCAGCCACAAGCCCAAAATTTCAAAGAAGTACCAAACCTGAAGGGGGGGGGCAACCCGAAATGCCCTGCTCAGATTTCCAAAGGGGCTACAAATTTATAATTTCTGGGGATATAAAGGAGTAGCTGCAGCCATAGATCCCCCAAGGAAGACATGCAAGCCCCATTCATAAATGAAATTTCTGTAAATATAAGGATGTAGCCGCAGCCCATAGGTCCCCCAACACAGATTTCCAAATCAAGAAGGGGGGGGGGGGGGGGTGGGTACCATAACCCCTAAATTCTCCCAACAGAAATCAGAAAAAAAAGAAATCAACAGAATTATCTCCAGAACAAAGAGGAAAGAAGCTGAAGGCACAAGGGGCTCATAGCAAGGAATCACCACAGGAATAGCACATAACCAAGCCGATTATCACAATCCAACCACCAACAACAGCTATTATAGAACAAGGGGAGGAGGTGAAGGAGGGGGAAAGAAGAGTTTCCTTACTGCCATACCTTGTCGTGAGCCATGAGAGAAGAAGAGGTGAAGCTCCCCCTCCAGCTCGATCTTCCCCCGTCCCTTAAGAGGTCCCGGCGCTGCGTATAAGAAGGAGAGGAGACGGTGGATTCCGCCCACGGTTTTGCTCGCCGGTTTTCGCCCACGGTATTGCCTGCGCCTGCTAAGGGTTTCCCCTGGTTTTTTTTTTCTCTGATTGGTTTTATATGTATATATATCTATATATATATTCATATATATATAGGCATATAATTATTTATATACATATATATTCATAACTCTCACAACAAGCACAGGAAAAATGTGCGTAGTGCGTCTTTGTGTTCGTGTCAACCATACGAAGCTAACGAAAGCATCCGAAGTTGATTCCGAGTCCGTTTGCCCAACATTTTAAAATGGCGTTGTTGTCGCGCTCGACGTTACTCAAAATAGTCGTTTTCTCCAAACGACCTCGGATCGGAACGAAACGAGTTCTGTTGCACTCGTATCAACTATACGAGTCTAAAGTAACTGACGGAAATTGATTCGGGGCACGTATGCTCCATATTCTAAAACTGCGTCATCGTGACGCGCTACGGTACTCAAAACGGTCAATTTCACCAAATGACCTCTGATCGAAACGAAACGAGTTCCGTTGCACTCGTGTCAACTATACGAGTCTAACGTAACTGACGGAAGTCGATTCGGAGCACGTATGCTCCATATTCTAAAACTGCGTCGTCGTGACGCGCTGCGATACTTAAAACGGTCACTTTCACCAAATGACCTCTGATCGAAACGAAACGAGTTCCGTTGCACTCGTGTCAACTATACGAGTCTAACGTAACTAACGGAAGTCGATTCGGAGCATGTATGCTCCATAAACAACTTTGACGTCGTGGCGAAGCACGATGCTACCCAAAACAGTCAATTCTCTAAATGACCACCTCTATGTGGTGAAGGTCAGGTCGTGATTGCCTGATGACCCGGCCTAGATTCCTCCAAGGGTTCAACTGAACCGGCTAGACCCCTTTTTCAAAGTCGGGATGTTACAATCCAATAAAACAAAGAAGATTTTCGTCCCTGAAAATACGAGTGGGTCATGGGGATTCAAAACGGGACGTACTGTAGACCACTAGAGGTGTCGCACGATCCCAACTTTTAAGGATTCTCTAGGTTTGGTTTTTACCTAACGAGCTACGTTGATGGCTCCTGCCATGTAATATACAAGTAGCTTACGTGAACTACCGGGTTGCTGTCAGTGGAACATATAAAAGTTTTAACTTGCCTAAGCTTTTGTAACACCTATCAACATATGACCGACTCCCATACGAAGGTTATATGTTGGTAGAACAGATGAAAGCAGTAAAAATCCATAAACATATAACCAACTCCCATACGAAGGTTATATGTTAATGGTACAGATAAAATTGCAAATAGGCAGTAAAGATCCATAAACATATAACCAACTCCCATACGAAGGTTATACGTTAATGGTATATGCAGATATGTATGTTTTGATGCAAATGATGCATATGCAAATATGTATAATGAGTACTCATGACTCAATCACAACACACAATGTTGAAACAGTTTGACCGCTTTTCTTCCAGCAGGGTTGCGACCCCCGCGGGCCTCACCGATGTGGCCGTCGGTGACAGTGGCCGGTCCTGCCACTTCTGGGTGTGGACGTACCGCACTACCCAGGCCCTAATGTACAACCCAGTGTACTCCTGGATGTGAGCAACATCCGTCAATTACGAAATTCGGCTATCCAGCAGAGGGACCCTGCGGGAAAATAATAAATAACCTCCCGGGGTTCACACACTCCCTAGTACCTCATGAGTCGTCAACCTTCCCATTCCTGTATGAACGGTCCTTGGGCACGACTGACCCGCCACGGTAATCACATATAATGTTTTACCAGTTTGCTCTTTACGTTGAAATATTTTGACCGCTTCTTTTTGCAGGGTAGCGAACCCCGCGGGCCTCACCGATGTGGCCGTCGGTGACAGTGGCCGGTCCTGCCACTTCTGGGTGTGGATGTACCGCACTACCCAGGCCCCAACGTACAACCCCGTGTACCCTCGGACGTAGGAGACATCCGGTAATAACTGAATTTGGTCAACCAGCGGAGGGACCCAACGGGGCATGTAAGATACAACCGAGCTCCCGGGGTGCACACCTCCCTGTCGCCTAGAGTCGTCAACCTTCCCGCACCGGTACGTACGGTCTACGGGCATGACCGACCCGCCACGTTTCCCAAAGCAAGCAAGCAATAAAATAGGTAACCATCACCTTCGGGTCCTCAGTGGCTTACCCTTTTTAACGAGGCTTCCCGGCTGGCTGAGTATGCAACCATCGCAAGTCCTGAGAATGTTAACAATGTACTTTTTGGATTGTTTGTATACAAGCTTTTATAAATTTGCCACACATTTACTTCATTCCAGCACGTCGCCTCAGTAGTCATTTCCTGAAATATTAACGTTATTGAAAAGACTAACATTTTATCATAGCTCTTTTACGATTGCACGACTTTATTTTCAACAGATCGTCAAATTGATCAAGTCAAATCATACTTCATATTTGCAATTGTTAGAGCAATTCTCCATATACACGCAAAATTTCATTTGATTAGCTCACCTCAAATGAAATTTTGAAAACGAGAATTTTAATCCCAATAAAACAAAGAGGCTTAAACCTGGGATTAGAAATTAGTAATAAAATCCTCATATTGCACACAAAATTTGATTAGTTTACCTAGAATGGAATTTTGAAAATGGGTATTTAATCCCAATAAAACAAAGAGGATTAAACCCAGGGGTTCAAGATTTGAAGTGGTTATTTCCAGGGTTTAATGTAAGTGTTTTATGGGGACAAGGTAAAACATTAGTTGAGATCAGATGTGGTAAAAGACATTTACGTGTTGATCTGATAAAAAAAATATTTTACATGGCTAAAACTGAATTTGATAAGTTCGAGTGAAAATGTTCATATATATGCCAAGTTTGTTGCCAACTTTTACCTTTTAGGTCCACCACCGCTTCCGCTGCAGTGGTTCGTCCCGAACCACGCTACAACGATTAGCGGAGCAATATGTGTTTCTGTGATCATGAATAGGTCGAAAGATCGGTTACGCTCTGATCCATTTGTAAGACCCCCCCTCCAGAATCGACGGTCCGACCGGGGGATCTTACCGCACACCACCCTTTAGCACGACGCCGAAGCGACTCCGAAGGGTGAAGGCACAAGCTTCTCCAACCCTTTTCCCTGAACACTCCGAAGTCACGCCTAGGGGTGGTGTTAAGCGAAGGTCACTACACACCAACAGAGTAAGGAAGCAGTATTTTAGCGGAAGACATTATTAAAGAGTGCGCTTTGTTACCCTTAGCGGAAGACATTATTAAAGAGTGCGCTTTGTTACCCTTAGCGGAAGACATTATTTATAGCGGAAGATTAAATATCACAGAAACCATAATTTCAAAACCTGTATGAGTAATATTGATTTTGCCGCCGCAATGAATCCTATCCATCAAGGCTTCATTGCATCATATATGTATACCCTGAGATAGGGCGCAACAAAAGGAGATGCGGCTTAATAAAACTTTATACCTGACGTAGCCTGATCCGTGGCTTCATCCACACATAGGTGCTGTCACTCATCCGCACCTGTCACCTGTGCTAAAGACAAGTTATTAGAACTACAAACAGAATCCAACTCCTACTAACACCCAAACATAATATAACAATTATAAGGAAGGGGATATCTGGACTCTTATTGGGCCGAGGCGGTCTTCCCACGACCACCGCCTACGTACTCCGTATCATCCTGCATACGGCCTCAGACCCACGTAGTTCTATTAGTTTCGCACGGGTTGCCCTCCCAGACCGTCCATCGCGCGGGTTGCCTTAGAGTAAAACTCATAGACCATCCGATTTTATCCCAAGGCACGATATATTCCCGTAGGAATATTTCCCGAAGGCATAACTTATTCCCCGTAGGAATTACTTTCTCGAAGGCAACATTTCATTCCCGTAGGAATTACTTTCTCGAAGGCAACATTTCATTCCCGTAGGAATTACTTTCTCGAAGGCAACATTTCATTCCCGTAGGAATTACTTTCTCGAAGGCAACATTTCATTCCCGTAGGAATTACTTTCTCGAAGGCAACCTTTCATTCCCGTAGGAACTACTTTCTCGAAGGCAACATTTCATTCCCGTAGGAATTACTTTCTCGAAGGCAACATTTCATTCCCGTAGGAATTACTTTCTCGAAGGCAACATTTCATTCCCGTAGGAATTACTTTCTCGAAGGCAACATTTCATTCCCGTAGGAATTACTTTCTCGAAGGCAACATTTCATTCCCGTAGGAATTACTTTCTCGAAGGCAACATCTCATTCCCGTAGGTATTACTTTCTCGAAGGCAACCTTTCATTCCCGTAGGAATTACTTTCTCGAAGGCAACCTTTCATTCCCGTAGGAATTAAGAAAACTCTCTTAAAGCTTAACAAAATATCCACCCGTAGTTTTGTAGAAGGAGAGAAGACGAACTCTTTATAAGCTTAGCATATCTCTATCCGAGAAGGTACCACTAATTTAACTCGGCTGGCAATCAAATCCAACCTGCCCACATAGGGCACAATTGCATTCATGTAGACCTTCGTTGATCATTTCGGTGTTTGGCGATCAATCCCAAGTCATCCACATAAGACCCGCTTGTATTTATGTAAACTTCCGTCAATCACTTGAATGCTTGGTAATCAAGCCCAAGACACCCATAAGCTTCATAGGCACAAGAAGTAGCACAGTAGTGTGAAAGAGAGAAATAAGATAAAGAGTAGACGAAAATAGATAAGGTTTAGAGTCTACCATTTGTCGGAGGAGGAAGAGATGAAGCTCCCTCAATCGGATACCAAACCAGATGAAGATAGGCTCAAGTAAGAGGCGGAGAAAGGGTTCCTCTTGGGTGATGCTTATGGTGTGAGAGTCCCCCATAAATTTCATGCCTAGGCATATGATCGCATTCCTAATCTCTACCAATTCGGAGTAGCACGACTCCATTCCTCACCAAATCGAAACGACAAGGAAAACTAATAAGTGGCAGTTTCCTGCCATGGGAGGGAGAATTGAGGTAGGAGGAGGAGGAAGAGAGGGCGAAGCTATCATACCTTGTCGTGAGCTATGAAGGGCAACCCCCTTATTAAAAATACAGCAGCAGCCCCCATTAGACCAAGAGGGGACAAGAGCAGCCCCAAATCAATAAGGTAAAGGGGCAGCTCAAAGCAAACAGCCCCAAATCATCAAGGTAAAGAGCAGTTCAAAGCAAACAGCCCCAAATCAACAAGGTAAGAGCAGCTCAAAGCAAACAGCCCCAAATCAACAAGGTAAGAGCAGCTCAAAGCAAACAGCCCCAAATCAACAAGGTAAGAGAGCAGCCCCACAAATCAGCTCACAAGGCAGCCCCCAATTCAACAAGGAGCAGCCCCCAACATCAGCTCACAAGGCAGCCCCCAATTCAACAAGGAAAGGAGCAGCCCAAAGCAACAACAAAAGAGGCAACTCCAAATCAACAAGGAAAGAGAGCAGCCCCACAAATCAGCTCACAAGGCAGCCCCCAATTCAACAAGGAGCAGCCCCCAACATCAGCTCACAAGGCAGCCCCCAATTCAACAAGGAGCAGCCCCCAACATCAGCTCAAAAGGCAGCCCCCAATTCAACAAGGAAAGGAGCAGCCCAAAGCAACAACAAAAGAGGCAACTCCAAATCAACAAGGAAAGAGAGCAGCCCCACAAATCAGCTCACAAGGCAGCCCCCAATTCAACAAGGAGCAGCCCCCAACATCAGCTCACAAGGCAGCCCCCAATTCAACAAGGAGCAGCCCCCAACATCAGCTCACAAGGCAGCCCCCAATTCAACAAGGAAAGGAGCAGCCCAAAGCAACAACAAAAGAGGCAACTCCAAATCAACAAGGAAAGAGAGCAGCCCCACAAATCAGCTCACAAGGCAGCCCCCAATTCAACAAGGAGCAGCCCCCAACATCAGCTCACAAGGCAGCCCCCAATTCAACAAGGAGCAGCCCCCAACATCAGCTCACAAGGCAGCCCCTCTAATTAAAATACAGCAGCAGCCCCAAACAAAAGGAACAAGGCAGCCCCTCTAATTAAAATACAGCAGCAGCCCCAAACAAAAGGAACAAGGCAGCCCCTCTAATTAAAATACAGCAGCAGCCCCAAACAAAAGGAACAAGGCAGCCCCTCTAATTAAAATACAGCAGCAGCCCCAAACAAAAGGAACAAGGCAGCCCCTCTAATTAAAATACAGCAGCAGCCCCAAACAAAAGGAACAAGGCAGCCCCTCTAATTAAAATACAGCAGCAGCCCCAAACAAAAGGAACAAGGCAGCCCCTCTAATTAAAATACAGCAGCAGCCCCAAACAAAAGGAACAAGGCAGCCCCTCTAATTAAAATACGGCAGCAGCCCCAAACAAAAGGAACAAGGCAGCCCCTCTAATTAAAATACAGCAGCAGCCCCAAACAAAAGGAACAAGGCAGCCCCTCTAATTAGAATCCCAAATGGAAAGTAAACAGCCCCCATTAATAGAGAACTCCAAGGGCATCCTCAACACATAAAAACAAACATAACTGACGGCCTCGACCCCTCCCAAGGGAACGAAATCTCAAGCCTATAGCGCCGAAAATTTAATTTGGCATATACCGGGGTAAATTTCTAGCGTTTAAATCCGGTGATATCATAAACGGGGCAATTTACCTAAGCATATACTATGAAATTTTCTAGCGTATAAAGAGCGAAATTTCATAAACAAATCAAGCATTTAAACTAGGAGAAAACCATGGGGAGGACGCTAAATTTCAGTACACATCCAAGTCGAAGCTAGTATGGAGCCAAGGGAACTTATTCACTGCCCAAAACAACAATATATCCTAAATTTTTAAAAACAAAGGGAAAGAAAAAAACTCCCAAATTTATAGCTTCTGGAAACACAAGGGAGCAGCCACAAGCCCAAAATTTCAAAGAAGTACCAAACCTGAAGGGGGGGGGGGCAACCCGAAATGCCCTGCTCAGATTTCCAAAGGGGCTACAAATTTATAATTTCTGGGGATATAAAGGAGTAGCTGCAGCCATAGATCCCCCAAGGAAGACATGCAAGCCCCATTCATAAATGAAATTTCTGTAAATATAAGGATGTAGCCGCAGCCCATAGGTCCCCCAACACAGATTTCCAAATCAAGAAGGGGGGGGGTGGGTACCATAACCCCTAAATTCTCCCAACAGAAATCAGAAAAAAAAGAAATCAACAGAATTATCTCCAGAACAAAGAGGAAAGAAGCTGAAGGCACAAGGGGCTCATAGCAAGGAATCACCACAGGAATAGCACATAACCAAGCCGATTATCACAATCCAACCACCAACAACAGCTATTATAGAACAAGGGGAGGAGGTGAAGGAGGGGGAAAGAAGAGTTTCCTTACTGCCATACCTTGTCGTGAGCCATGAGAGAAGAAGAGGTGAAGCTCCCCCTCCAGCTCGATCTTCCCCCGTCCCTTAAGAGGTCCCGGCGCTGCGTATAAGAAGGAGAGGAGACGGTGGATTCCGCCCACGGTTTTGCTCGCCGGTTTTCGCCCACGGTATTGCCTGCGCCTGCTAAGGGTTTCCCCTGGTTTTTTTTTTTCTCTGATTGGTTTTATATGTATATATATCTATATATATATATATTCATATATATATAGGCATATAATTATTTATATACATATATATTCATAACTCTCACAACAAGCACAGGAAAAATGTGCGTAGTGCGTCTTTGTGTTCGTGTCAACCATACGAAGCTAACGAAAGCATCCGAAGTTGATTCCGAGTCCGTTTGCCCAACATTTTAAAATGGCGTTGTTGTCGCGCTCGACGTTACTCAAAATAGTCGTTTTCTCCAAACGACCTCGGATCGGAACGAAACGAGTTCCGTTGCACTCGTATCAACTATACGAGTCTAAAGTAACTGACGGAAATTGATTCGGGGCACGTATGCTCCATATTCTAAAACTGCGTCATCGTGACGCGCTACGGTACTCAAAACGGTCAATTTCACCAAATGACCTCTGATCGAAACGAAACGAGTTCCGTTGCACTCGTGTCAACTATACGAGTCTAACGTAACTGACGGAAGTCGATTCGGAGCACGTATGCTCCATATTCTAAAACTGCGTCGTCGTGACGCGCTGCGATACTTAAAATGGTCACTTTCACCAAATTACCTCTGATCGAAACGAAACGAGTTCCGTTGCACTCGTGTCAACTATACGAGTCTAACGTAACTAACGGAAGTCGATTCGGAGCATGTATGCTCCATAAACAACTTTGACGTCGTGGCGAAGCACGATGCTACCCAAAACAGTCAATTCTCTAAATGACCACCTCTATGTGGTGAAGGTCAGGTCGTGATTGCCTGATGACCCGGCCTAGATTCCTCCAAGGGTTCAACTGAACCGGCTAGACCCCTTTTTCAAAGTCGGGATGTTACAGCCGGACACAAGGCCGTTGCAACCCCACCCCCTGCAAACCATGACGATTGGCCGAAAAAGAGGAAATAAGAAGAGGGGTCGCGCAGGGAAGGAAGCAAGGATGATGGCATTGTCGTACTGTGACTTCCATCAGCAGGAGGGCCACTCGACAGCCACGTGCCCAGAGTTTCTGGAGATAAGGAAAGGAAGAAGAACCTCGACAGAGAGGAGACAGCTATACCCGGAAGGACCAGGAGGAAGCTGAAGAGATGGAGGAAGTGATGAATGAGAAGGCCAAGGTGCATGTGGCCGAGTAAGCGCAAGGAAGCGCGTTGTAATGGTATGTAATCTATTTATAATATATCAAAAGTAGTTAAAGATAGCATCTAGGTCGAGTCCTCGACTGGAGACCACTCGCCCAGGCTTGTTGATGCCAGTCGCTGGGTGGCTCGTCGGGTAGATTCGTTTTAAGTCGAGTCCTCGACTGGAGACCACTCGCCCAGGCTTGTTGATGACGGTCGCTGGGTGGCTCGTCGGGTAGAATCGTTTTAAGTCGAGTCCTCGACTCGAGACCACTCGCCCGGGCTTGTTGATGCCGGTCGCTGGGTGGCTCGTCGGGTAGATTCATTTTAAGTCGAGTCCTCGACTGGAGACCACTCGCCCGGGCTTGTTGATGCCAGTCGCTAGGTGGCTCGTCGGGTAGATTCGTTTTAAGTCGAGTCCTCGACTAGAGACCACTCGCCTGGGCTTGTTGATGTCGGACGCTGGGTGGCTCGTCGGGTAGATTCGTTTTAAGTCGAGTCCTCGACTAGAGACCACTCGCCCGGGCTTGTTGATGTCGGTCGCTGGGTGGCTCGTCGGGTAGATTCTTTTTAAGTCGAGTCCTCGACTGGAGACCACTCGCCCGGGCTTATTGATGTCGGTCGCTGGGTGGCTCGTCGGGTAGATTCGTTTTAAGTCGAGTCCTCGACTAGAGACCACTCGCCCGGGCTTGTTGATGACGGTCGCTGGGTGGCTCGTCGGGTAGATTCGTTTTAAGTCGAGTCCTCGACTAGAGACCACTCGCCCGGGCTTGTTGATGTCGGTCGCTGGGTGGCTCGTCGGGTAGATTCGTTTTAAGTCGAGTCCTCGACTAGAGACCACTCGCCCGGGCTTGTTGATGCCGGTCACTGGGTGGCTCGTCGGGTAGATTTGTTTTAAGTCAAGTCCTCGACTGGAGACCACTCGCCCGGGCTTGTTGATGTCGGTCGCTGGGTGGCTCGTCGGGTAGATTTGTTTTAAGTCGAGTCCTCGACTGGAGACCACTCGCCCGGGCTTGTTGATGTCAGTCGCTGGGTGGCTCGTCGGGTAGATTCGTGTTAAGTCAAGTCCTCGACTGGAGACCACTCGCCCGGGCTTGTTGATGTCGGTCGCTGGGTGGCTTGTCGGGTAGATTCGTTTTAAGTCGAGTCCTCGACTGGAGACCACTCGCCCGGGCTTGTTGATGCCGGTCGCTGGGTGGCTCGTCGGGTATATTCGTTTGGGTTGGTAAGGCTCCAAGAAGAGAAGCTGGTCTGAGGATGTGTTGAGTCCCTCCACCTCCAGGCGATCTCGGCTCCCTGTTAGGTGTTGAGTTCCTCCACCCCCAGGAGAGCCCGGCTCCTTGTTAGGTGTTGAGTTCCTCCACCTCCAGGTGAGCTCGGCTCCCTGATAGGTATGGAGTTTCCTCCACCTCCAGGTGAGCTCGGCTCCCCGTTAGGTGTTGAGTTCCTCCACCTCCAGGTGAGCCGGCTCCCTGTTAGGTGTTGAGTTCCTCCACCCCCAGGTGAGCCCGGCTCCCTGTTAGGTGTTGAGTTCCTCCACCTCTAGGTGAGCTCGGCTCCCTGATATGTATGGAGTTTAATCCACCTCCAGGTGAGCTCGACTCCCCATTAGGTGTTGAGTTCCTCCAGCTCCAGGTGAGCTTGGCTCCCTGTTAGGTGTTGAGTCCCTCCACCTCCAGGTGAGCTCGGCTCCCTGTTAGGTGTTGAGTTCCTCTACCTCCAGGTGAGCTCGGCTCCGTGTTAGGTGTTGAGTTCCTCCACCTCCAGGTGAGCTCGGCTCCCTGTTAGGTGTTGAGTTCCTCCACCTCCAGGTGAGCTCGGCTCCCTGTTAGGTGTTGAGTTCCTCCACCCCCAGGTGAGCCCGGCTCCCTGTTAGGTGTTGAGTCCCTCCACCTCCAGGTGAGCTCAGCTCCCTTTTAGGTGTTGAGTCCCTCCACCTCCAGGTGAGCTCGGCTCCCTGTTAGGTGTTGAGTCCCTCCCCCACCAGGTGAGCTCGGCTCCCTGGTAGGTACGGAGTTCCCACCTCCCACCTCAGGTCGAGTTCAGCTCGACCAGAGGTGTCGAGTTTCCCTCCACCTTTGGTTGGGCTTAGTCCGACCTCAGGTGTTGAGCTTTCCCCACCTCCTGTTGAGCTCGGCTCGCCGGAGGGGTGTTTGTTGAAATTGTTGAAGTGGAAGTTTGGAGGTTTTTTGGATCTGGGCGGTCTGGGTGAGGTCGGGCGGTCTGGCGAGTTCGCGCGAACTAACGGTCTGATTCTGCGGTCAGGCAAGGTTGCCGACTTGGCGGTCTGGATCGGCGGTTTGGCATGATCTGTGCCTAGTCGCGGTCTCCCGGGTTGACCGCTGGTCTGGTCCAAGGGCTGCTGGAGGCGGAGGTCGTGTGGTCTGGCTGTGACCGCATGACGGGTGATCTTCCTCAGGGTCGCGCGGTCTGTCTCTGACCGCGTGACAAGTTGTTCTCTTCAAGGACGTGCCGGTCTGGCGTGACCGCACGGGTTGGCTCTTGAATCCGGTCTGGTGGCTTTCTAGAGGGTTCTAAAGGAGTTCGCGGACTAAGTATTCTTAGTCGCGCGGTCTCAGTTCGCGGTCTCAGGAGGAGACCAGGAGGGCGAGCTGGCTGTGTTTGCGGTCTCGGGCGAACACAGGTGGTGGGTGACTTCTAGGCGGTCTGGCGATCTCCGTGTGGAGTCGTGTTCAGACCAAGGGAGTAGCGATCTCCCGCGGTCTGGAGTGAAGTCGGCGCTCACCAAAATGAAGCAGGAGGGTTGCAGTGATCGCGCGGGTTGACCGGTAAGGTCGCGCGGTCTGATGGGTGGTGACTCTATCTCATAGGGTGGTGACTGGATCAGGTCTCACGCCTATAAATAGGGAGCCACTGTTGCAGCAAAAACAGAACACACCAAGTGTAAGCTGAGTTCGCGTCTCTCTCTTGCGGTCTGTGTTTTCTGACCGGGCGGTCTCTGATCGAATTCTTCTTGTGCAGCTTCTGCGGATAGTGCGGGCAGCAGCGATCACCTCTTCCTCTGAAAGTGTTCGGGCGGTCTGCGGCTTGGAATTGTGTTGCTGGAGTTTGGGAAGATCAGGAGGTCGAAAGAAGGGAGCGGTCTGTGCAGCGGTTTGGTGGTGGTCTGAGGTCGGCAGGGTGTTGCGGTCTAGCAACAGGAGGAGATCGCAAGGGAGATCGCGCGGTCTGTGCAAGAGAGGTCGCGCGGGTTGTGCGGTCTGAAGTCTTTCAGTATTCTTCTCTGTATTAGTTCTGGAGTGTTGTGCTGACGAAATCATGTCTCGTCAAGCATGTCTTGCCCTGTAACTGAAGTTAGAAAATCAATAAAGATCAATTGTTTGCCCCAAATTGTTTCTGGTTGTTTTGGCTTGTAACTCTAGTTGTTATTCCTGCTTGCTCTCACAAGGTCCGGAAAAATTTCACATGGTATCAGAGCGAGGTTGGAGTGGTTAGAGCAGTGAATAACTTAGAGTAGCCATCGCCTTTGTGAAGAAGGAACCAGAGGGAAAACAATGGAAGGCGGATTTGCAAGAGGTCTTGGGATTGATATGCTTACTTCGACCAACTTTAAGAAGTGGAGGTCATGTATGCAGAGCTATCTTCTAGGGGAGGACCTTTGGGAGGTTGTTGGAGGAGATGCAACTGAAGAGGTGAAGGCAACGGAAGCAGGTGATAATGGTCCGGCTGTGAGGGCGTGGAGAAAGACCAATGCTAAAGCCGAGTTCACCTTGAAGCGTGCCATTTCACCGGAACTATTTGATCACATCTTAGGGTGTGGATCAGCTGCCGAAATCTGGAGAGCCCTGGATGGGCTGTTTAACAAGAAGAATGTGGCGAGGCTGCAGTTCTTGGAGAATGAGCTGGCAAGGTCGGCTCAGGGTGATCTTTCTATCTCAAACTTCTTTCTGAAGATGAAGAACCTCTGCGCTGAGATATCAGCACTGGATCCTGATGAGCCTATCTCTGAGGCGAAGCTGAAGAGACACATCATCCGCGGCCTGCGGAAGGAATATGTTGCCTTTGTGACGTCAGTGCAGGGATGGGCAAATCAGCCGTCTCTGCTAGAGCTGGAGAATCTGCTAGCTTCGCAGGAAAGTCTGGCAAGGCAGATGGCGGGAGTGTCAGTGACTGGGGGAGACGGCGAGGTGCTCTTCTCAGGGAAGAAGAAGAAGTGGGAGAAGAAGAAAAAGATCGCGGGAGGCTATGGGCCTTCAACTTCTGGGCAGCAGGAAAGGGGGTATGCTCCCAAGGCTGACGGGAAGAAGAAGGGGGAAGGTCCGAGATGCTTCAAGTGCGGGAAGGTTGGGCACTTCAAGAAGGAATGCCCAGTTGTTACTCAATCGGGGCATGTTGCTGGAAAGGTGGAAGTGGAGGCCAGGCACATTGATGGAGGATGGGGAGGAGCCTTCTCGGCTTCGGTTGAAGCCTCGGCTACTATCAACTATCAAGAGGACTGGATCGTGGACTCGGGGTGTGGTCATCACCTCACCGGAGATGAGTCGAAGCTTTCATCAGCACAACCCTATACAGGTAACAATGCTATCATCACCGCTGATAATACTGTGCATCCAGTCGAGAAGGTGGGGGTTGTTTCTTTGGGCAGTGATAGAGGGCCACTTACCTTGAAGAGTGTCTATCATGTGCCCGGGATGAAGAAAAACCTCTTCTCAGTAACCAACGCTGTTGACGCTGGGTATCACGTTCTGTTCGGCCCAACAGAAGTGAAATTTCTACGAAATGTAGAGGCCGTGAAGGCGGAGGTCGTTCATGTTGGGAGACGGGCAAAGGACTTGTTCGTTTTGTCGACAAGTTCCTACGTCGACAAGATGAAGACGAATGATGGTGCCGTGATATGGCATGAGAGGTTGGGGCATGTAGGGATGGACAAGCTGAAAGCAATGGCGGTGAAAGGTCTTGTCAAGGGCCTGCCAAGTCTATCTTCCTACGGAGAAGGTCACGTTTGCGCGGGATGTCAGTTCGGCAAGTCTCATCGACTACCGTTTGACAAGTCACAGACAAGGTGTAGTCAGCCGTTGGAGTGCATCCATGGTGACTTGATGGGACCAACTGCTACCCCAAGCCTCGGAGGCAGCAGGTATATGCTGGTGCTGATCGATGATTACACCAGATATGTCTGGGTTTATTTCCTGAAGGAGAAGGCGGAAGCGTTTGCCAAGTTTGTGGAGTTCAAGGAGCTCGTGGAAGGTCGGCTGAATCTGCGGATCAAGAAGCTGAGGACGGACAACGGAGGAGAGTTCACCTCTGCTGAGTTCTCCAGTTTTTGCAGGAAGGCAGGCATCCGGAGGGAGCTTACTTGTGCATATACTCCACAGCAGAACGGTGTTGCAGAGCGGAAGATCCGTCATCTGACGGAGACCTGCAAGTGTTGGCTGCATGCCAAGAGTATCCCAAAGTCCTTCTGGGCGGAGGGAATGTCTTGTGCTGCTTACGTCATCAACAGGATGCCTCTGAGCCCCATCAACATGTTGACCCCGCATGAGATGATGTTCAAGGAGAAGCCAAGCGTGGCACACCTTCGGGTGTTCGGTTCCACCTGTTACGTGCACATCCCTGATGCTCTTCGGACAAAGCTAGAATCGAAAGCTAGGAAGCTAGTCTTTGTGGGATACGATGAGAGGAAGAAAGGGTGGAAGTGCATGGACCCGGAGACGCAGAGATTTGTTGTATCTCGCGACGTCGTGTTCGATGAGGTGACATCTTACAGGGGGTCCTCTGGAGTGGAGTTACCAGAGAGCAGGGTGGAGGAGCCGGAGCAAGCTGTGGAAAATCTTCAGGTGGAGCTACCTGTGTCACCAGGTGGTCCATCGCCTTCTAGTTCTGAGATGGGAGCTTCTGGTTCAGGGAGCAGGGGGAGCAATGCTCCTAGCACGTCTGGAAGAGGAGCTAGGGAAGAAGCAGCTGAAGATGATGCGGTTCAGGGGAAGGAGCTGAGGAGATCGAAGCGAGCGATCATCGCCCCTGATCGCTATACAGGAGGAAACACCGTGAGCTTTGTCTCATGTTTCTTCGCTGGTCCCTTAGATGAGAGGGAACCGTCGAGCTTTGAGAAGGCCAGAGGCGTGAAGGAGTGGGATGTTGCAATGCAAGAAGAGATGTCAGCTCTTGAGAAGAATGAGACCTGGTCTCTTGTGCCCAAGCCTAAGGGCACCACTCCTGTTACATGCAAGTGGGTCTACAAGCTGAAGAAGAAGGCTGACGGTAGTATCGAGCGGTACAAGGCTCGCCTTGTAGCTCGGGGGTTCTCACAGCAATACGGTGAAGATTACGAGGAGACTTTCAGTCCGGTGGCAAAAATGACTTCAGTTCATTTTATTATTGCCTTGGCGGCGTTCAGTGGATGGAAGATTTGGCAGCTCGACGTCAAGAACGCCTTCTTGTACGGTGAGATTGACAAGGATATCTTCATGGTCCAGCCTCCAGGCTTTGTGTCTGAAGATTTTCCGGAGCATGTCTGCAAGTTGAAGAAGGCCCTGTATGGGTTGAAGCAAGCGCCGAGGGCGTGGTATGGGAAGATCGCAGAATATCTCTTATTCTGTGGATTTGGGGCTTCAGACTCAGACTCAAGCTTGTTCGTCAAGAAGAGCGGGGAGCTTCAAGTCATCGTGCTGTTATACGTCGACGATATGATCGTGACGGGGAACTCGAAGGAGGAGGTAGCGCAGCTTCGGGCCGAGCTGTCTATCAGGTTCGAGATGAAGGACTTAGGTGAACTTCACCATTTCCTTGGACTCGAGGTGCAGAGGAAGGAAGGTGGAGTGCTGGTGACCCAGGCCGGCTATGCGGAGCGAATCGTGGAGCGATTCGGCATGAAGGAAGGGAAGTGCACTTCCACACCTCTGGATAAAGCTATGAAGCTTCGGAAGGATGAGGGGAGGATCATGCAAGATCCGTTGGTGTTCCGAGCTCTAGTTGGGAGCTTGATTTATCTGACGATCACGAGGCCGGATATTGCATATGCAGTTGGCAGAGTGAGTCGATATATGGCGGAGCCACGGGTACCTCATCTGCTAGCGGCCAAGAACATTTTGAAGTATGTCAAGGCGACCTCGGACATGGGTCTCCTGTACCGGAGAGATGCGGACTTCAAGGTGCACGGGTTCATGGATGCTGACTACGGGGGAGATTCGGATGATCGGAAGTCGACGTCTGGATTCGTCTTCATGGCGGGCCCCACAGCTATTTCATGGTGCAGCAAGAAACAAGATTCCGTGTCAGTCTCTACCACGGAAGCGGAATACAAGGCTTCGGCTTTGGCAGCTCAAGAAGCCATCTGGCTTAGGAGGTTGGTGGGAGACGTCCATAAGGAGGTTCGGGAACCGACTCTGCTACGCGGTGACAACGAGAGTGCTCTCAAACTGGTAACCAATCCAGTTTGTCACGCGAGGACCAAGCATATCGAGATCGAGCATCACTTCATACGGGAGAAGGTGCTGGAGGGATCTCTTTCGGTCGGGCATGTGCGGAGTGCGGACAATGTCGCAGACATCTTCACAAAGGCGCTGGCAAAGGGGCCGTTCACACGGCTAAGGAGCTTACTGGGGCTGGTTTCAACTTCCCACTTCAAGGGGGAGTGTTGAAATTGTTGAAGTGGAAGTTTGGAGGTTTTTTGGATCTGGGCGGTCTGGGTGAGGTCGGGCGGTCTGGCGAGTTCGCGCGAACTAACGGTCTGATTCTGCGGTCAGGCAAGGTTGCCGACTTGGCGGTCTGGATCGGCGGTTTGGCATGATCTGTGCCTAGTCGCGGTCTCCCGGGTTGACCGCTGGTCTGGTCCAAGGGCTGCTGGAGGCGGAGGTCGTGTGGTCTGGCTGTGACCGCATGACGGGTGATCTTCCTCAGGGTCGCGCGGTCTGTCTCTGACCGCGTGACAAGTTGTTCTCTTCAAGGACGTGCCGGTCTGGCGTGACCGCACGGGTTGGCTCTTGAATCCGGTCTGGTGGCTTTCTAGAGGGTTCTAAAGGAGTTCGCGGACTAAGTATTCTTAGTCGCGCGGTCTCAGTTCGCGGTCTCAGGAGGAGACCAGGAGGGCGAGCTGGCTGTGTTTGCGGTCTCGGGCGAACACAGGTGGTGGGTGACTTCTAGGCGGTCTGGCGATCTCCGTGTGGAGTCGTGTTCAGACCAAGGGAGTAGCGATCTCCCGCGGTCTGGAGTGAAGTCGGCGCTCACCAAAATGAAGCAGGAGGGTTGCAGTGATCGCGCGGGTTGACCGGTAAGGTCGCGCGGTCTGATGGGTGGTGACTCTATCTCATAGGGTGGTGACTGGATCAGGTCTCACGCCTATAAATAGGGAGCCACTGTTGCAGCAAAAACAGAACACACCAAGTGTAAGCTGAGTTCGCGTCTCTCTCTTGCGGTCTGTGTTTTCTGACCGGGCGGTCTCTGATCGAATTCTTCTTGTGCAGCTTCTGCGGATAGTGCGGGCAGCAGCGATCACCTCTTCCTCTGAAAGTGTTCGGGCGGTCTGCGGCTTGGAGTTGTGTTGCTGGAGTTTGGGAAGATCAGGAGGTCGAAAGAAGGGAGCGGTCTGTGCAGCGGTTTGGTGGTGGTCTGAGGTCGGCAGGGTGTTGCGGTCTAGCAACAGGAGGAGATCGCAAGGGAGATCGCGCGGTCTGTGCAAGAGAGGTCGCGCGGGTTGTGCGGTCTGAAGTCTTTCAGTATTCTTCTCTGTATTAGTTCTGGAGTGTTGTGCTGACGAAATCATGTCTCGTCAAGCATGTCTTGCCCTGTAACTGAAGTTAGAAAATCAATAAAGATCAATTGTTTGCCCCAAATTGTTTCTGGTTGTTTTGGCTTGTAACTCTAGTTGTTATTCCTGCTTGCTCTCACAAGGTCCGGAAAAATTTCACAGTGTTTAGTGGAGAAAGGCTTGTTCCCCACCTCGGGTCGAGTTCAGCTCGACTAGAGGTGTCGGGTTTCCCTCCACCTTCGGTTGGGCTTAGTCTGACCTCAGGTGTTGAGCTTTCTCCACCTCCTGTTGAGCTCGGATCGCCGGAGGGGTGTTTAGTGGAGAAAGGTTCGTTCCCCACCTCGGGTCGAGTTCAGCTCGACTAGAGGTGTCGGGTTTCCCTCCACCTTCGGTTGGGCTTAGTCTGAGCTCAGGTGTTGAGCTTTCTCCACCTCCTGTTGAGCTCGGCTCGCCGGAGGGGTGTTTAGTGGAGAAAGGTCCATTCCCCACCTCGGGTCGAGTTCAGCTCGACTAGAGGTGTCGAGTTTCCCTCCACCTTCGGTTGGGCTTAGTCCGACCTCAGGTGTTGAGCTTTCTCCACCTCCTGTCGAGCTCGGCTCGCCGGAGGGGTGTTTAGTGGGGAAGGGTTCACCCTTCGTCTCAAGATGGCCTCAGCCAAAAGGCTTCGCAGAGGTTCCCCGATGGCAGATCCCTTCATGGATTCCCCTAAGGTCCCACCTACTCGTCCAATAGGTGGGTTGGACTTTTTTTCCGAGCTTGGGACAACCTCGCAAAGAGCGGGGATTGTGTACAACCCTCATATTTTCCGAGTCGTTGTGACCCGACCCGGATGAGGCCAAGACAGTGAAGGTGGTCGAGACGGGCAAAACGACCGCGCTGAAACGGCCGAAACCGATCAAGGCAAAAAGAGGCCGCGGGAGAAACGGAGGGAGCACCCACTTCCCCGACTCCCTTCGGGCGAGTGGGAGGAACCCTCCCACTCGCCCGGCACTCTTTGGGCGAGTGGGAGGATCCTCTCACTCGCCAATCACCTATGGGCGAGTGGGAGGGGTCCTCCCACTCGCCGGCCCTATGTGGGGGGAGTGGGAGGAGCCCTCCCACTCACCCGGGGGAGTGGGAGGGGCCCTCCCACTCGCCGGGCGAGTGGGGGCCCTCCCACTCGCTGGGCGAGTGGGAGAGGCACTCCCACTCGCCGGCCCCCCTTAGGGGCGAGTGGGAGAGCCCCTCCCACTCGCCGCCCCCTTTGGGCGAGTGGGAGGGATCCTCCCACTCGCCCGGCATCCGTGGGGGAGGCCAGTATGACCTCCCGTGAGGGGGGGAGTGGGCACCTTGAGTCCCACTCGCCTCCCCCCCCCCCCTCCTGCATTGATCATTCAGGGTCATGGTCGAGCTGCGGATAGAGAAATTTCGGCTATCCGCAGCCCGATTTTGGGAAATCTATAAATAGACCCCCATGGGCACCTTGGGAAGGGTTGGTCTCGACCCCCTCCCTCGCGTGTGAGTAAGCACTACCCCTCCTCTCCCCCTGTCATCGAAGGTGGACGGTGAGGTGATCCTTAGTGCCCTCCAAGGTGCCCAGGCTCAGCATTGGCTTGGGAGGGGAAGTTCCGAGTGAGCTTCTGGGTGTGTGGCGGGACCTCCGCGCTGCAGCTTAAGGGGTCCATTTGTGGACTCAGGTGTTCATCAAGGGAAAGGGTCTCTCAGTTCTTAGTGACCAGTCAAGGGTCTCAGCTTAGGTCAAGTAAGAGTTAGCCGCATCCCCCTTTCGAACGCTGAAACCGGGTTACTGGTTTCAACAGCCGCCACGGGAACACTTTATTTGGCTACGTCAGGAACCCGGAGGGGTTACCGGAGGTGTGGAGCACTTTGCCCGATCGCTGCCGGCGCCTTAGAGGACATGAGCGGGAGTTTTCTCCCGTTCTCGGATTTTCAGATGCTCGAGAGCTGGGGAACATTCTGCACAGTATTTCCCTGTTCGTGGACGAGAAGCGCCTGCTTCTATGTGGGTTGTCCGTTGATGCTGGTTGTGCTGCTGCCATTCCTCTTGTTCGAGACAGGAAGAGGAAGTTGGTGTTCAGAGGTCTTGAGGAGCCAAGTCCTGCTCCTCCACCGGTACAAGATACTCCTCAGGAGGAGGCGGCTCCGTGTACATCTGGTGCTGATGGCGAGCCGGCTGATGAGGAGCTCGAGTTACTGGGATCTTCTGCCCCCCAGGCTTCCCCGGAGCGAGGCACAGCTCGAAAGGTGTCGGAAGGGAAGAGGGTCTCTTCCTCTCTGGAGGCCATGAACCAGGCAGTAAGCAGGATTTCTTTTTCCCTTTTGCACTGCGTCTTCTGAGGTTGCGGCTCTGACTTATCTACTTTCTTTTGCAGATGGAGGCTCAGGCGTCGATCACGCTCACGTGGAATGAGCATTACGTAAGCTTGAAGGATGGGTTTATGGCCATCCAGGGCGAGCTCCGGGAGGCGAGGAGCGCCCTTGCAGAGTCGGAGAGACGGCGGGATCGCGACGTCTCGCGCTTCAGACGGATTGGCTCTGAGATGCAGGATGAGCTGGGGAGGACCAGGACCGAGCTTGGCGTGGAGAAGGCGGCGTCAGAGGAGGCCTTGCGCTCCTTAGAGGCAGTTCGTTGTGACGTGGTGCGTCAGGATGCAGAGCTGGAGCAGTGCCGAGCTGAGATAGCGCGTCTTTCTTCCGTGGAGCGGGAGACCGAGCTGAAGGCGGCTGGCTTGGCCGAGTACCTGGAGTCAGTTGATTACCTGCGGGACCGCTGCTTGATTTCCGAGGAGGTCCGAGACGTGATCTGGACTCAGGAGGTCGAGCCTCAGCTGGAGGACTCGCGAGAGCTTGCCCTTCGACAGGGAGTGTCAAAGGCTCTTCGGATGGTATCCCGGAAGCGGGGCTATGATGTTAGTGGCCTAGGATTTGACGACCTGTCGGAGGAGGAGGACCTTAGTCCTGATGAAGAGTGATTCTAGCTGTTTGTAGCCGTGTTGTATGACTATTTGCTTAGTGATATTGATTGATGGTTGTTCCTTTGTTCACCACCTATTTTGTCTCTGTTTTTCTTACTTTAGTGTAAGGTTAGCGGGGAACCGTCCCTGAGTAATAATCGTTGGGAGATGGCTTGCGCGAGTCGAGGCTCGCGGCTTTTATATGACATCATAATTATCGGAAGACAGTTTGCGCGAGTCGAAGCTCACGGCTTTTTACACGAGTCTGGCTCGCGGCTTTTCGCACGAGTCTGGCTCGCGGCTTTTTGCACGAGTCTGGCTCGCGGCTTTTTGCACGAGTCTGGCTCGCGGCTTTTTGCACGAGTCTGGCTCGCGACTTTGTGCACGAGTCTGGCTCGCGGCTTTTTGCACGAGTCTGGCTAGCGGCTTTTTGCACGATTCTGGCTCGCGGCTTTTTGCACGAGTCTGGCTCGCGGCTTTGTGCACGAGTCTGGCTCGCGGCTTTTTGCACGAGTCTGGCTCGCGGCTTTGTGCACGAGTCTGGCTCGCGGCTTTGTGCACGAGTCTGGCTCGTGGCTTTGTGCACGAGTCTGGCTCGCGGCTTTGTGCACGAGTCTGGCTCGCGCCTTTTTGCACGAGTCTGGCTCGCGGCTTTGTGCACGAGTCTGACTCGCGGCTTCTTGCACGAGTCTGGCTCGCGGCTTTGTGCACGAGTCTGGCTCGCGGTTTTTTGCACGAGTCTGGCTCGCGGCTTTGTGCACGAGTCTGGCTCGCGGCTTTGTGCACGAGTATGGCTCGCGGATTTTTGCACGAGTCTGGCTAGCGGCTTTTTGCACGAGTCTGGCTCGCGGCTTTTTGCACGAGTCTGGCTCGCGGCTTTTTGCATGAGGCTGGCTCGCGGCTTTTTGCACGAGGCTGGCTCGCGGCTTTTTGCACGAGGCTGGCTCGCGACTTTTCGCACGAGTCTGGCTCGCGGCTTTTCGCACGAGTCTGGCTCGCGGATTTTTGCACGAGACTGGCTCGCGGCTTTTTGCACGAGTCTGGCTCGCGGCATTTCGCACGAGTTTGGCTCGCGGCTTTTTGCACGAGGATTGCTCGCGGCTTTGCCGGAGAATGTAAGTATTCAATCCGGTGGAAAAGACTACCGGAGAATGCAAATTCGATCTAGAGCTGCGAGTAAAGATCTGCGCTTGCACTGGAGAATGAAGATTCGATCCAGGTTGTGTCGCCTATTTTCGATTGAGAGGACCGCGTTGGCGCTGGCAAATGAAAATTCGACCAGGTTGCGTAGCCTCTTCCGGCGGGAGGATACTAGGTCACCTTGACCCCAGTGATTGATCTTTCGGCGGCGCTGATGGCTTTTCCTGCCATGATGCCAAGTCACGAGTATCGCTATGAAGCGAATACTGTCTTCGAATATCCTTTGCAGAGTTTTGGGGAACACCTTCCCACAGACGGCGCCAAACTGTTGCGGCTTCTCAATACCCTCGGTAGACCGGTTTAGATTCGGTCCGTCTTAGCCCGGGCGGTCGAGTGCGCACACAGTCAAGATATTGCAGAGAGTAAATGCTGAAAATTGTACACACAGATCTTTAGCGTGGAAAACCCTCCAAAGGGTGAAAAACCACGTGGCCAGGGCGGTGCTGGCCGAAATCCACTATATCAGGCTGTTACAGTGCTTTCTTAGAGAATGCGAGGGCGACAGGCCGCGCCTCGTTACAATTGTGGGAGAGAGAGAGAAGACTCTGTGGGTGATTGGCCACTGCTTAGGAGTTGAGCGCCTTGCTGCCCTCTAAGTGCTTCTGAGGATTTGAATGCTGCTCGAAGGTTGGATCGATGCGCTCTGTGTGTCTTTGTCTCTGTGGTTTGTCTCCTGCTGCGCGAGAGGAGTTTGGAGTGCTGGTCTTGACGGTGGTTGTCACGTTTGTTCTTGAGCGCACGGAGGCGTGCTTGTTCTTGAGCGCACGGAGGCGTGCTTGTTCTTGAGCGCACGGAGGCGTGCTTGTTCTTGAGCGCACGGAGGCGCGCTTGAAGCAGAGCGCACGGGTGCACGCTTGGAGCTGAGCGTACGGGTGCGCGCTTTGAGCGGAGCGCGCAAGGAGGAGGCGTGCTTGTGAGCGCGCAAGGAGGAGGCGCTTGTGAGCGCGCAATGAAGGAGAAGGCGCGCTTGGGAGCGCGCAATGAAGAAGGAGGAGAGAGAAAATCCGTAGGAGGATTTTCCAGGCCGGAGAGAGAGAAAGTCTCCAAAGGGGGGAGAGATGGAGGAGGAGGATCCGAGAGAGCTCCCCTTTGAAAGGAGGCATAGGGGGTATTTATAGGCTGAGGAGTGGAAGTTACGGTGGTTACGGTGGTTACCGTGGATAACCACCACACGGAGGGCCGAGATCGTTTGTGACGATCGAAGGGCCGCAGAGGCCCGTAAAGATCGGACGGTGGAGAACGATCCAACCACGAAGGTGGTTATCGGGCGATCAACAGCGGCGACGGCGGTGGCCGGCCACGGGTGGCCGGCCGCCAGGGTGTGGCCGGCCATGGGGGTGGCCGGCCAAAAAGGGGGGAGGGCCGGCCACAAAAGGGGCGGCGGCCGGCGGCCGGCCGGCCAATGGCGGCGGTCGGCGGCCGGTGGAGGCGGCGGTCGGCGGCGGTGGCCGGCGGCGGCGGCGGTGGCGGCCGACGGTTGGCGGCGGCCGGCCGGCGGTTGCGATCCCTCGCGGGGCGGTTGGGATCCCGCGTGAGGTGGTTTTGGATCGGCGCGCGGTGGTTTGGATCCGCCGCGCGGGAGTGGGATCCGGTGTGCGAAGGTGGGATTTGGCGTGCGGCGGTTACGGGATCCGGCGCGCAGTAATGGGATCCGGCGCGTGGTAATGGGATCCGGCGTGCGGGAGTTACGGTTTTTCCCATAAATAGAGGGGAACCCATCAGAGCATATTTTCAAAAAGCACGTAATAACTCATAAAAATTGGACTGCGAATAGCGAGAATTGGACTGCTAATAACAACTCAAAAAAAAAAAGAGGCTAACGAAAAAGCCTAGATTTGTTGAACATCATCATACACATTTAAACAAATCTGAACCTAAAATAAAATAAAATAAAATCTTCCCAATTATAATAACATTACACAACTCCATCTTCTTCCCATCGATCAGCGCGCAGTTTAATTAGTTTTTCACTCTACAGTAAGAGTTGAAAGCATCCATCGGACTCATCGCCCTTCCTCTCTCGGAGTAAATAAACTTGACGAATTCAGTGTAGTTGAAAGGCTTATAGAGCAGAGGATGGTCATCGTCTTCCCCGAGCTCCACCGGACTCTTCACAATCGAATTACGGCTAGGTCGAATCGAATAGTTTAGGGAGAACCTCTTCTCCTTTCCGAGCATCCTGACCCGGTGCATCGGAGCCCGCACTCTCATGTTGCTCCATGCCTGAACACATTTGATTCGTGATTCTATTAACTTGTATATGATTCATGATTGAGTATTACAGGCGCGGAGCATATTTTACCTGAAACGATTGCCCGGCGATGACGGTGACGGAAGCGGGAGACGGAGGGACGATGATCCAGTTGCCGCCATCCATGGCCTGAATTTCCAGCCCGCCAATCTTGTGCTGGCAGATCACGCTAAGCAAATGTGGATCCAGATGAGCGTCCAAAGCAATCTTGGTGTCTTGATTCAGCGGAACTCCGTACTCGGATAGCCGGAGCGAATATGTGATTGAACTCGCGAAGGAATCATGGTGCTTCTCTACCCCAAATCTCTGAAAAATCATCTTCAGCACGATCTCCACCAGATCCCGCAATGGCTCCGCGAAGGCCGTCACATTGTTGCTGGCGCACGCGATTATCATTCAATCGTTACCCTAAATTATGGATACGCCAAACCAAACAGCTTACCAGAAAGTGGAATTCCCTTCCGGCCACATGAGGCGGGCGAAATCCTGGACGGCGATCGGTGAGTCCACGCCGTTGATGATGAGGCTCTCGAAGGCGAGGTGGGGTATCTGGCCGAAGTAGCCGTGGTACGCATCGTCGGAGATCGATCGGAGTTTGGACTCCAAAGGTAAAGAGAAGAGCTCCGGCGCCGCGATGCCGAACATTTCCTCCCTGAGCTCCATCGAGGGAGAGGGGAAAACGGCTTCGAAGCAGCCGTGAGAGTGCAGTGCCGCCGCCGCCGCCTCCCTTGCAGCTTCCCACCGCTCTCCGCCGGGGAGAGACAGTCGGAGGCCGATGAAGTCAACCTTAGGGATTTCGCAGACCTGCTCGGAGTTGGAGCTCATTTCTTTCTATGCTTTTCGGTTCTGTTGTGGTTTTTTGGAAGGTGGATGGTGGATGCATAAATAGGGAGATAAGTGAGGGGGTTTAATTAACTTATTAATTAACTTAAATTAAAATTTTATACCACGTGTACATTTTATAAAAATAATTAATTTGACAGATCAAGCGTCAAGTTTATTCCGACTTAAGTTGATTTTACATGATAAAATATTCGATTTAAATAACCCATATATTAAGGGTGATGCTAAGAGCACACCAAAATTAGCTATATGCACACCATCTTAAAGAAAGAAAAATAACACTTAATATTTCCTCTAAATTCTATCGCTAAAGGCACGCCCATGAAACCGCACTTTCCACCTCCTTATACCCTAGTGCCACCGGAGCTCACGGCCTCTCGCAATTTTCACGCCCATCGTTTCCGCCATTTCGCTATCAGTTTAGGATACATCATCGGAAAGGTACTCACTCGCCGGTGTCTTCTCCATTCCAGTTATTCTCCGGTGTCCTGATCATCCGAAAGGTAGTACCTCCATAGGCTCATCTGCTCTTCTCCATTAATCCCCGGCCTGCGGCCTCAAAACTTAATTATTAAGGCTACCTCGACAACTATTGTTAATGTGTATTAATATGTTCTGTCGTGTCAAGACCGACTCAGAATAGCCTAACGGGTTCGTGTCACACTAGGACTCGGTTCTATGCTGGAAGTACTATAAATACCCCATTCAAAACTTGACGGGTGTATTGTAGAATACTTTGAGCCCAAAATCCCAACATTCTCAAAGTAATCAGTTAGGGTTTTTCTGCTCTCCGCCGCTCTCGTTCTCTTGGCCGTTCGCGATTTTTTGCTGAGTGTTCTACGTTCCCGGCGCCTGCAGAGGAGGTGATTCCGTCTTCTTTCTCCATTCTGGTATTTTTGTTTTTCGCCGCTCCCGATCGTAAAGGAAGGGCAGTCCCTTGCCGGAAAGGAAAACGACGAGAATCTTTTCCGCTGCTCCTGGTTTCTAGTCTGCTGCTCCTCGTGAAGGAAGGGCAGTCCATTCGCTTTGGTTGCACGTCGCTGCTTCCAGTCGAAAATCTCTACTCGCTAGAAGAAGGCTTCCTGTCGCTCAAGCCCAGCGTTTCCTGTTCAAGCAGCGGTTGCCGATCGTGGAGAAGAATCAAAGATCATGTTGATCTGCTGCTGCTTGGTGTGGATCTCGCCGATCTACCGCTTGGGAAGAAATCTTTGGCTCAGAGAGCCTCTGCCATCAGAGGGGAAGGGAGTTTATTCTCCCTGGTCCAGATCCGCAAGAGAAATAAATCTGGGAATTCTTGGGCTCATCTACAGGAGGTTTGGAGAAGTAAAGGAGGTCTGAGCTTTTTCTTCTTGTCTTGGGCTTGGATTTGTTACAGTTGATCTTGGTCATTGACTTTCTGTGAAGCTAGAGGAGTCCTGACTGACTCATTGTTGCTTGGAACAAACAATACTGGATTGGATCCGAAGACTCGTCTCTGCGCAACTCAGGTGATTTCTTTTCAGTTGTTCGGTCTATAGCTTTAGCGAGATGTCGAAGGTTATATCTTAAGACATCGTCAAGCTCCAGTCGTTCGATCTCTCCGACTTCCATGCTTGGAGACTGCACGTCCAGCTTGGAATGAAGGAACGAGAGATTTTCTACACTGTTTTGAGCGATTTCGCCACAACCGAAGAGGACGTGGATGATTATCAGTGGAGAAAAGACGAAAATTTCTGTAGAGACTACCTCATTAATTCACTTAACCCTAGACTCGCCTTGACCTACAGCGGTTATAAAACTGCAAAAGAGATTTGGGATCGCTTGAATGCAAACTTCAAGAAGGAGGAGGGGTTGTCGAGGACTCTCCTTGGGGAGAGACTCTTTAATTTCAAATTCAATTTGAACTCCTCGATCACCTCCCAGATTATAGAACTGGAAAGTTTACGTCTTAAGTTGTCGGATGATAAGTCCGACATGTCCGATAATCCTTTTGTGTGTTTAATTTTAAGCAAGATACCTCCTGAGTGGTTGACCTTCAAGACTGAAATGCACAGACTGAAGGAAAAGATTGCACTCGATGAACTCAAAAGGTTCATTCATATCGAGGATCAAAATATTGTCGGGAAGAGACAGGAACAAGGTGTTCAGTCCTCACAGACTGTCAATTTTGTGTCTCGACCCAGCAAGCCTCGTAGGAAGCCACCAACACCTAAAATTGAAGCCACTACACAGATTGGGCCTAAAAAGCCCTCTTTCAAAAAGAAGAGGGGCAAGTGCCACAACTGTGGTAGGTGGGGACATTGGGCGGCTGATTGCAAGGCTCCAAAGAAGCTTAAGGAGGAAGCCACACAAAATGTGTCGAACATGCTGGCAGATGCTTCAGATCCCAAGTCCTTCGTGGCTATGATCGGGAGCAGTCACCGCAGTTCGTTTGCTGAGTGGTGGCTGGATAGCGGTGCTACCTGTCATGTAACGAATGACAGAGGATTACTGACTGAGGTTAAGGCGGTTAAGGAGAGAGTGGAGAACTGCAATGGAGGAGAGACTCAGGTGACCCATGCTGGGATAGCCGAGCTGGTTCTCTCGTCAGGTAAAAATTTAATTTTAAATCATGTTAAAGTAGTTCCTTCTTTAACTAAAAATCTGATTTCAATAAGTCTATTAGACAAGGCTGGGATGACCTTCACAACTCAAAACGGTAGAATGACTCTTACAGTCAATTCACATTATTTTGGGTGTGCGTACTTGATCAACGGAATGTATAGACTTAGCTTAAACAATGATAGCATTAACCAGGTTTGTTCAAACCTCATAGATCCTAAGTTGTTACAGAATAAACTTAGACATGTGAACTATAGGAAGATGCTAGATCTAGCTAAGAGTCAAAACATCCCCTTAGATCTGTCTATTCGATTTGACAAGTGTGAGGTGTGTGCTCAAACCAAAATCACTAGAAAGCTTTCAAGTCAGTTTCTAGGAGCACAAAACTTCTTGAATTGATACATTCAGACCTCTGTGATTTCCGCAGTCATGGCACCAGAGGGGGAATGAAGTATCTAATTACTTTCATAGACGACTTTTCTAGATATTGTCATGTGTATCTGTTGAAATCAAAAGACAAAGCGTTTGAGGCGTTCAAGACCTTTAAGTCTCGTGTTGAAAATCAGTTAAACCTAAAAATTAAGAGATTTAGAAGTGATCGAGGAGGAGAATACACTGCTACTGGATTCAAGGAATTCTGTGCCTCTGAGGGAATAATTCTTGAAACCACAGCTCCTTACTCACCCCAGTCAAACGGTGTTGCCGAGCGCAAGAATAGAACGTTAACAGAGATGTTGAACTCTATGCTCCTAACAGCTGGCATGCCTAATTCTTTTTGGGGAGAAGCAGTCCGTACTGCAAATCACATTCTAAATAGAGTACCTCACTCTCAGCTCACTTCTACACCGTATGAGTTGTGGCACGGTCATCCGTGCAGGTACGATACTCTAAGGACTTGAGGTTGTATTGCCTATGTGCGTATATAAGACCTTAAGAGGCCTAAGGTGGGACCTAAGACGGCGACATGCGTCTATCTAGGTAGTGCAGAAGATAGTGCAGCAGACAGATTTCTCGATCTATCCACGAATACCGTGATAGAGTCTAGATATGCCATATTTTTTGAAGACAAATTTGTCAAAGATCATGGATTGTCTGTCCGGGTCCAATGATATGATTACTGAATCTATCGTTGAACCTGAAGCTGGCCCTTCTGGCATTGCTCCCCAACCTGTAGAGGTGGAACCTATTCCACTTAGAGCATCTACCAGAGAAAGAATCCCTAAGGATTTTGGTGAGAATTTCATCACCTATCACTTAGAGGATGATCCATTCTCCTATCAGGAAGCAATGAGCTCTAGAGATTCGTTGATGTGGGCAAAATCCATTGATGATGAGATGGACTCGCTGTTACATAACAATACCTGGCATCTAGTTGACTTACCGAAAGATGCTAAAGTCCTAGGATGCAAGTGGGTTTTAAAGAAGAAATTACATAACGATGGATCTATAGCTAGGTATAAAGCGCATCTCGTAGCTAAAGTTTATAAGCAACAAGGGGGATTTGACTATTTTGACGTCTATTCACCTGTGTGTCATCTATCGACTATCAGGATTCTTCTTGCATTAGCCTCTATTGAGAACTTTATAGTTCATCAGATGGATGTCAAAACTGCATTCTTAAATGGAGAGCTTAATGAAAAGATCTACGTGACTCAACCTGAAGGTTATGTACACAAAGATCAAAAAGACAAAGTGTGCAAACTCGATAAGTCAATCTATGGTCTTAAACAAGCACCTAAGATGTGGCACATGAAGTTTGATCAGGTGGTAAAGAGCATTGGATTCCAGTCCAGTCTCTCTGACAAATGCCTTTATTACCGCTCCTTGTCAAATCAAACAGTTATCATATGTTTATATGTGGATGATATGTTGATTTTAGGGTCTAATCTTGCTGCAGTTAGGGATGTTAGATCCACTCTGTCAGAAGTATTTGACATGAAGGACCTCAGTCCTGTTGATACCCTGTTAGGTATGAAGGTTAGAGTTGACAAGGGTCGAGTTACTCTTAGCCAGGCTCATTATATTGAGCAACTTCTCTCTACCTGGGGATATGATAAGTGTAGGCCAATTGAGACACCGTTTGATCATAATGTTAAGTTAAGTCCTAATCTAGAGGCCAGCATTGATCAAGTCAAATATTCCAAAATAATTGGTAGTCTCATGTACGCTACAACTTGTACGAGGCCAGACATTGCTTTCTCGGTTAGCACGCTGAGTCGCTTTACCAGCAGTCCGGGCAAAGAGCATTGGGTTGCCCTAGATAGGCTGTTGAGATACCTTCGAGGTACTACAAACTATGCTCTGTGCTACACTGGTTACCCACCTACCGTGGAAGGACATTCTGATGCCTCGTGGTGTTCAGAAGTCAGGAACAGCAAATCCACCAGTGGATACATATTCACCTTGGGAGGAGCTGCTATCACTTGGAAATCCAAAAGACAGACCTGTATAGCTTTGTCGTCCATGGAGGCCGAGTTGTTTGCCTTAGCTTCAGCTAGTGAAGAGGCAGACTGGATCAGAAACTTGATTTTATACATTCCCTTGTCTAAGTTACAAGTCAACTCGCTGAGCTTGTATTGTGATAATCAAGCAGCAGTTCAAGTCGTTAAGAATACCCTCTATAATACTAAGAGGAGACATGTACGACTGAGACATGCGTTGTTGAATTATCTGAAAGAACAAGGAATTATCACTTTGATCGATGTACATTCAAAGGATAACCTGGCTGATCCACTGACGAAAGGAATGCCCAAAGATCGGTTAATCAAAACAGTGGGGGAAATGGGACTAAAGGCGATTTAGTTCGGTCTTAGTTCAGTATCAGACGATTCAGTTCAGCCTTAGTCCGGACGTTTTTGATTATTCCATATTTCATTTGTCAATGCAAGCATGTTGTGGTCCGTTGATGCTCTTGGTTGCTGAGCTCGGATCTGGTAAGCTGTTCATTCCAAACTTGATGTTAACAGCTTCATCGGATTCGGCTTTTGCCTTGGAGGAGAGTGTTATTCCAAACTTGATAACACAATCTGACTTGGTTTGTCTCTTCTTCTGAAGATTGGTTCCATTCCAAACTTGATGAGTTCCAATTGACTTTAGAAGGGCAGTAACCGTGACATTTCATATAGGATTACAGATATAACTGCGGTGTCCAGAAGTATGAAGATCGTTTCAGTTGAAACAAATATCAGATTCTGAGGTAAAACAATAATACTCTGTGAACGTGTCCTCCCAGCCAAATTAAATAATTCAATACTAAGTTCTAATGTTGGAGCAAGATATATGCAAATTTGCAAATGGATAGAATTCATTCTGAATGAAATTCTCTGTTGAAATTGCAGAAGTTTCTGGGATAGGAGGAGCACTGGTTGACTGGGATCCGGAGAAGGATGATCTTTTGGATGACTAGTTTTTTTAGTGTTATTTGTTTATTTCCTGTACTTCTGCTCAGAGCATTGTTTAGCTCTTTCTTTATTATAGCACTGTTTGTTTTGGACTTTTTTAGATCTCTGTTTGATTTTGGACGCCAGGCGTATAGGGTCCGTGTCTTGATCGTTCCTGAGACTCTTATTGTGTTGCAGCTGTAACATCCCCCAGACAGCTAGACCCCCCAGGTGAATCTGTCCTGACAAGGTCATGACAAGGCCTTGGTAGAGTAGAAATCCCTTTAACTTAGGCAAGATTAGGATTGAAAGTGCCTTGGACTGCAAATAGCAATTTCTAGTGACCTAGCTTAGGGTTGGATTTTAGGGCCTCATCTTAACCATTTGGCCCCACCATAGTATCCCTAACCCTTTAGGGGTCCCCTTAGGGCACCAAGGGCACATTGGGGTCAACCAAAGAGGCCAAATTGACCAAAGTCAACCCTAACCCTAAATTGGTCAAAGTAGCCTAATTAGGGTCAATTAACCCTCACCATGCCAAATTGACCACTCATCTAGGTCTAGAATATCATGAGAGACCTAGTGGGCCTAAAAGCCCCATCATGGGACCCCCAATGGTGCAAATTGACCAAAATGCCCTTTAGGTCAAAAATGGCAATTCTTCACAAAGTGCCCTAATTGACCATCACCATATTAAATTGACCCTACCCATAGTGCTACCATGTCATAGGGGACCCAGTGGACCAAAAAGCCCCTTGGCTGGGTCAACCCTAGGGCTCAATTTGACCAAAGTCAACTTAGCCTGTTTTGGTCAAATCAGCTTAAATTGGGTCAACCAAGACTCATGTGACCAAATTGACCCCACCAATAGTTTCTAAACTTAACTTGGAGTCCAATGGACCCAAAAGCCCCATCCTAGGGTCACCCAATTGGTCAATTGGACCAAAAGTTAAATTTGCCCAAATTAGGTCAAACCTCTTGAACCTAGCCCAATCCATTTGGGCTAAGCCCAAATTAACCACTTGACCAGCCTTGTAGGCTAGCATTAACCCAGGAGAGAGAAATGAGTCGGCCTTGATGAATAGGAGAGAGAAAATCCTATGTGGAGGAGAGAGAAAGATGAGGCCATCTGTAACACCCCAAATCTGGTAGTTCCGCGAAGTAGGCGGAGTGGTAGTGCGGCACGTGAAGCAGGCTAGAATTCTCCCTGTCTGCTCTTAGCGCACGATCAGTGGCCTCATCGCGCACGACCAGTGATCGTGTGCCAGCGATCGTGCGTTAATTCAGAAGAGAATCGAGTTCTGTCTCGGACAGTGCGCACGACCATTTCCCTCTTCGCGCACGACCAGTGATCGTGCGCCAGTGATCGTGCGCTTATTCGCAAGAATTCAGAGTTCTGTCCCGGATAGTGCGCACGACCATTGCCCTCGTCGCGCACGACCACTGACCGTGCGCCTGTGATCGTGCGCCCTGTTTATTCTGTTCCGCGATTTTGAGCGGAGAAGAAGATCCGACCGATCAAATTTCTTGGAATTCGATCCAACGGCTGGGATTTAATGCTGGGGGGTCTTAGGGCTTTGGAGAGGGATTAAACCCTCATTATTTCATAGTGTTTCTCTCTCCTAGGCTAGAGGAAGAAGAAGGGGGCAAGGAAGAAGAAGAGGAGATTTCGCCATTGACGGAGCTCCGGAGCTCCGTTTCGCGAGCCGTTTCCAGATCCGGAGAGTGCAGCCCGGTGCGGTTCTTTCCCTCCGCGTAGAATCTCGGATCCATGGCGAAGAGGAACACGTCTAGGGTAACGATTCTTCCTCCCGAACTTTGGACTTGTATTTGTCCATTCATTCCTCTTTCTTTGCTTGCATGAGGTATCTCTTTCACCAAATGGGTGAAGTGTAGGATTTCCTCAAGTCCTTCGGGACTCCAGGTAGATTGTGTCCGTCCCCGGCATATTGCATGTAGAAAATCCGGTAGTCGTGCGGATTTAGGCATTTTGTGTGAAGCCTATTCGTGGCCGTGAGCCCGAATCGGTGATGCTTGATTTGCGACGTTGCATTTAGGTTAGACCTAGAATGCGTGCCGGAGAATGACTCCGTGAACTCACCTATAGTATTGCGGGAGTTAAGTGTAGGCGTCTTGTGAAGATCCCTACGAAAGCCCCATGCTTTGAGTTTTGGATGAAGGCAAACCTTCACCACGTTATTGATGCGGAGCGTATGTACCTCCCTTGTTGAGAATTCGCGAAGCCTAGATCCTTGTGAAGGGGTTAGGTGCGTAGCGTATATTTTGTGCAGCACTTGAAAGTGCTAAACCCTTACGGGCCGAGGTGAAGCTGTACCCGCGTCGTGCGATAGATCGCGACGATTAGAGCACGGGCAAAGCTGAACCGAACCCGTTTCCATGCAGATCGGCGAGAGGTCCCTTCCTCATGAAGGCCGTGTGATCATGGGAGAGGTCGTGGAAGGTGTCATACCTAGACCGACCAAAAGCTCTTGTTTCCCACCTAAGGTTGTGACCCTTAGGGTGGAGTGTTGTGAATTTGATGTTATGTTTAGCCTCATGCGATTGCTTAGGCGGTTGTGGGAAACCTTCGGGTGAACCCAACCAACATCATGTGCATACCTAGGTTCCCTTCTTTTGATGCTCAACCTAGAAGATTGATTGTGCTTGAAACCTCACCTTGTGTAGTTGCACTTTCTTTAGATTAGTACTTGTGCTAGTATGGCTTACTTGCAGGGTAGAATCTCCGCCACCCCGGGAAAGGGGTGGGGTCGTTATAATTTGGTCAGCTGTGCTGACCGTTACTTTGTTTGCCACCGCTTGGTGGAATGTTCTTATGCAGGTGCAGGTGAGCCTAGCGGGAAGTAGCGGGCGTTGACCCTTTTGCTGTGTTGGCCCTCGAAGGCCAGCCTTTTTCCTGTTTTCTCACGTATTGCCGGCCTGCGTGCCGATGTATGTTTTTTTTGGAGTTTTGTACATTGATTTGATGTAAGGCCCTAAGGTCGTAACTCTTACTTCTGGACTCATTCCTATGATAGTGGACATGTCTTTTTGAATGGTTTAATTAATGCTTCCGCTTACGTTTTGTACTCTCGTTTTGTAGTTACCTTTCTGGTTATCACCTTTTAACTCCTAGCTAGTGTGGTTTGTATGGCGTGGGGTCCCGGCCGGACCTGCTGTTATACTTTTCGTACTGGCAGGGTGTTACAATTTGGTATCGGACTTAAGGCGTCGATCCGTAGTTTAGCGAATTCGGGACGAATTCCTTTTAAGGGGTGGTGCGCACGGGCTGTGCATTCACCTAAAACGACAAAAACTAATAAGAATGTCCACTTAGGAATGAAAAAAACATACTTGTTTGCGGAACCTGAGCGTTCCATGATTGATGTTTGATATGTTTAGGGTCACTAAATTGTGCCTTGCATGATTATAGGTGACTAGAAGTGCTGCGGGGCGGTCTCAACCCCGTAACACCGCCGAAGTAGTGGGTCGGCTGAGGTGCCAGCGACCACTCCTTCGGCTGAGATGATCAGAATGGTCGCAGAAGCAGTCTTCGCGATGATCAATGCTCAACCGCAAAGGCTTGCACAGCCTGCTACGCCTACTACTGATGCAGCCCCGGTAGTTGAACCTGCAGTGGAACCTGCGGTAGCACCAAGGGTTGATGCCCCTGTGCCAGTAGCTGCAGTGGAACCGGCGTTAGCACCGAGGGTGGAGCGTCAAGTTGCGCAAGTAGTTGCGGGGCGAGCGCGTGACCAGCAATTAAAGCACTTCTTGAGCTTTAATCCTCCCACCTTCTCGGGATCTGAGTCCCCAACGGTGGCAGAAGACTGGTTGTCAAGAGTTAGAAGAACTCTGAGGGCGACGGCGACGGACGAAGCCATGATGGTCACCTTAGCCACTTTCCTTCTTGACGGAGAGGCTGTGCTGTGGTGGGAAGAGCAGGAACTGCACAAATTCGGCGATAGAGACATTACTGAAATAACAATGGCTGAGTTTTCAAAGTCGTTCCTCCAGCGGTTTATCCCCTCTGCCCAACGCATTGCGTTACAAAACCAGTTCCTGAGGTTAACTCAAGGTGATCGCTCCGTTGACGATTACTTACATGAGTTTACCAGACTGAGTCGTTATGCGGGGGCATTGGTGGAGGATGAGGAGACGAAGACGAATAAATTCTATGAAGGGCTTCGGGACGAGTTGAGGCTGCTCCTTGCAGGCCCTATGACGTTTGGCTTCCAAGTGATGGTGCAAACCGCCAGATCTTTGGAGTTGGACATGAAGAGGGTACAAGCAAAGAGTGTTGTAAAGAAACCCGAGTTTCATGCGCCGGCCTCTCAGTCCAAGCCGGACTTCAGAAGGAACAAGCGGAAGTTCAAGCAGGCGGAACCAGCTTCTTCGAATGTTTCGGGAGCCACGACCGCGCGGACTCCTATTACGTGTTTCACCTGCGGGAAGGTGGGACACAAAGCTGCGGTGTGTCGAAGTGGTCCCCCAAAGGCGGCAAATCGAGCGGTGGATTATGCTCGGGCTGCGGAAAAGGGCAAAGCGGCAGAGTCTTCGGCCTCCCAACACATTCCGACTCAGCCGAGAGTCTATTCGCTTGGCCAACAAGAAGCTATACGACAAACCGATGTCGTCACAGGTACGAATTAGAAGTTAGCTTTTACAGCTATGTATATGATTCTTACTGTTGTACAACTATATGTGTTATTTGTGTACAATTAGGTTTCGTCCTAATTTTCAACTATCCGGCGAGAGCTCTATTCGATACGGGTGCATCGCACTCTTTTCTGTCTGAGGACTTCGTGGTGCGAATCGGAGTGCCGTCTACCTTTGTAGAGGATAGATTGGAAGTAGTGCTACCCAATGGATCTCGAATGAGTGCGGATAGGAAGAGCCGTGTGAAGGTGCGGATCGGAAGTCAAGATTTCGACTTGGAAGCGTCGTTACTACCGTTAGCTGAATTCAATGTGATCTTCGGCATGGACTGGCTCTCGGAGCAGCGAGCATGCATAGATTGCAATACAAAGGAGATCACTCTGGGAACGAACACCGACGATGAAACCACATTCGCCGGTATGCGAGGAGCGAGCAAGACGCTGATGTCTGCTCTCCAGGTGGTTAAGGCGGTGAGAAAAGGCGCCGAGTTGTTCTTCACCTTGTTGGAGGCTTCGGAGCCAAAGCCCAGGTTGTGTGATGTCCCAGTTGTAGCGGAATACGCCGACGTGTTTCCTAACGAACTCCCTGGGGCTCCGCCTCATCGGGAGATTGATTTCTGTATCGAGTTGGTGCCAGGTGCCAAACCTGTGGCCCGCTCACCATACCGAATAGCGCCAAAGGAATTGGCAGAGTTGAAGGTCCAATTGCAAGAGCTGCTAGAGCAAGGCTACGTACGTCCAAGTTCTTCGCCTTGGAGTGCACCGGTCCTCTTTGTGAAAAAGAAGGATGGGAGCTTGCGTCTATGTATTGATTATAGAGAGCTAAACAAGTTGACCGAGAAAAACCGATATCCGATTCCTAGAATCGATGATCTATTCGACCAACTGATGGGGTCGACGGTTTACTCCAAGCTAGACCTAAGGTCCGGCTACTATCAACTGCGAATAAGGGAATGCGACATTCCAAAGACAGCGTTCAGTACCCGCTTTGGGCACTTTGAGTTCACGGTAATGCCGTTCGGTCTATCCAACGCACCGTCGGTATTCATGGACTTGATGAATAGGACATTCCGAGAGTATTTAGATCAATTTGTGGTCGTCTTCATCGACGACATTTTGGTATACTCTCAGTCGGAAGAGGAGCATGTAGGGCATTTGCACGCAGTCCTGAGCACCTTGAGGAGGAGTCAGCTATATGCCAAGTTCTCCAAGTGCGAATTTTGGCTACCGTCAGTGGCATTCCTTGGTCATGTTGTTAGTGGCGAAGGAATTGCAGTTGATCCGTCGAAGATAGAAGCGATCCAAGCGTGGCCTTTGTTGAAAAACGTAGCGGAAGTCCGAAGTTTCTTAGGACTTGCCGGCTATTATAGGCGCTTTGTGGAAAACTTCTCGAGGATCGCACTTCCTCTCACAAAACTGACTAGGAAGGATCATAAGTTCGTTTGGTCGCCCGAGTGCGCACGAGCTTTTGAAGAGCTAAAGAGCCGTCTGACCACGGCGCCCATTCTATGCTCGCCACAAGGTACGGAAGGCTACGAAATATATAGCGACGCCTCAGGAAGTGGTTTGGGTTGTGTCCTAGTGCAGTTCGGGAAGGTAATTGCCTACGGCTCCCGGCAACTGAAGGTTCACGAGAGGAATTACCCGGTCCATGATTTGGAGCTAGCGGCCGTGGTTTTTGCCCTCAAACTTTGGAGACACTATCTATATGGCGTGAAGATCGATATCTTTACCGACCATAAGAGCCTCAAGTACTTACTAGATCAAAGGGAGTTGAACATGCGCCAAAGGAGGTGGATGGAGTTCCTTGGGGACTACACCTTCGATATCAAATATACTCCCGGTAAAGGAAACGTAGTTGCAGACGCGTTGAGTCGTCGGGCTCCCGCACAAGCAAATTGGATTTTGATGCACGATGAGCGTCTAATCCGTGAGCTAGAAGAAATGGAGATCATATGCATTGATAGGAGAACGTCTACTTCAGCATGCTTGAACTGGACGGAAGTTCACTACGACCTTGCCGACCGAGTTCGACAAGCATTGGAGTTGGACGAGAGCTTGAAACGATACAAAGCGGAAACCGTTGAAGGGTTAAACGCTGATTTCTCCTTCGAAGACGACCTTATGTGGAAGCAGGAAAGGTTATGCATCCCAAACGTTGGTACTCTACGGGCGGAGTTGATGTACGAGGCTCATCATACCAAGTACTCGATCCACCCGGGGAGCACTAAAATGTTTATGGATATGAAGAAATTGTTCTGGTGGCCGGGCATGAAGAAAGACATTGCCCTTTACGTGGCCAAGTGTCATACTTGCGCATTGGTGAAAGCGGAATGTCAACGTCCCGGTGGGTTTCTGAAGTCCTTGCCGATTCCGGAGTGGAAGTTTGATGATATTTCGATGGATTTCGTGCACGGATTGCCGAGATCGCAACATGGAAACGACGCCATATGGGTGATCGTGGACCGTTTGACAAAGGTATCACACTTCATTCCGAACCGGAAGGATGATTCCGTAGAGAAGCTAGCAAAGCTCTATGTGGATAGTATCGTGAGACTGCACGGTGTCCCTCGTAGCATCGTCAGCGATCGTGACGGGCGTTTCACATCGAAAGATTGGAGGCTTATCCATGAACTGTTGGGCACAAAATTGAAGTTCAGCACGGCCTTCCACCCGCAAACGGATGGACAGACCGAGAGAACCAACAGGACTATGGAGGATATGCTCCGAATGTGCGCTCTAGACTTTGGAAAGAGGTGGGAGGATCACCTCTATATGATCGAATTCGCCTACAATAATAGCTACCAAGCCAGCATAAAGATGGCTCCTTTCGAGGCCCTCTATGGTAAGAAGTGTCGTACGCCGTTGTCTTGGGCGGAAACGGGCGATACTAAGCTATTGAAGCGAAGGGATGTTGAAGAAGCAACTTCGACGATCCGGTCTATACGCGAAAGGCTATTGGTTGCCCAGGATAGGCAAGCAAAGTATTTCAACGCCAAGCATAGGAACTTAGAGTTTGCCGTCGGTGACCGGGTTTACTTGAAAATCAAACCGTTCAAAGGGGTATCAAGGATTCGACGCTTGAAAAAGCTCAGTCCGAGGTACTTAGGACCGTTCGAGATCGTGGAGCGTGTTGGTGATGCGGCTTATCGGCTTGCACTATCTGCAGAGCTGAGCGGTCTGCACGACGTGTTCCACATTTCAGTGTTGAGGAAGGCAGTGCAAGAGCCTACTCATATCGTTGCGGTCGGCAAAGTTCCGGTTGATAGTGGGTTGTCGACGAAAGTCAAGCCTTTACGCATCGAAGATACCGAAGTAAAGCAGCTGCGGAACAAGTCCATTCGGATGGTAAAAGTCCGGTGGGATAACTGCGGTCGAGAGGAGCTCTCTTGGGAGAGAGAGCAAACGATGCTTGCGGAGTATCCCGAGCTATTTCCATCAGGTAAAGTATAACTGTAATTTATGCTATTACTGTTTCCTGGATTTCGGGACGAAATTCTTTTAAGGAGGGTGGAGTTGTAACACCCCAAATCTGGTAGTTCCGCGAAGTAGGCGGAGTGGTAGTGCGGCACGTGAAGCAGGCTAGAATTCTCCCTGTCTGCTCTTAGCGCACGATCAGTGGCCTCATCGCGCACGACCAGTGATCGTGTGCCAGCGATCGTGCGTTAATTCAGAAGAGAATCGAGTTCTGTCTCGGACAGTGCGCACGACCATTTCCCTCTTCGCGCACGACCAGTGATCGTGCGCCAGCGATCGTGCGCTTATTCGCAAGAATTCAGAGTTCTGTCCCGGATAGTGCGCACGACCATTGCCCTCGTCGCGCACGACCACTGACCGTGCGCCTATGATCGTGCGCCCTGTTTATTCTGTTCCGCGATTTTGAGCGGAGAAGAAGATCCGACCGATCAAATTTCTTGGAATTCGATCCAACGGCTGGGATTTAATGCTGGGGGGTCTTAGGGCTTTGGAGAGGGATTAAACCCTCATTATTTCATAGTGTTTCTCTCTCCTAGGCTAGAGGAAGAAGAAGGGGGCAAGGAAGAAGAAGAGGAGATTTCGCCATTGACGGAGCTCCGGAGCTCCGTTTCGCGAGCCGTTTCCAGATCCGGAGAGTGCAGCCCGGTGCGGTTCTTTCCCTCCGCGTAGAATCTCGGATCCATGGCGAAGAGGAACACGTCTAGGGTAACGATTCTTCCTCCCGAACTTTGGACTTGTATTTGTCCATTCATTCCTCTTTCTTTGCTTGCATGAGGTATCTCTTTCACCAAATGGGTGAAGTGTAGGATTTCCTCAAGTCCTTCGGGACTCCGGGTAGATTGTGTCCGTCCCCGGCATATTGCATGTAGAAAATCCGGTAGTCGTGCGGATTTAGGCATTTTGTGTGAAGCCTATTCGTGGCCGTGAGCCCGAATCGGTGATGCTTGATTTGCGACGTTGCATTTAGGTTAGACCTAGAATGCGTGCCGGAGAATGACTCCGTGAACTCACCTATAGTATTGCGGGAGTTAAGTGTAGGCGTCTTGTGAAGATCCCTACGAAAGCCCCATGCTTTGAGTTTTGGATGAAGGCAAACCTTCACCACGTTATTGATGCGGAGCGTATGTACCTCCCTTGTTGAGAATTCGCGAAGCCTAGATCCTTGTGAAGGGGTTAGGTGCGTAGCGTATATTTTGTGCAGCACTTGAAAGTGCTAAACCCTTACGGGCCGAGGTGAAGCTGTACCCGCGTCGTGCGATAGATCGCGACGATTAGAGCACGGGCAAAGCTGAACCGAACCCGTTTCCATGCAGATCGGCGAGAGGTCCCTTCCTCATGAAGGCCGTGTGATCATGGGAGAGGTCGTGGAAGGTGTCATACCTAGACCGACCAAAAGCTCTTGTTTCCCACCTAAGGTTGTGACCCTTAGGGTGGAGTGTTGTGAATTTGATGTTATGTTTAGCCTCATGCGATTGCTTAGGCGGTTGTGGGAAACCTTCGGGTGAACCCAACCAACATCATGTGCATACCTAGGTTCCCTTCTTTTGATGCTCAACCTAGAAGATTGATTGTGCTTGAAACCTCACCTTGTGTAGTTGCACTTTCTTTAGATTAGTACTTGTGCTAGTATGGCTTACTTGCAGGGTAGAATCTCCGCCACCCCGGGAAAGGGGTGGGGTCGTTATAATTTGGTCAGCTGTGCTGACCGTTACTTTGTTTGCCACCGCTTGGTGGAATGTTCTTATGCAGGTGCAGGTGAGCCTAGCGGGAAGTAGCGGGCGTTGACCCTTTTGCTGTGTTGGCCCTCGAAGGCCAGCCTTTTTCCTGTTTTCTCACGTATTGCCGGCCTGCGTGCCGATGTATGTTTTTTTTGGAGTTTTGTACATTGATTTGATGTAAGGCCCTAAGGCCGTAACTCTTACTTCTGGACTCATTCCTATGATAGTGGACATGTCTTTTTGAATGGTTTAATTAATGCTTCCGCTTACGTTTTGTACTCTCGTTTTGTAGTTACCTTTCTGGTTATCACCTTTTAACTCCTAGCTAGTGTGGTTTGTATGGCGTGGGGTCCCGGCCGGACCTGCTGTTATACTTTTCGTACTGGCAGGGTGTTACACCATCAATGGAGGAAGGTGAAACCCCCTCAATTCTCCCCATTAATGTCTGCATTCATCTCCTCTAGGAGAGAGGAGGAGTTTCCAACAGTTTCTAGGAGGGATTGATGGCAGGGGGGGATGCATTGTGGCCGGCCATAGGAATACCAAAAGCCCATTAATGGCTTTTGGAATTAGAGCTCTCCTCACATTAAATTGGTCCTCCCATCAGCTTCATAAAGGAGAGAGGAGTGAAACCCCTCTCCTTCCCGATTATTTCGAGCCCTCTGTGCAGAATTTGAGTGAGAACCTCAAGCTTGTCGGCCACCCATGGTGAACCAAGGATCGGAGCAGCAAACCGACCCCAAGACAGGTCCATTTCTTCCTCCTTTCCTCAGTGGGTAGATCCCCTACATCGGCGGCAAGGTTCGAGCCCTAACGGCTCTAAATCGGGCCGATCAAGAAGCTCGGAACCGAGCTTTTAATTCCAACCCTAAAGCCCTGTTCCGGCCACCTCCGGTCGGTCAACCACCTCGATTCGCCGGCCACCACCTCAGTGAAGGTGGTGGTGGCATTGGCCGGCCGGGGCGGCGCCTAGGTGGCCGGGAAAACGGGGATCAAGGCGGCCCAGGCGCGGGCGATCCTGGCCGTTGGCCAGAGGAAGAAGACGACCAGGCGCGGTCCGATTTGCGCCAAGATTCGTGCATGCCTTAGTATAAATTCTTATTTCCTGTGATTAAATTGCAGTTTCTATTTAATTCTGGTAAAAATAGTTAGAGGCTGATTTAGGAAAAGTGGTCAACATAGAAATTGTAGCCCTTGGAGTCTAGTTTCATGCAAAATTGAAATCACTCAATTTGGAGTCCTGGTTAGGGCACAGCACTCATTTTGGTGGGGGTTGTCCATAAGGCTATTCAGAGCTTATTTTTGATGCCCACACCATTATAGAACTCCAAATGACTTGATTTTTGGGGTGTAGTCTAGTCTTAGGCTTACCTAGGTTATGTCCAAAGATCAGAAGGATTGGAGAAGTTTTCCCCATAATTTTTGGGAAAGTTCAATAATCCTAGTTTAATCTAATTAGGTGCCCTAAACACCTCAAGACCCTTCCAAACTTGGATGGGTGGTCTTAGGGGGTATGTATAGGCCCTGGTTAAAATATCATGATTTATGGAGTTGTTTTGGTGGGGTAATTCACCAAAACAACCTTAGGCTCCCTAGGTTTAGGCAAAACTTTGGGTGAGTGCCCCCACTCTTCCTCAAAGCCAAATGGCTTTATATTTGGGGTGCACCTCACCCTCCCCCATGCCAACCTCTGGTCCAAATTTGGTGGCCATTGGAGGAGGTTTGCCCTAGTAAACCACAAAGGGGATAAATTGCTATTTGCACCCCAAATAGGTACCCATTGGAATCCCACTCCTCACCAAATGTTGGTAGGATCTTGGGTGATCTTTTACTGACCCATGGTCAGTATAGTAAGTAGTATGGACTTGGGCAAGGTAGGGAGTCCTCTTGAGAATAGTTTGCTTAAAGGTTAGGTTTAGGGCAAAAGTAAACCTAAGCTAACTTTGGAGTGTGGAGGGGCTTTCCTCCCACTGATTGTTGGGGTGACCTTGGTCACTGCCTAGGAAGGTAGGAGACACCCCAAGGAGTAGCTTTGGATGAGTTAGGGCTTAGTGTGCCCTTAAGCCCTAATGGTGAGGTGTATGGAGCCATTTAGGGTTTGTGAAGGACATAGGGGAGTTTGTCCTTGGAGAGGGGTGTGTTGAACTCCTCTGAGTGTTATAAGTGATATAATACCCTCACAAGAAGTTTGAGTGGAGTTGGTGAAGTTTTGACCCAAACACTAGGTTAAACCCTAATGGGGTGCAATTAGAGGTTAATGAAGGAAGAGGGGTCAAACCTTAAAGGTTTGACTTGAAATTTTGGGGAGGTGGTCTTGGTGACCAGAGAATGCTACTGTAAGAAATTGGAGGGATTTGGAGTTGCAAATCCTAAGTAATAAACCCTTGGGTAGATTTGTAAATAATTAGGGTTTGGGGTTTTAGGAAGAAACAGTACTTATTGATTTACCATCTTCTGTCATAAACTTAGTTTTAATGTTATAAATCTCTGGAAGATTTGGTTAGACCAGGAGAAAACTTTTGGAGGTCCAAATTGTAATATTTCACATTGTTGGCAATTTTTGGGGTGATTGAATTTAGGGTGTTAGATCTCTGTAATGACATGAAACTTTGCTGGTTGTATTTTCATACCAATATGTACCCACTGTAATTTTCTCATAATTTATGGATCAATATTTTTTTGTATCTCTAGTTCATTTTGGAATTATTTACAAATATATCCATTGAGGAAATTACAAATGTAACCTCTGTTTTATGTGATCAAACTTGGTAGACCTGAATATTTTAGTATGATTCACCACTGTATGAATTTGCATAAGGTTGGGAGTCCATATGAGGGTACCTCCTTTGGAATTTATTGGAAATAAATGAGTTTTGGAATTTTTAAAAATAGTAAATCTTGCTGGTTTTTCCTACAAGTTTATACCTACTGATATCTAGGTACTCATGATTTATGTAAAAATTGGGGTAGGCACTGGGAGTCAGAAAAGTGCACTTGTAGTTCAAACTTGAGAAAATTGCCCTTTGAGAAATTGTTTAAAAATATTAATATTATGGGGAAAATTAGGAAACCCTGGATTTGATCTGATTTAAGTAGCATGGACTCCCAATAAATCCAGTAGGTCATGGAGTTGAGTATTTAGAGTACCTCCCTTCATGAGGATCAAAACGTTAAGGGTGGTCTGCGTTTAGTAAATTGGCAGTTTTGGAGTTACAGGCCAATTTGGGATACATTGATCGGAGATGTGGGAATTGAATGGTGATTGTATGGTATGAGAGGACCCTTGGAGAGATTTAAGGTTGATGAGTTCTGGGATGGTGGGGTGCCTCCCTTGGGGTGGGTCGTCCTGTGGATGACGAAAGATCATCCTTTGTCTATTAGGACCTAAAAGCCCTTAGGTTTAATTCGGGTAAAAGTATTAAAGGGGTTTTCTTACGGGTAGCAACCAACATTATTAAGTGTCTTGGGAATGGGAACTTTGGGGTGTCAACCCATTGTAGTTCCTAGTACCGTAGCGAGCCCCTCACAGGGTAACCCTCGGGAAGGCCAAGATTAACCCTAACTCATAGGAGTAAGACACGGTACAAGATTAACTAATAACACACTCATCTACACCCTGTGGTTTTGGAAGTTTAGTTGGATTGGTTGTCCGAGCGGTGGGCTCGGTGGCTGTTGCAGCAGACTGGTTAGTCTGGTGAGCTTATGGCTCGGAAGGTTATTGATGACGGGCAGGTTAGCCCGGGGAGCTTTTGGCTCGGAAGGTTATTGATGGCGGGCGGGTTAGCCCGGGGAACTCATGGCTCAGAAATAGAAAGTAGAACATGTTGCATGTGCACTGAAGGTGGTGGGTCTTCGGTATTGGACGGTCGTTCACACTGACGTCAATACGTTGACTCGGCAAGTGTGGTCTTACGCTTAGCCTTGATAGTCTGGCGGTCCAGTCAGCAAGAGTACGCAGACGCTCCGCGGGTATAGTGGAGGCGTACAATAGGTCTAGGTTGGGTAGTGTGAATACCAACCTAGAGGTGGGCGGGGCCCAACCCACCGCTTCCGTTTGCCACTACGGGAGTATCCTGGGAGTCTAGCTCGCTCCAAAAAGGGGGAACTAAAGGTCTATGCGCATAGAGTCGTAGTGTGTGAGTTGCACTTGTATGATCATAGCATAACAACATACTTGCATGTCATAGCATAAACATTGCATTCAACCTACCCCTAACGTATAAGTCGGTTATGGGACTTCTTATACGGTAGGCCCTGCTAAACGACCCCTTGGTCTATAGGTTTGTATGGGCATTCCTATAAATCAATGGTTACTTTTATATTACTTTACTTGCTGCTTACTGTTCTTTATATTCTTGTTATCATGCTTCATATATATGTATACACCTGTGTAGCTTTAGTTCCGCCGTCACCTGCTCTTGTTTTTACCCCTTGCCGTCCTCCGCTTCATCCTCCCGCACGGTGCCTAGGAGCCATTGGGGGAGGGGTGGGAAATTGGCTGAGTCATTTTGACTGACGGTCGGTGGACCTTATCATTTTAGGAAATCGAGGAGACGCAGCAGCACCAGAGGCCGGAGCAGTCGGAGGCGGGCCAGTCTAGTGCAGGAGCACAGGATTCAGGATCTGTGAGTGATTAGTAGTTAGCTTCCGCGAGTGACCTTGTAGTGAGGAAATGATGTACAGGGCAAGAGCCCCTTTTATTATTTGTAACCCTTGTCTCTTTATTCAGTTTATATATGTGGACATATATAATTCATGTGATTCTGTGGACTAGTCTTACTCTTTATTGTACTTTTCTTCGTGATCGACTTGGCCGGCAGGATCGGCGTTTTGTGGTGGCGACCTTCCCGAGCGAAGGTGTCACCGCAAAACGGCGGTTCTGGGCCTAAGACCCGGTGGTTTTTGCAAAAAAAAAAGGGGTCTTACAGCAGCTGGGTTTCTTTTGGTTACTTATGCGTGCATACTGATTTTGTGATATAGTCCAAATTGATTAAAACAGGTGCTGGACACAGTTGTAATTGACTCATGTTTGATTGAATACAATACAAACCACCCCTTTACCCGAAGTCTTGCTTCACGACAGACATAGGAGGAGATTGTTAATGTGTACTAATATGTCCTGCCATGTCAAGACCAACTCGGAATAGTCTAACGGGTTCGTGTCACACTAGAACTCGGTTCTATGCTGGAAGTACTATAAATACCCCATTCCAAACTTGATGGGTGTATTGTAGAATACTTTGAGCCCAAAACCCCAACAGCTTGTATGTGATGGGAGGCGCGGCAAATTTCGGTTCCAAGTCGCTTGTCTTCTCGGCTTGTACACCATCTGAAAGGTACCTACACAGCTTATATGCATAATTTTTTTTTAAATGCAGCAGTTTTAAACCCTAAACCCTAATACAAGCTTACATAAGTTCTATTCCTTTGATGAGGAGATTAAGGCTCTGTTTAGCGCGGTGTTTTTGCTTCGGAGAGTTTTGACAAATACATCACCCTCGTAGAAAGATGTTTGGCTTAACAATGGTTACGACCCCCCCCCCCCCCCCCCCCCCCCCCCAACAAGAAAAGAAAATTAGTTTTGAACATAAAAGTAGATGAAGTTTCTTAGATGAGGTCGGGTGTTCATGAACGACAGTTCATAACCACCGCGTTCGAGCGCCGATTGACAAGTGGATGTCAATGCTAGACGAGATTAATTTATAATCGCATCTTGATATAGTGTAGTCTTCGTTCATTACTTGAGATGTCAATCTTTCATGTTCTTACCCTTGCATTATGTGCCTCAGGATATGCAAAAGAAAGTATTAATTTATTATCTTTGTAAATGATAATCATTTAATTAGATCGCTAATGTCCAATGATTGGCCAGTGCCGCCCGTTTTCACCATATGGATGAGATATCATGAAACAGTGACAGAAAAATGAAATTTACAGTACATGTCACAAGTAACAATTTCTGAATTTATAAAGTTAGGTATGTGAAATATTTTGTAGTCGGAAGAACACGTCAACCAACAGGAGAATAAGGACACCAAAGATGAACACAAGCTTTCACAATAATAACTCTGGCAGCTAGTTACAAATGAATAAGGCTGAATACAAGTTGCATCCAACTTGAATCACAACAGCCAATAGTAGGTAAGAACTTGGTCACGGACAAGGTTCTCTTCTTCTCCGGAGCACACCTCGCAGGTGATACTCGCTCCTCGCTACCGCCGGCGGTAACGCTAGAGCCGGACGTTAGCTCTCCAACTCGCGAGCTCGCTGCTCGCACTCCAAGCTACTCGCACGCTCACCGCGCTTCACTTCCTCCACTTCTCGCTACCGCGCGCGCTAGCACTAGCGCCGGGTGCTATCTCCGAAGTAGGTACTCGCTCGTTCCTTCTCTTCTCGCTAACGCAGGCGCTATCCACTATCGTCGGCGCTATCTTACGAGTAGGTAACTCGCCTGTCGAACTTACTCCAAGTTCGATGCTCGCCTAGTGGCGCTCTGGTATCTCTAACTCGCTCTAAGTTGAGGATAATCGCCACTTTCAGAATCGATTCTCTTTAGGGGGGTACCCCTCTATTTATAGACAAAAACAGGGGGGTGCGAGAAGGAGCTACTGGCGAGAAGGAACTCTCGCCGAGAAGGGGCTACCACCGAGAAGGAGCTACCGCCGGCGGTAGCGCTAGCGTCGGGCGGTAGCTCTCTTCAAAAATCTAACACTGCCCCTTGAAGTGAGCTCCGGGAACAACTCCAAGCAACGAGCGAAGCCTCCGGAATGGCCCCGCAGATAGGGGCTTCGTGAATATATCTGCAAGGTTGTCTTCACTCCGCACATGCTCCACAGCGATCAAGCCACCCAGCACATTCTCTCTGATGAAGTGATGCTCGATCTCAATGTGCTTGGTCCTTGCATGACACACTGGATTGGTTACCAGTTTCAATGCACTCTCATTGTCCCCGCGTAGCACAGTAGGTCTGCTGACCTCCTCAAGGCTTGGCCACTATCTACCACTCCGGTAGACTCCTCTGCTTGAGCTCCTCTCTGAACTCCTCTCTGAACTCCTCCTGAAGCGGTGCTCTCCCTGCTTCTTGAGTTCGTAGTTCCCCCTGAGCCAGAGGCTCCTCCCGAGCCAGAAGCTCCTCCTGAGCCAGAGGCTCCTCCTGAGCCAGAGGCTCCTCCTGAGCCAGATGGCGATGGAGCACTGGGAGAAAGCTCCAACACCACAGTAGGGTCCTAAGTGACCCACTCTTCTTCCCTGCTAGCTTCTCCACTCTCCGGCAGCTCCACTGAAGAGACTCCCTGGTATGAGACCAGTTCGTCAAACACTACGTCGCGCGAGACGACGAACTTGTGGGTCTGCGGATCCATGCACTTCCACCCCTTCTTCCGCTCATCGTAGCCGATGAAGATACACTTCCTCGCTTTCGGCTCCAACTTGGTTCTCTGAGCGTCCGGGACGTGCACGAAGCAGGTAGAACCGAACACCTTCATGTGACACACATTGGGCTTCTCCCCGAACATGAGCTGGTGTGGAGACACCATCCTGTTAGGACTCAGAGGTAGCCGGTTGATCACATGAGTAGCACACGCCATTCCCTCCGCCCATAAGGCCTTGGGAATGCTCTTGGCATGTAGCCAACTCCTGGTAGTCTTCACCAGATGGCGGATCTTCCTCTCTGCCACCACATTCTGCTGAGGGGTGTGAGCGCGGGAGAGCTCCCGCCGAATGCCGAACCTCCTGCAGAAAGAAGCAAACTCATTGGAGGTAAACTCCCCTCCATTGTCGCTTCTCAGCTTCTTCACTCTGCGGTTCAGCCTCCCCTCCACAAGCTCCTTCCACTCGAGGAACTTGTTGAATACTTCTGATTTCTCTCTCAGAAAGTACACCCACGTATAGCGGGTGTAGTCATCCACCAGAACCAGCGCATACTTATTGCCTCCATAAGTAAGGGTGGCGCACGACCCCATAACATCAGCATGTACGCACTCAAGAGGTGTCTTACACCTGGTCTCCGACTTGTCAAATGGAAGTCGATGTGACTTTCCATATTGGCATCCGTCGCACACATGGTCGTCGCCGTAGGAAGAGAGATGAGGCAGGCCACTCACTAGGCCCTTTGCCGCCATCATCTTCAGCTTGTCCATCCCCACATGACCCAGCCTCTCATGCCAGATCACAGCGCTGTCGTTTATCTTCAGCTTGTCCACATAGGCATTTGCAGAAAGAACATACAAATCCTTCACCCTTCTCCCGGTGAGCGTGACGTCAGCATCGACAGACGAAAGGTTCTTCAGGAACTTCACCTCCTTCGGTCCAAACAGCACGTGGTATCCAGCATCCACGACGTTAGCCACCGAGAAGAGGTTCTTCTTCATGTCAGGCACGTGATACACACTCTTCAGTGTCACTGGCTTCTCTCTACTCCCAAGGGACACCTTCCCTTCTTGCTCCACGGGATGCACCGTATCATCCGCAGTGATGATAGCATTCGTTCCTTCATATGCTTCCAAGGAGTCGAACTTGGACATATCTCCGGTGAGATGATGCCCGCAACCGGAATCCACTATCCAGTCGTTCTCGAGGTTGATGGAGGCTAAGACATCGACTGACGTTGTCGTCATCTCTGTCAGGAAACAATTGTCCCCCCTCTCACCGCCCTTGTGACCTCCACCTCTTCCTCCACCTCTCTGGTGATCTCCCTCCTTGTTAGCAGCATGACCGGCCTTCAGATTGGACCGGCAGTCCTTTGCCATGTGCCCGTACTTCCTACAGGCAAAGCAAAGGGATCTCCCCTTCTCATCGCGCGCAGGGAGGAACTTCCTCCCATCTCCCTGAGATGATGTTGAAGGTTAATCTCCGGAGTTCTTCTTTCCACTACAACAAAATACACTTTTAGTAAGGACTAAATTGTAACGAAGAAAAAATTTGTTACTAATAGCTATATTTAGTAACGAAATTTTGCTATCGTTACAAAAGCTTAATTTTTTGTAACAAGTATTTTATGATTCGTTACAATAACTAAATATTTGTTACAATAAGCGCAAGTATTTGTAACAAGACTAGTTTTACGTTACAAATAGTAAAATGTCCTCACAATAAGTAGCAATTGTAACAACACCATGAAAGTATTTGTAACAATTAGAATTTTCTTACAATTAGTATTTTTTGGTAACCAAAGTTTTGTTACAATAAATATATTAATTAAATTTTAAAACATGAGCGCGCATTTTAGGCCCTAGAGCGTATTTTTTCGCCAGTGCATGTTTTTTTTACTTGTGCGTGCGTTCTTTGTCTGGTGGCGTGTTTTTGCACTAGTATGCATTTTTGCCCGGGCGCATTGTCTCTCAGGTGTGCATTTTTGCCTGGGATCATATTTTTGCCCGAGAATGCATTTTCGAATCATCATTCATTCTCTCCCTAGTTCATTTTTGTCAGGGCGCGTTTTTTTGACTGCGCACACTTTTTGGCTCGGGAGCACAATTTTGTTTGCGCAAAAGTTATTCGCTCATGAGCGTTTTCTTCAAAAAACACATTTTTTCGGGCGCGTTTTTTTCGTCCTAATGCTTTTTCTCACCCGGGCACATTTTAGCCTAGCTAGTTACACATTTTTTCGCGGGCACGCATTTTCAACTGGGTGCAAGTACGTACTGTTAGCCCAAACATGCATTTGTCTTACGGGCGCGCGAGAGATGACTATCGTAACATGAAAAAATATCTAATGTATGTTTTAAATTTTTGTATAAATAGAAATATTTTATTACTAAAAAATAATTTTATTTATTTATTATCACCACTTATAAGGAAACGTTTACGACGACGTTTTTTTGTAGTGTTTAAAAAAACAAGACTAAAGATTTTAAATTTTGGGTATTTTCGCGCGCAGGGGTTTGCGAGCTGAATGAGCGTCGTCGCACTGCGACAGCATGGAGGCGGGGGTAATTAATGTCGTGTGGGGCACGTGCGCTTTTCCTATGCACTGTTAGTTATTGATCGATCGAGCGTCTGAGAGTGGGAGAGTACAATTTTGGCGGAGGTACTGTCGATGTTGGGGTACTGTCACAGCGGAGAGTATCGAGCACGGGCGTACCTCCATAATTTATATATATATAACCGGTTACATATATAATAAATTATAATTAAAAATTTAATTATAAATAAACTAACGTGTATAAAATTTTATATAAAAGTTTATTAAACGTTTTTATAAAAATTTCGTAAAAGTTTTTATATAAAACTTTACGAGCAGCTCCGCACGGGCTTCGCTCGTGCTCGCTGGCTCTGAGCGGGCTGAGCCCGCATTCGAGCGGGGTGCGCCCATATACTACAGTACCCGGCCGGCGACGGCGGGCTTTGCCCGCCCTCGGTGGGCTTCGCCCGCAACATATACATATGAGTACTCAGAATGATCGTAAAAAAATATACATCAAAATTTTATAATTATTTTTTCAAAAATATTTATATTTTAAAAAAAAATCCTTTTAAAATTTCTTTATATACAGTAGTTAAAGATATATAAAGTTATATAAAGTTTTTATAAAACTTTAAAAACGTTTTTATAAAAGTTTTTCTTCCTCTCCCCCTCTCTCTTACATGAATGAGAAAAATTTCCCTCCATAAAATTATGAAAAAAGAAATTCAAAAATAAAAAACATTAAATTTAAAAATGAATGTCAATTTGACATTAATTTATTAACATAATTTTAGAATAAAAATAACTATGCGCACGGGCCCCGCACGGCAGAGACACTCATGTGCACACGCGCACGCGACCACCTCCGAGCACAAGCGCACACACGGCGCGGGCTCGGGAGATCATTTTTTGGCCCGAGAGAGTATTTTTTCGGTCGGGCACGTGTTTCTCACTCGGGCGCGCGTTTTTTGCCCGAACGCACGTTTTATGCCCAGTCACGCGTTTTGCACTTGCATGCATTTTTGACCGGGCGCATTGTCTCCCAAGCGCGCATTTTCTCTTGGGAGCGCATTTTTACCCTGACACGCATCTTCGAATCATCGGTACTCATTTTCTCCAAGGTGCATTTTAGCCCAGTCACGTATTTTTTTGCGGACGTGCATTTTTCACACAGATGCAAGTTTTTGCCAGAGCGCGCTTTTTTCTTACAGGCGCGCGCAAGATGACTAATAAATATCATTATTAGTTTATAATAATTGAAATGTCAAAAATTGAAATATTATGTGCTCACCGGGTTGCATTTCCGTCGCTAATTTGATTGCAAGAGGCTTTCCAAAACTTTCTAGCTAATCGCGAAAGAGTCTAACTTCCATCATTGCTTCTTTTGGCTTGCTACATACTTCTTTGTTTCCAATTATCTCAATCAACCCTTGCATTACTTCCGGTTTTTGACAATAATTATCTCTATCATATTGGAATATTGGATTCAGAAAATATGCAGCAGAGTGTATCCCTTGACGAAACTGACTATCCCATCGACTTTTGATGATACTTGTGTAGGGTTTGTACAATCTTTTGTTATTTTTGAATAAATTTTTGATTGCTTTCCTCACTCTATATAATCCATCATAAACATATCCAAGTGATGGCTTCTCATCAGCATCAACAATACGTAATAACCTTATAATAGGACCTGATATTTTTGTCATAATCAAACACGAGGTCCAAAACTTCTTATCCAAAATAATTGAAGTTGCTTCTTTCCCTTTCACTGTTTTAGCTAGCTTGGATTCGGAGTAATACTTACTTGTTATCAAAGCTTGTAAATCATGCTTATGATCATGCACACTCTTTAATGTAATAAAAGTGGTTGCAAACCGAGTTGTGCCAGGACGCACAATCTCCTTCCATCCTTCTCTTTTTCTTAGCCAAGATAATAAGAAGATGTGATTATACACATGTATAGTTACTTTTGAAGCTTGGTTTGCAAGATCTTTGACATGATTCATAGAACAAATTTCTTTTAAAATAAGATTCAAGCAATGAGCGGCGCAAGGAGACCAATAAATATTAGCATACTTCTCATGTAGCAACGCTCCCGCCTTTTTATAATTAGCTGCATTATCAGTTACTATTTGAACAATATTGGTACTGCCAACCCATTCAACTACTTCAGAAAAAAGCACACACAATGTGTCTGCATCCTTCTTGATATCAGAAGCATCAACAGATTTCAAAAATGATAAACCACGAGGGGAATAAACTAAGAAGTTTATTAATGTTCTACTCCTTACATCAGTCCAACCATCCGCCATTATTGTGCACTCAGTCTCCTTCCAACTATTCTTGTGAGCTTCTACTAATAATTTGCATTCCTCCCTACAATCTCTTAATAGATTTAATCTCATCATATAATATGTAGGCAATTTATACCCAGGCCCAATTGCAGCGATTGCATCTATAGCCTTCTGTGCATAAATTGAGTTTAAGGCATTCATAGGTATGCAAATATCATAAAACCATCTAGCCACAGCCATATCGGCACGATGTACAACTTGCTTTGATGCCAAAACACTTTTAATAGATGGCTGCGATCCTGACGATGTTCTGGGAGCAAAATAGTTATTAATTTCATCAATCTTCCTTTTCCCTTTATCTTGTGCAATACAATTTTGAGATATAGAAGTAGTAGATCCCTTCTCCTCAATTATATGATCATCATATATACTTATATTTTTTCTTGACTCTTGAATCTCTTGTTTTTTTTCTGAAATTTCTTTGAGATTCTCTTGCATTTGATGTCGAACATCATGTGGAACCATTTTGCAAGCCCCAATATTTCCTTTAACCCCAGCTAAATGTTGTTTCATTCTATTTATTCCACCCCCACTATAAACAGTTCCGCAATATAAACACTTGTATTTTTTTTTCCACTAGCATCTTTAACTAAACTGAAGTGTTCCCATCCTGGATCATTTTTTTCACGAACTTGTGTATTAATATTTGTAGATTCTACTCCTTCCATATTGACTTATCTATTAAAAAATGCATGAAGATTTAAGATACAATATTGATTAATAGCACAAAGGAAATATTATACATAGCAAAAAATATTATACATGTGAAAAAAATCAAAAAATTATACCTCTCTTGATGAAAATATTATACTATGGATTGAGATGATAATCCACAAAGTAATTTTAATTTGACAGCAGCTCGTATACCTGCAGACGGATAACAACCGGGTCAGTTACTCAGTTTCACTCCAAGAATTGGAAGGATATATATTATATACATAAAAAGCATGTGCAAATAAAAATTGTGTATGACTGTATGGTCATCATTCATCAATGAAGATTGTGTGAACTTGGAATGCTGCAGAACCGACGAAAACACAATGGGTGTATACTGTATAGACGGAGGTTTTGGTTATTATAAAATTATGCTACCATAATTCATAAAGAAGATGCTTAAATCTTAATTGCTTAGTTTCATATTAGAAAACATAAATCAATAAATCATTTCAATAATTATCAAATAATTATAAAATTTATCAAGTCAGGATTATGAGATTATCAGATTATGCCTTTGTTAGGCTAAGAAAAAGAGGGAAGTGGAACAAAGGCATAATCCTGACTTGATAGATGTCATTCTCTGGAGCGGTGGCCGGTGGGGGAACAGCTATAAAAAATTAAAAACCCTTCCGTTTCAAAAGTGGGAAGTGTAAGTGAACAGCTATAAAAAATTAAAAATGAAAAAAATAAAAAGTAAAAACCTCAAATTATTACCGAAGAACGAACTGGAGCGGTGGCCGGTGGGGGCGTGGGGCTGCTCTGCGAGGAATAAGGAACTGGAGCGGTGGCCGGTGGGGGCGTGGAGCTGCTCTGCGAGGAAGAACGCGAACTGGAGCGGTGGGGGCGTGTAGCTGCTCTGCGAAGAAGAAGAAGAGGAAGAACGTCAAGTCGCCAACAGCCGTAAAAACAATCCGTAAAAACTAAAAGGTTAAAAACTAAACCCTAGGTTATTATCTATCTGGCCACCGTTGGATGAAATCGGAGGGCCTAAAATCCGCCCGCCCGGTTATGAGGAACCGGCCACGGTTTCCGGTTTCCCGGTCAAACCGGCCGGTTCGCCGGTTCCGAGGCGGTTCAACAACGTAGCGGGCAGGATAGCTTGACCGGACCGGCTGGGGATCCGGTCGGCGGTCCGACCGGTCCGACCGGCCGGTCCGGTCCGGTTTCCTAAAGCTTGTATATATCTATATTATATATAATTTATATGTATTATATATATATTTAATATATGTATTTAATATATTATATTTAATATATATATATATACATTATATTTAATATTTTTTGTACAGGAATTATTTTTTAAACGTAGTCCGCCGCCCGCCTATTCCCTCCGCCTCCGCCGCCGCCGGAACCACCGCCGGCCTGACCGGAGGTCACCGGCGAGGCTGCCGGCCTCCGACGAACTCGGCGGGGTTGGTCCGACGGCGCTCCGACAGGGCCACCGGACCAACCCCGCCGAGTTCGCCGGAGGCCGGCGACCTCGCCGGTGACCTCCGATCAGGCCGACGGTCGTTCCGGCGGCGGCGGGGAAGGGCAACGGGAGGGGGGTGGCTATCAGGGCTGCGTGGAGTATCTCCCTTAGGATTTTTTTCTATTCGCAGCCCGAGTAAACCAACCTTTGGCTATTTGCAGCCCAGATCATCGCGATCCAACGGTTGAGATTGAATTTGTGGTTGTATTTTGGCCTCAAGATGGGCATGAAAGTTTTACTTTATATAATATAGATATATATACTCTTTTAAAAAGAAGTATCTTGAGGCCTATTGATTCAATCACAGCAATCCAATAGGGACCTTTGATTAAATCTAGGCCATCAAATCTACTTTAATTTGAATCCCTAATTTTTGAGCTCTAAAATGTTTGGCGGGCAAAATTCCCGCACAAACCATGTGTTCTAAGCACACTTCTCCAGATACCATGGTTGAAACCCTCCTCGCCCACTACTCCATCGCGACATTCTCCGCCGTTTGACTTCCTCCGAAACTCCTCCCACGAAGAACCACCGACTCCATCTTCTGCTCGATCTCCGACAAAGCGCCGACGTACTCCTCTCCCACGCATCATCTCTGCAGGCAGCAGCAGGAACTCAAACCCTCCTCGCATACTTTGCCGCCTACAATCCAAGCCTTCTCATGATTCCTCTCGACATCGCCTGACGCCGACATATTTCGCAGCCTCATAAAATCAAAGCCTGGAGCAGTTTCGGCGAGTTACAAATTCGCAAGGGCTGGAACGTATTTTTACCGTTCATTACGTTGTTTCTACGGTGAGTTTCCCCCGTTGCGACATAGAGAAGATCTCTTCTTCAACTTTCTGATCTCAAGTGCGGGAGCTTTTCTCTGATTCAATTTTGGTAGAACAGGTACTCTTCATTTTTTTTCTTTATTTTGGACACCACAGCTTTTCTTTATTTATTTTTCTTTATATGCATTCAAGGCGTTTGATCAAATGTTTCATAGAAGAATCTTTAGAATATTTTTGATGCCATTGACAGAAATGTATGAGTAAACCCAACTCTCTGTTGTCGCAAGTTCCACCGCCTCCACCTCCATCGCCGCCAACTCTGCCGCCTCCTCCAGGCTCATTATCATTCTTCAAGGTCGTGATTGGGGACTTTAATAAAGTATTGGTATGCATTCTCCCCGTGTTGCATAGTTTTCTGTTATGTCCTTGAATTGTTTCATCCTCAACCGTCCTTTTCTTTCTATTATTGTGACATTATTTTAGGTTCTTCTTTGATTGGTTACAAGTCTATCAACAAGTCTATCATTTGTATGAAGCCTGAGAGATGTAAGAGGGAAACAGGGAAACTCATTTTCGAGCAATGAAAATTATAGTGGTTCACAAGTCTATGGTCTTCATTTTAGGCTTTTGATTGTTGTTTTAATATCTACATTATCTATGTTTTTTTATTTTTGATGCTTACTGATCTTAGTGAATTTTATGAAGCTATACTATTTGTTAAATATTGCATTTTAATTAATCGTCTCAAATTAACATGGCGGAGTGCATTATCCAATAATTATGTTATGCTTGGATGAATCATGTGCGCTTGAAAACAGCCGTGCATGTCGTAGAACATGTCACAAATTAAACAGACATTTATTGTTGAAATTGGATGGGGTCAAAAAATGTTTAAGCTTAGATTAGGATCTTTCGATGCATGGTTTGGTTCTGAATCATGATTTTTTTAATGGGGGCACATTTGTTGTTTGATTTTGTTGAGAATTGGGGTCATGTGTGTGTGGAGAAATGGAAACAAGTACTTTCAAGCCTCTAGATTTAATCATGGTCATCCAAAAAGGACCATGCATTTAATCTTGGCCGTGTTGATTTGATAAGGCTTGAAACAAGATGTGTTTTGGTCTCTCATTATCTGTTCCTATTTAGAACTATTTACTTTTTTTTTTCTATTTTTATCACTGTGATTGCTCTCTTCCTTCTTTGGTGGTTGGAGGTTTCTCCTATATTTTATTTTTTGCTACGAATCGGTGTTTGTCCATTTATTAGTTATTGATATAATTTACAATTTCTTGGTAGAAAAATTGGATTTCTATTAAATTGTATTCAGCTCAGAATTAGATTTTGGATTATTGGAATTTAGGCAGGATTGTTGTAGAAGGATTCTATGGTTCTTAGTAATATATTTTATGAAGTTTTTCCACATTTTGTTAATTTTTTTTGAAATTTTCTTTTCAAGAGGATTGCTTTGCACTTGCTTTCAGAGTTTTTTCTATTTTTTACACAATGGCACGATCTTCAATTTGTTCCAAATACAAACAATCATAATTGTTCTATATAATTTTTTAATTCCTTGCTAACCATAAAAGTGTACAGGTTTCATTTGATCAAATATGCTTTAGTTTGAAGGTGGCTTATAGGACCCACCCATTTAAATTTAGTTTCTCAAATATATTTGACTAAGCATATGTTTAATATTTTTCTGTAGACGTACACGGAAGTAAAAATGAAATTATGTAGACGTTATATTTTTCAATCCGTACTCATTGATTTGAACTCATTACAGGTTTTTTGGTTTGAACGGTCACGACTCCGTTTGGCATGGCGGTGGTGGTCGTGAATACGATAGTTATGAATTGACGCTTGAACTTGATCGATATGAACCGTCGTTTGAACTTGATTCGTGAACGCCCATATGCTGATCACCCACACATAATCTCAAAATTTTTTTCATACTTCTCGATAATCAGCTGAAGAAAAAACTTCTCTTTACTGTGCAGGTAAGTCAAATATGCTGCCCTCACGAACATTCCTATCTCATCCCGTCTCCTATAGGTATTAAATCAAAAATTTACCTTCAAAGATTCCTCTGCAATATCTAGCCGTTGGAGCAACAAAAACGCATTCATCTGCTTGGATGTGTCATAAAAAGCTGTAGGCAGAACACTTTTGGCTCCGGTATTTCTGCTTTGCTCGATGTTGGGGCTTCACAACCTCTGCCCGTGCCCTCATGGTCACGACAAGGTCTCCCCTTCCTGATCTCTCCCTCCTCCTCAATTGAAACTCTATTGAAATATGAACAGCAACTTGATCTCTTTCTCAGATTGGGCAATTTCTAACTTTTTTTTTGTTTCTTTTTTACTATTGAGATTGAACTTCAAGCCACTGGTGAGGCTTTCATTGATGAACTGAAATTAATCTCCCTGCTCCTCTCTTAGTGTATTAGGGTTTTAAATAGTTTCATCGCTACTAATGCAAGAGATATTATTAATTTTGAGCGAGTACATTTTTTGTTTCCTTAACTGCACCGTGAGTTAATTAGTTAACTTAATTTTTAGTTTACTCTCTTTTAATTTGGCCCTACTCTTTAATATTTCATTGGTTCTTAACCTTAAACTTTCCTTCCCCCTCCACTTTACGGATTTGGGATGACATGCATGTTCTGGATTAGTCAAACATTTTACTGAACACATCTTTGCATCCATTACTTCTTACTGTACATTTTACTGAACACATCTTTTCTTTATTAGTCCTTAATCACGTTTAGTCAAACATGCATGTTCTGGTATTTCTCTTTTTTTATTATGATATTTACACTTCTTCTTTCCTATTGCATTCTCACTTTGATGCAAGCAGTATCTAGCAATACAATGCTAAACTGAGCCAATTTATGGCAGTCGTAACCGTTGTCGCGCCATACATTATACTAAGGTGACGTTTATGTCCAAACTCATCGGGAGCAAAAATACAGTGCCAAACTGAGCCAATTTATAAATGATAGCTACCTTAGACAATTCGCACGGTTTGAGTTTTGTTTAAGTTGTCTTCCATGTAATTGTGAGGTCATTTGCACTAATCATGAAAACTATGTATACGAGCAAGCACCGGAACACCTCAAATGCCTCTTTTTTGTTAACTCATTTTCACTCGGTGTGGTCTATGTTGGGTGCGGGATGAAATCATCAATTCCTTCAATGGTAGAGTTGAAAGCTTCATCACATGACCCCCCATCCAATAGTCTCACAAGGTATTATGAAATCCTTCCACATTTTTCTTTATGTTCATCTTGATTTCTCAATTTCACTAAATGCAGTCTACCTTGGGTGCAGGATTACTTAAGAGCTAGCGCCGGTATCAACACTCTACAATTAGGTATTGCACGGATGATCTAAGGGAGGTGGTATCAACACTCTACAAGGAGGTATTGCACATGAGTACATGACATCACCAATTCCTTCAATGTTTCTAACATATTAGTTTTAATCTTATCTAAATACTGAATATAAAATAGTTTGTTCTGAATGTCCATGACATATGAAAGAATTCTAATGTCAATTTTTGTATAAATCATGTCTTAGAGCTTTTATTTTCTGTTTTCTTTCAAGTTATTTGTATTGGGTTGTATAGAAATATTTGTCCATTTAGGGGCAAACCCCATATCATGTCTTTCCTTATAGTTTCTATCCAAGTCTTTTTTAGAAATAAATATGCAGCGAGTTTGCAAATTGCAATGAGTTTGCTCCGGATTTAGCAAACTGCAGCAGTGGGTTTACTGCAGCTGCAGCAAACTACAGCTGCGGGTTTGCTGCAGCTGCAGCAAACTGCAGCAGCGGGTTAGCTGCAGCTGCAGCAAATTGCAACAGCTGGTTAGCTGCAGCTGCAGCAAAATACAGATGCGGGTTTGCTGCAGCTGCAGCAAACTCTTCGGTGTGAGTGTTGTGTGTGCAGTTGTGCTGAGTGTTGTGTGTGCATTTGTGTTGTGTGTGCAACTGTGAGTAATGGGTGTGCAGCTACGTTGAGTGTTGTGAAGTGCGTGTTATTTTTTGTCCAGTGAGTGTGTTGTGTATGTTGTGAACTGGCAGAAGATTGAGTGAGTAACGGAAAAAGAGTAACTACTATTTCATCAGACCTTCACGGGGTAATATAGCTCAGGAGAGAACAATGATAATTACTAGCATTCACTATTGGTACTTTTGTTGGTTAATTACTCCGGTTTTGTGCTGTATTCAGTATTATTTATTGAATAATGTTTTGCTTCATGTAGTATAGGAATTAATCACTTGATTTGCTTCATGTAGCTTGTTGCAACTGTTACTATCATTGTATTACTCAAATGAACTTGCATGTTTAGGGTTCTTCAACTGCTTATTCAGCTACCTTATTCAATGCTTATGTATTGTAATGATCAAATGAACTATTTTTGTATTAAATTTCATCTAAGTTTTAGTTTTAAACCTTTATGTCTTGTAAAGCTTACACATTTTCACATCACACCCATGAATCCTCTTTATATTATCTTTTTGCCCCTTTAATAATTGCTCTCTTTTACTTCTAGGGAGTTGGAGCTTGGAGCGAAAAGTGACGGAAGAAGATGCATTAGTCAGAAAGTGTAGAAGTTGATGTGTTTTGTAAAACATCTTGATCTTATTGTTGTTATGTAATATTGTTTTGTTATAGATGAGATGACACTAGTACTCTATCTAGCTACTGCAAGTATTTCAAATTTAATATTTGTAATGCGTTTTCTTTTTATTAATTTGGCATATTTTTTTTCCTTCCCGTAGATTCAAATTTTATATATGAAAAGTATATTAGTTCTTTAAACCTATAATGATTTCTATTTTTAAATATTTTAATTACAAATTATATATCAATTAATATAAAATATTATTACATAATATAAAACTATATTATACTTTAAATAATATTTCATATTTATAAAAAAATCATGCGTACCTATCTAAATTAGGAATTGAAAATATAAAAATATAAATGAATTTTTTGGGTAAGGAAGCTATATAACAATTGTAACGAAATAATTATTGTTATGTTATAACAATTGTAACGAAATCAAATAGTTGTAACGAAATATTCATATATTTGATATATAAATCTATTTTCTTTAGTGGGGAAGAAGTTAAACATTTGTAACGAAATATTCGTTACTATAACTCATCTTATTGTGAGGAAGTAATGTTTGTCACAAATAAATTATTTGCAACGACAAATAAAAATTCGTTACAAGAACTTCTAGCGTCGAGCCTTAGGGAAGCTCACAGAGAACTTCCTCTCCCAAGCCAATGCTGAGTTTGGGCACCTTAGAGGGCACTAAGGGTCACCTCGCCACCAACCTTCGCTGACAAAGGAGGAGGAGGGTAGTGCTTGCTCACAAGTTACACCTGAGGGAGAGGAGAGTTCAGCCCTTCCCAAGGTGCACATGGGGGTCTATTTATAGACTTCTCAAAATTAGGCTGCGGATAACCAAAATTCTTCTATCCGCGGCTCAACCGCGAATCTGAACGATCAAAACAGGAGGAGGGGCGAGTGGAGGATGAGACATCTGAGTGGACCAAGGTCCACCACCCTGACTGGGTGAGTAGACCTCACGGTCCACTCAGCCCACCGGGCGGCCTGGGGCGAGTGGACCTATGTCCACTCGCCCCCCTTAGGTCCACTCGCCCCCCCCCCCACACTCGGGCGAGTGGACCAATGGTCTACTCGCCCCGGGCCTTGGGCGAGTGGACCCAAGGTCCACTCTTCCAAGGAACCTTGCCCTCCCCCCCCCCCCGGGGCCTTCTCCTTTTCGTCTTGACGGTCTCCGACGGGTCGATCTACTGCGCCATAGTTTTTTCTCCACCGTGACCCCATCTGTGTCGAGTCACGCCAGCTCGACAAATATGAGAGTAGTACACAATCCCCGCTCTTTTTGAGCTTGTCACAAGCTCGGAAAGAATGTGCAACCCACCTATTTGACGAGTGGGCGGGGCTTTAAAGAAAACCACGGAGGGCCCCGCTCAAGGGCTACTCTTGCCGAGCTTTTCAGCTGAACTTAACTTGAGGCGGAAGGCGAACCTTTCTCCACTTAACAACCCTCCTGTGAGCCAAACTCAACCTGAGATGGAGGGAACTCAACATCTCTAGTCGAGCCGAACTCAACCTGAGATGGAGGGAACTCAACATCTCTAGTCGAGCCAAACTCAACCTGAGATGGAAGGAACTCAACATCTCTAGTCGAGCCAAACTCGACCTGAGATGGAGCGAACTCAACATCTCTAGTCGAGTCGAACTCCACCTGAGATGGAGGGAACTCAACATCTCTAGTCGAGCCGAACTCCACCTGAGATGGAGGGAACTCAACATCTCTAGTCGATCCGAACTCGACCTGAGATGGAGGGAACTCAACATCTCTAGTCGAGCCGAACTCAACCTGAGATGGAGGGAACTCAACATCTCTAGTCGAGCCGAACTCGACCTGAGATGGAGGGAACTCAACATTTTTAGTCGAGCCGAACTCGACCTGAGATGGAGGGAACTCAACATCTCTAGTCGAGCCAAACTCCACCTGAGATGAAGGGAACTCAACATCTCTAGTCGAGCCGAACTCCACCTGAGATGGAGGGAACTCAACAGATCTAGTCGAGCCGAAATTAACCTGAGATGGAGGGAACTCAATACGTCTAGTCGAGCCAAACTCAACCTGAGATGGAGAGAACTCAACATCTCTAGTCGAGCCGAACTCAACCTAAGATAAAAGGAACTCAACATCTCTAGTCGAGCCGAACTCAACCTGAGATGGAGGGAACTCAACATCTCTAGTCGAGCCGAACTCAACCTGAGATGGAGGGAACTCAACATCTCTAGTCGAGCCGAACTCAACCTGAAATGGAGGGAATTCGAAATCTCTAGTCGAGCCCAACTCAACCTGAGATGGAGGGAACTCAACATCTCTTGTCGAGCCGAACTTAACCTGAGATTGAGGGAACTCAACATCTCTAGTCGAGCCGAACTCAACCTGAGATGGAGGGAACTCAACACCTTCCCAAACCAATTACCCTTCCTGAGGCCTATGTTCTTACCAATTGGGGGCGGAGAACCAGTCAACGTCCTAGGTTCTTACCTCACCTGTAGGCAGAGGAACTCAACACCTTCCCAAACCAATTACCATTCCTGAAGTCTTGCCCGTAGCGAGTCGACCCGATGAGCCACTCATCTGCCGACATTACTGAGCCCGGTGAATGGTCTCTAGTCGGGGTTCTTACCAATTGGGGGCGGAGAACCAGTCCACGTCCTTGGAGCTTAACTCACTTGGAGGCAGAGGAACTCAACACCTTCCCAAAGGCTTTTCCTAAGGTTCTATCTCTACCTACTTTTCATTCATCATTGGGAGGTTACATATCAATTACAACGCGTCTTCTTGCGCCTACTCGGCCACATGCATCTCGCCCATCTCTTTTATAACCTCATCCACTTTCTCTGCATTCTCATTCCTTCTCTTTCTCCTGATCCCTCCTGCTCCTTCGGTCAATCTGGAGGTAGATGACTTGTTCTTGAAATTGATCCACGTAGCTTCCCCGCGTCTCCCCCTGCTTCTGTCGAATCAAGAGCAGGGCCTCCGCCCGCTTCCTCCTCGTCTTCGAGGTGGAGAACCTCAGCAAGAAGCTTCGGCAGAGGCCCTCGAAGATGTAGATAATACCTGATGGAAGCTGGTGGAACCAGCTTCTTGCCTTTCCCTTGAAAGTGACGGTGAAGGGTTTACACTTGGAGGCGTCCGTCATCTGCATGATCGAGACCATGTCTTCAAACCACTGGAGGTGCTGAAGAGGGTCATCCTTGTCAGCGTAGTAGGACATAGCAGGTTCACTGAACCCGTCTGGAACTGGAGCTAGGGCGATCAGCCCGCAGAAAGGACTTCCACACCCTCCCTGGTGAGTCGAAGGCGCTCCCACTACCTCCTCACTGGGGTAGCCGGTCCCAGGAGTGTTATTGAAGAGCACTCGCGCTTGGAGGCTCAAGCCTTCCTCTGAGGCTAGCCCCTTCCCTTGTCGACGTGCTCGCTCTGTCTCCATCAAGGACGGCGAGGTGAGCGCGGGTGCGGGTGGTGTTGAGCACTCGCCCGGAGGGGGAGTGCGACCCGCAAGAGCTCCAAGATCGACTTCCTGAACTCCTCAAAGTCACCCTTCTTCACGTACTCACTGGTGGGGCGCGAATCCCTCGGCTCATCGCTTCCAGTCATGAGACCTGCTCAGAGCTTTCCGAACCAGCTGCTTCCACGCTCACCGCACCAGAATGTTGAAACCAGAGAACCGGTTTCGACTTTCGAAAGGGGGATGCAACTAACTCTTACTTGACCCGAGCTAGAACCATTGACTAGTTGCTGAGAACTGAAAGACCCTGCCCCTGAAGAACACTTGAGACTAAAAAATGAACCCCTTAAGCTTCAGCGAGGAGGTCCCGCCACACACCCAGAAGCTCACAGAGAACTTCCCCTCCCAAACCAATGCTGAGCCTGGGCACCTTGGATGGCACTAAGGGTCACCTCGCCACCAACCTTCACTGACAAAGGAGGAGGAGGGTAGTACTTGCTCACAAGTTACACCTGAGGGAGAGGAGAGTCTAGCCCTTATCAAGGTGCCCATGAGGGTCTATTTATAGACTTCCTAAAATTGGGCTGCGGATAGCAAAAATTCTTCTATCCGCAGCTCAACCGCGAACCTGAACGATCAAAACAGGAGGAGGGGCGAGTGGAGGATGAGATATCCACTCCCCCCCCCCTTACCGGGGGTCGGATGAGTGGACCAAGGTCCACCACCCTGACTGGGCGAGTAGACCTCATGGTCCACTCAGCCCACCGGGCGAAGCTGCTTGGGGCACTCGCCCGGGGCCTTTGGCCCCGGGCGAGTGGACCATACCCCCACCTTGGGCTAGTGGACCGCCCCACTCGCCCGGGGCCTTTGGCGAGTGGACCCAAGGTCCACTCGTCCAAGGAAGCCTCCCCCCCCCCCCCCCCCCCCCCCCCCCCCCCCCTCTCGGGCACAATGTCGACAAAGGATCCATATAGCCATATATTTTCGCAAATCATCTCTGCCATTGGAATCAAGATCGTACGGTTCTATTTGCTTCCGCACGTGATCTTTTTTATTCACCATGTGTTACACGCACCTAAATATCTCTCGCTCCAATGACTAGGTATATACTCTTAAATACTCCAATATGCCAAAATATATAGCTATATACAATAGGGTTTGCTCTGTGGATATATGAGACAGTTTTTGATATTGGACTCAGAATGGACAATACCATACTCAAACAAATTTGAATCTAGCTAGAGCATGATAAAGTAGGAAGTCTTTCAAATTCTAACAAGATAATACAAAGCTTTGATCGATCATTCAACATAATACAAAGTCTTTCTTCTCATCGATCATTCAACATAATACAAAGCTTCGATCGACAATCAGATGCATGATTGGTGATTGCCGGCGCGTGTTTTAACTTTCCACTCCACAGTAAGAGTTGAAAGCATCCACCGGACTCATCGCCAGTCCTTTCTCGGAGTAAATAAACTTGACGTATTCAGTGTAGTTGAAAGGCTTATAGAGCAGAGGATGGTCGTCGTCTTCCCCGAGCTCCTCCGGAGTCTTCACTATCGAATTAAGGGTCGGGCGAATCGAATAGTTTAGGGAGAACCTCTTCTCCTTTCCGAGCATCCTGACCCGGTGCATCGGAGCCCGCACTCTCATGTTACTCCATGCCTGAACACATTTGATTCATGATTCTATTAACTTAGAATATGATTCATGCTCGAGTATGTATAACACTCGGAGCATATTTTACCTGAAATGCTTGTCCGGCGATGACGGTGAGAGAAGCGGGAGACGGCGGGACGATGATCCAGTTGCCGCTATCCATGGCCTGAATTTCCAACCCGCCGATCTTATGCTGGCAGACAACGCTAAGCAATTGTGGGTCCAGATGCGCGTCCAAAGCAATCTTCGTGTCTTGATTCAGTGGAACTCCGTACTCGGCTAGCCGGAGCGAATACGTAATTGAACCCGCGAGCGAATCACGGTGCTTCTCTACCCCCAAGCTCTGAAGAATCATCTTCAGCACGATCTCCCCCAGCTCCCGCAATGGCTCCGCAAAGGCGGTCACGATGTTGCTGGTGTTAGAATTTCTTTAAGTGTTCATCACTTAATAGATAAATAGCTAAAAAATAATCGTGTGTGAAGAATATGCTTCCTCATGTGCAATAATTTAAATTTTGTATTTTACTATTATTATTTAATATGATGGTACTAAGATTTTAATTTGAAATTAACATTTTATCATATTTATTTGTATAAGATTTAATAGTACTAACAACGTTATAATTGTATATGTGTAAAACTATAAAAATAATTAACTACAACGTTATATTTGTATAACTATAACGTTATTATTAATAATTATTCTAAGCGTTTATATAAATATAGATCTATTAAAAATAATATATATGTACCTAATTATTATTATCTATAATATAAATATAATATAACTATTATTAATAATATCTAATGGGGGCTCCGTTTGGGGGACTTATTTTTACCGGTCAAGCGGTCACGACCGCATGAACCGGACCTTAATTAAGGTCCGGTTCATGCGGTCGTGACCGCTTGACCGGTAAAAATAAGTCCCCCCAAACAGAGCCGGGGTTCCCTAAAATTCATCGGAGTCACGACACACCCTCACCCCTAACGGAGCAGTCTTAGCAGCCAAAGGCCCACACACGCTCTCCCCTGGGCGCGCACGGGCATAACACGCACCCGCACCAGCAGTGCACACCCATGTGCCCGTGCAGCACCCGTGCGCGTGCGCAGCTGCTGCGCGCGCACGGCGTGTGCCCTCGCGCACACGTCGCCCTTCCGTCGTAGCCCTTCGTCAGCGCCGGCCTTCAGCCACCATCGCCACCGGCGAACCTTCCCGGGCCGCCCGGGGGGCATGCCCGTCATGTTCCGAAAATTGGTGATCCATGTGACCGAGATCATGCAACCTCATTCGTCAGCTCAAACCCCAAGACATCGCAATTACCAAGACACCCTCTGAAAAACTATAAAAAGTCTCGTAGGTCTTCACTTGAAGACAAGCAACCAAGAAGAGAAAAGGAGCTCTGAAGATTTTCCGGCAAAGACTTGGAGTCATCTTGCTCTCATGCTCAAGCAACCGCTCCAGTGCCTACTCAAGCGACCGCTCAAGTGTCTACTCAAGCGACTGCTCAAGTGTCAACTCAAGCGACCACTCAAAGGCCTACTCAAGTGCTTTCTTCAGTGCCTTCTTAGCTTTCCACAATGCATGCTCTAGCGCCTTCTCCAGTGCCTACTCTCGAAGCTACTTCTGCGAGACAAGAAAGACTTTGCATCTTTTTCACTTTCATGTATTTGTAATCGGAGCGGTGGTCGTCTTTCATAGTCTTGAATATCTTACCACTTGTAACCTCAAGCAAATTAGTGAAATTCGTCGGCACCGAACCGACCCCATTGATTTCTCTTTATGAGTTTTTCCACGTAAAAAGTCTTACCGTCTATGTCGTTTGTTCGCTTTTAACTGTTTGTGCGTTCAGCACACTCTCAAGCTAAGTCAGCTCGATTCTCAGGACCGGGAGAGCGTCATGTGACCTGCAACAATATTAATAGTATATAACCTTATTGAATAAGGTCAATGTTATAAGCACACACAATTTGTCTAGTAGCAGCCCTAAAAAAACTCCAAATAACACCAAAATTCTAATGATAGCACACCCTCTCGTGAGTGAAGCGCACAACATCTCCTTTCTGCGGGACGCGCGACCACCTCCCCCCACCCCCCCTGCGAGAAGGATTTGAGGAAGCTGGCATTCGAGGAAATGTAGAGGTGCGCTTTGACTTCGTGCTTCATCTACAACCTTGTTTAGCTATCTTCCTTCTAAAGAGGGCACAATGCTTCCATTGAAAATCACTGAGAAGCTAATTCGTTGGCCGGAGATGAGCACCGGGAGTCGAAGATGGGTAGATTGGTTCATATACTGAAATTGGATCGTCGTCTTGGTATTCTCTGTTGAATCTCTTCCCACTGTTTTTTGTTGCCCCGTGTCTCTATGGCAGAAGCGAGGGAAGAATGAAAGCATCCATGGATGAGGGAAGCCCTGGACAAATTAGTGAGGCGATTATCGAGCTTGATTCGCCGCCGAAAATAAGGTTCGGCGGTTTGATGCCCGAGACAATGGAGATCGCGGGAAGTGGCGTGCTTAGATTAGGAAAGATTCTGAATGAATTCTAATCTTTGTTTCTGCTTTCATAAAGAATCTTTATTTTGAATTATGAATCACGAGTTAGAGTTGTCGAGCATTAAAACTAAGGTATGCATATTTATCTATTGCCCTTTATTCTCAAAATATTTATTATTAATATTAAATTTCTCAACATAATATTTCATATAGATAGTGAAGTCTTCTATTTTGTGTCTTGATTTCAACGAGAACTAAGATTTATTATGGATATTTAATGTTTTGTATTTCATATTTATCATTCGTATAAATTATTAATTAAAAATATCATAGAAAAAAATCAAAAATTTATTTGTGTGCATAAATCAATTTTATATTTTGGTGTGCAACAATCAAATTTTTAAATATTGTGTGCAAAAATAAAAAATTTAACTTTAGAGTGTCAATAACATGTGGTGTAAAAATAACATATTTCGGTGTCATTATAATTTGGCGGTCAATAGTCATAAACGGTGGGCTTATAACATTGCCCTTGATTAAAGTACCCTGAGTCCCAACCGTGATTTTACCCCGATCGTGATAGACATGAGGCTTCGCCCTTATCAATTAATTAATGCACCTTAAAATAAACGCACTTTCAATTAATTAATGTGAAAAGTAATTATACATCATTTTTCATTTTTTTTTTTTAAACTCATCCTGAAACAACCGTAATAGAGTTGATGGGTTCAACATTAGCTACTCGAAAATACCGTAGACATGTCCGATGACAGTCTTTCTCAAAAAAACCGTTGACATGCATAATGAAAACCAATCATAATAAGTATAAGAGCTCTGATATGGACCCTTTCAATTTATAATGAGAAATGGACCGTGAATATCAAAAGCTCTACCTCCCCACTAACTTAGATAGTGCCCATTAGTGGGGGGAGTGGGGAGTACTCAAAACCCCCCACCACCACCGCAGCCAAAACCGCGCACGAGCCAGAACACACGGCCGCATGCCGGCCGCGGGTCCCCTTGGTCGCACGGTCGCATCGCCAGCTCGCCATACAACGCTCGGCCATGCACCGGCAACGCGGCCACCCAACCGACCGACCGCGCGGCCGGCCACTTGGTCGCACGGCTGTGCGTCGGCCACACGCGGCTTCCTTGGCCGCCCGGCCATGTGCACACGGCCGCGCGCGGCACCCAGGCCACCCGGCCGTGCGACCACTTGTTCGCCCGCTCGCCAGCGCTCGGCCATGCTCCGACCGTGCGGTCGCCCGGCTGCCCAGCCATGCGCCGGCAGCGCGCGGCCCCTGGGTTGCACGGCCGTGTGTCTACCGTGTGCGACCCCCTGAACGTGATGGCTAGCCGCGTGGCAGCCCATCCGCACACCCCATCGTCGGTCGCGCGGCCACTTGGCCACGCTCCCGTCAACGCCCGGCCGCGCGACCGCTGGGCCGCACGGCCGAGCACCGGTCGTGCGCGGCCCCAGCTGCTCGGCCACTCGCTGGACGCGCGGCCACTTGGCCGTGAGCCTACCAGCGCCCGACCTCCCAGTCGTGCGGCCGGTGCAGGCCCGTGCCGGCCGCACGGCCGCCCCGGGCGGGCAACCCCGCATGACCACTATCACGCCTCCCTGCTATCGCCTCCATCTCGTCGTCGTCATGGCGCGCCATCCGCAAAACCACCCATCAAGGGTGTGTGTATAGTAAAATACCTCATCAAATGGGTACGTATAGCCAAATATATGGTTGTGGCGTGCGCATAACAAAATTTCCCAAAATGGGTATGCGTATAACAAAATATATGGTTATGGGTGTGCAAATAGTCGAACTCCCTAACGACTTAATTACGAGAACTCCCTCTTCCAAATCTAAAAAATGGGCCTTAAGGCTCTCATTTGATGAGGGAACCTTGTCTTCTACGCCTGAGAAAGCTCAAGAGTCTTCCCTCGAAGATCTCCATAAGTTCTTCTTGAGAGCTTGAAGATTCTTTCGAAGATCTCCTTCGACGCTCGAAGAACACCTCCAAAGTTCTAAGATCTCCTTCGTCGCTCGAACAATACCTCCAAAGTTCGAAGATTCCCGGAAGTCGGTCCGAAGATCTCCTTCGGCATTTGAAGACGGCTTGAAGATTTCATTCGGCCTTCGAAGATCCCTTCAGAGCCTCGAAGATCTCCTTCACTCCTCGAAGGTCCCTCTGGAGACTTCTCGAAGACCTCGTCCAGCACCGTCCTCCAAGCTCAGAGCCCTCGCTGCTGCATTCAACATTCCAGATTGCTCCCAAGCTCGTTTGTCGTCATCCCACTCCAAGCGACCTCAGCGGTCAAGAAGAATTATTGTAACGAGCGGTGATCTGTCACCCTCGAGAGATAACTTTTGTAACACCCCAAGAAATAGTGAAACTTGGTCGGCACCGATCCGGCTCTGTAGTTTTTTTCCCTTTTCGGGGTTTTCCACGTAAAAAGATTCTTTGTCAGTCGTTGGTTCTCTCTGTGACTGTTTGCGCGCTCGGCTGACTTTCGAGCTTAGATGGTTCAAATCGATCGGTCCATTAGAGCGTCGAGCGACTTGCAACAAACTCTATTAACAACTTTTTCGATTTTATGGATTTCTATCGTTACTTTTAATTTTGCGAAATGATGTAATTAAATTTTTTAAATAGATTATAATATATGCTAAGTTATTAGATTAAAACAATATTGCTATAATTTGGCAATTTCGAATGTTTAAACAGAGAACTTTTCCCCACGGCCAACTACGACAGTACCTTGACCTTGATAGTGCATGAGGGTGGAGAGCTCGACTGCTCTCCCGCTGCTCGCAAATCCCGAGCGTTATACTTTGCTCATCACTTGCTTTTGTAGTGCGCGCGAGGGTTTGCAAGCGGTGGAGAAATCACATTTTTATTGTAGGTTGAAGACTTTGAGCATATGAGAGATTTTTTTAAAAAATAAAAGAAAAAACACACAAATTTTAAATTTTGAATTTTTTGTAATAAAGAGAGATAAAATCGAAAAATTGAATATTTCAAGGAAAGATGTTTTTCTATTTAATATATACATATATATACATATATATATATATACATATATATACATCTATACTATTATAAAAAGAAATATGGTGGTCTGTGTATAGCATGAGAACAAAAATAGCTAAAAAATTGGGACCATCAGATGCGCGGCTACGAAAAACAGAGCCCGTCCGATTAAAACCGCATAAACCCTAACTACTTTAAAACCCGCAACCAGCACTCACGCCGCAATCGCCATCCCGATCCCTAGCCCTCGCTCCCGTTCTCTCCCCGCTCCCTCCCGCACCGGCAACACAGTTCTGCATCCTGATCCCTAGCCGTCGCTCCCGTTGTCTACCCGCACACAGTTCTCTGGCACCGTCAATACGGTTCTTCCTCCCGACCTCGCACACAGCCATCTCCGTCGAACCAGATTCCTTCGACACCGACGACACGCCCTAGGACTCCCTCTTCTTCAGGTAGATCTCCACTTCCCACTCCTCCATTTCATTCCTCAGGTAGATCTCCACTTCCGAATCCTCTATTTCATTCTTCGGAATCCTCTATTTAATTTGTGCAGGGTTGCAGGAATCTGGACCTGTGCAGGAGCTTCTTATGCTTCCATAATCAGTCGGCTATAATCTCTATCTTCTTCGACGCCCCCAGAATCAAAACCCTTCTTCGCGTCCACTCGAATCTGGACCCTTCTTCATCGCCGACGTCTTCTCCTTTGGTAAGAACCTCCCTTCTTCCTTTGCTACATAGAAGCTCCTGCTCGCCTCCACAAGGTTCTAGGTACATTTTTGTTCATTTTTGGGTTGATGTTCAGTTGTTTGGTATGTTGTTTATACTTATATTTTAGTTCATTAACAACTACGAATATCATTTACCATACTAAATTATGATTGGAGTTTCCCTGTTTCAGCTCTAGCATTTCATTCCAATTTGAATAGTATGCTGTTAAAATTTTTGGGGTACGTATGCTGTTTATTTCATTCCAATATGTTCTTCATTGATGTGATGTGATGTTATATCACTTTCATGACGACATGGCCCATATCGCCGAAGAGAACGGCCTCCTACATATGTTTTGTTTTACTTTTTAGAAATATATGGAACAGAAAAAAAATTCTCATCTTAGAGCATTTTATAATATATGCATGTCATTTAGTTCTCATCTTTAGAGAAGTGTAGTAATTTATAAATTAACTCTCTTACAAAAACTAAATTGGACACATGGTGAAAGTTGCCATAATTAGCATATTTTTCAATCACTGCTTTTTATTAACATACATATCAGACACGTATATCACTGCTTTTTATTAGAGATCTGATTTCGATTTCCCTTTCTACTTCAGTTTTTTGCTTCGTTTTGGATAACCCTGTTTTTTTAAATTCAATTTCTGATGATGCATTTCAGTTCTCTGCTTCGTTTTCGACATCACTGTTTCTTATATTACCATACATATAACATGACATAAGTTTAATTAGAGTTTTGATTTCGAACTCGCTTTCTATTTAAGTTTTTGGCTGAGTTTTGGATATCACTGTTTTTTTTTCGAACTCGCTTTCTGTTTCAGTTGTGATATTAGGATTGATATTGATATCAGTTTTTCAAACGACTGTTATACTAGACAAATAATCCCGTCAAGATCCTGCAAGCCTCAGTCCAGGTAATCCTCTACAGGCCATTTTGCTAGACTTTTATCATGATAATTTTAATACAGATAGATGGCTTAGATTAGAGTTTGGGACTTAGATTCCCAGTATTCATATTTCAAATTCTTAAGCACTTTGAACAGGCCAAACAGCTGTTTGCTTCACCAACAAAAATCCGGCCAGCCCCGTCCTCTTTCTCCAGCAAAAAATCGACCAACTCGATCCTCCTTCTCAAGAGGTTTGCAGTTTGATTAGTTTCATGAAGATCATATAATTTTTTTTATTTTTATTTTATATCTTGAGTGTTATTTCTCCACCTACAATGAGTATATGATAACTTTTCATTATAATTTTATAGCCTATATTCTATTTCCCTCTCTCATCACTCAGTGTTTTCAATTTAAAATAGATCCTATGTTATTATCCATCCACATGGTATTGATTTCATTTGGTGTACATTCATGTCCTCTTTTGTTCAACTTGAGAGATACGTGATCTTTTTCAAAAATTACAGAATATTATGATCATGTCACCTATAATTACATTCATAACTTCAATGTCTTCACCTTCATCTTAAAGTTCGGCTAACTGATTGAACTCGGTATTTCGTTACAAAATTTCAATGGAGCTTTACAATAATTTGAGTTCGTAAGTCCTCATTTATATATATTTCATATTTATACTCATGTTCAGAAATTGATTTATATTATTTTTCCATATTTTCAATACTCACGACATGATCTTTTTCTCTTCCTAATAAATATTTGTAGATGCGCACAAAAAAAAGGAAGTCAAGTGATAGAAAGTCACGACAATGGCGTCGGAGCAGTTAGTAATGTTTAAAAGTTGTTCTACTTGCATGCTTATTTTCATAGAATGAATTTTCTGATAAATTTTGCTGAATGAAATTTTGTTATCATATGCATTACTTTTGAAAAGTAAGGACTTGAATATAAGCTTGATTTTGTTTTATTTAGGTTCTTTCAATTTTGAATTATACATAATAATATTTCATGTTTTCTCTCAGTGCCCATTTTTACATTTATGCTTCTATACAACTGTGAAATCCTCATTTATTGACCATAATATTCATTACTTAATCAACAAGTTAATCTCGCCCCTCAAGACAAATGTCGCCCCTCATGATAAATATCGTCCCCATAAACAAATGACGCCACCACGACAAATGTCGCCCACCACGACAAATGTCCCCAACCACGACAAATGTCGCCCCCCACGACAAATGTCGCCTATCACGACAAATGTCGTCCCCCACGACAAATGTCCCCACAACAAATGTTGCCCCCACGACAAATGACCCCCCCCCCCCCACTACAAATGTCGCCCCCCACGAAAAATGTCGCCCACCACGACAAAGATCGCACACCACGACACATGTCGCCCCCACGACAAATGTCTCCCCCCACGACAAATGTCGCCCACCACGACAAATGTCGCCCCCACGACGAATGTCGCCTCTTGCATAGGACCGGAGGCCCGTGCCTGTCACTCGTATATATATACATATATATACATATATATATATACATCTATACTAATATATATATACATCTATACTAATATATAAAAAAATACTCTTATCGGTGTAATGCCCTGCCAATCACCTCCAACCGTCCGATCTAAAACATGATATCCTCTATTTAAATCCAAGCCATCTCCAAACAGGGCACCCGGTCTCCTCATTCCGCCGAATAGGTTCTCCCCCGATAAAACCCTCGCTCCATCGCCGTTCTCCTCATTCCGCCGAATAGGATCTCCCCCGATAAAACCCTCGCTCCATCGCCGTGGGACTCCATCGCCGGGCTCCATCGCCGTGGGACTCCATCGCCGGGCTCCATCGCCGGAGCATACTCCTCCCTCGCCGCATTAGGATCTTGATGCCGCGTTAGTACACTTCGCTCACAGCATTACTAACTGGGAGTCCCTCGCCGCATTACTAACCGGTATCTTCCCTTTTCTGCTTAGTTTTCAGAAATCCACTTTCTTCTTCATTTTCGTTTATTTACTCCGTCCCTCATTTCTTCTCAGTTTCCTACAGGTTTTCTTCACCGTTCTTTTTTTCGATTTCCGTTTTGATCCTCCGATATTCTGTTTTTGATTTTGCGCTTTGGTACTCCGGTTTTCTGTTTTAGATGCCTCCTCATTTACTTATTTGATTTGCCTCCCCACTTTTTCAATTTTTATTTCTATCTTTTCTGATTTTGATTCTACTTTTTACCCCTTTCTTCTTCTGCCTGCAACACCCCCATTTTCCATTCCTTTTATTACGTTATTGATGTATTAGGTTAATTGAATACGCAGCAAAAGGCATGGTTTGTTTGCTTGCATGTCATGAAATCATTAAAATGTAATCTTACAGGCATGGTTTTTTGTAATTTCAAAATATAGAGGGGTGAAGCTGTAATTATGCAAACTCCTATGAGAGGTTTTGGTAATATTTTGACTTTTTCATGCCATGGAATCATACAAACTGCAAATTTCTGTTTATATTGCACACACGAGACTTTTCTACCATCACTTTTTGACCGTTAAGATCATTATTTGATCCTATAAGATCAAATAATCTCCACAAAAAATCTTATAGCAGCTCATGGATTTTAATCCCAAACAATTTGAAATTCTCTGCAGTATGAAATCACTATTACCTTCTCATGTAATCTTAGCCGCCAGTATGAAAATTTCATTTCCTTCTACTGTCAGTTGATGAGCAAAAAACCTTAAATAATTTGTTTGTTCGTTTTGCTTTCGATCTTCTCACTCCTGCACATATTCTCTGTAGATTCGGAGCCATTGACTTATAGTTAACTGTGTAATTGTTATAATCTTCAGCAGTCTACTATACTGCAAGCCTTTACTAATCGTAGCCTCACCTTCTCATGCAAACACACATCCTCTACTACAGTTTAGCTAACTTTCAGCATTTCTTCCAGCATAATAAACATTAGAATTTTTTCATGAAGCAGACCAGACATGTATAGTCATCATTCACGTACTACATCACTTCTACACATTAATGTAACACTTGCCATGACATCACGAACAACGCTACACATTCTAACATGGACCCACCACGGACAACACGACGACGACAACCACTAACTCAACAGCAGCGTGATGCAGTAAATGCGAGGAGACGAGAAGCTCGCGCACTACAACGGTTACAAGAACAACTTCACACACCTTCTGCCCGCGGTACACCAAAATAATTAAGCAAACACCATACACATCTCTATGCACACACTAAACAAGCTTGATTGTGCAGTTCAACACCAGCGGGAACTTAATCGTGAACGGGTTCGGCGATCAAGACAACAAAGATACCAAGACGCTATGTGCGTAGTTAGAAATTTCGGGAAATCAGATATTTTCTTAACAATGACGTGCAATCCTTCTTGGCAAGAAATCAAAAATGAACTTCTTCCAGGACAAAGTGCCCAAGATCGCCCAGATTTAGTCAGCAGAATCTTTCATGCAAAATATGAAAACTTGAAAGAAGACATCTTCCAAAAGGGAGTTCTTGGCAAGGTCGTCGCACATGTGCACGTGATTGAATTTCAAAAAAGAGGTCTACCGCATGCCCATATGCTAATAATCCTCGATGAAAACGATAGGTTAAATACTTCAGATGATTATGATTGCATTGTCAGGGCTGAGATACCATATCAAGATGAGGAGCCGGAGTTGTACAATGCAGTGCTTAAACACATGATACATGGCCCATGCGGGCCATATAGACCTAACGCTCAATGCATGAGAAATAATTGCTGTAAAAAGGGATACCCCAAGCCATTCTCTGAGTCTACCATCTAAGGATCTGATTCATACCCAATTTACCGTCGACGGAATGACAACAGGTACATTGCTCTACATCAAGACGATGACCTAATGATCGATAATGGTTGGGTTGTTCCATATAATCCATGGTTTCTAATAAAGTATGATTGTCATATTAATGTTGAAATCTGTAGCAGCATCAAAAGCATTAAATATTTGTACAAATATGTTTATAAGGGGCCAGACTGTGTAGCATTTGAAGTCAGGCCGGGGCCTAACTATGATGAGGTCAGCAAATATGTCGACGGCCGTTGGATTTGTCCTCCTGAAGCATTCTGGAAAATATTTAAGTTCACTTTATATCAAACTTACCCATCCGTCGTTCGATTGCAAGTACACCTACCAAATAGACACCAAGTTCAGTTCCGTAGCAGTCAAACGATATCAGAAATCATTGGGGACAACCGAAACTCCCGTACAATGCTAACAGAGTTTTTCAGAATACACAATGACGAACTGGAGGGCACCACATATTTATACGTAGACTTTGCGAAACATTACAGGTGGTTATCACAAACAAGAAGATGGACAAACCGAGTAGCAAATCGAAAAGTTGTAGGCAGGTTGTATGCTGTTGCGCCATCTGAAGGTGAAAGGTTTTACTTGCGCTTGCTTCTAAATCACATCCCGGGGCCCAAGTCATTCGATCATCTTATGACTGTTGAGGGTGTGCGATACTTAACTTTCAAACAAACAGCAGAGCGTTATGGCCTACTTGAAGAAGATAATAGCCTAAAGGAGTGTTTATCTGAAGCAAGACAATCTAGAATGCCTCATGCACTACGAAGGCTATTTGCAACAATATTGCTATACTGCGAACCAATTGGAGTTCGAGATCTATGGGATGAGAACTTCGCAAGCATGACAGAAGATTATGCATGTGGGAGCACAACAAATAGTTCATACTTAGTAAACAAACTTCTTCATGATATAAACAACATTTTCCATCAGCATAAACGCGATATAACGGATTTTGATTTGCCGAGAATTAGTGAAGCTTTCGAAGACACAAGAAATTTTTGCAGCCTGATAGAGCACGAACTATCACTTTCAGTTTCCGCTACAAATTTAAATTCAATTACAGCTCTTAATGAAGGTCAGCTAGCTGCATTCACGACGATTAGTGAGTCTATACGCCGCAGAAATGGAGATATATTTTTCTTGGATGGTCCGGGAGGTACTGGGAAAACATTCGTCTACAAATCCCTACTTGCCGCGTTCAGAACAGATGGACACATAATACTTGCAACGGCATCTTCCGGAATTGCAGCAACCCTACTTCCAGGGGGGGCACAGCACACTCTAAGCTCAAAATTCCAATACCGTTTACACCTTTGTGCATGTGCAACATTAAGAAACAATCGGATTTGTGCAAATTAATCCGACAAACTGTTGCGATCATTTGGGATGAAGCTCCCATGACAAACAAGAAGGCATTCGAATCTGTCGACCGTACATTCAGAGACATTCTAGACATAGACAAACCATTTGGTGGCAAGGTCATCATCATGGGCGGAGATTTTCGCCAGGTAACACCTGTTGTCATCAATGGAACAAAATCTGAAATAATCAGCGCCAGCATTGTCGAATCATACATTTGGTCTGAGGTCAAATTACTACAACTAACAGAAAATATGAGAGCTCGGAATGACCAGAGCTTCTCTGATTTCTTGCTTCGAGTAGGTGATGGGGAAGAGCCAATGGTAGGGGAGGACATGGTTCGGATTCCATCCCAAATGGTGATTCCTTGGGAGGGAGAACATTCTATTGATCTTCTAATTGCGCGAGTCTTTCAAAATTTAAACACCACGGAACATGACAACGATTATATGAAGACAAGGGCGTTGCTTACTCCATTAAACGAGGATGTTAACACATTGAACACTAAGTGCCTTCGTATTTTTAATGGAGAAGAAATCACTTACTACTCATTCGACTATGTGGCTGAGGATGCACGCAATTTATACCTACCTGAATTTTTGAACTCTATTAACCCTGGTAATCTTCCACCACACAAACTCACACTAAAAAAAGGTGCCCCGATAATGCTACTCCGAAATCTTGACCCAAAAATTGGATTATGCAATGGTACACGCCTAATATGCCGCCGTTTCGGCAGACATCTAATTGAAGCTGACATATTAACTGGACAATTTAAGGGTCTACGAGTATTTCTGCCCAGGATGCCTTTGCAGACAGCAGAAGATGCAAAAATGCCGTTCGAGCTGACACGCAAACAATTTCCAGTTCGTTTGTGTTTTGCATTAACTATTAACAAAGCTCAGGGACAAACGATTGGAAATGTAGGCATTTACCTACCTAATCATGTATTCAGCCACGGTCAACTATATGTAGCACTGTCAAGGGGTGTCTCAAAGCAAAACACGACGGTACTGGTCAAAAAGGGAATAATAGAGGGCCACGAAGGTGTATATACGAAGAATGTGGTGTACAAGGAAATATTTACAAGAGTTGCCTCCAAACGAAGTAGTGGTACTTAAAGGTATTTTATTAAATCACAACTTTAACCAAATTCTTACAACTATTCCTTACTTAGTATCACTAATCCATTAATGATGTGCAAACTTTTCATTTACATCAGTTTCACAAAAAGGGTCGGCAATAATCAGGTCAAATGAAAAGGGGAAAGGATCTCTTGCAAAGATAAGGAAATTTGTACAAGAGATAAAAGGTATGCGAAGCAAAGTCATTTCAATAAAAAATGTTTTCTCTTATTTATACTGTCAAATTAGAATTTTTAATGGATAGACTCCAACACCCAGGTCTAAACCCCAAGATATATGAACATGCATTTCCAGACTGGGTTGAAGAAATATACGGAGATCAATATGGTATTACTACCTACGCAACGTCCTGGAACGAGTGGCCTAAAGTTGACAAAGTCGATAGGCCCAAAGTTAATTATCCGAAGATGCCAAAGCAATGGCATCCACTAAAACAGTGGAAATTCATTTTTGGTCTGCTAAGCGAATGCACTTTCTAGCCTACATTTAATTGTTTATGTGATGAATCAATGAGTTTGGATAATTAATTTTGATCGTAACAAAAAACATTCTGTTTGTTGCAGAGTTTTATATATATATGATGATTTCCTTATATATATATTCTGTTTGGCGCTTTCAATCATCTCTTTCTGTGCAATTCTTTCGATTTGAAATTTCTCTCATCTTCTCACACAAATTTGAAGCTAAAACAGGTATACACTTATAGGAGATCGATCAACAACAGATAATCATGACGTATATGTTTGTCGATAAGATTCTTAACAACGTTCTCTACAGTTCACCACTTCAAATTTCGCAACAAATTTGTTCTTTGGTTCAACAAAAGACGTTCATTATAGATAACCAAAAATGACCATGCCTGTGGAAAGAGATGTGTTTGCTCTTTCAATGGTTTTTGATCTCCATACAAAATTATTCTACATGATTTTACATTTTATTTGTACGTGTTAAAGTTCATTTCAGGAGATAAATCTTCAAGTGGACTACTCCATGTGTGCTCATTCAATGATTTGCTCTAATTTTTATTATTCTATTTTGAATATCGATTTGTTGATGAGAATTTTGGAATTATAATTTTAATGAAATGTGTGAACAACAAGTATAATAAGTCTTAAGTAGCAGCAACGTTGTTGTATTGTTATGCCTGCTTTGGATCATGTGTAACGAGCAAAGCAATGTGTCCTATTTACAATTTTTTTTTAAATATTTGTAATTTATTCTATTTTTTACAGCAGATTGGCACGCTGAAAAGGAATTCATAATAGAGGTTGAAGCATTCATTTTAATAAATTGTTCATTCAGTTGGATGAGAATGGGGGTAGTGCACAGGCCGGGTTTATAGAATGAATAAGTTGTTTTTGTGTTTTTTATAGTTTAGACAATTACATAATCGGGTGTGTGTCGGGGGCGGGCGAAGCCCGCCGGGGGGCGGGCAGGGTACTGTCGCGCGGGGCACGGGGGGGCCCCCGTGCACTGTCACTCGTATATGTATATATATATATATAAGTGACAGGCACGGGGCTCCGCCCCTATTGACAAGCGCGACAGTACCCGGCCGGCGACGGCGGGCTTCGCCCGCCCCCGGCCAAGCACGATTGTACCCGACCCGCGAACGGCACGGGCCTCCGGCCCTACGTGAGTGCAATCGGCGGGCTTCGCCCACCCCCGGCGGACTTCGCCCGCCCCGAAATGTTCTTAATATTTTGATAATTATATTATCTAATTTTTTTATTATTTATAATTTAATTACATATTTATTTTTACTGAGTATATATATTTCTTATATATATTTTAAGTTTTTAAAATTAAACGTATTAATAATTAAGTTTTCTTAATTATATATTTATTTCTTATATATATATTTTAAGTTTTTAAAATTAAACGTATTTTTTTTTAATGCAAAATCCAGTAGTCCTGCCGTCGCCCTCCCGTTCAACGCCGCCGCCGCCGGCGGAGCTGCCGCCGGCCTGAACCGACACCACCTGCAGGTTCGTCGGAGTCCGGCGAACCTGCCGGTGGCCTCACACCGGCCAGCCGGCGGCGGCAGCCCTAAACGGGCGGGAAGGAGGGGACGGGAGGGGGGCACGGGAAAACACTGGGAGGGAGGGATTGTTTTTTTGGAAATTTGGCTATTCGCAGGCCTTAATTTTTTCTGATTTGATTTGAGATTCAATGGCTGTGATCTGATTTTGTCTCAATTTCTTTGCTATGGAGTTTCTATTTACCTTGTCATGGACCCAAAAACGACATTTCTTTATAATTTAGTATAGATATACATATACATATATATACATATACGTATATACACATATATACACAGTACTTTTGAATGTTTAAACAGATAACTTTTCCCCACGGCCAACTACGACAGTACCTTAACCTTGATAGTGCACGAGGGTGGAGAGCTCAACTGCTCTCCCGCTGCTCGCAAACCCCGAGCGTTATACTTTGCTCATCACTTGCTTTTGTAGTGAGCACGAGGGTTTGCAAGCGGCGGAGAAATCACATTTTTATTGTAGGTTGAAGACTTTGAGCATATGAGAGAATTTTTTGTAAAATAAAAGAAAAAACATATAAATTTTGAATTTTTTTGTAATAAAGAGGGATAAAATCGAAAAATTGAATATTTCAAGAAAAGATGTTTTTCTATTATATATATACATATATATACATATGTATATATACATATATATACATATACATATACATATACATATATACACATATATATATACATATATACATATACATATACATATACATATACATATATATATCCATATATATCCATATATATATGCATATACATATTTATATACATATATACATATATAATACATATATATATATACATATATATATAGCGAAGCCCGTCGTCGCCGGCCGGGTACTGTCGCGCTTGGCAGTAAGGGCGGAGCCCCGTGCCTCTCACTCGTATATATATAAAGTTAATTATAATATATACAAAATATATTATTGTTGCGGTTCACTCAAGGCTCCGGTAGAAGGGACTAAATTGAACCGTCTTTGCCCGGGAGCGTACGAGCGTGCACACAGTCACAGAAAAGGGAAAGCTGACAAGACAATTTTTTAACCTGGAAAACCCGTCAACTGGGTGAAAACCACACGGTCGGGCCTGTGCCGACCAAAACTTCCACTATTTATTGGTTGTACAGAGCTTTTTTGAAGAACTCGAGGGCGACAGGCCGCCTCTCGTTACAATTGTTGAGAGAAAGAGAGAGAGGTGTTCGGAGGGTGACAGGCCACCGCTCACGGAGCTAAGTGTTCCGCCTGTTGCAGAGGGAAATGTTGCGCTCTAAGTGCTTTTGAGGCTTTGAATGCTGCTCGAAGATTGGATCGATGCGCTCTGTGTGTCTTTGTCTCTGTAGCTTGTCTCCTGTTGCGCGAGAGGAGTTTGGAATGTTGGTCTTGACGTTAGCTGGCACGTTTGTTCTTGAGCGCACAGAGGCGTGCTTGTTCTTGAGCGCACAGAGGCTGGCGTGCTTGAAGCGAAGCGCACGAAGGTGCGCTCGGAGAGGAGTGCACGGAGGCGAGCTTGGAGCGGAGCCACGGCGGCGCGCTTGTGAGCGCGCAAGGAGGTGGCGCTTATGAGGGCGCAAGTAGGAGGCGCGCTTGTGAGCGCGCAAGGAGGACGCGCGCTTGTGAGCGCGCAAGGAGGAGGCGCGCTTGTGAGCGCGCAAGGAGAACGCGCGCTTGTGAGCGCGCAAGGAGGAGGCGCGCTTGTGAGCGCGCAAGGAGGAGGCGCGCTTGTGAGCGCGCAAGGAGGAGGCGCGCTTGTGAGCGCGCAAGGAGAACGCGCGCTTGTGAGCGCGCAAGGAGGAGGCGCGCTTGTGAGCCCGCAAGGAGGACGCGCGCTTGTGAGCGCGCAAGGAGGAGGCGCGCAAGGAGGAGGCGCGCTTGTGAGCGCGCAAGGAAGAAGGAGAGAAAAAATCCGTAGGGGGATTTTCCTGGTCGGAGAGAGAGAAAGTCTCAAAAGAGGGGAGCGATGGAGGAGGAGAAGATGGAAAAAAGAGAAGCCTTAGGGTTCTATTTATAGTTTTTGAGGGTGGCACTTTCGTAATTAAATGGGAGGTTATGGTGGTTAGGGTGGTTTTGCGGCTACCCGCACACCATAACCAATTTATGTGTTATACGCACACTTATCATGAATATAGCTACGCGCATACTAGTTTGTATAGTTTTGCGGTGATATATATTCATATGACGGATATGGTTATGCGCACACCATAACCATATTATTTGTTATACGCAGACCGTATTGAAGAATTTTACTATTTGCACCCCCGTGTTGGAGATTTTACTATTTACACCCACATGTTGGAGGATTTTACTATTTACACCCACATGTTGGTGGATTTTACTATTTGCACGCCATGATGGTGGATTTTACTATTTGCATCCCATGATGTGAGATTTTACTATTTGCACCCCATGATGTAAGATTTTACTATTTGCACCCACATGTTGGAGGATTTTACTATTTGCACCCCATGATAGGGGATTTTACTATTTGCACCCCAAGATGTGAGATTTTACTATTTGCACCCCATGATGGGGGATTTTTACTATTTGCACCCCATGATGAGGGATTTTACTGTTCGCGCAGCAGGAGACAAGCCACAGAGACAAAGACACACAGAGCGTATCGATCCAATCTTCGAGCAGCATTTAAAGCCTCAAAAGCACTTAGAGCGCAACATTCCCCTCTGCAGCAAGCGCAAGACTTAGCTCCGTGAGCGGTGGCCTGTCACCCTCCGAACACCTCTCTCTCTTTCTCTCAACAATTGTAACGAGAAGCGGTCTGTCGCCCTCAAGTTTTTCAAAAAAGCTCTGTACAACCAACAAATAGTGGAAGTTTTGGTCGGCACAGGCCCGATCGCGTGGTTTTTCACCCAGTTGACGAGTTTTCCAGGTTAAAAAATTGTCTTGTCAGCTTTCCCTTTTCTGTGTCTGTGTGCACGCTCGAACGCTCCCGGGCTAAGACGGTTCAATTTAGTCCCTTCTACCGGAGCCTTGAGTGGACCGCAACAATTATATATCGAGAAAGGTTAATATTGTAAAACCTTATACATAATATAATTAATATTTAATATTAATTATTATATAAATGCATTAGATTTTATAATAAGCTGTTAGATTTGTTTTTTAGCCTATAAATAGAAATCTAAGATATGAGATTCATATACACAATTTTTCTCTCATTTTTTCACTCTTAGTTTTTATATTTCTCACTATATTTTCTTGATATTAAAGTTTGTTTTATTCAGTGTAAGTTCGGATGCTCTGTGTTTTTTCGGTATTTTTGCACATCAAAACTTTAAGATTTAGTCAAGTGTTGTAACTTGGAGATGTGAGTATCGATTGAAAGCTCTGACGAAAAATGATGTAAATTTTTTAGGACAGTGACGCACATCTTACCCAAACTCATTTCTTACTTTCATTTTTAAATCATTTTATTCCGTATCTTTCTAACAGAGCTGGCGTGTGAGTATCATTCAAGCGTTACACTGAATTAGGGATACACCAAACCAAACAACTTACCAGAAAGCGGAATTCCCTTCCGGCCACATGAGGCGGGTGAAATCCTGGACGGCGATCGGTGACTCCAGGTTGTTGATGGGGAGGCTCTCGAAGGCCATATGGGGTATCTGGCCGAAGTAGCCGTTGTACGGATCGTCGGAGATCAATCGGAGTTTGGAGTCCAAAGGTAAAGAAAAGAGCTCCGGCACAGCGCCGCCGAACATTTCCTCCCTGAGCTCCGACGAGGGGGAGGGAAAAACGGCTTCGAAGGAGCCGTGAGAGTGAAGTGCCGCCGCCACCGCCTCCCTTGCAGCTTCCCACCGCTCTCCGCCGGGGAGGGATAGCCGGAGTCCGGTGAGGTCAACCTTAGGGATTTCGAAAAACTGCTCGGAGTTGGTGCCCATTTTTTTCTATGATTTTTGGTTCTGCTGTGATTTTTAGGAAGGGGGAGGGTAGATGCATAAATAAGGAAATAAGACGGGGGGGGCTTAATTAACTTATTAATTAATTATTAAAATTTTAAACCACGTATATATTTTATAAAAATAATTAATTTGACACATGTGACATGCCTGAAGTTATAAAAATAATTAATCCGACATAAGTTGACTATACATAATAAAATATTCGAATTCAATTGCCACATATTTATTATTTATATAATAAACTTAATTGATGAATAGTAATTTGCATGTGACTTGGCGTATGTGTGTGCGTCACGGTTCCTAGTTTATTTTATATATTTAAGTTTAGCTATATAATATTATTAATTTATATATTATTTTATATATCTTTACCCAATATAAATACTGTGGCGTGCAAAATAGCATGAGTTCAAAATTTCAGGAAATAACATAAGCCGTCAGATCTGTCTTAATAATTCCACCACCGTCGGATCTAGCTCAATAAATCAGCTCCTTCTCTCTCCACATTTTTATAGCTATCCTAAACCTAGGACTAGTGTGTCCACCTATAAACTTAATAAGAAAATTATCCTACAATGAGAAATTACCAATTTAACCTTCAGATTTTGAAAAAATAAACCGGCACAGCTAGCCCGTCAGCTCTGCTTAAATCTCGCTCGGCCTAAACCTAACTCAAGCCTGCCCACGACCTTATTATTCAAAGTAAAGAGCAATCACCTATTATTTATACCCAAAAATAATACAATCGAATTCCACAATGTGGGACTAAAAATTTTAATAGAGAAAAAAGGGGGGCACTGGGGATCGAACCCAAAGCCTTTTATATGACTGCCTGAAACCTCACCACATGACTGAAGGGTTACTGTCACTTTGAAACTATTTAATATAGATTATAGGATGCGCGGAATACTTTTATAAGCATTACATTAATTTTAAATTTAAATTATTAGAAAAGGGCGAAACCCGTGGTTGCCGGCAGGGTACTATCGCGCTTGGCAGTAGGGGCGGAGCCCGTGCATGTCGGCTGTCACTTGTGTGTGTGTGTGTGTGGGGGGGGGGGGGGGGGGGGGGGGGGCCGCCGGGTTCCACTCTGGTATGAGGGGGAAAAAAGGGGGGAGGGGGGGGGGGAGAAAAAAGAAAAAGAGGGGGAGGAGAAAAAAGAGGGGGAGGAGAGGGAAAGGGGGAGGGAGAAAGAAAAAAGAGGGAAAGGAAGAAAAAATGAAGGGAGGGAGGGAGAGAACGCGGCCACAATTTGCGAAAGATAGACATTTGGCTCTCCGCGGAGATCCAAATGGCTCTCCGCGGAGATCCAAATGGCTCTCCGCGGAGAGCCAAATGGATCTCCGCGGAGAGCCAAATGGCTCTCCGCGGATATCTAAATGGATCTCCGCGGAGAGCCATTTGGATCTCCGGGGAGAGCCATTTGGATCTCCGCGGAGAGCCATTTGGATCTCCGCGGAGAGCCATTTGGATCTCCGCGGAGAGCCATTTGGATCTCCGCGGAGAACTTTTTGCTCTCCGCGGAGAGCTTTTTGCTCTCCGCGGAGATCTTTTTGCTCTCCGCGGAGAGCCTTTTGGATCTCCGCGGAGAGCCTTCTGTATCTTCACTGATTTCATTTAAAGCTATGATTTTGACCCATTTGAAAACGGTATTCATCCATGAAACAATTGTTATTATAGACAAACATTACAAATGTACACGAATAATGTTTCTTAATTTACATCAATCAACCACAAAATTTTTAAAGATGTCTGCACAGATCTGGGCTCTAAACATAGGCATATTTTTCTGCCAGTCTACGCAACTCTCCCAGCTCATCAGCCCTTCCTTCGCTATGTGCTCCATATACTTCATAACGAAGACACCGCAATCCACGGAGTTCTCCTGCTGTGGTATACCAGCAGTCAAGTCGAGTTTCCAATTGGAAAATCCTGCGTGGACTTTTTTAACGGTCGCCTTCTGGAGCGCAGAAATCTGCATTAACACAAATTTGTTCGTACATTAGTAACTCGTAATGTACAATACTACAGTGCATGTCAATGAACTGCACTTACAGCTTCTTTAGCGGAAACTTTTCGTTGGGCATTACGCAGAGAGTCATGTATAAGCCACTTCTTCTCTTTAACCATACCCACCAATAAATACCAGTGTTGACTATAACATACTGGCATTAGAATCATTTTGATATTGGCAAGATTCTCCTTGGTAATGCCCTCAAGGAATGCAGCTACAAGCTTAGATTCTCCGTCATTGGACCTTGGGAAGTGCAACTACATAATTTGTAACATTTTTTAGCAATGCAAACAGAATTATTAATGTATAAAGCACTGATAGGGAGATCATACCAAAAAGTTCGGACTGATGTACATAAACGGATGATACGGTTCTTTATCCCGATCTCTACGCAAAGTCAAGATCTTTGCGTAGGCATCAATGTGACAATCTTCGACGTATTTGTCCGTCAGAAGAGCATCCATGCCATCTCGAAATCCGACTATATTCCATTTATTGAATGCTTGGTCGTTCCTGAAACATTAGAAAGTCATCGTCAATATCAATGTGCATAGATCAAAATTTTGAAAATATAAAAGTGTATAATGTCAAAAGGGCACCTCGATGGTATGGCGCTCATACGCTGATGGATGATATCTCTATCTTCTGCAGCTATTAGCGGTCTCCCCGGATAGTCAACGGGGTACACATCAATTTCATCCGCCTTTGTAGTTTTAATTTCTCTTTCTCCCAATGGGGAGTCTAGAATATTAGTAATGGAAGTATCGTGAGGGGTAGTGAGGGTGGTAGCGTTTTGATGGGCAGGGGATCTAGAGATACTCGGGCTAGATGATGGCGAGGAATGATGAATGAGTGTGTCTATATCAGCACTCATGGATTCAAGACGTTCACCTACACTGTGACTAAAACTAATTAAATCACTATGTACTCTATCTATTTTTTTGTCTAATCTATCTACAGAACTATCTATCTTGCTATTTAATAAAGCAAATTGATCTAACATCCTATGTTGGAAATCAATCCAAAACTGTGACGGAGGGATAGATGGTGTGCTAGGTGGTGGGGGAGGTGCTGATGTGCTGGGTGATGGGGGAGGTGATGATGATGAGGGAGGTGGTAATGATGTGGGAGGTGGTGGTGCAAACTTCATTTTTTTTACTACCCTAGATGGCGAGACTATTGGTTTTCTCTTAAATGTGGGAGGTGGTGGTGTCCACTGTGTTGTCACGTCTGAACATAACAACTTCTCTGTCGGTGTTATTTCATCTAGTACTTCCAACACCTAAAAAGAAGAAATACAACTATTGTATTGGATAGTTCAAAAGTGGTTATTAATCGAATAAACTAAATTATTTACCTGCTCATCCAAGAGTTTTGCAACAGTCCCCATCTCTTTCATTGAAAATGTGACCTTCTCCGACCATCTTAATATTCGTGGTCTCAACGACGGATAGTGCGGAGCGAAGGTGGTGGTGTGCTCGAGGAACCAAATCTATATCAAACATTGCGATAGCTTAGAACATATTAAACAAATTTCATTTTAGGAATTAGAAATATAGATACTTACAACGAGAACATGGGTGCATCCATAGATGTATCCCATTGAAGACTCTGGCCAATGTTGCAGTTGGCCTTCTTCTGCAACAGGTGGCAGCTTCTCCACCATCGACCTGAACGACCTCATAACGAAGGTATAGATCGCTTCTGGCCAATTGAACTTTTGAAATTTCTCCAAGCTGGAGACCTCCTCGAAGAACATTGGCATCCTCTCCGCGCTCGAGGGGAAGAAGAAATTGCACAGAAGGTGCAAAATCAATATCTTCATCGTCACAGGGGACGACCCTTTCTCCATCGATTGAAGTTCCGTCTTCAAATCGGATTTCGTTAGCGGTCCAAATGGCTTGGTAGTCAGGATGACTTCCTCCCCATGGTTCGGCAGACCCAATATCATTGCCACGTCATTGGGGGAGAAGGTTAGCTCCCTCGATCCAATGACGAAGACATCCTTCTCTATATCATACCAGTTTAGTAGACCGTAAAGAAGGGGAGTGTTCTGCGATACCTTTGGTGCATGGAAGATATGCCAGATGTTGGCATCCATCAGCATCTTCTTCTGATCCTCCTCCAATCGTTCTAGTATTGCTGAACTTAGGCCAACAAATGAGTTTAAATAGCACCTCGAGCTCAAAAAATGGATCTTTTTCTGCCCCATTGATCTGCAAAATTTATAAACATATGTTACAATAGAGGGACAAGAAGAATAAATTGGAGAGAGAAATAGAGGAAGCAAACGGCTCTCCGCGGAGAGCAAACGGCTCTCCGCGGAGAGCAAACGGCTCTCCGCGGAGAGCTATGTAGCTCTCCGCGGAGAGCCAGATGGCTCTCCGCGGAGAGCCATTTGGCTCTCCGGGGAGAGCCATTTGGCTCTCCGGGGAGAGCCATTTGCTCTCCGGAGAGCCATTCCAATTGGCTCTCCGTGGAGAGCCATTTGGCTCTCCATGGAGTGCCATTTGGCTCTCTGTTTAGATCCAATTGGCTCTCCATGGAGAGCCATTTGGCTCTCCGTTTAGATCCAATTGGCTCTCCATGGAGAGCCATTTGGCTCTCCGTTTAGATCCAATTGGCTCTCCATGGAGATCCAATTGGGTAATGGCCTAAATGAGGTACAATTGTATCATGGAATAATAAGTGCAAATTATTGTGTTATTTTCAAATCATTTTTTTACTATAATACATATAAAAAACATACCTTTCATGGTTTCACACATACTGTTGCAAGCTCTTTTTTTTGTTAATATCCTTAACCTTTTGCTTGAGCTGCACATCGGATCGAACCCGAAACTGGTTCATCCCCAACACCCGTGCGACTCGCCCCCAGTACAAGAAACGCTTGGCTAGGCTCTTCCAAGACATTTGATCACCAGTCGACGATTTCACATGGGAGCGCTCTGCTGGACTAGTTAGCAAGTAATTGAGCAGCTCCTTCTCCGATTGGGAGAACGGCTCTCCTGTAGCTGGGGCGGGGACGATGGCCTCCATTATCTGATTGAAAGTCGGCAATTGTTGATTTACCATGAATGGAGGACGAGAACCAATCTCGCTGACAGCGGACGAGATGCCCACATTAGGTTCCTCCGTCGTCGTGATGACTGCAGAAGACGCTGGTTGAGTTAAATTATTTGTGGACGGAGTTTCGGCTGGCAATGATTGTGTAACAACCGGCGATGATTGAATGTAGATGGCGTCTTGATCACCGAGCTCCTTTTGCGCTTCGGTATGCGACTGCAAAGTGTTTGATGTCCTTTTCCTTTTGAGACGTCTAAGATAATCCCAACGATTTTGAATCTCCTTGTGGGTCATCTGAACTAGATCCTCACGGCGTGCAGCAATGCGGGCGTAAGCTGGGGCGACCACTTTGGTCCAGTGAATGTTGCCGGCATGCCCAGCATCAATCTCGTTTTGAACAATTCGATCAATGATATCGTCCGCTGATCCTTCAATTACTAGATCGGGCGGGGACGTTTGCAGATCTGTTGCAAGGGGCTGACTTGAACTGTGACTTGGGGCGCCGGTTGTAAAAGTGACGCTTCGAGTTACTGTTGTGGTGACAGTCTCTTCTAACTGGATGAAACTATCCTCACGGCCCGCCTGCGTTGGAGCAATCAATGACGCGGCCAGATTTAGTGCAGTAATGATGCTGCGTTTTGGCGCTGCTCGTTGAATGGGCAATCTGAAACGAGACTGGGCAACCATATCCTCCAAGTGCTGTTTAAGAACCTGTTCTGTTTTTGGCCGAATGAACCGTTTGAAAGCGTAATTGGTGCTATGTAAAGCCGAGACAAGAACAGACCAAATTCGATGCAATTGTGGAATATGCAAAGATTCAATTGGAAAATCTTTTAGATCAAGCAGTTCATCGGGTTGAAGAAATTTGAGAGCCACCATTCTGAGTAAGCGCCGTTCGAAGGGGTTGATCATTGGTGAAGTGCTCATCACTTTTTCCCAGAGATTAAGGCCTTCTAATGCCGATTGACGTTCATTTCCCAACGCGTTGAGGCTGCGTGATTTTTTATGGTGATTTGAAGCAGAGCTTTGCCCATGCGATGTTGGTCCGGGTTTTCTGCGCTTGCGACTGGACTGAATAGAATGGGGCGTGTTGCTTATATCAGTATGGTTTAGCGGTAGTGCTTCGTCTTCTCCAATGCAGTGATGATCATCGTTCGGAGTCCTCTCCACAGCAGTTGCGGCAACCTCAAGCGCATCGTTCACAATCGCATCGAACGTGTGGCTCGACCAAATTGCATTATCAGCTATTGCTTCGGCAATCATTCCAACGGATTCTATCTGACCTGCTGGAATTTCTGGAAGTTGAGGAAGGGATTGTCCAAATGCCTCCGTTAATCCAAACTCTCCGTGGCAATCCTCAATCGAGAGAGGCAACATATGAAACATTGTCGAAAGAGACGTTTGGGAGGGAGTTATGCCGTCGGTCGTAAGAGCTGCGAGATATTGAGTGAGAATGATATGCATACCAGAGATTGGCAAATATGCCCAGCGAGGATCAAATTGGAGTTCGCCGCGAAAGTTGATTTGAGCGACCACGGCATGGAGCAGCAAGATCCCTCCATCCAGGGAAATAGTCTCCGGGAAAATGGCTCGTCCTTGACGCCATAAGTTTTCGTTCTTCCCCGATCCACGACGTAGAGTCGAACGGAAGAAGCGATCCACGACGGTGTTTGACCCCCCTACAGGCGGTGTTAAGCAATTTCTGATGTGCTTTTTCTGCGTCTCGTGGCAAGATAGAAGTTTGGTCGTCACAATGCGCTTCGACTGTGGCACATCATTCTCGTTTTCCCAGCTTTTAATGCTCTCCAACAATGCATCCAGTTCAGCCTCAATGATGGAGCCTTCCCGCATTGAAGCATTTCCATTGCCAACAATGATTTCGGCCACGCCAGCCATAAATAGTTCCTGCCGAGCACGATCCGTGCCGTTCGAATTGTCCCTATACCTCGTGATCAGGTGATGATTGTCTAGGAGAACAATGATGTTGTCGAAATCTTGTAGCCATTCTCGGTCATCGCAGCACTTGTCAAGGTACATGATGAGCAGAGAAGTATCAATATTGTAAGCATTGTACCGATTCTGCAAACTTCGACCAACAAATCGACGCTCTGCATTGCCCGTAGTTGATGTGAATTGATGGGAGAGAATTTGTTGGCGCTCGTTCATGACGGAGTGCAATCCTTCAACGGGGGAAAATTTCCTGCCATTGAACTCGTCCGTCAATTTCATGCGTCCCGGCACGTTGTGATGATGGTCAGCCGAGAGATGAGTCCCGGTTATGGCGCCTTCCATTCGGTTGAAGAAAGAAAGTTGGCGAGCAATGCAGTCATTGATTAGGCGTGATAGCGTTGATTCCACTGGACCAAGAGTGCCATTGTACCCGTTACAATGCTGAAAAAATGATGGGAAATCAGGGAACACTGCTGGATCCTTCTGCGATGACGTTTGCCCAATTGCTGCATCCCATAAGCGCATATCCAAATACCACGACACGTGACCACGATATAGTGCGGCTTGACGCATGTATCGAGTCGTTCGTGCACAACGAATCACCTTGGCTGCATCAGCAATGCCGGAACGGGACGTGTACAAGTCGTATGCCATTTGAACAAGACCGACGTCGTGTGCGCTCTGTTCGAAAAGCTGCACAGGATAGTTAAGGATGATGGCTGTCGGGATCAACTTCTCGTTTTTTGCCTCGTCCATGACCTGGAACGTGACACCACAGCCGCCGGAGGTGTTCGACTTCTTGCACATGTATCTAGCACTGATAGAGAATGCAGTGGTGTCGATGCAATCGACAACTCGCGGAGCACTTAATTGCTTGCGGGAAAGAAAGCCGACTTTGTTGCAAGATGGACATGCACCCGCTGTCACATTGACGCCGTACTGCCGTTCCGGATCAATCACGAACAACGGTTTCAAAAGATACGCATTCAGGTCAGGTCGCTTGTTCCACAGTGGCACGGGCGGATCGATTCGGATGGGAAGGCGAATGCCATCCTCCATCATTTTCACTTGGGTCTTGATCCAATCTTCCTGAATTTTGTTCAACGTGCCTGATTGCTTCCCACAAATGCACGGCTCAGTAGTGGGGCGGTCGAAGGCTGACGAATAGAATGGAGGCGTTTGCGTCGGAATCGATTCGGGTAGAATTTCAGGGCAGCGATGAACGAGGGTCTCTACTGATCGTTGTGTTTTCGCAATGTCCCGCAGCACAATGTCAACACCATTCATTGCCGATAAAGACAAATAGTCAAATAATCTAGTCACCAAACCCAAAGGGTAGATTAGTAGCCATAATACTAGCATCCTATTTTGAGTAATTATAATTGGTTATAGTAGCTTGCCTAGGTTATTTCCTACCTCACATTCCAAATTATATGCTAATTATAATTTATTTCCAAGGATTGTCATAGAAGAATGAACAAATAAACGTATTTCCTAAAAACAGTAATTAAAACTTTTTGGCTCTCCGCGGAGAGCAAACGGCTCTCCGCGGAGAGCCAAACCGCTCTCCGCGGAGAGCCAAACGGCTCTCCGCGGAGAGCCAAACCGCTCTCCGCGGAGAGCCAAACGGCTCTCCGCGGAGAGCCAAACCGCTCTCCGCGGAGAGCCAAACCGCTCTCCGCGGAGAGCCAAACCGCTCTCCGGCTCTCCGCGGAGAGACAAAGGGCTCTCCTCGGAGAGCCAGTGGATCTCAGCGGGAGAGTTGTTTAGCTCTACGCGGAGAGCCATTGTACTCTCCTTGGATAGCCATCAGCGGAGAGCCAAACAGATGCGATACACGGAGAGCCATTCTACTCTCCTCGGATAGCCACTGGCTCTACGCGGAGAGCCATTCTACTCTCCTCGGATAGCCACTGGCTCTCCGGGTAGAGTCGTTTCTCCTAATGGGTTCGAACATGATAATGGTGGATGCGATACGTACCTTGCGGAGAGGATGGGTAGGCTGCGTCGGAGAGCTCCTGTGTAGACTGAATCGGATTGGAAAAGGAGCGCCGGAGAGCTGTGATTAATTGCCGGAGACGATGGGGGAGGCTGCGCCGGAATCAAACCCTAGAGAAATCACGAGGAAGCTGTGCGAGGAGAGCGAGGAGAGCTGAGTACGGAGAGGAGAAATGAAGGGGCGCGGGATTGAAGCGGCGGGATTCGTTATATTTTATATTTTCTTAGGTTGCGCTGAATAAAATAATGATATTCAGTCGGATTCAGTCTACCAGAGTGAGGCCCGACCGGGGGGGGGGGGGGGGTGGGGGTGGGGGTGGGGGTGGGGGTGTGGGTGTGTGGGTGTGCGTGTGTGCGTGTGTGCGTGTGTGCGTGTGTGCGTGTGTGCGTGTGTGCGTGTGTGCGTGTGTGCGTGTGTGCGTGTGTGTGCGTGTGGGCGTGTGGGCGTGTGGGCGTGTGGGCGTGTGGGTGTGGGTGTGGGTGTGGGTGCGTGTGCGTGTGCGTGTGCGTGTGCGTGTGTGTGTGGGTGTGTGTGTTTGTGTGTGGGGGGGGGGGGGGGTGGGGGGGGGGGGGGGGGGGGGGGGGGGGGGGGTGGGTGGGGGGTGGGGGTGGGGGTGGGGGTGGGGGTGGGGGTGGGGGTGTGGGTGTGGGTGTGGGTGTGGGTGTGTGCGTGTGTGCGTGTGTGTGCGTGTGTGTGCGTGTGTGTGCGTGGGCGTGTGGGCGTGTGGGCGTGTGGGTGTGTGTGCGTGTGCGTGTGCGTGCGCGTGTGCGTGCGCGTGTGCGTGTGCGTGTGCGTGTGTGTGTGGGGGGGGTGGGTGGGGGTGGGGGTGAGTGTGTGTGTGTGTGTGTGTGTGTGTGTGTGTGTGTGTGTGTGTGTGTGTGTGGGCGTGTGTGCGTGCGCGTGTGCGTGTGCGTGTGCGTGTGCGTGTGTGTGTGTGGGGGGGGGGGGGGGGGGGGTGGGTGGGGGTGGGGGTGAGTGTGTGTGTGTGTGTGTGTGTGTGTGTGTGTGTGTGTGTGTGTGTGTGTGTGGGCGTGTGTGCGTGTGTGCGTGTGCGTGTGCGTGTGCGTGTGCGTGTGCGTGTGCGTGTGCGTGTGCGTGTGTGTGCGCGTGTGTGTGTGGGTGGGTGGGTGGGTGGGTGGGTGGGTGGGTGGGTGTGGGTGTGGGTATGGGTGTAGGTGTGGGTGTGTGTGCGTGTGTGTGCGTGTGTGTGCGTGTGTGCGTGTGTGTGTGTGCGTGTGTGTGTGTGTGTGTGTGTGGGGGTGTGGGTGTGTGTGCGTGTGTGCGCGTGTGTGTGTGTGTGCGTGTGTGTGCGTGTGTGTGCGTGTGTGTGCGTGTGTGCGTGTGTGTGCGTGTGTGCGTGTGTGCGTGTGTGCGTGTGTGCGTGTGTGCGTGTGCGTGTGTGCGTGGTGGGTGGGGGTGTGGGGGTGGGTGTGGGTGTGGGTGTGGGTGTGTGTGTGTGTGTGTGTGTGCGTGTGTGTGCGTGTGTGCGTGTGTGCATGTGTGCGTGTGTGTGCGTGTGTGCGTGTGTGTGCGTGTGTGCGTGTGTGTGTGTGTGTGCGCCTATCTATACATATGATATATCTAATTGTGGAGAGTTCCACTGTTCATTCCCACTTAATATTTATAGGCAGTTGATATACGCCACGTCTAAATTGTCTATTCGCAGACCATATTTTATATATTTTAAACAAGAAATACGATACCCTACCACAATATAATCGCAGCCCCCTTTCTTTTCCCGATACTAGCCGTTGTTCTCTCTTTTTCGCCTAGTTCGTCACTGCTTGCCCGCATTCTCGTCGGAGGTGCTTCGCTCGCTCCCCACTCCGCCGCCAACGACGGAGATATCTCGCCGGAGGTCGTTTTTCCATCTTGTTTTTGTTTTTTAGGATTAATCTTGCCAACAAGACATGATGAGAGTTTTAAATATACTCATATTTTTGTGATGATACAGTTATTTGAGTGTTTATGGTTTTTAATCTTTTTTTTGAGGGTTTTATCTTCCCAACAAAAATTAAAAGTTTGAGAATATAGATGAACTAAGGGACATGTGTAGTTAACATTTAGAATGAATTATGGGTTGCGTATATCAAAGGGCTGCTTATATCAATCACTTATTTATATAGGATAATAAATTAATATAATAAGAGTAGTGTTATAGGCAAATCATTATTCTCTATGTGCATACCACAAGACAACCTAAAATAACTTAAAATATCCTAATTTCTAATGTCCCGACAGCGGTGTGAAGAGAGCCCGGGACTAGTAGAAGGATTGCGGCGGGCTTTCGAAGTTTTCGTGGAGACTGATTTTGAGCAATGGCCGTGATTTCGTCCCGTCGGTTACCGTAATTCCTATAATCATTTCAAGCAGGACGCTAGAGAGGAGGACTGTGATGCTTTCTTGCGAATCAGGATTCCCTTTCTGTATATTCCAAAACACTGCAAGGAGAACGATTGAGACGACGACGAATGGTGATCGAACGATTGAGACGACGACGAATGGTTTTGAACCTTTTCTCTTTATTACTACTGGAACTGCTAATCTTCTTGATAGAAAGAGTACTTGCGCGCAGTTGTAAGAAATTAAGGAGCAGCACCGCTTGCATAAAGTAGTGAAAACTAAAACAAAGTTGCATCTATAAATTAGACAACGATCATTTCATGCACAAAATGGGCAGAGCTTCAATTTAGTTGTGTTGAAAGAAATATAAGGAGAATACATGGATCACATATGCGCTTGCTTGCTTGCACGCAACGAATCGGACATGATCTGAATCCGGGGAATTGAATTGTTTATTTTGGTAAAAATAGTTTTGTTATTTTAAAATTTTAAAATTACAATTACACTCTTATTCATTACAATTTGACGTACTCAGATTGATCTCGACATACGCCAACTATAGCCTTTAACCCATGTGGCGAGTGGAACTGGACGCATGAGCTCCACTCCCGCCTATCGATGTACGTCATTTTTTGTGCGTCGACTTCTGCTGAGTGACGAGTCCAAGTTGACGTGCACCGACTAATCTTTATTACGGTTAATATTAATGTGATTAATACTTTATTCTATTTTTAGTTTGTCTCACACCGCATGTGATGTTTTCGGACTCCCCTCATGCTCTATATGTATGAACCATTGAGTCCTTCTTTACCCTAAACCCTAAACATATATACATTTACTTGTTTCTCCAAGTTTAACATGGTATCAGAGCTATGTTCCGCTTGTTAATTTTTTTTTTAGCAATCTGTAACATCCTGCCCCGCCCGCAAGAACACTCGCCTGTCTACTCCCGTGAGGCCCGTTGCGGCCCTGCTCGCCCCCCCCCCCCCCCCCCCCCCCCGCTCGCCCCCTGCTCACGCCCCACCCTGCTCGCCCCCTACTCGCGCCCCATGCTCGTCCCACCCCCAAGGCCTCTCACCCCGCAACTCGCGACCCCACCTCCTGCTCGCGCAACCCCCTACCCGCCCTCCCCTAGTCGCGGCCCCCCAGCCCACCCCCCTGTTCGCGCCCCACCCTGCTCGCGCCTCCCCTCTGCTCACCCCCTGCTCGCCCCTCATCCGGCTCGCGCCTCCCCCCTACTCGCGACCCCCACCCCCCACCCCCCCACTCCAGCTTGCCCCTCGCCCCTCCTCCGGCTCGCGCCCCCACCCCAGCTTGCCCATCGCCCCTCCTCCGGCTCGCGCCCCCACCCCGACTCGCCCCCCTGCTCGCTCCTCCGGCTCTAGCCGGCTACCGCAACCTCCGCCAGCAACCTGCCAGATCACCAATCCCCTGTCATCTGTCCGCCCAGCTCCATGGCTACCCCTTTGATCTCGCCACCTCTGAAGGCCACATCCTTCCAGCTCGCCACTGCCAGCGACTGGTCGGATTGGGCTCTTACTGTCGAAGCCGCCCTCTCCTCCCGTGATCTCTGGGATCACATCACTGGTGATCCTCCCACCGATGCGACCTCTACCGCCACTGTCAGCTCTGACAAGACCACCGTACCTACCACCACTCCAGATGACGGCACCCTTTGGCGGCGGTGCGATCAAGCCATTCGGGCTTACATCCTGGAGTCTGTTGCCCGTCCGCTCCTCACCTCCATCGGCCGTCTGTCCTCAGCCCGCACAATGTGGGAATATATTCGGGATCGGTTTGTCACCCGCGGTGGAGGTCGGCGTCATCGTCTCATCTGTGACTCTCAGTCTGCTCGACAGGAAGGGCGCTCCATTCAGAACGTTTTCACCATGATGAGCTCTCTCTGGAACGAATTGGACTCCATGATCCCTCTCCAATGCGGTTGTCCTCGTTCCTTGGAGTTTCAGCGCCACCTCTCTGAGGGCCATCTTCATCAGTTCCTCGCTGCTCTGCGTTCTGAGTTTGCTCTTCTTGCAGCCCAGCTCCTTCATCGGGTTCCTCTTCCTAGCTTGGATGAAGCCTTGATTGCCCTACTTGATGAAGAGACCCGTCTCCGTCCTCCTGTGGTCCTCCCGTGGTCCTCCCACCTGCTCCTGGGATCGACACTGCTCTTTCCATCCGACCACGCGACGACCCTGTTACCTGCAACTACTGTAAGAAGGAGGGGCACATGAAGTTTGAATGTCCTACTCGTCCCCCACGCCCTGATGAGCACAGACAGCGTGACAACCGTCGTGACGGCAGTGGTCGGGGACGTGGTCGTGGCCCCGGATCACCCATCATGCCTCCTCATCATATAACTACTACTACTGCAGATCGACTTCAACGACTAGAGGAAATACTCCTTCAGTCTCCTCTGCTTCAGCCTGCCACTCCCGCCAGCTCTTCTGCAGCCACTATCTTGTCAGCCGCCTATGGTACTACTATTCTTCAGGTTTCACTAACTGCGCCTTGGTCCTTTGACTCTGGGGCCTCCGACCAACTTACCTCCGACTCCAGCACCCTCACCAACTGTATCCCCCCCCCCCCCCCCCCCCCCCCCCCCCCCCCCCTCACCTTCAGGTCACCACGGCTGATGGGAGTTCTGTCCCTATTTTACAGTCTGGATAGATCACCCTGACATCTGACCCTCCCGGTCACCTTACCCTTTCATACATTCACCATGCCCCTCGTCTACACATGAATCTTATTCCTGTCAGCTCTCTTTGTGGTCTTGGCCTGACTATTTTATTCTCTTCCTCTGCTTGTGTTGTGCAGGATTCACGGACGACTCAGAGGATTGGACAGGGTCGTAGGACTGGTGGTATGTATCAGATAAAGTATCTTCACGTTCCACCCTCCTCATCTTCGTTAGCTTCTGCTCTCTCTGTTACCTCTAATGCTGACTTGAGGCACATACGTTTAGGTCATCTGTCTCATGACCTACGTCGAAGTGTTATCCGTTCTGGAGCTTTGGGTCGTGTCTGATACGACAAAAATGTATATATATGCAAGTGCACGTGTCGGTTCAAGTAATAAAGTGTAAGTAAAGATCATTCCCACGAGGAAGTGTTAAATCTAACGCTCGCAATTACTAGCTTAACCTTTTCATTAAATTCAAGTTGATTGATTAAGGTAATTTTTGTTGAAAACTAATAAAATTACAACAAATTAGAACTAAGAATACTTAAAAATACTTTTGAACAATTTGGACAAATAGTCTTGTACACTGCTTTCCTTTGCTCTTTGTGATATGTTCTCAAGGTGACTCTTTTATGAATGATTAATCATCTATCTTGCAACGATTTGAAAGTGGAAAACATGATCTCTCGATCTATGAAATCCGTTTACCCTTTATTTCCCTAGTTATCTCTAACTTAGGTAACAATAAAGAATAACATCAAGTACATAAATCAATGTTGCTACCGAGAAGGCGAAATCTCTTTCTCCCTTCTTCAATATATTAAATTTATGATGCACTTACGTTACTCCTCTCTCGAATCTCGCAACGTAGTATAAAGACGGAATTTTTGGTGAAATACTTACGCAACTCCTCTCTCGAATCTCGCCGCGCAGAATAAAATATTCACCTAGCCTGACTCCTCTCTCGAATCTTACCAAGCAAATTTTAAAGATGAAAACTTAACCCAAAATTTCCAAGAACAACTTCATAAATTCAATAAAGATAAAATCTCAAACATTCATAATAAAAATTAAAGTTCAAAAATCACAATAAAGCAAAGTACTCGCAACATACAAGACTTAGAAAATTAGTTCATAACGAAAAAAGGAGAACACGCAATTGTCAAGATCTTACTAGACATGATTAAAAAGAAGAAGAAAGATGCAAGAGTTTCTTCCCCAAAACGCTGCAGGAAAATCCACCTCCTTCTTCCCTTGACCGAAAATCTGTCTCTTCCTCCTTCGTGAACAGTAAAACCGCCCCCGGAATAAAATCTGTCCAGGAATTCCTCTTTGGCGTGAAAGATAACTCCCCACTTTTTCTCTCTCCTCTTGTCTCATAATAGAAAATAACTACATTCAGTATTTTCCGCACTTATAATTCGAAAATCCACTGAAAAAGACGCACTCTCTCCATGTTTGTAACCGCCGCAATCATAAAATGCGGAATTAAAATCTGTAATTTCAGATCCAGACTTGTTGCGACAACTTTTTTAACCCAAAAAAAAGTTGTTGCAACGATTTTACTTGGACAGAAAAACTATTTTTTTCTTCATTTCTTCGGGATGACTCCTTCAGCATTTTTCTTAGGGATGATACCTCCATCATTTCTACAATGAAAACATAGCAACATAGTGAATATATCCATACTTAAATTAATAATGGAAATATCGAAGTATTAAGCTTTTTAAATACACGATCCATGAATAAATGTGTTATAAAATCATATTTAATAGTGAAAATAACTTCTTTTCAAGAAGTTATCAGTGTCTCTTCCTCCCCCCCCCCCCCCCCCTATGTTTGTACGGGATGTCGTTTGGTCAAACACCTTGCTCTACCCTTTTCCAGCAGTGTTTCTCAAACAACAACCCCCTTTGACTTAGTTCACTCTGATGTTTGGGGTCCGGCCCCGATTGCTTCTCATTCTGGATATTTGTATTATATGAGTTTTATTAATGATTTCTCTCGCTACTCTTGGGTTTATCTTCTTCGGGAACGGCCTGAAATACTAACTGTTTATCGCACTTTCACCGCAATACTTCACACCCAGTTCGGGCGTCGGATTAAAATCTTTTGCTCCGATTATGCTTAGGAGTTTCTTTCCTCCACCATGCGCGACCTCACTCACTCTTATGGCACCATCCATCAACAGTCTTGCCCGCACACCCACGAACAAAATGGGGTTGCTGAATGAAAACCTCGTCACATCATCGAAACTGCTCGTGCTCTTTTCATCTCTGCCTCTGCTCCTCACTCCTTCTGGGCCGAAACTGTTCTCACCATTGTTCACTTTATTAACATCACTCCCTCCTCGGCCCTCTCTGACGTCACTCCTTATGAACGACTGTACCCACGCCCACCAACCTACGCATCTCTCCGCACGTTTGGATGCACCTGCTTTGTTCTCCTCCCTGTTACTGAAGGCACCAAACTCTCAGCTCGTTGTGTTCCCTTAGGCCTCAGTGCTCACCACGAAGGATATCGTTGTTACGACCCGGTGACTTGCCGCATCTGCATCTCTCGTCATGTCTCCTTCCTTGAACATGAGATGTTCTTCTCTTCCGCGCCAAATTCAATAACATTTCCTGCCCAAACCTCCGCTACCCCACCGCTCTCCCTTCCGCTACTTTCACTTATACCCACTCATCCCAGGAACCAAATTGCCCCTTCTATCCCGGTCCCAGCTAATCCTCCGGCCGAGGATCCTCCATACGCTTCAGCTACTCCTCCGCCCACGAAACCCCCTTCCACTACAGCTACCCCTTCCGCTCAATTAAGCTCCTACTGATATGGCCTTGTTTGACGCTCCTACGTCCGCCTCTCCGCACATGGATCCTGCTCCTCCTCGGCGTAACCCTGCTCGCCATCGACACCCCCAGCTCGCTACGACCACAGTCCTGACAGGTATAACTCATCTGCTTGCACCACAGCTGTCTCATATTCCCCTACCTTTCAGGCCTTCCTCACCGCTCTCCACTCCCACCGGGATTCCCAGTCATACTGAGAGGTAGTTGAACACCCTGAATGGCAGAAAGTCATGACCGCTGAACATCAGGCTTTCCATCGAACTCATACCTGGGATCTCGTCCCATGACCCCATGGTGTAACTCCCAACAGTTGTAAATGGATATTCAAGATCAAGACTCGCCCGGACGGGTCTATTGACTGCCACAAAGCCCGATTAGTTGCTCGTGGGTTCTTGCAGGAGCATAGGATCAACTACGATGATACCTTTGCACCGGTTGCTCGTATGACAATCGTGCGCACCTTACTTGTGGTTGCTGCTGCCCACAATTGGCCTCTCCATCAGATGGACGTCACTGATGCTTTTCTTCATGGTGATCTTACCGAGGTGGTTTACATGACTCTTCCCCTGGGTCTCTCTGTTCCCACCGGCCACGTATGTCATTTCTGTTGGGCTCTTTGTGGTCTCAATCAGGCCTCACGTGACTGGTTTAAGCGCTTTCGTACTGTTGTTCTCAAGGTTGGCTTCATTGAATGACAGACTGATCATGCTCTGTTCACTCGCACTTCTGGTCAGGGATGTGCCATCCTTCTTCTATATGTGGATGATATGATTATCACTAGTGATGACCATGTCACCATTGTCTCTCTTCAACAACACCTCTGTAGTCAGTTTGAGGTGAAGGACATGGGCCCCCTTCGCTACTTCTTTGGGTTGAAGATTTCCAGGTCCAAACGTGACATCCTTGTATCTCAACAGAAGTATATCTCTGACATCCTCTCTGATGTCGCTCTCACTGACACCCGCACTGCTAATACTCTCATCGAGCTTAATCTAAAACTTCTCCCAACTGACGGTGAACCTCTCCCGGATGTTTCCCGCTATCGGTGCCTTGTCGGGATGCTGGTCTATCTTACTATGACTAGGCTTGAAATTGTCTATGATGTTAGCTTTGTCAGTCAGTTTGTCCAAGCTCTCCGCTCAGCTCATTACGTCGATGTCCTCCGGATTCTCCGCTATCTCCGCACCTCCGTCACCTGGTCAATGTTTCTCTCCGCCACTTCTCCACTCACCCTCAGAGCATTCTCAGATGTTGAATGGACGGGGGATGTCGATACTCGCCGCTCAACAACTGACTTCTGTATCTTCCTGGGTGACTCTCTTATCTCCTGGCGTAGCAAGAAACGTGACTCCATTACGCGCTACAGCACTGAGGCCGGGTATCGTGTCATGGCCTCCACCACTGCTAAAATCATTTGGCTTCGCCGACTACTCTGTGATCTTGGCGTGTCGATATCCGGACCCACTCCTTTATTCTGTGATAATCGAAGTACTATACAAATTGCCTCTATTCCAGTTTTTCATGAACGGACGAAATACATCGAGATTGATTCTCACTTCACTCGATCTCCAGGAGTTCCTCACCAACACTATCTCTCTACCGTTTATTGCATCTGAAGAGCAAATTGCGAATTTCCTAACCAAGTCTCTCACATCTGCAAGATTCCGATATCTCATTAGCAAACTCTCGGTTAATGATCCACTGTGAGTTTGAGGGAAGGTATTAATATTAATGTAATTAATACTTTATTCTATTTTCAGTTTTAGTCTCACACCGTCTGTGGTATTTTCGGGCTCTCATCTTGCTCTATACGTATGACCCATTTGATCCTTCTTTACCGTTGAACATATATACATTTACTTGTTTCTCCAAGTCCAACAATTACCATTAAATTTTATTTCAGTTTAGATTTTGTCTTTCTAATCAATATTTTTACGTTGAAAATATCATTTTCTTTATACGATAAACTTACTTAATATAACCATAAATCCTAATATAACCTTTATAAAATTAATTGCATGTGGTTTTTCGAGATTTCTTATATAGAAGGTATTTTCTGAGCATGGAAATACTTTCATTGTTGACGCCAGGAAAATCCTGACCTCAAGATTCGGACCGATGCAGCCGGAGGCTACTCGCCCAGCAGTCCAACGAGACGACTAAGCTGGCGACTACTGAAGAGATAGAAGAGCAACACACAATACCCCAGGTGCTGCGGCAGGGAGGTCCCACCACGTACCCAGAAGCTCTGAAGAGACTTCCCCTCCAAGACCAAAGAATGGCCGAGCAAGGTACGAGGAAGACACCGACTTGGCTAGTACCGGGAAGTAGCGACCAAGTGCGACAGATGCTAGAAAGCAAGAGCAGGGTTTCGAAAGCTCAAGTCCAGGTGCCAATCCAAGTACCCCTGGGGTCCTATTTATAGGAAAACCAAGGGGTAGGGGGGTTTTTATAGCCCAGCCCTTGCCCGACGACTAGCGACATTGAGGCGATCTCCCCGGGCAGATGGGCGAGTATCGACTATGGTCGCCCACCTTTTGGCGAGTATCCGAGCTACTCGCACGAGTGCACCCCTACTCGCCTAGGCTGTCTTCTGCTCTGACGCTTGTCTGCCGTGTTGACCTCTTTGACTTTGACTTCTGCCTACGTGGCCTTGGGGGGGTCCACCCTCAGAGAATGAGGGTTGTACACAATCCCCGCTCTTTGCGAGTAACGTAGTTGTTCGGAAAGAATCATCCAACCCTTACTCGACGAGCTGTCTTCTGGGCGAGTATCAGTGAGTAGTCGGCATCCCGCTGTTTTGACTCCCCAGCCCTATATATAGAGGGGGAGGGGTCTCTGACGCCAAGGTTTCTTTGGTTCTCGCTTCAAGATGTCGATGAGTATTGCCGAGGAAGCTGCTGCGGATTTGGCCGAGCTTGCGAGTTTGTTGACGCCGCTGCGGAAGCCTGCTCGCGATGTTGAGCTCGAAGACTTCCTCGCTTCCCGGAAGAGGAAGCGCCTGGAGAAGAAGAAGGAGAAGAAGAGCAAGAAGAAGCAGAAGAATGCCGTCGCCCCTGAGAATGTCGCTGATTCTCAGGTCGGCACTACCCAGCAGGTACTCGCCGACTTGGGTCTCGGCCAGTCAGGTGGCTCGCCTGCTCCTGATCCTCCTTCGCCGAATACCGCTCCAGAGGCGAGTACTGCAGGGATCTTGGCTCAAGATCGAGCTGAAGTTACTCCTGCGCAAAGTGAGAGATACCTACTCGCCACTTTTATTAGTCGCCCAAGTGTCGGCTGGTCTCTGACGTTTTCTGTATTATTTCGCAGATACGCTTCTCGCCGATGCTCGGCAGGAGCCTCTGAGCGTCATTCCCCTACGATCCTCGCCTATGATCTTGAACACGGCTGGGGGAGGAACTCGCCAGGGCGGATCGGTGCGAATCCTTCATAGCTCTGCGGTAGACAAGAGGCCGATGAGCGAGCAGAGGACTCTTTCAGCGAGCAATCCTCTTCCGCCGCCACCGCCTTTGCAGCGACCTGAGGTGGCGAGTAGCTCGCAACTACCGGCGGACCAACTTCCTCCACCTCCTCCATTTCCTCCTCCGGCCGACATGCAAGATGATCGCCGCCTCCTGTCTTCTTCGGCTCCTACCGCTCATCCGGCTGGATCCTCGCGTCGAGGTGGGATGGCGGGATCTTCTGGTTTCTTCGCTCCCAGAGGGGGAGGGCGACCGGTGGATGGTCGCGGTCGGGGCGATGCGCTTTCCAGCAGGGAGCACATCGGCGGTTCACATTCGAACCGGCGAGATGGCATTCGTCGCAGTCCGTCCCCGCATCGGGGAAGGAGCTCTCCTCGCCGACCATCTCGGAGTCCTCGTCGTGATTCGCGGAGTGAGGCCTATCGGCCTGGTAAGTGGAGTCGCTGCTTTTTCGAGTATCATCTAAGAAGAGTCTTCTCGCTACTCGTCACTAAGATTTTGCTTCCATGTCTTTTCCTGCAGCTCGCGCCCCTACCCCTATCGGGGCTCTGGTCGACGCCGTCGGGCTTCCTTCTTGCGAGTATCAGGAGAGGGCTACTCGCGCCATCCTGGATTTGGAGGCGAAGTTGGAGCGGCTGGCGATCAGCGAGTCTCATCGGCGTCTGACCGCGGTTGAAGCGCGAATAGAGCTCTTGGCGGCTGCTGACTCCCAGCGTCGTCTGACCGAGCTGGAGGTCCGAGCATTACGGCTGGAAGAGTTAGAAACTCGCCTGGCTAGTGTAGAATCTCGCCTTCAGTCTGTCGGCGAGCTGGAGCGCCGGGTGGGCAGGATGGATCATCGCCAGCAACTGCATCATGACGAGCTGGTGGGGATGCGCGCGAGCATGGGCTCCGTAGGTCGCCTGGCGAGGATGGAGGAACAGCTGCGACAAGGCGAGGATGCGATGTCCGTGGCCTTCGAGCATTTCAAGAGAGCTCGTGGTTTGGGCTGGGTTGGGCGACAACCACAACTTCCCGATGCTCAACCGAACCCCTAGGATCCTGCCCTTTTTTCTTTTTGTAGTCGCTTGTCGCCTTCTGGCAAATGTTTGTAATTCTGAACAATTTTATTTTTTCTAAGTAATTTGCCTATTTGGCGAGTATGAATCTCGCCTTGTTGCCTCTCTTGTTTCCTGTGATGTGTTGATGCTTCTTTTTTGTTTTCTTTTCTGCGAGTAGCTGTTGAATGTCGCGTTGATGTGGCGAGTAGCCTAAAAATTTGATGCAGGTGCTCGCTCGTTCGACATCAGTGTTCTGACGTGCACCCTAGGTTTTGGCGACTTTTTCTCGATATGCGCCACCTCCTACTCGCGCTCGCGGTGGCGTACGCGGGAAGCCAAGCTTTGTCGAGTACTATAAATAGGGGGGTAGATACGTATTTATTATGCTCTTGACGATCTTCCCTTTCTTCTAGCGACTATCTCTCGATTGCTCCTCTCCTCGCCCTTCGCTACTCGCTTCTTCGATCCTTCCACTCTTGGATGGCTGACGATGCAGCTATTCGCCGTGCAAGTCACGCGAAGAACTTCGAGGCAAATTCCTTCAAGAAGCCGATTACTCGGCCGAGCGACTTGAAGGAGTTCTCCGCCAAGTACTTGTCGCCGGGATATGTCGCCAGGCTTCCTCGTGAGGATGAACGCCTGAATTCCTTCTTGGCGACCGAGCTGGTCTTCCCCATCCGCCACTTTGAAGTCGGCCTGCGACTACCCTTGTGGCCGGAGGTTTGCCAGATCCTCCGCTACCACGGGATAGTCCCGGCACAGATCAATCTAAACGGAGTGGCGATGATCGTGGGGTTCCTCTGCTACCTGCGCGATCAGGGGATCGCCTTTGATCTCTCCGTCTTCCGGCGAGTATTCCACTTTGGCGCTACCGGCGAAGGCGTCGTCTTTTTGTGCAGCCATGTCTGCACCCTAGTCGGTACGGCGAACAAGAACCATCGCTGGACGGAGCGCATAGTCGTCATCAAGGGCGACTTTGGCGTCGTGCCGACTTCCTCTTTCCAGCCGGCCGAGAGTGCGTTCTTCCCTCCTTACCTGGAGGAAAGCCGGGAGAAGCTACTCGACAGCTTCCGAGGTCGCCGGCTGGATGTCGTCTTCTGGAGGAGGCGAGTAGATGAGCTCGCGGAGGTGTTCCCTGGTGAAGGTAGTCGCCTAAACGAGCATTAGGTCATACTCGCCAATTCGTCTTCACCCGGTGTTTAACGTTTTGCTCTTTACATTTTGTTGTAGCTACTCGCTCTTTGCCGAGCGAGCTTCTTCCCTTGGCGCCGAAGGCGGGAACCCCTGCCTTGGTTGATTTGTCGCCCGGCGGCGATGATCAGGAGGTCGCCGGCGATGATGCTGGGCCTTCGAAGAAGAGGAAAGCCAAGGCGAAATCCGTCGAGCCTGGGAGAAAGAAGGAGGTCGCTAGGAGGGACCTGAAAGCGAGGGCCGATCCATCGGAGGCGGGCGAGCCTAGCGGCCATCCTCTCTTCGGCGAAGGTGGGGGCAGCGAGGATGCTTATGGTCGCCCTTTGGTGTCCTGGGCTGAGCGAGCCCATGAAGTGACCTTGAGCACCAACCTCCCCGCCTGGTCGGAGGATTGGGAGGATGCGGGCGAGGCGTTCGACGTTTCGTTCGCCCTCTATGGTCGCGCGGACGCCGAATCCTTGCAAGAGGTCTCGGCCGAATATCTCGCCCATCAGAGCTCGCGAGCCAACCTGCGGGCTGTCGAGCTTGGGCATGCGACGGCGAGGAAACTGCTCGAATACGAGCAGATGATCAAGGTGCAGGGCCCGAAGATGATCGCTATGGCGAACAGAATTAAGGAGTTCGAGGTACTCACCGATGCGACTTTACTCGCGCTTTGGGATACTCGCTACCTTGCAAACTTATTTAAACTAACCTTCTTCTTTTCGCTCGCTGCAGGCCGCCGAGCTGGAGTCGGCAAAGAGGCTGTCCCAGGCCGAGAAGGAGCTGGAGGATACTCGGCAAACCTTGGAGGCCGCCCAAGTGCGAATCGCTGAGTTGGAAACTCGGCCTGCCGAGCAACAGCCTTCATCGGCGGGCCCCTCCAGGGTGGGCAAGCAGATCCGGATAGTCGGCGATGATATGGCGCATATCCGCCGGGAGATCGCTCGAGCAACCGGGAAGGTGGTCCTGAGCAGCTTGAAGGTCGATGGCTTCTTGAAGCCGGAGGCAATGCATCTGACGGTCATGGACATCATCCCGGCATTACTCGCCGAAGAGTCCACTTCCCCCATGCGAGATCTCCCATCCTCATCCACCGATTCTGACGACGACGATTCTGAGGACGAGGTTGATGATGTGGAAGATCTCGATCCCGACGCCGATGATGGTGGCGAGGATGCATAGTCGCCTGTCTTCTTTTTGCAAAGCTGTACAATCATTTTTGTGTATGTATTTACGTCAGTAAATGAATATAATCATTTTGCTCGCCTTTTTCTTTGATGCTCGCATCCCTTTCTTTTTTGAATGTCGCTTAGGCTCCTAGGCTCGGGGCGAGGTTGAGTGCTCGCTCGGCTCTTAGGGTCACGGCGAGATTGAGTGTTTCTTCATGCTCGCACCTGTATACTCGCCGAGATACTCGCGCATGCATACTCGCCGAGATACTCGCGCATGCATACTCGCCTTTTTCAATACTTCCCTTGGTGGAGTCGAGTTGTGGAGGGTACTTGGAGGGTTCTGAAGGACACATGCTCTCAAGGCCTCACTCTGTACCTGGTGAAGAGTTCATTAGACTCGTTCAATAAATTCTGAAGGGGAAAGAGATAGGGAACGTGTAAGGACCCCCCTTTCTCAGCGAAGGGAATCCTTATGCCCAGGGCGAGCGTCCCCCCAAAAGGTTCGCGTGTCCGAAGAGGTCTCACCCTCTTACCTGACCCACGACCCAATTGGCGGAACATTCGCCCTGTGAGGCTAATGCATCATTACAGAAAGACAATCGCAGAGTATAAAATTAAATTTGCGCGGAAGCAAAACATCACAGAATATCCCAGCATGATAAATAATAAAACATGGATACTGCCCACGACGGGGTATATAGAGTCTCACAGAAATGATTCTACTAATCATACGACGACAAAACATGTAGTCAAAAGACGTCAAACGGTCTACTCAAAGGTGATCTCTCATCCTCTCCTCTCCCAAAATAGTACCCTCACATCCGCATAAATCGTCCTGGCTGGCTCATGGAACTCCTCGTCTTCATGGGTATGTCTACGCTCGTCCATCCGCTCCTGCTCCGTCGGCGGGCGCATCGGTTCCTAAAATGATAACGTACAAAGTACGTTAGCCACGACGGACCAAGTAAATCTCACGCTCCTCCCCAGCCCCCTAATGGGCACCAAGGAGAACACCTGCAAGGAAAGTTAGCACAATAGCCGAAGCAAATATATATCTATCGGGGTTTTATAAATGAAGCAGTAATCCGTAATAATTCAAAAAGAGGGAAAATCAACCTAAGTAGAAAATTCACCCGCCATCGAATAACCTTCCCAACGGTGGTTATACGATGTCGGACCGAGGTGAGAGTATAAGTAATGTAACATATGATATGGTGTGCATGTATGATTATCCTCTCTGTCACTCGAATGACGTGTCTCAATCACTTTCCCCTATGTCGACATAGTGACCCGTTAAGAGAAGGAGCTCACTTCCCAGGCCTCACCGCCGTGTCCAGACGGTGACAGTGGGTCGGTCGTTCCCACTTCTAGGTTATGGATACACCCCAAAACTTCCTAGGCCTTCGTACCTCTATGAAGAATAGGTACTCTCGGTGGGAACACATCCTCACCTCGTGCGGAGATCCTCTCGGCACATAACCAAAAAGGTGTGAGACGGACCTGTGTGGAAGGGGTAGCTAGCCCCCGGTCCTCTTCACCACCAAAACAAAAGAGTTCATCGTCACAACTTCTCCCATAGTGTATATTATGGGGAAGCCGACGAACCCGCCACATCGGTAACCATGCACCCTCCCATGCCCTCATGCACAAGGTGATGAATGAAACAATTTTATATATTAATCTTCAAATTTGAGCAATTACTTATGCTGCACATCATAATCCGCAATCATCATGGAGGTAAACAAGCAAATTCAAATAACATTGTGGAGGGCTATATTTATATTACTCAGAGGGTTCGGATCAGAAAGTACAAAACATAACAGTGGTAGTAATTATATTTATCTACAATATCATCTCTCACATGCTTTGCCTAAAACAGACTTTAAGTTCACCAAAAGGAGGGTTGAAGTTTGTATAAAATAACTGTTTTCTGGACAAGGCAGAATTCTGAACGTAGATTGCACTTTAGGGGCTAAATTTAAATTACTTAGATGTTGTAAATCAGAATGTATAAAACATGAAAGTTGTAGCACAAATGTTTATCTATCATATCATGTCTCATAAATGTTTTCCAGGTCGGCCTCTAAGGCCATTAAAAATCCATTTTAGAAACGAGATAATTTTCCGAAAACTGGCAGATTTTATGTCAAAGGAAATAAGGCCGGCGCACGATTCTTGGCACAGACCGGTGGCTGCATGCGAATCGAACAATAAATCCGTGCAGTGGGGAGTGCACCGGATTATATTTCTGTATAAATATGTATATATATAATATGTATAGTTATGTATACATGTATAAAATATTTATACATTTATACATATATGTATATACATAAATATTTTCATTATATATATATATATACATTTTTACTTATATATATATATATATATAAATCAAAACCGCCGGCCTCCTCTTACAGACTCTCCCCGCCACCTCCGGTGGGGAGATCTCATCCGACCACCACCACCGGTGGGTGCGCCCAGGGTGGACGCTCCGGTGGGCACTTGCCGGCGGCCGGCCGCCGCCGGCGGTAGCCGGAAAGCTCTTATATTATTATTATTATTATTATTATTATTATTTTGGATGGAGAGGGTCGTCGGAGCGGATTCCAACTGCTCCCTCCGCCTCAAGGGCCGTGAGAGTGAGCCGTGGAGGCCCTCCCTCCCCTTCACACGTCCCATGCGAGGCCGAAACCCGCATCGGTGGCGGAGATTGAAGTGGGTGGTCCGAAGCTTCCAAGGCCGGGATCGCCGGCTCCGGTGGTCGGAGACGGCGGTGGTCGACGAGAAGAGATCTAAGGGCAGGAAGGAGTCATAAGAACTTACATGTGTGCCGTTTAGGCGAGGGGATCGTCGCGCGGCCATTGCTAGCGGTGGAGTTCGCCGAAATTCGTGGGGGAGGCTCGTCGGAAGGTCACCGGAGCTCTTCTATGGCTGGATGGTGGCTGTGGGGGTGGGAAAAACGAAATCCTAAGTGGAGGGGGGTTTTATATAGGAGATGGTGGTCTTTGGGGTGTTGTGAGAGGTTTTAGTGAGGAGTAACTCCTCTCCCTTGATGAATCCGCCCTCCCCATCAGCTCCCAGCCGGCCAAGCTCTTCCCAAGGCGTTGGGAAAGGGAGGAATTCAATTCCCATGGCTGAATATTAATGGTATTGATGAGGGGAGGTTTAAATGTAATTAATACGACTTAAAAAAAAATGAATTTTTCATTAAATATATTTTATTTTTAATTCAAATTTTATGGCAGCCTCCCTAGGTCATTTATGATTTTTATAATTTTTTAATAACGTTTTCTATTTATTTTTATTTATTTGGTGTTTAAATAGAGTTAAATCAAAATAAATAAATTTTACATTAATTAATAGATTTTAATTAATATTATTCTTTTATATATTTATGGGACCCTATGATAAAATTTTGGGAGAAAAATAATATCATTATCTATTTTTCTCAAAACCTCCTTATTATTTAAATAATTAATTGCTCTATAAAACATATTTTCATAACTCATTTAAATGTATTTATTCTCATTTTTAATTGGTCATCCTATTCAAAATATTATTGAAATGTTGCGATAAAATCTTGGAGTTGATTGGGGTGTACTTTATATACTCATAGTTGAAGGTTTTCAAGTTTGAGGAGTGGAGCAGGTTTTTCAGAAGAATTTTTTTTTTTTTTTTTTTTTATTAAGTCAATTCGTCGAGTGTTCACGAGAACTCCCGACGAATTCGTCGAATGTTCACGAGAACTCCCGACGAATTCCGACGAATGAAAACAGAAGACAGTTTTTAAGCTTTGATCAGTATTTTTCAGTGGCTAAGTAAATTCACCGAATGTTCACGAGAGCTCCCGACGAATTCGTCGACTGTTCACGAGAGCTCCCGACGAATTCCGACGAATGAAAACAGAAGACAGTTTTTAAGCTTTGATCAGTATTTTTCAGTGGCTAAGTAAATTCGTCGAATGTTCACGAGAGCTCCCGACGAATTCGTCGAATGTTCACGAGAGCTCCCGACGAATTCCGACGAATGAAAACAGAAGACAGTTTTTTTTTTTTTTTTTTTTTTTTTTTAGTTTTGATCAGTATTTTTCAGTGGCTAAGTAAATTCGTCGAATGTTCACGAGAAGTCTCGACGAATGACGGACATACGGATTTCAAATTTATGTTTCATTTTTGAAATTTAGGGTTGGCCGCAACTAGGTACTTTCACACCCATTAGGGAACAAATGACCATTTGGGTGCCATCCAAGCCAACAAAACCCTAGCAGTTCACAAAATCACGATGGGGTCTAGAATTTCGAAATTGGGATGTTACAAATCCAAAAAGTCAAACAAAATTTTCGTCCTCGAAAATTCGATTGGGTCATAGTATTTTCAAAGTCGAGCAATTCACCATACTTGAAAATAAGCAGTCCAAAAAGATTTGAGTGTTACCTGACGTAAAGAGGCCAGGGTAAAGTTCTCGCATCTGGTCCTCGGGTTCCCAGGTAGATTCCTCGGTCCCGCAGTTGTCCCATAGAACTCGGACAAGGGGGACTCTCTTCCGCCGCAGGACCCTAGTCTCGGTATCCACGATCCGCATCGGCTTGAGGGATACAGATCGGTCGGGTTCTACTGGTTCGGGGGTCTCCTGAATGACGTGTTCCGGGCGTAGTAGTGCGCGTCTTAATGAGGAGATGTGAAATACATCATGCAACCCCTGAAGCTCCGAGGGTAGCTCCAGCCTATACGCCACTTCACCGATCCGCTCCGTGATGGTATATGGCCCCATGTATCTTGGGCTCAACTTTCGTTGTCGGCGGAGCCGAGATACACCGTGGCGAGGGCGGATCTTCAAGTAAACCTTGTCACCCACGACAAATTCAACGTGTCGATGACGGGCGTCGTAGTACTTGGCTTGGCGACCCTGAGCTTCACGCATCCGCTCCTGTATTAGCTGAACAATTTCTGTCACATTCTCCATGAAAACGGGCCCCAGGGCCCTCGGATCCGCGTCTTGGGCCCAAGAAAGTGGAGTACGGCATTTCCGGCCGTATAAAGCTTCGTATGGGGCCATGCCAATGCTTGCTTGATACGAGTTGTTATAGGAGAATTCGACTAAAGGTAGGAGCCGCTCCCATGGCTCCTTCTTATCCACCAAGCATAACCGGAGAAGATCCTCCAAGGTCCGGTTTGTGCGTTCGGTTTGCCCGTCTGTTTGGGGATGAAATGATGTGCTGAATGCTAGTTTAGTCCCCAAATATGCTTGAACGCTCCTCCATTCATTTGAGGTGAATCGACCATCCCGATCAGAGACTATGGTTTTTGGCACACCGTGGTACCGAACCACATTTTCAATGAAAAGGCGCACCAATTTTCCTACACCATCGTCTTGGCGGTTGGGAATAAATCTCGCAACCTTCGTCAAACGGTCGACCACCACCCAGATAGAATCGTTCCCGGTTCGAGAGCGGGGCAGGCCATGAATGAAATCCATGGATATGTCTTCGAATTTCCACTCGGGGACGGGAAGCGGCTGTAGTAACCCGACGGGGTTCTTGCACTCTGCCTTAACAAGCTGGCACGTCGGGCAATGTGTCACAAAAGTGACGACATCTCGCTTCATCCCAGGCCACCAGAACATTTTCTTCAGGTCTGCATGCATCTTTGTGATGCCCGGGTGAATCGAGTAGCGAGTGTGATGGCTCTCATACAAAATCTCATGCCGAAACTGTCCCCCAGATGGCACAAACATCCTATCACGGAAGTACAGGATTCCGTCCTTTATCTTAAAATCTGGGTGCTCTTTTCCGGCCTTCAAACGAGCAATCCCATCCTCGAACAAAGGGTCATCTTGCTGGGCATCTCTAATCCTTTCCCGAAGATCGCACTTGATCTCCGTCCAATACAGCTGATGTGCTGCCGCAACTGAATCTCCTCGGGCGATCACGGTGATCCCCATCTCCTCGAGTCCTCGTACTATATCTCTCGGGGTGCCGATCATCCAATTAGCTGAGGCTATAGGATTCCTGCTCAGGGCATCTGCAACAGTGTTTGCCTTGCCCGGGTGGTACTGGAGGTCGAAGTCGTAGTCACACAAGAACTCCAACCACCGTCTCTGTCGTAGGTTCAGCTCCCTCTGCGTGATGACGTACTTGAGGCTCCTGTGGTCCGAAAACACCTCACATCGGACGCCGTACAGATAGTGCCTCCATATCTTTAGAGCAAATACCACCGCACCCAACTCCAAGTCGTGCGTGGCGTAGTTTTTCTCGTGCACTTTTAGCTGCCTCGAGGCGTAGGCAACCACCCTCCCATGTTGCATCAAGACCGCTCCTAAGCCCTGTTGACATGCGTCTGTGTACACCTGGAAGCCTTCCTGGCCCGATGGTATGGTCAGTATAGGAGCTGAGGTGAGCCTCCCCTTCAACTCCTGGAAGGCCTCTTCACACTGCGATGTCCATATAAATTTCGCATCCTTCTTTGTTAGCGACGTCAGCGGTAGCGCGATCTTAGAGAATCCCTCTACGAACTTGCGGTAATATCCCGCAAGCCCGAGGAAGCTCCTCACATCTGCAGCGGAGCGAAGCTGCGGCCAATCCCTAACGGCCCGAATCTTTGCTGGATCTACTGCTATGCCGTTGGCGCTGACGATGTGACCCAAGAAGCCGACCTCCTTAAGCCAAAATTCGCACTTTGAAAACTTTGCGTACAGCTGGTGTTCACGCAGCTTTTTGAAGCACTTTCTCCAGGTGTGTTACATGCAGCTCTTCCGATGCCGAGTACACCAGAATGTCATCGATGAATACAATGACAAAATGGTCGAGGAAGGGTTCGAACACCCGGTTCATTAGAGACATGAATGCTGCCGGGGCATTGGTGAGACCGAACGGCATCACTGTGAACTCGTATTGCCCGTAACGAGAACAAAACGCAGTTTTCTCGATGTCCTTATCATCAATCCTGAGCTGGTAGTATCCCGACCGGAGGTCGAGTTTGGAGAAGCACCGAGCCCCCTGTAACTGATCAAATAATTCTTCTATCCTTGGGAGTGGATAGGTATTTTTCACGGTCAGCCGGTTCAACTCTCGGTAGTCGATGCAGAGTCGGAGGGATCCGTCCTTCTTCTTCACGAAGAGTACAGGTGCTCCCCAAGGAGAAGAGCTGGGTCGGACGAATCCCAAGTCTACCAATTCTTGAAGCTGCATCCTGAATTCTGCTAGCTCCTTTGGCGCCATCCTGTAGGGAGATCTCGAGACCGGACGAGCCCCAGGAAGGAGGTGGATTTTGAAATCCTCTTCTCGGTGTGGAGGCAGGCCTGGAAGCTTCTCCGGGAAGACATCCGGAAACTCCTTTACCACTTTTACTTCGGCCAATTCTATGGTCCGCCCCATCATTTCAAAGTAGACCACGAACACCTCATCACCTCTCATGGTGGCCTTAGTTGCCTGTATTGAATTAAGCACGAGACGAGAGATAAACGGTATACCTTGATAGGTGATTGTTCCTCCCGTTGGCACTTGGAGGGTCACCTTCCTGCTCTGACAGTCTATCTGTGCTGCATGATCCGCGAGCCAGTCCATTCCTAATATCAGGTCAAATCCTGACAGTTGGAGTACTGCTGCTTCAACCTCCATCTCCCGATCATCAATCTTTACTTTGAATTTGCATAAATCTGAGGAGATCATCTCCGATCCATCAGGGAGTCGTACCCGCAGTGGGTTCCCTGTGAGGTAAACCACCCCTGGCTCCTGATGTATGAAATCATGAGACACAAAGGAGCGAGTGGCTCCCGTGTCAAAGAGTGCTCGAGCAGCCCGATCGTTGATCCAGAGGATCCCTGAGGTTTCAATTTAATCGATTGGTGTATATGTATATGTTTCAGTAATATATATAAGCACGTAAATAAAAGTATCACAGGTAACGTGCAAAATATGCATACGTATAAAAAAAAAATTTGTACCGTTCACCACGTCCGCGGTGTCTCGACCCCTCTCTAGGTCCAAAGCATAATCCTGCTGGGGAAGTCGCTGCTGTCCTCTACCAGGCTGGCCTCGTCCACGACCTCCGCCCCGGTGAAAGTCCCGATTTCCATCCCTGGGTGCCAGTAGGGGGCACTGAGGTCGTAGATGCCCCAACTCGTTGCAGTGGAAACAACGCCTCTCAAAAGGCCGTTGCTCTACCGCGTATGCTGGTGCTGGGAGGGCTCGCTGCTGTGCTGGGGGAGGCGGTGGTGTCCTCCTCCGGTGATAATCACAGGGTGGCTGGTGGCGATCTCCTCGATCATAGCCCCTATGTTCTCCCCGGTCGTTTCCGCGTCCGCGCTGGTGCCTGGTCCCCTGACCCCTCTGATCATGCCCTTGGGGTGTCTCTGCTATTCTCTTCAACCTGTTCCTTTCCCGGGTGGTTTTTATGTCAGCCTCCATCGTCTTTGCAAGGTTGACGATAACCTCGAAGGGAGCGTGAGCTGCTGTCATCAGTGGTTGCCGAATGGAGTCGTTGAGGCCCTGAAAGAACCTCTTGGCACGGTTCTCATCCTCTATGGCCATGATTCCAGCATATCGGGCGAGGTGGGAGAACTCTCGCTGGTACTCTATGACTGTCATGGTACCTTGCCGAAGATGTAGAAAACGCTCCTGCAGTTCTGTCCGGTCGGAGCTAGAAATGAAGTGCTCCATCATCGAGGTAGAAAAGTTCCTCCAGGAGATCTCCGTCAGTCGGCGGTCCCTATACGTGGTCTGAAGGACGGACCTCCACCATTGCCTAGCATACCCCTCCAGAAGGGTGGTAGCTAGGGAAACCGCATAATAAGAAGGGCAGTGCATTCCCTTGAGGAGTTCTTCGATCCTTTCCAGCCAATCCTCTGTCTGGATGGCTGATTCTGTCCCTCTGAAGACCGGGGGACGAAAGCTCCTGAACATGACCAGTCTCTCTGCATCTGAAGGGCCCTGAGCCTGAAATGGTTGCTGCTGCTGTAGCGAGGCCCGAAAGGTATCCAGTAGGGCAGTGAGAGTCTGTCCTAACTCCGTTTGGTGAAACAGGGTCGGCTGGGCCGGTGCTGCCTGGCCAGTGGGTGCAGCAGGAGGTGGAGGGGCCCACTCGTCAATTGGGGTGCCGGGGCGATATATGTCCTCGTTGGTGTCGTCGGCGTTCTCGTTTCTCATCCCGAGGCTAGGTTCCCGAAATTCCTGTTTCAATTTATTGAAATGTGTGTGTCAGAACTATCTAATCAAGCTAATATGTAGGTACTTGGTCGAAGAATTAGTTCGGTTGGGTTTCCTTAGTGAAACTTTGCGTGACGTTTTATCATGAATCTTTTGCGGTCCACCACGCTTCCGTTGCATAGTTCGTCCTCGAACTAGGTATCGTATTACGGTGGACCACCTGTGATGATTTTATAAATCTGGATCGTTTTTTCCCTCTGATACCATTTGTAAGGACCCCCCTTTCTCAGCGAAGGGAATCCTTATGCCCAGGGCGAGCGTCCCCCCAAAAGGTTCGCGTGTCCGAAGAGGTCTCACCCTCTTACCTGACCCACGACCCAATTGGCGGAACATTCGCCCTGTGAGGCTAATGCATCATTACAGAAAGACAATCGCAGAGTATAAAATTAAATTTGCGCGGAAGCAAAACATCACAGAATATCCCAGCATGATAAATAATAAAACATGGATACTGCCCACGACGGGGTATATAGAGTCTCACAGAAATGATTCTACTAATCATACGACGACAAAACATGTAGTCAAAAGACGTCAAACGGTCTACTCAAAGGTGATCTCTCATCCTCTCCTCTCCCAAAATAGTACCCTCACATCCGCATAAATCGTCCTGGCTGGCTCATGGAACTCCTCGTCTTCATGGGTATGTCTACGCTCGTCCATCCGCTCCTGCTCCGTCGGCGGGCGCATCGGTTCCTAAAATGATAACGTACAAAGTACGTTAGCCACGACGGACCAAGTAAATCTCACGCTCCTCCCCAGCCCCCTAATGGGCACCAAGGAGAACACCTGCAAGGAAAGTTAGCACAATAGCCGAAGCAAATATATATCTATCGGGGTTTTATAAATGAAGCAGTAATCCGTAATAATTCAAAAAGAGGGAAAATCAACCTAAGTAGAAAATTCACCCGCCATCGAATAACCTTCCCAACGGTGGTTATACGATGTCGGACCGAGGTGAGAGTATAAGTAATGTAACATATGATATGGTGTGCATGTATGATTATCCTCTCTGTCACTCGAATGACGTGTCTCAATCACTTTCCCCTATGTCGACATAGTGACCCGTTAAGAGAAGGAGCTCACTTCCCAGGCCTCACCGCCGTGGCCAGACGGTGACAGTGGGTCGGTCGTTCCCACTTCTAGGTTATGGATACACCCCAAAACTTCCTAGGCCTTCGTACCTCTATGAAGAATAGGTACTCTCGGTGGGAACACATCCTCACCTCGTGCGGAGATCCTCTCGGCACATAACCAAAAAGGTGTGAGACGGACCTGTGTGGAAGGGGTAGCTAGCCCCCGGTCCTCTTCACCACCAAAACAAAAGAGTTCATCGTCACAACTTCTCCCATAGTGTATATTATGGGGAAGCCGACGAACCCGCCACATCGGTAACCATGCACCCTCCCATGCCCTCATGCACAAGGTGATGAATGAAACAATTTTATATATTAATCTTCAAATTTGAGCAATTACTTATGCTGCACATCATAATCCGCAATCATCATGGAGGTAAACAAGCAAATTCAAATAACATTGTGGAGGGCTATATTTATATTACTCAGAGGGTTCGGATCAGAAAGTACAAAACATAACAGTGGTAGTAATTATATTTATCTACAATATCATCTCTCACATGCTTTGCCTAAAACAGACTTTAAGTTCACCAAAAGGAGGGTTGAAGTTTGTATAAAATAACTGTTTTCTGGACAAGGCAGAATTCTGAACGTAGATTGCACTTTAGGGGCTAAATTTAAATTACTTTGATGTTGTAAATCAGAATGTATAAAACATGAAAGTTGTAGCACAAATGTTTATCTATCATATCATGTCTCATAAATGTTTTCCAGGTCGGCCTCTAAGGCCATTAAAAATCCATTTTAGAAACGAGATAATTTTCCGAAAACTGGCAGATTTTATGTAAGGAAATAAAGCGCACGATTCTTTGCACAGACCGGTGGCTGCATGCGAATCGAACAATAAATCCGTGCAGTGGGGAGTGCACCGGATTATATTTCTGTATAAATATGTATATATATAATATGTATAGTTATGTATACATGTATAAAATATTTATACATTTATACATATATGTATATACATAAATATTTTCATTATATATATATATATACATTTTTACTTATATATATATATATATATATATAAATCAAAACCGCCGGCCTCCTCTTACAGACTCTCCCCGCCACCTCCGGTGGGGAGATCTCATCCGACCACCACCACCGGTGGGTGCGCCCAGGGTGGACGCTCCGGTGGGCACTTGCCGGCGGCCGGCCGCCGCCGGCGGTAGCCGGAAAGCTCTTATATTATTATTATTATTATTATTATTATTATTATTTTGGATGGAGAGGGTCGTCGGAGCGGATTCCAACTGCTCCCTCCGCCTCAAGGGCCGTGAGAGTGAGTCGTGGAGGCCCTCCCTCCCCTTCACACGTCCCATGCGAGGCCGAAACCCGCATCGGTGGTGGAGATTGAAGTGGGTGGTCCGAAGCTTCCAAGGCCGGGATCGCCGGCTCCGGTGGTCGGAGACGGCGGTGGTCGACGAGAAGAGATCTAAGGGCAGGAAGGAGTCATAAGAACTTACATGTGTGCCGTTTAGGCGAGGGGATCGTCGCGCGGCCATTGCTAGCGGTGGAGTTCGCCGAAATTCGTGGGGGAGGCTCGTCGGAAGGTCACCGGAGCTCTTCTATGGCTGGATGGTGGCTGTGGGGGTGGGAAAAACGAAATCCTAAGTGGAGGGGGGTTTTATATAGGAGATGGTGGTCTTTGGGGTGTTGTGAGAGGTTTTAGTGATGAGTAACTCCTCTCCCTTGATGAATCCGCCCTCCCCATCAACTCCCAGCCGGCCAAGCTCTTCCCAAGGCGTTGGGAAAGGGAGGAATTCAATTCCCATGGCTGAATATTAATGGTATTGATGAGGGGAGGTTTAAATGTAATTAATACGACTTAAAAAAAAACGAATTTTTCATTAAATATATTTTATTTTTAATTCAAATTTTATGGCAGGCTCCCTAGGTCATTTATGATTTTTATAATTTTTTTAATAACGTTTTCTATTTATTTTTATTTATTTGGTGTTTAAATAGAGTTAAATCAAAATAAATAAATTTTACATTAATTAATAGATTTTAATTAATATTATTCTTTTATATATTTATGGGACCCTATGATAAAATTTTGGGAGAAAAATAATATCATTATTTATTTTTCTCAAAACCTCCTTATTATTTAAATAATTAATTGCTCTATAAAACATATTTTCATAACTCATTTAAATGTATTTATTCCCATTTTTAATTGGTCATCCTATTCAAAATATTATTGAAATGTTGCGATAAAATCTTGGAGTTGATTGGGGTGTACTTTATATACTCATAGTTGAAGGTTTTCAAGTTTGAGGAGTGGAGCAGGTTTTTCAGAAGAAAAAAAATTTTTTTTTTTTTTATTAAGTCAATTCGTCGAGTGTTCACGAGAACTCCCGACGAATTCGTCGAATGTTCACGAGAACTCCCGACGAATTCCGACGAATGAAAACAGAAGACAGTTTTTAAGCTTTGATCAGTATTTTTCAGTGGCTAAGTAAATTCACCGAATGTTCACGAGAGCTCCCGACGAATTCGTCGACTGTTCACGAGAGCTCCCGACGAATTCCGACGAATGAAAACAGAAGACAGTTTTTAAGCTTTGATCAGTATTTTTCAGTGGCTAAGTAAATTCGTCGAATGTTCACGAGAGCTCCCGACGAATTCGTCGAATGTTCACGAGAGCTCCCGACGAATTCCGACGAATGAAAACAGAAAGTTTTTTTTTTTTTTTTTTTTTTTAGTTTTGATCAGTATTTTTCAGTGGCTAAGTAAATTCGTCGAATGTTCACGAGAAGTCTCGACGAATGACGGACATACGGATTTCAAATTTATGTTTCATTTTTGAAATTTAAGGTTGGCCGCAACTAGGTACTTTCACACCCATTAGGGAACAAATGACCATTTGGGTGCCATCCAAGCCAACAAAACCCTAGCAGTTCACAAAATCACGATGGGGTCTAGAATTTCAAAATTGGGATGTTACAGAACGGCAGTCGGGAGGCCTGGAGGGACACATCTTCCCGAGGCCTCCATCCTACTTGGATGCCGGAACGTCGACGAAGAGTGACGTTAAGTAGGGAATGACGGTCGGGGAGATCCAAGGGGATACACCCTCCCAAGGTCTCCATCCTTTGGCCAGTCGAATCGATCGCTCCCCTTCTCAAGTTGGAGTATCGGCTTCCGGACTTTACCCTAGTAATCTCTACAGTCGGACGAGAAATGCAGTCGGTGGGAACCGCGGCCAACATGCAAGGGGGGAGCTGATCTCGGTCGTCATTGCAGAGGCTTGGTCTTAAGGGAACGCACACCCGAGGCACTGTCCCATCATCCGTTCTGAGTTTTTACAAGGGTCAAGTCGGAGGCTCGTCTTCCAACCTGCGGCGGCGAATGTTGATGTAGGACGACGTCAAGCAGGGAGTGGCAGTCGGGGAGATCCAAGGGGATACAACATCCCGAGGCCTCCATCCTACTTGGATGTTGGATGTGGATCGGACCTGCTTCCTGTTGCTCACTGAGTTTAGCAGGGAGTTAAGCACACTTTAGGCACAATAACTCATATGATCTAACACAATAATTTAGAAAATGAAATGCTTTGCTGCGAGCTTTTTAGCTCTCAAGGGTACACGACGCCTTTTTTCAAGGGTTCCCTGAGCTAGTGAAATCGATCATCCCTTCGCCGAATCGGAAGGTCGGCGTCCAGACTTCTTCCTGGTAATCTCTACAGTCGGACGAGAAATGCAGTCGGTGGGAACCGCGGCCAACATGCAAGGGGGGAGCTGATCTCGGCCGTCATTGCAGAGGCTTGGTCTTAAGGGAACGCACACCCGAGGCACTGTCCCATCATCCGTTCTGAGTTTTTACAAGGGTTAAGTCGGAGGCTCATTTTCCAACCTAGCGTGGAGATTGACTTCACCTGACTTCTTTATTATGAAAACTTTGTTGATGCGAAAGAAGCTGCCTCGTCCCATGTTTCAGGGAGATGCAGGTTTTATTTAAAGAAATGAATTTACAAGGATGGGGTATACACATTCTCCCTCAGGGATAAAACCTTTTCAGGTCATCGCCGCTCCAGGTGCTCCCTAGCAGCTCGCCTTCCTGGTTCTGCAAGCGGTATCCTCCTGTTAGGAGTGCTTCCTGGATGATGAAAGGTCCTTCCCAATTCGGGTTGAGCTTACCGACGGCCGCAGACCTTCCTGCTGCGTCCACCTTTTTCAGGACCAGATCACCTGCTTGGAATTGTTTGAGGCGAACATTTTTGTCAAAATGTTTTGCCATCCGGCGCTTGATCTCTTCTTGCCTGGCTGAAGCTAAATCTCGGAGTTCCTCGATGTAGTCGAGAGATAGTTTTTGAACCTCTTCATTCTCTAGTCGCCATTCTTCGCTTCCGTCCTCCGCAGCTATCACCCTTGGGCTTCTGACTTCGAACTCTACTGGAATGAGAGCTTCTGACCCGTGAGAGAGTTTGAACGGCGTTTCCCCTGTGGCTGAGCTAGGAGTGGTCCTCAGAGCCCACAGGACCGAGGGGAGCTGGTCCGCCCAGTTACCTCTTAGGTTCTCCACCTTCTTCTTCAGTAGGTTGATGATCAGTTTGTTGGCGGCCTCCACTTGGCCATTGCTCCTTGGGTGATGTACGGAGGCGAACCGAAGGTCGGTTCCTAGCTGCCTACAAAAGTCTTCCAGTTCTAAGCTGGCGAACTGGGGACCATTGTCGGTGATGATGGCGAGAGGGATCCCGAATCTGCAGACGATCTCTCCCCAGATGAAGTTCTTCACGACTTGAGAGGTGGTCTTGGCCAGGGCTTTGGCATCGATCCACTTGGAGAAGTAGTCGATCATGACGAGAACGAACTTTCGTTGTCCACTGGCTTGAGGGAAAGGGCCGATCAAGTCCATCCCCCAGATGGCGAACGGCCATGGGGAGATGATCGATCGGAGCTGCTGGGCCGGCTGCAACTGAAGGGGGGCGAAGAGCTGGCACTTCTGGCACTTCTTCGAGAAGATCTCAGCATCCTTCCGGATAGTAGGCCAGAAGTAACCATGCCGCAATATCCTCTGCTCCAAAGTGCGAGTCCCAGAATGACTTCCACACTCTCCCGAGTGGATCTCTTCCAACACTCGGGGTACTCGGTCTTCGGAAACACATCTGGCCAGGGGGCCCGAGATGGTCTTGCGGTACAGCTCCCCATCTTGCAGGAGGTAGTATGCCGCTTTGTACCGAAATCCTCGCTGATCCCCTCCGTTCGCCGGAAGCTGGCCGCTGGTCAGGAAGGTTACAAAGGGATCCATCCACGAGGGGCGTTGCTCGATCTCCATTATCTCTCCCTCTTCAATGGATGGGTGGAATAGCTCGGTGATAGTTCCTCCAGCCCTCGGCCCGTACTTGGCGAGGCGATCTGCTGCCGAGTTCTCCTCTCTTGGCACATGTTCGACGAAGAAAGACTGGAAGCCTCCAATCAGTCCTTTTACTTTTACCAGGTACTTCTGCAGGATGGTGTCGCGCACCTCGAACTCGCCTCGAATCTGCGACGCGACCACCATTGAGTCCGTGAAAGCCCGGACATCACGGATCCCCAGTTCCTTGGCAAGGCGCAAGCCTGCCACTATGGCCTCATACTCTGCCTGGTTGTTTGTGACGGGGAAGAGGATCTCGACGGCTTGCTCGATTCTTGTTCCCTGCGGGCTGACGAGCACGATGCCCACCCCTACAGAGCTTTTGCCCGAAGCTCCATCAACAAACAACTTCCAAGGAATGGGATTGAGCACCTCTTCTCCTGGCTCTGCTTCCACCGAGAAGTCAGCCAAGAAGTCTGCTACTGCCTGGGCCTTGATCGCTACTCGGGGAGAGAAGGAAATGTCGAACTCGCTGAGTTCTACCGACCATTTCGCCAACCTCCCTGAATGCTCCACTCCCTCTAGGACATTGCGGAGAGGATGATCAGTCACCACTCTGATGGAGTGAGCCTGAAAATAAGGCTGGAGCTTTCGTGCCGACACCACCAAGGCGAAGGCAAGCTTCTCCAGGATTGGATACTTCAGCTCCGCCTTCTTCAGTACCCGGCTGACATAGTAGACGGGTAACTGCTTCCTTCCTTCCTCTCGGACCAAAACGGAGCTCACCGCCTCTGCTCCTACTCCCAGGTAGACGAGCAGGTCTTCGCCTTCTTTCGGGCTCTGGAGGAGAGATGTCTAAGTCAACTGCTCTTTCAGCTTTTCGAACGCCATCTCACATCCTTCGGACCACTCGAAGCTTTTCGCTTTGCGGAGTGTCTTGAAGAATGGAGAGCATTTCTCTCCGGCTTTAGAGAGGAAGCGGCTAAGACCCGCCAGCCTTCCTGTCAACCTTTGGACTTCCTTCATCGTCTTTGGGGATGGCATCTCCAGGATCGCCTTAACTTTGTCGGGGTTAGGCTCTACTCCCTCCGAGGTAAGGAGATGTCCCAGGAACTTTCCCCTGCCTGCTCCGAAGACGCACTTCGTCGGATTGAGCCTCATCTTGAATCTTCTTAGCGTCGCGAAGGTCTCTACCAGATCGGCTATGTGTTCCTGGACACTCTTGCTTTTGATCAAGAGATCGTCCACATACACTTCCAGGTTCCTCCCCTTTTGCTCTTTGAAAACATGGTCCATCATCCGTTGATAGGTAGCTCCTGCATTCTTCAAACCGAAGGGCATCATCTTGAAGCTGTAGCAGCCATCGTCGGTGATGAAGGAGACATCGCGGCAATCTGGGGGATGCATCCGGATCTGGTGATATCCTGAAAACGCATCAAGGAAACTCATCACAGAAAAACCGACGGCTGAATCAACCAGCGCGTCGATTCGAGGCAAGGGATAACAATCCTTCGGGCAGCTTTTATTCATTAAGGAAAAATCCACACACATTCTCCAGCTTCCCCCCGCCTTTGCCACCATTACAACATTGGAGACCCAGCCTGGATACTGGATCTCTGACACAAACCCTGCATCGAGCAGTTTTTTAACCTCCTCCCTAATTGGCTTGGCGAGGATGGTGGCGGTTCTCCTTTTCTTCTGGCGGACGGGCTGGACAGTGGGATCCAGGTTGAGGCGATGACACGCAACCTCAGGGTCGACTCCTGGCATCTCGGCTGCGCTCCAAGCAAAGATGTCGACGTTCTTTTGCAGACACGCCGCCATCTCGATCTTCTCTTCGGTCTTCAGCGACCCGCCAATCTTCAGCAGCCCCGGCACTCCCGCTGCAGAGAGTACCTCGATCTCCTCGACCTCTTCAGCCACTTCCAGCCTGGCCGGGCACTCCAGCACTCTTCCGAACTCTTCCGCGTCAGCCATCCAGCTGATGGTACTGACGGCGCTAAGATAGCACTCCCTAGCGGCTCTTGGATCGCTCCTGATCCTCACCTGGACTTCTCCTTTACAGTACTTCAAGCACTGATGGTAGGAGGATGGGACGGCTTTGAAGGCGTTGAGAAGCGGCCTCCCAAAGATAGCCCTGTAGCAGCTCGGGGCGTCGACGATAACAAATCGACAGCTGATGGAGGTGCCACTGAGTGTTACCAGGAGATCTGCTCCTCCTTCCACCTCCTTCTTCTCTCCGGAGAAGCCGAAGAGGGGACCATCTGATGCTCGAACTCTGGCAGCTTCGACTCCCAGTCCGTCAAACGTCCCCTTGAAGATGACGTTTACAGAGCTACCGTTGTCGATCAGAATTCGATCAACGGTGAAGTCCTCCACCGCGGATTGAATCACGAGGGCATCATGGAAGGGATTCGCGTTCCCTAGCATGTCCTCCTCGGAAAAGGTAATCTCCTCCATCGGGGGCGGTGCTTGTGAGGTCGAGGCGACACTCCTGCGGTAGATCTGATGGAGGCTTCCCTTGCGGGAAGCTTCCATCCCTGCTCCCCCATGGATTACTCCAACTCGACCTCCCTGGCCCAGGTCTCCCCGACCTCCCTGGTCGATCCGATCCTCGTTCCTCCTGCGAACGACTGCAGCCTGCCCTGCCTGCGGCTCGGCAGGGGCCTCCATCCTCCTCTGCTCTCCTCCAGCTTCTCCTGCTGCCAACCTCCTCCGGGCTTCCCAAAAGTCTGGGCAGGCAGCCATGGCATGTCCCCCCACCTGGTGGAAGTCGCAGTAGAGAGGAACTTCTTCTGCTTGACGCCTCCTAGGCTTCGGTTTCTTCCTTCCTTGACGGCGGCCTCGCCCGGCTACCGCCATTGCTTCATCTCTCCTCCTCTCCTGACGCCTCTCTGGCTGGCGAAAGGGCCTTCTTTCAGGGGATCTCCCCCTTTGGTCCTGACGCTGGTGCCGTCCAGCCGGCCTCCATGGTGGCCGGTTGACGGGGACCTGGTAGCGTCTTCCCTCCTCGTGACGCTCAGGGGACTCGACGGGCCTTCTCTCCACGATCCTCCCGGTTTCTTTCTTCCTGAGCTCCTCCTTCTTCTTCTCCTCTTGCCGCTCCGGCCACTTCCTTTCCTCCCTTCGGGGCTCCTCCCTCTTCCTTTTTCCAGGGATCTCATCCCTCTCTCCACGATCGCCTCTGGTCACCCGTGCCAACCTTGCCAAGAAGTCGGGGTTGGAGGCTTCTCCCCGGACAAATTTATTGGCCCTCTGAATGAGGTTGTCGTAGGAGTAGGGTGGGTTCTCACTGAGCTCCAACTTGAAGAGGCCTTGACTGATGCCGAATGTCAGGGCCAGCAACAGGATGTTGCTATCTACCTCCTGGATTTGCAGAACCTCCTCCTGGAAGCGCTCGATGTAAGGGCCCAATGCCTCATCTGGCCCTTGCACGAGGTAGAACAGGGCCGTGGCCTCCTTCTTTAGCTTCCGTGTCGTGTCGAACCAGGTCGTCAGCCCACGACACAGGTCTTCGAAGCAGTAGATTGAGCCTGCGGGCAACTGATGGAACCAGTCCCAGGCCTTTGCGCGGAAGGTAATGGCAAACAACCTGCACTTGAAGGCGTCCGACATGGTTCGGATAGAGACTATATCCTCGAACCATTGGATGTGCCTGACGGGATCCTCCTTCCCTGAATAGTAGTTCAAGGCAGGGTCCCTGAACCCCTCTGGCACTGGCGCGGCGAGAATCTCCTCGCAGAAGGGGCTCCTCCCTCCTGCCCGGCGACGATCCTCAACCTGGCGAGTATCACCTCCATACTCGCCATATGGGCGAGTATCCTGGTACCTCGCCTGCTCGCCCGGCTCGCGGAAGCGAATGCCTTGCGAGGTTGGCTGGTAGAATTGCGACCTCCTTGGTCGCTCGGTTTCATCCTCCACGTGCTCCTTTCCTGCTCGCCGAGGGGGACTCCCTCCCTCGGACGGAGTTGGGCGATGCGGCGAGGTCGCCGTGACCTCGGCGCGCGGCTGAAGCGCTGTTTGCAAGATCCCCTCCATGCGCTGCGCGAAGGCTCCCTCCATACGCTGCGCGAAGGCTTCCAGAACCGCTAGTGTCACGAACTCGCCACTCGCGGCCGAGTTGCCGACTACCCCTTCATGGTCGCCACCTACGACCATCTCGGCTTCCTGCTGAACTTTCCTTCTCCGACTACGATCCACGCTCACCGCACCAAAGTGTTGACGCCAGGAAAATCCTGACCTCAAGATTCGGACCGATGCAGCCGGAGGCTACTCGCCCAGCAGTCCAACGAGACGACTAAGCTGGCGACTACTGAAGAGATAGAAGAGCAACACACAAGACCCCAGGTGCTGCGGCAGGGAGGTCCCACCACGTACCCAGAAGCTCCGAAGAGACTTCCCCTCCAAGACCAAAGAATGGCCGAGCAAGGTACGAGGAAGACACCGACTTGGCTAGTACCGGGAGTAGCGACCAAGTGCGACAGATGCTAGAAAGCAAGAGCAGGGTTTCGAAAGCTCAAGTTCAGGTGCCAATCCAAGTACCCCTGGGGTCCTATTTATAGGAAAACCAAGGGGTAGGGGGGTTTTTATAGCCCAGCCCTTGCCCGACGACTAGCGACATTGAGGCGATCTCCCCGGGCAGATGGGCGAGTATCGACTATGGTCGCCCACCTTTTGGCGAGTATCCGAGCTACTCGAACGAGTGCACCCCTACTCGCCTAGGCTGTCTTCTGCTCTGACGCTTGTCTGCCGTGTTGACCTCTTTGACTTTGACTTCTGCCTACGTGGCCTTGGGGGGGTCCACCCTCGGAGAATGAGGGTTGCACATTCATATTCTCGTACAATTCTCTACATTGTTGCAATCATATATGCTTTCTTTTCGTGTTTGCTCTATCGAGTGAAAGTTTTGGTGCTCCATATTTCTTCGGTGTCCACGCACATCGGAGCTTCGGGATCTAGACAGATGTTGTATCTTGATGAAGTGAGAATCGGTTGAACTACTTACCCAAACTCAATCTCTAAACTAAAATTTTAGTATACAACTTTTGATTTCTTATTATAAGTCATGATATTATAAAAATCATACTATTTTTTGTGAATATATATACTACTGGTGTCACCTACTCCCGTAGTCCTTCTCTGTCGGCTGGAGGTCACAGAAGCAAGGATACTAAGTCGAATTTTGGGTCACGGGAGCGGTAACAATACCCCCTCTCACTCATTCTCGTGATTTTTTTCGTCAAATACAAAGTTTAATATAAATGAAGAGGATGGCCCACAATGAGCCTTACAATTAAAAAGTGGTTGGGGAATACCTATCAAAGGTGAATCATTCATGATTCTTCAAGCAAAATGGCTTATTAGAATATATGGGGAGGAGAGAAGTAACATGTGAATATATATTATAAAATTTGATTAGTTGCTATATCATATATATAAATTATTTGTTTATATTAATTCCTCATTTTATTTTTCAAAGGAAACTCCAATGACGTCAGACTACTGAATATATGCAAGTTTAGGGCGGCGAAGACGACCTTGAAAACTTTGCTTATGAACTGTCGTCGTTCATAAACGCCCGGCCTCACTTAAGAAACTCCATTCACATTTACGCTCAAAAGTATTATTTTTGTGGCGATCATAAAAATAATAATAATTTTGATGAATTTGAGTCGAATTTCAAAAAACAATTATTAATATTTTGATGAATTTGAGTCGAATTTCAAAAAACAGTTATTAATATTTTGATGAATTTGAGTCGAATTTCAAAAAACAGTTATTAATATTTGTTATCAAATAGACATAAGAAATTGGTATTAATAAAAATATAATTTCAATTCAAAAATGGGGCACACTACGGAATTCATGTAGTTTATATGAATTATGTGCAAGTGTATATTTAAATAAATATCGGGTTTGGAGACTTAACGAGTTTAGTACGGATACCGGGATATCCGTTACCCGCTCAAATCCTAGGATTTTCCTATTTATACCTAGCTAGGGGCAACGGGTAGTCGATTCCACCTTGATACGTACCCGGATGCTTCGAGCAACCACTCTCAATCTCGAAGTATATCCCTCGGTTGCTCCCTCTCTTGGTTCGCACGACTGGAGAAACCTCTCGCGTAACCGCCGATCGTCTCCTCCCGGTCGGCCCTCCCGCTCCTGTGCGCTACCGTCGCCGGTGCTGTGAGCCTCGCACGGCAGCCCACTGTCGCAGCCCACGCCGATCGTCGCCTCCGCGATCGTCGCTACCGCCGATCGTCGCCTCCCCGCCTCGCACCCGACAACCCACCGTCGCCCGACAATCTCTCGCCCAACAGATCCAGAGCCGATGATCGTCGTGATCCAGCATCGTCGCTCTGCCCGGGTCCAGAAGAAGCCGCCTCCGCCGGATCTAGCACCGTTTTCCGCTTGGGTCTCGCCTTGCCCTAACCGGAGCACCGTTTCCGTCCAAGATCCCTCCCAGCCGCTGATGTCCGGCATCCCGCCGCCACCGTCGTCCAAGTTCATCACTGCAGCCCTAATCCCGCTACCGCCCCGGTTACCGCCAGCGCTAGCGACATAAATTTAAATTCTCTGTCTCATGGTCGGATCTCTGTTGTTGGGCGCATAATGATGAAGGGGAACAATTTCTCGTCCCACGTTCAGATGATCAAGTTGGAAAAGTTCACGGCGACTGAGTTCAACGATTGGAAGTTGAATACTCAGTTCGGGGTGAAGTATTTGAACGTGTTCTACACAGTTCAGTCTGATCGTGCTGGGGTCGTTGGGACTGATGACGAAGCTCAATGAGTTGTTGAAGAGGACTTCTGTCGCGACTACTTGCTGAACTGTCTTTCCTCTAGTCTAGCAAAGACCTACTTGAAGATGAAGACTGCTAAGGAGATCTGGGAGGCACTAGAAGAGCACTTCAGGCAAGAGAAGGATTTGTCCAAAGAACACTTGGTGGACAAATTTTATTCATTCACGTTCGACGAGGAGAAAGTCATTCTCCCTCAGGTATCGGAATTTGAAAATTTAGTAGATTTCTTGCATAGTGAGAATATTTAATTACCAGATAGTATTGTTGCTGGCATAATAATATTTAAATTGTCTTCCACATGGTACAATTTCAAAACTGAAATGTACCGCAAGAAGATGCAGGTTGGTCTAAACGACCTCAAGAGTTTTATACGCATTGAGGACGAAAATAGGACACGACATGCTTTAGAAGTTGTTAGCAAGCAAAAAACTGCTGCGAACATGATTTCTAACTCCAAACGCATGTCAAACCCTAATAAAACCAAACTCTCTCCTAGTAGTTCCCATGTAGCAGACCCTAATAAAGTATCAAGAAGTTCAAGGGCAAGTGTTTCAACTGCAACAAGTGGGGACACAGTACATCCGATTGCAGGCTTCCTCGGAAGAAAAAGGGCAAAGCACCACAAGAAAGCAACCATGCCAATATGATTAGTATTACTGAGCCATCCAACTTTGTCGTCATGGTTGGAAATAAAAAGGCCAGTACTTAGTGGTACCTTGACTCGGGGGCAACATGTCACGTAGGCAACAATCCTAATCTGATGACAGGGCTCACTGCTGCAAGAGAATCAGTGACCATTGTGAATAGTGATACAGCTGACATTCTGAAGGTGGGGAATCGACGCTACTGCTCTCCTCAAGTAAAACTTTAACTCTTAAAAATGTTAAGTTTATTCATTCACTAGCTGCTAACTTAGTGTATATTAGTTTATTATGTGATGCTGGTATGTCTTTTACTTTCTGTAGCGGTAGAGTAACACTGTCAGTTAACTCGCACTACTTTGGATGTGCCTACGTTCAAAATAGAACGTACCGATCGACTAAGTCTAGCAAACGAGGTAGTTCAATAAGTTCAAACAAACTTAGTTAGTCCTAAGACTCTACATGAGATATTAGGATACGCAAACTATAGGAAAATGTTCCAAATTGCTAGAACTCACCAGATCGCTTTAGACACTACAGACAAAACAAATAAATGTGAAGTGTGTGCTCAGACAAAGATCACTAGAAAACCTTTTAGTGTGGTTACTAGGAGCACAACACCCTTAGAACTAATACATTCCGACATGTATGACTTCAAAAGTTTTGTCATTAGAGGAGGCAAGAAATATTTGATCACCTTTATAGATGATTGTTCAAGGTTTTGTCACATTTATCTTCTTAAAACTAAAGACAAAGCGTTTGAAAAAATTTATATTTTCAAAACCAGAGTAGAAAACCAACTTGACATGAAAATCAAACGGTTTAAAAGTGATAGAGGAGGAAAATATATGTCCAGTGAGTTCAAGTGTTTCCTTGCCCAACATGGAATCATAGCAGAAATCGCTGTTCCTTACTCACCCCAATCTAATGGCATAGTTGAGCATAAAAATCGGACGTTAACAGAAATGTTAAACTTTATGCTCTTGACTGCAGACATGCCTTCTACTTATTGGGGAGATGCTGTCTTAACTACAAACCACATTCTAAATAAGTTTCTTCGTGCCAAGTTAGAGGTGACACCCTACGAGCTTTGGTGAAAGAGACCCCGACCTTTACTAGACTTAAGACCTGGGGATATATAGCCTATGTCATGGTTCCTGACCCTAGACGGTCTAAGATTGGATCTAGGATCAATACATGTGTCTACCTAGGTTGTGCTGAAGATAGTGCTGCAGACAGATTCTTAGATATTTCTAATAATATCGTTATAGAATCTAGGGATACAGTGTTCTTTGAAGATAAATTTCTTAAAGATAAGAACCTGTCACTCTAAGGTATGCAAGCAACAGTTACTGAAGAAGATCCTGTATCAGTACCGAGCACCTCCTATTCCATTCCTGTAGATAAATCTGCCTAGAGCCTAGGAGAACTTCTGTAAGAGAGAGAACTCCCAGAACCTTCGGTAGTGATTTTGTCACTTACCACATTGAGGTTGATTCATCCACCTATAATGAAGCGATGAGATCAAGAGATTCACTACTCTGGAAAGAAGCAATTGATGAAGAGATGAACTCTCTACTTCAAAATAACACCTGAACATTGGTTGATAAGCCAAAAAGGGCTAAAATCGTAGGGTGTAAGTGGATTCTGAAAAAGAATTTGAATTCTGATGGTAGCATAGCTAAGTACAAAGCACGTCTGGTGGCTAAAGGTTTCACTCAAGTAAGCAGAGTAGACTACTTTGATGTTTATTCACCCGTGTGTCACCTAGCAACCATTAGGACCCTCCTTGCTATTGCGTCTATTGAGAACTTTATTGTTCATCAAATGGATGTTAAGGCTGCGTTCTTGAACGGAGATCTGACCGAAGAGATCTACATGTGTAAGACCCTTTTTTTTCAAACACCCAGGTCTTAGGCCCAGAACCGCCGCTTTGCGGTGACACCTTCACTCGGAAAGGTCGCCACTACAAAACGCCGATCATGTCGGCCAAATCGATCACAAAGAAAAGCGCATTAAAGAAGACAAGTCCACAGAATCAACATTAAATGTAAATGTCCACATGATATAACTGAATAAAAGAAAACAAGGGTTACAATAATAAAGGGCTCATTCCCTGTACATCAAAACCTCACTACAAGATCACTCGCGGAAGCTAACTACTAAACACTCACAGATCCTGAAACTGGAGCTCCTGTACCACACTAGCCATTATCCATCTGCACCGGCCTCTGATGTTGTTGAGTCTCCTTGATCCCCTAAAATGATATGGTCCACCGACCGTTAGTCAAAAAGACTAAGCCTTATGTTCCCCACCCCACCCCCAATGGCTCCTAGGCACCGTGCGGGAGGATGAAGCGGAGGACAGCAAGGGGATATGCAGTTATGCTATGTTCATACAAGTGCAACTCACCCACTTCGACTCTATGCGCATAGACTTTTAGTTCCCCCTTTTTGGAGCGAGCTAGACTCCCAGGATACACCCGTAGTGGCAAACAGAAGCGATGGGTTAGGCCTCGCCCACCTCTAGGTTGGTATTCACACTACCTAACCTAGACCTATCGTACGCCTCAACGCAAAACCGCGGAGCATCTGTGTACTCTTACTGGCTGGACCACCAGACTTTCAAGGCTAAGTGCAAATTCCACACTTACCGAGTCAACATATTGACGTCGGTGTGAACGATCGTCCAATACCGAAGACCCACCACCTTCGTGCACATGCAACATGTTCTACTATCTATCTCTGATCCATATGCTCCCCGGGCTAACCTGCCCGTCATCAATAACCTTCCAAGCCACCGGCTTGCCGGACCAACCCGTCCGTACCAACAAACCTTACTGAGTCACAAGCTCACCAGACTAATTAATCTACTGCTACAACCACCGAGCATACCGCTTATACAACCAAACCAACTAACCTCCCGTAACTACGGGGTGTGCGTGTGTGCGTTATTAAGTTCATCTTGTACATCAACTTATCCCTACAATTTATGGTTAATCTTGGACTTCCCGAGGATTACCCTGTAAGGGGCTCGCTACGGTACTAGGAACTATAATGGGATGACACCCCAAAGTTCCCTTTCTCAAGACACTTAGTGTTATTGGTATCTACCCATAAGAACACCCCTCTTATCATTTCACTTGAGTTAAACCTAAGTGCTTTATGACACGCTAGGGAAAAGACGATCCTTCGTCAATCCCAAGCACTACCTTACCCTTAACTCACCAAGCACTCTTAATATATAACTCCTTTTTGGTGACCTAAATCTCTTCATCCTGACTATGTACACCAACTACATGTCATTCCCACTTAGTAGGCCACTAGTTACCCAAGTTCCACAGTTTTACTAAACGCAGATCAAACTAACTATATGAAGCTCACAACTATAGGTACTCTGAATATTCATCCAACTGACCCAAACTATTTACTGAAGGTCTATCATGATGTTATAAGACTAATTCCAGAGAATCATATTTTTCCGTAATTAATTATTATTTATTTTAATTTCTCCAAATATTTGCCAAGTATGAAAATGATCATGAAGTGTAAGTAAATCTTATGATACGGCTCTCCAAAAATTATGATAAATCTATGATGATCAAATAACATCAGAAACAGCATATCATATTTTTACAGTAAGAAATTGTCCTCTAATTTAATTATTTATCACTTATCCAAAATAGTAGTTTTATGAAGGAACCACCAAAAAGATCAACACTAAAATTATGGGAAATTTACCAAACTCTTTTATTCACCAGAAAAGGCTACTGACTAAGTTTCAGGATTTAAGGAAATCATTTTCTCACTAAATTAAATACTTTAAGAAAACCTCAAATTAAATAAATTATGAAGTAGCCTACTGATTTAAGTCTTCAAAATTTTTATAAAAATTCATAGAGATTTTTAATGTTCTGAAAGGTCCTATCACCAATTTGCATAATTTATCAATGAGTTTTGGACCCTCAAATATTTTTCCTAAGTTTAAATCAAAACAAGTGCCTTGTGAAAGAAGTACTGATTAAATCATTTAATAAAATTCACAAAAATTACCAGAGGTCTAAAACATGATTATAAGGGCACAACCAGCGTTTCATCATCATACAAGACTTTTTAAGCATGAAAATGCTTCTTATAAGAAGTCTCCCTAAAGGGGTTATGTCCTAATTCAAAGAGAATATTGGCTCCTAAAATTCTTATAAAATTACCCAGTGCCTATTTACACCCTATAAATCTATCCACCAAGTTTCATAACCATCAAGGGAATTTTGACCACATGGCCTTCACAAGGTCCTAAATGCACACCTAGGAATAGAACTAGGGTTCTAGGACTTAACCACCTCCACACCACCCCATATCACTCATGGAGGTGTCTTAGGTGATCCTAAACCAGTTACCAAGGTTTCACTTCATGGTGATGAGTTTTGACCACCATACCCCAAAGTAAACACCATACCCTAACTTTGACCTTATTTGTCCTAACTTGAGTTTACAAAATACTCAAACAAAACAGTCCCAATTGGGCTGATAATTTTACCAAGGTCATAACTTAACCCTAAAATGCACCCACCAAAATTTGGAGGGCATTGGAGTCTTTTGACCCACTAATTAATTATTAGATGATTTATGAAATTATTTCAAAAACCTTAGAAAAAGGTTCTCCTAAAAATCCCAACTTTTGATATGATGTGTGTGTAGGTATAAGTGGACTATGTTTCAAATCTCAAGTCCATATCATTTCCCAATCAAAAGTTATTCAAGAAATGGTGGATGTCCTACACTAGGGACCAGCCCCGCCAAAATGGACCTACAGGGAGCTACAGAACTCCTTTTGGGCTGAAAGAAATTTTAAAATAAATTAGACTCCAAGGGCTACAGCTTTGGTGTTGACCACTTTTTCTGTAGAGGGGCCTAAGTATTTTAATAATTAAATCTAAGTACAACAAAATATATGACAGAAATCATATAAACAAATAATTATATAACTGTTTCTCCGTTCGACGAAATTTAAACTACACTCGACGAAAGCAGAGCAAACTGCGTTCGACGAAAGTTAATTCGTTCGACTAATAAACTTAATAACAGCGCTCGACTAACTTAACGCAGAACTGCGTTCGACGAAACCTTACAAAAGCTGCGTTCGACGAAAGCCGAACAACTTTGCGTTCGACGAAATCTGAACAAAGCTGCGTTTGACTAATTTTATTCCAGATCAACGAATCAAATGATATAACGTAAACAGTATAATATTTAATATAAGATCTTGCACAAATCTTGAAGCACCTTTGGACGATATCAGGTCATCTCCTTCCTCCAGTCAACAGCTGGGATCAACCGCGCCTGGGCTGCCTTCCTCCTTGTTTTCCCGGCCACCTAAGCGCCGCCCCGGCCGGCCAATGCCACCACCACCTTCGTCGAGGTGGTGGCCGGCGATTAACGGTGGTTGGCCGGCCCGAGGTGTCCGGAACACGGATTTAGGTCGGGATTTAAGCTCCAAAAACGGAGCTCTCAGCCTACCAGATTGGGGCCAATTGGCCCCAATCCTTGCGGCCAACTCGATAAGATCTATCCACTGAGAGAGAGGAGAAGAACCAAACCTCCAATAGGGCTTGATGGTGATTTTCTTCCCGGATTTGCCATGGCCGACCACCCTCCTCGAGCTCCTCGCCGATCTCCCAATTCTCCACCATATGCGACGATCTAAGACTCAATTTCAACTGACATCCCTCTTCTGAAGGTGATGAAAGGGTCAATTTGAGGAGGCAAAGGCTTAATGGTGGAGTGGCATTAATGGCCATTTCGGTTTCACTTGAAATCTCTTGAATCCTCCACCGGATGGCATGGGAAAGGTTGTAAAACATCTTAGAATTCAATGGGGAGATGAATGGAGGGTGTGGGGAGATGAATGGGGGTCAATTTGCCTTGAATGCCATGAATTCACCTTGAATGGCCACTTTCTCTCTCTTCAAATTGGGAGAAACTCCCAATTTCTCTCTCCTAGCTGACTCTCTCCAAATTTAATGACCACCTCAGCAGCATTCAATCCCCATTAGGTGGTGGACCACCTTAATTGGGTCTAGCCCAAGTGAATTGGGTCCAATTTGGGCAAATTAGATCATTTTGACCTAAATTAGGGCAAGGGTAAATTGGTCAAATTACAAGTCCCATGATGGGGCTTTTTGGTCCATTAGGCTTCTAGTACCCATATAAGGGTAGGGGCAGGGTCAATTTGGCATGGCGGGGGGCCAATTGACCTTAGTTGAGTTAGTTTGACCAATTTTAGAATTAGGGTTGACTTTGGTCTAATTGGCCTCTTAGGTTGACCCCAATGGGTCACTGGTGCTTCAAGGAGACCTCTAATGGGTTAGGGATGATATTGTGGGGGTCAAGGTTCAAGGTGGGGCCCTAAAGTCCAACCCTATACTTGTTAACTGGAAATTGCTATTTGCAGACCACTTGGGTTTTCTCCTTCTCACCTATGTTCACAAGGTCTTGAGCTCTTCCTATGGTTTTGTCATGACCTAGTCATGATAAAACCAACTTAGGGGTATAGCTGTTTGGGGGATGTTACAACATGAATCAACTTAAAGGTTTCATTGTAGAAGGTCAGGAAATAAAGGTCTGTAAATTACTTAAATCTTTATACGGACTAAAACAAGCATCGAAATTATGACATGAGAAGTTTGACTATAGTGTAAAGAACATGAGATTCATGTCGAGTCACTCGGATAAATGTCTTTACATACGTCATAGATCAAATAAAGTCACTATAATATGTTTCTATGTAGATGATATGCTCATTCTAGGGTCTGGTCAATCCGAAGTGGATGACGTTAAGTCAGACTTAATAAAAGAATTCAGCATTAAAGACCTAGGTGTAGTTGACACTATACTAGGCATGCAAGTGAGCTTTGGGAAGAATGACATCTCCCTAAGTCAATGCCACTACATAAAGTTAGAGCATTTGAGACACCATATGACTACAACAACCATCTAAAGCCCAATGAAGAAGCTACGGTTAGACAGTTAGATTACTCTAAATTAATTGGTAATCTCATGTATGATATGGTCTGTGTAACATCCCCCAGACAGCTAGACCCCTAAGTTGGTTTTGTCATGACAAAACCATAGGAAGAGCCCAAGGCCATGTGAATTGAGGTGGGAAGAAGAAGACCGCCTTGGTCTGCAAATAGCAATTTCCAGTGACCAAGCTTAGGGTTGGACTTTAGGGCCTCAACTTGACCATTTGGCCCCACCATAGTATCCCTAACCCTTTAGGGGTCCCCTTAGGGCACCAAGGGTCCATTGGGGTCAACCAAAGAGGCCAAATTGACCAAAGTCAACCCTAACCCTAAAATGGTCAAAATAGCCAAATTAGAGTCAATTAACCTTCACCATGACAAATTGATCACTCACCTAGGTCTAGAATACCATAAAGGACCTAGTAGACCTAAAAGCCCTATCATGGGACCCCCAGTGGTGCAAATTGACCAAAATGCCCTTTTTAGGTCAAAATGGCAATTCTTCACAAAATACCCTAATTGACCATCACCATAGTAAATTGACCTTACCCATAGTGTTATCATGTCATAGGGGACCCAGTGGACCAAAAAGCCCCATGACTGGGTCAACCCTAGGGCTCAATTTGACCAAAGTCAACTTAGCCTATTTTGGTCAAATCAGTTTAAATTGGGTCAAGTAAGACCCATATGACCAAATTGACCCCACCAATAGTTTCTAAACTTAATTTGTAATCCAATGGACCCAAAAGCCCCATCCTAGGGTCACCCAATTGGCCAATTGGACCAAAAGTCAAAATTGCCCAATTTAGGTCAAACCTCTTGAACCTAGCCTAATCCATTTGGGCTAAGCCCAAATTGACCTTTTGACCAGCCTAGTAGACTAATATTAAGCATGAGAGAGAGAGAAATTTCGGCCATGGTAATTAGGAGAGAGAAATGGGGGGTTTTGGAGGAAAGAGGAAGAGAGAGAAAGGTGGTCATTAATGGCCAAAGGAGACCAAGGGCCATCCTTTCTTCTCCCAATGGATTGGTGCATCTCCCCTCTTCAATTTGAAGAATCTTAACAGTCATGCAAGGCCATAGGGGGGCTGAATTTCGTGGATTTTCATGGTGGCCGAAATTCCCCATTCATGGCCATTGATGGCATTGAAGCCATGGCTATTCCCCTCCCTCAATTGAAGCCTTTAAAAACTTCACCAGACAGAGAGGAGCTGTTTCCCCCACTTACCCAAAGGAATCGGGCTCCTCTATGTGGTGGTTGCAGAACTCGGAAACCATGGAGGTCGGCCATGGCAATCCCCCTAACGGCAAGACTTCAAGCCCTAAATCAGGTCTGGTTCTCTTCCCCTCTCTTCAGTGGGTAGATCCCTTCAATCGGTGGCAAGGTTCGAGCCCTATCGGCTCTGGATCGGGCTGACCAAGAAGCTCGAAACCGAGCTTTTTCTTCCAACCTAAATGCCCTGTTCCGACCACTTCCGGCCGGCCAACCACCGCATCTCGTCGGCCACCACCTCAACGAAGGTGGTGGTGGCATTGGCCGACCGGGGCGGCGCCTAGGTGGCCGGGAAAACGAGGATAAAGGTGGCCCAGGCGCGGGCGATCCTGGCCGTTGGCCAGAGGAAGAAGATGACCGGGCGCCGTTAGATGTGCTTTAAGATTCGTGCGCCTCCATAGTGTTAAATCTTAACTCTGTGATTAAACATGCAGTCTCTTAATAAATCTGGTAAAAATAGTTAGAGGCTGATTCAGAAAAAGTGATCAACATAGAAATTGTATCCCTTGATGTCTAGTTTAAGACAAAATTAAAATCACTCAATTTGGAGTCCTGGTTAGGGCACAGCACTCATTTTAGTGGGGACTGTCCATATGGCTATTTAGAACTTGTTTTTGATGCCCACACCAATCTAGAACTCCAAATGACTTGAAGTTTGGAGGGTAGGCTACTCTTATATACATCTAACACATGTCCAAAAATCAAAATGATTGGAGAAGTTTTCCCCATAATTTTTGCGAAAGTTCAAAAATCCTTGTGTAACCTAATTAGGTACCCTAAACACCCCAAAACCCTTCCAAACTTGGATGGGTGGTCTTAGGGAGTATGTATAGACCCTTGTTAAAATATCATGATTTATGGAGTTGATTTGGTAGGGTATTTCACCAAGACAACCTTGGGCACCCTAGGTTTAGGCAAAATTTTGGGTGAGTGCCCCCACTCTTCCACAAAGCCAAATGGCTTCATATTTAGGTTGCACATCACCCTCCCCCATGCCAACCTCTGGTCCAAATTTGGTGGCCATTGGAGGAGGTTTGCCCTAGTAAACCACAAAGGGGATAAATTGCTATTTGCACCCCAAATAGGTACCTATTGGAATCCCACTCCTCACCAAATGTTGGTAGGATCTTGGGTGATCTTTTACTGACCCATGGTCAGTATAGTGAGTAGTATGGACTTGGGCAAGGTAGGGAGTCCTCTTGAGAATAGTTTGCTTAAAGGTTATGTTTAGGGCAAAAGTAAACCTAAGCTAATTTTTGGAGTGTGGAGGGACTTCCTCCCACTGATTGTTGGGGTGACCTTGGTCACTGCCTTGGGAGGTAGGAGACACCCCAAGGAGTAACTTTGGATGAGTTAGGGCCTAGTGTGCCCTTAAACCCTAGTGGTTAAGTTTATGGTGCCCTTTAGGGTTTGTAAAGGATGTAGGAGTAAATGTCCATGGAGAGAAGTGCAATGGCCCTCTCTGAGTTCTAAGAGTGTTATAATACCCTCACAAGAGGTTTGAGTGGATTTGGAGAAGTTTAAACCCTAACCCTAGGCTAAACCCTAATGGGGTGCAATTAGAAGCTAATGAAGGAAGAGGGGTCAAACCTCAGTGATTTGACTTGAAATTTTGGGGTGATGATCTTAGGGACCAGAGATCCCTACTGTGAGAATTTGGAGGGATTTGGAGTTGTCAAACCTAGGTAATAAACCCTTGGGTAGATTTGTAATTAATTAGGGTTTTTGGTTTTAGAAAGAAATAATACATATTGAATAACCATTTTCTGTCACAAACTTGGTTTTAATGCTGTTGATCTCTGGAAGAATCTGTTAGACCAGGAGAAGACTTTTTGGGGTTCAAAGTGTAATATTTCATATTGTAGACAATTTTTGGGTTGATCAATTTTAGGGTGTTAAATTACTGTAATTGCAAGAAACTTTGCTGGTTGCCTTTTTATATCAATATGTAACCACTGTAATTTTCACATAATTTATGGATCAATATTTTTGGTACCTCTAGTTCAATTTGGAATTAATTACAAATCTACCCTCAGTCGAAATTACAAATGTACCCTCTGTGGTACATGGTCAAACTTTGTAGGACTGAATATTTTATCAAGAAGCACCACTGTATTAATTTTCATAAGGTTTGAAGATCATATGAGGGTACCTCCTTTGGAATTTATTGGAAATAAATGAGTTTTGGAATTTTTAAAAATAGTAAATCTTGCTGGTTTTTCCTAAGAATTCATGTCCACTGATTTTTAGGTACTCTTTATTTATGTAAAAATTTAGGCAGGCATTGGTTGTCAGGAAAGCATACTTGCAGTTCAAACCTTAGGAAGTGGTATTTTGGGAAAAATGATTTAAATACTATTATTATTTGGAAAATTATGAAACCCTGGATTTGGCCTTAAATATGTAGTATGGACCTCCAATAAAATTGTTGAATCATAGAATTGAGTACTTAGTGTACTCCCCTTCATGAGCATCAAAGCGTTGAGGATGGTCTGCGTTTAGCAAATTGGCAGTTTTGGGGTTGTATGCCAAATTGGATTATATTGATTGGAGAGTGAGGGCCTAATGGTAATTATATGGATATGAGAGGACCCTTGGAGAGAATTAAGGTTTGATGAGTCCTAGGGTGGTGGGGTGCCATCCTTGGGGTAGGTCGTCCTGTGGATGACGAAAGGTCATCTTTTGTCTATTAGGACCTAAAAGCACTTAGGTTTAGACCAGGTGAAATGTTAAGAGGGTTTCTTAAGGGTAGTAACTAATAAAATTAAGTGTCTTGGGAGTGGGAACTTTGGGGTGTCATCCCATAGTGGTTCCTAGTACCGCAGCGAGCCCCTCACAGGGTAACCCTCGGGAAGTCCAAGACTAACCCTAACTCATAGGAGTAAGACATTGTACAAGATTAACTAATAACACACTCATCCATACCCTGTGGTTTCGGAAGTTTAGTTGGATTGGTTGTCCGAGCGGTGGGCTCGGTGGCTGTTGCAGCAGACTAGTTAGTCTGGTGAGCTTATGGCTCGGAAGGTTATTGATGACGGGCAGGTTAGCCCGGGGAGCTTTTGGCTCGGAAGGTTATTGATGACGGGCAGGTTAGCCCGGGGAGCTTTTGGCTCGGAAGGTTATTGATGGCGGGCAGGTTAGCCCGGGGAACTCATGGCTCAGAGATAGGAAGTAGAACATGTTGCATATGCACTGAAGGTGGTGGGTCTTCGGTATTGGACGGTCGTTCACACCGACGTCAATACGTTGACTCCGCGAGTGTGGTTTTACACTTAGCCTTGATAGTCTGGCGGTCCAGTCAGCAAGAGTACGCAGACGCTCCGCGGGTATAGTGGAGGCGTACAATAGGTCTAGGTTGGGTAGTGTGAATACCAACCTAGAGGTGGGCGAGGCCCAACCCACCGCTTCCGTTTGCCACTACGGGAGTATCCTGGGAGTCTAGCTCGCTCCAAAAAGAGGGAACTAAAGGTCTATGCGCATAGAGTCGAAGTGGGTGAGTTGCACTTGTATGAACATAGCATAACAACATACCTTGCATGTCATAGCATAAACATTGCATTCAACCTACCCCTAACGTATAAGTCGGTTATGGGACTTCTTATACGGTAGGCCCTGCTAAACGACCCCTTGGTCTATAGGTTTGTATGGGCATTCCTATAAATCAATGGTTACTTTTATATATTACCTTACTTGCTATTATACTTACTGCTTACTGCTCTTTATATACTTGTTACCATGCTTTTAATTATTGCTTCAGTTATATACGTACACATGTGTAGAGTAGAATCATTTCATGTACCACTGCCACCTGCTCTTTGATTACACCCCTTGCTGTCCTCCGCTTCATCCTCCCGCACGGTGCCTAGGAACCATTGGGGGTGGGGTGGGGAACATAAGGCTTAGTCTTTTGACTAACGGTCGGTGGACCATATCATTTTAGGAGTTCGAGGAGACGCAGCAACCTTCAAGAAACAGGTACAGCAGGATCCGACATGGTGGACCCCACGGCCATGCTACCATTGTCACCAGCCGGGACATACTCGGGTCAGATGTCCCATGATGGGTGGAGCCCCTCCAGCACAGCGACCAGAAGGCCGAAGACGTAGACGTGGATTGCGAGGCAGTGACTGTAGGCCAAAAGAGAGGAAGCATCCAGTGTTGCAGCACCAGTGGAGCCCGGAGTCTGCAGGGATGGGTCAGTCGGGTCAGGGTGCTCCGGTTTCAGTGTCGGTGATGATTAGCTTTAGTTTTACTTAGGATTCAGCTTCCGCGAGTGATCTTGTAGTGAGGAAATGATGTATAGGGCAAGAGCTTTTTTTATTGTAACCATTGTATCTTTTATTCAGTTATTGTTAGTGGACATTTACCTCTATGGTTTTAATTCATGTGATTATGTGGACTTGTCTTCTCTTTTATAAACTTTTCTTGTGATCGAGTTGGCCGGCAGAATCGGCGTTTTGTGGTGGCGATCTTCCCGAGTGAAGGTGTCACCGCAAAACGGCGGTTCTAGGCCTAAGACCCGGTGGTTTTTGCAAAAAAAAAAAATGGGGTCTTACAGTCTGCACTAGACCTTACATAGCCTTTACGGTCAGCATGTTATGCAGATTCACTAGTAATCCTGGCCAAGACCATTGGGATGCCCTAGATAGGCTGATGAGATACTTAAAGCGCACCCAAAAGTATGCCTTATGTTGCTCTGGTCATCCTTCAGTTCTTGGAGGATATTCTGATGCATCTTGGTGCTCAGAATTAAACGACAGCAAGTCCACCAATGGGTTTGTATTCACCCTAGGAGGAGTAGTTGTAGCCTGGAAGTCCAAGAGGCAATCATGTATTGCTCTCTCTTCTATGGAATCCGAACTCTACGCTCTAGCTTCAGCAGGAGAAGAAGTAGAGTGGTTAAGAGATCTGGTGATTGACATTCCACTGACGAGCCTAAAACTGAGTTCTGTTGCAGTTTACTGTGACAATCAGGCCACCAAAATGATTGCTACGAACATTTTGTTCAATGCAAAAGAAGACAACTAATTAAAGTTAAAACAATCCTGGTTGACCTCACTCACAAATCAAGGGATTACGACTCTGATTGATTTGAGATCAAAAGATAATGTTGCTGACGCTTTGACAAAAGGTCTGAATAGAGCTCTGACAATAAAAATATCGGGGGAGATGAGACTAAAGTTTATAGAAATATGAAACTTTTCTCTTTTATTTATGTTTCGATAGTGAGAACTTTTAGTCGCAACATAATTACTTAACAGACTGAAAACCCCAAATAATCTCTTGATGAAAACCCAAGATGGGTTAGGTGCTAGTCATTCCACTTTTGATGACTTAACATCTTTCTCGTTGCAAGTTGATTTAAGGATTATTCAACTGTGAATAGAAAGTCGTTTGCAAAATGTTAATCTAATATTAATGATCATAGCACATTATTCCACACTTGATAATGCTGCAAATGTTGTTGTGTCAAATCATTCCACATTTTAAACCTAACAATGTGGACTAGATAGAGATGCTTACAGTGTTACATCACTACTGCTACAAGTACTAAGCTCATTCAGGTAAAGCTAGCTTACTTTAAATGTCACTGCATATGTTTTATGAATTCATAGAGTTTTAACTCATGAAATTCCTTGCAGACACTGGTGGAGTTGGAGGAGAGAAAGTAGTTTTTGACATGGATGTTGATGATCTAAAAGATGAGTAGAATTGTTATATGTTTTATCCATTACTACTGTGTACTTCAGACTTTTATTCTTAGTATTGCACTTTATGTTGGGACGTTTGTTTTCTGTATAAGTAAAACTCATTTTATGTTTTAAGTGTGTTTTTCTTCCGAGGGAAATGTGTTAAGTCTGAAATTTAGTAGCGACTAATCTCGTGCACTCTTATACGTGTACGTTATTTATAACAAATATAGGAGGAGATTGTAAGTGTATATTTGGATAAATATCGGGTTCAGAGGCTTAACGGGTCTAGTACGGATACCGAGATATCCGTTACCCGCTCAAACCCTAGGGTTTTCCTATTTATACCTAGCTAGGGGCAACAGGTAGTCAATTCCACCTTGATCCGCACATGAATGCTTCGAGCAACCACACTCATTCTGATCATATATATGCTCTCGAATAATGAATTTTTTTATTTTTGCTACATTAAAATGATTAATTTTCATCGCGGCAAATCAAATCTATTACTTTTTGTAATTAATTTTTTTAAAAAAAATAATCTTAGTGGTTTAGATTAGTTACTAATTTAGCATTCAGCATACTTTGATCGTTTAGATAATTATAGGCTCCGTTTGGCACGGCGGTGGATCATAATCACGATAGTTATGAACTGTCGTTCGTGAACGCTCAACCTCACCTAAGAAACTTCATCCACTTTTATGCTTAAAACTAGTTTTATTGTCTTTGTGGTGGTTGTAACCGGTGTCATGCCAAACATACATTCTACGATGGTAACATTTTTTTGTTAAAACTCACCGGAACAAAAAAATCACACGAAACAGAGCCTAAGTTAAATCCGACTCGGGTACTCAATGCATCTGTCTTCGAGTGAACGATATCTCTTACACATTATATATTACTTAATTATGTGAGTTGTATACTTGCTGCATATTTTTTTAGAATGAATCTGTTAGCATTATGCGGAATTCCAATATAATGATTTTCAGTGTATCATTAGAGCTTGAAAGCATGTTTTTTTATAGCATTTTGTAGTATTGCTTGATAAAGTTATTACAACTCTCATATTATTGCTCTCCCTCTACTCCTCTAGTTGTGGGGTTGGTACCACAACATGAGAAGAATCTTATCCTATAATTATAAGAAAACTTGTTAATTTTTTATATATATTATCTAGATTTTTTATTTCATTTTACTTATCTTAGATTATTGAGATTAAGGCTTCATTTGGTAGAGCGGTTGCGGCTATAAATGAAGCTGTTGTAAATGCAGGTTTGTAAATGAAGCTGTTGGAAACTGGTTGCTGGAAATGGTGATCTGTTTGGATAGTCTGCGTTTGCAGAACTGTTCAAAACAGAGAACCGTTTGACAAAATTGCGGTGGCGTTTTATAAATATTTTTTATTATAAAATATTTTCTAATATATAATTTTTTATTTTTATTTTCTAAACTATCAACATTATAATATTTATATATTATTATATGAATATTAATAAATAATATATAAATATAATAATATAGTATTTATATATTATTATATAAAGATAATAATATTTATATATTATATATTTTAATGTTACTGTGGAGGCGGCCGGAGTTTGAAGGAGCTTGTGGAGGCGGCCGGAGTTTGAAGGAGCTTGAAGGAAACAGATCGCCGGAGGATGAGCTGAAGGAGGATGAGCTTGACTGGAGCAGAACAGAAGAAAAAGCTTGACTGGAGCTGAAGGAGGATGAGCTTGGCGGAGGCGGACGGAGCTTGAAGGATCCAAGGGAGCTTGGCGGAGGCGGAGGCGCCCGGAGCTTGACCCCGGCGACCCCACTGGTGGTCTCCGGGCAAGCCGGCGGCGGCGGAGCCGTTGGCGGCACGGGAGGGCGACACTTCTTCGTGGGGCACGGGACGTCGACGACAGGAAATTTGCGGCACAGCAAATTTTTTTCGTCCCGCGACTTTTGGGTTCGGTGCCGTCAGAGAAGAAGGGCCGACAGGGAAAACCTCCGCCGGAGAAGAAGCAGCTGCGAAAGGGAGAGCGCAGTGCCGGCTTTCACCTCCTCCAAACGCGATAAACAGAGCGCGCACTGCCGGTTTCCTCCCACAACTTTTTCACTTGCTCACAAACGCCGGGCGGCTCGAATTTAGGCGGAAAAACGAATGAGAAATGACTCGCACGGTGCGTTTTTAGGAAACGGAACGTCCTTAAAAGCTAAAACAAATGAAGCCTAAATGGAAGATATGTTTATATTTATGTTTAGATTTATAATAGAAAAGTAGAGGGTTTATTTTGGCAAAGTCTTATCTATATTATTCTTATATTTAAAATTTTATCATTATTTTTTTCTTGCTTCACCTTATATCTGGCCCCCACTTGTTGAAATTCATGTATATATCCATCCCTAACTACTATAAAGCGTACAAAACCTAAGGGTCTTCAACTTAAAGCGTACAAAACCTCGCTTGGTGTGATGCGGAATATGTCAAAATGGTGGATTTTGGTTGTTAATTAACTAATTGACAAACTAAGGCATGCATCTTTTGGCAGTGTGGTGGTGGCCGGTGATCATGAACGCAATTGCGGTTACGAACCGTCGTTCGTGAACGTACGACCTCACCTAAGAAACTTCATCCGCTTTTGTGTTCAAAACTACTTCTCTTTTCTTTGTGTTGGTCGCAAAAATACCGCGCCAAACGGAGCGAAGTCAAGTTAAGGGTCCGTTTGGTTGGGCTGTTGCTGATGAAAAGCTGCTGATCAGAAATTGAGTTTTGAAAAAGAGCTGTTTCTGAGAAATGGAGTTTTGTTAAAAAACTGTTTGGGTGAAATGGAGTTTTCAGTGCTTATTGAAATGGAGTTTTATAAATTTTGTTTGGGTTAAATGGAGTTTTTGAAAAAAAAAATTGTTGTTTCATAAAACACACAATCTTGATAATACTGACTATAATAGATATAAATACCAATAATTCATCTCACCATCTAAGATCTAGAAGTGTACAACTGTTGCGCTATATTTTCACGCAACGTGATCATCTCATCTACCCCGCCTGCTGTATCAGGACAAACTACTTGATGCCCTTGTGTGCTCACCCCCTCATCACCACCTCCCTGCTCGAACTCATTGAAATCAATATCCCTCCGCGACGGGTGCCTCCGAATAAAATTATGCAGTGCCATTGTCGCCATCACAATATCGGTTTGTTTGGTGAAGCTGTAGCTCGGCATATCACGCAATATGGCCCACTTTTTCTTCCAAATCCCAAACGATCTTTCAATGACACTTCTAAGGGATGAGTGCGCGTGATTGAATATCTCTCGGCGTCCTTCCGGTGCACGCCCGCCACGAGCAAAGTCTGGGAGATGATAACGTGTCTCTGGATATGGTTTCAAGTATCCCCTTTGTAGCGGATACCCAGAGTCCACCAAGTAATATTTTCCTGAAAACCAGGATCAAAATTCGTTACGCTTCAAAGGTGAGAAGTATAAAAAATGGAGTAGAAATCTTATTACCTGGTGGTGGATGCGGAAATTTGTAACGGGGATCCCGAAGCGCATAATTGAAAATGCGGCTATCATGCGCAGAGCCTTCCCAACCTGGCATAACAAACGTGAAACACATGTTGAAATCACAAGCAGCCATCACATTTTGTGTTGGCATGTCATGTCTCCCAATGTACGGTACTTGATCACGAACAGGTACGCATGCATGAACATGTGTTCCATCAATTGCACCGACACAATCTTTAAAGAATGGCATGTAACGTGTGTCATACAGAATCTCTGGCGGTGTGCTACTGAAAGATCTATCTAATGGTTGAATCACTTCGGCCGCCAGTAGTATCAACACGCGAATGCCTTCTCCAAAAAACCTGCTAGCAGTCTCTGTCGAGTGCTGAAACAGCTCACATGTCTTCCTCATGACCTCGTTATGAGACAGTATGTCCAAGGTCAGTGCCAAAATCTCTCTAGATGCAGTCCGTCTCGTCCCGTGAAATCCGTACTTCTCCTCCAAGATATGCAATAGATCCATAAAAATATCTTGGGACATCCGAAATGAATTATGAAACCGGACTGTCGAACCTGCTAGCATTTCTCCTACCCATTTATGACCTGTTTGCTTCGAAGTCATGCAAGGTACTGGTTGGTTGAAAAGAGAACTGCTTTCAGCTAAGATAGTAACTGCTGCTACCACATTTTGATGATGTGCGATCGCATAATTTTGAATAGCCTCAAAGCTATCTTCTGAATCATCTGAGTCATTGGTAGACATATTCTGATACACAAAAGACATGACATTAACCACAACAACAATAACATAAAACGTCGTAAACAGTCTAGCAGAAACATACAAATACTTTATCTATCCAACATTGTAGCAGAATAACAGTAACAGTCAAACAGTAATAACAGTCTAACAGTAGTAACAGTAGGAATACTAGAAATATCCAAACACAACATCATAAATAAAAATAACAGTCTCAAACTCCATGACCCTAACCAGAATAATTCTACCCCCCACCATTGTAGCGGTTATAAATCCACTTTATGTTCATACCCTCGGGTAGGAACATAAATGCCTCTCTATGACCTTTGTCCAACAGAAATGTGATGGCAAAGTCATAGAATTTCTCGTCCGCTACAACGTCGGGGTATCCACTTAACCGCTCTAATGCCTGAGTAATAGTATAAGGGTTGCTCTTTGGATGTTCCTGAATGCATCGACTGATGGTCTTTGAAGATTCTGCTAGATCTTCTAAGACGGAGCTGGTGGCACTTCTCTTTCCTTTCTTCTTCTTCCTCGCCGATGTGACCTCGGGGGGAGGTGGTGCAACATCATCCTCCTGGATGTCATTCTCCCCACCGGACAACGCTCTCTCGTCGGTAGACTCTGGTGGATTACTCCTTAAGTCAGGAATGGTAGCATGACGTCCACATGCAATAACTGAATCGAACATCCTGCTCAATCGTTCCTCTAACTCAGGGGGGATGCCCGCATATCTGAACTTTTTGGCCGCTGAGACAACCTACAATATTATAACACAAATTAGGAAGGGCAAATAATTGAACATAAAGTTAAATCATCATTTTTAAATAAATGAATACCTTCAATCTCTCAGTCCACCACTCGTCCGAAGCATCTATAGTCTTTGTAGTCGGATTCCAACCCAAACCAGTGGACCCACGTTTTAGCTCACTCCAAATTTTCCACTCCTTCTTCAAATGATCCCATTTGTTCTTCATTTGAACTTTATCGTACTTTTTTCCAGTTTGTAGTTGAAATTTTGTAGTCACATTTAACCAGCCCTCTTTACTAAAATGGGTTGTGGGTCGGTTACCAAGCTCTATTTCATGGATGCATATATCGCAGAAAATCAGAACATCGTTTGCATCCCAAATAGCAGACACACCACCGTCTTTCGCCTTACCCATCTTAAAAAAAAATTCAAACATATAAACATATGTAAACATATAAACATGTAAACACACAAACATAAATATATATACACACACACACATACATATATATATTTGCACACACACCTACACATATATATACAAGCACACACACATACATTCACTCATATATATTTACAAGCACACACACACACACCTACATATATATACATACATACACACACACACATTCATATATACAAGCACACACCTACATATATACCAGCACACACACACACACACACACACACACATTCATATATACAAGCACACAGCACACACACACACATTCACTCATATATATATACACACACACATACATATATATATATTCACAGCACAGACACCTACACATATATATACACACACACACACACCTACATATATATATATTCACACACACATACATATATATATATTCACACACACACACCTACACATATATATACAAGCACACACATACACATTTATATATATACAGCACACACACACACCTACACATATATACATACATACACACACACCTACATATATATATATATACAAGCACACACACACACATTCATATATACACAGCACACACATTCACTCATATATATACAAGCACACAGCACACACACACACACACACACACACATTCACTCATATATATATACACACACATACATACATATATTCACAGCACACACACACAAACACACACACATACATATATATATTCACACACACACACCTACACATATATATACAAGCACACACACACATACACATTTATATATATACAGCACACACACACACCTACACATATATATATACACAGCACACACACACACACCTACATATATATATATATGTAAGCACACACACACACACCTACACATATATATACACACACACATTCACTCATATATACACACACACACATTCACTCATATATAGAGACACACACACACATACATATACACACACACACACACACACACACACACACCTACATATATATACAAGCACACTGCACACATACACACATTCATATATACAAGCACACAGCACACACACACACACATTCACTCATATATATATACACACACATACATATATATATTCACAGCACACACACACAAACACACACACATACATATATATATTCACACACACACCTACACATATATATACAAGCACACACACATACACATTTATATATATACAGCACACACACACACACATACATATATATATACACACACACACACACATACATATATATACACACACACACACACACACACAGCCACACACACACACACACATACATACACACACACACACACACACACACACACATAAACACACACACACACAGCCACATATATATATATACAGCCACACACACACACATATATATATATATACATATGTAAACACAAACACACAAAAATACACACACACATAAACATATATATATACACACACACACACACACACACACACACACATATAAACATATATACACACACACACAAACACACAAAAATACACACACACACATAAACATATATATACACACACACACACACACACATATAAACATATATACACATACACACACAAACACACAAAAATACACACACACATAAACATATATACACACACACACACACACATACACACACACATAAACATATATATACCACACCAACACACACAAACATATATACACCAAAACATATAACACACACATACATAACACACATACACACACAAACATATAACACACACACAAACAAATAACAAACAAAATACACCAACACATATAACACACACACACACAAACATATAACACACACACACACACAAACATATAACACACACACAAACATATAACACACACACATACAAACAAAAACACACCAAAACATATAACACACACAAATAAAATACACACAAACACACACACATACACATACATATATACACACACACAGCAAACACACACACACACACACAGCAAACACACAACATACATATACAACACACACATATACACATCACATACAAAGCCACCACAAATACACCACACACATACATATACACAACCACACAAATACACCACACACATACATGTACACAGCCACACATACAAACATATACACACATACACATATACAGCCACAAAAACACACACACAACACATAAATCAACAACACATGACACACACATAACAACACAAACTCACACACAGCACATACACAACACACACACAAATAAAAATTCATAATAATAGAGAAAAATAGGAGATATACCTAAAAAGGGGGGCAGGGAACTAGAGAGGAGGCGACGGCGCTGACAGAAACTGGAGAGGCGGCGGCAGGCGGCGTGGCAACGGCGATGAGATCTGTGGGAGACAAGGGAGAAGCAATCCGGCGGCGTGAGTGGCTCCTATGGACGACGAGGTGGGCGTATGTTGGCGACGGAAGGCGGCGAGGCAACGGCGTCGAGGAAAACCGGCGAAATCGGCGTCGACGACACGAGATTTTGGAGATCGGGGGAGAAGAAAACCTAGACGCGGGGACGAAGCGGGGGACGGCGCGGCTGGACTGGCCAAATAACCCGCGTCTGGCCAAACGCTGCTGTCGCCCTAAACAGCGTTTCTTTTCTGCCGCACCGGGGCTTATAAGCCGAACCAAACGCGCCCTAAATCTAAAGCTAAGTTAAAATCAAACCCCAAAGTTAAAATTATTAGCTTCCTAGGCCCTAGCTAGGAGGAAAAAGAAAGGAACAAGTTACAAAAACATAATAAAGTAAGAAAAAAATTCATATATTTTTAATAAGATTACACTGCTCGATCGTCTTCCCAGCGATCATTCGACATAATATAAAGCTTCGGCGATCACACACACTTTATTATAATAATATATTATAATATCACAATATATTAATATATATATATATATGCAAACTTTATTCATAATAATTTACTTTTCTATTAGACAGAAAGAGTTGAATGCATCCTCTGGACTCTTCCCCGCTGCCTTCTCGGAGTAAGCATACTTGACGAATTCAGTATAATTGAAAGGCTTACAGAGCAGAGGACGGCCGCCGCCGGCATCTTCTCCCAGCTCCTCCGGACACTTCACAATAGAATTACGGATCGGCCGAGTTGCGTAGATCGCCGAAAACCTCCTCTCCTTCCCCAGCATCCTGACCCGGTGCCTCGGAGCCCGCACTCGCATGTTAGTCCATGCCTGTGATCCATGATTCAATTAACTTTATATGACTCGTGGAATATTGATATAATCACTAATGAAACTAGGATTTTAATTCAGCTAGGACATCCTTATATTGTAGAGGAAAGATATTTGACAATTTGTAAATTTTAAAAGTACTGTTGTGACCCTTAATTTTTTATAACCGAGACATTTAACTCTTTATATGACTCGTGGAATATTGATATAATCACTAATGAAACTAGGATTTTAATTCAGTTAGGACGCCCTTATATTGTAGAGGAAAGATATTTGACAGCTTGTAAGAATTTGTAGGGGGGCAAATGTCTCGGTTATGAAAAATTAGGGGTTATAACAATCCTTTAAATCTTTCAGAGAGTCAAATATCTTTCTTCTACAATATAGGAATGTCATAGGTACCCATAAAATTATTTAAATTGTATTGCATAGATTATCAATTGTAAAATTATATATATATGACGGCCAATTATATGTTTTTTTTTTGCCTTTGATTCAATTGTAAAATTATATATATATATATTTTGCATGTTGATGTTTTGATCGATTTGCATGAGATTCTATAAATTATGATTTGAAATAAATGGAAAGAAAATAGAATTCTACGGAATGCTATTATAATAGGCAATTGTTATCCGCACAACAGTTTTGGCTATCCGCAAATTTTTGTTATCCGCAAAGCTGTTTTTGTTAAATTTTTATCCGCAAATCAAATTGTTATCAGCAAAGCAAAATTTTGATATCCGCAAAGCAAAAATTTTAAAATTTCTAAAAAACTTTTTTTTTGTTCTCAAATATTCCAATAGGCCATAATATCATCTAATGTTGACAAATTTTGGGTTCTTACGAATCGACAACTTATTCCTTTTTTTTAGTTGCTTTGTTTCCATCATTCTTTCCTCCAACAAGGCATACTCAAAGTGGGATGTGAGTCGTTTTGTTGAGAGAACAACCTCTTTAAATTTTTTGTAACTTCCTTTTGGTCTCCCTTTTAACTTTGACGGTACCGATGACTCCTTTGTTTAACTCGAAGTTGGATTTATGCTCTAGATTAATTCTGGAAGACAACCAAAAAATAATTGTATGTGGCTGCGAGTGGTAGAGGAAAACGGTGAACAATCAGCAGCAGGAATAACAGTTTGCATCATTCTAATTTTTTGGAGCATCAGTAAACACTCATTTACCGTGGAAGGGGGTCGCCGTGGAGGGGGGCCTCTGAGAATCCCGCTATCTGCGAGTCTGAGAATCACGCTCTCTGCGAGTGAAAAAACTTGGAAGGGGGTCGCCGCGGAGGGGGTCGCCGTCGAGGGGGAGCGCCGTCGAGGGGGGAGGGAGGCGCGGTAGCAGGGCGGGATTGGGGTTTCGGACGGGAGAGAGTCGCTGGTTTTTGCGGTGCGGGAAAATAAAAATAAAAGTGCGATTATCTTAACGAGGGGAGGAAAAAAAATACCTTAATTCGAGTGCGGATATCCGAAACTGCTGTGCGGATAACAATTGCCTTATAATATGACGCCCAATAGAAAGATGCGGAGTTACTATATCACTTTCAAATTTCTTTGAAATTAGTTCTAGACTTTAATCATCTTATTAATTAATGTAAAATTATGTGCGTTAGGTTTTATTAATTAAATTAATTAAAAATTACCCATATTTTTTCAGATTAATAGCATCTTTTAACTATCCATTTTACATCTCATTTAAATTTTTATAACTTTAGTTTTACGACAAATAAAATTGTATTTGAAATAATTAGATTTCATCAAACATTAGCGGTTTAGCCACTAATTTTTTTCGCCCAAAATTGAAAACTGCCCTCGATATTTCACCTGAAATGCTTGCCCGGCAATAACGGTGACGGAAGCGGGAGACGGCGGGACGATGATCCAGCTGCCGCCATCCATGGCCTGAACTTCTAGCCCGCCAATCTTGTGCTGGCAGACCACGCTAAGCAGATTTGGGTCGAGATGAGAGTCCAAACCGATCTTGGTGTCTTGATTCACCGGAGGTCCGTACTCGGATAGACGGAGTGTATGCGTGGTTGAACTCGCGAGAGAATCATGGTGCTTCTCCACCCCCAAGCTCTGAAGAATCATCCTCTGCACCATATCCACCAGATCCAGCAATGGCTTCGCAAACGCCGTCACCGTGTCGCTGATGCACGCGATTGTCATTCAATCGTTGCCCTAAATTATGGATGCGCCAAACCAAACAGCTTACCAGAAAGCGGAATTCCCTTCCGGCCACATGAGGCGGGTGAAATTTTGTACGGCGATCTGGGAATCCGCGTCGTCGATGGGGAGGCTCTCGAAGGCGAGATGGGGTATCTGGCCGACGTAGCCGTGGTACTTGTCATCGGAGGTCACACAAAGCTTGGATTCCAACGGCAGAGAGAATAGCTCCGGCGCTGCGCCGCCGAGCATCGACTCCCTGAGCTCCGTCGAGAGGGAGGGGTAAAGGGCTTCGAAGCAGCCGTGAGAGTGCAGCGCAGCCGCCGCCGCCGTCCTTGCAGCTTCCCACCGGTCGCCTCCGGCGAGGGATGGTAGGAGGCCGGTGAAGTCAACCTTGGGGATTTCGCAAACCTGATCGGAGACGGAGCCCATGACTTGCTGTTATTTGTTATGGTTCTCTTTTGTGGGTTTTAAAAAGGGGAAGATGATGGGGGGTATAAATAGGAATAATTAAAATTTTAAAATGCATATTATGCATTTTACAAAAACACTAGTTACTCCGGCATGAGTTGACTCGTGGCAATATATTAATAAGGTAGGCAGAATCTTTCAAGATATTAACGACAATGCCACCCCACATCTCTTCATTTTTTTGATATTGGCAGTCTAGAATTGGATATTCGCAGTCCATCGCTATTCGTAGTCCATATATTTTATTTGTAATTCAAAATTATTTTTGCACCTCACCCCCATCTCAAATAAGCGAAACACTTTGCTGATTTATTAAACACTAAAAGCTTAGAGATTTATCTTAAACACTAAAAAACAATTTAAATATCTAGCAAGAAAATAAGTTAAATGGCATGCATAGAGGAATTAACTCTAAAACAAGTTAAATTACATGCAACCTTCCTCTAATCAGGAAAGTGACTACTTTTTTGGGATTTTCGCTGGATTTTTTTTTTGTGTGAAGAAAGTGAATCTAAGAGGGGGAAAGACAACGTGGCCGATATAACTACGGCTACGGCTTAGACAATGAGAGGAGAGAGATGAAGAGAATAAGGTTATTCGATGGAGTACGATTAGCGAGAATTAGACTGCGAATATAATGAATTTTTTTACCATTTTTGGGGTGTGAATAGCGAGAATTGGACTGCTAATATCAACTCTTTTTTTAACGACTTCTCATTGATGAGAGAGCTCCACTTGACCTCCCACAATGGAATTATGCACGCCTCTAAATTAAATTAAAAATAAATTTTAAATTACAGGCTATACCGTTCTATGTTTTAAAACTTCAAATACTTTTACGGGCTGTTCGCCGCGCAGTTGTTGGCTTTTTGGAATTAGTTTTGGGTTCTAGAAAGCCAATATTTCTGTTTGGCGCGCTATTTGTACGTTGGCATTAGCTTTGAATCTTAATTCCATCGGTTTTATCCTAAACCTAATTTTTTCATTCTAAAAAACCAAGCCTCCAACCCAGGTTTTGCCTGATATTCCTATTATGCTCGCTCGATGCAGGTACAAGTTATAAATGCACGTTGCATTTTACATAATTTTTTGGTGGAGAAGAGTTAGAGTGTGATGCGGACATGTTGGACGAGGTTGACTCTGAAATATTAGGACAAAACCAAGGAGAAGAGTTTTATGATTAAGTAGACGCTTTAGTCCAATCCAAGCGACACATGAATTAATGGACAAATTTTAGGGACACTAGCAATGAATATGTTCAACGAATATTATAATCGTCATTAAATGATATTATGTGTACTTTAAACCTGAAGAACTCTCGACCTGAACTTATTACATAATTTGTTCGTTATTTTGAGAAATGAACATATTTTGTTCGTTATTTTGATAAATGAACTTCGTTGTGTTTATGACACGAAGTTTCTTGAATGAAAATTTATGGTATGTAAATTTATGCACCTTTTACTAGTTCATGTATTTTTAATTCAATGATCTGTACTGCCATTTATTATTAATTCAACCCGTTATTATTAGAACTTTGATTAAATGTTTCAATTTAAAAACTATGAATTTTAAAAATTTCAATTTCAGATAGCCAATTTTATCGCGCACCCGACTATTTTTTAGGTATCAATTCAAATTTTGTTCATTGAATACCATTCTGCAGCCGAACAACAGAATTGGTTTTGTGCACAAAGTCAATTCCTGTAGATATTGATTTTCTGACCAAAGCTAATTCCAGAAAGTCAATACCTGTGCGACGAACAGACCCTTAAATTTATAGTTTATTATATGCATGGACAAAAATACCCCCTCATTAAACAGGAGTCTCATTGGAATATATTTGTGTTTTCATGTTATGAAATATAAACTCGCATGAGAGATCTTTTAATAATTTCAAAAGATGAAGTGGTGCAACGTGTAATTATGCTAGAAGGAGCCGACATTTCAAGCTCTGTGATAAGCTTGTCGTGGTCAAAGCGGATTCGAAATGCCTAAGATGTGTATTCGGCTCCTTCATGGCTCAACTGCAAAAGAGCGAGATTTCTTCCCTACAAGACGAAGCATTCGAGAAGCCTTGGTTGGCGGAGTCGCTTTCGATCCTAGAGGAAGAAAAGTTGTGTTTGCTCTAGGGTTGTACAAAATTAATCAGAGAACCGAGTACCTACTCGGAACGAACCGATCAATTTGAGTCTTTTTTTTTTACTCTTTTTTGGCTAAAAAAAAACTTAAGAACCAATCTTTCAGTTGGGTTCTTAGCTTGGAGGTCTGTTACTTAATTAAGAATCTATTAGGTAGGCCGACTCGGTTTGACAACGGAACGCGGATGTTCGCTGGAGTCAGGGGCGGATCCAGAGGGGGCCGGAGGGACATTGACCCCCTTTTCTTTGTGATTTGTTATAGGCAGACCAAAATTTAGCTATTCACATATCAAATTTGATTATTCGCAGACCGAATGTGGTTATTCGCAGACCAAATGTGATTATTCGCAGATCAAACTCAGCTATATGCATTCCCAAAACTAATTTGGAACATTTTATGTGCTATATTTTGTTTAAAAATTTGTGCACGTCCATTTCTAATTTTCCGAATCCGTCCGCTATTGGCTCGAGCTCCAATATCTGCGGATGTTTTTTTTAATTCTCTTTCTGAACGTTACAAAATAAGGAGCGAAATTTTGTGAATAATGCTGAGTATTGTCTCTGATTAAAACCAATTTAAGCTCTCTTTTTAAAGCCCGTTTAGTTAAGCCCATTTAATTAGGCTCTGTTTGGGAGCCCGTTTTGACTCCATTCCATTCTGAACGGACCGGAGGACAGGTGTTTGGCAACAACCAAATTGCTATCATTTTAAAACGGCCGGTTTAAAACTTGCTTTTTCCTCCGTTTTGAAAAGGCCCCGGAGACCTCCATTCTCCCTTTCAAAAGGACCGTTTGGGATATTTTTTAAATTTTAATTAATTTTATTTAATCAATTTAACTCCTATAAAAAATAAAATTATATCCATAAATCTGTAAAAAATCCACATATATAATACTAATTTTTGTTTAAAAAAATTCAAAAAAAATCCGCTCGAAATAAATAAAATTTATGTGAAGATAATTTTGAAAATAATTTAAACCGCCACCGAAATGAAGTTTACCCAAACAAAGCCTCAGTTTTGAAACTACAGTTTTGAAAATACAGTTTAGCATCTCCGTTTTAAACATCCCTTTTTTAAAATGACACCGGTATCCCAAACAGAGCCTAATAAAAGTTAAAAAGGCAAGGGGTTTAAGTGTCTTTTTTGAAACTATAATAAGGGCTCATAATTTCATATAAGAGCAATACTTAGGTGCGCAACTCTCACCTAGAAATAGGTGGGGGGAAAATACAGACGTATGATCTTTGATTCGACGGTAGAGAAAATACTGACATTATTTATTATTCATAAATACTGCAATATTTAGAGCTATCAATGGCTGAGATGCACTCCTCTCACCTTGATCGCGGTGCGAGATACTCACCTAAAAATTTTTCTTCATATAAATACATAGATTCTCTAAAATTTAACCTAAGTTTAAAAAAAGTCCCCAAGAATTTATTTTTCTCATATTAATCATGAAATATATTTTTTTCATAGGGTTTAGATGATACGACATAGATAAATAGGATTATTAAATAAATAAATAAAATTATTAAAAATGATTTAATATTATTACTGTATAACCCTCATTCTTCGAGGGTGAGCCCCGCTAAAGGCCACGTAGGCGGAGGTCAAGGTCAAAAGGTCAAGGCAGAAGTCAACAATCCAGAAGACGAAGGAAGATCAAGATCTTTGGTTGTGCGAGAAGGTACTTGCTCGCCCCATGGCGAGGAGGAAAGCCCTGCCCGGCGTTCCCTACCCGGCCAGGCGAGGAGGTCGCTAGTTCGGACCTACTCGCCTATAGGCGACTTAGCCCCCCAACTCGCCACTTAGATTTGGGGTCCTTACCTGCTCGTCAACCTATTACCTTGTCTAAAAAACCAACTCTAGGGGGTCAGGGATGGCCATCTGCTCCCCCCCCCCTAGGATTTGTCTATAAATAGACTCCCAGGGGTACCAGGAATGGCACTTGTCAAAATCAGAGCTGCACCCTCCCCCTCTGACAATCAAGAACCTTTCCTATCAAGTGCCTACCTAGTACCGAGCTCGGCCATTCGTGGTTCTGGAGGAGAAGACTCTTTAGAGCTTCTGAGTACGTGGTGGGACCTCCCTGCCGCAGCACCTGGGGTTGTGTCCCTTATCTCTCCGTTTCATCCGTAGTGGCTAACCCAAACCTTCTCGCTGGACCGCTGGGCAAGTAGCCTTAGGCCGCATTGATTCGAATTTTGGGGCCAGGATTTTCCAGGCGTCAACACTTTGGTGCGGTGAGCGTGGATCGCGGCCAGAGGAAGAAAGTCTGGTAGAAAAGTGAGATGGTAGCAGCTAGCGACCACGAGGAGGTGGCGGGAAACTCGGCTCGAGGCGGCGAGTTCGTATCGTTGGCTGTCTTCGAAGAATTCGCGCAAAGGATGGAAGGCACCATGCGAGCAGCTCTTCTACCTCGCACGGAAAGAACGTCGACCTCGCCTCATCGCCCGGGCCCGTCCGAGGAAGGTGCTCGCACTCAGCGAGCAGGGAAGGTGCACGCCGAGGAGTTCGAGCGACCGAGGAAGTCGCAGTTTGGTCTGCAAGCGTCTCAAGGACCTGGCGGAACTCGGTTCCACGAGGAGGATAAGCAGGCGAGATTCTATCATACTCGCCAGGTGAGCGAGTATGGGGGAGATACTCGGCCAGATGATGATCGTCGCCAGATAGGGGGGAGGAGCCCGTTCTGCGAGGAGATCCTCGCCGCGCCAGTGCCGGAGGGGTTCAGGGATCCCTCGATGAATTACTACTCGGGGAGAGAGGACCCTATCCATCATATCCAGTGGTTCGAGGATGTCGCTTCCCTTCGGACCATGTCGGACGCCTTCAAGTGTAGGCTGTTTGCGATTTCCCTCCGAGGGAAGGCAAGGGACTGGTTTCACCAGTTGTCGGAAGGCTCCATCTACTGCTTTGAAGACCTTTGTCGGGGGCAGAACATGCGGTTCGCCACGGCAAAGAAGTTGAAGAAGGAGGCTACGACCCTTTTCCATCTGACCCAGGGACCAAAAGAAACGCTGGGGGACTACATCGATCGCTTCCAGGAAGAGGTGCTACACATCCAGGAGGTGGATGGTCGCACCCTGCGGTTGGCCCTAACCTTCGGCCTCCGCGAGGGCCTCTTTAAGTTGGAGATCGGTAGGAATCCTCCCTACTCCTACGCCAACCTCATCGAAAGGGCCAACCAGTTCGTCTAGGGTGAAGCTTCCAACCGCGGCTTCTAGCCAGGCTCACCCGGGTGACCAAGGAAGACGAGGAAGAGGAGGAGGAGGAAAGTCCCCCTGAGAAGAGGAAGAAGGAAGAGCCCAGGAGGGCGGAGAAGCGGAAGCAAGAAGGAAGAGGCAGAGAGGAGAGAAGAGAAAGAGAACCCAGGAGGGAGAAGCCGAGAAGGAACGATGAGAGGAGGCTCATCGTGGCCCCGGAGCGTCGGGAGGAAGAAAGACGCTACCAAGTCCCCGCTAACCGGCCACCGTGGAAGCCGGCCAGGGGACCTCAACGTCAGGAGAGGGGAAGGAGATCCCCGGAGAGAAGGCGTTACGACAGGCCAGAGGGGCGCCAGGAGAGAAGAAGGGAGGAAGCAATGGCGGTTGCCAGGCGCGGCAACCGCCAGGGCTGGAAGAATAAGAAGCAGAGGAGGCCATAGGTAGAGGAGGTTCCCCTCTACTGTGAACTCCACCAGGTGGAGGGGCATGGCACGATGGCCTGCCCGGACTTTTGGGAAGCCAGAAGAAGGCTGGCAGCAGGAGAGGCAGGAGGAGAGCAGCGGAGAATAGAAGCTTCGGTCGAGCAGCCGGCGGTTCAGGACGCCGGCCGAAGAAGGAAGGAGGACCGAGTCGACCACAGAGGTCGAGGAGAAGTGGCCCCAGGAGGTAGAGGAGTGGGGGTGATCCACGGGGGTGCGGGGATAGGAGCTTCCCGCAAGGGAAGTCTCCATCAAATCTATCGAAGGAGCGTCACTTCGACCTCGCAGGCACCGCCCCCGTTGGAGGAGATCACCTTCTCCGAAGAAGACATGCTAGGGAATGAGAACCCCTTTTATGACGCCCTCGTAATCCAGGCCGCCGTAGAAGACTTTACCGTTGATCGAATTCTGATCGATAACGGTAGTTCCGTAAACGTCATCTTCAAGAAGACATTTGACGGGCTGGGAGTCGGCGAAGGAAGGGTCCGAAAGCCGGATGGTCCCATCTTTGGCTTCTCCGGAGAGAAGCAAGAGGTGGAGGGAGGAGTAGATCTCCTCGTAACACTCGGGGGCACCCCTCTCCAGTGCCGTTTCGTCATCGTGGACGCCCCGAGCTGCTACAAAGCCATCTTCGGGAGGCCGCTTCTTAACACCTTCAAGGCCGTCCCATCCTCCTACCACCAGTGCCTCAAGTATTGCCAAGAGGACGTCCAGGTGAGGATCAGGAGCGATCCAAGAGCCGCCCGCGAGTGCTACCTCAGCTCGGTTAGCACCATCAGTTGGATGGCTGACGCGGAGGAGTTCGAGAGGGTAACTGGAGGCACGGCCCGGCTAGAGGCGTCCGAGAATGTGGAGGATATCGAGGTACTCTCCGCAGCGGGAGTATCTGGGCTGCTGAAGATCGGTGGATCGTTGAAGGTCACCGAGAAGGTAGAGATGGCAACGTGCCTATAGGATAACGTTGACATCTTCGCCTGGAGTGCTACTGAGATGCCCGGGATCGACCCAGAGGTTGCCTGTTGTAACACCTCCCCTGCAATGATCATATAACATGGGTCCGGCCGGGACCCCACAACATATAACCGCCACAGCATCAGTATTAAAAGATGATATTAACTACTCATTCTCAAAACTCAGACAACACAGCGGAAACAAACATAAAACACAGAGATTGTCCATACTACATAGGAGTCCAACTGGCTTTAAGGCCATACAAAACCACAGTCCAAATCACCAAACATTCAACACAAAAGGACGTCCCAACAAAAGGGGACAGATCGTAGTTTTACCTAAACTACCTCGGCATGCAAGCCGGTTACAACAAAATGTAATAATAGAAGTGCATGAAGACAAGGTAAACACTTCATGAGGCTTTAGGCCTTTTTGGCCGGCGCGCTGGGTCCAGCCTGCGATTCTTGCCCTGCAACCAAATCACAAAGAGCGGTAAACGAGGGTCAGCTATGGCTGACCACAAACGGTGTAACAACATCCCTCCTCCCGGCCGTCCTAGCGGACCCCGGGGAACTACTTCACCCTGCAAGTCAGCACTTCGTATGCAAATGTACATAAAAGGAAACAGCATAAAAACAGGTATGAGTGTCACATACAGCATCCACGTTTCTATGTTAAGCAGATAATAAAAAGGGGCCTACCTATGCAAAATGAATGCAAACCCGGGTTTCACCCAAGGCACCCTAAAGCGTATGAATCTATCACATCATCATACATCATCCTCACATCACAAACACAAGGGTACTTATCATTTCCCCGCAAGGGCATCATAACCCAAGGCCAAGAGCTCTCGCTGAGACCCACCTCGTCTGGCTCACCATGCCATCGGGCTTGTCTAACAGCTCACACGCTCGGGCCGCCAACAACACACCAAGACCGATACTAAGAATTCTGGCTAACCAAAACGTCCCAAGGCCCTGGACTTACTCTCGGGACAACGTCCACCGATTGCCTCGCCTGGCGACCGTCAACGGACTCATCCGTAGCACAGACATTCTCGTCAGTCAACAATCGAAGGGACTAATCTTGCCGGGACACTCTCCACACGTGAATCTCAGTCTTCACGGGATAGCCAGCCGACCACAAAGACCAATCGCGCCTTCGCGCAACACTAGGCTTCACAAGCCCCATATTCCGCACATTATTTCTCCGCCCTAAACCCAACGTTCGTTACCACACGAAGCTACAAGGGTATCACAACGACGAGTTCGCCGTATTCGGATTTCTAACAAAACCCCTAAAATGCGCGTAAATCAACATCACCGAATCGGACCAACGGCCACAAATCCGGCTTCACCCACAATGCCTAATCCGCTAACGGAGCGGATCTCTAGTGCAAATCATGTCGGGGACGGACTCAATCAACCCGATGGTTCCTTTTGAACCAAGGCGACCCGGACCGCTCTCACTCGACGGATCCGGTGCCAAAATGCAGAAATTAAAGGGATGTCATGCACGCATCCTAAAGACCCAGAGGAGAAATGTCGTTACCTTTTGAGATCTCCTCCTAGCCATGAGAAGCTTGCAAACAAACGGTGGAGAAGAAGCGCCTCGACGCCCTCGACGCGTTGCAAGTCTCGGATCGGCGAACGGAGCTCCGAAGCTCCGGCAATGGCGGATTCCCCTTCTTCTTCCTCCTTGCCTCCTCCTCCTTTCTCCAACCTAAGAGAGAGAAAGTCTTGGAAATAATGAGGGTTTAACTCCTCTACCAAGCCCTAAAACCCCCCAGCCATCCATCGCAGCCGTTGCATCAAATCCCAACATTTTTGGACGGCCGGACTATCTTCCCAGTCACTTTTCGCGGAGCAGAATAAACAGTGCGCACGAGCAGCGGTGCACGGTCAGTGATCGTGCGCGGCCAACATCCCCTGATCGTGCGCACTACACAATCAGCCGACCTTCAACCCTTGTGAATTAACGCACGATCAGGCGCACAACCACTGGTCGTGCGCGAAGGAGGCCAGTGAGCGTGCGCGAAGAACCTGCTATGGAATTTTCAGCCTATTCCGAGCGCGACGCTACCACTCCGCCTACCTCGCTGGACTACGATTTTTGGGGTGTTACAACTCCACCACCCTTAAAAGAATTTCGTCCTCGAAATTTCAGAATTTAAATAGGAAATTCACAAAGCATACCTGGAGCAAAAAGTTCCGGGAAATCCTCCCACATCGCTTGCTCACGCTCCCAAGAGAAATCGTCTCGCCCGCAGTTGTCCCATCGCACCTTTACAAGTTTGACTTCCTTGTTGCGCAACTGCCGGACTTCTGAATCCTTCACGCCAACCGGACGAACCCTCGTCCCCAAATCCTCCATCACCGGCACCGTCGCCGCTTCGACTACGACGCTCGGCTCCACTAGAGCTTTCCTCAACACATAGACGTGGAAGACATCATGTAATCCACTCAGCTCTGCGGATAACGCCAAACGATAGGCTGCTTCGCCTATACGTTCCGTAACCTCGAACGGACCCAGATACAGCGGACTCAACTTCTTGAGTCGCCGCACCCGCGAAACACCCTTGAACAGCTTGATCTTCAGGTAGACCATGTCGTTCACTGCAAACTCCACATTTCTGTGGCGCGCGTTGAAATACTTCGCTTGTCGATCCTAAGCAACTTTCAAGCGCTCCTGAACTGTCCGCACAATCTCGCAAGCATCTTCCACCACTTGCTTCCCCAACAGCTTAGTGTCTCCCACCTCTGCCCAAGACATCGGCGTTCGACACTTCCTTCCATACAAAGCTTCATATGGCGCCATTTTGATACTCGCCTGGAAGTTATTGTTATAGGCAAACTCCACCATGAAGAGGTGGTCTTCCCAACCTTTACCAAAGTCGAGAGCACACATTCTCAACATGTCCTCCATCGTACGGTTCGTTCGCTCTGTCTGACCATCGGTCTGCGGATGGAACGTGGTACTAAACTTGAGCTTTGTGCCTAAGCTATTCTGTACTAGCCTCCAGTCCTTCGAAGTGAAACGCCCATCGCAATCACTAACGATTCTTTTCGGAATCCCGTGCAACCGCACAATGTTTCGAACATAGAGCTCCACGAGCTTCTCCACGCTATCGCCCTTCTGATTTGGAATGAAGTGAGCCACCTTGGTCAGGCGATCCACTATCACCCAAATCGCATCGTTACCCTGCTACGATCGAGGCAAACCATGTACAAAATCCATGGAGATGTCATCGAACTTCCATTCGGGAATAGGGAGAGGCTTCAAGAACCCACCGGGCCTTTGGCACTCAGCCTTCACCAAGGCACAAGTCTGACATCGGCTCACGTACTCGGCTACATCCCGCTTCATCCCAGGCCACCAAAAAGATTTCTTCATATCCGCGTACATCTTTGTACTTCCTGGATGAACGGAGTACTTCGTAAAGTGAGCTTCAAACATCAACTCCTCGCGAAGCTTGCCAAAGCGCGGAACACAGATCTTTCCGTCTCTCTTCAGAATTCCACCAACCATCTCCAAAGCCGTGTCTTCGCTTTGCTGAGCCTCCAACACCAACTGTTGGCACTCCTCGTCCGCACTGGTCGCCTCTCGGATTCGATCCGTTATATCACACTGCATTTCAATCCAGTTCAAACGAGCTACGCTAGACTCACCTCTAGCCACACAAGAAATGTCAAGGGACTCCAAGTCTCGAATCAAACGCTCGTTATGCGCCTCCATCCAATTACCTTGCCCGGAGTACTTCCTACTCAAGGCATCCGCCACCACGTTGGTTTTACCCGGCGTATACTGAATCTCCACGTCGTAGTCCCCAAGGAATTCGACCCACCTAAGCCGGCGCATATTCAAATCCTTCTGGTCCAGGAGATACCTCAGGCTTTTGTGATCCGTGAAGATCTCCACCTTCGCACCATAAACATAGTGCCGCCACAATTTTAGCGCAAAAATTACCGCCGCCAACTCTAGATCATGGACGGGATAATTCCTCTCATGAGTCTTTAACTGCCTTGACCCATACGCTATCACCTTGCCGTGCTGCACCAGCACGCAACCCAACCCGCAACCTGACGCGTCGTTGAAAATCTGAAATCCTTCCGTCCCACTAGGAAGACTAAGGATTGGAGCAGACATCAACCTTTCCTTCAAATTCTCAAATGCACGGGCACACTCCGGTGTCCATACGAACCTTTGGTCCCTGCGAGTGAGAGTGGTGAGGGGCAACGCCATCCGCGAAAAGTTCTCCACGAACCTTCTGTAATAACCGGCTAGTCCAAGGAAGCTCCGGACTTCCGCCACGGTTCTCAATACAGGCCAATCCCTAATGGCTTCAATCTTCGCTGGATCTACTGCCACCCCATCTCCACTAATTACGTGACCCAAGAAAGCCACCTTCTCGATCCAAAACTCGCATTTTGAGAACTTAGCATAAAGCTGATTCTCCCTTAGAGTCTGCAATACCAGCCTTAAGTGAGACTCATGCTCTGCCTCTGTTTTTTAGTACACCAAAATGTCATCGATAAACACCACCACGAACGAATCTAGAAACGGTCAAAAAACCTGGTTCATCAGATCCATGAAGACAGTTGGCGCGTTCGTCAGCCCGAACGGCATCACCGAAAACTCGTAATGGCCATACCGAGTCCCAAACGTTGTCTTAGCGATGTCCTCTTCTCGAATCTTCAACTGGTAGTACCCCGACTTCAAGTCTAACTTGGAGTACACCACCGACCCTACTAACTGGTCGAATAAATCATCGATTCGCGGAATCGGATATTTATTCTTAACGGTCAATTTATTCAATTCACGGTAGTCGATACACAACCACATACTTCCGTCTTTCTCTTCACAAACAATACCGGCGCGCTCCATGGCGAAGAGCTGGGCCTAATGTACCCTTGCTCTAACAACTCTTGCAACTGAACCTTTAACTCGGCCAGTTCCTTCGGTGCCATCCTAAACGGAGGACGCGACACCGGCCTCGCACCCGGTACCAACTCGATCGAAAAAATCGATCTCACGCTGAGGGGGTGCTCCCGGAAGCTCCTCGGGGAATACGTCCTCAAATTCTTCCACCACCGGAACTTCTCCAATGGCCAACTTTGTGGAGTGAGTCTCCAACAAAGCCAAAAACGCCTCGCCTCCTTGGTTTACCGCACGCCTCATTTGCACGGCGGAAATCAGGGAGCAAGCAACTCCGCTTAGGCCTTCGAACTTGACCTCTGCTCTACCTTCTCCTCTCAGGGTTACCACCTTCAACTGGCAATCGATACTAGCTCGCTGCGCGGCAAGCCAGTCCATCCCTAAGATAACGTTGAATTCGGCTAGTGGCAGAATCGCTGCTACCAACACGAAATCATAATCGCCAATTTGCATCATAATGCGTCCCTTCCTCATGGTAGTCATGAAAGACCCATTCGGCATACGCACACTCAGCTCCACTTCTGCCTCTACGGACTCAACACCAATCTTCCGGATAAAACTTTCCGCAAGAAAAGAGTGTGACGCCCCCGTGTCGAACAACACTCGAGAGGGGTAGCCCGAAACTAGCACGAAACCTAACCACGTGCAAAAATAAACATAAAAGGTCGCAACCTACATTATAGTAACAAACGAAAACTTAAGCTTTTCGTACCTGTCACCACGTCGGTTTGACGTATCGCTTCCTGTTGCCCAAGATTATAGGCTCTAGGCTGCACTGGAGGGAACCGCGAAGCACTCGATTCCGTCGCTTTCCCCTTCTCTGCAACACCGGGACCCGAACGCACCGATTGTTCCTGTCTCGGCTCTGGCTCAGCTCCGCCCTCGGTACAAAACCGACTAATGTGACCCACCTTGCCACACTGGTAACAAGTCAACGGACCTTTGAATCGAAAATCTCCCGAGGGTGCGCCACTTCTCTCCCCAGTCCTATTAGGACGGGGTTTCTTCTTGTATCGGTTTCCCTCAGACTTCCACTGAGGTTGGGACTGAGAAGGCTTTCCTTCTCCCTGCTTTGCCGCAACACCCTTTCGCCGTTGGGTTCGCTCCAAGTCGCTCTCCAGTGTGCGAGCGGCTTCGACCAATTCATTGAATCCCGCATTCTTCAAGGCTATGAGTGGTTGCCTTAAATTTTCTCTCAACCCTTGATAGAAGAGATTATCCCTCTCTTCATCATCTGTCATGGTCGTTCCCGCATAACGACCCAAACGAGTGAACTCTTGCAGATATTCATCCACTGTCTTCTCCCGCTGCACCAAATGCAGAAACTGCCGCTGCAGTGCTAACCTTGTCGAAGCCGGAATATAACGCTTTAGGAAAGCGTTCCCGAACTCCTCCATGGACGGAACACGCTCAACAAAATAGCGACCGTTATGGTTCACCCACCACAACTTTGCATCGCCCTCTAACATGAAACTCGCAAAGTGAGACTGCCTCTCAGCTGGGGTCTCAGCTGCCTTCAAGAGCTCCTGGATCCTCGAAAGCCAATCCTCGACATCCGTTGGTGTGCCCACTCCCTTGAATGTCGGAGGGTGGAAACTCAAGAAGTATTTCATGAATCGATCACCCATCGGAATAGCTCTCTCCGCTATTGGCTCGGCTTGCCTCACTTCGACATCCGGTGTAGCCGGCGTAGCCGCCGGAGTAACAGGAGTCGCAACTTGCACCACCGGTGTCGGAACCCGTAGCATCGCTCCAGCTTGAGCCGCTACCATTGCTTCCGCCAGCATGCGACAGAAATCAGCCGGGGACATGCCCACATTCATGAGGCCCGGAGCAGTATCACTGCTTCCCGAAGGCTCCTCTTGCCTTCGTGACGTCCCCGCATCGTCGCCAACATCCTAGCATAAGCAAGGAAAAAGACTTATCAAGCTTTATTCGCAAGACTCGAACATAGGGATACTCATGATCCCGCGCAATACTCATATGTGGACAATCTCTAACGCGATCCAAATACACTAGACCTCGCAAGAATACGCAAACCTACCTCTGATACCAAATTGTAACACCTCCCCTGCAATGATCATATAACATGGGTCCGGTCGGGACCCCACAGCATATAACCGCCACAGCATCAGTATTAAAAGATGATATTAACTACCCATTCTCAAAACTCAGACAACACAACGGAAACAAACATAAAACACAGAGATTGTCCATACTACATAGGAGTCCAACTGGCTTTAAGGCCATACAAAACCACAGTCCAAATCACCAAACATTCAACACAAAAGGACGTCCCAACAAAAGGGGACAGATCGTAGTTTTACCTAAACTACCTCGGCATGCAAGTCGGTTACAACAAAATGTAATAATAGAAGTGCATGAAGACAAGGTAAACACTTCATGAGGCTTTAGGCCTTTTTGGCCGGCGCGCTGGGTCCAGCCTGCGATTCTTGCCCTGCAACCAAATCACAAAGAGCGGTAAACGAGGGTCAGCTATGGCTGACCACAAACGGTGTAACAACATCCCTCCTTCCGGCCGTCCTAGCGGACCCCGGGGAACTACTTCACCCTGCAAGTCAGCACTTCGTATGCAAATGTACATAAAAGAAAACAGCATAAAAACAGGTATGAGTGTCACATACAACATCCACGTTTCTATGTTAAGCAGATAATAAAAAGGGGCCTACCTATGCAAAATGAATGCAAACCCGGGTTTCACCCAAGGCACCCTAAAGCGTATGAATCTATCACATCATCATACATCATCCTCACATCACAAACACAAGGGTACTTATCATTTCCCCGCAAGGGCATCATAACCCAAGGCCAAGAGCTCTCGCTGAGACCCACCTCGTCTGGATCACCATGCCATCGGGCTTGTCTAACAGCTCACACGCTTGGGCCGCCAACAACACACCAAGACCGATACTAAGAATTCTGGCTAACCAAAACGTCCCAAGGCCCTGGACTTACTCTCGGGACAACGTCCACCGATTGCCTCGCCTGGCGACCATCAACGGACTCATCCGTAGCACAGACATTCTCGTCAGTCAACAATCGAAGGGACTAATCTTGCCGGGACACTCTCCACACGTGAATCTCAGTCTTCACGGGATAGCCAGCCGACCACAAAGACCAATCGCGCCTTCGCGCAACACTAGGCTTCACAAGCCCCATATTCCGCACATTATTTCTCCGCCCTAAACCCAACATTCGTTACCACACGAAGCTACAAGGGTATCACAATGACGAGTTCGCCGTATTCGGATTTCTAACAAAACCCCTAAAATGCGCGTAAATCAACATCACCGAATCGGACCAACGGCCACAAATCCGGCTTCACCCACAATGCCTAATCCGCTAACGGAGCGGATCTCTAGTGCAAATCATGTCGGGGACGGACTCAATCAACCCGATGGTTCCTTTTGAACCAAGGCGACCCGGACCCCTCTCACTCGACGGATCCGGTGCCAAAATGCAGAAATTAAAGGGATGTCATGCACGCATCCTAAAGACCCAGAGGAGAAATGTCGTTACCTTTTGAGATCTCCTCCTAGCCATGAGAAGCTTGCAAACAAACGGTGGAGAAGAAGCGCCTCGACGCCCTCGACGCGTTGCAAGTCTCGGATCGGCGAACGGAGCTCCGAAGCTCCGGCAATGGCGGATTCCCCTTCTTCTTCCTCCTTGCCTCCTCCTCCTTTCTCCAACCTAAGAGAGAGAAAGTCTTGGAAATAATGAGGGTTTAACTCCTCTACCAAGCCCTAAAACCCCCCAGCCATCCATCGCAGCCGTTGCATCAAATCCCAACATTTTTGGACGGCCGGACTATCTTCCCAGTCACTTTTCGCGGAGCAGAATAAACAGTGCGCACGAGCAGCGGTGCACGGTCAGTGATCGTGCGCGGCCAACATCCCCTGATCGTGCGCACTACACAATCAGTCGACCTTCAACCCTTGTGAATTAACGCACGATCAGGCGCACAACCACTGGTCGTGCGCGAAGGAGGCCAGTGAGCGTGCGCGAAGAACCTGCTATGGAATTTTCAGCCTATTCCGAGCGCGACGCTACCACTCCGCCTACCTCGCTGGACTACGATTTTTGGGGTGTTACACCTATTACCACCTCAATCTCGACCCCGCGGTGAAGCCCGTCCGCCAGAAGAAGAGGTCCACCACCACCGTGTTGGCCGGGCCTATCCGTGAAGAGGTGAAGAAGTTGTTGGACGCAGGTTTTGTGTCGGAGATCCAGTACCCAGGCTGGGTCTCCAATGTTGTAATGGTTAAGAAGGCTGTAGGCAGCTGGAGAATGTGTGTGGACTTCTCTTTATTAAATAAAAGCTGCCCCAAGGATTGTTATCCCTTGCCTCGAATCGACGCGCTGGTTGATTCAGCCGTCGGTTTCCCTGTAATGAGTTTTCTTGATGCGTTTTCGGGATACCACCAGATCCGGATGTATCCCCCCGATTGCCGCGATGTTTCCTTCATCACTGGGGATGAGTGTTATAGCTATAAAATGATGCCCTTTGGGCTAAAAAATGCAGGAGCAACCTACCAGCGGATGATGGACCTTGTCTTCAAGGAGCAGAAGGGAAGGAACCTAGAGGTGTACGTGGACGACCTCTTGATCAAGAGCAAGAGCGTACCGGAGCATATAGCAGATCTGGTGGAGACCTTCGCGACGCTGAGGAAGTTCAAGATGAGGCTCAATCCGGCGAAGTGCGTGTTCGGAGCTGGAAGGGGGAAGTTTCTGGGACATCTCATCACCCCGGGAGGGGTGGAGCCGAACCCTGACAAGGTTAAGGCAATCCTAGAGATGGCTTCACCGAAGACCATGAAGGAAGTTCAGAGGCTGACAGGAAGGTTGGCAGGTCTCAGCCGCTTTCTATCCAAGGCGGGAGAGAAATGATCTCCCTTTTTCAAGACGCTCCGCAAAATTGAGAATTTCGCATGGTCCGACGAATGCGAAAAGGCGATCGGAAGGCTGAAGGAGCAGTTGACTCAGACACCTCTCCTTCAGAGCCCGAAGGAAGGTGAAGACCTACTCCTTTATTTGGGAGTAGGGTTGGAAGCAGTAAGTTCCGTGCTGGTCCGGGAGGAAGGAAAGAAGCAGCTCCCAATTTACTATGTTAGACAGGTGCTCAAGAAGGCGGAGTTAAAATATCCAATCTTGGAGAAGCTTGCCTTCGCCTTGGTGGTGTCGGCGCGAAAGCTCCGGCCTTATTTTCAAGCTCACTCCATCCGGGTCATAACTGATCATCCTCTCTGAAATATCCTGGAAGGGGTAGAGCATTCGGGAAGGCTGGCGAAATGGTCGGTAGAACTCAGTGAGTTCGACATTTCCTTCTCGCCCCGGGTGGCGATCAAAGTACAAGCGGTAGCAGATTTCTTGGCCGACTTCTCGGTGGAAGCAGAGCCGGGAGAGGGGGCTTCTACTCCCATCCCTTGGAAGATGTTCGTGGACGGAGCCTCAGGCAGGAGCTCTGTGGGGGTGGGCATCGTTCTTGTCAGCCCACAGGGAACTAGGATCGAGCAAGCAGTCGAGATACTCTTCCCCGTAACGAACAATCAAGCCGAGTACGAAGCCATCGTAGCAGGATTGCGCCTCGCAAAGGAGCTGGGCATCCAAGACGTCATGGCTTTCACCGATTCAATGGTGGTTGCGTCTCAGATTCGGGGAGAGTTCGAGGTACGCGACACCATTCTGCAAAAGTACCTCATGAAGGTGAAAGGATTGATTGGAGGCTTTCAATCCTTCTTCGTCGAGCACGTACCGAGAGAGGAGAACTCGGCAGCGGATCGTCTGGCCAAGTATGGGCCAAGGGCAGGAGGGACTATCACGGAGTTGTTTCGACCATCCATCGAGGAAGGAGAGATGATGGAGATCGATCATCGTACTTCGTGGATGGATCCGTTCATTTCATTTCTAAGTTCTGGGCAACTTCCAGCAGAAGAAGGGGATCAAAGGAGGTTTCGGTACAAGGCGGTGTATTACTTATTGCAAGATGGGGAGTTATATCGCAAGACCATCTCAGGCCCTCTGGCTAGATGTGTCTCTGAAGACGAAGTACCCCGAGTGTTGGAGGAAATTCACTCGGGAGAGTGCGGAAGCCATTCTGGGACTCGCACTTTGGAGCAAAGAATCTTGAGACATGGCTACTTCTGGCCCACTATCCGCAGGGATGCGGAGGCTTTCTCGAAAAAGTGCCCGAAGTGTCAACTGTTCGCCCCCCCTTCATCTACAGCCGGCCCAGCATCTTCATTCGATCACCGCCCCATGGCCGTTCGCTATCTGGGGAATGGATTTGATAGGTCCCTTTCCTTCAGCCAGCGGCCAGAGGAAGTTCGTTCTCGTCATGATCGACTATTTCTCCAAGTGGATTGAGGCAAAGGCTTTAGCCAAAACCACCTCTCAAGTCGTGAAGAACTTCATCTGGGGGGAGATCGCCTGCAGATTCGGGATTCCCCTCGCCATCGTCACCGACAACGGTCCACAATTCGCTAGTTTAGAGCTGGAGGATTTTTGCAGATAGCTCGGAACTGATCTCAAGTTCGCGTCAGTGCATCATCCCAGGAGCAATGGACAAGTGGAGGCCGCCAACAAGTTAATTATCAACCTACAAAAGAAGAAAGTCGAGAACCTAAGAGGTAATTGGGCAGAGCAGCTCCCCTCGGTGTTGTGGGCTTTGAGAACCACTCCTAGCTCAGCCACAGGGGAAACCCCGTTCAAACTCTCTCACGGGTCCGAAGCTCTCATCCCGGTAGAGTTCGAGGTCAGAAGTCCTAGAGTGATTGCGGCGGAAGACGGAGACGAGGAATGGCGACTGGAGAATGAGGAAGCCCAGAAGCTGTCCCTCGACTACATCGAAGAGCTCCGAGATCTAGCCTCGGCTAGGCAGGAGGAGATCAAGCATTGCATGTCAAGACACTTCGACAAGCACGTTCGTCTCAAGCACTTCCAAGCAGGTGACCTAGTCCTGAAGAAAGTGGACGCAGCTGGGAGATCGGCGGCCGTAGGAAAGCTCAATCCTAATTGGGAGGGACCTTTCATCGTCCACGAAGCACTCGCAACAGGAGGGTATCGCCTACAGAATTGGGAAGGGGAGCTCTTGGGGAACACATGGAACGACGATGATCTAAAGAGGTTTTATCCCTAAGCAAGGATGTATACCCTTCTCTTCTGTAAATTGGTTACTTAAAATATAAAATCCCCTGAAACAAGGGATGAGGAAAATTTTCCATAATAGCAAGCCTTAAAATAAGAAAGCAGGTGAAGTTGATCTCCTAGTCAGGTTGGGAAACTGGCCTCCGACTTGATTCTCCTAAACCCCAGAACGGATGATGGGACAGTGCCTCGGTTGTGCGTTCCCTTAAGTCAATGCCTCTACACTGACGGTCGAGACCAGCTCCCCCCTTGCACGTTGGACGCGGTTCCCACTGACTGCATTTCTCATCCGACTGGAGAGGTTATCAGGAAGAAGTCTGGACGCCGACCTCCCCATTTGACAAAGAGATGATCGACTTAACCCATCAGGGGACCCTTGAATAAAGGTGTTGTGCACCCTCGAGGGATGAAAGCCCGTAACAAACCAATTCGTTTCCGATTATTTCCTCCAATCGTGTGAGTTAATGTGCTTAAGTGTGCTTAACTCCCCGTTTAATTGTCGAGCAACAGGAAGCAGGTTGGGTCGGCATTTAGCATCCCAGTAGGATGGAGGCCTCGGGATGGTGTGTTCCTTTGGAACCTCCCCGACTGTCAGTCCCTACTTGACGTCGTCCCTCAGCAGCATCCAAGTATGATGGAGGCCTCGGGATGGTGTGTTCCTTTGGAACCTCCCCGACTGTCAGTCCCTACTTGACATCGTCCCTCAGCAGCATCCAAGTAGGATGGAGGCCTCGGGATGGTGTGTTCCTTTGGAACCTCCCCGACTGTCAGTCCCTACTTGACGTCGTCCCTCAGCAGCATCCAAGTAGGATGGAGGCCTCGGGATGGTGTGTTCCTTTGGAACCTCCCCGACTGTCAGTCCCTACTTGACGTCGTCCTTCAGCAGCATCCAAGTAGGATGGAGGCCTCGGGATGATGTGTTCCTTTGGAAGGTGCTTCTTTGGAACCTCCCCGACTGTCAGTCCCTACTTGACGTCGTCCTTCAGCAACATCCAAGTAGGATGGAGACCTCGGGATGATATGTTCCTTTGGAAGGTGCTCCTTTGGAACCTCCCCGACTGTCAGTCCCTACTTGACGTCATCCTTCAATAACACCCAAGTCGGATAGAGACCTTGGGATGTTGTGTTCCCTTGGAAGGTGTTCCTCTGGAACATCCCCGACAGTCATTCCTTACTAAGTCGTTCTCTTCAATAGCACCAGCTTTGCACTAGAAGGAAGGCTATCGGGAATATGAGTCCCCTTGGCCCCGACCGACTTCTCCTATCCAACGGGACCTTCTCGACAGTCAGCTTGCGAGTAGGAAACTCGTGATTTTTAGTGTGAGTAGCTGGTTTTGGCGAGTATCCAAGATATGGACGAGCGGGGTGAAGGTGCGAGCAAGGTAGATAGTCGGCAAATCCGATCTCATCCTAAATCGCCAGACGAGGAAGACAAGCTAACATACACAAGCGAGCCTATGAGCCTAGCGGCATCACACCAGCACAAGGAAGATTCACCAAGCAAATAAATATTACTATTAAAAGGAATGCTATCTATCAAAAATATGCTCGCAGAGCCGCGAGAAGCATCAAAACTGTTAAATAACAAAAGGTTCACTTAGGCGAGGGAGCATAATCGGCTGAATCCGACTCGTTCTCTTCCTCGTCGTCTTCCTCCTCGCTGGCGTTCAAGATGTCTGACAGAAGCCCCTCCGTCGTCAAGCTATCCGCCCCAGGAACCAGCAAGCCGGCCACCGAAAGCTTCGCAAAAACTAAGTCCCTGGCGGCTAGGGCAATCTCTCGTCGAAGAGACGAGAGCTCCTGCGACGTCATGAACGATCCAGGAGTTCGGCGAGAAGGTCCGGCTTCCGAGAAGGAAAGTGCAGCCATCCTCGATTCCAGCTCGGCGTTTCGAACCTGCGACGCCTCCAGCAAGACTTGACTCGCCCGCAGGTCGCACTCAAGCTTGGAGATCGTCTCCGCCGCTACCAACTGCTCTTCCTATGCATGCGAGAAGGACAGGTTAGAAGATACGGAGAGAAGACAGCGGGTTTCAATCCAAGCTCGCGTAAAGTACCAAGATCACCTCGAAGCTCCGACTAGATTCGGCTTTTTCCTCGGCCGCATTGGCGCGCCTTAGAGCCTCGTTCTTCCGCTTCTCGGCATCCATCGTCAGCTTCCGATGAAGCGTGAGCTCCAATTCAGAGCCAAGAAGATTCCGCGATGTCTGGTGGAATAACTCAGAAGCTCGCAGCATTGCTCGCGACCCCTGGTCAGTGAGAAAGCGAGGAGAAGCCTCTTGCAGAACCTTCGCATCATCGCGACCATAAAGGCCGAACAAGACGCTAAAGGCATCATCGTTCGGGACCTCATCCTCGCTCCACGAAGGCAGGCGAGTGCTTAGGGTCACCTCGCTGCGCTCCCGGCTCCAGGTGATCAGCGGTTCGCCATCCAAGCCCCTGTTCAGCGAACCCTGCCCAAAGTTGGGATGGTTCTCAGGGACGCTATCTTCTTCCTCACGAGCTCGCTCCTCCGCCACGCGCCGGGCAACTTCCTTTCTCTTCCTTTTCTTGGTCGTCGGTGGATCGCCTTCGGCCGGCCATCCAGCCGCGAGAAGGATCTCAGTCTCGTCGCCAACCCCGGGATGGATCTCCGTGAGCGGAGATCCCTGCTCGCCTTCCTCTTCCTCGCCTTGCATGGTCGCCGGATCGACCACGGGGGATCGAGGAGGTGGGGTCTGACCTCCCACAGGAAGAGCCGTGGACAGGAGATGCCGGCAACCTAAAGACAGTCGTTAGACCAAGAAACGAAGGTAAAGTTACTATTAGCAGCGACTAAGGAATGTTACCCTCGCCAGGCTGCACGAAGGCGAGATGGTCCACGTTCCGGCGCCAGAACTCGATGTCAAGTTTTTTATTCTTCAAGGCGCGGAAGAGTTCCTCGCGTTGGCCTCTGAGAGCTGGAGTGGAGAGCGCCGTGGCTGGTCTCTGTTGAGGGCAATTTGGTATGTGCGAGAAGTCACCCGTGACGAAGATGAATTTCTCGCTCCACCGGTGGACCTTGTTCGAAGTCCCGACCACCTTACAGTGATGGCTGCCGAAGAAGATCACCCTGTCCTTGGTCGCTCCCATGTAGAAGATCTTGCGGAAGACGTCCAAGTCGAAATCCATCTTCTCGCTCCGAAGAAAGCAGAGGTAGTCGATGATCATCGCTACCCCATTCGTATTAATCTGGGCGGGGACCCAGCCATAGTACCGGAGGATCTGGCAGAACTCGGGCCAGAGAGGAAGGCGCAGATCGACCTCGAAATGCGATAGGGAGAAGGCAAGCTTGCCCTCCGAAAAGGTGTTGATCCGCTCGTGGGGAGCGGGAAGGCCGACCCGGAAGCCTTGCGCGAGGTGTTGATGGACGAATCTCTCTAGATCGTCCGCGCGGGTGACGAGTTTCTTGAACTTATGTGCGATGAAATTCTCGGCATAAGTCAAGCGGCGGGTCTCAGCTTCCAAAGAAGGCGTCATTGGAGCGAACAGGAAGAAGGAAACGAGAAGGAAAGGCAATTAAAGAAGTTCGAGAAAGCGCGCCGATTTTGGACCCCTACCCCCCTATTTATAGAAATCGGCAACAGGGAAGGAAAGGGGGGGGGGGGGGGTCGCGACGAAAGTTCGCGCGAGGTTTCTACCTACTCGCCCGCTTCGAAGTCGCATAAACTACCTTATACGCGAGGTGCCGATTACTCTTCTCGCGTCTAAGCGACGATCTGCAAAAAATGCAAGAAAACCCTGCAGAAGACAAAGTCAACATAAACGCGACCAAGCAATACAGTTTAAATTCATAGCGCACAGGCATTCGAGATTATTACAATACTCGCAGCATGATTGTCTAAAAATACAAATCAACAAGCAATCCTAAAGGACAGGAGGATCGCCGCGCCTATCCGAGGTTGCACCAAGCCGCCCGTTGAATCCCAGCTGACGCGCGAAGGCCATCTGCTCATTCGCTCTCGCCAAGCCGGATGTGCTCCTCCATACGATTCAACGTCCCAAGGGACCCAATACTCGCACGAAGGCTACGCACTCCCGCCCTCAGCGCCTCGTAGCGATGTTCTATGCCGACCATCCGACTGTCCAACTCGGTGACAAGATAGTGCTTTCCCTCTGCCATCTGTAGCCGATGCTCGAATTCTTCGATATTTGAGACACGTCCTTCAAGCGAGGTTATTCGTCGAAGAACCTCGTAGGCCAGCAACCTATTTACCTTTATCTCCAGGTCGAGGTAGGCGGAGGCCATCTTCGTCCTGTACTCGCGAGTAGGAAGTCCGAGCGCCTCAATAAAAGCAGACCCCGGAGACGTGGCACGGGCTGGAAGATGGCGAGTTAGAAAAAGAACCGCCTAAAGGCAGTACTTTACGATAATTATACCTGCCCGCACAGGTGCCGTCCTCGATTGATGACGAGGAGGAGAAGGTGACCGCCGAGGAACGTCCCGGCGGGGGGGGGGGGGGGGGGGGGGGGGGAGGCAGCCCGACGAGGAGATGGAGTCCGACGAGGACTGAGCCTTCGCCGAGGAGATCTGCGAGGAGAAGGCGAGCGCCGAGGAGTATGTCGGCCCCCTGAGCGCCCACCCCGTTCGTTATGGGATGACGGCCCACTGTCAGGGCGCCGAGGAAGCTGAGCCGTGGGGACAACCGAGGAAGGTCCTCCCTCTCCCCTTCCCCCAGAAAGGGTAACCCTGGAGTTCTTTAGCAGTATCTGGTTCCCGCCTGTCACGCGCTCAGGAAGAGGGGATGGTGGCCGAGAAGGTTCTCGTTCAGGTAGAATCCCTGGGGGAAGGACCGGTGGAGGCGGTAGGTGCTCGGCACTTACTCGCCCTTCGAGCAGGGACGTCTGTAGGTTCACCTCCACTAAGGGCTCACCTGCAAAAGAACGTCGGCATCAACGAAAAGTCCGCACAAGAATCGCAGTATCTCGACAAGGCGCTTACCTTCTCGGAGAGGGTCCGGGTTAACGTTCTGGGGTTCTTCCTCGGCAGTAGTTAGAGTAACTTCGTCCCCCAACCTCTCATCAGTCGACGACGCAAGGGAAGGCTCAGGCGCGGAGGTCGCCGGATTCGCCCGAGGAACCTCCTCGGCCAAGGGGCTAAGGCGACGATCGGAGGCTCCTCTTTTTCTCTTGCGAGTATCCGCGCTTTTCGTCTTCTTCATTAATTTCATCAACAGCTCAGTCTTCGCGAGCATCTGCTCGGCAGACAGCATCTCGTCGATTCTAAAAAAGTGGCGTGCCAAGGAAGGACCACCCCCCTCTATTTATAGACTTCCGGGGGTCCTAGGCCTGCCGAGTAGGTAGGTTTCCCGCCAGAAGAAGCTCGTCGAATAAGGTTTGGATGATTCTTTCCGACCAACTACGTTACTCGCAAAGAGCGGGGATTGTGTACAACCCTCATTCTCCGAGGGTGGGCCCCGCTAAAGGCCACGTAGGCGGAGGTCAAGGTCAAAAGGTCAAGGCAGAAGTCAACAATCCAGAAGACGAAAGAAGATCAAGATCTTTGGTTGTGCGAGAAGGTACTTGCTCGCCCCATGGCGAGGAGGAAAGCCCTGCCCGGCGTTCCCTACCCGGCCAGGCGAGGAGGTCGCTAGTTCGGACCTACTCGCCTATAGGCGACTTAGCCCCCCAACTCGCCAGTTAGATCTGGGGTCCTTACCTGCTCGCCAACCTATTACCTTGTCTAAAAAACCAACTCTATGGGGTCAGAGATGACCATCTGCTCCCCCCTAGGATTTGTCTATAAATAGACCCTCAGGGGTACCAGGAATGACACTTGTCAAAATCAGAGTTGCACCCCTCCCCCTCTGACAATCAAGAACCTTCCCTATCAAGTGCCTACCTAGTACCGAGCTCGGTCATTCGTGGTTCTGGAGGAGAAGACTCTTTAGAGCTTCTGGGTACGTGGTGAGACCTCCCTGCCGCAGCACCTGGGGTTGTGTCCCTTATCTCTCCGTTTCATCCGTAGTGGCTAACTCAAACCTTCTCGCTGGACCGCTGGGCAAGTAGCCTTAGGCCGCATTGATTCGAATTTTGGGGCCAGGATTTTCCAGGCGTCAACAATTACTTTATAATATATATACACATTTTTAGTCCTAATTAATTAGACACAAAATTATAAGGGTAGTTAGTCCAATAACTTATTTCAATACAAATTCAACTATTCAAGGCCAATTTTCAAATTTAAGGAAAAACTCAAGGACTAGTTTATATATATTGTTTGGTGGACTAATATCTTTTTGGCAGCCGATCTCGCCACCACGGCGCAAGGTCGTTTGCGTCGCCTCTTTCCCAACTGCGTCCAGCCTCCCGGCGCACCGCAGCGCCAACTCTCCGCCCCGGAAGGCTCATGCTTTTAATAAGTTTTAACCAAAGGATTTTTGAAAGGACAGGCTTATGGGTTTAAAAGAGTCCCGACCCGACCTACTATTTTTGTAAAAATTTAAATACTACATGAATAATACATTTCTTATAGTAATTAAATAATAATAAAAAAAAACAGAGATTAAATAGTTTGCGCTATCTCATTTGCCTCTATTCTATTTGAGCGATGTTAAATGCAGCTTGATTTTGGTTATATGCTGGCCGCGGATATATGTTGGCCAAAAAATTATTAATGTTGGCCAAATTCCATATTTACATATCATATTCAAAAAATTAATTAATATTTTCCTAAATAAATCACCAAGCAAAATAGCATTTATAAAATAAGTAAGTAAAATAACATGCGTGCGAGGTTACGTTGAATGTCACTGTTTCGTCAGTAAATCTTGGAGAGCTATTGATGGAGTATCCCTAAAGGCGCTAACTGCACCCCATTCTTGGGGGTGCGGTTATCCAAAGAACCCCCACTAGCGTAACTACCCGAAGTATAACCATCGCCGCCATGGCCGCCATGGCCGCCATGGCCGCCATCGCCGCCATGGCCGCCATCGCCGCCATCGCCGACGACGTCGCGATCGTCTCCATCGCCGACTACGTCGCGATCGTCGCCATCGCCGCCGCCGTCGCCATCGCCGTAGCAAATACCCATGAATAACTTTATGCCAGTTGTAATTCAAAAACACATCGGACTCGGACAAGCGAGTAAACTCCTTGGGGACACGGTTGCATGGAAGGAAAAAACACATAATACATGAAGTATTAAACTACTCGAATCATTTTTCCTGAAGTTTTAGAAAGAAAAATGATATCTTTTTTTAAAAAATTGTAGACTGCATATAGCTAAAATCGGTCTGCGTTTAACATCATTTTTTAAAAAAAATTGTGATCTGCATATAGACAAAACTGACCTCCGTTTAACATCGCTTTTTTTTTATACTTCTCTATTCACAAACCAAACTTAACCTAAAACTCTCACCCCTCGATCATCTTCCCCGCGAACATCGAGCTCATAACCGTCTCTCCCCTGTCCTCAAATTGCAACAGCTGAAACTCAAAACCCACGATCATCTTCCCTGGGACCTCCCTCCGAAAACTTCTCTCCTGCATCTTTAGTTGGGGGTGGCGGTTCAGATCATCTCAAGGGCTCGGGGTAATGGTGTTTCTGGGCTGAATCGCGCCTTTGTCGGGTATTGGTGCGGGCGGCGATGAGCTATCTAATTTCTGCGTAGAAACTTGTGGTCGGTCGATGGATCGGAGTTGAAAACTGCAGGTGTCGGTCGGCTGCCGTTCGGACCTTGCAATGTTAATATTAAATGTATTTTAATATTCCTTTGTACATTCAGTTTAGTCTCACACCGCCTGTGATATTTTCGAACTCTCCTCCTCTATATGTATGACCTCAAGGGTCCTCCTTCATTAAAAAATGTTCAATACAATTATTTGATTTCTCTCAAGTTAACATGGTATCAGAGGCAGGTTCTGCCTATTTTTTTTAGCTCGCAAACCTACTCGCTCTGCCCGCTGCCCGTTCTCCGCAACAATCTGTCCACTTCAACCCGCTCTGCAATTAACCTGCCCGTGCGATCTGCCCAGATCGCACAGCCGCGAGCTAGCTCCTGTCCGTCGCGACCCTCTGCCCGACGCGCCCTGTCGCGTGCTCCTGTCCGCAATCTCCCGATCCCGTGTTCTGCCGAGACCGCCTGCTGCGACCACCTGCTGCGATCTGCTGAGATATGCCGAGTCCGCAATCTCCCGAGACCGCTGAGACCCCTGCTCGTCCGCCCTTGCTCGTCCGCTGAGACCCCTGCTCGTCCGTTGAGACCCCGCTGAGACCCCTGCTCGTCCGCTCCTTGCCAGACCGCACACCTGCCCGAGCGACCTCTGCCAGTCTGACGACGATCTGCTCGCGCACCTAACCGCGCCTCCTGCCCGATCTGCCGTCCGCCAGCCTCCGGCCAGTCTGCCCACACGAGCTGCTCGCGCACCTGACCGCGTGACCTGCCCGATCTGCTTCCTGCCCGTGCGAGCTTCTCCCGTGCTTATCCGCCAGCTTCCTGCCAATATGCCTGGCGACCTCTTCGACCTCGCGTCCGCCCTACCAGTTCCCTGACCGCGCGAGCTGCCTGCAAGCGCCTCCAGTCCGCCAGCTCGGCCGCCAGTCCGCCCAGTCCTCCAAACGCAAGACCGTCGGGGCTCCATGACGACTCTGTTGATCACGCCACCTCTGAAGGCCACGTCCTTCCAACTCGCCACTGGCAGCGACTGGTCGGACTGGGCTCTCACTGTTGAAGCTGCCCTCTCCTTCCGTGATATCTGGGATCACATCATTGGTGCTCCTCCCACCACCGCTGCGCCCTCTACCGCCAATGCCAGCTCTGACAAAACCACCGTACCTGCCAGCTCTGACAAAACCACCGTACCTACCACCACTCCGGATGCCGGTACCCTTTGGCGGCGTCGCGATCAAGCCATCCGGGCCTACCTCTTGGAGTCTGTTGCTCGTCTGCTCCTCACCTCCATCGGTCGTCTGCCCTCAGCCCGCGCCATGTGGGAATATCTTCGGGACCGGTTTGTCCCCCGCGGTGGAGCTCGGCGTCATCGGCTCATCTGTGACTCTCAGTCTGCTCGACAGGAAGGTCGATCCATTCAGGACTTTTTCACCATGATGAGCACCCTCTGGCACGACTTGGACTCCATGGTCCCCCTCCTATGCGGCTGTCCTCGCTCCTTAGAACTTCAGCTCCATCTCTCTGAGGGTCATCTCCATCAGTTTCTCGTTGCTCAGCGTCCCGAGTTTGCTCCTCTTGCAGCCCAGCTCCTTCATCGGGTTCCTCTTCCTAACCTAGATGACGCCCTGATTGCTCTGCTCGATGAAGAGACCCGTCTCCGTCCTCCCGTGGTTCTCCCACCTGCTTCTGGGATCGACACTGCTCTCGCCATCCGACCACGCGACGGCTCTGTTACCTGCAACTACTGTAAGAAGGCGGGGCACATGAAGTTTGAATGTCCTACTCGTCCCCCACGTCCTGATGAGCACAGGCAGCGTGACCACCGCCGTGACGGAAGTGGTCTGGGACGTGCTCGTGGCCCGGATCACATGCCCAGCCTCCTCCTCCTACAGCTGCTACTATTGCAGATCGACTTCAACATCTCGAGGAGTTACTCCTCCGATCTCCTCTGTTTCAGCCCCCCACTGCCACCAGCACGTCAGCCGCATATGGTACTACTGTTGTTCGGGTTTCACCAACTGCACCTTGGTATTTTGACTCTGGGGCCTCTTGTCATCTTACCTCTGACTCCAGCACCCTCACCAACTGTACCTCCACCCCAACTCACCTTCAAGTCACCACTGCTAATGGGAGTTCTGTCCTTATTTGCAGTCTAGATCGATTACCCTGGCATCTGGCCCTCCCGGTCACCTTACCCTCTCAGACATTCATCATGCCCGTCGCCTACACATGAATCTTATCTCCGTCAGCTCCCTTTGTGATCTTGGCCTAACTGTTTTATTTTCTTCCTCTGCTTGTGTTGTGCAGGATTCACGGACGGCTCAGAGGATTGGACAGGGCCGTAGGACTGGTGGCATGTATCAGATGGAGTATCTTCACGTTCCACCCTCCTCATCTTCGTCCGCTTCAGCTCTCTCCGTTAACTTTGATGCCGACTTGTGGCATAGACGTTTAGGTCATCTGTCTAAAGACCAACTCCGAAGTGTTATCCGTTTTGGAGCTTTGGGTCGAGTCTCCTCTTCCCCCCTCTCTGTGTGTACGGGATGTCGTTTGACAAAACATCTTGCTCTACCATTTTCTAGCAGTGTCTCCCAAACAACAGCCCCCTTTGACTTAGTTCACTCTGATGTTTGGGGTCCGGCCCCGATTGCTTCTCATTCTGGCTATTTGTATTATGTGAGCTTTATTGATGATTTCTCCCGTTGCACTTGGGTTTATCTTCTTCGACAATGATTTGAAATACCAACTATTTATCGCACATTCACCGCAAAGCTTCACACTCAGTTCGGGTGTCGAATTAAGATTTTTCGCTCTGATTGTGCTCAGGAGTTTCTCTCCTCCACCATGCGCGACCTCACTCACTTTCATGGCACCATCCATCAGCAGTCTTGCCCGCACACCCACGAACAAAATGGGGTTGCTGAACGAAAACATCGTCACCATCAAAATTGCTCGTGCTCTTCTCATCTCTGCCTCTGCTCCCCACTCCTTCTGGGCCGAAGCTGTGCTCACCACTGTTCACCTTATCAACATCACCCCCTCCTCGGCCCTCTCTGGAGTCACTCCTTATGAACGACTATATTCACGTCCACCATCTTACGCCTCTCTCCGCACGTTTGGGTGCACCTGCTTTGTCCTCCTCCATGTTACTGAACGCACTAAACTCTCGGCTCGATGCGTTCACTTAGGTCTCAGTGCTTACCACAAGGGCTACCGTTGTTACGACCCAGTGACTCGCCGCATCCGCATCTCTCGCCATGTCTCCTTCCTCGAAAATGAAATGTTTTTCTCCTCCACGGTAACTCCACCAGCATTTCCTGTTCAAACCTCCCTCACTCCACCGCTCTCCCTTCCGCTACTTCCACCTATACCCACTCGTCCCCGGACCCAAACTGCCCCTCCTATCCTGGTACAAGATCATCCTCCGGCCGAGGGTTCTCCGTCCACTTCTGCTATTCCTCCATCCACCGAACTTCCTTCCACTACAGCTCCCCCTTCCGCTCAAGCTCCTTCTGATACGGACCCGTCTGACGCTCCTTCGTCCGCCTCTCCGCACATGGATCTCACACCTCCTCGACGCAACCCTGCTCGCCCTCGCCACCCGCCTGCTCGCTAGAACCACAGTCCTGACAGGTATAAGCCTTCTGCTCTCACCACAGCCATCTCCTATTCCCCTGCCTTTCAGGCTTTCCTCACCGCTCTACACTCCCACCGGAAGCCCCAGTCATACCGAGAGGCAGTTGCTCATCCTGAATGGCAGGAAGCCATGACCGCTGAACTACAGGCCTTCCACCGAACTCATACATGGGACCTCGTCCCCTGCCCTCCTGGCGTAACTCCTATCAGTTGCAAATGGATATTCAAGATCAAGACTCGCCCAGATGGGTCTATTGACCGACACAAAGCTCGTTTGGTTGCCCGTGGGTTCCTGCAGGAGCATGGGATCGACTATGATGAGACCTTTGCACTAGTTGCTCGTATGACATCCGTCCGCACCTTACTAGCAGTTGCTGCTGCCCACAATTGGCCTCTCCATCAAATGGATGTTACTAATGCCTTTCTCCATGGTGACCTTACTGAAGTCGTATACATGACTCCTCCCCCGGGTCTCTCCGTTCCCACCGGCCACGTTTGTCATCTCCGTCGGGATCTCTATAGTCTCAAACAGGTCCCCCCGTACCTGGTTCGAACGCTTTCGTACTGCTGTCCTCAAGGCCGGCTTTGTTGAACGCCAAACCGATCATGCTTTGTTCACTCGCACATCCGCTCAGGGATGTGCCATCCTTCTTCTCTACGTGGATGACATGATCATCACTGGCGATGACCATGCAACCATTGCCTCTCTTCAACAGCACCTCCGCAGACAGTTCGAGATGAAGGACATGGGACCCCTTCGCTACTTCCTTGGTGTTCAACTCGTAATTCGTCGAGATCAGAAAGGCCTAAGAAGACGCCTATTCGCAGACCTCGCTGGGCGAGCAGGGGCGAGAAGAGTCGAGCAGAGGCGAGCAGAAGCGAGCATGTGCGAGCAGGGGCGAGCAGAGGCGAGCTTGGGCGAGTATCTCGCGAGCATGGGTGAGTAGCCCTTGTAACTCACGAGCAGAGGCAGTATACTCGCCTGTACCCCCTAGGATTTCTCTATAAATAGACCCTCAGGGGTACTAGTATTGGCACTTTTGGAAGTGGTCGAGGTCCCCCCAAGCTGGATACTCGCCAAGTCCATTCCCGTCTAGTACCTCGCCCAGCTTTTGGTTGCGGAGGGGATGTTTCTCCCAAACTTCCGGGTATGTGGTGGGACCTCCCTGCTGGAGCACCTGGGGTGTGCTTATAGTCATTTTCTCTCTCCTATTTTAGCTATCTGAGCCGTGGAGTTGGACCGCAGGATCAATAACCTCGGGCTGCATTGATCCGAATTTTGGAGCCGAAATTTTCCAGGCTTCAACACTTGGGTTGGAGATTTCTCGGTCCAAGCGTGGAATCCTTGTCTCTCAACAGAAATATATCTCGGACATCCTCTCTGTTGCCGACCTCACTGACACCCGGACAGTTGATACTCTCATCGAGCTCAATCTCAAACTTCTCCCAACTGACGGTGAGCCTCTCCCAGATGTCTCCCGCTATCGGCGACTTGTCGAGATGCTGGTATATCTCACTATGACTAGGCCGGACATTGCCTATGCCGTCAGCTTTGTCAGTCAGTTTGTCCAAGCTCCGCGCTCGGCTCATTACGCTGCTGTTCTCCGGATTCTCCGCTATTTCCGAACATCCGTCAACAGCTCATTGTTTCTCTCCGCCACTTCTCCACTCACCCTTCGAGCATTCTCTGATGCTGATTGGGCGGGGGATGCTGCAACTCGTCGCTCTACCACTGGCTTCTGTATATTCCTGGGTGACTCTCTGATTTCCTGGCGTAGCAAGAAACAGGACTCCATTGCGCGCTCCAGTACTGAAGCCGAGTATCGTGTCATGGCTTCCACCACTGCTGAGATCGTTTGGTTCCGTCGACTCCTCGGAGATCTTGGTGTGACGATATCCGGGCCCTCTCCCTTATTCTGTGACAATCGAAGTGCTATACAAATTGCATCTAATCCTGTATTTCATGAACGGACGAAACACATCGAGATTGATTGCCACTTCACTCGTCAAGAGTTCCTCGCCAACACTATTTCTCTACCATTCATTGCTTCAGAAGAACAAGTGGCTGACTTCCTCACCAAACCTCTCACATCTGCAAGATTTCGATATCTCATTAACAAACTCTCGGTTCATGATCCACCGTGAGTTTGAGGGAAGGTGTTAATATTAAATGTATTTTAATATTCTTTTGTACATTCAATTTAGTGTCACACCGCCTGTGGTGCTTTTGGACTCCCCTCCTTCTCTATATGTATGACCCCAAGGGTCCTCCTTCATTAAATTTTTTTCAATACAATTACTTGATTTCTCTCAAGTTAACAGAATATGGCTCGTTTCCGCCTCTTGTGGAAGAGTCCTCTAAATTTCAGCTGCAGAAGGCCTCTCGGCAGAAGCAGGTGGGTTCTTCGAGCTCGCCACGGCAGACGACGGTGGTCTCTACCCCATTTTCAGCCGCCATGGGAGCAAATTTGGCGGATATGGTTGAAGATGATGTTGAAAATTGAAAGGCAGGTGACCCCGATTTCTCCTATGTGAAGAGCGGCGTGGTTATGGAACATCAACGGCCTGATACTCTAGATGAAAACGAAGATTGGCGGCACTTCGGTAACATGATGGCTAAAATGCGCACTCCAGGCGTTTGCGATAATGCCTTAGTGAGCAATTTCTTGTTTGATGATTTCCAATTTCTCATGGCAAGTGCTTTCTTTGCATTTTCAGCTCCATTGCCGCTCGTGGTAATGTCTCTGTGAATCGGATCGACATCATAGATGTGTTCCAACATTTTGTTTTTCAATTTATGCATTTTGGATTATATGTGCTATATATTCTGGACAATTTTACATTTTTCTTTTTAAATTTTTGTATTGGATTGCGAATAATAATTTTGTCGGCGGATAATAAATTTGAGACCTTTTAGAGCTGCGAATAATAAAAATTTGTAAATAAAAAACCTGGTCTGCGAATAACAATCGCCTTTTAAAACGCTGCGCCAAATGCAGACCAGGTTTTCTTCAATCCCTCCACCCCCAAACTCCTGCTCTCAGGTCGAGCACTTGCCTGAGTTTTGCCATAAACAGACCATGGCGAAGCAGCAGCTTGAAGTTCTGAACGCGCTTGATGTCGCCAAGTGAAGTTCTGAACGCGCTTGATGTCGCCAAGACCCAACTGTACCACTTCACGGCGATCATCATCGCCGGCATGGGATTCTTCACCGACGCATACGACCTCTTCTGCATTTCTTTAGTCACGAAGCTACTTGGCCGTATCTACTACTACGAAGCCGGCTCTTCAAGCCCCGGCACACTCCCGCCGAACGTCGCCGCCGCTGTTAACGGCGTCGCCTTCTGCCGGAGCCCAGCCGGACTACCCCCGGCGGGTTCGCCGGAGACCGGCGACCCCGCCGGTGGGCTCCGGTCAGGCCGGCGGCGGCTCCGCCGCCGGCGGCAACTCTAATTCTAGCCCGGGCAGGCGGAGGGAGGCGGAGCGAGGCGGAGAAAAAAAATTACAAATAAAATTTGTGCCTATAGTTGAATAGTAAATAAAATTACAAAAAAATTTACTTTTATTTTATAATATATATATTAGAATAATATATATATATATATAACAAAATTTATATATTTTTATAAATAATTTATATATTTTTATATAAAACAAAATTTATATATTTATATATATATTTTTTTAAAAAATTATAATAAAAATTATTTATAAAACGCCACCGCTGTTTTGCCAAATGGTTCTCTGTTCTGAACAGCTCTGCAAACACAGACTACCCAAACAGATTTCTGTTTCCAGCATCCAGTTTCCACCAGCTCCATTTACAAACCTCCCATTACAACAGCTCCCTTTACAACCGCAACCGCTAAACCAAATGAAGCCTTAGCTTGAGGAAGACGAAGGCAATAATCAGGGGTAGAACTATTCATAGGCACATCTGGGCATGTCCCTGGGTTCAATTTTTGAAAAAAATAATGTAGTTTCTTTGGCTCATATGAATTATAAAACTTTAAAAGTCAATTTCTCCTCAACCATAAGCTCTGATTACCGGATCGAGTAATCATTACCTTTATTTTTCTACTCGACGGTCACCACTATCACCTTCTCATGTCATTGTCTCTGGTTAGAGAATTTAAATAATTTATTGATCATTACCATTAATTATATAATATTTTCAGATCACTCACTTGCATCAAGTAGCACAACTGGTTATGACATAAAACTCGAGATTCTAGAAAAAATGGGTATGCGGATAACTCCATATTACACTTTGCAACTCAATCTTAGACTTGATGAAAATTTTCAATTGACGAGCCCTATCGCTCGTCCGACTTGACAGAATTTTCTAATGCCACGAAATCTATAATTTATCCTAGATTTGACAAAAAATATTTGACAGAACAAAATTTACTGCTCAACCCTTAATTTGGTGGAATTTTTCGTCAGGATGAAGCCTATTAAGTGACAATTTTTTTCATTGTACTTAGTCATGAGAATGTTACTTAGAATGTATTGTTTTAAATTTTAGTTTGTGCATAGACCAAGTTAAAATCATAATTCCCACATAATTCACGGGCATGGAATACAGACAATTCCCTATAACATTAAAATCATGAATTTTACACTTTACATGCATTTATCGCCCTTGATAAGCATAATAATTGGGGTTAATTACCGGAATCATCGTCTTCGCACCGAGCGAGACGACTTTTGAGGGCAAAACAGTCAAATATATCAAATTTTCATAACAAAAGTATAAGATTGCACGAATCCCACACACTACTAGTGCTAGATGGCAAAGTCAAATGTTTGTGAGAAATAATCGGATATTTCGGAATAAAACATAGCCAAGAACCGAACCAAACCAAACCGAATCTATTTTTGTGATCATCACTGTTGAAGGAGTATAAAACCTAATAAAGAAAATCATTCGTTCATACTTGCGGCGAGACATCGAGATCTTAAATTCCGATAGAAACACATCATACAAATCCAATACATGGGCAAACATTATAGTTTTAAAACTTCATAGAAGCCATAAAACCCCAATCTCTCAAGGGACGAGACAAGGGAGTAAAATGAGAAGGTTTCGGCCCCTCTCCGTGAGAACCGCCGTTATGGAAAGTCGCATCCACTTTCGCTCAATTCGGCGGAACCAACCCCCCCCCCCCCCCCCCCCCCCCCCCCCCCTCGGTCGGGCCTCACTCTGGTAGACTGAATCCGACTGAATACTATTATTATATTCAGCGCAATAATAAAAAAATATAAAATATAACGCTTTGCTTCGCTGAAATCCCGCGCCCCTTCATTTCTCCTCTCCGTACTCCGCTCTCCTCGCTCTCCTCGTGAATTTCCCTCTCGCATTTCGGCGTTCTAGGGTTTGATTCCGGCGCAGCTCCCCCATCGTCTCCGGCAGTAATCGCTCTGCTCTCCGGCGCTCCTTCTCCAATCCGATTATACACAAGAGCTCTCCGGCGCAGCCTACCCATCCTCCTCTCCGCAAGGTATGTATCGCATCCACCATTATCGCATCTGTTTGGCTCTCCGCTGATGGCTATCCGTCGTGAGGATAGAATGGCTCTCCGCGTAGAGCTAAACGACTCTCTCGCTGAGATCCACTGGCTCTCCGAGGAGAGCCCTTTGCCTCTCCGCGGAGAGCCGGAGAGCGGTTTGGCTCTCCGTGGAGAGCTGTTTGGCACTCCGCGGAGAGCCGTTTGGCTCTCCGCGGAGAGCCGTTTGGCTCTCCGCGGAGAGCCGTTTGCTCTCCGCGGAGAGCTCAAAATTTTTAATTACTGTTTTTAGGAAAAACGTTTATTTGTTCATTCTTCTATGACAATCCTTGGAAATAAATTATAATTAGCATATAATTTGGAAGTTGAGGTAGGAAATAACTTAGGCAAGCTACTATAACCAATTATAGTTACTCAAAATAGGATCCTAGTATTATGGCTACTAATCTAACCTTTGGGTTTGGTGACTAGATTATTTGACTATTTGTCTTTATCGACAATGAATGGTGTTGACATTGTGCTGCGGGACATTGCGAAAACACAACGATCAGTAGAGACCCTCGTTCATCGCTGCCCTGAAATTCTACCCGAATCGATTCCGACGCAAACGCCTCCATTCTATTCGTCAGCCTTCGACCGCCCCACTACTGAGCCGTGCATTTGTGGGAAGCAATCAGGCACGTTGAACAAAATTCAGGAAGATTGGATCAAGATCCAAGTGAAAATGATGGAGGATGGCATTCGCCTTCCCATCCGAATCGATCCGCCAGTGCCACTGTGGAACAAGCGACCTGACCTGAATGCGTATCTTTTGAAACCATTGTTTGTGATTGATCCGGAACGGCAGTACGGCGTCAATGTGACAGCGGGTGCATGTCCATCTTGCAACAAAGTCGGCTTTCTTTCCCGCAAGCAATTAAGTGCCCCGCGAGTTGTCGATTGCATCGACACCACTGCATTCTCTATCAGTGCTAGATACATGTGCAAGAAGTCGAACACCTCCGGCGGCTGTGGTGCCACGTTCCAGGTCATGGACGAGGCAAAAAACGAGAAGTTGATCCCGACAGCCATCATCCTTAACTATCCTGTGCAACTTTTCGAACAGAGCGCACACGACGTCGGTCTTGTTCAAATGGCATACGACTTGTACACGTCCCGTTCCGGCATTGCTGATGCAGCCAAGGTGATTCGTTGTGCACGAACGACTCGATACATGCGTCAAGCCGCACTATATCGTGGTCACGTGTCGTGGTATTTGGATATGCGCTTATGGGATGCAGCAATTGGGCAAACGTCATGGCAGAAGGATCCAGCAGTGTTCCCTGATTTCCCATCATTTTTTCAGTTGTAACGGGTACAATGGCACTCTTGGTCCAGTGGAATCAACGCTTTCACGCCTAATCAATGACTGCATTGCTCGCCAACTTTCTTTCTTCAACCGAATGGAAGGCGCCATAACCGGGACTCATCTCTCGGCTGACCATCATCACAACGTGCCAGGACGCATGAAATTGACGGACGAGTTCAATGACAGGAAATTTTCCCCCGTTGAAGGATTGCACTCCGTCATGAACGAGCGCCAACAAATTCTCTCCCATCAATTCACATCGACTACGGGCAATGCAGAGCGTCGATTTGTTGGTCGGAGTTTGCAGAACCGGTACAATGCTTACAATATTGATACTTCTCTGCTCATCATGTACCTTGACAAGTGCTGCGATGACCGAGAATGGCTACAAGATTTCGACAACATCATTGTTCTCCTAGACAATCATCACCTGATCACGAGGTATAGGGACAATTCGAACGGCACAGATCGAGCTCGGCAGGAACTATTTATGGCTGGCGTGGCCGAAATCATTGTTGGCAATGGACATGCTTCAATGCGGGAAGGCTCCATCATTGAGGCTGAACTTGATGCATTGTTGGATCGAATTAAAAACTGGGAAAACGAGAATGATTCACCACCGTCGAAGCGCATTGTGACGTCTCAAAAGGAAAAGGACATCAAACACTTTGCAGTCGCATACCGAAGCGCAAAAGGAGCTCGGTGATCAAGACGCCATCTACATTCAACCATCGCCGGTTGTTACACAATCATTGCCAGCCGAAACTCCGTCCACAAATAATTTAACTCAACCAGCGTCTTCTGCAGTCATCACGACGACGGAGGAACCTAATGTTGGCATCTCGTCCGCTGTCAGCGAGATTGGTTCTCGTCCTCCATTCATGGTAAATCAACAATTGCCGACTTTCAATCAGATAATGGAGGCCATCGTCCCCGCCCCAGCTACAGGAGAGCCGTTCTCCCAATCGGAGAAGGAGCTGCTCAATTACTTGCTAACTAGTCCAGCAGAGCGCTCCCATGTGAAATCGTCGACTGGTGATCAAATGTCTTGGAAGAGCCTAGCCAAGCGTTTCTTGTACTGGGGGCGAGTCGCACGGGTGTTGGGGATGAACCAGTTTCGGGTTCGATCCGATGTGCAGCTCAAGCAAAAGGTTAAGGATATTAACAAAAAAAAGAGCTTGCAACAGTATGTGTGAAACCATGAAAGGTATGTTTTTTATATGTATTATAGTAAAAAAATGATTTGGAAATAACACAATAATTTGCACTTATTATTCCATGATACAATTGTACCTCATTTAGGCCATTACCCAATTGGATCTCCATGGAGAGCCAATTGGATCTAAACGGAGAGCCAAATGGCTCTCCATGGAGAGCCAATTGGATCTAAACGGAGAGCCAAATGGCTCTACATGGAGAGCCAATTGGATCTAAACAGAGAGCCAAATGGCACTCCATGGAGAGCCAAATGGCTCTCCACGGAGAGCCAATTGGAATGGCTCTCCGGAGAGCAAATGGCTCTCCCCGGAGAGCCAAATGGCTCTCCGCGGAGAGCCATCTGGCTCTCCGCGGAGAGCTACATAGCTCTCCGCGGAGAGCAGTTTGCTCTCCGCGGAGAGCCGTTTGCTCTCCGCAGAGAGCCGTTTGCTTTCTCTATTTCTCTCTCCAATTTATTCTTCTTGTCCCTCTATTGTAACATATGTTTATAAATTTTGCAGATCAATGGGGCAGAAAAAGATCCATTTTTTGAGCTCGAGGTGCTATTTAAACTCATTTGTTAGCCTGAGTTCAGCAATACTAGAACGATTGGAGGAGGATCAGAAGAAGATGCTGATGGATGCCAACATCTGGCATATCTTCCATGCACCAAAGGTATCGCAGAACACTCCCCTTCTTTACGGTCTACTAAACTGGTATGATATAGAGAAGGATGTCTTCGTCATTGGATCGAGGGAGCTAACCTTCTCCCCCAATGACGTGGCAATGATATTGGGTCTGCCGAACCATGGGGAGGAAGTCATCCTGACTACCAAGCCATTTGGACCGCTAACGAAATCCGATTTGAAGACGGAATTTCAATCGATGGAGAAAGGGTCGTCCCCTGTGACGATGAAGATATTGATTTTGCACCTTCTGTGCAATTTCTTCTTCCCCTCGAGCGCGGAGAGGATGCCAATGTTCTTCGAGGAGGTCTCCAGCTTGGAGAAATTTCAAAAGTTCAATTGGCCAGAAGCGATCTATACCTTCGTTATGAGGTCGTTCAGGTCGATGGTGGAGAAGCTGCCACCTGTTGCAGAAGAAGGCCAACTGCAACATTGGCCAGAGTCTTCAATGGGATACATCTATGGATGCACCCATGTTCTCGTTGTAAGTATCTATATTTCTAATTCCTAAAATGAAATTTGTTTAATATGTTCTAAACTATCGCAATGTTTGATATAGATTTGGTTCCTCGAGCACACCACCACCTTCGCTCCGCACTATCCGTCGTTGAGACCACGAATATTAAGATGGTCGGAGAAGGTCTCATTTTCAATGAAAGAGATGGGGACTGTTGCAAAACTCTTGGATGAGCAGGTAAATAATTTAGTTTATTCGATTAACAACCACTTTTGAACTATCCAATACAATAGTTGTATTTCTTCTTTTTAGGTGTTGGAAGTACTAGATGAAATAACACCGACAGAGAAGTTGTTATATTCAGACGTGACAACACAGTGGACACCACCACCTCCCACATTTAAGAGAAAACCAATAGTCTCGCCATCTAGGGTAGTAAAAAAAATGAAGTTTGCACCACCACCTCACACATCATTACCACCTCCCTCATCATCATCACCTCCCCCATCACCCAGCACATCAGCACCTCCCCCACCACCTAGCACACCATCTATCCCTCCGGCACAGTTTTGGATTGATTTCCAACATAGGATGTTAGATCAATTTGCTTTATTAGATAGCAAGATAGATAGTTCTGTAGATAGATTAGACAAAAAAATAGATAGAGTACATAGTGATTTAATTAGTTTTAGTCACAGTGTAGGTGAACGTCTTGAATCCATGAGTGCTGATATAGACACACTCATTCATCATTCCTCGCCATCATCTAGCCCGAGTATCTCTAGATCCCCCGCCCACCAAAACGCTACCACCCTCACTACCCCTCACGATACTTCCATTACTGATATTCTAGACTCCCCATTGGGAGAAAGAGAAATTAAAACTACAAAGGCGGATGAAATTGATGTGTACCCCGTTGACTATCCGGGGAGACCGCTAATAGCTGAAGAAGATAGAGATATCATCCATCAGCGTATGAGCGCCATACCATCGAGGTGCCCTTTTGACATTATACACTTTTATATTTTCAAAATTTTGATCTATGCACATTGATATTGACGATGACTTTCTAATGTTTCAGGAACGACCAAGCATTCAATAAATGGAATATAGTCGGATTTCGAGATGGCATGGATGCTCTTCTGACGGACAAATACGTCGAAGATTGTCACATTGATGCCTACGCAAAGATCTTGACTTTGCGTAGAGATCGGGATAAAGAACCGTATCATCCGTTTATGTACATCAGTCCGAACTTTTTGGTATGATCTCCCTATCAGTGCTTTATACATTAATAATTCTGTTTGCATTGCTAAAAAATGTTACAAATTATGTAGTTGCACTTCCCAAGGTCCAATGACGGAGAATCTAAGCTTGTAGCTGCATTCCTTGAGGGCATTACCAAGGAGAATCTTGCCAATATCAAAATGATTCTAATGCCAGTATGTTATAGTCAACACTGGTATTTATTGGTGGGTATGGTTAAAGAGAAGAAGTGGCTTATACATGACTCTCTGCGTAATGCCCAACGAAAAGTTTCCGCTAAAGAAGCTGTAAGTGCAGTTCATTGACATGCACTGTAGTATTGTACATTACGAGTTACTAATGTACGAATAAATTTGTGTTAATGCAGATTTCTGCGCTCCAAAAGGCGACCGTTAAAAAAGTCCACGCAGGATTTTCCAATTGGAAACTCGACTTGACTGCTGGTATACCACAGCAGGAGAACTCCGTGGATTGCGGTGTCTTCGTTATGAAGTATATGGAGCACATAGCGAAGGAAGGGCTGATGAGCTGGGAGAGTTGCGTAGACTGGCAGAAAAATATGCCTATGTTTAGAGCCCAGATCTGTGCAGACATCTTTAAAAATTTTGTGGTTGATTGATGTAAATTAAGAAACATTATTTGTGTACATTTGTAATGTTTGTCTATAATAACAATTGTTTCATGGATGAATACCGTTTTCAAATGGGTCAAAATCATAGCTTTAAATGAAATCAGTGAAGATACAGAAGGCTCTCCGCGGAGATCCAAAAGGCTCTCCGCGGAGAGCAAAAAGATCTCCGCGGAGAGCAAAAAGCTCTCCGCGGAGAGCAAAAAGCTCTCCGCGGAGAGCACAAAGTTCTCCGCGGAGATCCAAATGGCTCTCCGCGGAGATCCAAATGGCTCTCCGCGGAGATCCAAATGGCTCTCCGCGGAGATCCAAATGGCTCTCCGCGGAGATCCAAGCCATTTGGATCTCCGCGGAGAGCCATTTGGCTCTCCGCGGAGAGCCATTTGGATCTCGGCGGAGAGCCATTTGGATCTCGGCGGAGAGCCATTTGGATCTCCGCGGAGAGCCAAATGTCTATCTTTCGCAAATTGTGGCCGCGTTCTCTCCCTCCCTCCCTTCATTTTTTCTTCCTTTCCCTCTTTTTTCTTTCTCCCTCCCCCTTTCCCTCTCCTCCCCCTCTTTTTTCTCCTCCCCCTCTTTTTCTTTTTTCTCCCCCCCCCCCTCCCCCCTTTTTTCCCCCTCATACCAGAGTGGAACCCGGCGGCTCCCCCCCCCTTTTTTTTCTCCTCATACTAGAGTGGAACCCGGCGCCCCCCCCCCCCCTAAATTTACATTTCATGCACAACATGACCACCCTAAAAAAATGTAGGGCGGTGGTAAAGGCAAACCAGAATTGGCTATTGGCAAACCAATTTCTAGGAGTTATTACGCGCCTTTTGAAAATACGCTTTTGACATGTATTTTTAGAAAAAGTGTTCAGCACGAAAATTGTAGATCTCGTCGAGATCTACAACTTTCTTGTTGAACACTTTTCCTAAAAATGCATGTACAAGGCCTATTTTCAAAAAATTCGCTATAGTTACGATCAGGGCGACAATACGCCTTTTGCGTTCATTTTTAGGAAAAGTGTTCAACACGAAAGTTGTAGATCTCGCGAGATCTACAATTTTCGTGTTGAACACTTTTCCTAAAAATGCATGTACAAAGCGTATTTTCAAAAGGCGCGTAATAACTCATAGAAATTGGTTTGCCAATAGCCAATTCTGGTTTGCCTTTAACACCACCCAAAATGTACACCAAAGGAGTATTTTTGTGCATGGATGTTGCGAAATGTAAACTTACAAAGGAGGTTTTTGTAATTTCAAAATTAGAGAGGTGCAATCTGTAATTTTGCAAACTTAGCGGGCAGACCCCATAGGGTACAATTTAGTGAAACATTGGACTTTCTCATATTACCCATATCTTTTGCCAATAAATGCATATTTTATGTAAAAGCGCAAGATATTGAAAGTCCTAAGACCCCAATGTTGCCATTTGGAGAACCTTGTATAAACATTAACAAAAACACTACAAGATTATATACAAAACAACAACAACAACAACAACAACACTCAAGCCTTTATCCCACCATAGTAGGGTCGGCTAAAAGATTACAACAACAACAACAACAACAACAACAACAGAACCCATATAGTCCCCAATCATTGGGGGTATGGGCGGGGGAAGATTGGAAACAGACCTAACCTTTGGCCCTATGCATAAAGTGGCTTCTCTCAGAGGAGAAAGACCGAACCTTCGAGAATAAATGCACAAAGTGGCTGCTCACAGATTACCACTGAAATAGTGGCCCCCTATACCGTCACGTTTGTTGTGGAATCATGCCCTCAAATCAAAGACATCAGAGAGGGCAGACCCAAGAATATATACAAAAAACAAGTATATTATTGTCCGAAAACACATACAATTAAATTACGCGGGGGCATCGGGTGACAGACTATGCAAGGGAAACCCAAGAACGGCCGCTAGTTGAATAATACAAATGGAAGAAAATAATTCGTGTTTGAAAATAAATGATGTGAATTGGAATAAAACATAGCCAAGGATTAACCAAACCTTTAACATGATTTGTTGCCAATTGCTCCAAAATATATCATTTAGGGTCAAAAGAATTCACAGCAATTCCCCCATAAAATCAGCTTCCATCAGATCTAAAGCATGCAGATTTATCCAATATAACAACCCTAATCTCCGAAAATTTGAACAATCAAATGTATATGAAGGCATGGTAAAAAGCAACAATGGAAAATCAGTGATGGCATTAGAGCTGTCCAGAAAATTGTTTTGAACAAATTGTAGATTGTTTGAAAAATCTACATTTGAGTGCTTTTCAAAAAAGTGTTTACATTCTTCTTATAGATGCTTAGTTTTTTAATAATTAAAAATGTATTATGTATGCGATAAATAAATCAAGAATGTTACAAAAGGTCAGAGGCGAGAAGCAAAGATCACGAATGGGAGAAGAAAACATTCAGATAAAAGAGAAAAGAATCGGTCTTTTAGAAAGCTCGGTTAGACCGGCTGCTCAAAAAACCCCTAAACCTCTTCATCCCAACAATCTAAAAAGAGCGGTGGCTGTGGGAATAGAGATTTTCCCACCGCCGCTCCAAACAAAGCCTAAATCAAATCTCTAACAAATGAGGCATCCAGTTCTTATTGTGAAGCCATATTGTAAGAATTAGTATATTTCGAATGCATATAACCAGACAAATGAATCTTGAATCGAATCACTGCCTCACTGGTACCAACAAAATGCCAAATTAATAATATAGATTCATGATGATGGTGCAGTTCTACTTGATCAAAGTACTACAAAGAGGAGAGATGGAAACCCTCAAATTCCTCATTATTCATATGTGAAAAAAAATGAAGAAAACGGCCTCCTCCCTCCACATCCCAGCTAGAAAGAAAATACCAGTGCACCAGTTTTCTTCATTTACAACAAAAAGACAAAGCAGAGCGATGAAATCCTTACTTGAGATGAGAATCTCCGCTCTGCAGCTCGGAATCTGCAGATTCGGCGGTTGAAACAGAATCGGATCCATTGCTGATCAAGCCGGACTTCGCCTCATCGGAAATAGCCTTCTGCGATCCCGTTATTCGGGCTAACATGACGAAGGACATTCCACCGAGTACATTGTTCAAGCAGCGGAGCACCACCACCGATGCTTTGAAACCCGACGGCGGCAGCGCCTTTTCCATGACAAACTCCACACCGTTCAGCGTTTGGTAACGAACGTTGCTGCTCAATCCCATGTGCATCGCCCATGTGATCGCGTTCAGGACCGTCGGCGGGGCCTTGTTGGGTGTCTCGAACTCCGGATCCATCTTCTTCCTCAACGAGATCAACCCGTTAGAGATCGCCGTTCCCAAAAGCCCGGCGGCGAAGCCGACGGCGGCGAACGTTACACCTTTATAAGCGAAGGTTCCGATCCGGCTAAAGAGTGAAAAGGACCCTGGCTCGAACATGTAGCTAGGGAGGGACGAGGTGGCGGAAGCTGAGACAGCGGCGGTGGGGGCGAGGAGATACATGAGCACGAAGTTGAGGATGGAGCCGACGACGAGAGTGCAGAAAACAAAATCGAGCTCGTTGAGACCAAAGTTGGGCCGGGAGGCCATATCGCCAAGTACGCATGAACTGACGCCTACGAGCTCCTCCATCAGAACCTTGAAGGGGAACTGGGGGTCAGCAAAAACCCTAGCTCGCCATCCGTTGACGAAAAGCCCGATCGGACCCACCAGATCCGATCGCTCCGGCTCGCCCCTGGAGTGCCCATCACCGCCATGATCGCCTCCCCCGCCGCTGCCTCGGTGGCCTGGACCTCCCGAATCATCGCCTCCGCCGCCGGCGGTAAAGGTCTGCGAAGGAATCGATGACCTGGGAAGGAGTGAGAGGGCCGGGGACAAGGAGAAAGAAGAGGTGGTAGGCAGCAAGCTCGACGGCCTGAGAATCTTTCCGGTTAGGGGACGGCAGTTCCTGGTGGAGATTTTGGCGTGGAAAAGCGGAGAGAAGCGGAGCTGGGCGGCCATGGTGTCGTCGCCGCCGCCGGAGAGAACGGACCGAATGATCGCAGATGGAAAAATATGATTTATGGCCCCGAGAGGGATTGATGGGCAAACGACGAGTATAAAGGCATTCTTCGCTTTGTCGCTCTTATTTGCTGGGCATTTTGGGGATTATATATTCAATATAAATTTCGGAAACAAAACAATTCTCAAGTTCTTATAAATTATTATTAAATATCAGATACCTACACCTGTATTTAACACGTGTATTAATAATAGAAAGTTTGAATTTATTACGGCCTCGTTATTAGAAAAAAATACAGCCGTATGATCAATGTTATTTTGCAGAATACTGCAGTATTTTAAAAATTTTATTATTATTGTTATTATTTCGATTAATTATGTTGTTTTTGCATGAACCAACGGTTTGATGCGCGTGAGCACAGTGATCTTAGGTGGAAGAACGCAGCTAAAAATATCTTGTGGTCATGAGCGGTAGTTCCCCGACCTCATCTAAGAAACTTCACTCACTTTTACGTTCAAAACTAGTCATCTTTTTTTATGGTGGTTATAATTGTTGTCATGCTAAACATATATTCTATGACGATAATTGTTGAAACCAGAGAACTGGTCTCGGCGTTCGAAAGGGAGATGCAGCTAACCCTTACTTGACCCGAGCTAGAACCTTGACCAGTTACTAAGAACCGAAGAACCTTACCCTCGAAGAACACATAAGTCCACAAACGGACTCCTTAAGCTGCAGTGTGGAGGTCCCACCATATACCCGGAAACTCACAAAGAACTTCCCCTCCCAAGCCAATGCTGAGCCTGGGCACCTTGGAGGGCACTAAGGATCACCTCACCGTCCACCTTCAATGACAGGGGGAGGGGAGGGGTAGTGCTTGCTCACAACACACACGCGAAGGAGGGGGGTACCAACATCCCTTTCCAAGGTGCCCATGGGGGTTTATTTATAGACTTCCCAAAAATTGGGCTGCGGATAGCCAAAAATCTACTATCCGCAGCCCAATAACTAACCCGAACGACCGAAACAGGAGGGGGGGGAGTGGAGCTCGAGACGTCCACTCCCCCCCTCATCGGGGGTTAGATGGATGGATCAGGGTCCACCACTTGTGCTAGGCGAGTGGACCAAAGGGCCACTCGCCCAGCTGCCCGGGCGAGTGGACCACAAGTCCACTCGCCTGCTGGCCTGGGGGCGAGTGGACCTTGAGTCCACTCGCTCCCCGCCTTGGGCGAGTGGACCCGAGGTCCACTCGCCCGGGGCCTTGGGCGAGTGGACCCCAGGTCCACTCGCCCGGGGCCTTGGGCGAGTGGACCCCAGGTCCATTCGCCCAAGAGAGCTTGCCCCCCCCCCCGGACTTTCTTTTTTCGGTCCTTGACGATCTCCGATGATTTGGTCTGCTTGCCCCTTACATGTGCTATGCCACGTCGGCTCGGCAAATATGAAGGTTGTACAATAATTATTGTTGGTTACAAAATCTTTGCCATAATGTAATTTCGCAGCAAATTTCTTCATAATTTTATGCCATAATAAGGCATACAAAAAGGAGAGCAAGGAGCATAATTTACCCATGGTGCAAGCTAATTTCTATGAGTTATTACGCGCCTTTTGAAAATACATTTTGTACATGCTTTTGTAGGAAAAGTGTTCAACACGAAAATTGTAGATCTCGTCGAGATCTACAACTTTCGTGTTGAACACTTTTCCTAAAAATGCACGCACAAGACGTATTGTCGCCCTGATCGTAACTATAGTGAATTTTTGAAAATAACAAGAAAATACGCTTTGTACATGCATTTTTTGGAAAAGTGTTGAACACGAAAGTTGTAGATCTCGACGAGATCTACAATTTTCTTGTTGAAAACTTTTCCTAAAAATGCATGTAAGAAACGTATTTTGAAAAGACGCGTAATGACTCATAGAAATTGGTTTGCCAATAGCCAATTATGGTTTGTCTTTAACAACACCCATTATTTTTAACTATATGCAAATCATTATTACGTACAAATTCAAAAAAAAAAATTTAACTGCAGACCACACTGTTTTGTGCAAATCAACAAAAACAAACCACCTCTTCGAAACCGCGAGATCCCTAGCTATCTCCATCTACGCACGCAATGAAAACCACATCTACATATACAAAATAAAAGGCGAAAAAAATGAGATCGTTGAATGGACCTCGAATTCTTGTTTCCCGGGGAATATTTACGCAAAATTTTGTCGGGGAAAGTCTTCGAGCCAAATTCACGGAAATGGTGCCTCAAAATCAATCAAAAGAGAGGTTCTTTTTTCAATTTTGGCTAAACAAATAGGAAAATCCCAAATTTATAATCTAATCAAGAAAAAGAGGAAGAATAAGAAGAAGAGCAAGAATATTGAACAAGGGCACTTACCTTCCAAATCTCCTGCCTCTCCACCGATTGCCCGTAAAAAACTTAGGCACGACATGAACTCCCACTCGACACCATCGTCCTCATTGCAGTGTCTGGCCAACGCAGCACCTTCTCGCTCGTCGACCATGGCACCACCTCCGTTCTCCGTTCCTATATCGGTGTCCGGCACCTAGAGGATCGTTGCAGAAGGTGAAATGGTTATTGTTGAAATCAGTTTCCCGGCTTCAGCGTTAAAAAATAGGGGTAGACAGCTTACCCTTACTTATCTCAGGTAAAGTCGGACGGCTAGTCACTTAGAGCCTAAGAACCTTTCTGCTGGTGGATTCAGGTGAAAACAGACCCCGCGAGCTGCAGAGAGGAGGTCCCGCCACTAACCCGAAAGACCCGATGATCTTCCCCTCCCAAGCCAATGCTGAGCCTGGGCACCTCAGAGAGCACTCGCAACACCTGACCGTTGGCCTGAAAGACTTGGCGAACGGAAGGCATGGTCACTAGCTAACCGAACACACTAAGGGGGGTGGGGGTAAGGAGATCTCTACCCTCCCCAAGGTGCCCATGGGGGTCTATTTATAGAATTCTGGAAATGGTCTGCGGATAGCGTAATTCCGCCTTTTGGAATGACTATCCGCAGCTCAAACTGGTCTACCAATAGCGGAATTCCGCTGTTTGAATAGGCTAAACGCAGACCCTGATGAGAAATCTATTAGGCAGGAAAAGAGGGGGATAAGGAGAAAACACCCGGAAACGGGGGAGAGGTCAGGTGGACGTGGAGGAGGGATGGGTGAGCGGGATCTCCCACTCGCCCGAGTGGGCGAGTGCCCCACTCGCCCGACTCGACTGGGCGAGTGCCCCACTCGCCCGACTGGGCGAGTGCCCCACTCGCCCCAATGGGGGAGTGGGCGTCCCCTCCCTTCGCCTCTCACTCGCCCGCACGGTCGAGTGGGAGCTTTCGTTACTTGTTTCGCCGCCCCTTCCTCTCTCTTGTTCGGGTATGGTTTTGCCTTAGCCGATCTCGGGCGCCCTCGAGCGATCGTTTCCGACTATGTCCGAGTCGCGGTTCCACCCAGTTACGGTCATCTACATTGTTGCGATCCTGTACATGCTGCGTTGTATACGCTCGGCAAATATGGGGGTTGTACAGTTATTTTGTTTGCACATAATAATTTTTTGTAGATAAATAAACTACTCATATAAATGAGTTTTTTTATTTACACACCCAAAGTTGGTCCAAACTTAACATCAGTTTTATTTTGTATGCTAGCATAAATGAGATGATCTTGGTTTATATTTGTAACAAATCCCCTCTATTTCTTATGTTGAAATTTGCTATGCTCATGCTCGCTAGAGCAATTTTCCGGCGGGGGAGACATCAACAGCAAAACGATGATGATAGTCGACATCAACGGGAGGTCAAAGCCAGAGTTAGGAAAGAAACACTGCATGGCGACATCAATAGTACGTATCGCGACCGACAGTTTCCCATGTGCAGTGTGCAGGGTCGACAATATCGTTGATAATCGCTCCTGGTATGCACATAAGAATTTCTTATTAGCGTGACTACACATGAGATTATATGTGCATTGTTTACTCCCTCCTCAAGAATTTTTCAAAATGGTTAGTGTATTTGGATTCATATCGTAGATACAATGAATTTTGACTAGTTACACGTCAAAAATGGTAGTTGGATGAGAAAGAAACGACTCTGATAAGATACAGTCGTTAATTTTTTTTGTGGCTGGAGGAAGACGATGTCTGTCTCCACATGTAAAAATTCCTGAATCCGCCCGTGACTACACAGAAAGAATTTGCGTCGACGACAGATTCTTTTGCCACCGCCCATAAAAGAACCAATGCACTATTGCTTATTGTATAGAAACACATATGTGATAGATTGCTTATTGTATAAAAATAATTGTTTATAACATGGAATAGATTCAATTTTTTTAATTATTTCCTTGTATTATACGAGTGCTCGACACGGGGCTCCGCCCATACAGCCAAGCGCGGCAGTACCCGGCCGGCAACGGTGGGCTTCGCCCGCCCCCGGTGCGATGCTGTCGGGCGGCCTTCGGCCACATCCAGGCGGGCTTCGCTTGCCTCCGCATGGGCGAAGCCCGTGCTCGATGCGTCTGCGGGTTGCGCGCGCAACATATACATATGAGTACTCAAAATGACCGTAAAAAATATACATCAATATTACAATATTTATTTTATAAAAAATAGGTATATACTTAAAAAAAAATTTTCTCCCTTTCCCTCCCTCTCTCTCTCTCTCCCTCTCTCTCTCTCCCTCTCTTTCTCTCTCATCTCTTTTAAAGTAATATTTTTTTGCGATTGTTAACCGCAACCCATTTATGGCTAACCGCACCCTAAAATAACCACAACCCAGGTAAATTTTTTTTTTAAAACATAGCCTTTTCATTTCTTTAGCCGCAACCCTAAAATAAACCCTCAAATCTTTCCATGCTCAGACGGCGGAAACCCTGAGCCCTCCTCCTTCGTCCTCGGGGAAGCCCGCTCAGACGGCGGAAACCCCTTAGCCCTCCTCCTTCGTCCTCGCGGAAGCCCGCTCAGACGGCGGAAACCCCTTAGCCCTCCTCCTTCGTCCTCGCGGAAGCCCGCTCAGACGGCGGAAACCCCTTAGCCCTCCTCCTTCGTCCTCGCGGAAGCCCGCTCAGACGGCGGAAACCCCTTAGCCCTCCTCCTTCGTCCTCGCGGAAGCCCGCTCAGACGGCGGAAACCCCTTAGCCCTCCTCCTTCGTCCTTGCTGAAGCCTTCTCAGACGGCGGAAACCTCGCGCCCTCCTCCTTCGTCCTCGCTGAAGCCTTCTCAGACGGCGGAAACCTCGAGCCCTCCTCCTTCGTCCTCGTGAAGCACCGGCGTGATCTCCTTCCCAGCTACGAAGAGCGCCGACGACTGTTCTCCTTCCAGCAATCCAGTGATCGGTCCTTTGTGGATGCGCCCTCCTTATTCGTCGAAGCTCTTGCATCTACCATAGCCTTTTCTTCACTTGGTACGTTATTTGATTTCTTACTCCTACGAAATTTCTGTAGAGAGGAGAAAATCCAGTCATGCATCTACCATATGAGAATTGTTAACAAAATAAATTTCTTTAGAGAGGAGAAATTTCTGTTGAGAGGAGAAAGTCCAACACTCCCGATTTTGGCAAGGGTAAATGCAAGGTTAAAATCCAGTCATGCATCTAACAACCCTAAACCCGTCGTTTCATTTGTTTATTTTTGAGTTGATTTTGGCATCTATCATAGTCATTGACTAGTATTTGTCTGGAAAAAAAATCCAAGAGAACCTACAGAAATTTCTTTGGCTAATATTTGTCACAATACTTTGTATTTCCAAGCTCCAAGAGAACCTACATTAAAAGATCTCGTCATGTATATAGGCTAGTATTTGTCTGAAAAAAACAATGGAAGTATGGAAGAACAATGAAAGTATGGAAGAAATCATACAACAACAACCCTCAAATCTTTGGAGGGCTGCTAAATTATATAGACATATGTGTGTGTGCATGCCCATGAATTTATAAGTTCTCTATGTACTCTCATTAGGATTTAACAAAAAATACCTCCAACTTAGGATTTAACAATACTCATGATGATGACATCTTTTTTTATTCTTTTGCAGTAATATTATGCAAATTGGAGGCTCCAATTTATGACATTTTTTTATTCTTTTTTTGGGATTAAGTTTCTGGTTTAATTAGTAGAGTTTGAGCTTGAATTTTGTTTATGATTCATATTTGAACTTCATTATGTTTTTGGAATCATGAATTTGTAATCCTTGATTTTTTATTCTTTTCAATATTATTAGCTTTTTCATTACTGCATGGCTCCAATTTAGCTCACTTGAGCTTGATGGTTGTAAGTATGGAGAATGATGGTTGAGCCTTTCTCAATTTCTAACAGATAATTTGTAAGGAGAATGATGGTGTTGTGATAAGGAGAATGATGACTAAGCATTTCTCAATTTCTAACGGGCCATAGTTGTTTATAGAAGGTTCTTTATGTTTGCTTGTGAGATGTTTTAGACGGGGTGCTAGTGTCCCAAACATCAATAAATAATGGTTTGAAGGAATAAAATGAACAAAGTAATTAAAGTTTATTTAAGATATCAAATAAATGTGAATTGCTAGTGAATTCCGGGTGCGAATAATTTTTTTAAATATTTTAGGTTGCGGTTAACAATGGGGTGCGGCAAGCTGAAAAATGGGTTACGGTTAACAATCGCCTATTTTTTTTATTGAAAGGATAATTTGGGAAGTCATAATGTTTTACCAAAGATATATTTTCACTTTTAATATAGTATAGTATAGATATATATTCTATTTTAAAATGGAAGTTAATATGTTTGCTTAAGAGTAATAAAGTACTTGATTATACCCCCGCGTAATTAAGGATTTAATGGTAACGCCTCAGTGTATTCCGGGCACTTGCAGTCACCGCCGTTCCCACTCCGCCCTCCCCTAAAATCGCCGGTCGGCTAGTCCGTCTCCTTCGTTCTCTCATCACTCCTGCTCCGGCGGGTGGCCGCAGCGTACATCATCGCAGGTAAACTCCTCCTCCCTTTCCAAGCTCGTTCTCGCAGGTAGATCTCGATCCTCGCACTCACCAGTTGTAGGAACTATTGTGTCTTCCGATGAGCAGAAGTTATCGCGTCCGCATTCTCTCTGTAGGATGAGCGATCTTCTAATACCTGATGCTGTGACTATTAGAATTCAACTGATAACAGCGATTTTCTTGGTGGCTACAGAGAGGCCCTTGGCGGTAGGAGTCATGGAGAAATCCGGCGGCGGCGGAGGAAATCTCTGAGGATGAAAACTGAGAGACCAAGAGAGATAAAAGTGATAGAGAAAACGAACCAATATTTCATTTCTTGATTGGTTCCCCTGCTATTACAAGGCTACCCATTTATGCTATTATAGATCCACTTTTACGCCGCCCCCTCTCCATATCCTCCGATTATCTCCTTGTCCCGATGTGGCTGAGCTGCGGAGCAGCAACAATCCGATAGGCCGCCCGGATCGCATGCTTGAAGCGCTAGCAGGTTGAGTGTAGCTGTGGTGGACTAAAATTGGTCTAGATCCGGCGCAGGTTCTTCTTTGGTGGCGGTGGTGGTGGCTGGTCGTCGGACAACGAGGAAAGTTTTCCTGCAAACCTTGTGCGTACAATTGAGAAATTGGATTGCACTAAGTATTCATATTTCTCAGCTGATTAGAGGTGCCTGGTTCCATCCGCGGTGCTTTTCATCTGATCTGCATTTCCCCTGATTTTATTACTGTACTGTGCATTTTAGTGTGATATAAATTCGCGCGGGAATGTACATTGTCTGTGTGGGAATGTACATTGTCTGTGTGTTCTTGTTATACCCCATGTTTTAACAGTGGTTGTGGAAACTTCTGGCTTCCTTACAAGGAGTCGGTGTGTCGAAGAAGATTGAATGACGCGATCGGCGAAGGGGATATTGTGCCGAAGATTATTGCAACTTGGGTTGACTTGGGGATAGACAAGGGTGATTTCTCTTGTCTTCCCATTCCGATTTTCTCACTAAAATTTAAATCACCCCAGATAATGATTCAATTATGCATTGTTCTGAAGGATCTTTATTCATAGATTTGTTCTAGTCATTAGAAACATCAAAGATGTCAATCAGGAAACAAGAATCATGATTGTCTTCGCTAAGATAATTCAAAAGTTTATGCTTGTAGAAAAGATTTCTCTTGTAGTTGTAAGCCAGTTTTACAGAATTTTAGACCTTAAAATTTAAATTGCTCTGATTTAATTCAGAATTATGTCCTTGTCATAATAATCTAAACCTCTCTATTTAAGGTCTTATTGTGTGTTCAAACCAATAGATCGGAACCAAATACCTTCATTGCGCCTCGACAAATATATAGGAATAAACTAGTAAGTGAAAGCATAAAGAAAATGTGAATACAAAATATGCTGAAATAAAATATTGCTAGCAAAAATTTAAATGCACTAATAAATTATTCATCATGATGTCATGCAGGTTATGTGGTTTCCATTTGAACACACACACACGAGTGACAATGCATGAGGGCCTCCCTTGCGGCCAATGGTGGTACTCCGACCGTGACAGTTCCCTGGCGCAACGACACTCCCTCCACTCGCAGCCCCCGACCGCACGATTGCAGTCCCCGACACGACTGCCCTCGGGGGACAGTGGTAGGCAGAGTGTGCGGCGGATCGGGAGGAGAGTGGATCATGAATGAGTTGTCGGCTCACGACTAGAGAGGGAGTCGGGGTTGAAGGGGGATCATGAGTAGGTTGCGGGATGGGGATGCTTTTTTATGGGAGGTTTATTTTAATTTATTTTTGAAGCAATGATTGTGTGCCTCACCATTATGTCATTACACAGTTAAAAGGGTATCTTTATATATGTATATATGTATATATATAGAGAGAGAGTGGTGATACCTGCAGAGAAGGTAGAAAGGAAAGCAAGATGAGGTGTTAAAGCTAAATAAGTATATCTTATCTGTTAGGTAGAGCTGAAAGGTTAGCTCAGACAATATTTCCAAGGCTAAGAGATGATTGCTAACGAAATAATTTATTAACATTAAACACCACATGTCCTTAGGATAATCTCAAATCTTACTGATAATAGAGGAGAGACAGTAATTTAGGTGGGTTTTTTAAATATCCACCGGATGGTTAGCTAACATCTTCAAAATAGAAAAAAAAAATTCAGTACATAGCTTGCACGTACTTGCAAATTTGACATATAAACCACCAATCTGAGCCTCCTTATATCATGTTTTCTTGTTCATTTGGGGTAATTGATCTCGGTAATTATTCATTCTTTCCATCATACTTCAGTTATATAACCATTTTTGCCTTCTACTTTAAGCTATTAACTTCAATATTTTTTCAATTTTCTAATATAATGACATACTTTGTGATTTATGTACTCTTTGAATTGTAATTTCTCTTGTTCTTCAGTGTCTTAATGTAGCATTTTTAAATCAGTAGGTGGACACCCGGCTTCTTGAATGTTGAATCTACTACTAAGTTTGAGAAGCTTGTGAGCTCTGCTTTTGTAGAGTTTGATCTATACAATAAGGATGAGGAAGTTCTTTTCTTTTAGATCTTCCTCATCTGGTAATGGAAATGACAGTTTTGCTCCTTCAGACCAGAATAAGAGCAAGAAGAAGGTTCATTCAGGGGAAACAGAAGTGATCAACACAAAAACTTCAAATCAGGAAAAGATTCATGTCGGTTTTCGGACTCCAGAAGAATACGTTCTCAAGCCTCTAAATCAAAATTTGAAAGATGTGGCTTCATCTAATGCATATTTGCGAAGGAGCCTTTCCTTTTCCTCTGCGGATGTTTGCAGAAATTTAAACGATGAAAGTTTTGATTCTTTAAGTGACCAGAGAAGAATGACTTCTTGTCATGATAATGATCTACGTGTGAGCCAATATCCTCTTCCGTGAGCACCATGATCCTCTAAAATCTACATTACATTAGTCTAACTTTTCTTTTCTTCTACATAAGCTCTTTCCCTTTTCTGTTTCTGTTTTTTAGCTATATGGATGGCTGTATATGCAGTAATCATTCACTCATTATTATGTTTTTCTTTATAAGAGCGGAGACCATCTCATGTGCTTCTTCATTGTGCCAACCATTTTTCCTTAGGATAGGATTGTTAATAAGCGGGACTGGCGTTTCTTCTTATAATGCATTATTTTTTTTGTCACAGATACCAAAGCTCATTTATTCCAGATAGATGTGCTAGATTAGAAAGAGATAATTTGCTGTTAAATGCTATTGAGATGCCAAGTTCCCCTGGTTCCTTTGGTGTTCATCAGCAACCATCAGACTTTAACTCATCTTCCAATTCTCCAATTCTTCTAAAATCTTTAACTACTCGCTCATCCCTGATATCTTCTCAGAGCAATGTTGTTGACCGCTACATCGATGAAGAGCATGAGTTTATGAAAGAAAAACATGATTCTCGACAATGTCCTTCTGAAACTGGAGAAATTGGTATAGTTGAATATAATAAAATTCCTATTATAGGAAGGCCACCTCGGGCATTGTGTAAAGCATCGTCATCATCACCTCATTATAGTATAGATAATGTTCGATCACACTCATTTAGGGAGATCAGAGATAGATGTTATGGCCACTCTAGCAGCAAATGGACAAGTGATGATCTTAAGCTTGCATCACAGCAGAAGTACTTGGAGAACAATATTGAGAGTATGTCATGCACATTCCTTAATAAACCCAGTTCTAGCATTCGGGAGTGCGGCACTCGGATAAATACTCCAGCTCAAGATTTATGCGAGGACTCATCAGATGGGAATGTAGCTCTGCATTCAGATGGTATAGCTCAAGCTTGCTCCTTTGATCTCAGTCCACTCAATAAGAAGTTTGATGGTCATTTATATTATGAATCTTTTGACCTTCAAAGGAAGGTTCCCTTCTCAAGGAAAGGACACAATGAGCATGTTGACTCTAAAGTGCATGAGCATGACACTGATGAAGGGTTGGTTGAAAAGTTGAAAGAGTTGGAGGAAAGGTACTGTTTACCTCATGAAGAAAATTGCGAGTCCGAGAAAATCCGTCATTGTAGTTTAAGCTCAGTAGCATTGCAGCACAACATAAGTAAGCTCAAAGAAGATAGGAGGTATTTGGCCACTGAACTCTCTTTGCAAATAAGGAATCGACTTGCAGAGAGGTCTTTAGCAAATGAGCGTTTGACGCAATCAAAGTTGGAGCTGAATACCCGAACAAGAAGGCTTGAGAAGGAAAAGAACGACCTCAAGTTGAGCCTGGAGAATGAGCTCGATAGAAGAACAGATGAATGGTCATTAAAGCTTTCTAAGTTACAAGCTGAAGAGCAAAGACTGCGAGAGCGAGTAAGAGAACTTGCAGAGCAAAACGTGTCACTTCAAAGGGAAATTTCTTGGTTTCAAGGGAGTGAACTGGAGACCAGAAATAGTGTAGTGAATATAGAGAGGCAGTTGAATGAGAGCATAGTCAGCCAAGATGAGCTAAAAGCTGAAAAGTACAATCTTCATCAAGTCTTGTTGGAGCTGCAAGAACGCTGCAATAGGGCAGAGGAACAGCGCGACCATCATAGAGGCAACTCCAAGGAAAGAGAGAGGGAGAACATGGATTTGCAGAAGTTGGTGGGAAGATTACAAAAAACATGCAGTGAGCAAGATAAAACAATTAGCGGTCTCAGACAGAGTTGTAGCCGTGAAATCGAAAAGATATTCTCAGAGGGAGATATTGATGTTGTTCAGTTACAAACAGAAAAAATGAGGTTGGCTGGTGTAGAGCAAAATCTCAGGAGGGAGCTGGAGTCTTGCAGAATTGAAATGGAATCACTGCGGAATGAGAATATCCACCTCTTGAATCGCTTACAAGGAACTACAAATGGATATGGATTCTCCTCGGTAAGGCTGAATCTGGAGCTTCATGCATGGGTCGAAAGCTTAAAAATGCGGAGCTTGTCACTACTAGATGATAGCAGCCATTTATGCGTCCAGTTACTAGATTTTAATGCATGCCAGCGCTATGAGAATTTCAAAGATGATGCCAGTGATACTGATGAGTATTCTGTTGTCGAACTGACTCTTAAATTTCAGAATTTAACCAGAGCAATTGGAAGTTTCAGAAGAAGTTTACAAATATTGTCAACAATATTGGAAGAAAGATCAAGCATCCAAGCATCAAAATGCACAACCGAAACTGATTCATCAAACCATCAGAAGGGACAAAGATTTCAGGTAGGATTTATATCTATAGATGATGCTAACCATAGTAGTCTTTTGTTGGGTTACACTCTGAAGATGATCTAATTGTTTATAAAATTGATTATATAATTATAACTCTAATATTATTACATTTCTCAAGTACAAATTAACCTTTCTATGCTGTTTATTTTCTTTCTATCCTCGATTATATGAAAATTACCTGTAGTATTACTTAGTTTCTAGTCTGCACTTGATCTTATGCCCATTAATTGTCGGTCAGATTATCAATTTTAGAATATTAAACATTCAGTCTAATTCTCTGGTCCAAATATTATGACACTTTACAAACAGCTCATAGATGTACGTCCTTGGATTTACCTCACTTTCACCATGCAAATTTTGTTTCCTTCTGTTATTATCTTGACATTTGCATTAATTTCTTCAGGATGACATGGAAGTAGAACTGAAGGCAGAAGTTATGCTAACTAAACTATTGAGGGAGAAGGTTTGTTCCAAAGAAGTGGAAAATGAGCAATTACATAGAGATTTGGCATCGTCAATTAGGAGATGTGATTTTCTGCAAACTGATATCCATAGGCTACAGGATGAAGTCTCCTGCCTCAACCACAAGAAAAGGGATATGGAGATCGAGGTGAATATTTTCAAGGATATTTAGACAGTAATATCATATTATGATTTGGTTATAATTACACCAAGAAATTTGAAAATTTTGATATTACTAAAGGCTATAAAAGAGTTGCATTCATTTATGGTATCACCAAGTGTAATTTGGTTATGTCCTCCATTATTTGCAGCGGTTTTCGTCTTATTTGCTGCTTTTGGTTTGGAGGACTTGAACAGAAAGTAATGTCAATTTACCTTATAATTACATCTTGTTGGTTTGGGTTGTGGGTAATTCATAGGAAACTGATTTCACCGAGGAAGTTTTAGCCTATGTTATTTCATATGAAATTAATTTCACAATGCAAGAAATTACTGTTGAAGTTGAAGTGTGCTGTGCTTTGGGCGAGTGGAGTAGTGAAGGGACGAGTCCTTCATCACAAGCCTGGCGAGTGGAATGGAGGGGGAAATTTGGAGTTGGCGAGTGGGCCATGTGAAGTGGCATAGACGAGTGGACTTGGCAAGTCCACCTTGGAGTGCTGGCGAGTGGAGCATAGGGAAGTTGCCGAGTGGAGCCTTGTATGGGTGGGGGCGAGTGCAGCTAGGGGGTTGGCTAGTGCAATGTTGGGGAGGGGCTAGTGCATGTGTTGAGGTGAGTGCACCCCCCCTCCCCCCCTTTGTGTGATACAGGACGCCGGGGCCTCGACCGCACCCCGTGGCATCACACCAGCTAGCGGACTACGGCCAAGCACGCATGCCAGAAGGACTGCAGTCCAGGCACCACAACCCGTCTCCACGCCTGTTCTCAGCGCGGCGGGTTGTTGAGGCTGGGGCTCGATCCCCATACCTCCTTGATAAGAACCACTCTTAACAGGCCTTATCACCAACTGACAAGGAGTGGTTCTTATCAAGGAGGTCTGGGGATCGAGCCCCAGCCTCAACAACCCGCTGCGCTGAGAACAGGCGTGGAGACGGGTTGGGGTGCCTGGACTGCAGTCCTTCTGGCAGGCGTGCTTGGCCGTGGTCCGCTAGCTGGTGTGATGCCACGGGGTGCGGTCGGGGCCCCGGCGTCCTGCATCATTGTGTCTCTATTATTGTTTGCCTATAAATACCCCCCTTAGAGTATGTTGACGTGAGACAGAAGAGAAGAGAAGAGAAGAGAGAGAGAGAATTAGTGATCAACTAGTGAGTGAGAGTGGGAGTGTGCCTACACCCCAGGAGAGTCCAACCCCAATCCGCACCTCAGCGAGAGGTGGAGAGTGCATAGTGCAGGGTTGCGTGCGTTGTGAAGTGGAGAGTGCGTTGACAAGCTTAACGGCACTGAGTGGAGAAGCGGACCTTGTCCGCGACAAATTTATTTTTTATATATCTCTGCTGACGTGATTCAAGGTGTATGCACCTTGTAGTCAGCTTGCATTTGTAATTCATTGCCTAGTTATAAAGATTACTTCGTCTTTGTTCATCGTTGGTTCCCTTGCATGGTGGTAGCATAAAATTTAACATGGTATCAAAGCGAGGTTGGTGAAGCGGAGTGTGCTATCAAGGTTCAAGGTTGACAACCAAGATGGACGGCGGAGGAGGTTATGCGAGAGGACTAGGCATTGAGCTGCTCACCCAGACCAACTACAAGAAGTGGAAGTCATGCATGAAAAGCTACCTTCTTGGAGATGATCTATGGGAGGTCGTTGGAGGAGCTGAGCAAGAGGAAGTTGTAGCTGCCGGAGACAATGGTCCAGCAGTGAGGGCGTGGAGGAAGACCAACGCCAAAGCTGAGTTCACCTTAAAGAGGGCTATCTCACCTGACTTGTTCGACCACATCCTGGGGTGCAAGTAAGCGTCAGAGATCTGGAGTGCCCTTGATGAGTTATTCAACAAGAAGGACGTAGCGCGGCTACAGTTCCTGGAGAATGAGTTGACGCGGTCCACTCAGGGAGAGTTGTCGATATCCACCTTCTTCTTGAAGGTGAAGAACCTGTGTGCAGAGATCTCGGCCATGGATCCTGACGAGCCGATCTCAAAGGCGGAGATGAAGAGGCACATACTCAGAGGCCTGCGGAAGGAGTATGTTCCGTTTGTCACCTATGTGCAAGGATGGGCTACTCAGCCCACCTTACTGGAGCTAGAGAACCTGCTGTCGTCACAGGAGAGCTTGGCGAAGCAGATGGCAGAAGTGTCTATCTCAGGGGGAGATAGCGAGGCGTTGTTCTCAGGCAAGAGAAAGTCTTGGGACAAGAAGAAGAAGAACTCCAGAGATGGACCCTCAACGTCCTCTCAGGGAGTTAGGGAGAACTTTCTCCCTCCTTATGACCAGAGGGGGAGACCCCTTTGCTTTACCTGCAAGAAGTACGGACACCTAGCAAAGGAGTGTCGGTCAAATCTCAAGGCCGATCATGTTGCTGAGAGAGAGGGAGACCACCGGAGAGGTGGAGACCATCAGAGAGGTGGAGGAAGAGGTGGAGGTCACCAGGGTAGTGAAGGCGGAGACAACTGCTTCCTGGCTGAGATGACGACAACGTCGGTCGATGCCTTAGCCTCCGTCAACTTTGAGAATGACTGGATAGTGGACTCCGGTTGCGGGCACCATCTCACTGGAGATGTGTCTAAGTTTGCCTCCTTGAAGGCATATGGTGGAACTGATGCTGTCATCACGGCGGATGATACGGTGCATCCAGTTGAGAAGGAAGGGATGGTATCCCTTGGAAGTGAAGATAGAAGCCCGTGACACTGAAAAGTGTGTATCACATGTCGGGCATGAAGAAGAACCTCTTCTCGGTTGCGAATGCAGTGGATGCAGGTTACCACGTGCTGTTCGGACCGAAGGAGGTGAAGTTCCTGAAGAACCTGTCTTCAGTTGATGCTGATGTCACGCTCACCGGGAGAAGGGTGAAGGACTTGTATGTTCTGTCTGCAAGTGCCTACGTGGACAAGCTGAAGACCAACGACAGCGCAGCGATCTGGCATGAGAGGTTAGGTCACGTGGGGATGGACAAGTTGAAGATGATAGCGGCGAAGGGTCTGGTGTCTGGCCTGCCCAATCTCTCCTCTTGCGGCGACGGTCATGTGTGTGAGGGCTGTCAATTTGGAAAGTCACATCGACTTCCATTTGACAAGTCGGAGACCAAATGTAAGACACCTCTTGAGTGCGTTCATGCTGATGTGATGAGGCCGTGCGCCGCCCTGACCTATAGAGGAAATAAGTATGCGCTGGTCTTGGTGGATGACTACACCCGCTACACGTGGGTTTACTTCATGAGGGAGAAGGCGGAGGTGTTTGAGAAGTTCCAGGAGTGGAAGGAACTAGTGGAGGGGAGGCTGAACCTGAGGGTGAAGAAGTTAAGAAGTGATAATGGGGGGGGGGGAAGAGTTTACCTCTAACGCTTTTAACTCTTTCTGCAGGAAATTCGACATCCGGCGAGAGCTCTCCTGCGCCCACACCCCTCAACAAAATAGGGTCGCAGAGAGGAAGATCCGCCATCTGGTGGAGACTGCCAGGAGTTGGCTACATGCCAAGGGGATTCCCAAAGCCTTATGGGCGGAGGGAATGACATGTACTACCCATGTGATCAACCGACTACCTCTGAGTCCCAACAGGATGGTGTCTCCACACCAACTCATGTTCGGGGAGAAGCCAAATGTGAGTCACATGAGGGTGTTTGGCTTTACCTGCTTCGTGCACGTTCCGGAGGCTGAGAGAACCAAGTTGGAGCCGAAAGCGAGGAAGTGTGTCTTCATCGGCTACGACGAGCGGAAGAAGGGGTGGAAGTGCATGAACCCGCAGACCCACAAGTTCGTCGTCTCGCGCGACGTAGTGTTTGACGAACTGACTCGTATCAGGGAATCTCTTCTGTGGTGCTGCCGGAGAGTGGAGAATCAAGCAGGGGAGAAGAGAAAGTCATTGAGGACTCTATGCTGGAGTTGGAGGTATCTCCAAGTGCCCCATCGCCATCTGACTCAGGGGGAGCTTCTGGCTCAGGGGGAGCTTCAAGCTCTAGAAGCAGGGGGAGCGCTGCTTCAAGAGAAGTTGAAGGAGGAGCTCAAGAGGAGTCTACCGGAGTGGTAGAAAGTGGTCAAGCTTTGAGGAGGTCGAAGCGGACCATCGTCCCGCCTGCTCGCTATAAGGAGGGGAACTTTGTGAGTTTGGTCTCTTGCTTCTTCGCAGGACCACTCGACGAGAGGGAACCTGCCCGCTTTGAAGATGCTGTAGGCACTAAGGAGTGAGACGTGGCCATGGATGAGGAGATGGAGGCCTTGAAGACGAATGAGACATGAGACCTTGTTCACATGGTGGAGGGCATCAAACCTGTCACCTGCAAGTGGGTGTACAAGGTGAATGTCACGACCCGTCTCGACAAGAGTCAGAGTGCGCTTCGGGGCGGGCCGTGATGCCACAGGCATGGGCGAAAAGAAATCCATGTCTGCTAAGGCGGAGACAGAAATACTACAAATAGTTTTAAAACAATTAATCTGAAGAAAAACGGTTTGTTTTATTGCGGAAGCTTTAAAATATGATAACTTGAAACAGGTGCACATACATTTTAGTAAAAACTCAAGATACAAGTTCTGTATCAGAAATTTATGCAGTGAACATCGCAAATGAATGAGCATGCAAAACATGTCAAATTCTAGTACATATAATATTTAGCTTAGCAGTTGTCCATGAAACAAGAGAAAATGGCTGATCGTAATTACTACATAACAGAAATATCCGACAGTAAAAGAAATGAAACATAAACACAAAACCTGAAACTTGACGCAGATCGGCCTCAGAGAGCAGGCGGCGCAGGCACGAACACTAAGGCAAATTCCAAAACAAGAAGGAAAAGCCTCAGAACATTGAAATACACAAGAACAAGCAAAATAAAATACGAGCAGGAGAAACAGAATATTTATGTACCGCTTTTCATGAAGCAGAGCTAACAAGACAGACAAGCAAGTGAGACAAGCAGAAATATCTAGAATTATTAGACTACTCCGAAGTATAGCCTAAACATTTATTTTGCAACGACATAAGCTGTAATCGATGAAATGCGTAGGTGTTTATAGTGGGTGCGCATGGTTCACACTCAAGTCCAAGTGTAAGTCTTACTAGAATAAGAGTATTTTCCTGCTTACCGCGACCATGCAAACAAGACGATGCACCACCTAAACCCTAGTTTCCAAGATTTGCTTATGACACTCAGGACCTAAGTGATTTAGAAATTTAAGCTTGCTATGACCGGTCCTTTGTTCCCATTAGGAATTCAAGAGAGAACCCAAGTCAAGGAGTCTCATCAATTAAACCCTACCTTTCAATGTTAACTTACGTTATCAATTACTTAGTGCAGGATTTCGTGGATTCTAGCATATCAAGACATGTAACCAAAATACTGATTCAGATATACAAGATTATATTTTACAAACATGAAACAAGAGAAATCAAGTTATAGAACGTTATTAACCAAGTCTTGGAACCAGACATGCATAAGAAACAAGATTCGATGACTCAGAGAACTCGATAGAGAGTTTTGAAACTTGCGGATTCAAGTATTCACGAGTAATAAGATTATTATACATCATTTTCCAGGATATCAAGTATTCCCTTAGATTACGTCATTCAAGGACATGAATATCTTCTAAGTAAACATGTGTACGAGCCGAATATTTTATATCAAGCACAATTCGTCTAATTGCTAGCAGGATCTTAACATTTATCATTATAACAATTAATGTTTCTGCTCGAAAGGATCTACTAGTCTTCCATTTATCCATCAAATGAGATGCAATTCAATTAAGTGGAAATCCAATTTAAACCACTTTCGTTCACTAACTCGTCTTCCAACAAATGAGACACAATTCATCTAAATGAATATTCAAGTAACTCTCATTCACATTCACAATTTGTGACATTCCAAACACGTGATACCTCAATCTATTAATAAGTCTATTTAGGGATTCGAGGTCTAAATTTATTCGACGAAACAAACATTCAAGGGTGTATTCATATAAACATAAGAACAGACATGACAATTAAATTCAATGCTTGCAAGAGAGAGGGATCTCTACTTGCCTTAAATGAGGCTGAATCTGACGGCGACGGCTAAGCGGCGCAAGCAAAAGCAGACATCACATTTTGAACCTGATCAAACACAACGAAGGCGACATAGCATAAATTACTACGCTAATACAAGCATTCGACGACGCGGAAAATAAACTACGGGGGTTTAGCAGATTTTACCTCCCTCAAAAGTGAGGGGAGAAGAGATTCCACGCGGAGACGAAGACTTGGCGGCGCTTGGGTGACGAAAACCCTAAATCGGAGAGGGCCTTGGAGAGATCCCGCCAATTTGGGCGACGAACGACACCGGGGGCACGAATACCTAAGGTTTTGGCGATTAGAAAGTGCACTAAAAATCTGAAATGCAAAATGGGGCACGAATAAATCATTAGGGTTTTATGAAAATTCTGAAATCAAGGGTTTGGGGAGAACCTTACCAATAGGAACCAAATCTGAGCTCAAGGAGAGGGAAGGCGAGCCCTAGTTGTCCCTCCCGCAAATCCCCGATCAAATCGAGGAGGAATGGGGGGAACAAGGGCTTTCAGCCCTCAGAGGAGGTCGAAGGGGGAGGATGCCAGCATTGATGATTTGCAAGGGGGCTGTCGGCCCCATGGGAGGAGGAGAAAAGAACTGCCGGCCCTTGAAGAGGGCTGTTGGAGGGAGGGGGGTCGGCCCTTAGACGTTGCCAGCCCTGGAAGGGGGAGAAGGAAGAGCCGGCCATGGCAGAAGGAGGAGAAGAAGGAGAGCTGCCGACTGCCCTGGAGGAGGCTGGAGAAGCAGTCGACCACAGCAGGGGGATCGTCGGCCCTTGAGGACAGGCGGAAAGGCCGCCGGTCAGAGGAGAGGCAGGAGGCGGCGTCGCCTAGAGCAGGGGGAGCGGCGACTTGCGCTGCGTGCGGAAGACGGGCGCAGGAGGCGGCGCTTGCGGGAAATCGGGAGACGGGGATCGAGAAACCTAGCAGAGCGGGATTAATACGGGGGGGGGGGGGGGAGGCTTGCGGGATTTAACAGGGGAGGGGCTTGGGCTGCGGATAACCTTTTCTATAATTTATTTTATTTTTAGGGTTGTTACAGTGAAGAAGAGAGCTGACGGAGAAGTAGAGCGGTACAAGGCTAGACTTGTCGCTCGAGGTTTCTCACAAACCTATGGAGAGGACTATGAGGAGACGTTCAGTCCTGTGGCGAAGATGACGTCGGTGAGGACGGTCATTTGCCCTAGCAGCGTGCAGAGGGTGGAAGCTATGGTAGCTGGATGTGAAGAACGCGTTCCTATACAGAGAGATAGACAAGGACATATTCATTGTGCAACCACCTGGGTATGTGTCCAAGTCTCAGCCACATCACGTCTGCAAGCTGAAGAAGACCCTCTATGGGTTGAAACAGGCGCCGAGAGCCTGCTATGAGAATATTGCAGAGTATCTGCAGTTCTGTGGTTATGATGCCTCAGACTCAGACTCTAGCATGTTTGTGAAGAAGAGTGGAGATCTTCACGTGCTGGTGCTGCTGTACGTCGACGACATGATCGTGACAGGGAACAACAGTGAAGAGGTCGCGGCGCTGAGACAACAGCTAGCCATACGGTTTGAGATGAAGGATCTTGGTGAACTGCACCATTTCCTTGGTCTTCAAGTGGAGAAGACAAGTGGCGGGCTGCTCGTGACCCAGAAGGCTTATGCCGAGAAGATCGTCGAGAGATTCGACATTAAGGAGGGGAAGAGCAACTCTGTTCCACTGGAGGTTGGGCTGAAGCTTCGGAAGGAAGAAGGGAGGATTCTTCCTGATCCGAAGATCTTCCGGGCCCTGGTGGGGAGCCTTATCTATCTGACCATCACAAGGTCGGACATCGCCTTTGCTGTCGGCCGAGTGAGTCGGTACATGCAGGAGCCGCGGAAGCCTCATCTGGAGGCAGCCAAGGGGATACTGAAGTATGTGAAGGGAACCCTTGAGATGAGGTTGCTCTATGGAGGGAGGACTGACTTCAAGCTGCATGGCTACACAGATGCAGATTACGCAGGTGACGCTGATGACCGCAAGTCGACATCAGGTTACGTCTTCATGTGTGGAGCCACTGCCATCTCATGGTGTAGCAAGAAGCATGACTCCATTTCCCTTTCCATCACTGAGGCTGAGTACAAGGCGTCGTCCTTAGCAGCTCAGGGGTGTGTCTGGCTGAGGAGGCTGGTGGAAGACGTGGATGAGAAGGTCAGCGGACCTACTGTGCTGCGTGGCGACAACGAGAGTGCTCTGAAGCTGGCAACCAACCCAGTGTGTCACGCAAGGACAAAGCACATAGAGATCGAGCACCACTTCATCCGAGAGAAGGTGTTGGGTGGCTCGCTTGCGGTGGAGCATGTGCGGAGTGAAGAGAACCTGACGGACATCTTCACAAAGCCCCTATCTGCGGGGCCGTTCAAGAAGCTTCGCGCTTGCCTTGGTGTTGTCCCTGATGCTCACTTCAAGGGGGAGTGTTGAAGTTGAAGTGTGTTGTGCTTTGGGCGAGTGGAGTAGTGAAGGGGCGAGTCCTTCATCACAAGCCCGGCGAGTGGAATCGAGGGGGAAATTTGGAGTTGGCGAGTGGGCCATGTGAAGTGGCATAGGCGAGTGGACTTGGCAAGTCCACCTTGGAGTGCTGGCGAGTGGAGCATAGGGAAGTTGCCGAGTGGAGCCTTGTATGGGTGGGGGCGAGTGCAGCTAGGGGGGTTGGCGAGTGCATTGTTGGGGAGGGGCTAGTGCATGTGTTGAGGTGAGTGCACCCCCTCCCCCCCCCCCCCCCCCCCCCCCCCCCCTTGTGTCTCTATTATTGTTTGCCTATAAATACCCCCCTACAGTATGTTGACGTGAGACATAGAAGAGAAGAGAAGAGAAGAGAAGAGAGAGAAAGAACTAGTGATCAACTAGTGAGTGAGAGTGGGAGTGTGCCTACACCCCAGGAGAGTCCAACCCCAACCCGCACCTCAGCGAGAGGTGGAGAGTGCAGAGTGCAGGGTTGCGTGCGTTGCGAAGTGGAGAGTGCGTTGACAAGCTCAACGACACTGAGTGGAGAAGCGGACCTTGTCCGCGACAAGTTTATTTTTTATATATCTTTGTTGATGTGATTCAAGGTGTATGCACCTTGTACTCAGCTTGTCTTTGTAATTCATTGCCTAGTTATAAAGATTACTTCGTCTTTGTTCATCGTTGGTTCCCTTGCATGGTGGTAACATAAAATTTAACAATTACAACTTGTAATTACATCCTTACTATACATGGAACATGTCTTGGGCTATTTTAGTGATGTCATCACATAGAAGATCCACGAGTAGAACCTTGGCAAGGACTTACGCCCATGTGGCTTGTGCTGAGGTCTTTACCATCCAATGGAATACTCGACGAGTATATTCCCCAAATAGCTCTATTGAGTAACTCTGTCGAGATGGCTTGTAGAGACCTCAAGTAGCAAACACCGTTGAGACCTCAAGTAATGAACCCCTTGCCAAGATGATGTAATGATCATTCCTCTGGAGATTTTTCTGATGAAGGAATCCCTTTTTCAGAAGATCAAAAACACATGAAGACCGGTTGCTCTAGGGAAGTGTGTCAATCAATAGTCTCACGCATTTTGAATATACGCCTTATAGGTGCATTTTTAGGCAAAATGTTCAACACGAAAGTTGTAGATCTCAACGAGATCTACAACTTTGATGTTGAACACTTTTCCTAAAATGCACATATAAGGCGTATTTTCAAAAAAGCACGAGTTTTGATGGTTTGCACGTAGTCAAAACCGGTTTGCACGTAGTCAAAACCGGTTTGCACATAACATCAGCCTTGTTTTATTAAGGACATGTGGTTGTGCACGAGTTTTCCATGCAAAGTGTGCGGCGGCAACGATACCCCACCGTCGCCAGATGCCCATACATATTATGGTTATTATTTAGCAATAACCGAGTGCTGTCGCTGCAAACTGTCTACTGAGAACTCATGCAAGATCACTAATTTATAATATAATATAATATATCAATTATATTATAATACTTATGAAATTTATTTGATAATAAGTTTATTTCTTTCCTAATATGTATATTTTATATCATTATAGTATCTATATAATCTCTGTCCTAATATTTTTTATCTTATCATATTCTAAATAATAATTGTAGATAAAAAGTGTAATTAAGAGAAAATAATAGTGCTAGAATTGAGGGAAAAATGATGGATTTGTAAAATATATAGTATAATGAGCAGTCATTTGTTAGAATTTATTGTCTAATTACTGCCACTTAATACGAGGAGCCCCATTACACTATAAATATCTCTTATTAATAATAGAAGAATGCCTTGGTCGTAGTCTCAACACTTGTGATTTAAGGCATAGCTTCCTTAAGTATTTATAATTTGATGAAATGTCGCTAAAAATGAAAGATACACTATTCCAATACAACACTCGGGTATATATAGATAACCCGTACAATAATAAATAATACTACGCAACATAAAATTACGATAACGCAAACTCAACACCCCCCTCAAGTTGGGCGTGTAATGTCAGCCATGCCAAACTTGCCGATAAGATTATTGAGCATATTGAAGCTCAAACCCTTCGTGAGAACATCAGCCAACTGTTGATCAGATGGTACGAATGGGGTAACCACTGTCCCCCTGTCAATATTCTCCTTAATGAAATGTCTGTCGATCTCGATGTGCTTCGTGCGATCATGCTGTACTGGATTGTGCGCTATAGAAATCGCCGCTTTATTATCGCAATACAACCTGACAGGCTCATTCCTCTTCAAACCCAGTTCCCCAAGGATGGTAGAGATTCATAGTCCTTCACAAATGCCATGGGCCATCGCCCTAAACTCGGCCTCAGCACTCGATCTGGCAACTACATGTTGCTTCTTGCTCCTCCAGCTAACTAGATTTCCTCCGACCATAGCACAATATCCCGAGGTGGAACGTCTGTCAGATGGCGATCTAGCCCAATCTGCATCAGTATAGACTTCAATAGTCAATTTTTCATTTTTGGAGAATAGAATGCCCTTCCCTGGTGAGGACTTGAGGTATCTGAGGACCCGATGCGCAGCGTCAACATGTCGGGTCTTGGGAGTGTGCATGAACTGACTGAGAACTCCCACTGCATAAGAAATGTCAGGTCGAGTGTGTGATAAGTAGATTAATTTCCCAACTAGCCTCTGGAAACCGGGGATATCTTCAATCACATCACCATCATCCCTACCTAGCTTGTGGTTGGTCTCGATTGGGGTATCGGCAGGTCTACAACCACTCATCCCGGTAGCATCAAGAAGATCGAGCGTATATTTCCTTTGAGATAAGAAAATACCGTGCTTTGACCTCGCAACCTCAATGCCTAAGAAGTACTTGAGGTCCCCCAAGTCTTTCACATCGAATTCCTTAGCTAATTTTCCCTTAAGGGCCTGAATCTCCACGTCGTCATCCCCAGTTATTATAATATCGTCCACATAAACTATTAGGACTGCCAATTTCCCTTTGCTGATTCTTGTAAACATAGTATGGTCTGCATTGCTCTGGTTGTATCCGAAACTATGCATGGCTTTGTGGAACCTTCCAAACCAAGCTCTGGCTGATTGTTTTAGGCCGTATAGCGGCCTCTTTAACTTGCACACTTTCCCTGTGGATCCCTGTGGAGTGAGCCCCAGAGGGAGAGCCATGTACACCTCTTCTTCGAGATCGCCATGAAGGTAGGCGTTCTTGACATCTAATTGGCAAAGTTTCCACCCCTTGCAAGCAGCGCAAGAAATAAGGATCCTGATTGAGTTCATCTTTGCAACAGGAGCAAACGTCTCCTGGTAATCAATACCCTCCGTCTGAGAGTAGCCTCTCGCCACCAGCCTTGCCTTGTATCGTTCCACAACTCCCGAGGGATTCTGTTTGACAGCGAACACCCATTTGCATCCCACCACTTTCTTTCCTGGAGGTAATTGAACCAAATCCCATGTGTTGTTCTTCTCCAGGGCATTCATTTCTTCAAACATGGCCATCTTCCATCTGTCATCGGAAATGGCATCCTGCCACGAAGTTGGGACAGAAACAGAAGACAAAGAGGAAACAAACCCTCTATGGGAGGTTGTTAGAGAAGTATAAGACACGAATTGAGATATAGGGTGCCGCGTAGGAGAACCTTCCGACGGGTCAGGTGGGTGATCTGATATCCAGATGTTGGGCCGCGTGTTTGAAACCTTTGTCCGACGAGAGTAAACCTGTAGGGGTTTATGGACCTGGACCTCTACAGGTGGGACATATGGACTAGCGGGAGTAGGTAGAGTGGGATGATATGCGGGAGGAATAGGTAAAGGGATGATCTCCAGAGAAAAAGGGGAATTCACTTCCGACGTAGGAGAGGGCCCCCCCTGAAGTGAGGACCCGTAATAACTCTCGGATTCACGGAACGTGACATCCATGGTGACGAAAACCTTCTTGCTGACAGGGTCATAACATTTATACCCTTTCTGAGTAGGGGAATATCCGATGAACACACACTTGTGCGCACGGGCATCAAGTTTCGAGCGGTGGTAGATGTGGACAAAGCAAACACATCCAAAGACACGAGGTTGTAGAGTGGTAGGTGGCACGCCAAGCATGGTAAGGGGAGTTTCGAAACCGAGAACACGTGAAGGCATACGGTTGATAAGATACGCCGCGGTGAGAACCGCATCGCCCCAGTAGTACTTTGGAAGATGCATGTGAAGGAGAAGACATCGAGCAACTTCCAGGAGGTGGCGATTTTTCCGTTCCGCCACGCCATTTTGAGCGGGGGAGTTGACACATGATGTCTGATGAATGATCCCGTGATCGGCCAAGTATTGCTCGAAAGCCGAATCCATGAATTCCCGACCATTATCAGTGCGGAGAATTTTTATGGGGGTCGCAAACTGGGTGGAGACCATATTATGAAAACGTCGAAACAAGGAGAACACTTCACTTTTTGCCTTAATCAAGTAAACCCACGTGGTACGCGAAAAACAATCGATGAACATCACAAACCAACAACAACCAGAAATAGACGCAACCGGGCAAGGCCCCCACGCATCACTATGTATCAAATGGAAAGGAACAGTACTGCGAGAAGAAACATACTGAAAGGAAGTACGATGATGTTTACTAAGGTCACAAGCATCACAATGAAAATTACGAAGTACATCAGATGACAAAACAGGAAATAAGTGTTTCATAGAAACGATAGACGGATGTCCCAGCCGACAGTGCCAGGACTCTAAGGTGGCAGCCTGATCCGCATGAAGGGCCTGGGGAGAGGAAATCGGGGCAGAGGAATCGAACACGTAGAGCCCATTCACCAGTTTACCAGTTCCAATCACCGTTCCCGTCTTCAGGTCTTGAAAAAGGCAACAGGAAGGAAAAAAAGTTACGGAACAGTTCAACGAATTGGTTAAATGACTAATGGAAAGAAGATTCCGAGTGAAGTTTGGGACGTGAAGAACAGAGGAAAGGGTGAAGGAGGAGCACGGGATGGAACCCTTCCCGGCAATCGGGGAAAGGGACCCATCAGCGATGCTCACCTCTTCACGACCTGACAATGGAGAGTAGGACACAAAACCTGAGGAAGAGCTGGTCATATGGTTTGTTGCTCCAGAGTCAAGGATCCAGTGAGTAGAGGGGCGAGTGGAAGCAGCATGAGCACCTGGTAGCCCCTGATGGGCATACGAAGACGATGGGGCAGGGGACTCCGGTGACTGTCCCTGCATCAAGCGACGGAAGGCAAGCACCTCATCGGCAGAGAGAGTCAATGTCGGAGTAGGCAAGACAGAAGGAGGCTGCGGCTCTTCAAAACTTTCGGACAGATGCGCGGAGCGGGGCTGAGGAGGACGACCAGAGGTACGGCCGAAACCACGACCTCCACGAGAGGGAGGTCCACCACGGGGTGCAGGAAACCCATGAAGACGAAAGCAAGTCTCTCGTGTATGGCGAGCCTTCCCGCAATAGTCACAGAGCAGGTGATCCTTGTCACTGGGCTTTGATCTAGAATCACGAGGTCCCCGAGGCCCAGTTTGGGCCGCCAAAGCAAAACCATCTGGAGGAGGATCTGGAGTCCAAGTTTGTCGCCTATCAAATTCCTGCTGAACCAGACTGAAAACCTCAGGAAGAGAGGGCAAAGGGGAGCGGCCAAGGATCTGCACACTGATGTGGTCGAAATCCCGATGCAGGCCGTGAAGGAACTCAAAAACTCTATTCCGATCTTCTCGCGTGCGGACAAGAACTTCATCCTCCGGGGACACAAGAGTGAGCGAGTCGAAATGATCATATTCCTGATATAACTGGGTGAACTCGAGATAGTAGGCCGACGGAGGACGGTCGCCTTGTCGTAAGAGGAAAATCTTTCTGCGCAGCGGAAATATCTGGGCAGCATTGCCCCGGCCCGAATAAGTAGTCTCGGCTCTTCGCCAAATATCGGCGACAGTATCAAGGAACAGGTAGTTGCGGGCAATGGAATCAATCATGGAGTTCGTCAACCAAGACATGACGAGGGAATTCTCCGATTCCCATTGCGCCCAATCCGGGGAATCCGAGGTAGGGGTAGGTGTAGTACCCATGACATACCCAAATAGTCTCCTGCTCTTCAAAGCGAGGGTAACAGCCCGAGACCACGGGAGATAATTTGTACCATCCAGGCGAATCGTCGTGATCTGAGGAGTATTGTGATCATGTCCAGGACGGGAGAAAACATTGGGTGTAGCGGGGGACACGGAAGCACCGGTGGAAGAAGACATAGCGGGAGATCCATCTGTTCCGGCCATGGTAACCAAGAATACAAATCGAGGGAACCGGGAGAACAAAAAAAAAAAGCCTAGATAGAAACTAGGGCTGCCTCATATAAAGAGGGAGGAGAGAAAAAAAAGGGATCAGACACCGGAAATGGCATCAAACGGACGATTGCATCTCCGGTGTCCAAAAAACGGAGTAAAGTGAGGTGGAGTCAGACTGACTCCTAGGCGGAGGAGGAAGAAAAAAGGTGAGAGGAAGAAAAACTGGAGAAAAAAGAACGGGAAGAAGAAGCCCGGAGGAAGAGGCGGGACGAGCCCTCGACGCCTGGACGCGGGTTAGCGGGAGAAGACGCCTGGACGCGGGCTAGCGGGAGGCCTGGACGCGGGCTAGCGGGAGGCCTGGACGCGGGCTAGCGGGAGGCCTGGACGCGGGCTAGCGGGAGGAGACGCCGGAAGAGGCGGATCGAGCGAGGCGAGGGATCGAGCGAGGCGGATCGGGTGAGGCGAGGCGGTGCAGTCGCGGAAACGGGGAGATCGGTATCGGGGAAGCCCTAAGGCTCTGATACCATGATGAAATGTCGCTAAAAATGAAAGATACACTATTCCAATACAACACTCGGGTATATATAGATAACCCGTACAATAATAAATAATACTACGCAACATAAAATTACGATAACGCAAACTCAACATAATTGAATCTATATTACCTATCCCGGTTCCTTAGCGGGTCGAGCTGTTTTTCTGTTTACACTCCCCCTCAAGTTTAGTATGAGTGTTGATCATGTTCATCTTTCCAATATTGAAATGGAAATATGTTTTGCTCAACCCTCTTGTAAATAAGTCCTTCGGTTGATTTTGGATTGAACAAAAAAGATGCAATTTGTACCATATTCTGATGCAGGACGAATCTATAGGCGACAAACGCATGATGCCCTAACCCTAAATGTAATACAAGTGAGCACACGACAAACACAAATGAAGCTACGATTGACCCTAGAATGAGATGTAAACAACCACGATGAATGTAAAGGTGCCAATGACAAACCCTAAAATGAAGATGCAGATGAACACACGCACGCAATCCAATGAACTAATGAAGGATAACTCTAATGCAATGCACATGCAAGGATTCAATCACGCAAATATTTCCGACATATAATTATTTAAATAATGAAGCATAAAACTCACACAATTGAGTCGCACTCAATAACAAACATTTGAAATTAAGTAAATGAATGTTAGATGCAAATTAATTGAGATTGCACTGAAAGTAAATGCGTAGTGAATAAGCTATGCACGCCTAATGAAAGTGATAGATCAAATTAGTATAAGCCAAATATTTCTAGAAACGCAAGTAATACCCATATAATGCAGTAAAAATGAAGTTAAAATGCAAGCTCATCGAGTAATCGATGTTGGTGGTGGTGGAGAAGCTATGATGGTGACGATGACTATCCGGAAGGGAGAAGGCTACAGTGTAGGGGTCGTCGGAGGACTGGTAAGGAGATTGGAGGTTGTGGGGGTGGTGGTTGGCTGGTGGAGGCTTTGTAAGTAGCAAGGAGGGTTGGACAACACTAGGAAGGAAGTTTAAAGGCTGTGTGGTTGGCTGTCGGGCTGGTGGAGGGTGTCGAAGACGGCGGCAGGAGGCGGAGGCGGGGGCGGTGGGCAGGCTATGGGTGGTGGTTGTCGGGCCGGTGGAGGGTATATGATGCGGCGGCGGAGGTTCCCGTGGCTGAGAGGGGCGGTGGATGTCTGTGGGAATGAAAGGGGGAGGCTGCTGATACTGGATAGGGAAGGGGGCAGATTGCTCTGCCTTGGAAGGGGGTGAGAAGGATAGCCTACACCTGATTGGTTGTGGGGGAGATCGGGCCTGGAAACGGAGGAGGGGCTCGTCGGGTATGGAAGAAGGGGAAATCAGAGGTCGCCGAGGCTTGCTGGCGTGAATAGGAGGTCTTCGAAGGAGGCGGCGTGGCTTGCGGACGTGAAACTGGACCGGCGGAAGGAGAAGGCGATACCTGGAGAGAAATTGGGTTAAATATATCAGAAGGACACGAGTTTGATGAATAATTTAACCTAACTCTCAAAATACAAGTCCAAAAAAAAGTAAAATATATGAAAATGTGAAAAATCGAGTCAGTCATGATCACGATCTCTGATCGTCCATCTGACGATCCGAAAATAGCAAACCCACAAATATCTGAACGAATACGTAATCAATCTCCATCATATTCTATCTTCTCTTTTATATAGTTTCTATCAATTTGGATGTGTTTTGTTTGGTCATGTTGTACTGGATTATGAGTCATACCGATGACGGTCTTATTGACACAAAATAACTTGATCAGTGTTTTTGTCATGAGCCTCAAGTCTCTCCTTAGAGTCCTTGACCATAATCCTTCACAAGTGCCTTGTGCCATCAATCTAAACTTTACTTCCACACTGGAATTAGTTGTGATATTTTACTTCACCTGGTTACTAGATTACTCCCATGAAGGAGCAATATCTTGCAGTAGATTGCCAGTCAGAGGTGGAGCCTGCCGAGTCAACATCAATGTATACCTCCAAATTCAACTGAGTGTGATCATCAGTCCAACCTTAGGAGAACAAAATCCCTTTCTTTCGATAAGTTTTCAAGTATCATAGTATCCCGCAAGCAAGGGCTTTTGGAGCATGCATGAACCTGACTCTATACCAAGTTAGAAGAATACCAGGTTAGAAGAAACTTGTGATTTAGGGTAGAGCCTCTGTAAGTATACATGAATCTGTATTTGCGAGTCAATCCATTTTCTCTTTACAGTAATGCCCAACAAGGAACAAACATTTTTAACCTGAAGCCCTTTATGCGCGCACTTTGTGAATCGCGATTAGGTTTCCTAGCCTAGATCATATGTTAGTTCTTGGTTCTCAACTGTCATTGCTTTCTCCCTGCATCAAATGGTATTAGAGCTTTGATGAGCTTGAATCATGTCATGAACCAATAGCACTGAAGGGAATCAACTTGACATAAATGAACGTGTTGACGGACTATTTTCCTTAACAAGATCTCTCTGAGGAAACTGAGTATTTACGCCATGCCAATAGGGTACTAACCCGTTATGAAATCTTGAAATGGCAGCATGGGCAAACGTAGTCACTACCAGATGGGCAAAGAAAGCCCGAGTCCAAAAGCCCGACCCAGATCTGCCTGGTTAGGCTTGGGCCCAAGCTGGGGCTAGGGGCCTCACTAGGCCCCCTTTTCTTGCATGGGCCCGACCTAATACCCGGGCTGGGCCCAGACCTGCTCGAGCACCGGGCTTTGTCTGGTGCTTGTGCAACTAGGTGCGTGCCCAATTGTAATGTAAGTGTTGGGCACTGGCTGCCCAGCTTAGTTGTTTCCTATATGGGGGCCTGTCTAGCCAGGCCTGGCCACTTGACGAATGAGACAATAGTGTAGGTCGACTATATGCCTAGATGAACTTGACAATTTTCCGACTACTAAACTTGCAATAATGAACGTTATAAATAATATGCCACAATAATCACAATCTAGACAGAGGTTCTAGAACGGTAACAAATATTGTAATACATATGCAAAAGTGCTAGAAAATAAATACTTGAATGAACAATACCCAACAAGTCACGGGATTATATTGGCACAAAGATTTCAAACTATTATTTTCCAAAAACAGTGAATAAACACAACATTCAACACACAAGGAATAATAAGTTAATAACCAAGCAATAAACTCACAATAATCACAGGATAGAAGGTTTAGTGTATATCATGGGAGTTTATCAGAGGCCGGGGTTGAAGGCTGGATTAGGGCCTTCGGGGAAACTCAGCTTGCTGGACTGGGCTGCTTCAGGGAGGAAGGCCGGCTGGAGATTTTGGAGGGGGTGAGGTGGGACTTGTAGGGAGTCCGAATGGATGTTGTTGGGAAGAGGGAGAAGAAATGGTCGGCTGGAAGTTGAGTCAAGGAGGGTGGCCGGCTAGATGGAGAGGGGAGGTGAGGGGTAACTTCCAAGCTTCGTTCTTGGAGTTCGGCTTGGACACCGGTGATCAAGAGGAGTCTTTTTTTCACTTCACTTTCAATACCTTCTAGATGAGCCTTCTATTCCTACTTATGGACTAAGAGGCCATTATGGACGTTCATGATTCTCCGATCATGCCGACCCTCAAAATACATAAAATAAAAATCAGAAAAAAAAACAAAAATATAGATCATCGATCTGCACAAAATGGACTGCTCCGGTTGTCGTTTAGGCCCTTGGAGTCATGATCCCCATCACCCGGCCTGCCTATCTGGGCCCAACTTGGCAAGCTTAGGAGGCTCGGCCTCGACACGATTTGACCTGGGTCTTACAGCAAGATAGCTTAAGCCCGGTTTGACCTGGGTCCGACGAACTTTATTTGCGTGCCTAATCACGACCTTCTGAGGATGCACTACAATTTGGTCGCTCGGGCCATTGTACCTTTTTCTTACGGGGATCAATTTCTAGTTTTGCCGCCACTCCTTAAGGTGACATCTTGTAACATAAAAATATTAACCACGGGAAACTTGATTTATCTAACTCGAACTAGGAAGAGGTGAATGTTCTTGCTCAATGGAACTCTAATGACAATCACAACGGTGACACGATACCTGTCAGATGTATGCACAACATGTGTGAGGCCATGGGAAGTGTGGTTTTCTCCATATCAAAATCGGTCTTTATTAGCTTTGAAAATCAACGTAACCCCTCGAATACGTTCTCCACGTGAGAGATGGAAGAGATGACCTAGAGGTTAGCAAGCGAACAACCTATTGCAACAACAATCCTCAGAGTAGTTTGAAAGTTTGTCATCTCCCTAGGTCGACAACCCTTCACAAGTGGGCAAATTCTTGAAAATTTGATGATCGGTAAGCAAGAGAAAGTTTGTGATGTTGATCGACCACGTAAATCCGAACATCATCATTTGTCATATGAATGAAATTGTCTGATTATCAATTTAGCCTCACCTCAGCCCATATTGCATTGAGCGGATTGAGCATGGGGCTCATGCAAGGATAAGTGAAAGGTGTCGGGTTCCTTTCTCCATTGGTGAGTATCAAGATGGCGTCTACCGTGACATCTGCTGAAAGTCTTGATGTCTACGACATGTTTCTTCGATGTTGCAGGTTCGTGATGAATTTCTTGACACTTATTGTATTGAGGAAGACTCGTAGGAGCCTCTCAGCCAGTCACCAGAAAGTCGAGATGATGAAAACCTACAAAGTAGGATCTTCTTTGTGAATTCAACTACCCTCAAGTATTTTGGCACAACATATTCGCAACAATAGTAATTGTTGAACCCCCTCTAAAGAGACAAAATCCAATTGACAGCGTAAAATCTATGTCGGTTGTACAGTGGACACGACGAACATGTGGAGAAGTGCCAAGAATCCACTTTAAAGATTGCAATGGTGAGAATTTGTGGACAACTTTTTAAGAATTGGTCTTCACACGAACGATGACTTTCATTGGAACTCATGGCCAAGTTCTTCACAGAACACGGTCTAGCATCCAAGAGATGACCGCAAGCTGAACTAGAGGTTGATTTCTCTCCAAGAGAAGGAGTCTGACAATGTCTTGGTCAATTTTAGTATAAAGAATGCCGTCACGCTGTGAGTAGATATATTTCCTAGAACTCACCCCCTAAAGGCTTGTGTGGAGGGCTTCACTACTAAAGGAAAACAAGTATATTCGCTGAGTAGCTCTGTTAAGTCTGCCAAGATGACTTGTCGAAGCCTTGAAACACCTTTGTCGAAGTATTGGAGTAGCGAATCCTGCCAAAATTTTTTTGGTAGAAAGAATCCCCTCTTCAGAAGGTTCAAAGATATGTGAAGGAAGATTACTTTTTGGGAAAGCGTCAATCACTAAACTTTTTCCCTTATTAACTAGGTGTATGTATTCTGTAACATTTATTATGTAATTTCTCCTGTGCATTTGGAGGATCACTTTGTACTATAAATGTTTTTTAGTAATAAAAATGAAAAGCAAGCCTTTTGAAACTAAAACCTATTATGTGTGCATGCTTTTTGTGAGTGGCGGCTAGGATTTCTAGCCAACTTCATCTGTGGGTTGTTGGTTCTCAGTTATTAGTGTTTCCCCATTGCATCCGAGTTATTCTAGACTAAAAAAATCACTATTACATGGAGATTTGGGATCTTCAATTAGATGTTATTTGCTGCAAACTGATAGCCAATGGCTACAGGATGAAGTATCTTGCCTCAACCACAGGGTATGGAGATCCAGGTGACTGCTTTGGTACTGTATTTAAAGACTAAAATCTCAATTATGATTAGTTATATTTACACCCAGGGATTTATAATTTTTGACTATTCAAATTTTTTGATATTAATAAATGTTATTTGTTAATGATATCTAAGTTCTCAATAACTTGAATAAACCTGCTACGTTCTCCATAGTTTTGTAGGGGTTTTCTTATTTGATTTGTTTGTTTTGGAGTGACTTGAGCAGAAAGGAAATATAATTTACATTTTGATTATATCTTGATTGTTTGGAATTTACAATACAATTTACTTATTGTTGGTGTTTGTTAGTGGTGTGCGTTTCACTTAGTTGTATAGATCTATAAGAGAATATGATGTAATGAAGCCATAAATCAGAACCTAATTTCGTTTCCAATATGGTATCAGAGTGACGTCGCCTGCCCTAATCCGCGTCTCATTCCTCTCCGCTTCCGCGGCGCCCGAGCTCCATCGCCCAACTGCGTTCGATGGGCGACGGGTCGACGAGAAGAGACCGGATCAAGGGCGACGTGAAGAAGCTGCGCTCGACGCGGGACTGTTGTCGAGGGGGACGAAGCTGCGTTCGAAGCGACAGGGACGCATGATTGTCGTCGAGGGGGAGGAGGCTTCTTATCGGCCTTGGACGCGCCATCGAGATCTCTGCCTTGGTCTTCTTCTCCGACGGGGCCTTCTCAGCAACACGAGCCCTTCTTTCCAGCTGGCTTGATCTCTTCGTGAGCAGTCACCGTCTTCTCTTCTCGGAACCAGCGGCTGCCGCCAGGGAAGCCGCAACGGAGAGCTCCCGTAGCCGCATACTGCCGCGATGAAGACCGGGATGCTTTAAACAAGTGAAAGGCAGAGATCTGGTTTACAGATTGCGACGCCGGAAAGTAAGATGGAGGATGTCTTCAAGATGTTGGGCCCTGCGGAGGTGGCCACATTGTTGAGGGTGTTGGGTTCATCGCACCGACCGACGAAGTTGGACCTTCCACCGGTTTATCTGAAGCTCGACAGACCGACCACTTATCTGGGTTGGTCACGCCTCGTGAAGAAGACCCTTGCAGCGCAGAAGGTTGGGAGTTTCTTGACATGAGAGTTGAAGAAGCCAGAGAACCCAGCTGCAGGAGATGAGTGAGAGTCAACCCACATGACGGTGTACATGTGGCTTCTCAGCTCGGTAGTCCCATCGATTGCTGCTATGGTAGATGGCCTGGAGACAGTCATGGAGGTTTGGGACAACCTGAGAAGTACATATGATGGAGTGTGGAACACTCTCAGGGTCTTCCAGGTGAAGAGAGAAATTGATGACACAGTTCAAGGCGAGAAGACTGTGCAGGAATACGCCTCAGAGTTAGAGCGTCTATGGATGAACTACGACCACGTTTCTTGTGGGATGAGTTGCAGCGACCCACAGTGTAAGGCCTCCAAGATCATAGTGGAGTAGAGGACTATGAAGTTTCTGAAGGGGTTAAATGACAGGTTCGATCAGAGGAGAGTCATTCTTTTGTCTGGTACGAAGATTCCTACACTTACAGAGGCCATCTCAGCCATGATTCAGGAGGAGACCCGTCTCAAACTTCAGGCAGGGATTGGAGGATTCGCTGCAGTGAAGTCAACACTAACAACTGCTAGCTCGGGTGTTCCAAGACCACGAGGGGAAACCCGACAGTGCTACAACTGCGGGGAGGCGGGTCATCTGTGGTATGCTTGCCCCAAACCACTCAAGGAGGGGGAGTTGGGTGGTGGTCGTGGACGTGGACGCAGCTGGGGTCGTGGTGGCCGAGGCGACTATCAGGACAATCTGGGCATTAACGGATGTGATGAGGAGGTTGGTGTTATTTACACTGAGGAGGAGCAGACTCTACTGAGTATGATGAACATGATGAAGGGCCTCAAGAAGAAACAAGTTGGTGAAGGAGGCAGGGGTGGAACTGAAGGGGAATCAGCTTCAGCTATGTACCCTTCTAGGACATCAGATTGAATTGTTGACTCCGGTGCATCACGACACGTGACAGGAGATGCGAGTGAGTTCTCCTCCTACACTCTCTTAGTTACTGCAGATATCATCCAGTTGGTAGATGGGACGTTCCAACCATTGGTCGGTAAGGGCATGGTCAATTGCACAGGTTCCGTAAAACTATCAAATGTCTTGCGTGCTCCTTTTCCAGTTAGCCTCCTATCCGGTAGTTCCATAATCTTTCATGTGTCGTTTCTTTTGATATTCCCAAGGTGACTTTCCAGGAGAAAGGGACGAGGCGGATACTTGGGACTGGGACTTGGCATGATGGGTTATGGTATTTGGATCTCGAAGGATTGAATGCAACTCTTATATCTGTGGTAGTGAAGACAAGAGTAGGGGGACAGAAGATGAGTGCAGAGGATATGTTTCTACTCCATCACCGGTGTTTTTGGCACTCTTCTTTTGGCACTTTAGCTAAACTATTTCCTTTGTTGTTTGAAAAAACAAATAAACACAAACTGGTATGATGCATGTGATTTAGGCAAACTTACTAGGAGCTCTTATGCTAGCACGGGCCGGAGGATCTCTTCTGTTTTTGATGTTGTGCATTCTGATGTATGGAGGCCTTGTGCCGTAAATTTTTTTAATGACTATAAGTACTTTGTGACCTTTATTGACTGTGTATCGCGTGTTACTTGGTTATATCTGATGAAAACTAAGAGTGATGTTTTTACCTGTTTCCGTGATTTCCATAAGCATGTTCAAACGCAGTACGCCGCAGTGATAAATGTATTAAGGTCGGATAATGGAACAGAGTATACTAATATGGCATTGGTAGAATACCTATCAGCCCATGGGACACTACATCAGACCACTTGTGCATACACACTACACAAAATGGCGTGGCAGAGAGAAAAAACAGGCACCTTATGGAGGTGGCAAGGAATATGATGCTCCCCATGACGGTCCCTCAGAGTTTGTGGGGGTATGCAATGTTAACAACAACACAATTAATCAACAGAATGTCATCACATATTCTAGGGTGGAAATCCATGTGTCAGAAGTTGCAGGGACATAATGGGGGGATGCTTCCATTAAAGGTATTCAGATGTATCTACTTCGTGAAGGACAATAGGAGGAGTGTTGAGAAACTTGATGTGAAGGTACTCAAGTGTATTTTGTGGACTACTCTGGTACTCAGAAGGGGTACGTGTGCTGGAGACCAGTGGAGAAGAGAAGTTTCGTGAGCATGAATGTCCACTTCAGAGAGCTGGAGCAGTACTACCGACAGGAGGAAGCCATACCCATACCAGGATCGCCAAATACCGAAAGTATGAGGCGAGAGGGGGAGAGTTTGGTGACAAATTTGTAAGTATGACATGAATGATCAGTGGAGGAGCGGGGAGAGGAAGTGAGAGGTGTAAGGCATACGACTCAGGCAGAGCTACTTACATATCGTAGGAAAGGGAAGCAGACTGCAGAACCAGTACTGGTGCCTACAGTATCAGTGCCTAGTCCCTTGTCTACGCCAATCTCTACTCCTGGAGCACCTCCACCACCACTGCCACTGTCGGGTGAGATCGTTCCTTCTTCTCCCCCATCTCCAACTATTACGGTCCAGAGGACCACTCGTAGCAATGCGGGCAATCCTCCTGATAGATTTGGTTGGGACCTTGCTTCTTTTGTCTCCTATAATCATATCTCTTCTTCTCATGGAGCATTCATCGCATCTTTGGATAGTATTACTGTACCTAATAATTGGCAGGTTGTCAAGGCCGATCCGAAGTGGCAAGCAACAATCAAGGAGGAGATGAGAGCTCTTGAGAAGAACAAGACCTGTGAGCTGACACATCTGCCAAACGACAAGAGGGTTGTCGGGTGCAAGTGGATTTTCACCATAAAGCAGAACCTGGATGGACTGGTCGAGCGCTACAAGGCTCGATTGGTTGCAAATGGGTATTGCCAAACCTATGACATCGATTACGATGAGACATTTGCACCCGTGACAAAAATGAGCACCGTTCGGACTCTGATCAGCTTGACAACGAATGGTGGATGGAAGTTGCACCAACTAGATGTGAAGAATGCATTTCTTCATGGAGATTTAGCTGAGGAGGTGTACATGGAGATACCACCGGGGTTTGGCATAGCCGAGACAGAAGGCAGAGTCTGCAAATTGAAGAAGTCCCTCTATGGATTGAAGCAGTCTCCCCGTGCGTGGTTTGACCGATTCAGGAAGGCCATGATTGGGATGGGATATCAACAGATCAATGTTGATCACACGGTGTTCTTCAGGCAAAAATGCAAAATGAAAGCCACCACATCACCATGCTTGTGGTGTATGTGGATGACATGATCATTACATGGGACGATGAACAGGAGATTGTCCGCCTCAAGGGGGCGTGGGAAAGGAGTTTGATGTAAAAGATCTGGGTTTGCTTAAGTATTGTCTTGAGATTGAGATTGCCTATGGTGCAAAGAGAATTGTTCTGTCCCAAAGGAAGTACGTCTTGGATCTCCTCACAGAGACAGGGATGTTGGGGTGCAGGCCTGCTGCAACACCGATCGATCAGAATTGTAAACTGGGTGCTGAGCCAGGTGAACCAGTCGATCGAGAGATGTATCAGAAACTAGTTGGTAAGTTGATTTACTTGAGCCACACGCGTCTGGACAGCTCCTTTGTCGTGAGTGTGGTGACCCGCTATATGCACGGCCCTAGGAAGGGCCACATGGATATTGTGTATCAGATCCTTTGATACTTGAAGATGGCTCCTGGAAAGGGGCTACTATTCAGAAGGAACGTGCACGTGAAGATTAAGGGCTATTGTGACTCTGATTGGGCAAGCTGTGCAGACGACAAGAGATCCACATCAGGCTATTGCATATTTGTAGGAGACAATCTGGTCTCCTGGAGGAGCAAGAAGCAATCGGTGGTGTCCAGATCGACAACAGAGGCAAAATATAGGGCTATGACATTGGGGGTTGCTGAACTTCTGTTGCTGAAGGGAATGTTGATGGAGCTGAAATTGGATCGAGGAGATAGAATGAAGCTGTGGTGTGACAGCCAGACAACCATCAGTATTGCAAACAATCCAGTCCAACATGATAGAGTCAAGCATTTCGAGATCAATAGGTTCTTCATAAAAGAGAAGTTGGATAGTGGGCTACTGGAGCATAGTCACGTCTCAACCAAGGATCAGGCAGCAGATTGTTTGACCAAGGGTCTTAGCTCGAAGGATATGATCAGAAATTGTGACAAGATGATCTTAGTGAATATCTTTCGCCCACCTTGAGGAGGAGTGTTGGTGTTTGTTAGTGGTGTGCGTTTAACTTAGTTGTATAGATATATAAGAGAATAGGATGTAATGAAGCAATAAATGAGAACCTAAATTCGTTTCCAACACTTATGTATACTTCTCTCCTTTTTTTTTCATTCTTGCATAGACCGGTAAAAAACTGTAGTGAATTTTGAATAACTTTAGGTTGTCCATTCTTCATTTTCTTGGTTATTTCTTCAAAACAAGGAAAAAAACAATTTTCCAGTTAATTTCTCCTATAAACAACTAAGTGAAAGAATTGAAGAGAGTAAATGAATAGGAAACAGATGATAAAATAAATGGATTGAAGTTAGATTTCACCCATATATTTGGTTGAAAATTGAGTAAATTATTATTATTTCTTGTTTGAGTGATGAAAAAAATGAGTTTTTTTCTTCTTATGTCACACGACTCATGAGAGTCATTATTGGTACATACCTCAATAACTTCATTTGGTATTTTTCACCAAGGCTGAGTAGGGAATTATCAGTAAAAGAAAATGCATTTGTTCACATCTCTTAGGAAAATCCTGTACCTATTATTTATTTTGGATCCAAAACATTATATCAAATTGTCAAGCAAACTGCAGTTGCATTCCCTTCAATTCCTTTATATAAAGTACAAAACAATTGGTTCATACAGATGCTAAAGAAAGATGAGAATGCACTGCTGCTGCAGCAAGATCTTCAAGAATGTACAAAAGAGTTAACTGCTACAAGGAGCCTGTTGGCAAATGTCTCCATGGAACGTGACCACATGTGGGAAGAAATGAAGCATCTGCAAGAGAACAACATGCTAACGGATTGCGAGATAAAATCTCTTCACAAGAAAATAGAAATGCTTGATGAAGATATACTCTATAAAGAAGGTCAAATTTCCATTTTGAAGGACAGCCTGACAAACAAAGCGTTTGTCATCTGCAGTCCCAACTCAACGAAACAATTTAATGTTCAATGAGCAGCGTATAAAATCATAATCTGTGAGTAATTTACACTTTTTTTCACAATTTTATGCTCCATTTACTTGTCTTTTTCTCTTCATTTTTCATACCTTAATTCTTGTATAAATTTTTGGATGCTTTATAGTTTGACTAACCACTTCTTTAATGCTTTCCAAACTTGATTTTGTTAAAATATTTTGAAATGTTTGGATCTCAATTTGAAAAGCACATATCTTGTAAATGAGTTGCAATAATTTTTTTCATTATTTCTTTTAGGATTAAAGCGTGCTTAGAAGTATTTGCATCTCAGTTTGGGAAGTTACTTTGAAGTGAGTTACTACTTACAATGTTATTTTTATGTGCTTGTAGGTACCCACTTCTTGTAGACTCGGCTTTATGTTTATTTTTCCTAGTGGTTTCTTCATGTTATTTTGTTATCGATATTTTATTATTATTATTATTATAAAAAAGTAATATTTTACTCATTATCTTATTAATTTATTATTATATGTTATTAGTAATAAAATAAAGCTGAAGTTGACTTCCTAGCTCAAGGTCAATTCACTTCTCACCTTATTTTAAGGTGATCTTCAATTCTTTCACTTAGTTGACAATAGTATTTGAGCATATTGGAATAAAAATGTTGTTAATTAATTGAAAAATGAAGAGGGTCCTCTACTTATAGTTACATGAAAATAGAATATGTATTAATACTTTTAACACCCCCCTCAAGTTGGACATGTAATATTATTCATACCCAACTTGTTAATAAGATTTACAAATATTTTTTTTGCTCAGACGCTTAGTAAGGACATCTGCAAGTTGTCCCTCTAATTGTTCGAAAGGAGTACATATAATTCCTTTCATAATATTTTCTTTAATTAAGTGTCGGTCAACTTCGATATGCTTGATGCGGTCATACTGGATAGGGTTATGAGCAATGCTTATTGCAACTTTGTTTTCACAGTACAATTTGAAGGGACCAGTTTCTTGTAAGTCAAGATTATTCATGAGAGTACGAACCACATTTCCCAGATATTCCATGAGCCATGGCTCTAAACTCAACTTCAACACTAGAACGAGCAACAATATGATGTTTCTTACTTTTCCAAGTGACCATATTAGCTCCAACAAAGGACCGATATCATGTTGTGGATCTCTTATCACCAACAGATCCAGCCAAGTCCGCATCAGTGTATACCTCAATTTTTAAGTTATCATTGGGTGAGAATAGAATTTCTCTACCAGGGGAGGTCTTCAAATACCTTAGAATTGTGTACAACATGGAGATGTCTGACCTTAGGACAATGCATATATTGACATACAATCCTCATTGCATATGCAATGCCAGTGTGAGTATGTCAATTTTCGTACCAGCTTCTGATAACTCGTAATATCTTCCACTAAACACACAACTCACCAGCCCGCTTGTATCTATTCAGAGTTCACAGCTTACATCTATTCAGAGCTCACATCCATCCAGGGCTCTCTTCCTCTGGTTGGGGCTTGCCAACCCCTGTCAAATTCAATGCCCGCAGCTGCATTCATTCAGAGCTCGCCTCTGCCTCTGGTTGGAGCTCGTCACTGCATCAGTTTCTGTGTTCGCTGTCTGACGTTCAGATCAGTTCAGACGTGCTATGCACCACCCTCTTATTTATACGCGCAACCTTCATCGACTTGCAGCCCGCAGCTCGCTGATGCTCAGCTCGCAACCTTAGCTCGCCGACTCACTGATTCGACCCTCGCAGCTACATTGGAGCTCGCCGTTGCATCAACTTCTGAGCTCGTCGTTTGACGCTTAGATCAGTTCATCCCGCCAAGTCTTGAGTTCCTATAGAGCTCGCTGGTCAATTCAGCTTTTAAGCTCACCAAGTCCTTCCAGAGTCCCTCCTCGCCAAGTCTTAAGCTCAGTTTCCTGTGCCTCCACCGAGTAAACTAGAACTCCCGTCGAGCTTCCACTGATTAATTTCCTGCTTTCGCAAACTAGTCCTCATCGAGCTCCCAGACGACTAGCTTTCTTATCAACGACCCTTGGAAAGCCTTTGTCCAGAGCTCGCCACTGGCTTGAGCTCTCGGACTGGACTCATCAGACATTGTTTGGTGCTCTTAAATAGACTTGAGCCCGCCGAATGTATTCATCAGGAGTCGGAGCTCGCCATCTCCTAATCGCCGAAACTAGCGCCTATGACTGATTTTTTAAGCTTTGTGTCTCCTTTTTAAGATGGGGACAAACACTGCTTCTAGCTCGTCGACCACCTCAGTCACCCTTCCGCCGCCATCTATGAACTTTGAGACGAGTTGAAGATCACTACTATTTCTCTTACCCGGAAGAAGAACTTTGTTGAGTGGGTCCACTCAGTGCGCCGAGTTCTCCAGACTAGGGGTATCCTTCATCATTTGACTGACGACCCCTCAATTGAGCCCACCGAGCAATGACTTCGAGATGATGACTGCTTTCAGTCTGAATTTTGAATTCCATGGATACTGAGCCATATCGTATAGCTATGCACCACGAAAATGCAATAGTTGTGTAGGATGAACCGACGTCTTTCTATTTTGGGAAAGATAGTCTTCAACACCTCTTCGTTCTATTTGAGGACTTCCAAATTGTTGAGCCTGGTTTGGACCGTGACCTGACTTCTTTCGTAGTGTAGTATAAGACCCCCGTCGAAGTCTGAATTCAACATCAGCCTCCGACTTTGGATTTAGCCACTCAGAGGGCTCAGTAGGAAGTTGTTGTCATTGCAACGATGATGACGTGAATACCACCTCATCTACACGGTATGTATGTCAACATCTTATCCTATCCAGTATTCCATCTTTATCAGATGTTTGCTCCATGATTCTGATTGTGACTCCACCCACTAATGTCTCCCGGACTCCTCCTGCACTACTAGGCATCATGGAGGTCGCAATGGGTCTCGAGGCGGTAGGCTTGATGTAGGAAATCATCCCAAGGGGCAAACACTTGCATGCGTATCCATTGTGGTCGAGCAAACCATATTGAAGCAACTTATTACCGAAAATATGGGTTCCCGCAGCAGCCGACAAACCCTCCTCACCACGCCTCTCCTGCGGTGTTTGCTCCCAACACGTCCTGCTCAAACATTGATGACGTCGATCCTGCACCATAAAAGAAGAGGAGGAAAAAATGATGGAATACTCATGATCATGGGTAAGTCGATTAACGGAGAGAAGATTAAATTAGGAGTCAGGAACATGAAACACAGATCGCAGAGAAATAGAGGGAGTAAGATGCACATCCCCAAATCTGCTAACCGGAGTAGTACCTCCATTTGCGATAGTGATAAACTAACAATGTCCGTGTATCGAGAAGGTTTCTGCAGAGTAATGTGATTCGTGGCCCCGGAGTCCACTATCCAAAAGGAGTTATGAGAAAAACATGATATACCTTCATTGGAAGTAGAAGCGAGGACTTGGAAGTACGAGTAACCAGCCCTTGCAGATGTTGGAGTTCCTCCCTCAAGATGTCAATCTATGTTGTTAAATGCGCGTCTCAAGCGCACCTAAGACTCAAGGCTCACCATGCTCATAGGTTTGTGTCTTCGTGCACCTTATTTGCGACTTTGAAACATAAAAGGCGTTGGGTGAGATTTTTGTTGAATTTTTTTTCAAAGTAAAGAAATAAATAATGTAAGAACTCAATAATTCCGCATGATTTAATGTTTGTGAAACATAATCATGCGTTGAGACTTAGATATGATGTAAGTGATCACACATTGATTCTATTTTTTAAAAGATATAAATGATGAATAGATGAACAATCTGATCAAAAAAATGAACTGATCTTTGATGTTGATTATTTAAAATGGATGTGGTTGTGTCTTGCCATCGTCAGGCACACGCTTGCGCCTTGAGCCTAGGCTCCAAGACCCCTTTGCACTTTGAGCCTTTAATAACTAAGCCAATTAGATAAGTAAATATAGTTAATACTCAATGATTAGGCAAACGAAAGGGTAGAACTAGCAACGAAGTAACAAGGATGACACTTGTTTAAGATGATTTTCATAATATAAGTTTAATGCCTCAGGCCTCACTCATCTAGAACCGATGAAAAATTGTGGATTCTACAAGTTAACCATTCAATGGGAAGTGTAGAAAAGTAGAGAAAATGAAGAAATAAAATGTAATAATTTTATTAATTTATCTCACATTCTTACATACAAATATTTGTACAGTTATATAGGAAGAGAAAGATGAGAAACAATCTCATTCTAAGATGTAGGACTAAAACCTAAAGAGGTAGTGAACTCTAGTTGAGCCTTGTTATGGGTCTTTGTACATAATTTATTCAACGGGAAACAATCTCGAATAATTTTGATAAGACTATTGGTGATAAAATAATAGAAAATAAACTTATAGATTATTTGCGCATGTACATCAAATGTTTGAATATTCAGCAACCAGACACGATTAAATCTAAGGTAACATTTATAAAAATTGTTCAAGATGATTCCGTAGATTATTTTCTTTTTCACGATTATGAATTTCGTCGCTTCGGAGAGCAACTATCTACTACTGCGCCAAATCTGAAGTTTTTTCCACCCTCATTTTTGCAGGAATGCAGTGATCAGGTTCATGGATGCTGCTGTCTTTTTCTGCAATCCTGTAAGTCTACCTTGGGATGAACAGGAAAATGAATTGTTGATCATTTTTTTGGCTGTGTTCATAGTCTTTATACATCATTTTGTTGTTATTTTTGTTTTATTTTATTTATATGATTCTAAAGATATAATTGTTGATATGTTGTTGTAGTCTTTCAGACTTTTTTCCTTTCTTTTTCTAAAGCATGGAATTTACCTTTTTACCCTTATAAAAGTGAAGTAGAGGTCAGCAGAGTAAATGCAAATAATTGTGATAATAGTTATTCAAGTTTTAGGTTGATCCTACTCTCGCTCGTGATTAGCTCGCAACCGTTGGATCTCAGCTAGGGTCTGACCACGGCTCTATAATTTCCGCCTCGGCTGCAGTTTTAACATGAAAATCTATTCATCTCTGTTGTTTGCAGGGAATTGAGTTTATGGAGAATGGATAGAAAGGGTGGAGAGAGCGTGGGAGGTGGGCGCAGTCCATGTGGTCGGGACCGTGCGCCACCATTTTGCGTGCTCACGGGTGCGCCCATTCGTATCCAAAGCAGGTGCAGACAGACCGAGCGTGTTCGCCCCTAAGAGCAGTATTACACATGCGATAGCGCCCGCGACTGCCGGTTATTTGTTTGGACATTAGCAAATTCATCACAATCATCCAATTGTTTTCTAATATCATTTATTTTATAATAAAATAAAATGTAGTAAAACTATAAAGCTCAAGTAAAATACATTTTCATATTTAGGTTGGCATCATCAAATTCATTACAGCAATCCATTTATTTTGTATTCTCCTAATTTAAAATCAATATAAAATACAATAAAATAGAAACTGTAAAGTAAAATATAAGCAATTTAAAATAATAATAATAATAGATTTTATAAAAGATAAAATATTAAAATAAAAATTGTATTAGAAATGACAATGCGACTCGTTGAAGATGTTGTTGCTGGACTATGCCTGCATATAACAATCCAATCCTCTTTTATTATTAATCTTTTTTATTATTTACTCGAATATTCATTTGAATTCTATATTTTCCACTTATCTCTATGAAAGAAACACTGTCAGTCAGATCACTTTGCCATTCACCTTCTCCTTTATTCATAACTTATCGACATCTCTGAAAGAAACACTGTCATTTTTATGGCGATCACTTTGTCATCCACCTTCTTCTTTACTCATAACTTCTTCGACATCTCTAAAAGAAATACTGTCATTTTTGGCAGGATATAGCGCGACATCTTTTCAATGCACCACACAATCATCTCTGTTTCCGTCCGTGGAAGTCCGACCAATCACTCATTCATGTTTAAGCTCAAGCAAATCGAAATTATTATTTTTAACCATGAATTGGTGGAATTCATTTATTATCTTTTCGTTGGTAATCATAAATACTTTACTCTCTCTCTCTCTCTCTCTCTATATATATATATTTAAAAATTTGGATTTAAATAAATATTGACTCGAGAAGAAGATTTGCATGAATTTTATGTAGGAGATTTTATCATTTTCATTCATATTCATATAAATGAATCAGTTAGATATTTTGCAAATGATTTTAGAATTGAGATAACTTTATAATTAGTGTATTTATATGATCATATAATTACTTTTTTTTATATAGATACACATACCAAATATATAAATATATCTTGGTAGTATTTTTTAATTAATGTCCCTCGTGCAAGCACAATAAGTTGCAATGTGAGTTCGTTTATTTTTGAAAGTCAAACTTCAGCAGTCTCGTTGACTACAAGTTTTCCAAACTTTTTGAAAAGTCCAGCCTCCCTTATTGAAAGTCTTGGATTCGCCCTTGTGTAGATCCAAATTTTCGTCAGGGTAGGAGATCATTTCAATATCCTAGGAGATCATGCACAAAAGATGGTGAAAAGAGTGAATTAAGAGATCAAAATTGTTGAAACCTGAAAAATCCCGGCTCCAAAATTCGGATCAATGCAGCCGGAGGCTACTTGCTCAGCGGTTCAACGAGAAGATTTGGTTAGCCACGACGAGCGAAACAGAGAGTTAAAGAACACAACCCCAGGTGCTGCGACAGGGAGATCCCACCACGTACCCAGAAGCTCAAAGGAGTCTTCTCCTCCAAAACCACGAATGACCGAGCTTGGTACTAGGAAGGCACTGGCTAGGGAGGATTCTCGCCTATAAGGGGGTGCAGCTCTGATTTTTGACAAGTGTCATTCCTGGTACCCCTGGGGGTCTATTTATAGACAAATTTTGAGGGAGAGGAAGCAGACGACTATCCATGATCCCCTTGGATATGGTTTTTAGCAAATGCATAGGTAGGCGAGTAGGTGAGGACCTCGGCCTAAACTGGCGAGTTGGTTGGTGCAAGTCGCCTATAGGCGAGAATGTCCATTCCTACGCCCTTCTTGCTCGGCCGGGTGCGAGCTCCGGGTGTGCCTTTCCTTCTCGCTCGGCCAGGTTCCTTCTCGCTCGGCCAGGTTCCTTCTCGCTCGGCCAGGCAGGCGAGTGTCTTGTGTTCGACGAACTCTGGAAGGCTGCGTTCGACGAATTCTGGAAGGCTGCGTTCGACGAACTCTGGAAGGCTGCGTTCGACGAACTCTGGAAGACTTCTTTGTTGACCTTTTGACCTTGACTTCTGCCTACGTGGCTTTGAGTGGGTCCCACCCTTGAAGAATATGAGTTGTGCAAAAATGATCTCCTAACTGAATGAAAATTTAGATCCCGAGCCCGATTCCAAAAAATCCGCTAGGTTTATTTGTGAACCAAACACTCATTTTTTAGTTTTTACACAGGAATTTTGAATTCCTCGCATTTTTTTCCTTTCAAAATAATTTTTTAAATGTTTTTTAATTTTATCAAAGAAAATCTTATCAGTATCGTTTAAAAATAAATAATTTTATTTTGAAAGAAAATATGAGAAAAAAAACGGACTCATTTCCCCCCGATGGCCGTCTTCAATGAGTCCACTTCCATTCGTTCTTTATTGCTCACTAGTCGATAGAGAAGGGTTCCGGCTGCCCCAGCCGTACAAAGAAAGCGAGGAGATACCGACGGCGAGGGAGTTGGAAAAGGAGAAGGCCGACAAGGTTTGCGTGGCAGGTTCTGCAGTTGAGGACTTCGTTTGCTCCGTTCTAGAGCTGAGGCCAGCTACGGTTGCGGGTGGGCCGGAAAAGAGAAGTTGGAGGAGCTTTTGAGAGGTCTTCTTAGATGTCGATTTCATATTCATTTCCATCTCTTTCTACTATGAATTCCATGATCTCCATCACCTAAAAGCTATTATGATGGGTTCCATGCTTGATTCTGTTTTATGCTTTTTGTGCCTACATCTCATGCCCTAATTTTTTAAGGCTTGAAATATTATCACAATGCTCCGAGGTTTTATTGAGTAATTCTGCACATTCTATGATTGATATTGCGTTCGATGGCATCTCCGCTGTCCCCCAGCGCTAAACTCCTGCTTATGTTGCTCGAAATTGTTTTACTTTGGCGGTTCTACAAGCTTTCTCCTGTGAGCATAACCTCAAATGATGAGTTCCATGAGCAAATCACGGTTCAATTCTCCATTTCTCATAAGCTAAGGATGGAAGGGTGAGAATGATTCTCCACGAGTCTTCATTTTTCAGCTCAATAAACAAATAATGGAGTTGTTCGACCCGGATCGTAAATTTCATCTAGGGGCCATGTGGTAGAGTAGATGATTAAGTGTACTCTCCAGAAATGCACTTTAACCCTTGTTGGAGCTACTAAAAAAGGAAATTAAGTACATCAATAGTTAATACATAGGAGTACACCATGGGCTTCCAACCACATGCCTTTGATGTTGAATCAACCATGAACGATAACATGAATACGGAGCTCCCCGTTGATAGTTCTTGTGACGTACAAGGTTTCACTATAGTTCTTCAAAAAACCCACCTCGATTAGGAATAGGGAATATCGGCCTTATCTAAATATTTCCATCCTGGCTATACTATTCCATCATCACCATTCAATTTTTTGTCGGTCATAGTTGTGGTTGGCATTTTGGGTTCAAGGATTTTTGTCAACCCAAGAAGATTTAGTCTCCTCTTGAAAAAAAAAGCACTTTGATAAAGTATCTCCTTACAACAACAAAGGAGATATCCTACTTAATGTTTGTTTCCACTTAAAGGCCTCAATGCACCATCTATTGGAGGAAAGGCATCTTAAGGGATTCCACATTGGTGTGTTGTAAACCAAGTTCTCCCCGGAGCAATTCAATTGGTGGATTTCTTTAATGACATTCTCAGGGAAGCAAGGGTTGAATCTCTCTGCCAATCCGTCCAACCAAATATAATCTATAGAGATAAATTTATAAAGTCTCCTCACCTCTTGTTATTTCCTTATCTTAAGCGCAATTAATTCATCAATGTAGTAATCAAGTGTAAGAGGTGTCCTCTGATAATATCATTCTCTTCCATACCTTGGAGAGGATCAATATTATCCCGAGGAGCATGTGTCCCAGGGGAGGATCACTTGTTGACTTCTCCAAGAAAGATAGAGATTGAGAACGTATTATCACTTTTTCAATCCTACTAGGTGAACACGTGTTTGAGATGAATCATGCGGACTTTGCAGTCCATAATGCATAGCTCACTTACAACCGCATCTTTGGGAGGTCAATTTTTATGTTAAAAGGGTTTGTTTCATCGTGTTTTGGAGTCCATAATGCGGACTTTGCAGTCCATAATGCTAGCTTCCTCCTGGAAGGTAATTATTGAATCAGTTTAATGGTGTTAATATAAAGTACCATTCTTGTTTTGCCTGAAACCCATTTGAGCTACCTAGGATCATGCCAAACTTCTATTATTCTTGAGCGATCAAACTCCCAATGGATCTCCGATGTTGTCATGATCAAGACGAGCACAATCAAGTGGAGAATTTTTCAACTTCACAAATATAAATTGGGCATGCCCCTAAGATAGTTGCCTCCTATTGGTCATCGACACTATAGTAGAATTTGCAGTTGAGTACTCTTTGCTTAGTTCCATCAAAGGCTTCTCTAAATACCATCAAATTATGATACACCTGATTGGTTATGAAAGGACAACCTTCCTGAATAATAAATGTGTATTCCATTGTCGATGCATACCTTTTCGACTAAGGTATGATGGAATCTCATAAATGCTTTTATGTTGAAAGGAAAGTAACTTGGAGGCTACGGGAGGAAATTGGGCACGCGACTTTTGCTGGAGTTTCGAAAAGTAGGCGCAAAAACAAATAGGAATAGACCGCCGGTTGCGTTTGGGCAAAACGGAATGGAACAAAAACGCCCAACCAAATGAGGCCTTACACCGATAATCTCCTTTTGAAGATTTATTCTTCTAAAAAGCATTTGAAAGATCTAGAGGAGATTTTTCCCCCAACAAGGAAGTATTGTGTTGTTTAGCCCACAAGTGCATTTTTCAAACCAAGTCCAGAATTTTCTGTGTATCTCATCTCGTCAAACAACATCAACCCCAATCCAGAAAAAGTCAAAACAATCATGAAACAAACTCGATGTGATTTGTTAAAGGAACTCAAGTTAATCAGGGGGTTGTAAATCTCAACCAATTCATATCTCAATCAGGAAGATGTGCTTCATTTTTCATCGTCCCGAGAAGAACTTCTGGTTGGTTCTCCTTTATCTTTTAGCATGAATAAGTTTGGTGTTCCTGATTACCTCTTAGAGAATCCAGTAAGTGTAGTTGTTCTTTTACATGTTGGCCAACAAAAGTTGTTTTAAGATCTTTGGGAAAATGAATGTGCAAAATGCCCATGTTTTTCGCAAGTTTCTTAGGATGTTAAGCTATGTAGCTTTCAAAAAAAAACTTTTATTAATTATAGTGTATACCTAATTAATTAGATTAGATTGTGTACATATCAAGATTGGATGGTTCATTATCATATAAACTTCATATTAATAACAATTTTTATCCTCTAATTAACTATTATTAATTCTAAAATAATTATTTTTATCAAACAATCACAATTCAAAATTATCGAACAGTTACAACTTTTACATCGCTTTAGACAAAAATCTAACATGATTTCACCAAATATTACAATACACATACTGCAATATACAATGACATTAATACCAAAATGATTCTTTTTTTATTTCTAACTTATTTTGAAGAGAGATTTGGAGTAGTGATTGCTTTGTATATGAGAAATTGAAGTCGCTTTGTCCAGGTATAGTATGGTAACTATTAAGAAAACAAAAATGGTGTTAGTTGTTTTTCTTTGAGGGAGTTCGTTGTAAGATTGGGAGGTATATGTTTGTTTAATTAGGTGTAGTAATAAAAATTGAGAAATACCCAATAGAATTTAAAAAATTCCAATTTCTTGTCAAATTTAAGTTACGCTTTTTCTATGCTTTGTCAAATTGTATTTGGACATATATTATAATTGTTATTTGTGAAAAATCATATTTTCTTCTGGAGGAGGTGGGACCCACATAAGGAAGGCTACTGAAGAGGCCAATAGTCACAGTTGCTAGGTCTATTCTAAAAGAAATGTGGCAGAGAACCATGTATTTTTATTATTCACTTTTAGGGTGTGAAGGAAGAGATTATAAATAGCTTTGCTTCCACCTTTGTATCTTTTGCTTTGCATGATATTAAGAAGAGCCGAGGATTGTTTGGTGTTTATCTCATCTCTCTTGTCTCTTCTCTTGCTCCTTGTCGTCAGAAGCTCCTAGGTACGCCACGGTCTTAAGAGTACCTCACGAAAAGCACGGAAGGTAAAGGCGATGTGGGAGCATTTTCGAGTCTTTGATGGGTGGTGTCCACTCACAACACCTCAAAATCTGCCATGCTCACTTCTTCATCACTGATCAGGGATGTTAATTAATTCATGGTATAGTCATGTGTAGGAGAGTATGATTGCTTGCAATCACAACAAAGCCCTTCTTGTGCAAATCATTGTACTTTTGGTTAGATAGTCGAGGTGGGAGTTACAGTGTGGAGCTTTGAGTATGGATGGTGAACGGGCAAAAGAAATTGGTGGGGGGTTGCGGTATGTTGGATTAGGGTTGTCGGTAGAGTGGGCTTGGGGTTGGGTTTGTATGTATGATAGGAAGTGCTAGGAGGAAACGCATGGATGATGGATCAGTGGGTTTGATGGAGAACTTGGCCTGAACAATGCCAGCGATGTGCATGGCTAAGGTGAAGGTGGTGGGATGGCGAGTATGGAGGTTGGCACATGTATATGAGATTGTATCTCATGCATGAAATAACTCAAATAATTACCATGTAGAAAGAGGGGGCACATGTGATGAGCTCGATGAACTCATCCATGTACGAGTTGATGAAGCCAGTTTGGCATACCCATAAAGGTGTTACGCTTCATTGTCCGAGTGTCGGTGATCGTGGTAGCATTGGATCAACGCTTAGGTGAGGTAAAGCTTTAACGGTCAATGTATTCACAAAAATGTCTTGGAGGGGTTGTGATGGGATCACGTCATGGAAGAGTCTACACGACGATCAGAGCCATTCATTTTGTGCAGATCGGAGGTTCGTGAATTTTAGTTATTTTTTGGATTTTTTTTATTTTATTTTAATGTATTTTGGAGCTCGTCGTGATTGGAGAATTATGATCATTCATGACGGCCCCTTTGTCTATATATAGGGATAGAAAGTTCATTTTGAGGCATCGAAGATTGAAGAAGAGAGTTCCTCCTTTTGGTCACCCAGTGTCGAAGCCAGAGCCTAGGAAATCTCCTCCCCTCTCCTTGGCCATCCCCCTCCTACACTTCATTTCCCATTTCGGCGACCCCCACCACCAGCGGACACTACCTTGGCCGGCGACTCCCTCCCCTCCACCACCATCTCTACTTGTCCCCACTACCCATATATCTATAACTTCCAACTCCCATTATCCCAAAAACTATAACCACCACTCACACAATTAACCCTTAAATTTCTGTTGTCTAATATTTTCCGGTAAATAACCAACCCATCCCCCACTCACCCATCCACCTAAACGAGCAATCCCCCCCCCCCCCCCCCCCCCCCCCCCCCCACACCCACACAAATCCATCTGTCCTGAATTCCAAGCACCTCACAGTCAAATTTCCATCCTCCCTCCCACTACCTGTCGACCAGTAATTTTTGTCCTGTTTTCAGGCCAGAACCATATTCTGGACTGAATGAGATTGCTGGAATTGGCCTATTCCTCTGCAACTTAGGCATCAATCCCTTCTCAAGCTCACCCCTTTCCAGCCAACTACATCCGGTCCACAAAAAACACCAACCAACGGTCCCACATTCCCCCATAACCTCCGATTTTCCTCTGACAGTCCAGATTCAGCCTTCCATTGTCTCTCCGGCCACTGGGATGTCACTGGACATTCACTGAGCCTTCTACTCTGTAATTATTGTAAGTTTATTCTCGGTTGTAATCTATTTTGTGTTGAATTGTGTGTAAATTTTCTATTTTTGGATATTATTAATTTGTAATCGTTGCTCGAATTATCTTGTAACTTGCTGGGCTTATTTCACTTGAGTGTTTTCTTTCTCGTTTTCTTGCATGTATATGACGTTACTCATTCCCTTGAAACTTTACTTTTGACTATCGTGTTATATCATTTATAATTTCAATTATTGCAAGCTAGTATCGCCGGATTAGGGTCTAGCACATATAGTTTCTTCATTAGTCTTCATAGTCTCCATCAGAATCGTCCTGCGTTTGGATGTCTAGGAGAGAGGAGGGTCCGACATTTGAGAGCAGAAATGCGGTCAATAGATGTGGTTGATAAGGAACAATGGTGTGCTGAACCTTTAGCACGATGATGTGTTTAAACATCAAAAGTTTGTCATCAGAGCCCATCCCGGAGAGCAAGAGTTGCTTTTAATTTCTCAATTGTGTCAATGCGCGCTTCGGCCATGGAGCGGGTAAGGGACATACAAAGAAGAGTGGCACTGGCGTCCAGAAAGAGGCGAGTAGCAAGTGATTGGATCTTATTGGGATGTTGTTCAGATAGAGAACTTGCTTGCGCAAGACCTGGACGTATCGGGGGCGTGATGATGTGCAATCAACATCCTTTTACAGACAAAGAAGTGATGTGACCACGAAATTAAATGGATTGGGGGTTCAATTTGAGGATTGCAGTTTCGATAGAAAACGATGAGCCTCGATGTTCTATGAGGACGATACATGCGATGACCATGTGGTTCATGCGAGAGATCAATGACGAGGTTCCATTGGAACGGAAATGGAGCGTCTTTGACGCTGAAATTGCGCACTATGGCGTGAGTAGTTACGGCTGGCATCGGACTACAACACTGGGACCTTGCAACTGCAAGGTGAGTGGCCAAAGTTACTTCCTAGGGGTTTCCGGCGGCAAAGAGCAAGAGAGGAGAGGGGAGAGAGGAGATATACACCAGAGCAACCGGCCAGCCATAAACTCTTCTTATGGTCATGCAAGTTAAAGGATACAAAAGAGGAAGGAGCTATTTATAGTCTCTTTCCTTTAATCCGTAATGTACATAATTTAAATACATAAAGGAAATGCATAGGGCTTGTCACATCTAATTAACTTCTCCATCACATTTCTTTTGGAATAGATCCGCCAAGTGTGAATATTTGTCTCATCAGTAGCTGTTCCTTCTTCCTGTCCCATTGCTCTCTAGCTTTCATAAACTTTTAACGTGAGCATGCCTAGCTAGTCTCTCATTTAAAATTGCTGAAGTATTTGCGCCTTAAGCTATCTTTTTGGTGTTATGCTTAGCTTCAACTATTCAAGGTTTGCAAAAAGTTTTTTCTCTTCCTCCAGTCTAGCTATAATACTGAAAATACCTTGCCCACCACTGATGTTAATATTTGTTGTTATTCACATAGTTTCAATGTATTTTATTGGATTCAAGTTCATTTCTTATTATGTTATGACATGGTTAAATTTTAGTCAACTTAGAATTTAGGGTTCATATGAATTGTAAATGGCTGTCAAACTTTACATCTTAATGACATTGATTAAATTTATTTAAAAGCCGTGAAATAATTTGTTCCACTTAAATGACAAAGTAGCACTTTGGGATATCGTATTCTCATAGCCTTATGCCTCATCTCTCTAAACTCACCAGCTTTATTTACTCATTATATAGAAGCACCTAATATCATGTATTTTAGGATAGTTTCTATTCCTAACTAAGTACATTTTTATCACTTGAAGGTAGCATATTTTCGTAACATACCTGTGGGTGTGACTGAGTGGTTGCCCTATCTTAATTGTAAATTGTTAGTGAATGGCTTTATGAACTTAAACACCAAATTTCCTCCGGATATCCTTTAAGCTTACTGATGATAGAAGAGCTGCAGTAACTTAGGTTGGTTTTTCAAATATTTGAGGTACTTGAAGTAGCATATCAAAAAAGGAGAAAAATTCGCTGCAGAACTTGCACATTCATTTAAAGCACCAAACAGAATTCCTCTTAAATCATCTTTTTGGTTCATTTTCAGAAATTGATCTTTGTAAATATTCATTCGCTTAGCTTCAGCTGTTGTAAAGTTTCTCTAGTGAATCATCTTGTGTTATGAACGCTAGAGGAAGAAGATAGAACTAGGAGAAACTAAGGGAAAACTAGGGTTAGAGAGGAAGAGGGGGGAGAAATACCTTGTAATAATACTTGCTTGCCCATCCCAAAGGAGCCACCCGGGTATAAATACCCGGGCAAGAGAGGGGCCGGCCGGCCCCTCCCAATGGGACTGAACCCGCTTGGTTCAGCCCCGGCCGGCCGGTTCAGTGAGTGGGGGCTGAACCGGAAGGTTCAGCCCCGTTGTTCGTTGCTCCTTTGCGCCGAGTATATTGACGCCCCGCAAAGCGTAACGGGGGCGTAACATTCCCCTCCCCATCAAGAACCAGCTTGTCCTCAAGGTGGTAGTCGGGGTAGAGAGCTTTGAAATCCAAGAAATCCACCCAAGAATTATGTGCGGACGAGAGATTCTTCCACTTGATCAAAAGTTCAGGGCGGTACTCCGTGCCCCGGTGCTTCCACCTAAGCGTCACGATGTCCTCCGGAAGTGGGCGTAACTCACCCGAAGAAGTAGTATCGGGTAGAAGAGTGCTGGGTTGAACCTGAGTGCCCACCTTCCGCTTAAGCAAGGAGACATGGAAAGTCGGATGAATGCGGGAGCCTTCGGGCAAGGCCAAAGTATAAGCCACCGGTCCCACCCTTCTGAGTACACGAAAGGGACCATAGTAGCGAGGGGACAACTTCTGATTTCCGCGATGAGCAACCGACAACTGCCGATAGGGCTGGAGCTTCAGAAACACTTCGTCACCCACCACGAACTCCCGTTCCTTGCGGTGCTTATCCGCCTGCGTTTTCATTCGATCCTGCGCAAGGCGAAGATTGTCCCGAAGGGTGACCAGCATGTGATCCCGATCACGAAGAGCCCGCTCAACTGCCGGGATAGCCGTACTACCCGGCTCGTAGCTAGCCAACGTCGGGGGTGGCCGCCCGTAAACGACCTCAAACGGTGTCATCCTGCTGGCGGTATGATAGGACGTGTTGTAGCAGTATTCCGCCCAATGTAACCAGTCCGGCCAGCTGCGTGGCTCGTCCATGACAAAGCAGCGAAGATATGTCTCGACCCCTCGGTTGAGAACCTCAGTCTGGCCGTCCGACTGGGGATGGTGCGCCGTGCTGAAATGTAAGCGAGTACCCTGCAACCTGAAAAGCTCCCTCCAGAAGCCGCTGACGAAGGTAGGGTCTCGGTCCGAGATGATGGCACGAGGAAGGCCGTGTAAGCGAACAATCTCCCGAGCAAAGAGCGCGGCAACGGACTCGCCAGTATACGGATGACTGAGAGATATGAAGTGTCCGTACTTAGAGAGTTTGTCAACCACCACCAATATCACCGACTTGCCTTTGGACTTGGGCAGTCCATCAATGAAGTCAAGGGAGACCGTATCCCAGATATGCTGTGGAATCTCCAAGGGAACCAGTAGGCCAGCCGGAGAGGACGTCTCATATTTCTGTCGTTGGTAGACGTCGCACTGTCGTACAAACTGTTGTATGTCCCGTCGCATACCGGCCCAAAAGACATTAGCTCGTGCCCGCTGGAGGGTGCGGAGCACCCCTGCGTGCCCTCCAGTCGGCGAAGAGTGAAACTCATGCATCATAACCGTCTTCCATGCTGAATCGGCGGGCACAACCACCCGGCCCCGATAATATAACCGGCTATTACACAAGTGATAACCCGCAGCCACTGTCTCGTCCCGCTGCAAAGCCTCCACCAAGGGACGTAAGGAATCTGACCTCAAGACCTCCTCCTGAATATCCTCCAAGGAGTCCACCAACGGACCCGAGATGTGAGCGAGAGTGCTCTCCGGTATGCGGGAAAGAGCATCCGCGACCACGTTCTCCTTACCCCGGCGATAGACAATCTCATAATCGTAGCCAAGAAGTTTAGTAACCCACTTTTGCTGCAGAGGAGAGGAGACCCGTTGCTCCAAAAAATGCTTCAGACTCTGGTGATCAGTACGGATAGTAAAGTGTCGTCCCAACAAATAGGGCCGCCATAGGGCCACCGCATGAATGATAGCCAGCATTTCCTTCTCGTATGTGGATAAACCCAAAGTGCGTGGAGCCAGAGCCTTGCTGTAGAAGGCCAACGGCCGCCCCGCCTGCATCAACACCGCTCCAATGCCCACACCGGACGCATCCGTCTCCAGAATAAACTCCTTGGTAAAATCCGGCAAAGCAAGAACCGGAGTGGTAGTCATGGCCTGTTTGAGGGCCTGGAATGCCTCCTCAGCTTCCTCGCTCCAAGAGAAATTATCCTTCTGTAGCAGCTGAGTCAAGGGGCGAGCGATCTTCCCGTAATCCCGGACAAACCGCCGGTAATATCCTGTAAGCCCAAGAAAACCCCGCAACGCACGAACTGTAACAGGGCGCGGCCAAGACTGCATGCCCTGAATCTTCTGCGGGTCGGCCCGCACCCCCTGGCCGGAAACCAAATGGCCCAAGTATTCCACCTCCTCTTGGCCGAAAGAGCACTTGGAGCGTTTGGCATAGAGCCGATGCTGACGAAGTCGGCCCAACACCTGCTCGACATGACCTACATGCTCCTCCCAATTGGCGCTGTAGATGAGGATGTCATCAAAGAAGATCAATACAAAGATCCGCAAGAAATCCCGAAACATCTCGTTCATGTTGGCCTGAAAGGTGGAGGGTCCTCCGGTCACCCCATTGGGCATGACTAAGAACTCATAGTGGCCGTCATGTGTCCGAAACGCTGTTTTATGAACGTCCTCCTCCGCCATCCGAATCTGATAGTAGCCTGATCGTAGATCGAGCTTGGTAAATCTGTGTGCCCCATGCAGCTCATCCAGTAACTCTTCGATGTGAGGGATCGGAAAGTTATCCTTTACCGTGGCACTATTCAAAGCCCGGTAGTCCACACAGAATCTCCAAGAACCGTCTTTTTTCTTGACCAAAATAATGGGTGCCGAGAAGGAACTTGTACTCGGCTGTATAATGCCTGCCTCCAGCATCTCGCAGACACTACGCTCAATTTCCGTTTTTTGAATATGAGGGTAGCGATATGGCCGAATATTTGTGGGTTCGGCTCCCGCTTTGAGCGGAATGTGATGATCCCGAAATCGGGGCGGTGGCAAGGTGCGTGGCTCCTGAAAAACATCAGAATAGTCTGTCAGAAGTGACTGTAACTGAACTGGTACCTGGGATGAAGCGGTGTCGTCGGCTTGAACTTCCCGGAGGATGGCCATCATCCCTCCTTCGTCGCCCAATCGCTGCATGCTACGAAGAGCAATCTCCTTGATAGGAGATGATATGATACCCCGCAGGCAGAACTGCTTCTCCCCATGAACAAACTCCATCGCCATATGTTCCCAGTCGAATGTCACCCGCTGCAACTGGCGAAGCCACTGCACCCCTAACACCATGTCGGAGCCCCGAATGGGTAATAGATAGACGTCGGTGCGTCCCACATAACCGTGTATCCGCAGCTCCACCCCTTTTAACACCCCTTCACACTGCAGTTTGCTACCATCCGCCACCATAACATGAAAGGCAGCTCCCTTGTCGATCACAAGTCCAACGCGCTTAGCCACCGCTGGATGAATAAAGTTGTGGGTGCTCCCACTGTCCACCAAGATAGTAAGCTTCTCCTGGGCAATCCGACCCGCTAGACGCATGGTAAGCGGAGGAGCGCACCCTTCAAGAGCATGTATGGAAACCCCGAACTCGATCTCATCCAAGTCCACCTCCACCTCCTCTCCTGGGGCCGGCTCGTCCTCCGTATCCTCGTGTAACATGAAGACCTGTATTTTCTGGCATTTATGGCCCGGAATGAACTTCTCGTCGCAGTTGAAACATAGCCCCTTCTCCCTTCGGGCCGCGAGCTCACTCCACGACAGACGAGTCACTGTCGGCTTGCTGCCCGTTGGCGGCTCCCGCCGAGCTGCCGTGACTGGGGCCCCAGATGGCCTGCTCGTAGCACGTGCCCGCTGCCGGTTGAACCTCTCCTCTTGCATACGGGCCAAAGTGATGGCGTGATTTAATGAACGAGGCATAAGCGCCTGCACCTCATCACGGAGATGCTCCTTGAGACCTGATATGAAGCAACTAAAGAGTGTCCTTTCCGGCCACTGCACCCGATTTGCCAATTTTTCGAACTCGGTGCGGTACTCCGTCACCGAGCCTTTCTGTCGAAGTTTTTGAAGGAGGGCTTCAACGTTCTCATACTCCAATGGTCCGAATCGGGCCACAAACCCGTCCACAAACTCTCCCCACGGCATGTGATCGCGTCCCCTCAAGAACCCCTGCGTCCATTGGTAAGCGTCATCCTTCAAATGAAAGGATGCCAATTGCACCCACTGCCCCTCTGGCACATCTTGATACTGGAAAAATAATTCGGCCTTCTGGATCCATTCTAAAGCGTCGCCACCATTGAACTCCGGAAAGTACATGCGAGACAGCCCTGGAGCTAAACGTGGTGCGCCGTGGCCCCCTTCCCGTCTTCCTGGATCCATGTGCTCAAATCCTCCATATCCTTGGTGTTGACCGTTTCCCCAAGGAGGAGGTGGTGGTTGTCCGCCCCATGCTTGTCCAAATCCGGCCATACCCGGCGGCCCAAATCCACGGGGAGGAGGGAGAAGCCCCCCTCTTTGCTGTCCCGCGAGTTCTGGAGGTCACCAATGCCCAGCCGGCTCTTCCCAGTCACGGCGAAACCCTGTCGGCTCCGCCCAGCCCTGCCGACCCTGTCCCGCTAGGTCTGGGGGTCGCCCGAGCCCAGACGGCTCGTCCCAGCCCCGTCGATGCCCTATCGGGTCCGCCCAGCCTTGCCGCGCCTGTCCCCGACTCGATCCGGGCTCGCCGAGTCCCCCGTATGCCGCCATCGTCGGGATCGAGCCCACTGGACCAAGCCCCGCCGCTGTCGAGCCTTGCCACGCTGCGCCCGGTTGATTCCCGTCGACCCGCACCCCGCCGTCTCCTGGTAGGACCGATCGAGCGTGATCGGTGCTATCGGGGCCTGATCCGACGGGATCTGTGCTCGCCGACCCCTTTCCTCTCAGCAGAGATTTTAACTCCTCCATTTGGGTCACCATCCTCCCTTCCATAGCCGCCATCGAATCCGTCAAGCCAACCACATTCTCTTCCAAAGTTTCCAGCCGTGAGGACTCCTCTTGAGTGCGCGTAGTCACCATGGTGGAGGAAGGAACACCTCTGATACCAAATGTTATGAACGCTAGAGGAAGAAGATAGAACTAGGAGAAACTAAGGGAAAACTAGGGTTAGAGAGGAAGAGGGGGGAGAAATACCTTGTAATAATACTTGCTTGCCCATCCCAAAGGAGCCACCCGGGTATAAATACCCGGGCAAGAGAGGGGCCGGCCGGCCCCTCCCAATGGGACTGAACCCGCTTGGTTCAGCCCCGGCCGGCCGGTTCAGTGAGTGGGGGCTGAACCGGAAGGTTCAGCCCCGTTGTTCGTTGCTCCTTTGCGCCGAGTATATTGACGCCCCGCAAAGCGTAACGGGGGCGTAACATCTTGCAATTAGTTTGTATTGGGAAGTCCATTATGTACATATAAATTTAGCAAATTACCTGCATGTAGAAATAGTTTACACCATGAGAATAATGATCATGCTCTAGTAAAAATTTCAGAACATTGTGTGAAAATGATATTAAACTTGTATATGCATCATAGCAGGTAGGAGCAAGAGAAAAGGTGGAAATGTCATAAATGCAAATAGCTGGATAGCATTTGAAATACAATTAGCGTCTTTATAGACTTTTCTTTCATCATGTTTTAGCTCTACAACCAATTTTGTTATCTATTAAATTATTGACTTCAGAAGGGGAGCCTTAGCGCACCGGTTAAGGTGTTGCCGTGTGACCTAGAGGTCACGGGTTTGAGTCTTGGAAGCAGCCTCTTGCAAAAATGTAGGATAAGGTTTGCCTACATTTCACCCTTGTGGTGGGACCCTTCCCGGACCCTCGCTACGTGGGGATGCTTTGTGCACCGGGCTGCTTTTTTAAAATTAAATTATTGACTTCAATGATTTTCAATCTTATACTAATATAACAACATACTATGTGGTTTCTGGACTCTTTTGAATAGCATCTTATCTTGCTCTTAGTGTCTTAATGTTGCATTTTCTAATTAACAGGTTGATTCTATGAATAAGTATGAGAAGTTTGTGAGCTCCACATCTCGGCATTTTGATAAGTATATAAAATAAATCAAGGATGAGGAAATTTTTTTCTTTTAGATCTTCACACGGTAGTGGAAATGACAATTTTGCTCCTTTAGACCTAAATAGGAGCAAGAAGAAGGTCCTTTCAGGGGCAACAGAGGAAATCAACACGAAAACTCCCAATCAGGAGAAGGTTTATGCTTGTGTCCAGACTTCAGAAGATTATGTTCTCAAGCCTCTAAATCAAAATTTGATAGATGAGGCTTTTTCAAATCAATATTTGCGAAGGAGCCTTTCTTTTTCATCCGCAGCCATTTGCAGTCATTTAGATGAAGAAAGTTTTGGTTCTTTAACTGACCAGAGCAGAAAGTTTTCTTCCCCTGATAATGGTCAACATGCGAGCCAATATCCTCTTCAGTGAGCACTATGATCCTCTAAAATCTACATAATATTAGTTGATCTTGTATTTCTTTGGCACTGTATCTTTCCCCTTTCTTTTTCCGCCATTTAGCCAATGATGGCTCTCCATGCAGTTATCATTCACCTTATTTCATTTTTGTCCACTGTAAGATCTTTCTATATTATGACTATTCATAAACAATTTTTGGAGTCAAATGCTCCTTCCATTGCTAAAATTTGTATATAATGATTTGTCTAGCATTTCTGCGTCAAATTTTCTCTAAACTCACTAAGACTATCCTATTTGTTTCTTCCATGTGCCAAACATTTCTCCTTGAGATTAGATTGTTTAATAAAGCAGGATCTGGTCATTGTGATTTCTTCTTACAACACATTATTTTATTCTCACAGATGCAACAGTTCAATCACCCCAGATAGATATACTCGATTAGAAAGAGATAATATACGATTAAATGCTATTGAGAAACCAGCTTCTCCAAGTTCCTTCGGCCTCCATCAACATTCATCAGAATCCAACTCAGATTCAAGTACTCCAATTCCTTTAAGATGTAGAACATCTCACTCATCCCTGATTTCTTCTCAGTGCAATGTTCTTGACCTCTACATCGATGGAGAACATGATGTTAAGCAAGGAAAAAATGCCTCTCGAAAATGTTCTTCTGAAACTGGAGAAGATGGTAAATTAGCTGAAAATAATAAAATTCCGATTATAGGAAAGCCACCAAGAGCTTTGTGTCTAGCATCATCATCGCCTCATAATAGTATAGATGAACTTCGATCATACTCATTTAGAAAGATCAGAGATAAATGCTATGACCACTCTAGCAGAGAATGGACAAATAATGACAACAAGCATGTATCACAGCAGAGATACTTGGAAAACAATATTGAAAGGACGTCTTGTGCATTCTCTGGCAAATCCAGTTCTGGGGTTCAGGAAAGCGATTCCCGAATTAATGCTTCATTTGAAGCTTTATATCAGGACTCATCAGGTGGGAATGCGACTTTGGACTCAGTCAGTACAGCTCAAGATTACTTCTCTGATCTCATTCCAGATAAGAAGTTTGATGGACATTTGTTGTATGAAACTTCTGACCTCCAATGGAAGGTTCCTTTCTCTACCAAAGGGCATGACACTGATGAAGGGTTGCTTCAAAAGTTAAAAGAGTTGGAGGAAATGTACAATTTATCATGTCAAGAGAATTCAGTGTCTGAAAAGCTTTGTCATGGCATTTTAAACTCAGCACAATTGTTTCAGGACTTGAGCAAGATCACAGATGATAGAAGCCTTTTGGCCACTGAACTCTCTTTGCAAATAAGGAGTCGACTTGCAGAGAGGTCTTTAGCAAATAAATGCTTGAAGCAATCTAAATTGGAGCTGAACACACGAACAAGGAGACTCGAAAAGGAAAAGAATGAGCTGCAATTGAGTCTGGAGAATGAGCTTGATAGAAGGACAAACGAATGGTCATTAAAGCTTTCTAAATTCCAGGCTGAAGAACAGAGATTGCGTGAGCGGGTAAGAGAATTGGCAGAGCAGAATGTGTCGCTTCAACGAGAAATTTGTTGGTTTCAAGGGAGTGAACTGGAGACCAAAAACAGTGTTTTGAATATAGAGAGGCAATTGAATGAGAACAGAACCAGCCAAGAAGAGTTAAAAGCAGAAAACTACAATCTTCATAAATCCTTGTTGGATCTGCAAGAGTGCTGTAATAGGGTGGAGGAAGAACGGGACCATCTTCGAAGCAGCTCCAAGGAAAGAGGGAGGGAGAACATGGAGTTGCAGAAGTTAGTGGTGAGATTGCAAAGAACATGCGTTGAACAAGATAAAACAATTAGTGGCCTCAGACAGAGTTATAGCAGTGAAATTGAAAATAAAATCCTAGAGAAAGATAATGTTATTCAGCTACAAACCGAGAAGATCCGGTTGACTGGTGTAGAGCAAAATCTCCGCAGGGAGGTCCATTCTTGCAGAATTGAAGTGGAATTACTGCGGAACGAGAATATCCACCTCCTGAACCGTTTGCAAGGAACTGGAAATGAATATAGCTCCTCCTTGGTAAGGCCGAATCTGGAGCTTCATGCCTGGGTAGAAAACCTAAAGGTGCAAAGTTTGTCATTACTTGCTGATAGCAGTGAATTCTGTGGTCAGTTACTAGATCTTAATGCATGCAATCACTTTGAGAATTTCAAAGATGCTTGCAGTGATACCAATGAATATTCTGTTGTTGATCTGACTCATAAGTATCAGAATTTAACAAGAGCAATTGGAAGTTTCAGAAGAAATTTGCAAATATTGTCAACAACATTGGAAGAAATATCAAGCATGCAAGCATCAAAATGCATATGCCAGACAACAGAAACTGATTCATCAAAGTATCAGAAAAGTTGCATGTCTCAGGTAGGATTTATATTCAATAGATGAAGATAATCATGATAATTTCTTGTTTGGTTACACTTTGAAGATGACCTAATTGTTACATAACTAATTACATGACTGTTATTCTAGTATTATTGCATTTCTCAAATACAAAATAATATTTCTATTAGAGATGTGCAATAAGAACAATAGAACTGACCGGAAGCACTCCGGTCAATTCGTATTGGTTCCAATGGTCTCGGTTAGGTACAATTCTTAAAATCTACGAACTAGTTATATGGGGTTGTGATGGAGTTCACCATGACCCGCCTCCCGTTCGGACAATCTGAGCCCACGAATGTGTCCGGATGGCCGTTCCGAGTCAAGTTCATGTAGTTATTTTTTTATTTTTGAGTCGTATTTGACACCCGATTGAGTCGAGCATTATGAGCCGTTCGATTCGGGTGCCCTAGTAGTTATTTTCTTTTATATAGGAGTGCAGGCAGCGGTTTTGAGTATCGATGGTTTGCGGAGAAATCAACCCATCGGTCACGCCGGTGGACTCCAGACTCCTCTCCCGGTGTGACGCCGAGCGAGAGGCCTTTGTGCGACTCCAAGGTACCTCCTTCTTACTTCCCCCACCTTCCACCGTGAGCCTTCAACATTCCTCCTCCATCTGTTTATCACTGCTGCCCAGATCTCACCAGTCCAGAACCGTCGATGCCCATAACTGCTTCCATTGTGAAAACTAGACATTTCCGCTACTGTACTCCCCTGCTCCTCATATCCCGTACGTTCACTCCCTCCCAATCCCGTAAACACCCCTGCAGCAGCGCCCTTCCCCTACTTCCTCATCCTCCTGTGAATCCGATAACCTCTTTCCACTTCCTGAAACTCACCTGTGAATCCCTGTGAATCCCACAACCTCTTTCCACTTCCTGAAACTCACCTGTGAATCCCACAACCTCATGGTCCATCAAATCCCTTCCAACATCCCCAAATCCAGGCCCCACGGTTTCCACATTTCCACCGCTCAAAATCTTCAACCCGAGCCTCACCAAACCTGAAATCAGCCCACTAGCCCGCTGTTCTTGCATTGCCGCAGCCCAAGTCCCTTCCAGCAACTTTCAGATCGCCACCATCGCCATGCTTAGCCTCCGCCTACATATGTGAATCATAATTTGATGTTTCTTGCTCTCTATTTGTGTATTCGGACCATGTTTTGCGGGATATAATATCATATGCTTTTATTTCTGTGTGATCAATTGACTTGCAGGGTTTATTTGGTGCGTGCTTTAATTAATTGGACCTCAATTGTTTGTGAATTTCCACTTTGTTTTACTACAACAACAACAACAACACTCAAGCCTTTATCCCACTACAGTGGGGTCGGCTATATGGATCCTTTGTCGCCATTGTACCCTATCTTTAGTCATAATCTCACTAATGCGTATGTAACAGCCCTTCTAATTGGCTACCGCTACAATTTACATATTCATTTATCTTTTATTCTTATTATCATCAGAGGCGCCAGGTAGGAACATTCAGTGATTAAATATCATGCTAGAGTACAGAAAGAAAATTGCAGGATAATTAAAATATTTCATTTCATTAAAAACTGATGAGTACAAAGATAGTCCAACATTATACATACAAAAGGAGAGTTTATCACAAAAGTGTAGCATAATATACAAGGCTGACTCAGCCCAAAAACTCATCAGAGTACACTACTATATACAGACGTAACAACTACTGACTACATAAAATAAAATTGGAACTCTTCATGAGGGCACTCGGGGTCTCTGCATCTCTCCCGATGAGCGTCCAGAACCTCGAAGACTGCGGTAGACACTTCGACCCAAAGACTTTCTTTTGCTGGCGAGGAGAACATGGCGGACGGGGATTACTGGTTGCTGGGGTGGCTTCTTCATTGACCCGTTTAGTTATATTATTTAATTAGTCAAAAGACTAAGCGAATTCTTATTGTCCCCCCCCCCCCCCCCCTCTTTTATTCTTATTTTTATGATAAATTTATAGGTTTCCTTTTTATCATATCATTGATCGTTCACTTTACTTTTCATCTTTCCTTTCTAACTACATACGATTTAATTGATGTCGTATGTCGTTACATATTCCTTTGACATGTTGGACATATTATCACATTTCATTTCTTTATTGGGCACTGTTAAGGATACATTGTTCTTTATTTCTTGTATTTATATATCGCGCTTTATTTATCTGTGCGCCTTTTCATATTCGCACACATATAAATCATTTACGTGTCTTGTCATATTCGCACGTTTATTTTTCATTTCATTTCATATTGGGAGGACATTCACCCCACCTCACTAGTTGGGTACATCCTTAACATAGCCCATTATAGTTTGCTTTGCATTGACATATTGTGCATTTCAGATTTCGTATTACTTGCTTCTAATTCATGTTTATTTCTAGTTGCATTATTGTAATCGAACAATAATAATAAGAACTAAGCAACTGAAATTAGGGAGGAAAGAACTCACCGCGGCTTTCCCTTTCCTCGGATCCCTTCCGGAATCATCATTGCGTTTCCCGCCTCCTTGAGATGCCATCACCTATAAGAGGAGTCATCTACATTATTTTCCATACTAGGTGGCTTTCACTTGACCTAATTAGGTCAAATAAGACTCTTAATTTGGCTGCCCTAATTTAACATAAGGGGTTTTCCACCAAATTAGTGAGGGAACATCACCCTCAAGCCTAATCTAACTTTACATGGAGAAAAAGATATCAAATCCCAACTACAAAATTGCTGCCCTACTTTCTGAGGAAGGGGTTTCGCTCCAAATGAGTTATAGCATACACTATGAGCATTTTCCCAATCTTAGAAATGCTTAAAATTTTTGAAATAGCATAAGAACAACTAGGGTTTCACATAGAACTACTTGAAATCATGAACTAACGCCTCTAAATGCTTAATAATCCCTTTCAGAAATTTTTAACGTGGAAAGGAACTAAAAACTTCAAGAAAAGGAAACCCTAGAGTTTCGACTCTACTCAAAATATGCCAAATCTTTGTATAAGACTAAAGAGGAGTGTAGAGGAAGGGATTACCTCTTGAATGGAGAAGAAATCACGAAAAGCGACCGAGATTTGGGCTGCCTGGAGCTTCCGACGCCGAGCGCCTACCGTGCGTCTATCGTCGGCTCGTAGAAGGCTGGGAGAGGAAAAATGAGGAGTCGGCTTGTGTTTCTTCCCTTATCGAGACCCGACTGCCCCTTTGTTGACACGTACGAGCCTAAAGAGCGTGAGTCACGTTCATTTTAAACCGGTTTAGGCCCTCTTTATCGTATTATGTTATAATTAAGCCCTCTTTATATTATTCAGTCCTCCAGCCTATGCATTGATATCCGTAGTAGCCACTAAATTATGTTTATGTCTTAATTTCTTTTCGGGCTTACGTAAACAAATTACGTACGTCACATAGTTATGTTCTAATATCGTCGCTTCAATGCACGCATTTCGTTCGTACAGAATAAAACACGATTAATAAATAGTCGTACCTCGTCGCCGGCGTCACAATTCTCCCCTCCTTATTGGATTTTCGTCCGCGGAAATCTTCAATCTGAAACTACATCAAATAGTTGAGGGAAGAGATCTTTCATTACTTCTTCTTTTTCCCAAGTTGCCTCATGCTCATTATGCCCTTTCCACCAAACTTTAACGAAACGAACTTCTCGGTTTCGGAGTTGCTTATTTTGCCAATCAATAATCTTGTATGGCTCGGTTGGGCTTGATAAATCAACTTCAATTTGGATGTGCTCGGAAGGAACTATTGTATCGGGATCAGCTATATATTTCCTCAGGGAAGACACGTGAAATACATCATGAAGGTTTTGAAGAGCACCAGATAATATCAAGCGATAGGACACCTCTCCAACCCTTTCAGTGATTGGGAATGGCCCCACATACCTTGGACTAAGCTTTCCAATTCGACGAATTCGAGAGACTCCCTTGAAAGGTTTTATCTTCAGACAGACCATGTCACCCACATTAAATTCTACTCTTCGGTGTCTGGCGTTATAATACTTTTGTTGTCTATCTTGAGCTATTTTCAACCATTCTCGAACAATTGAAATTTTATCATATGTTTTATCCACTTTTTTCTTTTTAAATAACTTCTGCTCACCATCTTCGGCCCAGCTTAGAGGAGTTCGACATCTCCGCCCATACAAAGCTTCAAATGGTGCCATCTGGATACTGGATTGATAACTATTATTATACGAGAATTCCACTAAGGATAGGTATTTTTCCCATGATCCTTTTAGATCGAGTACAACCATTCTCAAGAGATCTTCTAACATCTGAATGGTTCGCTCAGATTGACCATCCGTTTGTGGGTGAAAAACAGTGCTAAATAATAATCTGGTTCCCAACTTTTTCTGTACTAACCTCCACGTATCAGATGTAAACCGTCCATCTCTGTCAGAGATTATAGATCGGGGAATTCCATGGTATTTCACAATAACATCAATATACTGGTCGACTAATCGTTGAACTGGCCCATCTTTCTTCATGGGGATAAAATGTGCAACTTTCGTTAGTCGATCAATAATCACCCAGATACCATTGTTTCCTGGTTTACTCCTCGGTAGCCCCATAACAAAGTCCATAGCTATGTCATCCCATTTCCACTCAGGGATAGGTAGGGGTTGCAGATATCCGCCTGGCTTTTGGTGTTCTGCTTTCACAACTTGACAAGTGTGGCATTTGGCAATATATTTAATTACATCCATTTTCATTCCTGGCCACCAAAATTCTTGCTTTAGATCTTGATACATTTTTGTTCTTCCAGGATGAATCGAGTAGGTTGTGTTGTGTGCTTCATAAAGTATCTCTGATCGAAGCGCATTAACATTCGGAATACACAACCTCTCATTCATAAATAATAACCCATTATCCTCCACAAATGCCGTTGACTTGCCACTTTTTACTTTTTCACATATTTTCACAAATATAGGGTCTTGATTCATAGCTTTTCGTACCCTTTCTTTAATTGGATGCTCTGCCATCAACTGATAGAGTTGACCTCGAGTCTGGAAGGTAGTTATACACGTTAGCACTTATAGTTTTTGCAGTTCGCGCAGTAACTCCTTCTGCTCGGTTAACGGTACGATCATAGATGCCAAACTTTTCCTGCTTAACGCATCAGCTACGACATTAGCTTTGCCTGAATGGTACTTAATGTCCACATCGTAGTCTTTAATTAATTCTAACCATCGTCTCTGACGTAAATTTATTTCCTTCTGAGAGAAGATATATTTGAGGCTTTTGTGATCCGTGAAAATCTCACACTGAGCACCATATAAATAATGTCGCCAGATTTTTAGTGCAAACACGACCGCAGTTAATTCCAAATCATGAGTTGGGTAATTCGTTCAGGTTCCTTCAGCTGTCTTGAAGCATATGTTATGACTCTCCCCCTTTGCATTAATACGCATCCAAGACCTTTCAAGGATGCGTCACTATAGATTTGAAAATCATCAATTCCATATGGCATTACTAACACTGGTGCTGTCGTCAATCTTTCTTTTAATTCACTAAAGGCATTTTGACATTCATCAGTCCAGCAGAAAGGAACATTCTTTCGAGTTAAGGTAGTCAGTGGTAGCGCAATCTTTGAGAAATCTTTCACAAATTTCCGATAATAACCTGCCAAACCCAGAAAACTCCAAATTTCTGTAACAGTAGTCGGTCTTGGCCAATTCAGAATTGCATCTACCTTAGCTGGGTCTACAGATAACCCATGCTCCGTCACCACGTGACCCAAGAAAGAAACTTCAGTCAACCAAAAATCACATTTTGAGAACTTTGCATACAAGGTGTGATTTTTTAAGGTTTGCAGCACAATCCTTAAGTGCTCTGCGTGTTCGCCCTTATCCTTTGAATATATCAGAATATCATCGATAAATACAATAACAAACTTATCGAGGAATTCTTTGAATACCCTATTCATTAAATCCATGAAAACAGCTGGTGCATTTGTCAATCCAAAGGGCATTACTACGAACTCAAAATGTCCGTATCTGGTACTAAAAGCAGTTTTGTAAATATCGTCTTCTTTGATTCTCACTTGATGATAACCTGATCTAAGGTCAATTTTTTAGAATACTTTTGCATTTACCAATTGATCGAATAAATCGTCGATGCGAGGTAGGGGGTACTGATTTCGAATTGTCAACTTGTTCAACTCTCGATAGTCGACACATAATCGCAGTGAACCGTCTTTCTTTTTAACAAAGAGTACTGGAGCTCCCCACGGCGATGAACTTGGACGTATAAATTTTTTATCCAAAAGCTCTTGTAATTGACTTTTCAATTCTGCCAATTCCTTAGGGGTCATACGATAGGGTGCTTTCGCTACAGGTGCAGCTCCTTCCACTAGCTTGATGGTGAACTCAACCTTTCGTATCGGAGGTACTCCTGGTAATTCTTCCGGGAATACTTCGAGGAATTCACGCACCACAGGAACTGTACTCGGTTCACACGTTACTGTACTATTCCCTTTAATCATTACTAACACCGCTTCACAACCTTTCCTTATTTTCTTTATTGCCTTCATTGACGAGATCATAATCTTTGAGACTTCACTCATTCCTTGAAATGTACACTGTGTCTGATCTGGTAATTTAAGGATAATTTCTTTCTTTTTACAATTGATAACCGCTTCATATTGCGATAGCCAATCCATTCCCAAAATAATATCAAATTCCGATAAAGGTAGGAGTGCAACATCTGCCTCTACTTGCTTGTTATCCATTGTTAACCATAGGGTACATCTAAGCCGTATAGTCATTTCGGTATTATTCGGCATTTTGACCCTCAATTCATTAAATGATTGGTACGGTTCCAACATTAGATGTTTAATTGCTGTTGTCGCTATAAATGAATGATTAGCCCCCGTATCGAATAATACTTTCATAAGATGATTCTGAGTATAGATCATACCTGTGATGACATTGTCATCAGCCTTTGCTCCTTGTTGTTTTAAATTGAAAACCCGAGGCTGCACTTGTCTTTCTTCCCTGGGGTCTATGCCAGACCCAGATGCCACTGATTCTACACCTTTCCCTTTCTCACCTAAATTGTAAGTGTCCATATAATGCAATGTCGGTGTTTGGCTAGGACCACCTCTAGTATTCTTTTCAGATATCGTCTTCCACAAAGGGCAATCTTGCTTGCGATGCCCAGGCCGTTGTCATTTAAAACAAACTCCTGTTCCCTTCAGGCATTCACCAAAATGATTTTTCCCACATTTTAGACATTGGGGCTTACTCGGAGTACTGTTGGCCCCACTTTCTGATCGGTTTTGAGTTGGGGGACCTCCTTTCTTCTTCTTCCAATTCGGACCTCCACTCTTTCGTGAGAAGTCTACGCTCTGCCCTTCAGGAAGCCTCTTCTTCTGAAACTCCATTCGCCTTTGCGCATTCTCCACATCGATTTCAATTAATTTGGCGGTTTCCACCAGTTCATTGTAATTCTTAATCCTCTGAGATATGAGATGTACACGTACATCTTCCCGTAAACCCAATTGAAATCGAAAGCAACGATCTCGTTCTTTCGCAACCATATCCCCAGCATAATAGGCTAACTGTGCAAACTCAGCTTCATATTGCAGAACTGTGCGGTTCCCTTGCAGCAAGCGAAGAAATTTCTCCTGGAGCATCTGCTTTTCTGACGGTGGAACAAACCACTCAAGAAATTCGTCTAAAAATTCCTCCCAGAGAATACTAGCATTAGCACGACCAGCAAATCGTCCTTGCCTCAAACTATTCCACCATCTATCAGCCTCTCCTTCTAGAAGGAAAACCACCAAATCGATTTTCCGATCGTTTGGACATTTCATCGCATTGAAAATTAATTCAATCCGTTTGATCCAGCCTTCTGTTTCCATTGGGGTTAAACCACCCCGAAATATTGGCGGTCGCATGTCCAAAAATTGTCTCAAATACATATCGACAGTAGACATTGGTTGAGGAATGGCAGTATTACCCATTCGGATTGCTTCAGCTAACGCTTGCATAACTTCAGTTAAGGGAGGATTTGATCTCCCAGGACTTTGTCTTTCTTCATATTGTTCCCCTTCAATTTCTTCTCTTTGTCTTCTACTTAAGTACGTTCGGAAGGGTTCCTGTAACCGGAAGGTTCAACTTAGCATTTGGACCAGTACTTTAAAACTTGTTCAACTTATCCTCACACGTCTCCTTAAATACTCAAGTCACACCGAAAGTTCAAACCTAGCTCTGATACCACTTAATTGTAACGGCCCTTCTAATTGGCTACCGCTACAATTTACATATTCATTTATCTTTTATTCTTATTATCATCAGAGGCGCCAGGTAGGATAATTAAAACATTTCATTTCATTAAAAACTGATGAGTACAAAGATAGCCCAACATTATACATACAAAAGGAGGGCTTATCACAAAAGTGTAGCATAATATACAAGGCTGACTCAGCCCAAAAACTCATCAGAGTACACTACTATATACAGACGTAACAACTACTGACTACATAAAATAAAACTGGAACTCTTCATGAGGGCACTCGAGGTCTCTGCATCTCTCCCGATGAGCGTCCAGAACCTCGAAGACTGCGGTAGACACTTCGACCCAAAGACTATATTTCTTTTGCTGGCGAGGAGAACATGGCGGACGGGGATTACTGGTTGCTGGGGTGGCTTCTTCCTTGACCTGTTTAGTTATATTATTTAATTAGTCAAAAGACTAAGCGAATTCTTATTGTCCCCCCCCCCCCCTTTTATTCTTATTTTTATGATAAATTTATAGGTTTCCTTTTTATCATATCATTGATCGTTCACTTTACTTTTCATCTTTCCTTTCTAACTACATACGATTTAATTGATGTCGTATGTCGTTACATATTCCTTTGACATGTTGGACATATTATCACATTTCATTTCTTTATTGGGCACTGTTAGGGATACATTGTTCTTTATTTATTGTATTTATATAGCGCGCTTTATTTATCTGTGTGCTTTTTCATATTCACACACATATAAATCATTTACGTGCCTTGTCATATTCGCACGTTTATTTTTCATTTCATTTCATATAGGGAGGACATTCACCCCACCTCCACTAGTTGGGTACATCCTTAACATAGCCCATTATAGTTTGCTTTGCATTGACATATTGTGCATTTCAGATTTCGTATTACTTGCTTCTAATTCATGTTTATTTCTAGTTGCATTATTGTAATCGAACAATAATAATAAGAACTAAGCAACTGAAATTAGGGAGGAAAGAACTCACCGCGGCTTTCCCTTTCCTCGGATCCCTTCCGGAATCATCATTGCGTTTCCCGCCTCCTTGAGATGCCATCACCTATAAGAGGAGTCATCTACATTATTTTCCATACTAGGTGGCTTTCACTTGACCTAATTAGGTCAAATAAGACTCTTAATTTGGCTGCCCTAATTTAACATAAGGGGTTTTCCACCAAATTAGTGAGGGAACATCACCCTCAAGCCTAATCTAACTTTACATGGAGAAAAAGATATCAAATCCCAACTACAAAATTGCTGCCCTACTTTCTGAGGAAGGGGTTTCGCTCCAAATGAGTTATAGCATACACTATGAGCATTTTCCCAATCTTAGAAATGCTTAAAATTTTTGAAATAGCATAAGAACAACTAGGGTTTCACATAGAACTACTTGAAATCATGAACTAACGCCTCTAAATGCTTAATAATCCCTTTCAGAAATTTTTAACGTGGAAAGGAACTAAAAACTTCAAGAAAAGGAAACCCTAGAGTTTCGACTCTACTCAAAATATGCCAAATCTTTGTATAAGACTAAAGAGGAGTGTAGAAGAAGGGATTACCTCTTGAATGGAGAAGAAATCATGAAAAACGACCGAGATTTGGGCTGCCTGGAGCTTCCGACGCCGAGCGCCTACCGTGCGTCTATCGTCGGCTCGTAGAAGGCTGGGAGAGGAAAAATGAGGAGTCGGCTTGTGTTTCTTCCCTTATCGAGACCCGGCTGCCCCTTTGTTGACACGTATGAGCCTAAAGAGCGTGAGTCACGTTCATTTTAAACCGGTTTAAGCCCGCTTTATCGTATTATGTTATAATTAAGCCCTCTATATTATTCAGTCCTCCAGCCTATGCATTGATATCCGTAGTAGCCACTAAATTATGTTTATGTCTTAATTTCATTTCGGGCTTACGTAAACAAATTACGTACGTCACATAGTTATGTTCTATTATCGTCGCTTCAATGCACGCATTTCGTTCGTACAGAATAAAACATGATTAATAAATATTCGTACCTCGTCGCCGGCGTCACAGCGTAAGTACATCAGGTCTTTCCTTATAGTCTCATTCCAAGTCTTTATTGGTCTACCCTCCCTCGTTTAACATGCCTAGTGACTAAACTCTCACAACGCCTAACAGGTGCCTCTAATGGTCTCCTTTTGTACGTGTCCAAACCATCTTAGTCGAGCTTCTCGCATCTTCTCTGCAATTGGAGCCACTCTTGTCCTTGATACATTCATTCCTAATTTTATCCAGTCTCGTGTGTCCACACATCCACTTAAGCATTCTCATCTCCGCAACTCCCATTTTTTGCTCATGTACACAATTCACTGCCCAACACTCAGACCCATAGAGCATCGCTGGCCTAATTATAGTACGGTAAAACTTGCCTTTAAGTTTTAATGGTACTTTACGATCACATAAGATCCCTGACGCGCCTCTCCACTTCAACCAACCTGCTTGGATTCTATGTATCACATCTTTATCAACACCTCCATCTTTTTGAACTATCGATCCAAGATATTTAAAGCACTCACTGCGGGAAATATCTTGATCACCCAACTTAATAATGAAGTCATCCGTCTTTCTTGCACTGCTAAATTTAAGCTCCATATACTCCGTCTTTGCCTTGCTTAACCCAAAACCCTTCTTTTCTAAAGTGTCTCGCCAAGATTCAAGTTTCGTGTTTACACCCTCGCGCGTCTCATCGACCAAAACGATATCATCCGCAAACAATAAACACCAAGGTGCTTAATGCATCTTACCCAAATAATTTTTTGCGAACTTAATGCAACTGCTTAAATTTTATTTTAGCTAATTACTTATTACTAAATACATCGGACAGTCAATTGCAAGTGCAACTGCATTTATAGTGACATTTATTTGGATTGTGTGTATGCATTCAAATCACTATAGGGTTTGTCGTAGGTCTATTGCATTCATCGTGTGATCGCTTGCATTGCATCTAGGGTTAGGGCATCGAGCGTCCGCCACCTGTAGACTCGTGATCTCTGTTGTGGATATCCTCCGACATGGCCGACATGTCGGTCGACATAAAGGTTTCATGGTCAAAACGACACGTTTCCGATATTTTTTTGCAAAATATCCTTTTGGAATATATCCTCCGATATATCTTCTATTGACCGATATATTCGCCGATATATCGGCCGATATATCCCGACATTTTATCGACTGTTTTTTTTTTCAATATAATTTAATTATTGTCTATGGTCTAATATACAATAAACTGAAATTGTTTCATTGTTTAGAATTTTTTCCTTCCTCTGACTTTCTTCCTTGCTCAAGTCCGTCATCGGCTTCAATTATGCATGGTCTTTGAATTATGGACTAAAGTTCTTTATCTTCCATTGTCATTGACAACTTCCTGGCTTTATGCTTCTTCTTACTTTATTTCACGCATTATACCGTTATTACTATGTAGCACAAAAAGTTTATATTAGTTTGATAAATTTAGGAGTTCAATAAATATCAAATTATTAATATATATAAATTATAAAATGATTACATTTATATATAATTACACATATAAATAATTAAATATTAAAACCCGATATATGAAATATCCTTGATATATCCCCCGACATATTAAAACCGACATGAAAAACGTAAACTGACGTGTCTCCTATATCCGACATCTACAACATTGCTCGTGATGCATCAGGTTGGTTCTCGGTTTTCAAATCGAGGTACCCAAGATCTGAACTTAGAAACAATTGAAAGTGAGGGGAATTGTGGAATTATGTATGTTGGTTGCTGTATTTGGTCTACAGCTGAATATTGATACTCTCCAATATTAGTCATCCAATGCACAGAAGTAGAGAAATATTAAAATTTAAATATTTGTTAGAAACTATTTTATTAGTCATTCCGGTGACGTGATATTTTGAATCTGAGAACCCCGTTGAATCATACGATTCAATTGCAATAAAATGGAACAACTTTATAGGTTCAGGTATTAGTTTGAGTGGAATTGATCCGAACCGATCTAAGTGACACCCCTACTTCTTTTACCTTATCTTTTCTTGCTGTCCTTGAATATATGGAATTGACCACTAATATTATATAGGATTTAGCTAACATTTAGTTTCTTGCCCGCTAATTGTTGGTTAGATAATAAATTTTTCGAATATGAAACCTTCATGCTAATTCTCTGGTCTAAAACTAGTTGATTTTGAACAATATAGATGATGTTCTACTTAGTTATTAAAGGCGCAAGGCGCCCTAAGGCGCAAAGGAGTCTTGGAGCCTAGGCGCAAGGCTCAAGGCGCAGGCGCGCGCCTGACAAAGACAAGGCGCAACCACATTCATTTTAAAAAATAAGCATCAAACATCAGTTCATCTTCTTGATCAAACTTTTCATCTATTTTACTCATTAATCATTCATTACTATCATTTATAACTCTTAAAAAAATAGAATTAATGTGGTCGTTTGCATCATATCTAAGTATTAACACTCGATTATGTTTCACAAACACTAAATCATGCAAAAAATATGGAGTTCTTATATTATTTCTTTCTTTCTTTTGGGAAAAAAAGGTTTGCAACAAAAATCGCTCTCAGGCGCACCTTTTATACTCCAAAGGCGCAAAAAAGCGCACGAAGGCGCAAGCCTCTGAGCCTGGAGCCTTAGGCGCGCCCGAGGCGCGCCTTTAACAACTAAACTTCTACATTATTCAACAGTTGACGCATGGTAGAGATGTGTAAGTGGACCTTTAGACGATGCAAACCATATGCAGTGTTACGGAAATTAAACATAGCGATCTAATAATAAAGGCATAAAACTTCAACAATTAACACAAGCGATTTGCAGATTGTAAGAGTGAGCAAGTTCGGTTCTCCTCTGGTTGGAGTGCCGTAATTAAATATGCAATAATAATGGGTTGTATATGGACTGGATATGGTGGATGAGGGCTCTGCTGTAATACTCTTATCTAGTTTAACAACAATTCAAAAACCCGACAAACACTCATGATATGAAGTAAACTAAACAACAATAGTAAGATTGGTACATAGCAGGAAATAACTAGAGTACATATCGAAAAATTGAAGTCTGGAGTTAAGGTTAAAAAAATACCTCAAATTTTGATTCACAGAGCCAACTAGAAATGTAAAGTACAAGAGTCTGATCAACTGAAAATCGTAAAAGTGTCTGATACATTTGAGTTCATTCATAATTGATGCATCAAACTGAAATGATAGATAAACTAAAATGTAGAACTACCCTCGAAAGCTTATCCTAAGCGAATCTCCCAACATGAGCTTCTTGAAAAGAAATGTCCGAAGACAGGGTCAACCTAACTAGTGAGTAAGAAAAATTCTTTCCCTTAGTGGCACTTAAATATCTTCAAAAATAAGTACGCATGCTTAAAATAATATTTTATGCTAAAGAAAAGTATATTATAGTTCTATGCATCCTTTTTTATAAAAGTATTTTTCGAACATAAATCTCTTTTCTAGACTTGATCTTACACTAAATTTTTTCTAAATTCAGAATCATTAAAGTGTAGGGATTCTAGGTTCCCATTTTGTATTTAGAGTTGAGATAACTTATATTCTCTTCTTATTCTTAGTGGTGTAAATTCTTATGCACATTCTAAATATTTGAGTCCCTAATGGTGAACATAGGTGCTCTAGTGTGTCTCGATCACAGACACAAACTCGCATTTAATAATCTTACATGGGGTGTCTACTCCCCCATTTGAGGCTCATACGATCTATTATGCCTTATGAGTATGTAGTGCGATTCTATCAATCACGATAGAAAACACTTGATCATGCCCTTATTAATCTTCACATAGTGGTTGACATGGTTAACATAAAAGAAGCATCCACATAAATCCACTCTTTCTTAAATGTTTCATTAATCTTTTATCTTCGTATTAGAGGTCGGCGTGATTAATCTTAATCGAACATCCGCGTAAGACCGCAATCGTAAGTTTGTATTTCATCACCCTTACGTCTTATGATTTGCCTTAGTGTTAATGATATTAACCCGATGAATTAACTATAATATAACTTTCCACTTTTAGTAGTTTCTAATTATGTAATACTTAATTTCATATTCATATTTCTTTACATGTGTACGTAGAAAAAGTATATCTTTGCAGCTAGGTGATATACTTAAGTCATAACGAAATTTCTTATATCTTTACATACATTATTCACATTAACTTGATAAGATAATCAAGTTATGATCTTATAATATCATCTATACTGACTATACATAAGGGCATGATATATTAAATTTCGCAATTCTAATCATGTTCCTTCGTATCTATCTATAATGCATAAGGGAAATTACATAAATTAATTTGATTACGTACGCCGTGAGACGACATAATTTCTCTATGTTGAATTGGAAATTGCAAACCTCCGATTACTCTCTAAAATCCATCTTTACCATTGCTATGATTTTCCTGAAATTTAAGGGAAATCATTTCCTAAGATAATGGAGAAAAAATTGATTCAAAAGTAACAAGGAAAGAAGTTCTTACCTTGCCCTAACCCGACAGAACCACGACAAAAATGCTAGCAAAACATAGTTGGTGGCTATATTTAGGAGAATCGGGACTCTCGGATACATGTGATTGAACACACATTGTTGTAGACCAGAAAGAATTGATGGCTGAAGGGGATAAGGGAACAACTACGAAGCTAATGGGAACCCACCGAGAGGAGGGCGTGCGACCTTCCGAACAGAAGCCACGAGTCCACGACGATAGCAGATGATGTGTCGTCGAGCCTCCACGCATGGTTAGCTTGTGTCATCGACAACTTGCGGTGAGACAGAAAGATTCGACGCCTACAATCAGTAGAAGTTAATTTGGAGTGTTCTCAAGTCAACATGACAGGAAATGATCGACGATGATTGCAACACTAGAATCGTCAGTTAAGGCTGGAGAAAGAAGCGACTCCCTTCCGACAATCTAGAGGAGTCGACGATGTTGCTGCTATCGGAAGGAGGCGTCGTCGATCTACTGGAACGAGAGAAGGAAGGAATCCATTGAGGAAGACGTCTGCGAGAGCAGCTGTTTCGGCAGAGAGGTAAGCGGTGTATATGAACTGTTGCTACCTGTATTATTAATTGGAAATGAACCGTTGCTGCCTGTATTATTAATTGGGATCGTGGAGTGGCGATTTCGTTTCATGCGCTCGGCTGGGAGACTGGGGAGTGATATAAGTGGGGAGAGTGGACTGGTTTCTTAATTAAAAGGGGAAAAAATTTAGGTCTTACTCTTAATTACATAATAGGAATAAATACCTCGATTCGTCACTGACGCCGATGACAATCATTCATGATCGAACCCTGAAATTAAAAGTGAGACAATGCGTAAAGTTCGGATGTTACATTTGCTAGGGCTTAGGAGGGCTTAGTGGGGTTTGGCTGGGTGTATAAGGGCTGAGAGAGCGGCAGCTAGGTGGACCGGGCCTGGAACACTCGGATGGATTTGGGGAAGGAGGAGGGTCGGGTGAGGGGAGACAAGGTGGCTTGAGACTGTTTAGGTACTAAGCGGCTGCAGGAGGTGGCTGGCAGATTGCAGTCTCGTCCAGGAGGTTTGGAGGTAGGGGAGGGGGTGGCTACCGCCAGGAGGTGGTTTTTGAGGGTTGGATGCTGCTGGGAGGTGGTTGTCTGGTGGGGATTAGGGCAAGGGAAGGGTGGCAATGTAAGGAAACACAAGGAAACAAGAAGGATGATACCTAGAAGTCAATATAGAGTTTCGTTGAGTCGGCACAACGAGAAGGCCACCGGATTCCAGTTAAAAGTTCTCCAAAATTTGTGATGAAACCTAAGGCCAGCTCTTACACTTATTTAAATAGACAAACACTCCTAGGGAAACCATCTTGAATGGCTTAGATCTTTCGTTCATGATGATTGCTCGATCTCTCAAACTAAAAATGTAAAAATAAAACAAAAATACATAAAAGTATAAAGGTCATCCTGAACACGACTACAGAGTCGGACCGTCCAGACGACGACCCGATTAACACCTGCGTGAATGGATTCATGCGGGTCACAATGGGCGCCGGTCCGTATTCGAAGTGTGGTCCCATCAACAGTTTACGAATGGTTTATAGATGTGTGGCTCTGAATTCGCCAAGTTTTTACTGTGCAAAACTTGTTTCTTTCTGTTAATTTGACACTTGCAATAATTTCCTCAGGATGACATGGAAGTGGAACTGAAGGCAGAAGCTATACTAACTAGACTATTGAGAGAAAAGATTTGTTCTAGGGAACTGGAAAATGAACAATTACACGAAGATTTGGCATCTTCAATTAGGAGATGTGATTTGCTGCGAACTGATATCCAGAAGTTACAGGATGAAGTCTCCTGCCTCAAACACATGAAGAGAGATATGGAGATCCAGGTGAAAATTTTCTATCGTATTCATAGCTCAATTCTAATCATGATTATTTGATATTTACACCCAGGGATTTATAGTTTTAATTATTTCTTTTATGTTACTAAATGTAGACAAAAGTCACATTTGAATACTATTGTAATTTTGTTATGTTCTCCATAATTGCAGGAGAGGGACTGTGATGCAGGACCAGGAGTCCACCTGCCTGCCACCCTGGAATTCACCTGGGGGCCCACCTGGAGTCCACCCGGCGGCTTTCATCAAGGCTGCAGACCGTACACCACAACCCGTCTCTGGGCCGGCCACAACCACAATAGGTTGTTGAGGTCGGGGATCGAACACCCAACCTCCTAGATAAAGAGTTCTCAATTGAACTCCCATCATCAAGGCTTTCATCAAGGCTGCAACTCAGTTGGTGATGGGAGTTCAATTGAGAACTCTTTATCTAAGAGGTCAGGTATTCGATCCCAGACCTCAACAACCTACTGTGGCTGTGGCCGGCCCAGAGACGGGTTGGGGTGTACAGGCTGCAGCCTTGATGAAAGCCGCCCGGTGGACTCCAGGTGAGCCCCCTGGTGGACTCCAGGTGGGGCCCCTGGTGGACTCTAGGTGGGCCCCCTAGTGGATTTCAGGGTGGCAGGCAGGTGAACTCCTGGTCCTGCATCATAAAAGTGCAATTCAGTTGGTGATGGGAGTTCAATTGAGAACTCTTTATCTAGGAGGTCTGGTGTTCGATCCCCGGCCTCAACAACCTACTGTGATCATGGCCGGCCCAGAGATGGGCTGTGGTGTACGGGCTGCAGCCTTGATGAAAGCTGCCTGGTGGACTCCAGGTGAGCCCCCTGGTGGATTCCAGGGTGGCAGGCAGGTGGACTTCTGGTCCTGCATCAGACTGTTTTTGGTTTTGGATGAATTTAGCATAAAGGAAATATTAAATACCTTATTGTTTCGTTTTGATTGTTAGGTTTAGGGTGTAATTCATAGGGATTTGATTTCTCCCTGGAAATTAGAACATATGCATATTTTTCTGTTTTCTTAAGTAATTTCTCTGCTTTAGCATCTAGTAGAGAGCTAAAGTGAAGTGTGAATGAAAATAGGTCATATCAATATTTGTGCTGTTAGTTATTCCCGTAGTTGTCAATGCTACATTATGGAGCGGGACATGATAAACCCTTGTGCCACAACCATGACAAGCGCAGGGGAATTAGATGGCGCGCGCCATTTGTCCATAGTGCGCGTCATGGCTACAGGCACGTTGTCATGCGGCATTTTCGCCATTTTGCATTAGGTTTTGTGTTATCCTTTAACATTCTTCCTTTCTGTTTTATGTTTTATATTAACACAAGGTTAGTTTTTTATTACAATTTTACCGTTGGAATATAAAAGAAGGAACAAAACCTTGAGTCCAAATCCCATTACTGCATAAAAGTATGATTATCTTCCATTTCCTTAAACTACAGTCCTTAATTACAAATTTAATTAACTGTTTCTAAACCTGAATAATTCACCTTTGGTTAAAATTCAATTTATTTCACTTCAGCAAATTGTAATAGTTGTTCATGAATACAGATGTTGAAGAAGGACGAAAATGTCCTCCTGCTGCAGCATGATCTTCAAGCATGCTCCCAAGACTTGGCTGCCACAAGGAGCGTGTTGACTAATGTTTCAGAGGAACGTGACCATATTTGGGAAGAAATGAAGAATCTAAGAGAGAGCAACATGCTGATGGATTGCGAGATTAAATCTTTTCGCAAGAAGATAGAAATCCTTGATGAAGATATACTCTATAAAGAAGGACAAATATCCATTTTGAAGGACGCCATGGCGAAGAAGTCGTTCGATATCATCTGCAGCCCTCTCAATGAAAGAATTTGACATGAGCCGGCAACATAGGAAATAATCTGTGAGTATTTTGTCTATCCTCATTTTGTTGCCTTGAAATTTGGTCCAGTTTTCTACATGTGATATAGTTCCACTCGGGACAACCGTTTGTGTTTGAGTGGTGGAAGTGTGAAGTTGTGGTATCAAACGCAGTTGTAGCTGTTTAAACTGCGCTTGAAATTTTCATGATAAGCATTTTTGGCCCAAATTTCACTTTCATGTAGGTGTGGTTTTGAGTGTTCACGACCACTGACACTTGAACACACTTTCACAATGATAGTGGCGTTTTAGCCTAAAACATCATTTTGAAAAGATATGTATTGTAAAAAAAATTCACCATAAGGATGCACTAATCACACTAAAGAGAACACCGAAATGAAGAAGCAAAAATACTTCGAATAGAAGAGCAAAATCTACCACAGATAACTTCACAAACCACAACGAAAATACACTGCAAAGTTTGAATGACGTTGTATGCTCACAGTTCAAGAGAAATCTGAAATACAGGGAAGTAATCAAACTCAAAACCGAGAACTGTTGCTGTTTTGGAGAGATCCCGAGACCTGCACCTTTCTTCTTTAGCTCTGGAGGAGAATGTCGGATGCGGCTTCTTGCTTTAGGAAGATGACTACAACTAGGGTTGGATGTCTGTTTTTTTTGGAGCAGCGCAAAAAAACAATATATAGGAACTTAATTAAACTCAATTGTAAGTCGGAAGCTTGAGCGTCGACTGGGAGAGAAGAAATCGTCGTGCATCGAATTGAAGAAGACACGAATTCTGACCGGACAAGAGAGCGGTCGCCGATCACCGAGCAATATTGCGGTCGCTGATCGAGTGAATGTCGGTCGCCAAGCGATCTTGCTGTCCGCGGTCACCAATCGAGGAGGACAAGTAGTTGCCGATCGTGGATGTCGGGCGACGTTGTCTTGGCTCCGAACATAATCCGCGACTAGAGATCCATTGAGAACTTTCTCTCGATTGAAGTGATACTCGATCTCAATGTGCTTTTTTCCCATGTGACAAACTGAATTCGTGACAAGTTTCAGCACTTTCATTGTCCCCGCAGAGCAAAGTAGGATTCCTTTTTCATAAACATCCTTCACCAACCTGCATAACCAGATGCACTTTTAAGTTGCTAAGGATGACGCCTTGTACTTCGGCTCAGTGGTGGAGATGAACACAGAGTCCTGCTTCTTACTACATCACAAAATCGCCGTTGAACCGCACATGAAGACATAACTCGACGTCGACTTTCGATCGTTCGAATCTCCACCATAGCAGCATCCGTGAACCCGTGTAGGCTGAAGCAAGTGCCCTTTCATACTTCAACCCCATATTCAGGGTTGTCCGAACATATTTCAAAATTCCCTTAGTCGCCTCCTGATGGGGCTTCCTAGGCTCCTACATATAGCGACTCACACGACTGACAACAACCGAGATGTTTGGCCTTGTGATTTTTAAATATATCAGACTTCCCACCAGAGTTCGGAAAGGCTTAGGATCTGATAGGATATGATTGGATCTTACCTTCATCCCGACGAATCTTCAAGCCAACCACAAGTGGAGTAGAGTTGCTCTTCTCTTCCTCCATAGCAAAGTTCTTCATGATTCGCTCCACATAACCTTTCTGGGATACCAACACTCCGCTCTTCTTTCTCTCCACTTCCAAACCAAAGAAATGGTCTAACTCCCCCAAATTCTTCATTTCGAAACGGATGGATAGCTCCGCTCTAAGCATTGTCACCTCTCCATTATCGTTTCATGCATGATCATATCATCAACATATAACAACACTAGGACATGAAGTCCACCCTTCTTCACAAACAGACTCGAGTTTGAGTCTAATGCGTTGTATATACGAAACTGCAAATACTCTGCATTCTTTCCATGCTTAGCACGAGGCGCTTGCCTCAACCCATAAATGGCCTTCTTCAACTTACACACATTTCCTGGGTGTGACTTAGATATGTATCCCGGTGGTTGCTCCATAAAAATGCCCTTAGAAGATGTTGATCAAGCTATAGAGAAAGAAGATGTTGATCAAGCTATATAGAGAAAGAATATGCTATATAGAGAAAGAAGATGATGATCAGGCTATATGGATCATTAATCAACCTAGATTGGTATAGAACCCCAGGAGTTGGTATGTTATTTTCATAATAGCTTTGTGCTCATATTTCTTTGTGTATGTGTGGGCATCTTTATTGAAGGTTCTGACTTCTTCAAATAGGGGGAGATTGTTGAGAATATTGTCCTCAATATTTCAGATTTGAAGAAGTCCTTACAACAAAGATATCACACATTGTATTTATGTATGTGCTAGTTTTGATGTAACAAGTATAACTAAAGTGCATGACTAATGTAGGGTTAGGCTTATAGTCACTCAAACAGTGTTTTACCTGTGTAATCCTTCATGGTGCAAAACACATGTTGATTTATGCCCTAACACTATATTAGACTTGTCACTATCAAGGAAAAATCACTTGGAAAAAGTTTGGAGATCATGTTGCAAAGTTGGCCAACAAGTTGGGTTAAGCCTACAATCTGCTAAGTAAAATATCGGCTAAACAATCTAGTCGAATGTGCAGATGATTCGACCAGAGATCTGTTAAATGAAGAAATCCGTTTAAGTACAAATTCGACTAGACGTCAAGTCGTTCGTGCAGATGAATCAAGACGATTCGTGTAGATGATAAAAATGCATAAAAATGTTAAGTGCAAAATCATTTAGATCATCTACACGATTCAGCCAGATATTCCTTAAAACTGAAAGCCGTCTTGAAGAAAGAAGCAATTCGACTGAACATGTAGAGATTTGACTAGATGTTCATAATTCGACTGAATATGAAGCAGATTCGACTAGATCACATTGTCTAGAAGAATGAACAGTCAGATTCGACTAGATGTGTATGATTCGACTAGGAGCTGTGAAGAAGGAATCTGACTGAACAAGAAGAATTCGACCTGAACAGTATGTGGACTTGAAGATTTGTTGACTGGAATAGTATATCGGTTAGAAGATTTTCATATCGGCTAGACGCGGGAAGAAAGCCGCAAATCGCGCAATAACTTCAATTTCATTTTGAAATTCGCCATTTGCTGCGCAAATTAGGGAGTTTCTTCTGGAAAGTTTTAATTATTAAAACTTTCTTGATCCTAACCATCGGTGATTAATTCCCTATAAAAGTCTTAGGGTTTCTCAAATGAAAGAGCAACTAACTTTAACTTTTACGAACTGAACGAGAATGCGAAATTCCTTGGCGGCGGCGGCTAACTTTTTCGATGGAAGAAATCTAAGGGCTACTACAGTTCGTTCTCAAGAATTCTTTCAGAACCTTCAAGAGCCTGTTCAATCAAAGATCTGATTCATCTTTCTGCTCAAGTATTACCCAGTCGATCAAATTCTTTCTAAAGAACATTTTTCTGAGTAAGAAGCTCTTTCTGCAAGAAGTTTTCCTGATCCAGATTTCATTCTCCAAGAAGATTCTTTCAAAGATCTGATCAAGGAAGAAGAAGCCATACTGCTGTGCTTCTACAGAAGACTTAAGATTATTCATTCCTTCTTATTGAGTCTAGGTTGTATTGTAAACATTTACTCTTTATTCTGCTACTGTAGGATCCTTTGGATCTGAGTTTGCTGTAGAATTTCAGTGGGAATCTGAGTTGTAGGATTCTAGTGGGAATCTGAGTGTAGGATCCTTGGGATCTGAGGTAGGATCTTTGAGAAGATCTTAGTGTAGATCTTTGGGTGCAGAGATTGAGGTAGGGCTTTGGCTGCCTGAGTGTAGGTCTTCTGTTGTGAGGCCTGAGTGTAGATCTCTGGGTGCAGAGATTGAGGTTGGGCTTTGGCAGCATGAGTGTAAGTCTTTTGTGGTGAAGACTGAGGTAGGATCTCTATTGTGAGATCTGAAGTTTTGCCAAGTCTAGCACATTGCTAGATAGATAGTGTGGAGAGAGGAATACCCAAGGCATTCTTGGGGAACCTCTATAAATCTCTGTGTGTTTTTTGGTGTGTTTTCTTGATAATCTTGATAAATCTAAAAAGAAACTAAAAAACACCTATCACATCATTCCCCCCCCCCCCCCCCCCCCCCTAGGTGTGATCTAAGTGACCCATAGTAAAATAACATCATCAAGAAAAAGTGCATAATAGTGATACATGTGTATGGAGGGAGTGAGGGGTGGACCTCACGCATCACTATAAACAAGATCTAACAAAAAAATACTTCTAGAATGGGAAAGAGGAAGAGATAAGCGAGGAGATTTACCCAATTGGTAAGCATGGCAAATAGACTTAAAAGTTGTTGATTTGCTAGGTAATTTGTTGGTGTTCAGCATAAGACGGAGAACTTTTTCATGTGGATGTCCGAGGCGACAATGCCAACCATTCATGGCCAATTCGCTCGACAATAACAATGGAAGGTGAGGGAGAGTCGGAACTAAATTGATACGTGCCATTACTGCTCGGTCCTGACATGAGGGTAGATTTGGTGACCCGATCCTTCACAAAAAATGAGACTGGTGAAATTCAAAGTAAACATTATTGTCTTTAACAAATTTTTGGGCAGAAAGTAGTTTACATATAGGTGAAACATGTAAGATATTTGATAAGTAAAGGGAGAACTTTTATGATTGTATGTTATGAAATGAGGTAGAGGAGTGCAACCTCTAACTATGCTAACTCCCATGGGAGGTTTGAGAAATTAATAGTTATTATTAATAGAAATAATTACCCTAAACCTCCCCTATAAGTTAGCATAATTACTGAGTGCACCCCTCTTAGTTTTGAAATTACAAAAACCTCCCCTTAAGTTTTCATTGCATTGCATCCATGAACAAAAATACCCCCCCTGTCCAGGGGGTATTTTTGTTCATGGATGTTATGAAATGAAAATTTCAAGGGAGGTTTTTGTAATGAAATGAAAACTTAAGGGGAGGTTTTTGTAATGAAATTAAAACTTAAGGGGAGGTTTTTGTAATTTCGAAACTAAGAGGGGGGCTCTCAGTAATTTAGCAAAGTTAGAGGGGAGGTCCCAGTAAATGGCCCTTATTAATATTAGAAAACAAAAACTAATTTCTCGCGAGCAAGATTCGAGTTCGCGATCTTTTCGTCCGAATTCATTTATACAAAATGCTTGAATACTGAATCATTTCTGTTACCTTTGCAGAATTATTTATTGTTCTGATCATGCATCTCTCATGCAAACCCTAATTTTTCGCCCCAATTTTGCAGGCTGCAATCATCTCAACCTGGAGATGAATAAGAAATTAAGCTGTTGATCCTTGTTTTGATTCAGCTGTTCATATACACGGCATTTTGTTGATTTTTTTTTTTACTTATTGTGATTCAAAGGTAGCTAATATGTTTAATTCTTTCAATTTTTATTTTTTTCTAAACCCTAAAATAAAATATTTGGGTGGACATATACGGCCGAACTAACTGAATTATAAATTTTTCGTGATGACCCCCTTTCAGTTTGCTGTTTGGTGACAGCAATTGTTTTGATTTTGTTAGCCCGGTCTAAATTATCTACATGGAATTTATATTTATTTTCGCTTCTGCTGTGGCAACTATTGCTACGATCGAGCAAGCGAAAGTAATCGAGACACCAGGTACGATCACTAGTATTACTAAGGGTCCGTTTGACACGGTCGTGAATGCGGTGGTTACGAATGGACAAATTTCCGAACTGGCCTTCTTAATAATACAAAGTATAGGAATAGCCTTGTTTTCATTATGATTCTCAAAATAGCCTCTTTTCTCAGTTTTGGCTGTGACTTAGGAGGATATTTAAACATTAATAATTGATTATTTTAATGCGGGAATTTCAGATATCACCGGGTGGTAATCATTAGATGCAACACAAGGTATTATTGAGCTCTAACCACCCACTTTAATACGAAGGATTGGACGCACACAAAATTGTCAACATCATAATACATTGGATGAAATTGGAACACAATCGAGCAACATAATCCAGAAATCTAGAAAATTAAAGGTAAGAATTTAAGTGTTTATAAAAATAAATTATATTTTTTTGTTCAAATAATCTTCTTAATTCTCTCGTTTTTTTTAGCAAGGATGGCGGAGATGTGTTGGATTTGAATTTTAAAATATGGAATTTTTATAATTTTTAAATAAAAATATACATTAATTATCCTTTTATGGTCTAAAAGGAAAAAAATAATCTAATAAGTCAAAACATTGAACCTAATTATAAATACATAAATTGTGAAATATTAAGTTTTATAGTAAATATTAAATGTCAGATGTTAATTCTTCGTGCTTAAAATCATGATTTTAAACATAATATTTCCAAGTCAAAGTAATCATGTCTATATTTTTTATGATAAATATTTAAAAAATAAAGTAATCATTAATTTTTTATTTATTTTTATTTTAATAGTTTAAATTAAAAAAAAAATTTGAAGTTAAAAGAGGCAATTTCATTCATCGATCATTTCACAGCGGATTAAGTCCAGTATAATAGAAGGAAGAGACGACGGCATGGAAAAAGAAAATGAAGCAAGCGCATGGATAACCCGATTGGACAAACGACCAGAGAAGATGAAATCGATCCGCGAAGACCCCCGTGTCAATTCCAAGATATCAGAAATAAGTGAGCGATCCAACGAGAACGGCACCATCCCCGCCGCTAAACGAGTAATCACGGTTGAGCAGTCTCCTTCATTCAAAACATCGGGCCAACCAAATTCCACCGCCATCTCAGCTGCTAAAAGAGCCACAAACGACTCTGCCACCGCCGGGGTAGACACATAATCCCAAGTCCTGGTACGCCAAGTCAAGCACCGCCCCGAGGAATCCCGGGCAACAACACCCGCACCGATCAAAGAAGGACCCTCCCTAATAACACCATCAAAATTAATTTTTACCACACCCAAAGGGGGAGGAGCCCAAGAAGTCCTCCTCGGAGGAGCATGTGGAGGCAAGTCGCTGGGAGGTGAAACCATCGCCACACGAATAAACTCAATCGTCGTCGTTAAATCCTGAAGAGAGCCCTCCCACAGCATATGATTGCGACGCCACCAAAGCGCCCAACATACAGTCGAGAAAAGGGCAAAAATATTTGAATTCACGGATTCATGGACCACCCGAAGCCAACCATAAACAGAATCCGCCTCCGTGTGACTTGCAAAATTAGGGATCCCCAGGGACTCCCAAATTGGGGAAACAAAAGGACAACGCCCAAAGGCATGTCGAAAGTCCTCATCATAGAAACCACAAAACGGGCACCGAACCACACAATGGGCGAAGGATAGAAGCCATCGGCAAAATATCATGAGCCAAACGCCAAAGAAAAACACGAACCCTTGGTTGAACACGAGCGCCCCAAATAAAATTCCAGGATGGGGGCAACGATGAGGACGAAGCCCCACCAGAGACAATAGAGTGAAGGGTCAAGCGATAGGCACTCTTAACAGAAAAGAGGTCATTCGAAGTGTAGTGCCAAACCCAAGCATCCGCCAAAGGGAACCTCCCAAGAGGAATAGACAAAATGGCCGCCACATCATCCGCATCAAAAAGGGTCCGAAGCACATCAATGTCCCACTCACGTCTATCCCGTATAATAAGGTCACATACCAACCGTGGCCCAACACCGGGCGGTCGCAAGGACTGGATCCGGAAAGAAACCGGTCGAGGCACCCAACGGTCATCCCAAATATTAATGTTAGTCCCCGACCCAACAAATAAACGGGACCCCTCCACAATCAAGGCCCGAGCGTGAAAAAGACTCCTCCAACAATAAGAAGGCTGATTCCCCAAAGAGGCCGAGAAAATGTCCCCCCTCCGGATAATAACGCGCACGAAAAACCTTTGCCACCAAGGATTTTGGTCTTGTCAAAAAACGCCAAACCTGCTTAGCCAAGAGGGCGGAATTGAATGCCTCAAGACAACGGAAGCCCATCCCGCCAACGGACTTTGCCTCACATAAAGAGCGCCATGATTTCCAACGGGATCCACGAGGGCCACCACCATCCCACCAAAATGATGCAAGCAAGGAGTCCACCTCCTAGGGAGGGTAAGTGATGTTACCCTTGGATGGTTCCGCTGACCGGGCTCCCACTAGACGGCATGCCAGGTTGACCTCCTAGGGAAGGTAAGTGATGTTCCCCTTGGATGGTTCCGCTGACCGGGCTCCCACTAGACGGCAGGCCAGGTTGACCTCCTAGGGAGGGTAAGTGATGTTCCCCTTGGATGGTTCCGCTGACCGGGCTCTCACTAGACTGCAGGCCAGGTTGACCTCCTAGGGAGGGTAGGTGATGTTCCCCTTGGATGGTTCCGCTTACCGGGCTCTCACTAGACGGCAGGCCAGGTTGACCTCCTAGGGAGGGTAGGTGATGTTCCCCTCGGATGGTTCCGCTGACCGGGCTCTCACTAGATGGCAGGCCAGGTTGACCTCCTAGGGAGGGTACGTGATGTTCCCCTTGGATGGTTCCGCTGACCGGGCTCCCACTAGACGGCAGGCCAGGTTGACCTACTAGGGAGGGTAAGTGATGTTCCCCTTGGATGGTTCCGCTGACCGGGCTCCCACTAGACGGCAGGCCAGGTTGACCTCCTAGGGAGGGTAAGTGATGTTCCCCTTGGATGGTTCCGCTGACCGACTCCCACTAGACGGCAGGCCAGGTTGACCTCCTAGGGAGGGTAAGTGATGTTCTCCTTGGATGGTTCCGCTGACCGGGCTCCCACTAAACGGCAGACCAGGTTGACCTCCTAGGGAGGGTAAGTGATGTTCCCCTTGGATGGTTCCGCTGACCGGGCTCCCACTAGACGGCAGGTCAGGTTGAACTCCTAGGGAGGATAAGTGATGTTCCCCTTGGATGGTTCCGCTGACCGGGCTCTCACTAGACGGCAGGCCAGGTTGACCTCCTAGGGAGGGTAAGTGATGTTCCCCTTGGATGGTTCCGCTGACCGGGCTCCCACTAGAAGGCAGGCCAGGTTGACCTCCTAGGGAGGGTAAGTGATGTTCCCCTTGGATGGTTCCGCTGACCGGGCTCCCACTAGACGGCAGGCCAGGTGACCTCCTAGGGAGGGTAAGTGATGTTCCCCTTGGATGGTTCCGCTGACCGGGCTCTCACTAGACGGCAGGCCAGGTTGACCACTAGGGAGGGTAAGTGATGTTCCCCTTGGATGGTTCCGCTGACCGGGCTCTCACTAGACGGCAGGCCAGGTTGACCTCCTAGGGAGGGTAAGTGATGTTCCCCTTGGATGGTTCCGCTGACCGGGCTCTCACTAGACGGCATGCCAGGTTGACCTCCTAGGGAGGGTAAGTGATGTTCCCCTTGGATGGTTCCGCTGACCGGGCTCTGACTAGACGGCAGGCCAGGTTGACCTCCTAGGGAGGGTAAGTGATGTTCCCCTTGGATGGTTCCGCTGACCGGGCTCTCACTAGACGGCAGGCCAGGTTGACCTCCTAGGGAGGGTAAGTGATGTTCCCCTTGGATGGTTCCGCTGACCGGGCTCTCACTAGACGGCAGGCCAGGTTGACCTCCTAGGGAGGGTAAGTGATGTTCCCCTTGGATGGTTCCGCTGACCGGGCTCTCACTAGACGGCAGGCCAGGTTGACCTCCTAGGGAGGGTAGGTGATGTTCCCCTTGGATGGTTCCGCTGACCGGGCTCTCACTAGACGGCAGACCAGGTTGACATCCTAGGGAGGGTAGGTGATGTTCCCCTTGGATGGTTCCGCTGACCGGGCTCTCACTAGACGGCAGGCCAGGTTGACCTCCTAGGGAGGGTAGGTGATGTTCCCCTTGGATGGTTCCGCTGACCGGGCTCCCACTAGACGGCAGGCCAGGTTGACCTCCTAGGGAGGGTAAGTGATGTTCCCCTTGGATGGTTCCGCTGACCGGGCTCTCACTAGACGGCAGCTCATGTTGACCTCCTATGGAGGGTAAGTGATGTTCCCCTTGGATGGTTCCGCTGACCGGGCTCTCACTAGACGGCAGGCCAGGTTGACATTCTAGGGAGGGTAGGTGATGTTCCCCTTGGATGGTTCCGCTGACCGGGCTCTCACTAGACGGCAGGCCAGGTTGACCTCGTAGGGAGGGTAAGTGATGTTCCCCTTGGATGGTTCCGCTGACCGGGCTCTCACTAGACGGCAGGCCAGGTTGACCTCCTAGGGAGGGTAAGTGAGGTTCCCCTTGGATGGTTCCGCTGACCGGGCTCTCACTAGACGGCAGGCCAGGTTGACCTCCTAGGGAGGGTAAGTGAGGTTCCCCTTGGATGGTTCCGCTGACCGGGCTCCCACTAGACGGCAGGCCAGGTTGACCTCCTAGGGAGGGTAAGTGATGTTCCCCTTGGATGGTTCCGCTGACCGGGCTCTCACTAGACGGCAGGCCAGGTTGACCTCCTAGGGAGGGTAAGTGATTTTCCCCCGAGGTGACTCCGCTGGCCGGACTCTCGCTAGCCGGCAAGGTTGGAGGTCCTTTCGGGGAGACTGTGTTTTTTCCAAGGTAGCACCGTTAGCCGGATTTCCAGCGACACTCGTCGAATATACAGGGTTGGATATTTCTTTCCGAGCGTATACCTCGCTCGAAAAGAGTGGGGATTGTGTACAACCCTGTATTCGCCGAGTAGGTCCTCGAAGCATAAGAAGCATTTGGGAGCGTTATTGTTAACTATCGCCGAGTAGGTCCTTGAGCGGTGGAGGTGGAGACCTCCCACTCGCCCAGCTCAGTAAGGGGGGCGATCTCCCCTCGTCCCGTGCCCCCCAAGGTAGGGGCGAGGACCCCAGTAAGGGGCGAGACCAGCCAGGGGGGGCGACCCTGGCTGGGTCTCGCCCAGCCCCAGTAGGGGGGCGAGACCAGCCAGGGGGGCCGCCCTTGGCTGGGTCTCGCCCAGCCCCAGGAAGGGGCGAGACCAGCCAGGGGGGCCGCCCCTGGCTGGGTCTCGCCCAGCCCCAGTAGGGGGCGAGACCAGCAGGGTGGCCGCCCCTGGCTGGGTCTCGCCCAGCCCTAGTTAGGGGGTTCGCCGAGCCCCGCGAGGTACCCCCCTCGCCCGGTTCCGGGGGGAGGGGTTGGTCTGCGTTTAGCGCTCCAGAACAGCGGGATTCGGCTATCCGCAGCCATTTCTGAGGGTATTTTGGTATTTTCAGGGACCAGTTTTTGGCTATTTGCAGCCCAAGTTCACTAATTCTATAAATAGGACCAAGGGGCACCATTTGGAGGCAAGATTATCCTAGACTAGCTCTCTCTCTCCCTCTCCCTCCCCAGGTCTCTCTCTAGTGGGGTGAGGAGAGCCTCCAGTGGTGCCCAAGCCCGGCATTGGCTTGGGAGGGGAAGCGCTCTAAAGATCTTCCGGGTATGTGGTGGGACCTCCTCGCCGAGCCCTTGGTCCAGTTCATAGTGCCTCAACCTTCAACCTAGAGCTCTCCCTTGAGGGGAGTAAGTGTTGGTCGCCCCTCAGCTTGCTGAGGGCCCCGAACTCCACAGAGACCGAGGCTTGTTCACCAAGTTGTCGGTTTCAACAAAAAAGTTGACAATAAGCCAACGCTGACCGGAAGGCCTCCAACTGCCATCGAGGACGCCGAACTCTACTAGCCAACTCTGATTGAACAAGAATTTCATTGAAATCACCACCACAAACCCAGGGCAAGGACGCGGCCAAGGACAGTCGTCGCAAAATATTCCAAGTATGTTTCCGATAAGAAGCAGAAGGATGACCATAAAACCCAGTAAATCTCCACGGCAATCCAGAATTATCCCCCACAATCATAACATCAATATGATAAGTAGAGTAGGAAAGAAGGCGAACATCAACATTTCTATCCCAGAGAAGTAACAAACCGCCACTGCTACCCCGAGTTGCAACTGAGAGGCCATTCAAGTTCCAGCGTCGCTTCAATACATCTGCCTTAGAACAAGAGAGTTTGGTCTCCGAAACGAAGACCAGAGAGGGTTGATGAGACCGAAGAATCTCACCCAAGTGACGAACTGTGCAGGTACCCCCTAGACCCTGACAGTTCCAGCATAAGAGTTTCATGGCGAACGGCGGGGCTGCACCGCAGCCTCCACCGATAAACAAGGATCAGTAGTACTCCTCTTCCCCTTCTTGTCAACATGAAGAATGTCACAATCGGGGATGGCTAGCCCCGCCCGCTTCCGACCCTGAGTTACCAGACGTTTAGTAGAACCCCGAGCGCCGGGTGGGCGACCACGCCTTGGCGTGCGCATAGTAACATCCCGTAAAACCATGGTCATAGTATGAGAGTTCTGGTTCATGTCGAGGGGGTTCGAAGCAGGACCCAACCCATGATGGCCAAAGTGAAACACATCATCACAGTACCTCCAAATAGGGGAATCTGTTGTAGAGTCCAGATATGACTCCACAAGGATAGAGATAAGTGGATTGATAATGGGAACGAGGGATGTCAAGGGATCAACCGGGTGGATAGCTCGAGACACATGATGAGGTAGGTGGTGGGTGGAAAAGGGTGAGGGTGGAGCTCGGTTTAAATTTAATTTTAGTTTTAAGTTATTCTGAAGTTATTAGATAAATTCAGTTATTTTAATAGGTTTTTGAAAATTATAAGACTTTAATACTTTTTTTAAATCATTAGTAATATTAAAATATTTATAAAGCACGAGGTGCACTGTGCTTATCAAGTTATCGTGTTTGTTTTTCTACACTTAAATCATTTAAAATTAATTCTGTAACCATAATTTCTTTCATTTTTTTTTGACAGCGAATTTGGCGAGTGTTATCCGCACTACAATTTTGGCTATCCGCACTCTTTTTGTATGACTTATTACGCGTCTTTTGAAAATACATCTTGTGCGTACATTTTTAAGAAAAGTGATCAACGCGAAAGTTGTAGATCTCATCGAGATCTACAACTTTCGTGTTGAACACTTTTCCTAAAAATGCACGCACAAGACGTATTGCTGCCCTGGTTGAAACATGTGCGTAACTATAGCGAATTTTTGGAAATACGCCTTGTACATGCATTTTTAGAAAGTGTTCAACAAAAAAGTTGTAGATCTACAACTTTCGTGTTGAACACTTTTCCTAAAAATACATGTACAAGGCGTATTTTCAAAAAATGCGTAATAACTTATACAAAAAGAGTGCGGATAGCCAAAACTGTAGTGCGGATAACAATCAACTTATTTTATTTAGACATGGCAACATAAAAGACTAAAAGTAGATGATTTTTCTTATGTGGGATGTGGGGTCCACTGTTCACGAATGGTAATTTATAATAACCGCGACCACCGCGCCAAACCGAGTTGAGAGATTTATTTCAGTCTGAATTAATTCTTCTATACAGGGAAAGGATCTCATCTTTTCCATTTTATTATTCTTTATTTCAAATTTATAAAAAAAAAAAATTTAATTATTCATTTAATTTTTAAAATAATGTTTTTTTTCCTTTAATTTTATTATTTTTTGTATTTTGAGAGACAAAAACAATTAGGTGATTGCATTATTGTGCCGACTGCATGTTAATATAAATTATTTTTTAAGTGTATAAGAAATTAAATATAAATTATTTTATGTATATAAATAAAAATAGGCGGTATTCCCGCACCTCGGCCTTCTCCGCTCTTTCGGCGCGCCGGCGGCAGTTTTCTTTTTTACTAGCGAGAGAGAGAGAGAGAGAGAGAGAGAGAGAGAGAGAGGATGGAGGGGAAGAAGGTCTGCGTAACAGGAGCAGGGGGTTACATAGCTTCATGGCTGGTGAAGCTTCTTCTATCAAAAGGATACAAGGTCAACGGAACTGTTAGAGACCCAGGTAGGTATATTCTCTATGGATCAGCTCCATGTTTCCTTGATGATTCTTCTCGTTTTTCTTTCTGTATTTTGAAATCGGTAATGCATCAGAGCAATTCAGAAAAACAGGATTCGTTAATGTTATTGGTGAATTGGGCATCGATAAGTTTATTAGGTATTAATTGGGCGTTGTTCTTGCTTTGTGATTCATCCTTGTGAAGATTTGGGGTCCCTTTAGCACAATGTGTCGGTCATGAACGTAGGAAAAAACCCTTGATTCGCCGCTTTTCTATATTACAAGATCTAAAAGACAATAACTCATCTGCAAAATAGAAAGAACTGCCTAGTGATTCAAGAGTAAATGTATTGTATTCTAAGCCAAATTTAATTAGTGGCATCATGAACCAATTTTACCTTTAGGATTTGGTGAAGATCAATACAAATATTCCTGAAATAGTGCATGTTTTGATCCCAAGATGAGTGAAATCGCCTGCAAAATAGAAATGTTGTCTTGTAACTCTTCTAATTTTCACGTGCTTCAAGTCAATAAATCGTATATCTTCGATTGAGTTTAGCTTGGGGCTTATAGCGTCGCCTGAATGGTGAAATTTATTTCACTATTTGTTGTGATGTAGGATCCGCATGGCACGGCGGTGGCGGTCGTGAACGGGGTGGTTACAAACTGTCGTTCGCGAACGCCCGACCTTGCCTAATGAACTTCATTCAGTTTTATGTTCAAAGCTAGTTTTCTTTTCTTTGTGGCGGTCGCGGCCGTTGTCATGCCAAACATGCATTCTATGACGGTAACGTTTTTGTCCAAACTCACCGGAGCAAAAACACCGCGCCAAACAGAGCTGTAGTTAGATGTTGCTACTGAATTCAAACTAATAAAGCCTCCCTAAAACCTTGAATTCAACCAAATGCGACTTCAGAATATGCCGAGACAAGTTTTTTTTATTCTAGTATTAATGTGTATTCAACATGTTATGCTGGTTCCAGACAATGAGAAAAACGACCACTTGAAGAAATTTGACATGGCCTTAGAAAATCTTCAACTCTTCAAGGCGGATGTTCTCAACTATGATGAACTATTTGAAGCAATTCAAGGGTGCGAAGGAGTCTTTCATGTGGCCAGTCCTGTACCTGGAATTAAACTGGTGCCCAATCGAGAGGCATTGCTTTCTGCTGAGCTTCAAAATGGGGTCATTTAATTAATTTTACACAATCATCAATGTAAAAAGGGGAGCCTTGGCGCACCGGTTGAGGTGTCACAGTATGGCCTTGAGGTCACGGGTTCGAGTCCTAGAAGCAGCCTCTTGCATAAATGTAGTGTAAGGTTTGCCTATATTTCACCCTTGTGGTGGGACCCTTCCCCACACCCTCGCTGTGCAGGGATGCTTTGTGCACCGGGCTGCCCTTTTATCAATGTTATATGCTCCCTTTTGTTTTCACATGCCACTGAATTGCAGACTGATGTGATCACTCCTGCTCTCACCGGAACCCTCAATGTACTGAAGGCATGCTCGGAGGCAGGGATCAAGCGAGTTCTTCTTGTTTCATCAAGTGTCACTATTCTTCTGAATTCAAGCTGGCCAAAGGATAAGGTCATGGATGAGTCTTGTTGGTCAGAAGAACATCTATTAAGGGAAACTAAGGTATTCACCATATTTGACCATTTAAAAAGGCTATTTATCATTTGTGAAACTAGGTGCTTTATGTATCATAGTTTGAATTGGTAAATGAATCATTTGAAATATGTGAATTATTGGAATATTAGAGAAAATAATTTGAAGATAAAGGGCGTTGTGCTAGTGGAATAAAGTATGAGTATGTGATACATAACTTTTGTTGGTCTAATATTGACATTAGTCAGTTAAGATTATCGAAATATGTAGTGATGCATATGTGTGATAATTATATTATATTGAATCTACTATACAGATGAATAAGATACATTTTTTATAGTTAAGGTTAGGTGGTTAAAATGAAAAAATACTTCATGGATTTTATGCGATAAGGGATGAGGTTATCTCACAAAGACGAGGTAAATTCTATACAAATAAAATTTAGTTCATAAATATTGCATGGATTTGAGTATTGGATCGTACAAATATTACTTATAACTAAATTTACTTTGGAAGAAATGAGAATATTAATGTGGATGTGTATATGTTAAAGGAACGATTGCATTAGAGGGACAATTGGAATAACATCTCCTGGAGATAAGATAGTTAAAAATCAGAGTTGTAAATATCGAATGTATGCACATATCATAGAGTTTTAAAATGTAGAATATTGAATGTCGAATACATGTTAGAGACATTTTAATATATTGGATTTTAATATCTCGTAAATTAAAATGTATACTATGTATACTTCTATATTCTAAAAGTTATGTTAGCATAAGTAGTCAAAATAAATCATATATATTCCAAAATATAGTCGAAGAGTACCTAAAATGATACATTAATAACATACTACGACTGCTACTAACAAATATCCAAAATAAGTGCAAATAAATATATTATGAAATCTATTTGATATTTTACAATAATTTTATGTAGATAACACTAGTTGTATATCAAATAGAGAAGATTGAAAAGCTAAATGTCCTTAATAGATAATAAATTTTGCATGATTAATTATAAAATTGTGTTAACTAATAATGTGTTGAATATTTTAATACTTTGTTTAATATGAATGAAGAAAGATATAATGTCAAATTATTATACAAAATTGATTATAAGAATAATACTTACGAAGGAGAGCTAAATAATAAGTCTCATCAATTTAAGCATATATAATGCAATAAGTTGAGGTGATTTAAACATATATACTGCTACTATAGCTCATCCCCAACTTCCTATTTCGCAACCCCATTTTCGTCCTTGATCCTGTTCAGCCTCTCTTGCGACTTTGTCGCATCCGCTCCATTTCTTAGCACCACAACATTGCTTTTCCCAGAGCCTACCTCACCGCATCTGCTCTTTGAATCATTAACCATCCCTATCTTTTCAAGGCCTCTCCACTTCCGCTCCATTCCTTAGCACCACAACATTGCTTTTCCCAGAGCCTACCTCACCGCATCTGCTCTTTGACTCATCAACCATCCCTATCTTTTCAAGGCCTCACCCAACCTTCCTAATTATAGCGACCTCCACCTACCCAATGTCAGTGTTACTTTCGCCAACGCAAAATACCAAACAATCGCTTACGAGACCTCATTGCACCAGCTTCAACTAACTCGACCAACACACCCTTATTGCCTCTTCATAATTTCTACAGTGATATTTGGTCCCGCTTGAGACCATCGGCCCTCCACGGTGCAAAACCAAACAACACTATCACTCCGCTACGGCGCTACTGATGCCAACATCACACCTCATCCACATTTGTTGCTTATTGTCCATATTCTTTCTGCATCGGTGAAATTGTTAAAAGATCCAGACAAATTTGTCCAGCCTTTTCATAATTTCTACTGCTCCTGGTGAATTAGTTCCTTCATTCTCTTTCCGCAACCTGAGAGTATTGTTTCTCACACAGTTTCCCCCTCTTTACTTTGGGGGCAAGATCAATTTTTAAGTGGGTTATATTTCTATGTAAATACCCTTAGCCGGATTACACCACCCAAGAAGTACAGGACCCCACCCCCAAAAGTGCCATATTCTCCTCACTGTGTAACATCTAAACTCCTTAACAAGATGGTGGTGATACATTATAAGATCATTATATTCTTAGTCCTGAGTCTGTAATTAATTGTCATATTTTATAATCAAATATCGTAGTGCAGATTGTTGTTTTACAGAGAAGTGGTTGTTGTTATTTATTCAACAAGTATCATTCTCTATTTGGGTTAGCCGTGGCGTTTGAGCGGTGACGGTGTGAAAGTGAGCTCAGTGTTGGTGGTTTACCTGCGCTTGGAACTTGTTGCAACTTCCGCTAAATCTTGACCATAACTATATGATTGTGGTGACGGTTTCATCGTTTTTGAAAAATAGCGTTCGTTATCGAACCTATCTGACCGCACGTACCCAAACGCTACCTACAATCTTCATAATTGCATTCACAACCGCCACCTCTCTCCTAAGCAGGACCTCATTATCAAATTATTTGGATAAGATGGCATGAAATAGAATATTAATTATAAATCTACATGTAACCTGGATCTTAATTTTTACAGCATTGGTATGGTCTTTCGAAGATCCTTGCTGAAAGAGCAGCCTGGGAGTACTCGAAGAAGACTGGACTAAACCTGGTGACCGTTTGCCCATCAATGGTCTATGGGCCACTATTGCAGAGCACAGTAAATGCTACCAGCCTGATGCTTCTCAATATTGTCAAAGGTCTAACTGCATGAAGAATTTATTTTATTTTCGCTTAAATTGTCCTTTTCTTAACTCAAAGATTGTTGTTATTGCACTGTTGTAGACATAGAAGAAATCCACATAGGATGAAATTCTATTTGCATTATTGATATCTATTCATTGTAAACAAACAATATGCGCATTTTTTTAAGAGTTGAAACTACGGGACTGCGTCAATGCCTATATCCTTCGTCTCCAGGTTGTGCTTAAACTCCACTTAATCTGCCTCCTAAAAGATCATTCTTGGTAACCTATCTTTGTAAAATGATAGAGCGGTGAGGTTTTCCGAGCCCACAACTGCTATCTATGATTTTGATAAAGTTTGTTGGGAAGAGTTTTGATATTGTACTAATACTCCAATTGAGGCGCAACCCCCTAAATGTCGATTCCTCTGAGACCGCTTTCAATGCCTTATCCCGCAAACATAGGCTCCGTTTGACATCATATGCAAACAAGGTAGATAATTAATTATTCGCTGCAAAAATCGTGGGCCCATCCGCTATACGTGTCCGACGCGTGTAAACTTTCCAAGGTGGCTTGTCGTCGTGCAGCCCCGTAACAATGCCGCCATCTGGGAAATGTGCCTTGTCCTCAAGGCACAAATCGGGAAACTGGCGGCGGAGATCATCCCGGGGCAACCATGTTGCGTCCGAGTCTGGCCGGCCGGTCCAGGCCACAAGGGATTCCTCCGATGTACGGTCTCCTGGGGTGCGGCATCTCTGATCGAGGACTGAGGCGGGATAGTAGGGTGCCTCCCCTGCGAGGTCGATGTCGGTCGGAATGTGATATGCGGGAGCATGGTCGCCCACAATGCGTCGGAGCTGTGAGACATGAAAGATCTGATGAATGTGGCTCCCGGCTGGAAGGCGAAGACGGTAAGCGACTGCCCCTATGCGGGCGAGGACCTCGAAAGGCCCGAAGAAACGAGGAGACAGTTTCGGGAAGGGTCGGCGGGCCACCGAAAGCTGCCGGCGGGCCACCGAAAGTTGTCGGTAGGGGTGGAGTTTGACGAACACCCTCTCGCCAACCTCAAAGGAGAGGTCCCGACGTTTCTTGTTGGCGAAGGAGACCATCTTCTGCTGGGCCTGCCGTAAGTGGCGCTTCAAATGATCTAGGATGGTATCTGTCACGGAGAGTTGTGGCCACGCTCTCCACCTGGCACAACCCTGGAAGGTGGCGGACGATCGACGGAGGTGGGCGGCCGTAAATGGCCTCGAATGGGGTGGTGTCGGCCGCCTGATGGTAGGCGGTATTGTACGAGTATTCGGCCCACCCGAGCCACTTGGCTCAACTGCGAGGCTGCTCCCCCACGAAGCAGCGGAGGTACGTCTCCAAACACCGGTTGAGGACCTCAGATTGGCCGTCTGTCTGCGGGTGGTATGTCGTGCTCATGCGGATATGGGTGCCCTGTAAGCGGAACAGCGTGGTCCATAACGTGCTCAGGAAGAGCGAATCGCGGTCGCTGACGATTGACCGAGGAAACCCGTGGAGGTGCACGACCCCCTGGACGAAGCTGTCGGCGACAGTGGACGTCGTGTATGGGTGGCGGAGGGGAATAAAATGAGCGTACTTCGAGAGCCTGTCCACTACAACCAGGATGCAGTCGTGCCCCTTTGATCGGGGAAGCCGTGTGATGAAATCCATGGCGATGTCGTCCCAAATGCGATCGGGAATCGGAAGGGGCTGAAGTAGGCCACCGGGAAACATGGCCTCGTACTTTGCTTTCTGGCAGGTGAGGCAGGTGGCCACAAAGGCCTTGACCTGTCGGAACATATGCGAACATTAGAGCGAGGAGGCCAGCCGTCGGTACGTCCGGTAAGCTCTGGTGTGTCCCCTTGTTGGTAAAGCATGGAACTCGGTCAACAACAGAGGAATGCTCGGAGAGGAGGGGGCAAGTACGAGGCGACCCTTGTAGAGTAAGCGACTATCAACCAAGGAGTATGGTGGGTGACTTGTGGCGTCCGCGAGAAGTGCTATCTGTATCTTGTTGAGCATCGGGTCGGCTTCTACTTCCCGTTGGAGGGTATCCGCATCCTCCCAAAACCGGGCGGGAAATGGCTGCGAGTATGTGGTTGCGCAGAGGGCGTCGATCGCGCAATTCGTCTTCCCCGGCCGAAACTCGATGCTGAAGTCATAGCCTAGTAGCTTGGCCACCCATACTTGTTGAGCGGGCGTAGCAATCTTCTGTTGGAGGAGGTAGCGGAGGCTGTGGTGGTCGGTGCGGACCACGAACCGTCGGCACAGGAGATAAGATCGCCAATGTTGCACAGCGAGGACGAGACCCATAAGCTCGTTCTCGTAAGCGGAACGGCTGCGGATTGTGTCTGAAAAAGCGCGGCTGAAATAGGCCACAGGGCGACCGACCTGCATTAAAACGGCTCCAACACCGATGCCTGATGCGTCGCATTCCACGAGGAAGGGCTGTGAAAAATCCGGCATTGCCAACACTGGGTCTCGAACTAAGGCCTGTTGTAGAGCGGTAAAAGCGGCTGAAGCCGCGGCCGACCACTCGAAGGGCCCTTTGGCCGACTTTTTCAGAAGCTGGGTGAGGGGTTGGGCCAGCGTGCCGTACCCATGAATGAACCTGCAGTAGTACCCTGTCAGTCCCAAGAATCCCCGGACATCGGGGAGTGACGTTGGTGTCGGCCGCTGAAGGCCCACCTCGATCTTGTCGCTATCCATGGCGACTCCTGTCACCGAGATGGTGTGTCTGTTACCGAACAGAAATGAGATCGGGGAAGAGAAGAAGAATCCGGCAAGGGGGAGGGCCGGCGGTGGAAGGCGAGACGAGAAGAGGAAAGAAAAGGAGGAGCTTAGGGAGCAACCCTAAAATTCTTCATACATTCCAAGCATAACTTCAAACTCATATCCCTCCCTCTTATATAGATGAGGGAGGGCACACAAAAAGAAACATTACATTTAATTATTAATTATGTTTAATTAATATTAATTAAATATCATTTAATTAATATTAAATAAAATACATAATTTAAAAAAGGAAAATCATGGCGGCTTCCATGCGCGTCCCCCAAATAAGTGCGGCGGCTTCCATACGCGTTCGTCGATGGTCTCCATCCGGGGGGGGGGGTCCACTCGCGGGAGAGTGTATGCGTAACACTATACCGCCCTTGAAAATCGACCTTGTCCTCAAGGTCGAGTGTTATTCTTTTGTCGGGGTCTTTAAGGATTGTGATGAGAAGGAAGTTGTGCATTGTCAGTGGCGGTGGCGAGTACCCTGAGGAGAAAGGACGAAGAGGTGTTACAAAAAGAAATATGTGGGCTGGAATTTTTATGTGTTAGAGAAAATATTGGAGCTTCGGTGGAGGGGGTGAAAGTTGGTGCTAGGATAAAAGAAATAAATTTAAAAGGAGGGGGCTGATAAGGAAACAGCAGGTTGGGAAGGAGGAATGGATTGGCCGGTGGGGTTTTCAAGGAGAAAAAGGATAGAAAATAAAAATTAAAAGAAAACATTGGAGGGGTTTGGCTTTTAGGGGGGGAAAGGAGAAAATATTGGCAACTGGCGTGAGGCTCAAGAAAGAGAGAGGACGGATGGCAGATGGTGCGTGGCTCGATGACTGGGAGGAACAAGGCGCGGCAGTCGGCGTCCAAGCGCGTGCGGAAGTTTGAATTGCATTGCTGGAGGGAGACGATCGGCGAGGTCGTTCCTGGATCGGGGGCGCTGGCCTGCGAGTCGGGTGCGAGAGCAGCGGTGCGGGACCTGGCTGTCGGAGGTGTTGCTGGAGCTGCGGTTGGCGGAAGCGGTGTGGGAGGTGCGGCGGCGGCTACGACCTGACGCAGGAGGTGCGGCGGCGGCTGTGGCTGTTGCTCACTGCTGGAAGGGGATTGTGGGGGTGGCTGCTCGACGCAGGAAGGGGAGGGTGGGGAGGTCTGCTCGGCGCATGGAGGGGAGGGTGTGGTCAGCTGCTCGACGCAGGAAGAGGACGATGGGGGGGGGGGGGGGGGAACTGCGCGGTGGTTTGGTGGGAGACTTGCTCGAGGGGTTGCGGAGAGGCGTGCTCAAAGGCGCTGTAAGGGGAAGCTTGGACGGGCTGCTTGAGGATGACGACGCCGGTGGTGCGGGTGCCGGCTGCGGCTGCCGGGGTCGGTGCGAGGGTGATGGGGAAAGCAGAAATCGTGGCGTTCGGGATCTGTGGTGGCATGAGGGCGTCGAGGCGGCGGAGGATGAGCGACTGATTGGCGAGGCTGAGCGCCTGATGGGCGAGGGCGACGTTGACGGAGGACTGCAGTTTGTCGAGCGCAGCGTCGCGTTCGTCGAGCCGGGCGCGGATGTAGTCTTTAGGGGTGGCGGTGTGGAGACGCGTGTTCGTAGCCATGGAAGGAGAGCTGAGAGCCGGCGGCGCTACGGCGGGCGGAGCGGCAGGTCGGACCATTGGAGAGTGTATGCGTAACAGTGTCCCAGGTAGCACACCTCTGGAACCCCAAAGGAATACTTCGTTGGGTGGAGCTTGAGGTGGTGGCGTCGTAGAGTAGTCAATGTCTGGCGGACGTGCTGGAGGTGCGCCTGCTAAGAAGAACTGTAGACCAATATGTCATCGAAAAAAACAAGAATGTGCTGACGAAGTACCGGGCGAAAGATATCATTCATCGTGGCATGAAAGGTGGCCAGTGCATTGGTGAGGCCGAAAGGAATAACCAAGAACTCATAGTGGCCATCATGGGTCCGGAAGGCCGTCTTGGCTACATCGGCCAGCCGAACGCGAATCTGGTGGTAGCCGGCACGGAGGTCCAGCTTGGTGAAGACCGTCGCGCCATGAAGCTCATCCAAAAGCTCATGAATCACCGGAATCGGGTACTTGTCTGGAACAGTAGCTTTATTCAGCTCCCGATAGTCTATGCAGAAACGCCAACTGCCGTCTTTTTTTCGGACCAACAGGACCGGACTGGAGAAGGGGCTGGCACTTGGGCGGATGAGGCCCCCCATCAACATGTCGCCTACTAGTCTTTCAATCTCGTCCTTTTGTATGTGCCCGTAGCGGTACGAACGGACCGAGACTGCCGTCACGCCGGGTTACAGAGGTATGGCATGATCGTGCGGCCGAGCTAGTGGCAACTCGGTTGGTGGAGCAAATAGGTCTGCAAACTCTGATAGGAGGTCCTGAAAGTCTGGAGGCGGTGTTGAGGTTGATGGAGCGGTGTCCGAGATGGGCCATAGCAAAACCAAAAAATCGACGTCCGTCGTCCGTTGAATGGCGTGGGCGGAGACTGGGGAGCGAAGAAGTGCGGCGTCTCCCACAAGGCAACACTCTCGCCCGTCCTGGAGGAACCGCATCGTCATATACCTCCAGTTGACTCGCACGTCGCCGAGCGTGCAGAGCCATGCTACTCCCAAAATGACGTCGATCCCGACAAGGCCGAAAACGTAGAAATTCGTCGTCATCGAGTAGGGTCCCACTGAGAGCGAAACGGTCGGACAGCGGCCTTGCATCGAGCGGCGGCGACCATCGCCCAAACAAACTGTGAAATCTGGAGAAGGTTCTGCCGGAAGATGTAGCTGCTGGACCAGATGAGATGAAAGGAAATTATGGCTCGCCCCGCTGTCTACCATGATGACTATGTGGTGGTCGCCCAACTTGCCTGCCAACTTCATGGTTTGGGGGCCCGAAATGCCTCCCACGGAAAAACAAGGAAGCTCCAAACGGTGAAGGTCTACGTCAGCGGCGGCCACGGTGGTGTCCTCTGCAGTTATCTCAAGGTCTTCAAAATCTGCTAAAGTGATCTCCGGCTCGAAGTCGCCGATGATGGCGTGGAACTCCTTGACCACACAGACATGGGCCGGGGAGTAGGGTTGACGGCAGCGGAAACATAGCCCCTTGCGGCGGAGATCGTCGAACTCGCGGTTGGAGAACCGATGTGGTGGGGCTGGGCACCCTGGCCGGGGGGGGGGGGGGGGGGGGGGGGAGGACCTTGGGTTTCCGGAGTAGTGGTTTTCCAAGCCCGGCCGCCTGGTGGATGGCCACCGGGGATCGGTGGCGGTCGAGGTGACAAATCCGCGTCCACAAGGCGGGCTATGTCGAGGGCCTCGGAGACTGTCCGGGGGTGGTGGGTGCGGAGCCGGGACCGTATGTTGGGGCGAAGGCCCTGCATGAAGAAGCCAAGATAGTGGTCCGATGGTAGGCCCACAACATGAGTTACGAGGGTCACAAACTCATCGATGTAGTCCTCCATCGTACCGGATTGTCGTACCCCGCATAATCTTTCGATGGCGGAGACGGAATAACGGGTGTCGTAGCGGCGAATCATTTCTTGCTTGATTTCCGGCCATGAGATGAACGAATTGGTCTGGCGGAGCCATTGGGCCCAGTGGAGGGCGGAGCCGTCGAGTTCCACGACGGCGGTAGAGACCTTGTCCTGCTCGGGTGTGTGGTGGAGATCGAAGTATTGTTCCGCCTTGGCGATCCACCCAATTGGATCAACCCCGGTGTAGGTTGGAAGATCCAAGGTAAGGGTCGGACGGTCGGAAAGAGTCGGACGGCCGAAAAGACCAAGGGGTGGGGCGTCCCCAATGATCGTCGGTGGTGCCGCCCCTAGGATGGACGGGCTCGCGGACGGTTGCGCGGATCCACTGGCGGTGGCGGCAGCGGAAGGCTGTAATGCATCGAGCTTGGCGTGTATGGCGAGCAAAGAGGACTGCAAGGAGACCACGATGGACTCTTGTGTGCTGACACGGCGAAGGTGGGCCTCGTTGGCATCCTCCGATTGAGCCTCGGCGGTGGAACGAGTGGTTGATGCCATGGCAGTGGCGGCGCGGCGCGGCGGAGCGGGCGTCAGTGGCGACGCGTGCGTGCGTCGGAGCGGAAGGAGCGGGTCAGTGGCGACGGAGCGGAAGGAGCGGGTCAGTGGCGACGGGCTACACGCGGTCGGGACGGTTCAGTGGCGACGCGTGCGTCGGAGCGGAAGGCGGACGGGCTGCAGCGAGCGGAGCGCGGACGGCGCAGGTTCTCCGGCGGCTGTTTGCGGGCGGAAATGGCAGGTCGGACCAGTTTGGTACGATCCTGGCAGAGCGGAGGAGCTGTCGACCAGAGAGAGTACGAGAGAGAGGGGAGATAGAGAGAGGGAGAGAGACAGGGGAAATAGGGTTAGAGATGAGAGGGAAAACATAATTTCATTCCAGGATATCACAATACAAGGCTTACGCGTCATCTTATAGTGGCGAGGGGCGAATACAAAAAAGAAATATTTTAAAATAGGAAATGCGGAAATACTTAAATTGACACACGCAAACAAAGCACCAAATTAAACGCCATAAGCAAACAAGGTAGATAATTAATTATTAATTATTCGCTGCGGAAATCGTGGGCCCATCCGCTATACGCGTCCGTCGCGTGTAAACTTTCCAAGGTGGCTCGTCGTCGTGCAGCTCCATAACACAAAATTACTTCACCCTAAAAAAACATATTGCGTAGTCTTGTGAGAACAACTAATTTCTCGTGTTTTCATAGACGGGAAATGGGAGCTTTTGATATATATATATATATATATATATATATATATATACGAGTGAAACGGCACGGGCCTCCGGCCCTATGTGAGTGCAGCGGCGTGGGCGGTGACATTTGTCGTGCTCGCTGACTCTTAGCGGGCTTCGCTCGCATTCGAGCGGGTTGGACCCTCTTATGAGCTGGCTGCGCCCGCCTATGAGCGGACTACGCTCTCATATGATGAGTAGGATGCGCCCGCATATAAGCACTGACTTTTATTCAAAACATATGCATATGAGTACTTAAAATGACCGTAAAAAAATATGAATCAATATTCCTATTTTTATTTTGTAAAAAAAATTATATTTTTACCTAAAAAATTAATTTCTCTCTATCTCTCCCTCTCCCTATCTCTATTCATATCCCTCTCTCATATAGGTATAGGAGGGCTATAAAGATTCCTTCTCCCTCTCTCCTCACTTTTCTCACTTTTTTCTCTCTCTCCATTGTTAGGATGAGATCAAAAGTTTGTCTCATTTTGAATGGTCAAGATTTTTTTTTTCCACTCCAAACTACTTCCTTATAGTAGTTAAAGATATAGAAATAATTACCAAAACTTCCCCTGGAAGATAGCATAATTACAGATTGCACCCCTCTTATTGTTGAAATTACAAAATCTCCCCTGAATGTTATAAAATATAACATTTATCTCCCCTGAAGTTCATATTTCATAACATCCATGCACAAAATACCCCCCCTGAAAATGTATTCCGAATGGGGTACTTTTGTGCATGAATGTTATGAAATGTGAACTTCAAGGGAGGTAAATATTATGTTTTGTAACATTGATGGGAGGTTTTTGTAATTCATTAATAAGAGGGGTGCAATCTGTAATTTTGCAAGCATAGAGTGGACGTCCCGGTAAATGCCCCTATATATATAAACGGGAATTCGAAAAAGCCGCTCTGGATTTCAAACTCTTTCATCCATCTTTATTTTCTATCAATTTCTCATGCTTGAAGGAACCTCTGAACCTATGGTGGACAAACTATGGTACTTTGTCGATGTTCGAGATGTGGCTGATGCTCTCCTTCTAGTTTATGAGGCTGCAGAAGCTTCTGGAAGATACATCTGTGCAGCTCATCCTAGTTATCTCCATGAGATTATCACCAAGCTAAAGAGTATTTACCCCAACTACAAATACCAACAGAAGTAAGATCTGTATACTGTTTCTTCTCCTCCTTTTTTTATAGTTTATCAGAGTTTTTATTTGAAGTATCAGGATAAGAGAAGCAAAACTCTCAAAGAAACTTGATTCAGGTCATAAAATAATGCAGATTCACTAATGTTCAACTCCCTTTATCGCAGTTTCACCAAGCTTGGATCAGAATATCGATTATCGTCGGAGAAGTTGAAGACTTTGGGCTGGAAGCCCAGAGGACTCGAAGAAACACTCGTTGATTCCGTCGAATTCTTCCGGCAGGCAGGCCTTCTAGAAGAAGTAACACCTTAATCCACCAACTTTGGGATGATGGGTATGCAGAAGTGTTTTATTTTGTTGGAGAAATGCTTCATTTACACAATGGACTGGAAATTGCTTGGTGGTCATATAAAGAGTTCATGCAAACTCAATTTTGACCTAATCAGAAGAAACTGTGCTTGTTCATTGCACAAATAATAATTTTTTAATTATTTTTTAATATTGGAAGGTTAGGTCTGTTCTCCTCTGAGAGAAGCCACTTTGTGCATAGTGCCAAAGGTTAGGTCTGTTTCCAATCTTCCCCCGCCCATACCCCCAATGATTGGGGACTATATGGGTTCTGTTGTTGTTGTTGTTGTTGTTGTTGTATTTTTTAATATTGGACATGCCTCTTTAACATAGTTCTTCACCATTTGATATTTTGATGAAATTATATATGATCCATGCTCGATTGTTTTTCGCCCGATAGGTGGTTTGTTCGGGACATTATGATTCGTACGCGAATGATGTTTGTGCAGTAAGATTTGGACGCAATGATGGTTCTTCGGGCTTCTAATCGCCCGCAGTATGATAATTGGAGAAACCAATATTTGATGTTACTTCTAGTGCATCTTGTGTAGGCACTAGTTTGAATGCCTTTGGTATGTGATACTTGATTCAGATCATCGTCGACATTAGGGATGTTCGCAAACCAAATAATTTGTGAATATTCGATTAAGATCCATATTTTCCATATTTGAATCCATTTTCGAATTCGAATGGTATTTGAATCTAAATTTGGATAATATTATCTCTATTGCTAGGATTCCCTAATTATAGTTCGTGAATAATAACAATATCTATATTACATATGAAGATGATCCTGATCATTCGATCAAAAATCTATTTGGTATTGAAAGTGAATTTGAATTCGAATCCAAGACCGAACATGGATGTTATGAAATATAAATTTATCGCGATGGTCTTTGTAATTTCAAAAGATAAATGAGTGCAACCTATTATAAATTTATAAGGGAAAGTCCCCATAAATTAGCCTTCTTTTTTGTAAGATTAATTACCAAATATAGCTTTATTATTTTAATCTAATGACATATTATAATCTATTTCAAAAAAAAAGTTAAAATAAAATACTCCCCCTAAATTAAAAATAATGATGGAAATTCATAAAATCTAAAAAGTTTTGAGTATAGCTCATATAATTATTATGGTAGACTATCATTGGACATGTCAGTGATATTTTTGAGAAAGACTGTCATCAGGCATGCCAGCTGTATATTCGAGGAATTACCATTAAACTCATCAACTTTATTAAAGTTGATTTGACATGCACGATAATATATGCATCAAAATGAGAATTGTTTTTACCAAAAATTGAAAAATGATGTATAACCACTTTTCACATTATTTAATTGATAGTATTTTTATTTTAAGCTGCAATAATTAATTGATAGAAGTGGAGCCCCGTGCCTTTCGTAGTTGAGGTACTGTCACGATTGACTATAGAGGCGAAGTCTCGTGTCTCTCACTCGTGTGTGTGTGTGTAAAAGTCTCCCCTCTCTCTTTCATCCGCTAGCCCACTCTTTCTCTCTCCCCCTCCCTCTCTCTTCCCACCTTTATTTCTCTCTTCACGTGCAATCGAGAGCAGTGAAGATGGGCGCAACACGGGCTTTATGCGTGCGAAATCCACATTGATACGGCCGAAGGCCACCCGAGAGCACCGAGCACGGATGTAGCCCGTGCAAAGATGCTCGTATATATATATATATATATAAGAAAAATAAAAATGCTTGAAAACGATTGGAGCATGGGGCCCAAACTTTCAGATGAACGAGGACGGATGAGCACCGCACGTGCGAGTTTGTGCAAGAAGGCTGCTTCAGGCTTCTGCAGGCTTTAAGAAGTTGAACACCGTGCTTGAAAAAAAGCTGGTGGGTGCAAAACTCAGCAGCTTCTCTCACTATCTTCCACAACTCCATCTACCCAGACCAGCATAGGAAAATAAATTATCCATATTCCTTTAAAATGGTTTATATAATTTATTTTTTTGAAAAATAATAATGATTCAATATTCTAGAGAAATATTTTTTAAAAAAATTTAAAAATTATGGAGAATTATTTGACAAGTTATTATTATTTTCTCTCTCTCTATATATATGTATGGTTAATTACCGGGTCCTCCCTTGGAATTTGCACAATTATAGACTGCACACCTCTAACTTTAAAAATTACATTTACCTCCTCTCTAAATTTTCCCAGTTTACCAAATGGCCCTTCCGTTAGAAATATGAACAAAATCAGCCAAATTATTTTACGATATTTCAATTTTATTCTTTTATAATGATTCTAGATTCATTGCATAGGGTAAAATGTAACGCACTCTTTTCATTGTGGTTATTACGAAAGATAAAATTGAAATATCATAAAATAATTCAATATATTTGTTCACTTTTCATCTATATTTCTAAAGTAATTGGTCACACCTTTCAATGTAAAGTTATTACAAAGTGTAAAATTGAATATCATAAAATAATTTGGCTGAATTTATCATTTTTCATTCATATTTCTAAAGGAAGAGACATTTTCATAAATTGAGGAAACATAGAGAGGTGTTACCTGTAATTATGAAGTATTTATGGTGAAGCTATTATAAGTATAATATTCATCCTAAATATCACTTTAGGTTCTATTTGAATGTTGATAGAGTGGATAAAATGATTGAATGAGTCATGTGATTAATTTTTGCCTATTTTATATAAAACGTATTTAATTAAATGATCAAAGATCAAATTTTTAATTTTTGTGAGTGATTTATTGTGCCACAACAATAATGGATTTATCAACATTCCAAGTTAATTACTAGGATCAAATAGATAATTAATAATGTATATACTTAATTATAGATAAATTATAGACCTATTAATGTTATTGGATCAAACTACCCTTTGAGTATTTCATGAACCCTACTTGAGAGCCCTTCGTTTGCCTTCTCTCGCTCTTGAGGCCAATAGAGAATTGCGCGTAGAACAAAAAAAGAGGTTGCAATTTCGTGCGGTAAAACGTGTCGATTGTATCACAATCATGCATTGGGCTCCTGCCATTGTTTTGAGAGAAATCCATTCCCCACCGCTGCTGCTTAAATGTGTTTGGGTGACCTTTCTCAATATAGCAAGACTGCAGCAGAAAAGCCGCCCCCAAACAGGGCCTAATGAATATGTTGGCAGAAGATTATATATATATATATACTAATATATAAAGATATTAAGTTATGGTGTAACCCGGTCCACCAACGAATATAAGCTGTCAGATGAAGATTCAAATGATCATATCAATTCGCAGGTGATCTGCGAATAGCCTTTCAATTTTGCGCTTGTTGGCTATTCGCAGACCACCATAATCTGCGAATAGCCAAACAGTTTTCCGCTGGTTGGTTATTCACAGACCACCTGCATATAGTTTTTTTCCGAAAAATTATAATAAAATATCATATAAATAATTTAAAAATTGAAAAAAAATATATTAAAAAAAGGCAAAAAAATGATATAATTTTAAAAAATAAATTTATTTAAAAAATAAATTAAACCAAAATTTAAAATAAACTCGCAGATTGGGGGCGGGCGAAGCACGCCGCCGCGAGACGGGTACTGTCGCGCGGGGCACGGGGGGCCCCGTGCACTGTCACTCGTGTGTGTGTGTGTGTGTGTGTGGCAAAAAAATAAATTTTTTCCTTTTGAATAATACTAATTTAGAACAACTCTCTAATAGTTTGCAGCAATATCATCATTCTAAATATACAACTAAAATATTGAAAAGGAAAATCTTGCAAAAACTACAAAGATCTCAGCTTGGTGTATTGCCATTAATTATCTGCAACAGTTTCATGAGATTTCTTCATAAAACTCTCAGCTGGAGGTGAGAGTATCCAGCATTTCCTTTGTATCTTTCGAAGAGATCTTCCATGGCCGTAATGAACTGACCCTGAACTTCATTTACCTGCAACAAGTTACATTTACTCTTACCATAAGTGTGAGGAAAAGTCTTGCCTTTTGAATTAGTTCTCCGGTGAAAAGCCCGAAAAATGCCCAAGAACTGAAAAGGGATTTTACCTCTTCAATCGATGGCTCCGGATTTTTCTCGAGCTCGATGGGCTTGCCTACTACAACATGGATAGGCTGTCTAAAAGGGACAGGTGACCTGCATTGTAGTGAAGTAAGAAAAGAGGAACAAAAATTGAGAATTTCTGAAGGTATCAGTTAAGAAAGCCTGTGAGATTTGTAAATGAGAGAGCTTTATAAGTAACCAAAATTTTCCCCAGAAGATGATAGGGGTGAACTTGATTGCTCTGGCAATCTGGATAAATAGTTTCCCATGGGGTTTCATCCAATTATAGACATAGCTCTGCAATAACCAGCCAAAGTAAACAAATAAGCATACAGTTTAATAATCATAAATAGCAAGGGGACACATTTTTAACATTTCTTCTCCAAATTTATTTTTTTTATTTCAAGTTCCATCATTTGCCTTTTCTGCTACAGAGTGCAAGGACCTCACCTGACCAAAGCAAAAAACAGGAACCAGGGGTCGCCCGGTCGCCATTGCTATCCTTATAAACCCCCTTCTTGATTTGAGAAAAGCGACCTAATTATCAAATCAGAACACAGTTTAAGAACACAAGAAACTAACAAGGGAGCTTCAGAGCAGTTTGAGGTGATTTCACTTGTATTGAAATGATCACAAAGTTCAATGATGCCTATAAAAATGACTTTTTTATGTGGCTTTCCGACTAGACCAAAAAAATTATTAGTGAAACTACCGACAGACATTAGCTCCAAGCCTCCAACATAGTTAGATCTTAGGGCCCGCCTATAGCTTAGACCCACGAAAGCATTGTAGGCCCCATAACCCGTGGGTCCTAGGATCGAATATGGATTTGACAAACTTATGCATCAAATTTAAAATCAATTGGTTGTAGATGAAAGTACACAAGATCTATGTTGAGTGCATAATACTAAATGTGGAGAAATTATTGTCTTGGTCGTCATAACTTAGCTCTGCAATAAACTTGAACCTCCCCTCTAACTCTGCATAATTAGAGGAACCTCCCCCTCAAACTTTGCATAATAAATAAATCCTCCCCTCAAAGTTACATTGTTAATATACACCCACAAAAAAACAGCTGGAGGGTTTTTTTTATGCATGTATGCTAGTTAACAATGTAAATTTATGCTCTATTTGGAATGGCTGTAGTGGTATGAAAAGAGGTGGTAGTAAATCAACGGTGAGATTAGAGCTGTTAGAAAAATAGTGCTGGGAAAATCAGTAGAAGAAGAACGAGAATTTTGACCTGCGGAAAAGAGAAGCGTGAAAATGAAGAAAACTAATTTTAGCTTTTCTGAAAGTGGGAGGAGGGTCCATCACTTTCCAAAAAGTACTGAAACACGTAATTTTGGCACAAACACTTTTTCCACCACCGGTAAATTAAACCAAACGCCTCTAAAACAGCGGTGGCGACGGGAATAGAACTTTTCACACCGCCACGGCGCCACCACCATCCCAAACACAGCCTTTAGAGGGGAGGTTTTGATAATTTTGAAAGACTGGAGGGAGGTCCATGTAATTATGCAAAGTTTAGAGGAGAGTTTTTCATAGTATTCAACCCTACTTGAAACTCTTGATTTATATGTACGAGATCAGGTTCGGAATGGGTTTAGGGCCATCCTCACCAACAGCAAGGTCTCTATGGGAAACAGTGTAGTGATAACAAGGATAAAATTTTCAAATGAAGAGCAGTGAATCTCTGCATATATTTGTGTCTCCCTACAGAAGCAGTTCTTCCCAATCTGTGTCACCATGCAAAAGAAGTTTAATCTACACAAAAGGGCGAGATTTCAAAATTAACCTCAGAATCATGATCCATATAAAGCATCTCCTGTATACCCCCGGGCACAATGACGCAGCTGTAACCAGCTTCCAAATACTCGTAAAAATTCTTTCTGCTGGCCTCAATCGCCCCCATCCACGTCCATATCTGCCTCAGAAATGGCGTGAGGAACACCTGCATCCAAGAATCAAACTCAGACGAAATCCCCAATTTCAAGCAGAACAGTGATCAACGAAAACTCACCGCACTGCTCGCAAGAACCCTAATCTTTGGCAATGGCATGAAACCAGTGTGTCCACCAAGAGCGCACACTCCAATCGGCACCACGGAATGCGGCTCATACCCAAACACTGCGAAAATCAATTCATTGATCAGTCGAATTAAGATCCATAACCAGTTCAGAAAGCATTCAATTAACCTACCGTAGGACTGATTCGGATCAAATGCCTTAATGTCCTCCACATGTAGGGTTACCGGAAAATACCCGACCGCGTGTTTACAGATAAACCTGAAACACCATCTCCAAAATCATCACACAAATCTCCACAAATAAACAGCCCTAGTTTAACTCGGAAACCTAATAAAATTATTTCAGATACGAACACGGACATCGAAAGCTTCCGCCCCCATTTGTTCTCATCGTTGAGCGGAATCACCATGAATAACAACAGCAGCGCCAAAACCCTGCAGATTGAGGAGCGGGTTAAGTAAATACAGCGCGACGGACAGGGGAAGGAAGATTGGAGAAGAGACGAACGCAATGGCGAGGCGGACGGGGAGGAAGAGAAGCGAGGCGAGGACGAGGACGGCGATAAAGTGAATGGCGCCGAGCCAGACGGCGAGGGCAACCATCGTGCGTACCATGGAATATTCCGTTCCATGGAAAACCGCCGTGGCGGCATCTTCCGTCGGGATACCGACTCCGGCGGCGGCGCACATTTGAGTAAGCCGACTCGACGGAGAGCGAGGAGATATTTGCAGGTCAGCTTCAAATAGATGGGAGGAGATGAAGAGGCTCGTCGTATATATAGTGCGATCACGGCGATGGGGAATTTTGCATTGCGGTATTCTGATATTTGTTTTAATTAAACAAATATTTAAATTTTGAGATGTTATTTTTTTTTTAATTATATATATATACATATTACGGGTGGGCTCCACGTGAACGCATGATTCTGCCATGCAAACACGTACAGCGTAATTAGCGAGGCGGCGGCCAAGTGCCGTCACTTCCACATCTCTAGAAGGAATATGGACCGTAGGATTCGGGTGCACACTATATATGGAAAAAAAAAATTTAAAAATTGTTTCCGAATAATATGTACATGAAAAAGAGAAAATAGTTTTATTTTATTTATTAATATTTAATAAAAAGGCATCAATGGACACGTGTCTGAAATGAATACTTTTAAGTACGAAAAAAAAGCCTAAAAAACTACTAGAGCACCGGTGAATGTTGTCAAGAATGGAATCAGGTTCCTCATTCACAGTCGAGATCTATTTAGGATTAGGGTTTAGGGTTCAATATCTCAATATTTATATTTCTGGTTGTTTCCATGGTTTCACTAATATAATATCATCTTATTTATTTTTCTTTTTATCAAAAAATTCTACAATATTAGATTAAGTGAGAATAGACTTATATTTGGGGTCCCAAATAGGTACGCTGCTCGCACGATACTTTCGTGGGGGTCTTTTTTTTCAAACAAAATTACAGTTGTAATGTCTGTATTTTTAGTTATAAATTACAGTTGTAATTTAGTTCAAAAAATTCAATTTTTTTATAAGTATATTTACACCTCAAAATATATACATATAAATACTTAAAATGACCGTAAAAATATTGATCAATATTATGTGAATTTTTTGCGAAAAGTAGAAAATATACCATATAAAATTTTTTCATCGTACGATGCTCCATATACGATCATGTATATTGTCTCTTGAGTCTTGAGCATTCATGTGTTTATTTTATTGGTATGTGGATTTTTTTAATATTGCTGATTATCTATGTATTCATATCAAGTTTTTAGATGTCGGCCGACATGTTATTTTTGAGGGGAAGTCGCAACGTTAGTTACACAGATGAGAAAAATGGTGTTTTCCAGTATGACGGACGGCATGTCGGACATATTGACTCGACATGTCGGTTTATGACGGCTTATGACGGCGACATTAGCTATGAACATTTATTTTTAATTATCACTCTATTAATGGCTAATAGCACCCAAAAAAAATACTAAAACCTCATTTATTTTCTCCCGGTTCACTTCATTTCTCGAACCCGTAAAACCTAAAATCCGATTATATAATTAAAATAATATATAATTAGAAAAAATAATTACCATCTATTATTAAAATCCGACATCCGACATAATTAAAAACATATAAATATATATATATAATTAGAAAAAATAATTACCATTTAATTAAAAACATATATATATATATAATTAAAATCCGACATTTTAAAATGTCCCCGATATATCCCCCACATCCGACATCAAAAACCAAAACCGACATGAGTCCGACATCTGACATCTGCAAGCTTGATTCATATAAATATTTGTGTTTGTAGTTGCTCCTGTGGAAAGAGAAGAAAAAGCTCTCTCAGTAGAAGAGAAGAAGCTCGGCAATGACTCTCTTCCGACGAGAATACCGACGAAGTCGACTTTCATTTTGTTTGTCTTGATGATTCAAGTCAACAACGACTTTCATTTTGACGAGAATGCCTATTTTTCGTTCGTGTGTCTTCACCCATTCTATGTGATTTGTGAATGCGGCAAAACTATAGTCGAGAAGCACCGCTACAAATTACATAAATATTAGGCAAAAATGTTATTTCAGTCTTTTAACTTTGCAACTTTTTGTAGATCAGTCCCACAAATTTTTCCTTTACAAGATTTTAGTCTCTCTATTTTATTAATTGAGTGAAATCTGTCTCCTCGTCGAACTTTCATTAATTAAAATAGATTAAAACTTTTTAACTTTGTTTTTTTTTTAATAAGAACTTTTTTTTGCTTAATTTTGAAAAGGATGACCGCCGAAGAACACCTCGGCGAGACCTAACTCCATCGACAAGGAGTCCCCCTTCCTCGGCAAAATCTCTACGGCGAACCCTACCTCCATCAACGACGAACCCCTACCTTCCTCGGTAAAATCTCTCTGCGGGTATTATCTTTTCCGCACCTTTTTTTCTCAGTTCCGCAAAGGTAATGTTAATGTGTATTAATATGTCCTGCCGTGTCAAGATCGACTAGGAATAGCCTAACGGTTCGTGTCACACTAGGACTCGGTTCTATGCTGGAAGTACTATAAAACCCCATTCCAAACTTGATGGGTGATTGTAGAATACTTTAAGTCTCTAACCCATGTTAAAGTAGTTCCTTCTTTAACTAAAAATCTGATTTCAATAAGTCTATTAGACAAGGCTGGGATGACCTTCACAACTCAAAACGCTAGAATGACTCTTACAGTCAATTCACATTATTTTGGGTGTGCGTACTTGATCAACGGAATGTATAGACTTAGCTTAAACAATGATAGCATTAACCAGGTTAGTTAAAACCTCATAGATCCTAAGTTGTTACATAACAGACTTCGATATGTGAACTATAGGAAGATGCTAGATCTAGCTAAGAGTCAAAACATCTCCTTAGATCTGTCTATTCGATTTGACAAGTGTGAGGTGTGTGCTCAAACCAAAATCACTAGAAAGCCTTTCAAGTCAGTTTCTAGGAGCGCAAAACTTCTTGAATTGATACATTCAGACCTCTGTGATTTCGGTAATCATGCCACCAGAGGGGGAAGGAAGTATCTAATCACATTCATAGACGATTTTTCTAGATATTGTCATGTGTATCTGTTGAAATCAAAAGACGAAGCGTTTGAGGCATTCAAGACATTTAAGTCTCGTGTTGAAAATCAGTTAAACCTGAAAATTAAGAGATTTAGAAGTGATCGAGGAGGAGAATACACTGATACTGGATTCAATGAATTCTGTGCCTCTGAGGGAATAATTCTTGAAACTACTACTCCTTACTCACCCCAGTCAAACGGTGTTGTCGAGCGCAAGAATAGAACGTTAACAGAGATGTTGAACTATATGCTCCTAACAGCTGACATGTCTAATTACTTTTGGGGAGAAGCAGTCCGTACTACAAATCACATTCTAAATAGATTACCTCACTCTCAGCTCACTTCTACACCGTATGAGTTGTGGCACGGTCATCCGTGCAGGTACAATACTCTAAAGACTTCGGGTTGTATTGCATATGTGCATATACAAGACCTTAAGAGGCCTAAGGAGGGACCTAAGACGACGACATGCGTCTATCTAGATAGTGCAGAAGATAGTGCAGCAAACAAATTTCTCGATCTATCCACGAATACTGTGATAGAGTCTAGAGATGTCATATTTTTTGAAGACAAATTTGTCAAAGATCATGGATTGTCTGTCTCCGGGTCAAATGATATGATTACTGAATCTATCGTTGAACCTGAAGCTGGCCCTTCTGGCACTGCTCCCCAACCTGTAGAGGCGGAACCTATTCCACTTAGAGCATCTACCAGAGAAAGAATCCCTAAGGATTTTGGTGAGAATTTCATCACCTATCACTTAGAGGATGATCCATTCTCCTATCAGGAAGCAATGAGGTCTAGAGATTCATTGATGTGGGCAGAAGCCATTGATGATGAGATGGATTCGCTGTTACATAACAATACCTGGCATCTAGTTGACTTACCGAAAGGTGCTAAAGTCCTAGGATGCAAGTGAGTTTTAAAGAAGAAATTACATAGCGATGGATCTATAGCCAGGTATAAAGCGCGTCTCGTAGCTAAAGGTTATAAGCAACAAGGGGGATTTAACTATTTTGACGTCTATTCACCTGTGTGTCATCTATCGACTATCAGGATTCTTCTTGCATTAGCCTCTATTGAGAACTTTATAGTTCATCAGATGAATGTCAAAACTGCATTCTTAAATGGAGAGCTTAATGAAGAGATCTACATGACTCAACCTGAAGGTTATGTACAGAAAGATCAAAAAGACAAAGTGTGCAAACTCGATAAGTCAATCTATAGTCTTAAACAAGCACCTAAGATGTGGCACATGAAGTTTGATCAGGTGGTAAAGAGCATTGGATTCCAGTCCAGTTTCTCTGACAAATGTCTTTATTACCGCTCCTTGTCAAATCAAACAGTTATCATATGTTTATATATGGATGATATGTTGATTTTAGGATCTAATCTTGCTGCAGTTAGGGATGTTAAATCCACTCTGGCAGAAGTATTTGACATGAAGGACCTCGGTCCTGTTGATACCCTGTTAGGTATGAAGGTTAGAGTTGACAAGGGTCGAGTTACTCTTAGCCAGGCTCGTTATATTGAGCAACTTCTCTCTACCTGGGGATATGATAAGTATAGGCTGATTGAGACACCGTTTGATCATAATGTTAAGTTAAGTCCTAATCTAGAGGCCAGCATTGATCAAGTCAAATATTCCAAAATAATTTGTAGTCTCATGTACACTACAACTTGTACGAGGCCAGACATTGCTTTCTCGGTTAGCACGCTGAGTCGCTTTACCAATAGTCTGGGCAAAGAGCATTGGGTTGCCCTAGATAGGTTGTTGAGATACCTTCGAGGTACTACAAACTATGCTCTGTGCTACACTGGTTACCCACCTACCGTGGAAGGACATTCTGATGCCTCGTGGTGTTCAGAAGTCGGGAACAGCAAGTCCACCAGTGGATACATATTCACCTTGGGAGGAGCTGTTATCACTTGGAAATCCAAAAGACAGACCTGTATAGCTTTGTCGTCTATGGAAGCCGAGATGTTTGCCTTAGCTTCAGCTGGTGAAGAGGCGGACTGGATCAGAAACTTGATTTTAGATATTCCCCTGTCTAAGTTACAAGTCAACTCGTTGAGCTTGTATTGTGATAATCAAGCAGCAGTTCAAGTCGTTAAGAATGCCCTTTATAACACTAAAAGGAGACATGTAAGACTGAGACATGTTTTACTGAATTATCTTAAAGAACAAGGAATCATCACTTTGATTGATGTACGTTCAAAGGATAACCTTGCTGATCCTCTGACGAAAGGAATGCCCAAAGATCGGTTAATCAAAACAGTGGGGGAAATGGGACTAAAGGCGATTTAGTTCGGTCTTAGTTCAGTATCAGGCGATTCAGTTCAGCCTTAGTCCAGACGTTTTGATTATTCCATATTTCCTTTGTCAATGCAAGCATGTTGTGGTCCGTTGATGCTCTTGGTTGCTGAGCTCGGATCTGGTAAGCTGCTCATTCCAAACTTGATGTTAACACCTTCATCGGATTCGGCTTTTGCCTTGGAGGAGAGTGTTATTCCAAACTTGATAACACAATCTGACTTGGTTTGTCTCTTCTTCTGAAGATTGGTTCCATTCCAAACTTGATGAGTTCCAATTGACTTTAGAAGGGCAGTAACCGTGACATTCCATATAGGATTACAGATATAGTTGCGGTATCCAAAAGTCTGATAATCGTTTCATTTGGAAACAGATAACAGATTCTGAGGTTAAACTATAATACTCTGTGAATGTGTCCTCCCAGCCAATAATAATAATCAATATTAAGTTTTATGCTAAAACTAGATATCTGCAAATTTGCAAATGATAGAATTCATTCTAAAATGAAATTCTCTGTTGAAATTGGAAGAGTTTCTGGGATAGGAGGAGCACTGGTTGACTGGGATCCGGAGAAGGATGATCTTTTGGATGACTAGCTTTTGAGTGTTATTTTGTTTATTTCCTGTACTTCTGCTCAGAGTATTGTTTAGCTCTTTCTTTATTATAGCACTGTTTGTTTTGGACCTTTTAGATCTCTGTTTGATTTTGGACGCCAGGCGTATAGGGTCTGTGTCTTGATCGTTCCTGAGACTCTTATTGTGTTGCAGCTGAGTTTCTTTGTTTACTTATGCGTGCATACTGATTTTGTGTTATAGTCCAAATTGATTAAAACAGGTGATGGACACTGTTGTAATTGACTCATGTTTGATTGAATACAATACAAACCACCCCTTTACCCGAAGTCTGGGCTCACGATGGACATAGGAGGAGATTGTTAATGTGTATTAATATGTCCTGTCATGTCAAGACCGACTCGGAATAGCCTAACGGGTTCGTGTCACACTAGGACTCGGTTCTATGCTGGAAGTACTATAAAACTGCATTCCAAACTTGATGGGTGATTGTAGAATACTTTGAGTCTCTAACCCAACAGGTAATGCAAGTCCCCCAATCTTTCTTTTTTTCTAAGACTCCATTTGGCGCGGCGGTGGCGGGTGAAGCCGGCGGTTGGAAAGGCTCCGTTGGAACTGGAGGTGGGAGGCGGGGCTGGAAACAGCGCTTTTGCGGGGCTTTTCCGCTGTCCGGCGGGAGCAAATTGAGCAAACGTCGTCGGCACCCGTTTGTTTATCCGCTGTCCGACAGTGTTTGCTCCAAAGGCCGGCAAAGTTTCTCCCTAATTTTTTTGCCTCTAAAGTTTTAGATATATTTTTTGGAAAAAAATGTTTCTATGAAATTCTATTAATATAAATTTAAATGCTTGTTATTATGCAGGTTAAATTCAACTTAAGGACTGGTGACGGATTCTGTTTTTTTTTTTGAAAGATGCAAATAGCATGTAATTAAAAACCAAAAAGAAAAAAAAATAAATTACAGCATGCCATCTAAGTCCACCCGAACAAGCTCGGCAAACTCAGTCTGGGTGTTATCAACGTCCAGCCAAACAAAATTTCCCCGAAAGGCAAAACGCGCACAAAAATCAGCAACTCTATTGCCCTCACGACCAATATGCTGGAACCGAAGCTGGGGAAAGCCGCTCAGAAATGAGAAGTCCTCGTCGCCATCCACTGTCACGCTCCAGTCACCCCGTCTCATCCCAGCAGCACAGCTATCCATAAGGGTACGACAGTCGCCCTCTATAATAGCTCCGTGAGTCCCATATAAAGAAGGGGCAATCTGATCCTTCAGCGCCAAGATCGCCGCCAGCTCCACTCCCCCAGGATCCCAATGCAGCATCGAGATCCCAGCATCAAAGACAGACGGATTCTGTTTCGTAAGCGACAAATCTTGTTTCCGCCAAATAAACATTTTTTTTTCAATTAAAAACAATTGATATTTTAAAATAAATTTAATTAATGTTATTTTGTTGAAGATTTTTTTAAAAATCAGAGTTAAAATGCTCTAATCTCTTTTAATAATAAAAATTGGATCGAGGAACTGATTTCACCCATTTAGGAACCGTTTGGCACAGCGGTGGCGGTCGTGAACAAGATGATTTTGAACCATCGTTCGTGAACACCCGACCTCACCTAAGGAACTTCATCGACTTTTATGTTCAAAATTAGTTTGTATTTTTGGCGGCATGCGTAAACATTTTCTTGCCAAACATGTGTTTTACGACGGTGTAGTTTTTGTCCAAAATCGCCGGAGCAAAAAAGCCGCGCCAAACGGAACCTTAATGAAATAGGAGAATTGAAATTTTGCAAAAAAAAATGTGAAATTGATTTTTTTTAAATACAAAATTAAGAGACTGAAATAGCATTATTGCCTAAATATTATTCACGCAAACGCTGATTATTAGTGTAACCGTAATAACCGTAATTGCCGCCACCACAAATTACAAGCACTTAGAGGAAATTAAACTTAATTTTAAATTTTAGTATTATTAGTACTTAATTTTATAACTTATAATTGAATTCTCTTAACTATGTACTTAATTTCATTAATATTATTCAATTTTCCACGTCGCTCATTTATTACGGGATCCGTACAATCCATGACATACATATTTAAACAGTACATATATTCCAATTAATTTTCCATTAACATCTATAAAATAACTCTTAAGAAAATTATTTTGCAGCTCCGTTTTGGCGTCATCAACGCGGTGGTTATGAACCGTAGTTTGTGAACGCCCGATCTCACCTAAGAAATTTCGTCCACTTTTATGTTCAAAACTAATTTTCTTTTCTCGGCGGCGGTCATAACCATTGCCTTGCCAAACATGCATTCAATGATGGCGGCGTTTTTCCCTAAACTCACCTCAGCAAAAAAAACGCGTCAAACGGAGCGTAAATTTGTACCTCTCAACGCCCGGACACACACTTTATCCTCCTCATTTCACCTGGATTCTAAGTACGTTTTTTCTTACAAGTTGTTAACTGTATAACATTGGTCTTTAGTTCTGTTTACATGAAAATTATATTATTTCATAAAATTAGGAATCAATATTCAATTTCGAATAGCCTTAATATACTGGACGCAGTTGAGATTTCTGGGTCATGTGCAGGTTTAGTTGTGTATCAGCAGTTTGGCTGGCGAGAGATGAAAGAGCGAATTGCCGACAACCCCCTTATTCTCGCACAGAACTATTGCTGAGGCGAGCACCGTCGATTGCTTTTAGAGCTACAGGATAAGAGATTTGAATCCAAGAAAATGCCGGACGAGCGATGAGCGTGAGATATTGACGAGCATCGGCAACAATACGATGAAGAGATGGATTTGGACACACGAGCCGGTATGTTACTGAGAATGACGTAAATCGAAAATTTGGGTTTAATCTTGGGCTTTCTAGGGAGATCGGGTTAGTTAGTCGGGGACCCTAAACCATATGGATCAATCATTGTAAAGGTCCTCTACTTAAGGGGGTGCCCACAAGAAAAACTAACATGACTCTTAAAGACAACAGAGTGCCAAAGAGAAAAACCTTAAGTGTCGGTCGGAGGTGCGCCAGAGATATTCTCCACACACAATTACCAGGGCTCTGTTTGATTAAGCTTAACATCTCCGGTTACTGCTACCAGCTGAAAACTCGTCTATTAAAACTCGGTTTTTATTTACCAAACGACGCTTTTCAAAAACCGTCAACAGAAACATTAAGCTTAAACAAATAGAGCCTACTAAATAGTCATGAGAAATAGAAAGACGCTGAAGCCAAAATAGCCTAAATAGGTGAAGGAATGAAAGCCCAGAGAATGTTCTTGGATCGCGCCACCGCCCACCAGCACAATACACAGCCCTTGCGAACGCACTCAAACCGCGCCCGCTTTGGAGAAGACGCCATAGCACCTGGAGCGCTCTCCCAAGTAGAGACTAAATCTACGTTTAAGAGAGCAGTGCTCGTGGCTCCGGCGAGAAGTCGAGCTCAAAACAGAGTTTTTGACCTTTCCCACCACACCGGAGCTCCAAAACGGAGGTTACCCAAACACGGAATGACTTCGGGGCAGAAATGAAGTACTAAAAGAAAAGAAACAAATGGGTAATATCTTCCTCACATTGCAAAAAATAAAAATACTACATGACCAACAGTATCATTACAGTAATGCTCAATTCAAAATATTTATCGTCCCCCCGAAAATGAAACAACCTCATGCAATACATTTTGATCGGTTAACTCGTAATCATCGAATGATCAATTATGAGCAAGAAACTGAGCCATGTCAGAGTCAAAAGTGAATTGCCGTAAATAAATATGACAAAAATCGTCATCTATATCTACTTGCGAACAAATACCTCGATGTTCTTCAACCATGTCAGATACTCCCTTTCATCCTTATTGGTCATGTATTCGTGCAGGAAACCGTGGAGGGAACTCGTGATGCCTCTCACTTCCAGATATTTGTGAAGAGCCTTCTGCAAACTTTCGTCCAAATCCCTGCGCCAATAGAGCGAGACATGAACCCAATCAGTTCTAGAAATAAATTGAGATTTAAGAGCGAACACACTTGACTAGAGTGTTTAGGGTTTAGGGTTAGGATTTAAGAATTTAGGATTTAGGGTTTATGGTTTAGATTTTTAGGTTTATGGTTTTACGGTTTAGTGTTTTATCTCTCTTCACCCAATTTCTCTCTATTTGTAAGAATGACGACTTAGTTGCTCTAACAAATCATCACACCTGCACCCAGCCATAAACCCTAGAGCACAATGAAGAGGATAAGAATGTTTGATTCTCCTAATGTCACTGTCCGCAAGAATCTAAACAAACTCTAGAAATAGTTGAAGCAAAGATGAGTGGAGATTACGGTTGATTTCAAGTCAATTTCGAGCGCATTCTGCCTCAACTCGAATTCAAAATTTTCAAGTCGGGCTTAGCTCGAAATCGGCTCGGAGTCGATTTTAATTCTGAGCCGAGCTAACTCCACTTGACATGACTTGATTCCGAGCCAGCTTGAAATCGAGTCAAATCTAACTCTACAATAAGCTAGGGTGTCGGCGTGTGAGTAGAGGATGTTAATGTAATTTTCAACTAATCGTCGTCAATGCATTCAATCAAAATCAAATCCTTTGCCGAATCTTTCAATAATATATATCTTCTAAATGATATTTATTGTGCTAAAAGGGTAATATCAAGTAGTGACATCCTATAAATTGCATGCAATAACACTAAAGCATAGCATTTGACCAATAACAATGATATCTAATTGCAATGTCTTAATAACATTGTCAACTATATGGCATTGACTCAAACATGCCCTAACCTATTGATTTTCCATAGAATGGGTCTTTTTTATTGTTTTCCAACTATTGTCATATGCGTAATGGCATTAAGTGCTCCACAATTTAAAAAAAGTAGGCATACGAAAGCAGAGACCCTTCCGACAGAGCTCGAAATACTCCTTTTGAGATAACTACTGGAGTGGTTGGGGGTACCGTTGGCGGTGGAATCGACTCAGGCGATGGCAGGCCGATCAAAGGATGTCCAGGTTGAGGTGAGGGTCCAATCGATGGAATGGGGATTGAGTTTCAACAATGGCAGTTGGCAGGGTGGTTGAGCAAAAGAAGTTGTCGGCTGGGCCGCGTAGAGCTTCTTATTAAGGAAAATAACTTGCTTCATAGCGCTGGAGAGAGTAGATGGATTGTGGACACGAAGGTGAACGCTGAGGTGGCTGCGAGCCTAATAGGAAGTATCCCGGAAAATGGTCCAGGGAGAGCTCGGCGACGTGCGTGGCGACCTGGATGAACTCCGCGATGTAGGTTGCGACGGTGTCTAACTGGCGAACAGAGCTGAGGCGCTCGTTACATTACCTACTTGGCTCGTGTCATATTAGCAGATGAGTTTCTCCTTAAGTGTGAGCCGGGAGAGATCAGTGACACTTTGGTGCGTCTAACACACCAAGTGGAGCGCAAGACCCTCTATGTAGCTATTTGTCGTGGGGACATTCTGGTTGGTGGGGGTGAACTGGAGATCAAAAAATTGTTCGATATGGGCTATCCAACTGAGAGGGTTGGTGTCGAACACTAAAATTTCGATACTGTGGAAAAGGGTCGGGTGAATTTCCCCGGCAAGGTGTAGGAACCTCATGTAGGTGAACGGCATGTCAGTAAGCGGTCGATGGTGAATGGGACAGAAGTACCAGCTGATGGTTGATGGAGGTTAACGCAAGTTCACAAAGGAGAGTGAGGTCCTCTGACCAAACTTCGAGCCAATCCAAGCGAGTGGAATCGGTTGAGGCCGAAACAGAGGCATCCTTATTGGTGGGGAGGGCTATAAAATGAGTAGTAGGCATGCGCATTAGCGGTCAAGAGAAGTTCGAGGCGGCAACTGCGAGACTCCTGGAGTCGCAACTAGAGTAGGAGCGGTTGGCTACAGGTAGGTATGTCGGAAGACTGGACAAGGATTGTTGTGAACCATAAACAACATAGTTAGGTGAGATCCCCATGTGAGGAAGAGAGGCGTCAGAGGAGCGTGAGGCGCGGCTGCGCTGGAGACGACATCGAAGTTGGACGGGCGCAAATATGTCGTTGTTGTAGCCGACCTCGTGATTAACGTTGAGATTGTGGTGAAGGGGAAAACTCGTCAGGAAGGGCCATTCGATGCACGTGAGGGAGGTTTCGTAGGCAACAAGGGGTAGATCATGCGAGATCTAGTAGAGGGAGATCTTTTGAAGGTGGAACGACGGCTATCAGGCACACAATCAGTCGCTATGGAGACCGGGAATCGGGAAGGATTCTGGCTTCGAATTGAATCCTAATTGATAGGGCGGGTTGGACCAATTGATAAATAGTTACTATTGTCAAACAAAATTCAGTGGATTAATATGAATTGAGATACAAGAGGTAAGCTCAACATGCAATCTCTTGAGAGCAGGATCTCTCTAAGATCTTTTCTCTCCTATGAGAGTCTAACTAAACTAAATGATCCAAGATACTATAATAAAATACTCTCTTCCACTCCATTATATAGGTGTGAGTGGGCATACACGAATTTACGTAGATGCCACTTAGAGCTACATAGACCATAGAATACATGCGAAACTACGGTAAGAGCGATTGGCAAGGCGGCTACGGACCCAGGCACCCAGCGGGTCGTCTTCGTATCAGAAACATCACTGAGGCCCGCCTTTCAAGATCCAAAATAACGTGCCTGGGTTAGGACTTTTGCCTTTGCTATGTTAAGTCACAAATCTCTGAGTCTGATGAGTCTTAAGCCTTAGGCGCGCATTTACCAACATACATGCCTTGGAAAGTCATATTTTCTTAAATACAATATGCCTTGAACAACATGGATTGAGAAATCTACCGACTATAATAAGTTTTTTTCTTTTGCATCAACAATAGTCAAAAAGAAACAATAGATCCAACAATTGGTCAGCATGTCTAAATATAGTAAACAATGTGGTGTCAACCAAGAGACATAATAGCATGTGCTTGCTCAAATGATGCCATATAGCAATTATTCATAAGGTATAATATTATATCACCAAGATAAAACATGGTCAGTAAAAATGATCTTTAAGACCAAACAAAATTAACAGAACTTGGGATAAGAAATCTCACGAAAAATTAGGCCCTTCATAAGCTCCCTGACCATCAGAATCATCCTGACTTTTCCTTGCCATGCTTTCGATTTCAAGCTCATCAGAATTGATGTTGCAACCAAATTCCAAGATAGGAACATCTCCCTTGTCTATCGTTACATGCAAAGAAATACTTGGCTGGATAGAATTCTCTGGGTCAGTATCATCATCTTTATCGTTGTCTCCACCATCTTCTTCTCCATCCAAATTCATGTAAACTAAGGCCTGGATGTTTTCGCCAGCAAATTCCCTCTTGAGAGTAATTGTTTGGTCACCAGGATTGTCGATAATTTCAAAAGGAAATCCTTCCGGTACTTCAAGTTCCTGCCAAAAGAAAAATCTAAGCACATAAATATGATATATTATAAACACACAAAACAATCAAGAGGAAAAGTATTCAGGCGTAAAATGTGATGGATTTGATAGTGTTTAGCCTATCCAGAAAGGAAATGTTTTAGAATCAAGTATCACTACTATGAAAAATGAACATTCTATGTAATTTCCAGCACCGATCCATACATATGTTTGCAGTACGGTGGAGTCAAAGAATGGAGATCAATACAAAAAGATAGATTAAATTTTTAATCACAGACGGAGATCACTTGGTAGACCATGATTTATCTTCTAACACCTACGATAAGAAATGAAATCAATCTGTATTAAGGGTGGTTTGCTTAGCCTCAGTCAAGCTTCTAAAAGGCTCACAGCCATAAGAACTCACGGTTTAAATTTCTATCAAGGAATGACTCTCTCTACTCTTCGCAGGATGGGAAAAAAAAGAGGAATGGGCTGAGAGAGAGAAGGTGTGTGTGTGTGTGTGTGTGTGTGTGTGTGTGTGTGTGTGTGTGTGTGTGTGTGTGTGTGTGTTTGCGCGCGCGTGTAATGGTTTCAAGCAATTTCAAGGGGAAGAAGCAAGAAAGATGGAGATAAAGAAGCTCCATTCAAACTATTGTCACTAGAGTTTAATGCTTGTGTTGTGATAATCAAGAAGATCCGAGTTTAAGGACTATCAGTCTTGAGTCTATCAACACCCCCACAATCAAAAAATATGGAAATGCACGATTTCCCATATGGGATGCCTGCAATCTGATGGAAAGCAAAGCAAAAGAGATTTGGCAAGAATTGATTTTACTAATACTGGTTTTAGGGGATTTTACTAACTTGATAATATTGTACTTAAGATACAGGAGGGACGGCCATTATATAGGAGGATTAACGAGGACATTAAAGAAACAGGTTACAGATGGGAGAATAACACTTAATGGTGCACAGTAAACGAAGAGGTTTTATAATAAATAGGCGTTGATTTATTTTTCACAAAGATGGATGTTGCTTAAATTCAACTTATTGGAGAAGAGTTCGATAATGCTAAAGTCTAAGAAAGATCTATATCACTAAAGATGGATGTTGCTCTTCAATGATGTCTTTCCAATATGAGGTATCTCTGATGATGTGTAGTCATTTGTTGTTATGACCGCAAGATATCATTAAAAATGTATAGTTTTTCATGTTGACACTCATAGAAGATAATGTTAGTGTCAATGTCATCTAGAGATGATACTGTCCATGATGCCCATTATTGTTCCAACACCGTATTCATTAATTCCTGCATCTAAAGACCTTGTCTGTGATAAACCCACTCGAAGGAGACACCAACCACAATTTTCTATCATATTCAATGTTGATGCTCTCCTGCAAGAAACCAAACCACCTGCAACTTATGGTTATATAATTATGACAAGCTTTAGGCATATCACAACCATTTTCTCCAACTTCGAACCATCAGGACCAGGTTAAAGACTGTAGCACCTTTGGACTTATAGATGCCACATCCTTCGGGGCTTACCATATGGTCGCCCCTAATTCCATCGCAATCACTAAGCTTGGAATTTCTACTTTCTCTACCTTCTAACATGTCATTGTTCACAATCACCAAACTTAGAGGTTCACTGCCCACAACCACCTCCAACAGGTTTGCTGTAGCCTCCATCCTGAAGCCTGCTACAGTCATCAATTTCAGCCTACCTTCTCCATCATCTTAATTAATCATTATAATAATGTAGTATTTCAGTTATTTCATAGATCAGTACGAACAGATGTTTATCATGATACAGATATAACTTATTATCGTTACTTAGAAAACTAAAAATGAGTGATTAGATGAAATATAATAGGATTATGATCCTTTTTAAGTTCCAAGGTCTACAATTGATATAGGATAAGTATCCCAAGGTTCTTCTTCAAGATGGTGATTCATGCATGGTTCTTAAAGAGGGTAGAAAATCCTCTTATTCGTCTGCCCTTGAGGTTGTTGGCCATCAGAATTTTTTGAAAAACTTTTGGTTGATTGGGGACGATTGTAATAGTTAGCCTCGGCTAGGACTCCTTGTGATGACGGAGTCAGACTGAGATGACTACTAGCAGCAACTATGAGATGTGGCTACTGACAACGACCAACAATGATGTCCATAGGAGTAGGAGGTTGGCATTTGGAGAAGGAAGTAGATGGTTGGAGATCCTCTTTGAAGGAGACCAGCAGTTAGAAGAACGAGAGGGAAAGAAAAAGATAGAGTTTTTGGTTCTATGGAGAGGTTTGAATAACTTCTCATTAATATCTTTTTATTAAATTACAATAAACTTTTAAACAAACGATAAAATATTAAATGTAAGTTTATCTCTAATAAAATCATAAAAATACTCACACTCAATTGGGTTGATCCAACCAAGTTTTCATGTGTTAGTCAGTCGACTGTCTTGGGCTCCCTTTGAATTGATCTTTGCCCACATACTACCATGTAACGCAGGACGAATCTATAGGTGGCGGAAGACCGACGCCTAACCCTAGATGCAGTTAAAGCGATCACACGATGAATGCAATGGACCTACGACAAACCCTAAAATGTCATGAAAACATACACACAATCCAATCAAATGTAAGCTAACACACATGCAAATGAATTGGTCCAATTGCAATTTAGTCACAAGCAATTAATTAAAATAAAGATTTAAAACAGTCACACTGTTGCTCACAAAATAAATTTAGGAAGAGCAAATTTTAATTCACAAAATGATTGAGGCGCAAATAATTTTAAGCGTTGCCGAATAAATCCTGCAAGTCCAACAATTTCACAGCAATAATAGCATATAATATCACATCCAACCAACAATGGTCTCAAGTATGCAGTAATAGAAAAACAAGACTACAAATAACAACTTACGCATGCTGCTGGTGGCTGAATGAAGCGATGGAGGATATTCCGGGCTGCGGGAGGGCTGTAGAGAGTTGTACGAGGCTGCGAGGGGATTGTAATGTGGTTGTTGGAGGCGTTTTGGTGGAAACAATGAGGGGTGAATATGGGGGGAAAAGGGACCAAGGGGTTCAGAAGGCTGTGGGGGTTCACGAGCAGTGCTGAGAAGGGTTTCCACGGGCTCTAGGGAGGGATGGGTTGGAATTGAGGGTTGCTGAAGGGATAAGTAGACAAGCGGGCTTCTCGGGTGGGGGAAATAAGGGGGATCGGCGGTTGGAGATGTAGAGGAAGTCGTGGAGAGGGAGAGTCGGCGGGATCAGGTGGTTGGGACGTGGAGGAGGTCGTGGAGGAGGGGGAGTTGGCGGGGTCAAGAGGCTGGGACATAGAGGAGATCGTGGAGGAGGGGGAGTCGGCGGGATCAGGCTGCTGGAAGTGTAGGGGGGAGATCATGAAGGGGAAGAAAGGGATTACCGGGTCTTGGCGACAGTGGAGGGACGAGTTTTCCTTGGAGTCGCACCGAGGAGGCTCCCGGAGTCGCACCGAGAAGAAGCGTGACCGACAGTTCCACAAAACTGGAAATAATCATCGATACGCTCTCAGTCGGCCCTCTGCATGCTTAAATAACTCATAACTGAAATAGGGCACCCAGACCAGACGGCTCAGAATGTCCGAACTGATGAGGTGTCAAAACAACTCAAAAATATAAAATAAATACATGAAATCGACTCGAAACAACCATCCAGACGCATCTGTGGACTCGGATCGTCCAAATGAGTAGTGGATCACCGCTATCTCCATCACCAGGCAAGGTCACTGACTTGAAAGGTAGCTTGGACATGATGATTGTTGTGCCTTTGTATTTTCTTAGTTTCTCGCATTTGCTACTCCACTTGCCTTTGAATATTTTCAACTTCCTTCGAGACGATGATTATACATCTTTATTTTGTTGGAGGCATACTAATATAGTCATTGCCTCCACGTATTGTCCAACTTGGGATTCCTCGTAATGTACAATTTGTGACATGTTTCCTCTTCACTTTATAGAATAGAGTTTTTAGGCTTGGAAAATTTTGATTGCATCTGAAATCAATTGAATATCATGCTCGATGGGTCACTTTGGTAGTGCTCCTTTTCCTAAGTGGACAAGCAATAAAGGGTACCTGGGCAACTGCTACAGATCCTTCTAGCTTGAGCTGATGTCATCAAGTTAACAATTGGAAAGAGCTAATATTTCTCCAATAAGAAGTTGCTTCCATGTTTGATAAGTTGGCACTAGTAAGGCCATAGGTGCAATATTGCATATCCGTCTGACTGTCAAAAATAACTTGACAAATATCAATGGATCCACCTCACATGATAGCTCATTGATGCCATCCTTTGTATGGTAAACTTGAGACGACATTAACAACCAATCTTTATCTTTAACCCATTTGGAGCCAACACAAATGATAAGGGTCTTCCAATATGAGCTTTGGCATAGGTAATGGATACAAAAGGCCTGCGGAATGAGTTGTTTCACACTTAGTACGTTGGTAAGGTGAGGAGGGAAGCCACAAACTGCTCGACATTGTGAACGCTACCTCGTTAGTTAAAAGATGTCATTGACGTGTCTGTATGTGCGTCATCGGTGTTAACTCAGACAACAGTTGTGAATTGTAAGATGGTTGTGAGTATTAAATGATCTTGATGGTAGAGTGAAGTTAACCCCCTATAAGTGAGAAAGTTGGCTGAGCAACAGGGTTGGTGGCCATGGACTCTCATATAGCTCATAGATAGAGGACGATCTATAACTCTTCTTGGATGGCGTCAACGCTTGCTCACAAGGGGCGCAATAAGGCCGGAAGTGAGACTGGTTCATAATGGCGGAATAAAGCATATGTTGCTTGGTTACAATTTCGGGAAATAAGAAAGAGGAAGGCGGTTACAATTTCTCCAAAACGTAAATGAGAAAGACCAAAAGGCGCAGATAAGTAGTTTCCAAAACAACACGCTTTTTAATGTTAGAGAGAGAAAGAGATTTCGCAAATCTCAAGAGAAAATATTTATTGATTAATTCCCAATTAATCATATTCATGATTTGGTTTCATTTATATTCAATGTAACATAAACCAACACGATCCATTATCCATTTTCCGTACATACTTATGTGCGACCTTATAGACTCATATCACATTGGCAGTAAGACTAATCTCTTGATTACTTCTAGATCACAAGATTCTAAAAAGTATGTCATCAAAAAACACAAGTGCATGCCTTCAAAGAATTAAACGAACGATATGGTTAATTCGTTAAAGATGAACTGGAGTCTAGAAGGTAGCAAGAGCATTGGACAGTCTAAACGGTATGAGCAAAAACTCGTAATAGATGTCATGTGTGCGGAATGTGGTATTGTGGATGCCCTATGAACAAACGTGTATCTGATGGTAAAGAGACCGTGGGTACAGTTTAGAGAAACATGTGGCTCCCTGAAGTTCGTTTAGTAGCTCTTTTATCATTGGTATCAGATACTTTTCTGAAATGATCACTAGATTCAGCTCGTGCTAATCCACGCAGAAATGCCAATTGTTGCCCCTCTAGAAGAAAGGGGTGGGAGAAGGGATTGGCACTTGGGCGGCTAACGCATGTCATGAGAATCCCATACATGAAGAATTCTTCTTCTTCTTCTCAGAGCTCTCTCCAGCTCTGATTCTGCTGATGCTGCTGTCTCCAGCTCTCTCCAGCTCTGATTCTGCTGTTGCTACTGTCCTGCTTCTTCTTCTCTGTTAGTGCTACTTCTTCTTTGTTGTTATGCTTTGCTTGTTATGCTGTGATGCTTCCTCTTTGCTGTTATGTTGTGCTACTTCTTCTTCTTTGCTGTTATGCTGTGCTAATAAGCTAATTTTTGAAATGTTGCGCTACTTCTTCTTCTTTGCTTGTTATGTTGTAGTATGAATTCATCAGAAGGTTCGAGCAAGATTCCCAGCACTTCTTCCTCTACAGTAGGTCGAGGTCCATGTTGGGCATTTGGTGAGAAGGTGACTGCAAATGACACCAATCGGATACGATGCATATATTGCAAACAAATTGTGAATGGTGGTATTACACGATTGAAGCATCATTTGGCGGGGATAAGGAGCAACGTTAAGGCATGTCTGATGGTACCATCTGATGTTAAAGAGAAGGTTGATGGTTATTTAAATTCTGCACAAGCAACCAAGAAGTTTAAGACTGAAAGATTGCAAACAGCATTGGACGATGTAGTTGTTGGAGGAGGGGATAGTGAGAAAGAAGAAGCCATGCAAAGGAGTCTTTATGCAGGGGTTGGTACTAAAGAATCGATGGATCAATTTGTCCAAACTCAACCCGCCGAGAGCAGCAAAGTGGTACAAACCACAATTGATAACAAGTATAAAAAAAGCTAGAGATGATGCATGCTTGTTTATTGCTAGGTGGGCATACGAAACAGACATTCCTTTCAATGCCTTATATGATATATCCTTCCAACAAGCCTTGCACGCAGTTGGGCAATGTGGACCAGGGATGAAGGGGCCAACCCCATATGAGATGAGGGAGAAATTCTTGAAGATGGAGGTTGAACGGACGAATGAGATGCTAAGTACATTCACTCAAACATGTATGGTGCATGGTTGCAGTATTCTTATAGATGCGTGGACAGATAGAAATGGGAGAAGCATCATGAACATAGTGGTGCACACTATTGTTGGGGTGGCATTTTGGCTATCCAAGAATGTGTCCTCATCCACACATGATGGGAAATTTATTTTTGATTTTGTGGATGAGGCGATTGCCAACCCAGATGGCCCAAGAGAGGAGAATATAATACATGTGGTGACAGACAATGCATCCAATAACATGGCGGCATCAAGGTTGATGGCTTTGAAGAGGCCACGAATCTTTTGGACTCCATGCGCTGCACACACAATCAATTTACTTCTCCAGGACATTTCTAGATTGAAGCAAATCAAAAATGCAATTGCAATGGGACGTCAATTGACAGTGTTTATACATGGTCATACTATCTCCCTTGATATATTTAGGGAGATGACGAAAGACTTGGAGTCCCGTGATCTTGTGCGCCCCTGAGTGACCAGATTTGCTACAACATTTCTTTCATTACAGAGCATCCATGAGAAAAAGAAGCAGTTGCGGGAGATGTTTACATCAACAAGGTGGGATGATACCAAATTATCTGGTAGTGAGGCGGGCAAACAGGTATCTTAGTACTATATTACCTATTGATCTATGAATATAATTATTCTGTTACTTATCATCTATCTATCCTCTCGAGTTTTAGGCTACAACTAAAGTTTTGGGTGGGACCTTTTGGGTAAATGTTGAGCTTGCTATTCTTGTATTTGCCCCATTGGTGAAAGTCCTCAGAAGAGCTGATGGGGACGCACCTTCAATGGGTTGGTTGTATGGTGATATGAAGAAGGCTAGAGAGGAAGTTGTTGCTGCTCTTGATTTTAAGGAGAGTAAATATCTTCTCGTATGGAAGTTGATAGATAGAAGAGTAGAGAGTAAGATGAGCAATCCTCTACATCTAACAGGCTATTTACTGAATCCCTTCTTCTACTTCCCAAATAGGGAAGCGATAGATGAAGACCCAAAGTTCATGGGTGGGTTTATTGACTGCCTCACTAGAATGTACTCTCATGACATTTCTATGCAAGATGCCATTACTGTTGAGGTTGAGGTTTATCAGCTAGAGCAAGGAGCATTTTCCTGGAACATAGCTAAGAGGCAAAGAGAACTGCCAGGGTTTAATCCAGGTATATTTTCACCAAACAATTATTGAACTATTTTTTTACTGAACTACTAATAATTTGTTATTTTTTTAATATGCTCATTGGTGGAAGTTCTATGCAATGAAAACTCCAAATTTGAGAAAAATGGCTATGAGAATCTTGAATTTGACAACTAATTCCTTCGGTTGCGAATGAAATTGGAGCACTTTTGAGATGGTAATTTACTTGTACATATATATTTTAAAATGATATTACAATAATATTTTAAGTTTAACAATTTTTAATGCTTATATAATATTCAGATTCATTCGAAGAAGAGGAATGGACTAGAAAGCAAAAGATTGAATGATCTTGTATTTGTAAAATTCAATTCTAAGCTGAAGTCTAAATATTCTGATCCATCTCGAGGCCCATTGTCTGCAAAGAGTATTGATGAAGGAAAAGTTGTTGAGTGGTTAGCGGGTCCTGCTGCTGATGTTGAAGATGATGATGATGACGAAGTGTTTCCTGGAGAAGGATTGACTTGGATTCAGATTGGTGACATGGTTGATGCTGATGTGAGTTGTAGGAGAAGTGCAAGGCCGATTTTAAAACAGACATATACGACAAAAGCGAAAGAAAAACGACATATGTCAGAGAGGGATGTGGATGAGAATTCTGAGGACATTGTTGATGATGCACTAGTGTTTTACACTTCCGATGACTACCCAACTGATGAAGAATCATGATGTTATTTAAGTGAGTTGAATTAAGTTAATTATTTTCATCATATTCATTACTCTTTATTCTTTAATATAGTTCTTAGTTCTTACTCAAATATTCGTTGATTAATTTCAGGAAAAAATATTGTACATTAATATAAGAGTAGCAGCTTTTGTGGAGCATTAAAATTTTGGTAATAAGCTGAGGTACGATTATACTTTCTAATTTAAATGTTTAATACTTTAATATGATTTTGTGATGTTGTATTATACTATTACTTGATTGAAAGTATGCAACATTTTTTTTTTATTACAAATTGATTAAACACTTGTTAGTAGTATACTTCATAAATAAAATAATTACTATCTAATTAAAAAAAATATCATGATATATCTATACTATATTAAAAAAGAAATATGGTGATCTGCGAATAGCATGAGATCAAAAGTACATCAAAAAAATGACCGTCGGATATATGGCTTCAAAATACAAGCATCGTTGATTAAAAAAACCTGATTCTCAACTCCCCCGTAAAAAAGCGAGTCCCCCTTCGATTCTCATCCCGATCCCCTAATTCAGCACTCACCCTAGAGCACCCTCCTCCCCGCAGCCAAGAAATCCCACTTCCGCTCAGACCTTCGCTTCGCTCCTCTGCATATTCATCATCGCGCTCCCGATACTCGGATCTTTCTCCGTCTCGCAGTTCACCTCCCTCGTCGTCATCATATCCAGGAGCCACTGCCATTCTTCCCCGACACCCAACTCAGTGGACCTTCTACGACCATGGTATGTTCCCTCTCTCTCGATCACACCGCCTACTCTGCCATTTTCGACAACATTTACCATTGCGACGGCAAGTGATGCCAACCTTGTACATCGATTTTGTCATCGCTTCTCATACCCGTTGTAGATTTTGTTTATTAATTTAATTTATGGTTTGCCAATCTCCATTACGTATCTTCTACTACCTCTTTTGATTTTTGCCAAAAACGAAATTAAGAAGAACGGCAACCCTGAAGAAAAATGGAATAAAAATGTATGAAATGTTTTATTGGCACTAAGTACATTTTTACACAAGTGTTAGCTTAACAGGTGACGAATATAAAGCTATGATAACTACTAATCCAATATTACTTGGCTTCATTGACTTTTTATTGAAATATTCATGACTAATTCTATCTCTACTCACTTACATTGTGACAGCATCACATCACTAGCACTATCTAGATTGCATCTAACCCAATTTTCATGAATTCTGTCTCTATGAAGGATTTTGCTGTTTATTTAATTATAGATGGATGTATTTCTTTCCCAAGCAAAATAGTTGTGTGATTTTAAATAGAACGACCATTTAGAAAAGTTCATGTGCAAAGTTCTATGCTACTTAAATTCATGTGCCAATTTCTATGCCAAGCAAAACAGTTGTGTGGTTTTAAATAGTACAACCATTTAGCAAAGCCCTTTGAATGAAATCATCTTAAATATTACTACCGAGGCATTTTATATTGGATAAAAATAGTCTTATGACTTTGAATGAATGTTGACGATGTAAACAAAAAAGAACACGTGAAATCACAAGTAATGTCCTGTTTCATTTCCTTAGAGTTCTCAATAAATTCATTTATTATTATTCAGCAAAAATCCCCATCAGATTTAAAAGCCTATGACATCATTTAATAGGAATGATTCAAATCAGAACCATCAGTTTTAAATGTGTTATTATTGGAGGTTATCCTGAAAGTAATATAAATTTTGGATATACTGTGATCTTATGACTAAAATTCATAATGTTCTTATGATCTCATCTCACAATTGCTCTAACTCGAATCTCACTCTAAATGGTGCGAACTGGGTTTCGACTCCCTTATTGCAATGCTTTCATGTTTTATGCATATGTTGAATTTAATGATGATTGTGTGTTGGAATCCTTACCCCATAAAAAATTAGTAATGGCTTTGTTGCAATGCTTTTGAATGTATTCTCGATGCTCCTATAGTAATTCCAGAAGGTACCTAGAAGCAGGTGATTTTTTTCATTCATTTAGTGAAAATTTGACATTTTGTTTCACATAATTATAAAATATAGATGCAGATGATGTGTAGGTTCTCTATACGGTAAATCTCTACCCATTTTTGTTCACCATACAAATATTTCTTTTGGTTTTGCTTTTTTAAATCATTGCAATTCTCTTCTTGTTGCCAGCTCCCATATTCTGCAGAAAATACCGCAACTTTAGCTGGGTTATTGATTCAGGAATGATTCATATAGGAAGCTTCTTTTGTTAGAGTCCTAATACACATTCACTTGAGCTGTAGATGTATTGTCTTGAGTTATAGATTTATAAATAATTTTCATGTGTGAAATTTGGTACAATGTTTTTATTTCACTAAATTTAGCAAAATGTTGGAGTTGAGAGACCTGCGTGATTTATATGAAAACATTGATTTGAGGTTCCAAGTTCTTCCACCTGTGTTAGTTAATCAAAGTCAGTCTATGTAGTCAAATGTCCCTTCACTCACCGAATTTTCCCACCACCGCCGAATGTCCCAGCCAAAGCCGAATGTCCCCACCCCAGACGAATGTCGCCCCCCCCCCCCCCCCCCAGCCCCAAAAAAAAATGGCACTCCCCCCGACAAATGTCGCCCCCAAATACAAAAGTCGCCACCCAAGTCAAAAGTCGCCCCCATGACAAATGTCGCCCCCACGACAAATGTCGCCCACACGACAAATGTCGCCCCCACGACAAATGTCGCCCCCCACGGCAAATGTCGCCTTAGATCAGGCCGGAGGCCCGTGCCTGTCACTCGTATAATATATATATATATATATATATATATATATATATATAATATTATAATCCGACATTTTGAAATGTCCCCGATATATCCCCCGCAATCCGACATAAAAAAAACACAAACCGACATGAGCCTGACATCTGACATCTGCAAGCTTGATCTCAATTACACAATCCTCGTCTTCAATTGCTCAGTTCAATGATCAATGACCATGACATATTTGATTTTTACATGATCTGATATGCTACCTGATCATATCATCATACTCAAATTAGCTTTTATATACTACCACCAGTAGATGCTCAAGTTTGTTTTCAAGACAACAATGCACTAACGTCGCTCGGACTGATTGGAAATGGACAAGCTTTTGAGGTCAAACTCTACGCATAGTGAGTTTATCTTTTAAGAGGCCCTTTTTTTGCTTCTAGTGATTTTTCACATACTTTCTCGGTATTAAGAATTTCTTTTGACATGCAACATGCAAAAACAAAAAGTTTATTATTTATTTTAGATAAGGAAATTTAAGAAACCAAAGTAATAATAAAGTCTAAAACAATATAATAATAGCAAATTATAGTTCGCAAATTCATGCAAAATCTCATCACTGCCTTCACAAGCTTGTCGGTGTCATTGCTTGCTTTACTGCAACCAAAATTGGATATCAAAAGATATTTAATGGATTTCGAGAAGAACTTTAAGATCCAATGAGTGTGATCACATTGATGAAATTTTACCAAATTATTCCTTAGTAGGATCATCGATCAGCATACAAGGTCATTTATTTGAGGTGACATAAAAAATCAAAAAAATTGATAATGCAAGGATATAACCCTAACATTTACTTGTGATTTGTCGACCCATGTGTTCTACAAGAATGAGAAAACTCATTTTAGATACCAGGGTTTCATAGAAAATTCATACTCCAAAGTATTCCTTAGTCATATATCAAGTAACAAAGGATCCTCGATTGACCTATAGGGTCATTAATTTGAGGTTGCATAAAAATAAAATATTTTCTAATGCAAGGATATAATCCTAACATTCTACTTATGATTTGCCGACCCATGTGTTATATAGGAATGAAACCCCCATTAGGTACCAGGGTTACAACAAAACTCCAAACACCAAAATATTCCTTATCCTTATTTCAAGTAACAAAGGATCCTCGATCAACCTACAGGCCTACAAGGTCATTTATTTGAGGTTACAAGAAAATCAAATATTTTGCTAATGCAAGACAACCCTAACATTTATGATTTGTCGACCCATGTGTTTTATAGGAATGTTTTTCCTTTAGATACCCGGGTTACAAAACTCCAAACACCATAAAGTACTGAAATCTTAGTACAATACAAATATTACAAACATAATTTAATCGAATCTTAGGTCAAACAAACTTCGGTAGAATGAGGTAACAAACACATATAAAATAATTAGATTGCACTTAACCTATGGTATAATGAGGTAACAAACACATATAAGGTCATGATTACACAATATACTACTAAAATTTGAGTGACATTGGTTAATCAAATATTATTAGTCAATTGTACTAAATTTTATACAAAAATTTGCTCCACCAAAAACTCCAATTGAAATATCAGGGTGGGATCCTATGCACATGTCTAACACATTCAAAGGGTCTAAGATCCCTTACATGGGATCCCGATGGATTCCATTCATAAGTAATGTGAAATTCAGTCTTCTCCAACATAATATGCATGTTCTATTGCCAATATTTTGCACAAACTGGAGAGAACGCATTGAGTGAGAAAGTGAAGAAGAAAAAGAACTCAAAAACTAAGGCTCCTTTTGGCGAGGGGGTGGCGGTCGTGAACACGGTGGTTATGAACTGTCGTTCGTGCACGCCCGACCTATCCTAAGGAACTTCATCAACTTTTATGTTCAAAACTAGTTTTCTTTTTTTTGGTACCGGTCATAACCATTGTCATGCCGAACATACATTTTATGACGGTGGAGTTTTTGTCCAAACTTACCGGAGCAAAAACATCGCGCCAAACGGAGCCTAAGTTAGATATCAATACACTTAGAGGTTGTAGGTTCACTGGCATTTGCAATGGCATTATGCTATGCTAAGATGGAAATAGTCTTAGTCTGGCTCGCTGACATTTCAAACAAAATTGAAAAAAATTGAACCAGACACAGAACTGGACAATATAACTACTCTAAAACAGCTAAATAACATTGACAGCTAGGTCAAATTTAGCATTTAACTTATGAAAATGGCATTCATATGAGTATACCCGAGGATCTTTAAATTCCTGGACGCAATCGATCTCGGACTGAAGAACTTTCAGTAGGTTTTCATCCGATCCCACCTTAGAAGATGCGAATCGAAGAGGTAGAAAGGCCGAACGGTTCTTGAGGCTCTGTATCAGTGAACTCCGGACGAGAGAGGATGGGGCGGAAGAAGAGGCTGCAGAAAAATATGTTAAAACTGGACGGTACCGCGCACACGGAGACGAGAACCGGAGGCCGGCGGCTGTTTGAAGGAGTCGGCGGCCAAAGGAGGAAACCATTTCGCCGGATTAGTAAGTCCGTAGGGATTCGAGGAAGCCGCAGTTGGAAGGGGACAGGTAGGGTTTTGGGGTTTAAGGTCAGTACTGAAAATGTTTCAGCTGAGGTTTTAGGGGAAAGGTATTATTAAGGGTTTTAGGAGGGGGAGGTGCGTTCATTTGAGTCAATAGGTAGGATCTATTTGACGGTCGAGATTAAAACAATTGCACAGGGTTATTCTCACGAACAAAGAAAATTAAATTATTTTAAAAAAAAATTTAAAATCAAAAAAATCACACCTAAAAAATAGGAGGTAGGATCCTAGAATTACAATTAAGTCTAATTTTAATTTCTTTTTTGTTTGCTTGATTGAACGTTGAATTGCATAGAATTCACTTTTAACTCAAGTTAATTCTTTCTAATTTATATAAGAATTGAATAATTTTGGTTCAGACGTATTTTTCGCTCGGGGTGTGTATTTTCGCCTGGGCGAGCGTTTTTCGCACAAACGAGTATTTTTCCCCCTGACGCATGTTTCGCCGAGTGCTCGCTTTCCACCCGGGCGCGCACTTTTTCACCTGGGTATGCACATTTTTCGCGCGGACGCGCAATTTTTCACCTGGGAAATAGTTTTCGCCCGGGCACACATATTTCGCATGGGCGGCAATATTTTGCCCATGTGCGCATTCTAAAGATAGAGAGGTGCAAACAGTAATTCTACAAACTTATAGAAGAAGTGCCCATGTAAATATAAAACAAGCGTCCTCGCACACTTGTACATCAATCAAGAAAATTGAGTAATAAAATAATTTAGGCTCTGTTTGGCACGGAGGTGGCGGTCGTGAATGTGGTGGTTATGAACCGTCGTTCGTGAACGCTCGACCTCACCTAAGCAGAGGTGGATTTAGAGGGGGTCAAAGGGACACTGACACCTCTATTTTTTGGCGATTTGTTATAAGTAGATCAAATTTTGATATTCCCAAATCAAATTTGACTATTCGAAGAACAAATTCGGCTTATCGTAGACCAAACTCAGCTTTGTGCGCCCACAAAATTAATTTGAAACATTTTATGTACTATTGTATTTTTAAAAAAAATGCGCACCCCATTTCCAATTTCCTGGATCCGCCACCACCTAAGGAACTTCATCCACGTTTATGTTCAAAACTAGTAATCTTTTATTGGTAACCGTCATAACGGTTGTCGTGCCAAACATGCATTCTATGACGGTAGAGTTTTTCTCAAAACTCATCGGAGCAAAAACGTCGTGACATAATTTCAATCATTTTCATACTTATATTAAAGAACCATATATTAAAACATTTAGAATGATATTAAATTAATAAATTATTATACTACATTAGAGCATATTAGCAGTTGTATATGACATCTTTGTGAACAACATGAACCCACGGTGACGAGAGATTTTTATATGCGGGTAGCGTCTATGAGAAATATACCGTAAGCAAAATCCAAAAAAGTGTGATGTTCGTATGGGCACCTACATGAGGCCGTGTGGGCCGACACACTCAATTTTAAAAAAAAAATCACAGAATTTTACATTAAAATAATTTTTTGTTTTTATAGTTATAGATATTATATAGAAAATTTATTCAAAATTAGACAAACAATTAGGCTTGACATAGTGGTTATTGACTTCATGTTAAGGTTCTTAAAATTTTGTGAGAGGCACGGGCGGACATTGTTAAGGTATATTGAGCATTAATGTCGGGTATTTAACGGAACCCTAACGGGTCCATTAAAGCACCCATAACGGGTCGTCGGGGATTTAAGGTCACGCCTATGAATACCCATGCTGGGGGCAACGCGTAGAGAGTTCCAAACTTGACGCTCACTCGGATGCTTCGAGTACACACTATCATTCTCGAAGCTGAAACCGCTCGTGAACCCTAGCCCCCCTCTCCCGTCGCTCTCTCTCGCGCGTGTGAAGGAAATCGCGTTCAGCGTTGTCGCCCCTCTCTCGCTCGCTCGTCCGAAGGAGCCGCCGGCCTCCCCTCCTGCGCGTTCCCCTCCGATGAAGTAGATCCTCGTCGTTCTCTGCTTCGTGCGACCAGAGGAGGAGTGCAGCGTCGCCGCTCTCCCTCTTGCTTGCAGCGTCGCCGTCGAGCCCTCGTTCTTCCATATCGAAGGAGGAGTTCGCGCCGTCCTCTCTTGCTGATCTCCGTCGTCAATTGGAAGATCGCCGCCGCTGTCAAAGGAGATCGGGTTCATTCTTTCTTTCGCAAGATCTCTTCGTCGAACCCTAGTCGACACCGCTCCTGTGCGTGCGCCGCTAGCCAAAGATCTGTCACCGCCTGTCGTCGATCGACAGTAGGAGGAGGAGTTGTCGCTCTTCTCTGTGGTCTCTGCCGTTTCAGTCGTGCCAATACAGTGCAACACCGCCGCCCCGCCGCTGTTTTGCCCCCATCGACGAAGGAGAAAGAAGTTTTCCCGCCAGTTCGTCGATCGGAGGCCGCCCAGAGACAATTCGTCGATCGACCTGCATTCATCAAACGCTCTTTCATCGAGCGCTCATTGGTTCGTCGATCGGAGGCCGCCCAGAGACAGTTCGTCGAACGCCCCGCCTTCGTCGAACGCTCATTCGTCGAGCGCTCGTTGCTTCGTCGATCGGAGGCCGCCCAGAGACAGTTCGTCGAATGCCCCGCCTTCATCGATCGCTCATTCGTCGAGCTCTCACTGGTTCGTCGATCGGAGGCCGCCCAGGTTTAGTTCGTCGAGCTCCCAGTTTTCGTCGAAAGCAGTTCGACGAACTCCCAGTTATCGTCGAACGCAGTTCGACGATCTCCAAATTTTCGTCGAACGGAATTTTTCAATAGTGAGGCCTTCTCCAAATCAGCCGATCCTAGTTGCTGCTTTAGTGCAATGAATTGCAGTGCAGTGCCTCTCCAGATCAGCTGATCCAGTGCTCCAGATGGCCTCGTTTTCGAAGGGCAGCTGCCTCTCCTCTCCTGTGCCGATGATCAAACTAGAGAAGTTCTCTCATTCCGAGTTCAGTGCCTGAAAGCGAAAGCGCAGTTCGGTATGAAATATCTGAATATCTTGTATACACTGCAGACTGATTTCGCAGATTTCAAGGGAGAAGACGATGAGGATCAGTGGACCAACGATGAAGATTTCTGTCGTGATTATCTTCTCAACTCTCTCCAATTCGCTAGCCGAGACGTTTGGGAAGCTGAAGACAGCGAAGGAGATCTGGAATGCGCTGGAAGATCAGTTCAAAGAGGAGGAGAATATGTCCAAGACGCATCTGGTGGACAAGTTCATGGGATTCACTTTCTCTGAGGACAGGGAAATCCTACCCCAGATTGCAGACCTGGAGAATCTGGTGGTCAAGCTCAACAGTGAGAACGTCCCTCTGCCATATGGGTTCGTTGCTGGTGCAATCATTTTCAAGCTCCCCTCAACGTGGTACTCTTTCAAGACGGAGATGTATAGAAAGAAGACACAGGTCAGTCTGAAAGACCTCAAGTGGTTCATCTGCATTGAGGACGAGAATCGGACAAGGCATGTGAAGGAGGTGGTGAGCAAGCAGCAATCTGTTGCTAACATGATCACACACCCAAAAAGGAAGCCTAAGTCTGATAGGACTCGACCTCCCTCCAGTGCACTCGCAGTAGTAGACACGAGCAAGAAAATCAAGAAGTTCAAGGGCAAGTGCTACAACTGCAACAAGTGGGGTCACTGCGCTTCTGATTGCAGGAAACCCAAGAAGCTCGATGTCAACCCACCAAAGCCTGATAACAGAGCTCATATGCTCCATCAGACTGCGCCCTCCCACTTTGTTGCCATGGTTGGGAAAGGTCAGGTCAGTACTGATTGGTGGTTGGATTCGGGGGCGACCTGCCACGTCTGCAACAACTCCGCTCTGCTGAAGGATACCACTCCAGTCTCTGAGTCAGTTACAGTTGCAAATGGAGCCACTGCTGAGGTACTCCAGACAGGGACTGTGGATCTGCTTCTCCCGTCAGGAACGTATTTAATTTTACAATATGTTAAATTCATTCCTACATTAGCTGCTAATTTAATTTCAATTAGTCTGTTAAGCGATGTGGGTATGTCCTTTAACATTAGTGGTGGTAGGGTGACACTTATGGTCAACTCTCATTATTTTGGTTGCGCTTACGTTCTAAATGGGATGTATAGGCTGAGTCTAGCAAACGAAGTAGTCAATCAGGTTAGTTCAAATTTAATTGATCCTAAGACTTTACATGCAAGACTAGGACACGTCAATTATAGAAAACTACTCCTGCTAGCTAGAACTCACAACATACCCTTAGACACTAAAACCAAATTTGACAAATGTGAGATATGTGCTCAAACTAAGATAACTAGAACACCATTTAGTCAGGTGTCTAGGCGTACACGTTTACTAGAGTTGATACACTCCGACATTTGTGACTATAAAAATTTCGTCACACGTGGTGGTCGGAAGTACCTGATAACTTTTATCAATGACTTCTCTAGATATACTCACATTTATCTCTTAAAATCCAAAGATGAAGCTTTTGAAAAATTTCAAATTTTCAAAAATAGGGTTGAGAACCAATTGGATTTGAAAATCAAAAGACTTAGGAGTGATCGAGGAGGCGAGTACGTCTAGGGTGTGTTTAGGGATTTTCTTGCCAGCAATGGCATAATTCCTGAAACCACTGCCCCTTATTCACCCCAGTCCAATGGTATTGCCGAGCGGAAAAATAGAACTTTGACAGAAATGTTGAATTCTATGTTGTTGACTGCCGGTATGCATGCGGCTTATTGGGGAGAAGCAGCCCTCGCGTCGAATCATATCCTGAATATGGTTCCTCATGCTAAATTAAAGCAAACCCCATTTGAGCTTTGGTTTAAGAGACCGCCCAGATTTGATAATCTCAAAACCTGAGGTTGTATCGCCTACGTTAGGATACCTGGCATAAGGAGATCTAAGTTAGGACCTAAGACAAACACTTGTGTATACTTAGGATGGGCGGTGGATAGTGCTGCTGACAAATTTCTAGATCTCTCTACCAACTCGGTCATTGAGTCTAGAGATGCTGTGTTCTTTGAGGACAAGTTTCTTAAAGATAAATACCTGATTCTTCCAGATCTTCCAGACACCAGTTCTGATACCCTAGTTGGGACAGAACTACGCCTCCCTGACACTGAGCCAGTTCCCACTAGTGCCCTAGAGTCCACTAGGCTATCTAATAGGGAACGAGTTCCTAAAAGCTTCGGTACAGACTTTGTGACTTACCACGTTGAAGCTGATCCATCCACCTATACGGAAGCGATGCGATCCAGGGATTCCCTGTTACGGAGAGAAGACATTGATGATGAGATGAATTCTCTCATGGAGAACCAAACTTGGACATTAGTTGACCTGCCCAAAGGAGCTAAAACCATTGGGAGCAAGTGGGTTCTTAAGAAGAAACTGAATCCAGATGGGAGTATCACTAAGTACAAAGCACGTCTAGTTGCAAAAGGCTTCACTCAAGTGAGTGGAATAGACTACTTTGATACATACTCACATGTTTGTCACATTGCAACGATCAGAGTTCTTCTCGCTATCGCATCTATTGAATGCTTCGTCATTCATCAGATGGATGTAAAGACTGCATTTCTAAATGGAGATCTTTCTAAGGAGATCTACATGCGTCAACCTGAAGGGTTCGTCGTAGAAGGTCTAGAAACCAAGGTCTGTAAGTTGATTAAGTCACTCTACGGATTGAAGCAAGCACCGAAGCTATGGCACGAGAAGTTTGACACTTGCGTTAAAGGCCTGAATTTTAAATTCAGCCTGTCAGATAAATGTCTGCACATACGGACAAGTCCAAATTCCGTCGCTATAATCTGTTTGTATGTTGATGACATGCTAATTCTAGGTACTGATCAGTCTGAGGTGGAAGACGTTAAGGTTACCTTGAAGTCAAAATTTAGCATGACTGACTTAGGTGTGGTGAAAACCATCCTAGGAATGGAAGTGAACTTTACGAATAAGGGTATCACCCTTAGCCAGAGTCACTACATCAGAACTCTACTAGAGAAGTGGGGTTATGATACGTGTAGGAAGATTGAGACTCCATACGACTATAATAATAGACTGAAACCTCACGACGGTTCACCTATTCGACAGTTGGATTACTCCAAACTTATTGGCAATCTAATGTACGCTACTACCTGCACTAGACCCGACATAGCCTTTACGGTCGGCATGTTGAGTAGATTCACTAGTAACCCTAGAAAGGACCACTGGACGCCTTGGAAAGTTTAATGTGATACTTAAAGTATACTGAGCAGTATGCTTTATGTTACAGTGGACACCCTCCTGTGCTTGAAGGGTACTCTGACGCCTCCTGGTGCTCAGACATTGGTGATAGTAGGTCCACTAGTGGTTATGTGTTTACCCTAGGAGGAGCCGCAGTAGCTTGGAAATCTAAGAGGCAAACGTGTATAGCACTATCCTCTATGAAATCCGAACTCTATGCTCTTGCTTCAGCTGCCGAAGAAGCAGAGTGGGTTAGAGATTTGGTTATGGATATTCCAATGACGAGTCTAAAAATAAACACTATCTCGATATTTTGTGACAATCAAGCCACAAAAACAATTGCAACTAATTCCCGGTTCAATGGTAAGCGACGACAACTACGGATGAAACAGGCCTGGTTGACCTATCTCACCAGTCAAGGGATCATTTCCCTCTTGGACGTGAGATCAAAAGATAATGTAGCAGATGTCCTTACCAAGGGCTTATGCAAAGGTTCTTACATCTAAAACATCGGGGGATATGAGATTAAAGTCTATTTAGTGGGACTTAATACCTATGTTTGTTTAAGATTTTAGAACCGAGTCTGCCTACATTCACGCATCTAGACTGAGTACACTGAAGTATTCCATATGCTGCTTGATGAAAGCCTGAGATTGGATAGTTGTTAGTCATTCTAAACTTGATGACTTACACAACTATTTCTTTTCAAATGTTGAATTGGGCATCATTCCAAAAACGAATACTGAAGTTGCTGATATACGTCATGATATTATGATCATTACTTATATCATTCCAAACTTGATGATATATTGGTCACAGCTTGTTGTATCATTCCAAACTTGATGATATAATACAATTGTGAAACGTTTGGTAATAATCTTGATAATCGAAGGAACATAGCTTGGTTCTATGAAACCAAATTTCTAATTTTGTGTAAATTAGATAGAGATGCGGACATGTGAGTCTTTCTTCCTAGTTAGAGTATTATGTTCTAAATTGTTAGAACTAATCACTTTACTTTTGATATGCATATGTATGGATTCATTGAGTTTTGTTCCCATGACATTCTAATGTTCAAATGCAGATCAATTAAAGTCTGGAGGAGAGAAAGTGGATTTCGACATGGATGCAGATGATCTGCTGTTTGAGTAGACCGATCTGTCATCAATTTTGATTTTTGCTTCAGATTACTGTTCTTGCTTTTGCATGTTTGGAAACCGTTTGAGTTTAGACGTCTGCTCTAAAACTCTTGTTGTTTTTAATCTGAAACTCATTCTGCTGTTATCTAACTTATATGTTTTGTTTAACCCGTTATGTGAATCAATTGCTACAATATAGGAGGAGAATGTTAAGGTATATTGAGCATTAATGTCGGGTATTTAACGGAACCCTAACGGGTCCGTTAAAGCACCCATAACAGGTCGTCGGGGATTTAGGGTTACGCTTATAAATACCCCTGCTGGGGGCAACGGGTAGAGAGTTCCAAACTTGACGCTCACTCGGATGCTTCGAGCGCTCTATCAGACCTAACATAGGCCTAGTGTGGGCGGCCGCCCACACTCAAAAAAAAAGAAAAAAAATAACTAATAGGCTTATTTTTTTCATTTCTGCCATGAAATTTCGGTAATTTTTAAGACCCTGCCCCGCATCAAATCTCCACCTTATGATAATACGATGCCGCTTACATTTCTCCCGAGTCCCGATCCCGCAAACCCCACTCGCCCGCCTCTTCTCCGAATCGCGCTTTTCATTTTCTAGGTTTCTGCGATCCCGACTGCAGTGTTGCTGCCGCCCGCCTCTTCTCCTTCAGCGTCGATACTGGACTGGCCACTTCTCTTCTTCAGCGTCGATCCTGACTGGCAACGAAGAGAGCTCTGTGAGTATTCAGCGACGACGCCGACTACTGCCGAGGTCGACTACCGCCGCCCCCCTCTTCTCCTTCAAATCTCCCCCTTACGAGTCTTCAGCGACGACGCCGATGAACCTCTGCCGAGGCAACGAAGAGAGCTCTGCGGCACAGTTTCTGCGAAGAGAGCTCAGCGACGACGCCGACTACTGCCTTCTTTAGTTCTTCGGTTCTTCCCCATGACTCAACTCATTTTTTTAGGTATTTACAGATTCAAATCAACTCCATTTCTTAGTTCTTACACAGGATTTTTTAGGGTTTAGATTTTGATTTAACATTTATAGCTATTTCTGCATTCTTCCAAGTTTTGAACTCCAGAATGGGGATTTTGATTTTGATTTATAGCTAGTAAGCTAGGTCTCTATTTTATTCGGTCATGGGCAGACCTATTGAAGGTCAGATATGATATTTAGGAATTTTCTAAGTGAGATCAAACTGAAGCTCAACTGCTCAAGCAATCTTCACCGACAGAGCATGTGAAATTTTTAGGGCATTGAAGCTTTCTCCACCTGCAGTTTGTATTGTTGCGCTGATTATCAAAGTTTACCCAAAAATTATTTTTTTACTCCAACCAAAATCAACTTGTTTTGTTCTTTCTGATCAATTGTTATTTGTTGGGTTTTGATTAGTTGTTAACCTTTGCAGTACCTTTGCATTCATCCAATCTGTGTTTTCAATTTTGATCAATTGCTTCGGCCAGTCTAAAATTGGTTTTTTTGGCATTTGGCAAGCTTTAGGTTAGCCACCCCCTACATTTGATTTCTTTGATGGTGCAATTGTTCATTTTGTAATGTTGTTGATTACTTAGTTAGATCTTAAATAAATGTTCAATTCTTAATGTATAGATAACTTTGAAAGTCATGGATATATATTTTAAAAGAAAAGGCATAGATCAACCACAAAATCAAAATGTAAGTCCGCAAAGATTGCTCAATGTAGATGACCTTCCTGCGGACCCAGGATTGCGGAAGAATATTAATGACTATGATCCAAATGATAGAGAAAAAGTTAGATGTTGGTATTTGCAGAAGAAACCATTCCAACCTAAAAAACATAATTTTCCAACAAGGGTTTTTGAAAATGAGACGCGCAGATTTATTCGTGCCTGGTTTCAAGAGTATAGTTATTGGCTTGAGTACAGCATAGTAAAAGTTGTTGCATTTTGTTTATGTTGTTACTTATTTAAGCCTGAGCATGGTGACCAAGGTGGCGGTGACGCTTTTGTTAGTGGGGAGTTCACAAATTGGAAACATAAAGACAGATTGGATGTTCATGTTGGGAATCATAACAGCGTTCACAATCAATGTTTGAAGGCTTGTATAGACTTGATGAACCAAAAACAACACACTGAAGTTGCTTTGTGTACTCAATCTGGTCAAGCTCGACTAGATTATCGCACACGTTTAGAAGCGTCAGTTGATTGCATTAGACTTCTTCTAAGGCAAGGTTTAGCTTTCCGTGGTCATGATGAATCTTTTGAATCAAGCAACCGAGGAAACTTTCTTGAACTCCTTCAATTCCTTGCCGATCATAATGACAAAATTAGCAAAGTTGTATTACAAAATGCTCCTGAAAATCTTAAACTAGTAGCACCAAACATTCAAAGGGATATTGTGAAAGCTGCAACAACAGAGACTACCAATTTTATCATTAAAGATATTATCCAAGCAAAATTATTTTCTATCTTAGTAGATGAAGCTCGGGATTCCTCAGTTAAAGAGCAAATGACAATTGTTTTACGTTATGTTGATAAAAAAGGAAGTGTAATAGAGTGCTTTTTAGGGATTGTGCATATGAAAAATACTGCAGCGTCATCATTAAAAGCGGCCATTGAATCTTCTTTTGCAAACAATGGGTTGAGTATATCAAGCTTACGAGGTCAAGGCTATGATGGGGCAAGTAACATGCAAGGTGAATTCAATGGGCTTAAAACATTGATTATGGTAGAAAATTCATCTGCATACTATGTTCATTGTTTTGCTCATCAACTTCAACTGACACTCGTTGCGGTCGCAAAAAAACACAACAAGGTTTGCTCTTTTTTTAGCTTGGTAACAATTATAACAAATATTGTTGGCACATCATGCAAGCGTAGAGATATTCTCCGAGAGAAGCAATATGCAAAAGTTGTTGAAGAGATTTACAGTGGCGAAGTGGTAACAGGAAGATGCTTGAATCAAGAAAGAGCATTAACGAGGGCAGGGGACACAAGGTGGAACTCTCATTAAAGAACTCTCTTGAATTTAATTTGCTTGTTCTCCTCGGTGATTGATGTGCTTGAAGTCATTGAAATGGATGGCAACCTTTCGGAGCATAGAGCTGAAGCTAGTGATTTGCTTGAGCTATGCAATGTTTTGAGTTTGTGTTTTTGACTCACTTAATGAAAACCATCTTAGGGATTACAAGTGAGTAGTCGCAAGCATTACAAAGAAACGATCAAGATCTTGTAAATGCTATGACTCTTGTCAAAGTTTTCAAGATACGACTGCAAGCAATGCGAGATAATGGATGGGATTCTATATTACATGAAGTAACTATTTTTTGCCAAAAAATGATATTATTGTTCTAAATATGGAAGACAAATTTGTAGCTCGAGGGAGATGAAGACGCAAATTAGAAAACAATACAAACTTTCACTTTTATCGTGTTGAATTATTTTATGTAGTTATTGATCTACAACTTACTGGGCTAAATAATCGATTTGATGAAGTGAACACAGAATTGCTTCTATGTATGACATGTTTAGATCCAAGTAATGACTTTTCAGCTTTTGATAAACAGAAATTAATTCAATTTGTTGAACATTATCCGTTGGACTTTTCTCCAATTGATATAATGGAACTTGATAATTAACTTGAAAGCTACATTTTAGACGTTCGCTCAAACAGAGAATTCTCAGATGTGAAAGGGCTTGGAGGATTAGCTCAAAAGTTAATACAATTGAAAAAGGATGTTCTATACCCATTGTTGTATTTGCTCGTGAAGTTGGCCCTACTATTACTTGTTGCAACTGCAAGTGTAGAAAGAGCTTTCTCTGCAATGAAGATTATCAAAACATCATTACGCAATCGAATGGGAGATGATTGGATGAATTCTTGTCTAGTAACATATATTGAAAAAGCTGTTTTCTCTGTCATCGACAACAAAGCTATCATAACATGTTTCAAGAATATGAAACATCGAAGAGGAGTATTGTAACTTTGCAAGTAAGTATGTAATCTTATTTTGTTAATTAAAAATGTCCTAATTTAGATATTTTTTTTTTTTGCAAACTTGTAGATATTTTTTATCGTAGGTATAAATATTTTTTCATTATTTTATTGAACGCCCCCACTGAGAAATCATGCTGGCTCCGCCTATGGTGAGAGGTCTTTGAGTTCAAATCCTCATGACACCAATATTTAGATATTTTTGTCAAAATCTAATATTTACACAACAAAGATAATTAAAAAATGTAGATATATTTCCTTAAAATGTAAAAAATCCTTAATTAATATTCTATAAAAATTTGTGAAAAAAATCATACATTTTTTATTAAAAATCAAGTTTATCTTTTTCACACACACGGTTCCATATGAAAAAAATTAGTTCGCCACAACACACTAACAATTACTTGACATTACATTGAATGCGTCAAAAGATGCAATGGACGACGCTACGGCTGCGCGCGTGCGCGCACACAGTGCATAATATTATGCATGCATACATTACGAATACATTACGATTAGGCGAGCTCTTATCCGCAGCCAAAATATAATATTTTCAACCAATCATTAAACAAACCTAACAAAAACAGAAACTCATAGTCAAACTCGCCATCAACTCATTACAAATACACACACACAAACGAGCTGAACATAGCCCCCTCACGAAATATTAGCTCGAGTTAAACGGCTCAATAACAACTCGCTAAAACCTAACGAGTTATCGACGAACCAAGCACAAACACGGCGTCGGGAAACATGCTTCGAACGTGAAACAGAAACAACAAACAACATCAAACAATGACAAAATGAAGAAAAGCCAGGCGCAGAGAACAGCATATCAGTATATATATTAGACATGTTCACATCCTATAGAACCATGTTGGTCAGAATAGAACAAACAACAGATAGAACAAAATGTTTGCAGAAGTTTATTCTCTCATAAGAATACCTGAATGAATCCTCATGCTCTCATTTATCATCACCAAAACTGAAAAAATGGGTGGAAATGTTTCAGAATTTGAACTTTGAATGGCTCACAAATTCTTTTGGAAAAAACAAAAATTTAGAGAGTTTATTGGCCATGGAAGGTCACTGGAACCCCTGGGAGTTGGAAGACGAGGAAATCACAGAGAGAACTTCGGTTACTGAAGCCATGGCGCTCAGAGCTGCCTTCAGGACCTCCTGAGAACATCCAGGCTTCACAATGCTCTTCACCTGTAAGTAAATACAGAGCATGCAGCCATGATTTATTCATCCATCAATAGTTCAGTAAGAGAGCGAGAGTGCGTGATTTCGCTTTATTCTAACTGTTTCGGATCGGCTCCATGAATCTTCCTTTTCGTTAGTTTCTGTCAAAACTATTTTGCGCTTAACAAAGTTCGCAATCGTGAACCATCTTATCGTTGATCTCTTGGGCTCTCTATCATTTGCTGTTTGTGCATGTTCAAAATACCTTGGTTGAGTTGAACGGGCGCCATATGATAATCTTACCATCCCTCCTAATATAGGCTCCGTTGGGCGCAATGTTTTTTGCTCTGGTGTATGTTTGGCATGACGACGGTTATGACCGCCAACAAGAAAATAAAACTAGCTTTGAACATAAAAATGGATGAAGTTCATTTGGTGAGGTCGGGAGTTCGTAACCACCACGCCAAACGGAGCCATAATCATTTATCAATCTATCCTTCGTACTTTTTCTAAGTATCCATGCTATTATTCATCCAATTATATTGAGCATCTCCTAAGTAATCTTTTCAAAATAATCTTATAAACCTTGTTGTAAAAGGACTCTTTTATTCTTAAATTTTTTGATAGAAAGAGCTACTTAATATTTTATCAAATAAAAGCTCCATCAACAGCATGAACCCTCGCGGTGGCGAACGTGAATGCAGAGGTTATGAACCGTCGTTCGTGAATGCCCGACCCCACCTAAGGAACTCCATACACTTTTTGTTCAAAAAAAAATCTTGGTGGCGATCATAAACATTTTCGTGTAAAACACATGTTTTATGATGGTGGCGTTCTTAGTAGGTATTTGTTCTCTGGATTCACACGAGCTAGTGCTAGCCCTGCTGAACTCCATCGCATCGCTGCCGTTGAAATTGCCTTCATCTCCGACCAAATCACATATCAGCAGTCCCCCTTGCCTCCAGCTTCCATTTTTGCCCCCGAGAATGCTCAACAATTTCCATTTTTGCCACCGAGTGCTCTAATTCCTGGTTTGCAACAGCACACAATTCCCAGCACATCGAAACAGCTGCCTCCGCTGCAATTGTCATTTGTTGTTCCCCAATACCATCTCCACTCAACTACCTCTAAATCATGCCGATTGTGGCTATTTTGCTCGATGATTGATGCACACCCACCAGACGGACAAATGGCGTGCGCTCAATGAGAGTTCTCTCAGAGACGCGGTTATTTTTTATGGGTAATATTGTATTCGTAATTAATTATGTGTTTTGCCCTTTATGGTGCTGTCTTGTACCGGAGGTCTCCATCTATATAAGGAGCCCCTAGTATTGAGCGGGCATATCTATCTTGGAGTTAGTTGTCTTTGGGCTCTATTGGAGAGTAGGCTCTTAGAGAGATCCGTCCCTCAAGAGATTGAATCGAGTTTGTTTCGATATCTTGTATTCTTTTCCTTACTAATGTTATATTGCTAGGGCGTGTTCGTGATTCTTCATACGTTACAGCTTGTTCTTATCAATGATTATCTTACTCTTGACATTATTACTAATTCAAAATCACTGAAAAACAAGATGTTTCTAAAAATATAAAGCAAGCTTATGCGAACCTTATCCAAGTATTCTTGCAGCAACTTAATCCGGCCCATGTAATCCTGATCTTCCACAGATAATGTGAATGCCTTAGCATCAGCGCCTGGCCCATCAAATTGAAGCGGTCCAGGGTTTCTGTATAGATCATCCAGCAAAAAGCTAGAAGCATTGCGTCTCAACAGCCTGAAAGTATATTACACATTTGAGGATATGAGTAAGAATAAACCAAGCCTGCAAGATTAGACATCTACAAGAAAATAATGACGCTCAAAGTATAAAACGGATCATAAAGCATCATTTTTTCTGATCTCTTCAAAATTCTTATTCATTGTGTCAACATTTTATTTCTAAAAGCAGTTAATAGAGCCGGAATGTCCAAAAAAAAACTTTTTAGATGGAGAAGCACAAGAACATATAAAACACAGGTATTATGAGATTCTCAATGTGGGACTAAATATCCAACACACCCCTTCACATGTAGGAACACGTGGAACAAGATTTCCCCCTCACGCGACAGAACACGTGGGTTTAAGGCATTGTTACGGGTCCACCGTTAGTTATACTATTCTATTAGTATTATGTTGTATCGAGTCTTCATTATGTTGAGTCTTTATTTTAATGAGTCATGTCAGAGTATTTCAGGTGTTTTAATATTTCGCATATTGTCCTTGTAGCGGGTATTTACGCATGTGTCATTTGGGCCTTATATAAGGAGGCCGTCTTGTATTTGAATCAATCAATGAATGAAAGAAATTTCCTCTTCTCTCTCTAATTCCCCTCTCTATCTCTAAGCTCTTCTCTCCTTCCTCCACCCCCTAGGATTCATCTTCTCTCATCTCCTCCACCATTTCTAGGGCTTGCCCGTGTATCCCCTCCTCCAACGATCTCAACGAAACAAGCCCATAACATCTTGGTATCAGAGCTATCCTTCCTCGGCTCAATACTTCCGCTGCCACTTACCAAAGCTGTCACTGTTTCCAGAGTTTCCACGATCCCGAACCCACGAACCAGAGCCATCCTGAGCCCACTTTCCTCATCTCCGCTGGAGTTTCTCCCTTGGGCTGCCTCTTCTACATCTGCCCGGCTTCATCGACAAAGAAGCCCATACTAACTTTCGTCACTGTTCCGCCCAACCGCTCACCACGCCCGTCCAGCAACGCGCCACACACGGTTGCTTTTTCATCTTCGTCGCCTAAGCCGCACGCTCCTCTGCGTCCAGTCTTTCGTTGTTCCCTGCTCGCCCAGGCCCGACGATCATTCTGCGCCCAAGTCTCCGAGCGATTCTCTCCAGACGATCACCTCCCGTCGATCCTCGCTGCTCTCCCTGCGCCCAAGTCCATCTTCATCATCTTCGACGGCGTCCCCTGCTTCCTCGACGTCGAACCTCTTCCCACCTGTTGTTCGCTCTCCCCACGCAACCACGGCGCACGTCTTCTCTGCGCCCATCCCACCGCGCAGTCCATCGAACCCCTCGAGCCCCGCTATTTTGGCCGCCAGGCGTGGTCTCCTCACGTCAGTTGGCAGGAGGAATTTTAAATTACTTATAAGTCATTCTCTGCTTTTCATTCTGATCCCCCCTCCCCTCCCGAGCCTCAAGTCGTACCCCCACCCTTTCTCTTTCTTCACACCCTTATTAATTTTGTAACGCTCCGTGCCAACCCTTCTATTCCATCTTCTCCAGCCCGCACGCTCCAGCTAGCCCACATGTCCTCTCCAATTAATTGATTTTTTAATTAATTCTTATTGAATTAATAAATTAATCAACTAATTATGATGAACATGCAATTGCGCGACATAAAATTAAGTGTCGCGGACGAAGCCGACCTTTGTTTGAAGTTGTGGAAAATGCTGAAGTCCTTTCAGGCTTCCGCATCTCGCCTCGACACCACATTCGACAAATTGGCGACGTCGGGACACTTCGGACTCCCGCCTCTCCCAGTGTCGGCGCCCTCCCAGCTCGTGCACTCTACCACCATTTCCCGCCCAGCTTGCCCACTGTTGCGACCGCCGATTACGGTTGTCTCTCCACCGCTCGCCAAGGTTCTTCACGCTCCACCATCACCTCCGGTGAATTCTGCTCCGCGGTTTTCCTCAGCCGCCTCCCTGGCCCATTCTGACCGCCTCCTGAGGCCGCTTCCATCGCCAACCGTTCCGCCGCCTGCGCCACCGTTCCGCCGCCTGCGCCACCGTTCCGCCGCCTGCGCCACCGTCCCCTGCCTTGTCGGTCCCTCCAGCCACGTCGCCTTCCGTTCGGTCGGCCGTCGCACCGCCGGTTTCCACTTTGCCGCCTCCGACCACGCCGTTGCCTCTGATGCCGGCCACTACTTTGTCGGCCCCTTCGGCAGCATTGTCGTTGCTGCCTCGCACTGCACCGCCGTTCCTGCCGGACCCATTCCTTCCACCGCTCGTCTTCCCAAAGGCGCCGCCGCTACTCCTCGCCGCCACTGCCGCCGCGACGGACTACCAGACATTATTTTGGCGCGAGATCAAGGAGCCCGAGGAGCTGATCATCCTACTGGAGTTCGTGCTTGAGGGCAAGCTCGATGTCAAGGACGGATGGAGTGTTACGGGTCCACCGTTAGTTATCCTATTCTATTAGTATTATGTTGTATTGAGTCTTCATTATGTTGAGTCTTTATTTTGATGAGTCATGTTAAAGTATTTTAGGTGTTTTAATATTCCGCATATTGTCCTTGTAGCGGGTATTTACGCATGTGCCATTTGGGCCTTATATAAGGAGGCCTTGTCTTGTATTTGAATCAATCAATGAATGAAAGAAATTTCCTCTTCTCTCTCTCTAATTCCCCTCTCTCTCTCTCTCTCTAAGCTCTTCTCTCCTTCCTCCACCCTCTAGGGTTCATCTTCTCTCATCTCCTCCTCTACAACTTATCATCCACTGTCATAGAAAATAACTTAATTTTAAGGGAATATGTGTGCTAGGAATGTGTTGAAACCAGGAAGAACATGAATGATTGAGCCATTACTAGCATTCTAGTAACTGTAGAATGACTCTACAAATTATTAATCACACTAGGATTAAACCAGGTATCAGATCAGCAATGAGTCAATACAATTTTATAATAATATTGCTAATGTATGACAAACAAGTGCATTGGCAAAAGCCTCATGCACTGGATGTGCCTTTCATTATTAAGTATAGAACTTGTAGATGATATAGTTCTAAAATCTAGAAGCTTATTTAAGATAAATGGATGGTTATAATCATGGGGGGAAGCCTAGGATTAAGAGGCTTAAACTTATGCGGACCGATCAAACGCTCGATTTTCCACTCATTTCTTGTTGAGCTTTGTATGAGGGACTAAACCTATTATTCACAAATCTTTTTGAACTTAAATTCATTTTGTCTTAGGTCTATCCACTTCCTTTTTATATCCTTCTACACTAATATTACATATTTTTCTACCAGGTGTACTCTTCTACCCTTCCTGTAAATGTCTAAATTATCTAAGTCCACGTTCAACTACTTTATCTTTTATAGATGATATTCCAAGTGTCCTAATCTGCTATTGGCGACGACACAAGAATCGTCGTCTAGGATAGTTGCTACTGACGAAGGAGGTCATGACCTATGACAGTGACACCTTGATCTTACACATCGCCAGTAGCAGTGAAGCATGCAGGCACACTTGTTCCATCTATCATCACTACATCCTTCTCAATATCCTTCTAGCCAATGAGTGAGCTTCTACTAGTCGGCATCAGCAGTAAGCGAGATCACAATGGTGGCTTTTTTGTTTCTCAGTGATTTTCAAGCAAATTTATTGAGGGACTCTTCTGTGTAATTTGGAGAATTATTTTATCATTCGACCACTATCATGAGTGAATCTCAGAATTAAAGCTTCAAGAAGGACAATGGTGTCAAAGTAATGCACATTCAACTTACTAATATGAGCATAAAAGGAAGAGAACTATGTAGTGATGATGATGGGGATCGATCGTGCTACATTGGGAAATGGATTGACGGACGGACGATCGGAGCCCGTGACTGCGACCGGCTCAATTTTTCCCAATTTTATGTATTTTTTGAAGCTTTATTGTGAGAGTTAGGTTAAGTTGTCCGATCGGACAATCTGAGCTATCAGATCCTCTTAACTTAACTCACTCATATATGTATGCGCCTCTTTGGATTTTAGGGCATCTAGAACTGCGGTTTCTAAAGCGAATCCCTCAGTCATGCCTGCAGATGTGAAGCCTGTAGTGGAAAGTGCCGACTTTCCCTCTCCCGGTGTCGATGCCGGGAGACACCACCGCCACCATTGACCTTGGGTGTTGATGCCTGAGAGCGCTGATCCCGTCGATGTCGTCGTTTCTTCATCCAAGAGCATCCCACCTGCCGACTCTTCAGCCGACAGCCCTACCAGTTGTCAACGCCCCATCCTCTCCCTTCCCCAAGCACAAGATTTCTCTCCAAAGCCCCTAGCCACTGCATCCTTCCATTTAACAGTCTCCCCAAGCCCTCCCGGTCGTTGGATTCCCTTCCCACCTCCCCTCCATCCACCGGATTCCATATCCCTAGCCTATTCAGCAGCCGACTCCACTATACTTCTCACTTATCCCCCTTCCAGTCCCTCCACAGCCTCTCCCACTGCCTTCCTGCACCCTCTATATCTATCCCGCCTACATTCGAGCCTTCTCCCCCCATTCCACTCCCTCCCAACCCCTTCACCTACCTGGTACAGCTCCAAATAGTCATTCCATAGCCTCCTCGTGTTTCTCCAACATCCACCACACCTTTCCACGGCCACCAGATCTTCTTCCATTGGTGGCACTGATTACTTTGTGAGTTTGCATTTTAGTTTCATTTTCCTTGCATTGTATGGGTACTCCTATTTATTGCTAATAATATTTTGCCCAATTTATCTGCTTAGTTTCTTTCAATGGACTCATATGTCTTATTCGCCTGATATTTATTTTCTTAGTATTCTCAATTATATACAATTACTTGTTGCCTGATTAGAATCAATTATGCATGTCTAATGTGAGTTTTAAAGTTGTATCTGACATATGCCAATCCTTCCCTTTTTTGGTAGCCTCGGAAGGAGGATCTTCAGTGAGATGACCAACTTCTCCTTGCCTGTTCAGATTTTCATCTGACACATGCCAAATTTACAGGTGGCAGACGCGCGATGACCTAACCCTAAATGCAATGCGAGCAATCAGTAACAAATGCTATGGATCTAAGACCAACCCTAAAATGAAAGTGCAAGAGCAAGCACACACGCAACACACAATCAAATGAAAGTGACTATACAACAACAACAACAACAACAACAACATAACCCATATAGTCCCCAATCATTGGGGGTATGGGCGGGGGAAGATTGGAAACAGACCTAACCTTTGGCACTATGCACAAAGTGGCTTCTCTCAGAGGAGAAAGACCTAACCTTTGACAATAAATGCACAAAGTGGCTTCTCTCAGAGGAGAAAGACCTAACCTTTGACAATAAATGCACAAAGTGGCTGCTCACAGAGTACCACTGAAATAGTGGCCCCCTATACCGTCGTGTTTGCTGCGGAATCATGCCCTCAAATCAAAGCCAAAGACATCAGAGAGGGCAGACCCAAGAATCCATTTTGAACTATATGTGGGAAAAATAATGCAAGCCTAGGATTCTTAAGTTGGAAATAACTATATTATAGCAATTAGATTTTGATGTATCCTTCGTCGCATCCAAAGATGCATGACGTCCTCATGCGTCCTCATGCGTCGTGAAATTTAACTTATGCATTTATTTATTATCATGTATTTCTTTCGTCACGCACCTGCTTTTGTTTGAAGTTGTTTGGTCCGTCGGTTTGACCACCCGATGGGAACCTGAATAAAAAGTCCGGTAATTTTAGTCAATAGGACGTAACGGGTAAGGCGGTAAGCTTAAAATTATTAAATGTATAAATTTAAAATTTAAATTCTAAGACAGAATATTTATATTTTAAAATTTGGGAAAAGAATAGGAAATATTAAGATTGTAAATAATTTCAAAATCTATAAACACTCTTGGAAATAATCATTGGAAAGAGTTATTTGGGAAATAATTATTTAGGAAAGAGTTATTTGGGAAAGAGTTATTTGGAAAGAAGGACCAACACTATTCTATATGTAAGTCCATCGTGAAGAAAAAAGGGGGGACCGGACACGTAGAGAAACGATTTGTTTTCGTTTCTCTGCTTTGTCGGGTACTTCTTGTAAGACCCGAACTCGATCTTGTATATTAAATAATTTTATATGTTTTTAATATATAAGAAAAAGAATAAAGAGAATTCCCCTATGATGAAAAACCAAATTCAGTGCCGATTCGACGTCGCACGTTAATTTTTGAAGTTCGAGCTTTTCCGAATATTTTTGCGACGTTCATTTCATTTTATTTTGTTATATAGATCATTTTGGATCAACATAGATAGATTAGTAGCCAAGTAGCTTGGCTGAATTGAATGCATAGTTGGTGGCTGAGTTGCGTGCAGTGGTTGGGCCGGTTATGAATTATATATCATATTGTGACACATTAACTGAACCCTTGAAGATGGTTAAGTCTGAACTAGCTGCGGTACCAAAAAGGCTTGGTTGGACCGGTTAAAGGAAAGAAAAATTATTTTGTTTTGTTGTTTATGATGCTTCTAGATTAAGCGGTGGAGAATAAAGGTTGTTGATTGGTGGGTTCTGCCGCCTAGAGAATGACATGTCGCCTGGGAAATAAAAAGAGAGTTGTTGCTCTCTCTCTCTACTGATTTCTCTCCTCTAAAGCTCTCGACGGGCAGAAAACTACCTGGGCACCTTCGATTCTCCTTCCTTTAGCTTGACTATCATTTCTCTTTGGTCGGCAGTGCTATGGTCTTGCCCTTCTTGCGCTGCGCAGCTGTTGTATTGGACTTTGGTCAGCAACCTTGAGCTGAAATTTCTTCTATGTGAGCTCTCCTCCTCTTCCCCTTACCCTCCTCCTTTTTAGATTCTAAAATATATAATTGTGAGGCTATGGCTTGGTTGATTAGGGTTTTCAAATGGGGGATTTGATTTCTATTTGGCCGGCGACAATTTCCGATAAGGAAAATTAGATAATTATCTTGATTTGGTCACTGTTTTGGGGATTTACTGATTTGGAATTTTCATCCCTCTTCCTCTATCCCTCCTCCCATCTGCTAGGATATATGCTAAATATTTGATTTCTGTTGGTTTATGAATAGTATGGGCAAATATTGGTTTGCTTTTGCTTGATTCATGCCTGGAATTTGGGGGGATTTCTTCATGCTCCCTGTTGGCCGGCTACTGTGTTGTTTCCTTGTAGTTGGCCAGCTGGTCTTGGTGGTGGGTTTGCCTTGGACTTGGTGACTTTTGTTGGATGCCTCTCTTGGATTTTATTGGGTTCACAAGTGGCTGAAATTTTAAGTGTTTAGTGGCTGAAATTTTAAGTGTTTAGTGGCTAAAATTGGAATCGTTTCATGTCTGGATTTTGAGCTCCGTAGTGATTAAAATTTGATTTTTGACGCTTTCTTTTCGAATCATCGACGCTAGTCCTTCCTTAGGTAACTCCTATTGGTCGTAGTTGTGACCGTCTTAGGAGTCCGCTCGTAGCTATTTAACGGCGCAACCCTAAAGTAAATGATTTACTTGATACTGCAGAGGATGACGTCCGGCGATAGACGCGACAAGAACCCTATGAAGGACAAGGGCAAAGGAAAAGTTGTGGTGAGTCCTTACCGCTTTGATTACGTATACATTTGAATTATTTTGAATTATGAACATGTAGAATTCCTTTACTCTGAGCTACTTCCTTGTATGGACACCAAATATGAACTGAATTGAATTGAAGAAATTCGATGATTTGAAATCACTGAAAATATGAAATCGCTAAAAAGTTAAACATGGATTAGCAAGCGATAAAAACTCTGAGGGAAAATTAATATAATTATTTCCTATATTTTATGAATTGGATATGAAAAGAATAAAAAATTGAGAGTGCGTGGACGCATCGAAAAACTAAGAGCCAGCCTTGTAGGGGGGTAGAGCAACAGATTACACCTTGTAGGGGGTAGAACTGCTACACCCAGTAGGGGGGTTGAACTCTTACGAAAGTTGATACTGAAATGTCTAATCTAGAAGGAGTGGAAGTCTGTTGCGTTGTTGAGCGCCCTAGAGCGGACATTGATTCGACGGGCCTAGATGTTTATTGAGAATGACCCTCAGTATTTTGAAAGAATAAGAATTTTGATACCAGAAATAGTTTATTTCTGTTGTACTAGCTCACTGTACAGTATCTTACATGCTTACTTTACTTACTAAACATGTTCATATGTAAATATAGAACTGCATATTGATTCTGACTTTTTGTGTTTGCATGTAGTGTGGTTGAAGAGATAAGAAACTCACTTAGTTTTCTAAACTCACTCAGCGGATCATGCCTGTTAGGAGGATACTTGCGGAAGCAGAAAGGAAGTAAAAGAAGAATGTGATTCGAATACGGGTTAGAATTTTTGTAAATTATGCTTATTAAATGAAAAGCTAATTTATGGTGTGATGGGGGACCATCGGGCGCAACTCGGCGCAAGGCGGACCCCACCTTCGTTTATTCTCGCAGACGGACTTGACCGAACCGGCGATCCGCCACCGTGGACGCGTCCGGCTCGCTGTTTTGATTTATTTTCATATAAGACATTTTGTATTTTGGTTATTATTTCATGTAGTTATGGCATCGGAACCGCCGGCCAATCATAGCCGTCGATTCTGGTTGCCCTAATGTTGTTTTGTTATAAATAGATATCCTAGGGCTGCAGGAAATCCCATTGCTGAAATTAGGAGAAGCCTCTTCCTTGTTTCCGGTGATCTCCTCCGCGGTGCCGACTCCGTGGAGCCCTTGGTGACGATTCCTTGGGTAAGTGTTTTGTTTTCTCATCCCCACATCCTTATCCCTACCCTTGCCGCCAGCCCCTGTTACTCCATTGCCGCCAGCCCCCTCCAACAGTGCCGCCGCCAGCCACCCAACAGCAGCCTTGCTGCCCGCCTCTTCCCCGCCAAGGCTACAGCCGCCGGCCCCCTCTAAACATCCTGCCGCCCTCTTGCTCGCAGCCACCCCACGCCGTCAACCTCCCCATACCCGCCACCAGCCCCCCTCCCAGCAGCCGCCCACTTCAGCCCTCTCCTCCATCCCCCAACCCGTCGGATCTGTCCAGTCCCGGACAGATCTGTCCAGTCCAAGCCCCGACCTCCCGATCCAGCCCTAACTCACCCATACCCGCAGCCCACCCTTCCCCGCTCGTGGATCCACCTTCCCCCTTACCCGATCCAGTCTCCCATCACCCGGAAACCTCCGTTTTACCTCCATACTTTCAGTTTTGCCTGGTTTATTGCAGCCCTACGTTTATTTCAGATTTTCGTTTGGTGTTTTGTACTGTTGAAGGTATTAGACTTTGTTCTGTGGTGGTTATCTGTTGTTTGTTTGGAATAAAAGGTTTATTATTGTTCGCCTCGTGATATTTCTAACTACAGGACGGATTGAATCGCCGCGCGCTTTCTTTGGCCCTCCGTGCGGAGGAAAGCCACACCTCAAGCCTTACGAAATTGCTTATTCTTGCTTATGAACGTTTGCATGTTATTTTATAATATTTTGTTGCTAAAATTAATCCCTTGCGCCAAGCCACGTGTGTCACATGCATATAGTTAAAGATCTATTTAAATCAGCCCCTGCACCTCACTAGATTGCATTCTAGGAGTTCACGGCACAGCCTACCCTACATCAGTTGGTATCAGAGCCCAAGGTTTGGGCCACGTCTATGCTCCGTAGTGGTAGGCCTTATAGATCCAACATGTCTGACCCAAATGTTACCGATGAGCGGACAAACAGTTCGAACTCCGGCGCATCTCTTGCCGAATTCCAACGGCTAGTCCTTGATCGCCTAGATACCATGGGGACCCAGTTTCAAGGCGTCCGTCGTGATCTTACTGAGATGAACACCCGACTAGGGCGCCTAGAAACTTTGAGTGACGCACCTTCCCAAGAAGAGGAACCCCGTGAGGAGGAGCCCGAAATCCCTATTCGTCCCGAGCCCCGTGCTCCACCACGTCAGAGAGGTGTTCGGCCTCCCCCTGAGCAGTATCACCGTGATCCTCCCCGTCGGAGTCCCGCTCCAGCGCGCCGACCTGATCTTGATGATGATAGGTACCCACCCCAGCGTGACAGACCCCGAGCCCATCCTCAGGATTATAGGGTTCGTACACCACCGCTCGGTCGCCGTGACCTCGATCGAGATGACTATCCCGGCCCTGGCCGACGAGAGCGAGGACCCCCTCCCACCCGACGTGAGTATGCCCGAGATGAATACTATGAAGACTACCCAGAACCCCGCAGAGGTGGTCACCAGTACGAGTACGACGTCACCCGGCGTATACGCCTCGACGCACCCTCCTTCGATGGTCACCTGGACCCGAAGGCCTTCAGCGATTGGCTCCTTTATATGGACCATTATTTTGAGTGGTACGACATGAGTGACGAGCGCTGCGTTCGCATCGCCAAGATGAAGCTAATTGGGCAAGCCAAGGTATTCTGGATTAGCGTTGAGAGGTCCCTTGTGAGAGACGGGTACTATCCTATCACCCGGTGGGACGACATGAAGCACAGGTTGAAGGAGAAATATCTCCCAGCCTCGTATAGGGACCAGTTACTGGACCAGTTGCAGAGCCTTAGACAGGGTACGTTATCTGTCGCTGATTACATGGCCAGCTTTGATGAGCTTGTTGTCAGGAGCGACATTTCGGAGGAGCCCATTGCCACCGCAGCTAGATTTAAGGCCGGCCTGCGATCTGAGATTCGTAGAGAGCTGATCCCACACCGCCTCGAGACGGTAGATCAGATATTCCAGCTCGCCCTTGAGTACGAGCAGTACCTCCGATCGCCCAGCACGAAGCAGTATCCCTCCAGGACCGAGTCATCTACCTATAGGAAACCCGCTCCACCCCAGGCCACCAGGGCCGCACCCCCACGTGCCCCACTCGACATGAGGGGCAAAGCCGTTACTACTGATGGCCTGCGCTCTGGGGGTATCCAGTGTTATAGATGTTCCGGCATAGGACACGTGGCGGCACAGTGCCCCACGCGGAATCTGTTGGTGGAGGACGAGGAGCAGGGTTTAGAGGGAGCCGAGGAGGCTGTTGAGGAGATCGCAGCCGCCGTTGAGGAGGGTTGGGAGAGTGATGCCGAGCGTTCCTTAGAGTTGGGAGTGGTCAGGCGCCTCTTACACGCCCCACGTCCCGACGAGGATTGGCGCCGCACTACCATTTTCTACACGTACTTCCCTAGCGCAGGCGGCCCCTGCAAGCTTGCTATCGATAGTGGAAGTTGCGTGAATATCGTGGCCCGAAAGGGCTTAGATCGTATGCAGGTGAAGGCCGAGCCTCACCCAAATCCCTATCGTGTCATCTGGGTCGACAAAACGGCCATCCAGGTCACCCAGCGTTGCCTCGTCCCGATCAGCATAGCCTCCTTTGAGGATCGGGTCTGGTGCGATGTCATTCCCATGGATGTCGCCCACGTTCTGCTAGGCCGCCCCTGGCTCTTTGATCGTGACGTCACGTGTTTCGGTCGTTCGAACACGTGTGTCTTTTATGACAAGGGGCGAAAGATCACTTTATCCCCAACCCAGCCCAAGGAGCGACCAAAGGGTCGGGTTGAGCCTTCTGTTAGTACGAGTACGTCGAGACCCCTGCACATTCTGCGACGCAGTGAGTTTTTGAGGGACAGCACTGATGCTGGGATTATGTACGTAGTGGCGGCCACCATGGCACCTGATTGCCCTACACCTGAGCTTCACCCTACTGTCTGGCCGTTGTTGGACGAGTTCGTTGACCTTATGCCAGAGGAGCTCCCTGATGAGTTACCCCCTCTGCGGGACATCCAGCACGCTATTGACTTAGTCCCGGGGGCCTCGCTCCCAAATCTTCCACATTATCGAATGAATCCGGTTGAGCACGCCGAACTCAAGAGGCAGGTTGACGAGCTTCTTCGGAAGCAGTTTATTCGCGAGAGTTTGAGTCCATGTGTCGTCCCCGCCCTTCTTACCCCTAAGAAGGACGGCAGTTGGCGCATGTGCATTGATAGTAGAGTTATCAATAAGATCACTGTGAAGTACCGTTTCCCGATCCCTCGGTTGGATGACCTATTAGATACGATGTCTGGAGCCCAGATCTTCTCGAAGATCGATCTCCGCAGCGGGTATCACCAGATCAGAGTTCGTGAGGGAGACGAGTGGAAAACGGCGTTTAAGACCAAAGATCGTCTGTACGAGTGGTTGGTCATGTCATTTGGGCTCTCGAATGCCCCGAGCACGTTCATGCAAGTCATGACCCAGATTCTGCGGCCCTATATGGGCAAATTCTTAGTCGTTTACTTTGACGACATCCTGATCTACAGTCATACTGAGTCAGAGCACCTTGAGCACTTGAGACTCCTATTCGACATTCTCCGAAAGGAGAAACTATTTATCAATATGAAGAAGTGTTCTTTCTTATCCGAGTCAGTACACTTTCTGGGATTCATTATCTCCTCCTCAGGCGTGTCTGTTGACCCTGAGAAGGTCCAGTCCATCCGCGAGTGGCCCACGCCATCAAATATTCATGAGGCCCGTAGCTTTCACGGACTTGCGACCTTTTACAGGAGATTCGTGATGGGGTTTAGTTCGATCATGGCCTCGTTTACTAGCTGTTTACGTAAGGGAGATTTTCAGTTGACCGCCGAGGCCACTCGCGCATTTGAAGAGATTAAGGACAAACTGACGTCCGCTCCCGTTCTTCGACTCCCCGATTTTAGCAGAGCTTTCGAGGTCGCTTGTGATGCGTCAGGTGTGGGTATCGGGGGAGTTTTGAGTCAAGAGGGACACCCAGTTTCTTACTTTAGTGAGAAGCTGAATGAAGCCAAGCAAAAATACTCGAACTACGATCGAGAATTTAATGCTATCGTCCAGTCGTTACGGTATTGGAGACACTACCTCCTTCCCCGAGAGTTTGTGCTTTATTCCGACCACCAGGCCTTACGCTACCTCGACTCCCAGAGGAAGTTAAGTCACCGACATGCGAAATGGGTAGAGTATCTGCAAGACTTCCACTACGTTCTCAAACACCGCGCCGGTGTTGAGAACAAACCCGCCGACGCACTCAGTCGTCGAGTCTCTCTACTACACACATTGAGGGCCCAGGTGGATGGTTTCGAGAGACTGATCTTAGACTACCCCACTTGTCCTGATTTTGCTGACTTATACACTGCGTTGTCGAAGGACCCACCCGATCCCATTGAGGGATTCCAGATCATTGATAGGTACTTATTTCGGGGCTCCCGCTTGTGCGTGCCCAACACCTCATACCGTGATTATTTAGTGTGGGAGTTACATGCTGGGGGTGCCGCCGGTCATTTTGGGCGGGATAGGTCGATTGCTTTAGTGGAGGACCGTTTCTATTGGCCGAGCGTGAAGAAGGATGTGGCTCGTATCGTCCGACATTGTCGTGTTTGCCAGACGGCCAAGGGAACGAAACAGAATACCGGCTTATACACCCCCCTACCTGTTCCCCATCGCCCCTGGGAGGACATCAGCATGGATTTCGTACTCGGGCTTCCTCGCACTCAGAGGAAGCATGATTCTATATTCGTCGTAGTTGACCGGTTCTCTAAGATGGCCCATTTCATTGCTTGCAGTAAGACTGCGGACGCACCCCATGTCGCGGCCTTATTTGTTAGTGGCGTCTTTAGACTACACGGCCTGCCGAAATCCATTGTGTCCGATAGAGATGTGAGGTTCGTCAGTTATTTCTGGAAGACCCTGTGGCGAAAGACCGGGACGACCCTGAAATTTTCATCGGCATATCACCCTCAGACGGACGGTCAGACTGAGGTAGTAAATAGGAGTCTAGGGAACTTACTGCGATGTATGGTGGGAGAGCATATAGCTAGCTGGGATTCGGTGCTTCCCGTGGCAGAGTTTGCATATAATAGTTCCATCAATAGGTCTACAGGTCTAAGCCCGTTTCATATAGTGTCAGGCTATGATCCTAAGAAACCTATTGACCTTATTCCTGTACCGACTGAGTCTCGACCTAGTGAGTCCGCCGAGTCCTTCACGCGTCATTTGCATGAGTTGCATGAGTCGGTTAGGCGCAAAATTAATCTAAGCAACGAATATTATAAGGAACAAGCGGATAAACATAAACGGGAAAAACATTTTCAGGTAGGCGACCAGGTGATGGTGAGAATCCGCACCGAGAGGCTCCCCCGGGGGTCTGCTAAGAAGCTAAGCGCCAGGCGATTCGGTCCCTACTCAGTCCTGAGACGGATCGGGCCGAATGCTTATGAGCTAGATATTCCTACGAGCATGGGTATCCACCCCGTGTTCAATGTTGAGGACCTGACGCCATACTTTGCACCTCACGAATATCCTGACCCCCACCTTGACCGTTTCCCTGAGCCTGTACCGCCACAGCCTGTTCCCACCACTCGGCTCATGCCACACCTGCCTGCTCCCACCACCCAGTCCACCACTGATCCTAGCTTACCCGAGATTTCGTCCCCGCAGGCCCCGTCGTCTGCACCACCGATTCCACCGGGTCACCTTCCTCGAGCATTGTGCGATGAGCACATCACTGAGATCATTGCGCACGAGTACGTCCCCTCTGTGGATGGCCTCGTGTGCCGCTACCTAGTTCGCTGGCTTGGACGCTCCTTCTCCGACGATACATGGATTGCAGCTACAGAGCTTGACCGACTCGCCCCCGGACTTCGACTACAGTATGATCGTCTCCATTCATCGGAGATGAAGGCTTTTCAGTCGGGGGGAGTTGATGGGGGACCATCGGGCGCAACTCGGCGCAAGGCGGACCCCACCTTCGTTTATTCTCGCAGACGGACTTGACCGAACCGGCGATCCGCCACCGTGGACGCGTCCGGCTCGCTGTTTTGATTTATTTTCATATAAGACATTTTGTATTTTGGTTATTATTTCATGTAGTTATGGCATCGGAACCGCCGGCCAATCATAGCCGTCGATTCCGGTTGCCCTAATGTTGTTTTGTTATAAATAGATATCCTAGGGCTGCAGGAAATCACATTGCTGAAATTAGGAGAAGCCTCTTCCTTGTTTCCGGTGATCTCCTCCGCGGTGCCGACTCCGTGGAGCCCTTGGTGACGATTCCTTGGGTAAGTGTTTTGTTTTCTCATCCCCACATCCTTCTCCCTACCCTTGCCGCCAGCCCCTGTTACTCCATTGCCGCCAGCCCCCTCCAACAGTGCCGCCGCCAGCCACCCAACAGCAGCCTTGCTGCCCGCCTCTTCCCCGTCCAAGGCTACAGCCGCCGGCCCCCTCTATACATCCTGCCGCCCTCTTGCTCGCAGCCACCCCACGCCGTCAACCTCCCCATACCCGCCAACAGCCCCCCCTCCCAGCAGCCGCCCACTTCAGCCCTCTCCTCCATCCCCCAACCCGTCGGATCTGTCCAGTCCCGGACAGATCTGTCCAGTCCAAGCCCCGACCTCCCGATCCAGCCCTAACTCACCCATACCCGCAGCCCACCCTTCCCCGCTCGTGGATCCACCTTCCCCCTTACCCGATGCAGTCTCCCATCACCCGGAAACCTCCGTTTTACCTCCATACTTTCAGTTTTGCCTGGTTTATTGCAGCCCTACGTTTATTTCAGATTTTCGTTTGGTGTTTTGTACTGTTGAAGGTATTAGACTTTGTTCTGTGGTGGTCATCTGTTGTTTGTTTGGAATAAAAGGTTTATTATTGTTCGCCTCGTGATATTTCTAACTGCAGGATGGATTGAATCGCCGCGCGCTTTCTTTGGCCCTCCGTGCGGAGGAAAGACACACCTCAAGCCTTACGAAATTGCTTATTCTTGCTTATGAACGTTTGCATGTTATTTTATAATATTTTGTTGCTAAAATTAATCCCTTGCGCCAAGCCACGTGTGTCACATGCATATAGTTAAAGATCTATTTAAATCAGCCCCAGCACCTCACTAGATTGCATTCTAGGAGCTCACGGCACAGCCTACCCTACATCATGGTGTCTCTTGGTACCTCTCCTGTAGTATATATTAGAATTGCTGTGTTAATTAATTGTGAAAAACCGCTCAGAAGAAAGAATTAAATTGTGTCGAACTTCGGACCGTTACACTTCTCCTATTCCGTACAGTGCTCACTGTCGCTGCCCTAGCATCCTCGACGACAGCACAGCTGCACCCTGCCGCTGCCCTAATATCCTCGACGACGACCCAACAGAACTCGCGCCCCTAGTTACAGTTCTATCGCCTAAAGCCCTGATGTTCCAGCGGGCTTCGCCATTCCAGACTGATCTTCGACCTCCGCCAGCCAACGCCCATTTCTTTGCCCACTCCGGCGGACACCCAACCCCCTCCCCCCCCCCCTCGGTTTGCCGATTGCTATCGACTCCAACAAATTCTTCCAGCAATCTGCCGACAACCACTGTTCCACCTATGTACGCGGATTTGGAATCGGATTGCTCTCCTTGCGGTATCTTTGCCCATTTCTTGCTCCAAATTATTTAGTTTTAAATTATGCACATTTAAATAATTAGTAGCTTGCCCAGAACGTTCAATTGTTTTCATTACCGTATTTCCTAAATCATTGTTTGTGCTTTGCTTGTGGAAGGTCAGATCTCGCTACAGTTCAACTCATAAGACGTTCGAGGGATCGTGCTCAAATAAAAATTAACGATTTAAGCGAAGTTTGTCGTTCAAAAGTAATTTTAGCGCGAAAATTCGGTTTGGCCCGCTCGGCCTAATCTTCAAATTTAAAATCGATCGCTCAAAATAACCTTTTTTTTTCAAAACCCTAATTTGGGTTTACATCAGATTTGCTTCTGAATTCTATAGTAATTTCTTAAGAATGAATAAAGAATTAAATGCACCTCTGTCAATTACCGAGGATGTGAAATGTATGATAAAGCAAATAGAGCTCCTAGTAATGGTGACCTTTCTGGGACACCTACGATCATAGAGCAAATAAAACGAGGTACATTTCTCTCAATTACTGAGGATGTGAAATTGACCAAATATTTAGATCTTCTAGCAATGATGACCTTTTGCATACATCTAAAACCAGAGTTTGGTGATATCAGGTCTCAGATTCTGGGGGTTGTCCCATTGACTACTCTGCCGGAGGAATAGGCAGTGTGATGAGCGTCATGGATGATGACTTGATCAGTGCTTAATCCTCACAAGGTGCCTCGATATCAAATAGCTCATTCCTGCTTAAGCAGACCTACGTTCAAGGAGGAGGGTATAATATGGGAATAGAGGAGTTCAGACAATAATAAACAAGGGGATGAGTATGTCATCTTTGCGGTGGTGAGAGTCAGGCGGTGGCCAAATGTTTGAAACTCTTTAGGAAGCATCCTAGCAAGGAACGGAGTGCAGCTATAGTTGATCATGTTGAGGTCATCTATGTAAGTGGGAATGAACAAGGAGTTTGGTTTCAAAGGAAGGCTATGATATTCGTACAATCCCAATGCAGTTCCCAACCTTCGTTTGGCTCTTCCTTCAATGCTTCATACATTCAAATTGTTACTCTCAATGTTTTCCTACCTACCATTCCGCAGACCTGGTTCATTGACTTAGGAAAACTCATGATGAACCTATATATTCATCCATTTCACTTTAACAGATTGGTCAAAATTCACTCAGGTTTGCTCATTAAGGTTTGGTCAAAATTCACTTCAGGTTTGGTCAAAATTCACTACAGATTGGTCAAAATTCACTATTAAGGGTACCACTGATGTCTCACATACTTCAACCCGATCACTAAAATTTGTTTTATATGTACATAATTCACTTCAGGTTTGCTCATTACACTTGTTAAGTATGAAACTGGTATGCACTGGCTCATGTCAGTCCCTAAAAAGTTTAAGGTGAGATTCCCTCCATAAAAACCTTATGACCCTGATGGATTTGCAATCTTGAGTCATACACAAACCAAACTAGGTGAAATCCACATGATCAAGTGTAGATTTGATTAAGTTGGCAAGCCCTACAATGCAAAATTGACCTGGCTAACCCTAGTGGGTCCCAGTTAACCCAATTGAGTGTAGATTAACTCATTGAATATTGGTCGGCTCGTGATGATCCCCAGCTAACTGGCTCAAGCTTGACTCGCCACAATACCCTCAACTCGACATTTGGTTCTCAAAAACTAACATGATATTTCTAAGTCGAAGTTATGTTGCTCTCCCTCTCTCAACTTCATTATATGATTCATATATTTAATCGCTCCATAATAACCACAATCTTGAACAACCCTTTTGTTCTTAATCACTTGCACTAAAGTACTTATCCTTAATGAAGATATGAGAGAGAATAAGAAAGTGTGATCTTCTAAAATATATTTCATTACTTTTTCATCATGCTTCAAAAATAATTGTCCAAAAAATATTTATCCAAGTGTCAAGATTAAATATCTTAAATTTATACTAAAAATAATGATGGTGTAGACGTTCATATAGCTCTTAGAGTTAAAACAAAGCAGCTAAAATGAAGATGTACATCTAGGATACTATGTCATTCAAGAGAATCATACAGAGAGTAAGAAAGTATGATCTTCTAAAATATATTTCATTACTTTTTCATCATGCTTCAAAAATAATTGTCCAAAAAACAATTATCCAAGTGTCAAGATTAAATATCTTAAATTTATACAAAAAAATAATGATGGTGTAGACGTTCATATAGCTCTTAGAGTTAAATCTAAGCGGCTAAAATGAAAATGTACATCTAAGATACTATGTCATTCAAGAGAATCATGCCACTAAAAAGATTAACTTGAAAAGCATTGTGATCAATGAGATTTATGAATCCTAATTTTGGAAAATAAAGAATTCTAATAGGATGGATGCAATAAAAAGGAAGCTACAAAGATGGATGAGTGACAAACTAATAAGGATAGATTGCAAAACAAATATATTTAAATGTGAGAGTACAGCCTACGAAATGTATAATTTTAAAAAGATAGATTACGCAGTTTGTGCATATACAAAGCACCCAGAATGTGTAATAATAGAGAGAGAAAATAGAATAATGTATGTGTAGGTTGTTACAGAAGACGGGCATCGGCGTCAACTTACGAGATCGTGAGGCCGCGACAAGTACTCGACGGGTCTAGTTCAGGTAGGCTCATAGGCGACTCCACATAAGGTGGCATATGTTATCTGTTGTTTTGCGCAGTTATATTCTGATCTATTTCTATTTCTGTTGAATTATTGTAATGTTTCAGGGTCAGGATTATATACTCTAGTTTGCGTGCTTGAGTTTTATCTTGGATGAATGAGAAAATTGGAACCTAAGGCTGGTCAAGAAAGATTGTTGGTTACTCTTCTTCCCCCTTCCCCTCTCTACCTTGTGAGAAACCCTAGATATCCTCACTAGGTAACATAGGTTGAAGTAGTGGTAGTAGTTAAAAATAAGATGGCTTGGAGTCATGTATAAAAATACAATGTACAGTAGACTTACCGCCACAAGAAACGCTTAACATTCATGACTGGGAAAAAAGCACTACAGAATTACCTTTTGCTAACAAATTAAGGAAAGATCAATACTGACATTAAGTTAATTTAAATAATATCTGGGAGCATACTCATAAGCTTTTCCCTTCAAGTCAACAGAAGCAGGATGCACAGCCGGCTTCCCTATTGAAGTTGCACCGGGTCCACGAGACCATCTCTTTATAGTCATCATTGCCTAGCAGAAACAAAAATAAGAAGTCTCATGTTGACTGTATCACAAAGCCTGGAAGTTAATAAAAATCAGATTACAGAAAAGGATGGAAATAATATAACTGTAATTGGCGCAGCACCGCATTTCCACTTGTTCACGGGGCTTTTCAGATTTGTCACAGTAGCAAGGTATCCGTTAAGACCAGCTGCAAGAATATGGTAACAGATATGCCCAAGAACCTGTAACACATCATTCAATAATAACTTGGTGATAACATGATCATGAAAACAGAGAGAGAACTTTACAAAAATTATATATAAACTTACATATGCATAATCACAGTCAAACTTTGAAGGTAAGGAGCCTCGAGCTTGGTATCCAAAAAAGTGACAGATTGCATTAAATTTTTTTCCTTTATATGTGCCTTCTTTCTGCAATTAACAAGGTTAAATATAATAAAGACAACTATAGAAAGAATCAATAAAATAATTAGGCTGTTTGGTTTGAGGTAAAATGAGTGTTATGTAATAGTTATGCATGTATTTCGATATTTTTAGAGTTTGATGCAAAGTAAATCAATATAAAATTATTTTAATGCATTCTAAATGCTTCAAATCCTATGATTTGCATGCAATAAATACTGCAAATTGGCTACATTTATTTTGCACTGCATCGTGTGCTTCTCTCGTGGAATTCATTCTCATTTGTTTAATCAAAGGCATTGATGCCTTCATGGCTCTTTTCGGGATTTACTTGTTACTGCCAACTATCGTAAATGTTAATAGGCTTGAATTAGTTACAAAGTGGAACTATAAAATATGCTTAACCAAAAACTATAAACTCTATTAATAATTAGATAACGTTTATGCTCATGCAGTTTAATCAATCTTCCTACAGATTTATGTGTACTAGTTAAATTTTTTTTAAGTGGTAATCTTACATTTTCATTTGATTTTAGCTTTACATTCAACGAAACAAAAAAAAATTGTTTCCATGCATTTAATATGCTGGTCAAATAGAAATTTTGTCAGGTTCAGGACTAATGTTTGTGCATACAACAAAAGAAGGGCGAATAACATCAAATGATACGACCAATTTCTCCTCTTAAGAAAGAGACGTACCATCAATCAAAAAGATTAAAAAATTTAGTGGTATAATTATTAGATTACAATGGAAAATAAATGGATAATTTTTAGTCTTAATATCCTGATCAAATAATCCTTTTTAATCAAGTTAAATAAAAGCTATTAAAAGCTGATCTTAAGACATAGTATGCTTACCATTCGCTTGTTCATTTCATTCTCCACCAAGTGAGCAAGAAGTTTTTCAGTTTCAATCTATACAAAACACGCATATATTTTACAAGAGAAATAACAAAGGAAGATTTCCAAGTACAGCCAGTTGACAATCAACTTACCTGAGATAACTGTGCTGAGTCATCAGATTCAGGATGGAGAAGCAACTGCATCATGACAGATTTGTTATAAACTAAAAACGCACACTTTAACCAGAAAAATATGATCCTTAAGCACAAGATCTAACCTGCTTTCTAATGAATGGGGGGAAAAATGAAAATAAGGCAGATGCCCAGGGAGAAAGATGGTTAAAGATCTTCTCATCTGAAAAACCTTGGCCATGAAGAGCATGAATTTCCTGTAATAATTATTGGAGTTGTACATATGCAATCACTACAGTTAATACATTAAATAAAGGATAATTAAAACATCATAAAATCCAACTGTAATTAGCAGACTAATACCTGCAGTAGAGCATACAGTTCGGGAATACTCTCTACCAGCCCCTCTGGGATAAGAACCACACCATGATACTTATCTGCCATGGAACAACCACATACATCAGAAAACATAAAATTGCCTAAGGTTACGAAGCCAAAAAGATATTAAAAACTAATAGATAGCTGAAAAAATATAATGAAAATAATAAAATTTATCAAACCTTGTTCTGCCCTGGCTTGAACAGCATCAGAGATTTGCTTTGTAATATCTAACAGTGTGAGTTTTGAAGCTGTTACCTCCTCACCAAGAATAACCTGGCAACATACAACAATTTCATGTCAATATTAAGTCAGAATGAAAAGAGATATATAAACATAGTGACCAGTAATGTACATCATAACAGGAAGTTTTACCATGTTGGGATGTGATTGGAGAGTGCATTCTAAGGCCACATGAGAAGCTTTGCGGCCCATCAGGCGAATAAAATAATAATACTGCAACACAGAAAAATAAGGCATCTTGAATTCAAGGAAAGATCAAGGCTTAGTCATTTTATGGAGAAATATATAACAAGTGAAAGATCATGGATAGTGGAGTGGTTTGCTTGAATGACAGAGAACATGTGTTATGGAAGTCGATGAGGGGGAGTGACGCCCTCTGATGTGGCGAGTATATCAATGACGTGAAAGGCACGTCGAGGACACATCGGCAGAAGATGGACATTATGGCGCGCGCATCTATTTGGAACCATATGTATTTTCTTTTTGTTGAGTGTTATATAAACCCCCCTTACCTCGTATGAGGGTCATCGTGGAAGTATGATGAAATTGGAACCCTAGGGGTTCTCTCTTCTCCTCTTCTCTCCCTTTCCACTTCTCCCTCCCGGATCCAAGCTGCCCACTTTAGGATGCAGTTTCCATCGCTCGAACACGATCAAGTGCTTTCATTTGTTGCCCACCCGACGCGCTTGCACTTCCGCAAGCCCGCCGATCGTATGTGTATTTCCCTTGACGCGCTGCGCTCCAACATCTCTGCACTGTCGTCATCCTGTCCATCGCTTTTGCTCGACACGCTACCCTACAGCAACTCTGCACCCTCAATCCCGCTACAACAACAGCTCGTTCTTTCGTGGCCTCTGCCGACCGCTTCAACCGATCGTGCAACGCACGAGTTTCTCACGTGTTTTCGATGCTACCTGCAACCGTCGACCAGGCATGTTGTTAATGTTCTGGTTGCTTCCATGCGTGCATTCCCCCTCCCCTCCGACGCATCGGGCCTCCACCACCTATGGATCCAGTCATTTCTCGTCGCCTCGATGCTCATGAGGCGTTCATTGCTTCCATCGAAGTCCTAAGAAATGGATGGATGCAGAGTTCGATGCCCTCCTCGCTAGCCGTCCGAGTACATCCTCGACCTCCAACGCGGAGTTCCCCTCAGTTCTCAGCGCGTCTCTGAAACTCCCCCACGAACCCGTCCCACCATCGGCGAGCTTCCTTCAACCACACCGCTCTTTCAACATCCCCTCCTTCAACGACACCGACCCCATGGGATGGATTGCTCGTGCGGAACAATTCTTAGATATTCATCAGACTCCGGAACTACACAAGGTCGCTACGGCTCTCATCGGAATGGAGGGGGTCGGCCCTCAACTAGGTCCGCTGGCTCCGTCAATCCAAGCTCGGACACTCATAGTCAGACCTTCAGTAAGATCTTATCTGTCGTTATAATGTACGCTACTCGAGAACCGTGGTGAAGCATCTTTGTGGCATCCGCCAAACGCGTTCCCTCGATGACTACATCGACAAGTTTATTGCCTTAGCCACGCATGTACCGGATCTACCTCTTGACCACTACCTCAGTTTTGTCATGCATGGCCTCCTACCGCATATCTGCGTCCATCAGGGCAAACACCACCAGCCTTCCATTGTTGAGGCCATGGACCTCGCATGTTTAATCAAAGCTGACTTCAACCTCAGGTCACTGGAGAATAGACGTCCATCCCTGATATCCCCTCCTCGCCCAGCTCCCAGACCTGCAGTGCCGCTCCGCCCACCGCAGATGGAGGCCCACGCCCTCCTTGGTCACCTGGGACTGCAGTTGCGCCCTCCAAGGGCCCCCGCACACCCATGGTTATCCAATCAGGAGTACCATGATCTTTGCACGATGGGTCTTTGCTTCCGTTGTAATCAGCCTTACTCACCGACCCATGACTGCCCCCTGAAGGAATTGTGTGTCATCATTGGCAAGGACGAACCCGAAGTTCCTTGGAGCGTGAAGGTCGATTCTGACGACCCTCCATCTGCGGTACTACACCGTGTTGACCTTCCGCGGTTACTACAAGGAACTTTGTTGATCATCATGATTGATAATGGTGCTAGCCACAACTTCATCTCGCAAAGCGTAGTCGACCGCTTGACACTATCGGCCCCCGCCCCACATTTATCCATCTATTTGGGGGATGGTCGTCGTCAGGCGACTGGAGCCCTTTGCTCGGGGCTAGCCCTCACGATGGGCTCGTGCCCTCTCTGGGCTGACTTCTACGCGTTTGAGTTGGGTGGGTTAGATATTATCCTCGGAGTGGCGTGGCTTCACACCTTGGGCAACGTCAACGTCAACTGGGACAGCATGACCATGCGGTTTACTCAGGATGGGACACCAAGTCTCTTGGCGGATGACACTACCCTCTTATGTCGGGCAGTCTCATTACATTATGTTTAGAAAACGACCGACGTCGGTTTCGTTTCATGCTTATGGCACGTGGTTGAGCATGTGCCCACCGTACCGACACCTTCAGCTCTACAGATTGTCCTGGATATGTTTCCGGGTGTTTTCGGCGACATTGCTTGCATGCCACCGCCTAGATCGATGGACCACCGCATTGCCCTACAGGCGGGCGTATCGTCTGTATCTGTTCAGTCATAATGATATGGCCATGCCAAAAGGATGAAATCGAGAAGCTCGTGGGTGACATGTTAGTTGTGAGCCTGATACGCCCCAGTTCTAGTCCTTTTTCGAGCCCGGTCTCTTGGTCCGCATAAAGATGGCAGTTTGCGCTTCTGCGTGGACTATCAAAATCATCGTTCCCGACAAATATCCCATCACGGTCATCCAGGAGCTATTGGACTAGTTGTGGGGGGCCTCCTACTTCTCCAACCAGGACCTCCGCTCCGGCTATCACAGATTCGGGTGTGGGAGGATATTCCGAAGACAGCATTTTGCATGCACGAAGGCCACTATGAGTTCATCGGCATGCCCTTCGGCTTGATGAATGTGCCAGACACATTTCAGGCGACCATAAATGATTTATTCTGGTCGGACTTGATGAGGTACATTTTGGTTTTCTTTGATGTCATCTTAGTCTACAGTTCTTCTTGGCAGAATCCTCATCAAATGCGGACGATGCTTGTCACTCTCTGGGAGCATGACTTTCTCGTCAACCCAGTGCACTTTCAGCCAGTCCGAAATCAACTGTTTGGGGCATACAATCTCCGCTCAGGGTGTAGCTATGGACCAGAACAAGGTGATGGTCGTTCTTAAGTGGCCCACACCCCGTTCTCTCTGCGACATTCGAGACTTTCTGGGCCTCACCGGGAATTACCAGCGATTTATTAGAGATTATAGCAAAATTGCCAAGCCCTCACCATCATGTTGAAGAAGTCGGACACCAACGCCTTTCAGTGGACACCAGAGACGGCCACAGCCTTCCAGGCACTTCAGTGAGCCCTTAGCACCGCTCCAGTCTTGACCCTACCAGAATTATCCCAGACATTCGTTGTGGAATGTGGCGCGTCAAGATCGGCATTGGCGTCATACTGATGTAAGCAGGGCAGCCCGTCGTTTACTTCTGTCGGATATTCGCGGCCACCGTCTGTCCTCACTCCGCCTATGAGTCCAAGCTTATGGCGTTAGTAATTATCGTTCAGGATTGGCATCCCTACTTACTGGGCTGCTGTTTCACGGTCCGCACGAATCACCATAGCCTATGTTATCTCCTGAACTGGAAGATCGCCACACCAGCACAACAAGTTTAGGTCACGAAACTATTAGGTTGCGTTCATTTCGTAGGTTTTGTAGGAAAGAATTGGTTTTGGGTAACCCAATTCCATTCACAGGCGTTTGTTTGGTCATTTATTGGAGGGAATCGGTTTTCCTCCAAAACATACCGGGTCGGATCCGTTAATAAAATAAACTAGGGTGAAAACCCTCCCCCTTTCAACGGTTTTAGGAGAAAATCTCATCCCTTTCTCTCCCGATCGCATGACTCGCCCTCTCCCTTCCTCCTCCGGCGCGGCCCTACTTCCGGCGAGGCAACTTCTCCGACAACTATAGCGGCGATTCTTCTCCCCCGACATAGTGAAGGTGGGCGGTGGCCGGTGTGTTCTTCTTCGGCGAGTGTAGCGACTATTCCTCTCCACGACATGTTCGTTTCTCTTGCATAACCCTAAATTCGAGTTTCTCTGTGGTCGTGGATCGTGGTTTGCCTCTGTGGAGCTTCTGCGCCTGAGCTTATGAATGCATGTGAGCTTCTCATCTTCCCCGTTTCGAGCTTCTCCTCCTTGGCCTCCGTGGATTGTGTTTTTAGCTCCAGAACTGGATTAAAATATTCATTAGCATTTATGATTTATTTAATCCATTTAGCAATTATAATTCATCCTCCTTAGCTTCATTTTATAATCCATTCAGCAGCTTTTATATTTTTGTGTTTTGAGTTAATCATGTATTTCCAACCTTTCCGAGTGTAGATTCTAGGAGTCAATTTTAGTGATTATTATGTCGATTTTTTTCAGTATATTGCTTTTGTTAAGGAAGAAGCATGTGGTATGTCTGAAATTGACATATTTGTGTTATTTGTGATGTTTTTCTGCATGCAAACAAATTTCTGTTGAATTAGATTAAGCATTAGAATGATTTGTTCTTTAAAATTGAATTCCTGCGTTTGAATTTCATCCTGCAGCCGAACAGAAAAATTGACAGTTTCAATTCATATGCCTGAAAACCATCCTGCAAATAAACACAAGAATTGAGTTTTGGCCTAAAACAAAAACCTATGAGTTTTTAGTTTTGGACCAAAATCAATTCCTTTCGATTAAAACCTGTGAAACGAACGGTTCTCCATCGCATTTCGCTTCAGTTCTTCCAACCGCGCGGCTGGCTCACTCTCAGTAATAGCAGACCGCTAGATTGGCGGCTATCTGTCGACCAGCCTGGAACGATGGGCACCACTTCAGTGCAAGGTCTCCAATGATCCACTCCTCCAGCCGATTCTCACGGCGTTACAGAAGGACAACACTGCCCGACTGCCATATATGTTATTGGGGAATCGCCTACATAATCGCAGTCGCATGTTCCTCTCAGCTTTGTCTCAGCTCATCCCACGCTTGTTAGCGGGGTTTCACTCAGTCCCGGAGGGAGGCTGCGTGGGTGCCTTCCGCACCTACCGCATCGTGGTATCTCTGTATAAGCATGGCATGTTCCAATGGGTCAAGGCCTTTGTAAAGGCATGTCTGTCGTGTAAGCGCTCACATATGAGGCCACATTACCTGGGTTCTCCAGTCACTACCCATTTCGACTTGGATCTGGGACGACATTTCCATGGACTTCATTTCTCGGCTTCCCCTGTCCAAGACGTTGGATTGCATATTAGTGATTGTGGACCGTCTATCCAAATACGCCTACTTTCTTCCCCTCAGACGTCTTTTTACTGCACCGATTATAGCATAAGTTTTTATTGATTGGTCAAAAGATTTTATTGATTGGTCAAAAGTTTTTATTGATTGGTCAAAAGTTTTTATTGATTGGTCAAAAGTTTTATTGTTGGTGTGGTCTGCTTGCATAGGTTCCCTCGCTCTACTGTGAGCGATCGCGATCTCATGTTCATGAGTTCCTTTTGGCAGTCGCTATTCAAAATGCAGGGCGCCCGGCTTCGTATGAGTACAACTTACCGTACCCAGACGGGCGGGCAATCTGAGGTGATGAAACATTGTTTGGAGATATACCTCTGTTGTTTTGTGTGCGGTCACTCGTTGATTATTCTTACAACACCTCCTTCCACACTAGCTTCGTCACCACTCCATTCGAGGTTGTCTATGGTAAGACCCCCACCATCCCTAACCCGCAATCTCCCAGGCAAATGTCTTGTCACGACCCTAGCTGATTTACTTTGAGATTGTGACTTCATACTTCTCCAATTGCGTCATTGTCTTCAGCGTGCGCATGACCAGGTGGTTGATTTTTCCACCAAGTGTTTCACGTCTCTCACCTGAAACGGGTCATTAGAAACCATCTGGTAGAAGCGACCCGCGCTCTGTCGGCTCTCGGGGTCACCCTACCAGACTTCTTTCCGCAGCTCGTCACGAACACATGTGTTCTCACTCGAGGGAGCCTATCGATTGATCAGGTCCTAGTGTATTGGCAGGGCCGCCCCCCATCGGAGGCCACCTGGGTTGACCGGTCTGCATTCCACGCCCAGTTTCCGGACTTCTGCCTTGAGGACAAGCCGAATTTTCCAGAGGGGCATTGCTACAGACGTCGAGGGGGGGGAGTCCCCCCGGTGTAGCGAGTATATCAGCATTGTGAAAGGCACGTCGAGGACACATCGGCGGAAGACGGCCATTACGGTGCACACATCTATTTGGAACCATATGTATTTTCTTTATGTTGAGGGTGTTATATAAACCATTTTTGCCTTGTACGAGGCTTCTCTTGGAAGTATTGATGGTGTGGTCCTCTTCTCTCCCTTTCCCTGTCTTGTTCCCGGAATCCCCAACTACTTAACAACATGCCTTTCTATGGGGGAGAATAATCTTCAGCCACTTAAAGAAAAAAAGACTAAATTAACATTACTAGATTTTATACTAGTAAAAACATCACATTATTACATATCTCCACACCAATGTTAATAACACCTGAAGTTACATTCATACAAATTATTCCATAATGAACAAACATGTCTTTCTAGGGAGAAGTTTTTGGAACCGGGCTCCGTTTCCAAATCTAGGTCTGGGTGAAACTAAAGCGTGACATGTGTCGTAATCCTAGAAAATTTCGGATTTCCTTTTTTTAAACACGCGGAAGCTTTTCTTTAGAGTTCTGATCTCCATCCGATCATTTCCAATCTCCCATCCAATCATTTCTGATCTCCTGGGAGATCATTTACGATCTCCCGGGAGATCATTTACTATCTCCCGGGAGATCGCAAAATCATTTCCGATCTCCTGAGAGATCATTAAAATGTAATCAGCCAGCGGAAAAAGCAGTACAATGTCTCCTCTTGCAACACTCCGTCTCCTTCTCCGGCAAGATTTACGATCCAGAAATAATATTAAAATGCCAAGGGCTACAAATTCTGCCGTTTCAAGTGATTTCTTCATCTCAAAATTTATGTTTCATTCATACCAAATCCATCTCTCTCCCATTCTCCAAAACTATGAACCCTACTCACGAAACCCTAAAAAGAAGCATTTCGCACATTTTAGAGAAGGAAACCCAAAATTTTCTAGATTGGGACACATGTCACGCTTTAATTTCACCCGGACCTGGATTTGAAAACGGAGCCCGGTTCCAAAAATTTCTCCTTTCTAGGGGGGGAGAATAATCTTCAGGCACTTAAAGAAAAAAAAAACTAAATTAACATTACTAGATTTTATACTAGTAAAATCATAAAAAACATTGTTACATATCAACTGAAATTACATTCATACAAGTTATTCCATAATGAACAGTTTACCTTTTCAGCTGATAGAGCATCAGTACAGACATTGCTAATAAGTTGTGAGTTAACCTGTCAAGTAAATTAATAAAAGTAAACATTGAATATGAGGGTGATGTAATTGATGATGAAGTAAAAAAAATTTAAAATCATATGACAAAATAGATGAAAATAGTAATCATAAGGTATATACGAAACAACCGGGAACAAGTTGTTGAACCAAGTAAAGCCACTTCAGTGGAGCAGATAGGATTTGCCAAACATGAGAAATATTAGGAGAAGTGGTACATAGCAATAGGGTATTATGTATTATACAGGTGAAGGAAAGCTAAGGCCTTGTTTGAGAGTGCATTGGGAGAATGGTGGTGGTTGTAAACACAGTTATGAAAATCTCAGGTTGTGCATGGATAGGTATGATCATGAATGTCATTTTCCAAAAACAAAATTTTAAGTCAAAATGACACCACAATCATACAGGTGCAGTTAAGCTTTAGCGGTCGTGAACACCCAGATCTCACAAAGTGAAATTTGGGTTAGCAAAGTGGCCATGAAAGTTCAAAACGTGGGTAAACGGCCAACACTATGTTTAGTACCACTATTTTACATTGTCATTGTGTTATGGGCCTACTCAGAGGTCACCGGAAGAGTGGTCGGAGGGGCAAGGGAAGGATACCGTGGAGCCCTAACCGCGGCTGCCTATGCGGAGTTGCTCGTTAAAGGAGAGAGCCACCAATGATCTCACACAATAGAAAGGAATTAGATTTCTTCTTTCTTCCCTCAAACGACCTTACACATGCCTTTATATAGGCTTACAACATATACAAAGACAAACAACGATAATGACACCTATTACTGGGCCCGGTGCTCGAGGCCCCCTACATAATTATAACACCCATATAATGATGACACCTACATAATTATAACATCCATATAATGATGACACCTACATAATGATAACATACATATAATGATGACACCTACATAATGATAACATCCATATAATGATGACACCTACATAATGGAGATAATCCTAATTAACTAGATAAAAGGGCACGCAACCCATAACATCTCTCCCGTCGTTGAAAACGAGCTTGACCTCAAGCTCAAGGGGGAGCACAGTGGTACGAGCATCATCTGACACCCTCCTCGTCGGAGTCCTCGACGTGCAGGTAGAAAACTTTTTGCACATGTGTCCGCGAGTGTACTGCTCATCGCAGTTAAAACATAATCTATGGGCGCGTCGTTCCAACATCTCGGCCCGAGATAAATGGCGGATCGGGGACGCGGCCTGACCCTCAGTACGACCCTGCTGAGTGTTGATATCGGGGGCAAGTAGGTCTCTTGTGTCAGCTGGAGGCGACGGTCGCATAGTCGGGCTAAACTCATAGCAGTTACTAAATCTGGAGGGGCCTCAAATTCAACATCCAGTCGCAGGCGATCGCAAAGTCCTACGGTGAAGATGGCGATTTGCATCTCCGGGGAAAGTGTGACATGTGCTAGAAGAAGCTGAAACTGCTCCAGGTAATCGTCCACGAAGCCTGTCTGGCATAGAGTGGTGAGGGCACCAAGAGGGTTACTGCGGATGGGGGGAATGAAGCGTAGGTTGCAGAGTCGCTTGAAGTCGTCCCATGTTAGCCCTGATTGATCAGTGAGGAGACGAGTGGCCCAAAGCAAAGACGAATCCAGAAGATGGAAGGAGGCTAGAGGAAGTCGTTCAACTGTCGGAATTTGTTGGTGGTCGAAGAATTGCTCGCACCTAGTAGCGGATGAGCGGCGAAAGCGGAACTTGACTGCTACTGGCGTGATCCGTGGGTGGGGTGATAACAACGGGCGGTGTGGCTGTGAGTTCATTAAGCTTCGTGGTGAGGGTTGTCATGTCATCCCGATGACGAGCTTATACTTCCTGAAGGCGTGCATCTGTGGCGGATATAGCTGAGTGGAGCTGGTTCATGGCCTCCAAGAAATTGTGGGTGTCTTCCATATGATGAGCGGAGCGAGAGAAAGACCGGGCGACAGGTCGGTCTGATTGCGCAGAGTCAGATGATTGGGAATGACCACGAAATCCGCGTCGTCTTCCAATGAGGGTGACCAAATTGGTATACTTGGGGTATAAAATGGAATTATTAATAATTAATTATTTGGGAATTGATTCATCAATTAAAAATATAATTGCATTAATTTAGAATAGATGGGGGCGGATAAGTTGCTTCTTGTTGCAAGGGGCTCAAGAAAACACGCTGAATAAACAGTCGGTCCGTATACCAAAAATTCCTGCAGGCGCGCTGGGCTCGAGGGATCCTTGGCGTGCGCCGCTCGAAAGGAGGTTGTCTGGGAGAGGGCAGTTGCGGGATGGAGGATGGAGGATGGAGGAAACAGCGGACAATCATCGATCCAAGCAGAGGGGCAGCGTCGATGTTGGATGTGAATGTCGGCTCGTGTCTGGGGGCAGAGAGAACAGGTGAGGTCTTGCGACTGGCTGGTCGAGGATGGTCGCAGGTGGCGCCGAGGCAAATGGTTGCAGGTGCGTAGGTGGTCGTCGGAGCTGAAACAGAGGCCGAAAATTGCGAAGGTGGTCATCAATTCCTTTCACGTCTGCTGAGTCGACGGACACAAGGGAAGAAAACCGTGTGGCTGGGAGGGACGGGATCAAAAACTTCTGATCGCAGAAATGCTGGAGGCTGCGGCGACAGGTGGGATACGACAAGTTGCCGAAGAAAACAAGAAAACAGAGGATCGATTGGGGGGGAGGATAGCTCTGATACCAAAGTTGTTATAGGCCTACTCGGAGGACACCGGAGGAGTGGTCGGAGGGGCAAGGGAAGGATACCGTGGAGCCCTAACCGCGGCTGCCTATGCGGAGTTGCTCATTAGAGGAGAGAGACACCAATGATCTCACACAATAGAAAGGAATTAGATTTCTTCTTTCTTCCCTCATACAACCTTACACATGCCTTTATATAGGCTTACAGCATATACAAAGACAAACAACGATAATGACACATATTACTAGTCCCGGTGCTCGAGGCCTCCTACATAATTATAACATCCATATAATGATGACACCTACATAGCGGCCTGACCCTCAGTACGACCCTGCTGAGTGATGATGTCGGGGGCAAGTAGGTCTCCTGTGTCAGCTGGAGGCGACGGTGGCATAGGGGTTAACTCATAGCAATTACTAAGTCTGGAGGGGCCTCAAATTCAACATCCAGTCGTAGGCGATCGCAAAGTCCTCCGGTGAAGATGGCGATTTGCATCTCCGGGGAAAGTGTGACATGTGCTAGAAGAAGCTGAAACTGCTCCAGGTAATCGTCCACGAAGCCTGTCTAGCGTAGAGTTGTGAGGGCACCAAGAGGGTTACTGCGGATGGGGGGACCGAAGCGTAGGTTGCAGAGTCGCTTGAAGTCGTCCCATGTTAGCCCTGATTGATCAGTGAGGAGACGAGTGGCCCAAAGCAAAAACGAGTCCAGAAGATTGAAGGAGGGCAGAGGAAGTCGTTCAACTGTCAAAATTTGTTGGTGGTCGAAGAATTGCTCGCACCTAGTGAGCCAGCCCAAGGGATCAATTTTTCCATAGTAGGCGGGGAATTCCAGTCGGGTATAGCGTGGTAGAATTGCAGCGTCGGAGAGGAAAAGAGTTGGTGGAGGTGGCTCGTGGCGGATGAGCGGCGGAAGCGGAACTTGACTACTACTGGCGTGATCCGTGGGTGGGGTGATAACAACGGGCGGTGTGGCTGTGAGTTCATTAAGCTTCGTGGTGAGGGTTCTCATGTCATCCCGATGACGAGCTTATACTTCCTGAAGGCATGCATCCATGGCGGATATAGCTGAGTGGAGCTGGTTCATGGCCTCCAAGAAATTGTGGGTGTCTTCCATATGATGAGCGGAGCGAGAGAAAGACCGGGCGACAGGTCGGTCTGATTGCGCCGAGTCGGATGATTGGGAATGACCACGAAATCCGCGTCGTCTTCCAATGAGGGCGACCAAATTGGTATACTTGGAGTATAAAATGGAATTATTAATAATTAATTAATTGGGAATTGATTCATCAATAAAAATATAATTGCATTAATTTAGAATAGATGGGGCGGATAAGTTGCTTCTTGTTGCAAGGGGCTCAAGAAAACACGCTGAATAAACAGTCGGTCCGTATACCAAAAATTCCTGCAGGCGCGCTGGGCTCGAGGGATCTTTGGCGTGCGCCGCTCGAAAGGAGGTTGTCTGGGAGAGGGCAGTTGCGGGATGGAGGATGGAGGAAACAGCGGACAATCATCGATCCAAGGAGAGGGGCAGCGTCGATGTTGGATGTGAATGTCGGCTCGTGTCTGGGGGCAGAGAGACCAGGTGAGGTCTTGCGACTGACTGGTCGAGGATGGACGCAGGTGGCGCCGAGGCAGATGGTTGCAGGTGCGTAGGTGGTCGTCAGAGCTGAAACAGAGGCCGAAAATTGCGAATGTGGTCGTCGATTCTTTTCAGGTCTGCTGAGTCGACGGACACCAGGGAAGAAAACCGTGTGGCTGGGAGGGGCGGGATCAAAAACTTCTGATCGCAGAAATGCTGGAGGCTGCGGCGGTAGGTGGGATACGACAAGTTGCCGAAGAAAACAAGAAAACAGGGGATCGATTGGGGGGCGGGGGAGGATAGCTCTGATACCAAAGTTGTTATAGGCCTACTCGGAGGACACCGGAGGAGTGGTCGGAGGGGCAAGGGAAGGATACCGTGGAGCCCTAACCGCGGCTGCCTATGCGGAGTTGCTCATTAGAGGAGAGAGTCACCAATGATCTCACACAATAGAAAGGAATTAGATTTCTTCTTTCTTCCCTCATACAACCTTACACATGCCTTTATATAGACTTACAACATATACAAAGACGAACAACGATAATGACACATATTACTAGTCCCGGTGCTCGAGGCCCCCTACATAATTATAACATCCATATAATGATGACACCTACATAATGATAACATCTATATAATGATGACACCTACATAATGATAACATCCATATAATGATGACACCTACATAATGGAGATAATCCTAATTAACTAGATAAAGGGGTACGCAGCCCATAACACATTGCTTGACGTCATACCTGTCCCAAACGAAGCCTAAATTAACTTATGCAACTTCAGTATTTAATGGTTTTCATACCTTACATATGGTATCAAACCCAACATTTGCCTCAACAAACTGGTTTCTAAGGTCCCCATTCATTGTAACTGGAACACCAACTACCTGCACAATCGAACATGGCTTAAAAAGTAAGATATATATCTAAACAATTAGGAAACCCAGTGGTGAAGCCATGTTATTGCATGAAACTTGATTCTAAAGCATACAGAAGCATGATCGAACTATTAAATGAAGTTTAAGAATAATCTGAATGAAGATCTGTAGAACTCCATAACATTTACATTGGTATTTCAATACCTTCGTTGAACACTTTAACTCTGCAAAAATCTCAGCAAGCTGTGCAGCATCTGTGTTAGATGTAACTCCTAACAGGGATGAAAAACAATATGTAAGAAGCTGCTTATATTATCTAAACCCAAAAAACATAAGAAAATCAAGAACTGAGCAACCTCCAATTATAACAAGACCATCCAATTTCAGGGCTTCGCATGCAGCCTTTGTTGCATTAACCTGCTCAATTGTCCGGATTTTATCAACAGTCCGACCGAGCAAATCATAACCACCTTGAGAATAAACAATCATAGACTTTAACGACATGAAATAATATGGAAATCATAGAACCGAAAATCATTGAAGATTTGCTTCAAAAACCTTGATTCTGGTACGAGGAAAGAACTTCGTCTGTGATCTTCAAGGTTTTCTGTGAAAACAAACCTTCAGTGCCACCTATATTGGAAGTTACCAATTTTGCAAGTGAATATCCAGCAATTCAAACTTCATTTAGTCGCAAAACCAAAATATAAAGAGTGCGGCAATTAAAACTTTTCTTCATGGAACAAAGAATGTATGGGAATGTGAATGTGCCATGCTGGTTATGGAATTCAAATTATTGCTAAGACTGGCTAGAAAAAGTGAAAAATTAGAAAGAATTGAGGAATCTTTTAAAAGATAGAGGTTTTAGTTCTGTAAAACAATCGAATATATAACTTATAATTTCAGTGCATAGAAATAGGACTATTATCAATCATAATTACTATCTTTAATATATCAAATGATGCTTATGGGTGATATTTGGAACTATTATACATAGGAACTGAGATATAATACTTGGAGCTATTATACAGAAAAACTGGGATTTAATTTCTAGAGCTATAGTTGTATGGCTAAAATGGAGAAGTGCATCATGAGTATATCATGTAAGCAAGATTCATCGAGACTTTAGAAGTAAATTTCAATGGACCTACAATTAGAGAACTACTCTATCTGGATTAGATTGTTGGACAATAAATAAAATATTTTTAACTAAGATAAGTGTGACAAAACAAGAAAATTAAGATAGATGTGGGGGAAACTAGGAATGGTACATTGAGAAATTAGTATATAAGGAAAATTGGAGTAGAATCTATTGAATATAATGTACTAACAAAATAAATTGTGAGGATTTGTACAGAACGTGTGTAAAAAGTAGTGCAAACTGAGTTAAAACCTAATGTAACACTCAAAAGTAATGATCAAAGGACAAGGATTCATGAAGAAACACTAAATAGCTTGGGTAAGCGTAACAATGATGGCGATGATGATAAATGGAAAGCAACCAGATATAATAGCTATTAAGAAAAGGATATTCAATAACTAAAATTCTACATCTTAGAAGAATTGAAGAGTAAAAATCGGATGAGTATTTGGGAGGAAAATGAGGATCCTTCTAATTACGTATTGTTGTTGGAGTGCAAGTTGTGCAACAAGTGTACAACACATAAAACAACTTACAGGGCTAACCTTGAAAGACAAGCACTACTAAAACCAAAATTGCTCCAAGGACAAGAAAAGCGGAACATGACGTGGAGGAACAGATGATTCAAGTAATTCATCGTTGCTGTTGTGATAAAGATTATAATCTCACTTAAATAAAAATAGGGCTTCAGATAAAACAGTTCTAGAGATAATGGCAATTGTGGCAATCCCAAATATTCTATGGCATACAACCAAGGGAAGTTAATTCAACTGGAAAACTATTTCTGATGGGCACCAAATTTATCATATTGAGCTCTAGCCACATGAAAATCTAGCACATGATAAAGATAACGGTTTAAGGATAAAATAAATATATACTGGTCGCCTATAATTACTATCGCAAAAGTTAAGTAACAATTCACAGTGATAATGAAATCCATCCTACAGGAATTAGATATTGCCCTTAATCTTTCACTGTAACAACTGGCAAACATAAGAATATTTCCCATTTCATGTAAAACTTATAAATATGAAGAAAAGTATATTTACCCACAAAACCAAGCAAAACACTGTTAGCATTGTGAATCTGAAGAGCACGATGAAGGCCCCAAATAACATTATGTCCACCAGGAGATTGTCTCCCACTAAACACGACACCCACTCTGAAACAAGGATGTTAAAGTGTTGCAACAGAAAGAACACGTCAAGAACATCCAAAGTCAACAAAGGGCTAGGTAAGAAAAATAAGAATCCATAATAACATATCTTAATGCGTGTTTAACATTTTGGACAAAAATAAACCAAGAAAAAGTGGGGAAATATCTTTTGCTACAATTACAGTACTAGTGAACAGAACAATGTATAATGAAAATAAAATTGGGAAAACAAATATCACACCTTCTCGGTGGATGCTCAGTTATGATCTGAGCATTTGGAACATTAGATTTTGCCCTCAAAAAATGAGCCAAGGGCTGACCATATGTATGTGGAAAAGCTTGGCTGACAACATGTGCGCCAGCTGGATCTGAGGCGGTTGTTTCACCACCAAACTCAACCCTCACGGTCGTGCCCTGTACATGATAAAGGACATGAGTAAGATTTCTAAAAAAAGGCACAAAATTCATCTTTGCATCCATTGATTTTAAAACAACCTCATAGAATTCCACTTTTTTTGAGAAAAACCAAAATTTTAATATCTGTTGCACAGATACCTCTATTTTTAGTTTATTCACGGAGGAGGGTGATGTAAATAAATCATTCTCTAAGTATTTAGTTACATTTTTTATCATCCCCTCCCTGTATCAATGTTTCTCTGGTCATGTTGTAGTGAACTAGCCCAGAGCTCCCGTACCACTGATCATAACGGCCGGTCACAGGAAATTGTGTGGGATTCTAGCACATCTCTTCAGTCAGATCCACGCAGGGTCTCAAGCAAGGGATCCCAATGATGGTCCAAGTCCAACAATAAGAAATTAGTTATACTGGTTACAAAATCCAATGATCGTAGTTAATTGAAATTTGTCGATTAATTGCAGAAATTTTCAGTCTGATTAACAAAAGATATTCCCCCAAATAAGTGTGCTTCGGTTGCACTAAAACTAGGTAATCAAAGAATTTTGCATAGGTTAATAGTTACAGTCTAGGAATTTTCAACCAAAAGCTACTGGCTGACCATTTTTGCTATAGCGTACAGTCAATTGATACGGACCATTGGAGCCTAACGCCTCCGAAAATCCTGCAAAAGATGTCCCACCAAAGATCCCATGAAAGATTCAGTAGTATCCCGTGGGGGATCCTACATGAATTCTTGTGATTCCATATTTGCCAAGATTGAAGGTCAATGAGACATACATGTAAGTTTAGCTGTGGGAGGCCATAATGTCAGTGAGGGCATTGTCATGATGAAGGGGGTGAATGGAAATGAAACAGGAGGGGCAAATATAATTAGATAAATACAGAATTTTTTTGATGTATTCTTGTAAAGAAACATAAACTAAAAGGACTTGAATGCGGAAAACAACCTCCATTGTTGCAGATTTTTCAAACTTTGTATCCCATTCAAAATAAATATTTCTTCAATCGTATAAATATCATATTTCGCTGTCAAATGAAAGACTAAGCATTCCATCCAATTATCAAAATTTGCTACTGACATGGAGTCATTCCCTAATTGCCATTCAGCTCTAAGAACTTTGTTAAGCAGAAGCGAGATACATTTTACCACAATCAACATTTGGCAACAAAAAATAAAGATAAAAACATAACATCCAAGACAAGAATTACATGTTTAGAAAATCAAAAAGTGGTCCTTCCAAACAGTAAAGTCAGCTTAGCAGCTCAAAGTATCAATAAATCATGGCAGATCACCAATAATACGATTTTATTAACTGCCCATCGAACAATCCGAAAAAAATTAGCCCCCTTGCACCGATCAGAATAGCAGAATGAGAGGAAGCAAATCAATATAGTTCAAATCTCGTATCCTGGCATGAACCCAGTAAAACAACAATGTGGTCGATGCAACTGAAAAAAATGGAAACATTCTCAATCAACGAAGCAGACATCACTCAGATCCAAATAAATACAGATACAGAAAACAAGGAGTATCGAAATTCCGATCGAAACCAAACGATTCGAACCAATCAAACAGCGCGGTAGCGGGCGAAAGAGCGACAGATCAGAAGTGGGAAGAAGCAGAAGAAAACCGAAATCCTGACATAGTGAAGGGGTCGAGTGATACCTCGAGGCACGGCGGGATCTCCGGCTGGTAGAGAGCTCTCTTCTTCTGCAGATCGGAGAGCTCGCGGGGAACGCCGTAGTCGGAATCCATGGCTTTCTCAGTCTCTCGCGGCCGTCTTCGCGAAATGAGAAAAATGCGGAGATGATGACCTTGATCGATATGGAATGCCTTTCCCACACAATCACAGAGCAAATGGTAATATGGTATCGAACTCGAGATTTGGGGATATTCGCATAATCTTCAAAGTTGACGAGGAATTTTTATTATGGGGTTCCCTTTCCAAATGTGACCTATCATTTTGGGACAAAAGTCATCCGTTCAAATTCCAAAATCGTGCATCCCCAGTAAGGTCATTATTTTCTGAAAATTAGTGATTCATGTTGTACAACCCTGGTATTTCCCTTGAGGTAAACAGAGACTAAGGAGAACAGCGAGCCAGGGGAAAAAGCCCTCTCGCAGGAGGCGAGCGAGCAGGACTCTCGACGGGTAATCGCGGGAAGCAGGCGAGCAAGATCTTCGCGGGCCGCACCCGCAGTCTCATAGGCGAACCGGATTCTTTCCGAGTTTCGGTATACGACGGACTTCATTCCCGTTCGACGAACGTCACACCTTAGTTGAGATCGACGAACCCGGCTGTGTTCGACGAAGTGCGATATTCGCCAGGGGGTAAGTAGTAAGGGAGGCGAGCCAGAGTCTCAAAGGCCGCCCGCAAGAAGGTAGGCGAGTCGGGCACTCGCCAACTATCCGCCAGGAGACAGGCGAGCAGGACACCCACCGACCGCTCGCAAGAAGGATGGGCGAGCCAGATCGTCACGGGCCGCTTACAGTGGTGTTCTGGGCAAACCAGTTTCTTCATAAGTCTCGGTGTTCGACGAACTCTGTTCTGCGTTCAATGAGATCCGTTCGACGAACATCATTTCTCAGTTCGACGAACTTGCCTCTCAATTCGACAAACTCACGATACCTTTCCCGTTCGACGAATTCGCTCCTCGGTTCGACGAACTTGCTTCTTAGTTCGACGAACGTCGCGCTTCAGCCTCGGCGAAATCATCTCAGCGGCTGGGCTGGGAGGGTCGGTCGTCTCAGCCGCTATTTCTGTCCCATCTCAGCGGACCCGCTGGGACAAGCAATTGTCTCAGCGGGCTCAAGCACCTTCTCAGCGGGAGAGCTCGCAGGAGGAAGTGTGAGACCCGACCTCGACGGATGTCATCAGAAGAAGGGCGAGCGGGCCTTCGCAGAGCGCTCGCCTAAGAGGGGTGTGCGAGCCACACTCGCGAGGAGACTCGCGGGAGCTCTCGCGAGTAGCCCTCTCGCGGGCCACTTGCCCATAGGTTAGGGAGGCGAAATTACCTCTCTACCCCCAATGGTCTGCCGTTAGCCCGTCCAAACAGCGGAGTTTGGCTGTTAGCAGGCCAAATTGAGGTGCATTTAGTAAAACCAAAAGGCGGAATTCCGCTATTAACAGACCACTAGTAAAAAACTATAAATAGACCTTGAAGGGCACCTTGGGAGAGGATTCTGATCTCAGTTGTCTGAGCTTCTTCCTCCCTCGGCTACTTTGGTTTAGCTCTCTAGCTCTCCAAGGTGCCCAAGTCTCAGCTTTGACTTGGGAGGGAAAGCGCTCAACGATCTTCCGGTTTTGTGGTGGAACCTCCTCACTGTGACTAAGGTCTTAATCTGTTTTCGAGTCCTCTGTCTGCTCCTTCTGAGGGACTAGTAAGGGCAAGCTGCCCCTCAACTTGTTGAGGGCCCGAGCTTCACAAGAGACCGAGAAATCGGTTTCAACATTTTGGTGCGGTGAGCGTGGAGTGCGGCTGGTCCAAGAAAGTTTCGGAGATGGGACATGGCAGGAGATGAAGAGCAGGGCGAGGAGTTATGCGGGTCACCCCCGGCGGTGATGCAAAGGATGTTCTCGGACTTCAAAAGGGAGGTCCTAGACACCCTCGGATTCACGGTCGCATCGCTGCGTAGCGAGTTCGCGACCCCAGCGATCCAGGTGTCCCAACCTCCGGCAGCGGTTGGCGGGGATGCCACGGGAGGAAGGGTTGGAAAGGAGGTGGCCGAGGGGGTCAATGCAGGACCTGGAGGGGCGAGTGTTGTTCTCTAGTCCGGCGAATTCGGTGCCAGCGAGCACAGGGCAGGCGAGCACAGAGCAGGCGAGCGTGGCACAGGCGGGTTCGGCGCAGGCGAGCGCGGCGCAGGCGGGTGCGGCGCAGGCGAGCGCGATCCCGGCGGGCGCAGCGCCCGTAGGAGCAGCTTTGGCGAGGGTGGCTCTCGCGAGTAGTGCCCCAGCAGGCTCCAGCCAGGTGAGGGAGCTCGGGAGGCAAGTGGAGCAGGAAAGGACAGCAGGTAGAGGAAGCCCCTTTTGTTGGTGCTTTCCGCACCCGTTCCGGAAGGGTTCGGGGAGTGGGACAGAGTCTACTACCATGCCCGGGATGACCCAGTCCTGCACCTGCAGTCGTTTGAGAACTCGGTCTCCATCAGGCCGATGTCGGACGCCTTCAAGTGTCCGCTCTTCGCCGTCACCCTAAAGGAGAAGGCCCGAGAGTGGTTCCACCAACTCCCTGTCGGATCGATCTACGCATTTGAGGATTTGCGTAGAAGTTTCTTGTTGCAGTTTTCAACTTCGAAGAAGAGGAAGAAGGACGTTGAGTCCCTCTTCAAGGTGAAGCAGGAGCCCAAGGAGTCGCTGGCTCATTATGCAGACCGGTTCCAGGAAGAAGTATTGCTCACTCAGGAGATGCCCGGGTTCGCCCTTCAGCTCGCCTTCACGTTGGGGCTGAAGGAGAGTTGCTTCAAGATGGATCTGAAGAGGAAGGCCCCCGTCTCCTACGAGGAGCTGGTGGAGAGGGTGGCGGAGGAGGTCGAGAGTGAGGAGGCCAATCCGGAGCTCACCACGAGGCTAGCAAAGCTCAGTGAGCCGGAGGTCAAGCAGCAGGAGGCGCGGAGAAGGGAAGAGCCCCGGGCCCCGGAGGGGGGATGGAGGCAGCATGGCGGGGGGATGCAAGGCCAAGGAAGAGGTTATGCCCCAGGAGGGGGTAACTTCCATGGGGGGCAGGGAAGACCCCAACAACTGGGATGGAGGCAGGGTCCGAGGCAGATGCCTCCCCCACCTCAGCAGGCTATGGCGATCAGGCGAGGAAGAGGAGGAAGAGGAAGGAGAGAAGGAGAGGAAGAAGAGAAGGAGTGGAAGCAGGAGCGGGAAGGAGAAGAGGAAATAGGGCGGCGGAGGCCGGGAGGGGAGAGGTGGTGTTGACATACTGTGACTTCCATGATGAAGAAGGTCACGCAACGGCCACCTGCCCAGAATTCTTAGTGACAAAGAGGGCTAGAATGACGGCGCCACAGCAGCAGCTGCAGGTGAGGATCGAGGAGGTCTTGCCTCGAGAGGACGAAGAGGAGAGGTGTGAGGACAGGGTCGACTTGGGGACCCGAAGAGGGATCGGAGTGATCCACGGGAGAGTAGGGGTAGAGGCAACCCGCAAGGCGAGCCTCCATACCATCTACCATCGGAGCGTGGCTTCGACATCCACGGCTCCACCCCTAGCAGAAAAAATTACTTTCTCTCAAAGGGACATGCCAGGTCATAAGGACCCCTTTTGCGACGCGTTGGTCATCCAGACCGCCATCGAGAACTTCACGGTATCCCGGATTCTCGTGGACAGCGGAAGCTCCGTCAACGTCATCTTCAAGAAGGCGTTCGATGAGATGAAGGTGGAAGCTAAGAGGGTGTTGGCCTCGGACGGCCCGTTGTTCGGGTTCTCCGGTGAGAGGAGGGAGGTCGAGGGAGGATTGGGGCTCCATGTGGTCCTGGGCGGGCAATATCGGAATTGCCGCTTCGTCATAGTTGATGCCCCCAGCAGCTACAGTGTCATCTTCGGACGGCCACTAATCAGCGCTTTCCGCTGCGTCCCCTCCACCTTCCACCAATGCCTCAAGTTTAGCTAAAGGGGAGTCCAGATCCGAGTAAGAGGGGATCCGAAGGTAGCAAGGTAGTGCTGCGTGACGGCGGTCAACACAATCTCCTGGATGACCGAGGCGGAGAAGTGGGATCAGGAGGTGGGAGAGCCGGCGGGTCTCGAAGAGGCAGAGGAGGAGAAGGAAGAGGTAGAGAGTCGGGCCCAGGAGGAAGGGGCGGGAGAAGTGATGAAGGTCCAGGAGGGAGAAGAAGAGGAGAAGGAAGAAGGTTGGGGAGAACAGTCCCGGCTGGAGGCCGTGGAGGAAGTCGTGGAGCTCGAGGTCACCACCCGAGCTGGGGTGGTGGAAAAGGTCCGCATCAGCGGAGAGCTCGGCCTCAAGGAGCAGAAGCAGATCCTGGCGTGCGTCCAGGAAAACGTGGATGTCTTCGCTTGGAGTGCCGCGGAGATGCCCGGGATCGATGCAGATGTGGCTTGCCATCGCCTCAACCTCGACCCAAGCACCCGCCCCATCCGTCAGAAGAAAAGGGACACAACAGACAAGTTGGAAGGACCCATCCGAGAGGAGGTGGGTAAGCTCCTACATGCGGGCTTGTATCGGAGATCCAGTATCCAGGCTGGGTCTCCAACGTGGTAATGGTAAAAAAGGGAGGGGGTAAGTGGAGGATGTGTATCGATTTTTCCTTACTTAATAAATCATGCCCCAAGGATTGTTATCCCTTGCCTAGAATCGACGCGCTGGTTGATTCAGCCGTCAGTTTTCCGGTAATGTCTTTTCTAGATGCTTTTTCAGGTTACCATCAGATCCGAATGCCACCCCCCCCCCCCGACATCAAAGATGTATTCTTCATCACAGGAGATGGGTGCTACTGGTATAAGATGATGCCCTTTGGGCTCAAAAATGCAGGGGCTACGTATTAACGAATGATGGGCAGGGTCTTCCGAGGGCAGAAGGAAAGAAACCTGTAAGTTTATGTTGATGACCTCATGGTAAAGAACCGGGATCTCAAATCTCACCTCCAAGACCTATAAGAGACCTTTGGGACCTTGTGGAAATACAAGATGAAACTCAATCCCCCTGAAGTGTGTCTTCGGGGCTAGCAGGGGAAAGTTCCTGGGTAACTTGCTTACCCCGACAGGGGTGGAAGCCTAACCCAGATAAGGTTAGGGCCATCATGGAGTTGGGCGCGCCAAGGAACGCGAAGGAGGTCCAGCGCCTCACGGGAAAGTTGGCAGGACTCAGCAGGTTCCTCTCCAAGGCGGGTGAGAAAAGTGCACCTTTCTTCAAGGTGTTACGAGGAAACAAGAAGTTCGAGTGGACCTCGGAATGCGTGGAAGCCTTTTAAGCATTGAAGGGGCATCTCACCCGGGCTCCCCTACTCCAGGGACCAAGGCAAGGGGAGGATTTATCCCTGTACTTGGGGGTAGGATCCGAGGCAGTGAGTTCGGTGTTGGTCTGAGAAGAAGGGAGGAGGCAATTCCCCATCTACTACGTCAGCCGAGTGCTGAGGAAGGCAGAGCTCCGATACCCAATTTTGGAAAAGTTGGCTTTCGCTCTGGTGGTATCGGCTCGGAAGCTCAGACCATATTTCCAAGCACACTCCATTAAAGTGGTGACCGACCACCCGCTTCACAAAGTCATGGAAGGGGTGGAGCATTCGGGGAGGCTAGCAAAATGGTCCGTAGAACTAAGTGAATTCGACATCGCGTTTGTGCCTAGGATGTCAATCAAGGCACAAGTAGTGGCGGACTTCATGGCAGACTACGCGACTGAAGTGGAGGAACCTGAATCGCCTCCCCCGGTGGCCTGGAGGATGTTGGTGGATGGCGCGTCAGGGAAGCACTCCTATGGAGGAGGAATTATCCTAATAAGCCCCCCAAGGGACAAAGATCGAACAGGCCTTGAGCATCCATTTCCCAATCACCAACAACCAGGCCGAATACGAGGCGGTGATAGCGGGCATGCGACTAGCAAGGGAGCTGGGAGTGCAGGGCGTGGAGGTCTCAACGGACTCCATGGTGGTAGCATGCCAGATCAGGGGAGAATTTGAAGCAAAGGAGCCGACCCTCCAACGCTACCTGGAGAAGGTTAAGGGGGTCATCAGCCAATTTCGCACTTTCTCCATCACACATGTGCCGAGGGTGGAGAGCACCCCGGCGGACCTCCTAGCCAAGTTTGGTCCTCGGGCTAGAGGGACGGTAGCGAAACTCTTCCGACCTTCCATCGAAGAGGGGGAGCTGATGGAGGTGGATCAGCGAGCATCGTGGATGGATCCCTTCATCACCTTCCTGGCATCAGGAAAGTTCCCCGAGGGAGACGTAGACAAACGGCGCTTCAGGTACAAGTCGACCTATTATTCCTTGCATGCAGGAGGACTATATAGGAAAACACTCTCGGGGCTTCTAACCCGTTGTGTATCAGAGGAGGAGGTCCTGAGAGTTCTCAAAGAAATCCACTCGGGAGAATGTGGCAGTCACTCCGGGAGCCGAACTCTGGAGGGAAGAGTGCTGAGGCAAGGGTATTTTTGGCCTACCCTCAGCAAAGATGCGGCGGAATTCGCAAGGAAGTGTTCAAAATGTCAGCTCTATGCTCCACTCCAACTCCTCCCAGCTCAAAGGCTCCAGACCATAACAGCTTCGTGGCCCTTCGCTATATGGGGTTTGGACTTGGTAGGTCCTTTCCCGCAAGCTAGTGGCCAAAGGAGGTTCCTATTGGTAATGATTGACTATTTCTCCAAGTTGGTAGAAGTAAAAGCGCTGGCCAAGGTAACCTCCCAGGTGGTGAGAAATTTTGTATGGGGCCAGATAATTTGCAGGCACGGGTTACCGTTGGCCATCGTGACGGACAACGGACCCCAATTCGCCAGCGAAGAGTTTGTTAGTTTTTGCACCCAACTGGGCATAGACCTCAGGTTCGCGTCGGTCCACCACCCAAGGAGCAACGGTCAGGTGGAGGCGGCAAATAAGATAATTGTCAACCTGTTGAAGAAGAAAGTGGAAAATCTCAGAGGCAATTGGGTGGAACAGCTACCCTCGGTCATATGGGCCTTGAGGACTACTCCAAACACGGCCACTGGAGAGACCCCCTTCAAGCTATCTCATGGGTCCGAGGTCGTCCTCCCAATATTATTCGAAGTCAAGACCCCCAGGGTGATCACCGCTGGCGAGGGAGATGAAGAATGGCTAGCGGGGAATGATGCAGAGCAAAGGTTGTCTCTAGACCTGGTAGAAGAGCTCCGAGACCTCGCTACTGTTCGACAAGAAGAAGTCAAGAGGCGGATGGCCCGGTACTTCGATCAGCATATCAGGATAAAGCAATTCGAGAAGGGGGATCTGGTCCTGAAGAAGGTGGATGCGGCAGGGAGAGGAGCCGCTGTCGGTAAGTTGGAGCCCAATTGGGAAGGGCCTTACATTGTAAGCGGAGTGCTCAAGTCAGGGGGGTACCACCTCCAAGATGTGGAAGGGGTATCTCTCAACCGAGCCAGGAGTGGAGATGATTTAAAGAGGTTTTATCCTTAGAAAATTTTTGTAACTGACTTTCGTATGTTTTCTCCTCAATACATGTACTTTGAAGTTGTTCTTGAACAGGTAACAAGTCCTTTGGTGCTGGAATGCCCCAGGCCGATTCCGCTGCCGGGCTCTCATAGACGGTGGGTCAGGTTGATCTCTGGAGAGGCTGGCAAGTAACAAGTCCTTTGGTGCTGGAATGCCCCAGATCGATTCCGCTGCCGAGCTCTCATAGATGGTGGGTCAGGTTGATCTCTGGAGAGGCTGGCAAGTAACAAGTCCTTTGGTGCTGGAATGCCCCAGATCGATTCCGCTGTCGGGCTCTCATAGACGGTGGGTCAGGTTGATCTCTGGAGAGGTTGGCAAGTAACAAGTCCTTTGGTGCTGGAATGCCCCAGATCGATTCCGCTGCCGGGCTCTCATAGACGGTGGGTCAGGTTGATCTCTGGAGAGGCTGGCAAGTAACAAAACCTTTGGTGTTGGAATGCCCCAGATCGATTCCGCTGCCGGGCTCTCATAGACGGTGGGTCAGGTTGATCTCTGGAGAGGCTGACAAGTAACAAGTCCTTTGGTGCTGGAATGCCCCAGATCGATTCCGCAGCCGGGCTCTCATAGACGGTGGGTCAGGTTGATCTCTGGAGAGGCTGGCAAGTAACAAGTCCTTTGGTGCTAGAATGCCCCAGATCGATTCTGTTGTCGGGCCCTCGTTAGCCGGTGAAATAAGTCGACCTCAAGGATCAGCTAACAAGCAGGTTATTCATGCCAAGCGACTCGGCCCGCAAAAATCTGTCAAGGTCTAGGCGAGGCGAGCCCTGGGGCTCGCTCGCGTGAAGGCAGACACCCACGGTGGATGACAAACATCTAAGTTCGAGAATGAAAGCAGGGCAGGGGAAGTACGGTGTCGCGAAGTCTGCCGGGCCGGGCCATAGCTCGCAAAAACACTTGAGCGCACTCAAGGGGCTAACCTTATAACCATCACAAAAAAGAAGTGCGCAAGCGCGAGCCTGATTAAACGCAGAAGTACAGAAACAAAATCATGGGCATGCGAACGTATTAGTGCAAGCGGGGCAAGAAATATCCGCGCGAGTACAAACACAGGGGCGAATACGAGTAATGGAATAAAGGAAATGGTGTTCAAAAGAGGTAAAATATTTCTTTATCATTGATCAAAAGGTGTTACAATCAATGGCGAACTCGCCGATCGAAACAAAATTTTCTACACTTTGAAAAATTAAAAGGGTGGAGGTTGCCTGCTGAAGACCTTTTCACTCGCTCTCGCGACCCTCTGCCTCTGAGATCGGCGCGAACAGGTCGGGGACGACGTCTTCCGCAGTGAACTCTATGGCGTCGGGAACGATCATGTCCGCCCCTTTGAGGGTATCGAGAACGATTTCGGCGATCTCAATCGACCTTTTGCGATCGGCCTCCTTCTCCTCTCGCGATTGACCGCGGGCTCCAGCCCGCGGAGGAGGCGGGGGGAGCACTGCCAGGGTTAGATCATAGACCTGGGCCTTGAGAAAGGAGTTCTCCATCGTCAGGTCAGCGATCCTAGCGGTAAGCTTGTCCACAAACCCAGCATCCTGCAGGAAGGAAGTTAGAAAGAGGGGAAGGGTAACGGAATAGGAAAAGACTGTGTAAGCATTACTTACCAGCCTGCCTTGGAGGCTGGCGAGGAGGCCCTTGGACAAGGCCTCCTTTCCCTTAAGGTCCGCGACCTCATCTGCGGATTTCCGGAGCTCGCCATTTAGCTCCTTGATTTCCCTGTCCGCGGTAAAGTACCGGCGACCCACCATGTGGGTAAGCTCCATCGCCCAAAACTGGGCTCGCATGGCTTCATATACGAGCCCCTTGGGCGTGAAGGCCCTGAAGAGGGAGGCGTCCTCGCGGCCATAGAGTCCGAAGGCGAGGGCGAACGCCTCGCAACCAACTTGGTCGCCCTCCACCCAGGAGGGGAGGAGGGAGGAACAGACAACCTTGTTCTGTTCAGGATCCCACGCGAGCACGGGCTCGCCGACTGCGTCCGGGAGCTTGGCACCAAGCCCGAAGTTCTTGTGGCTCATCGGCTTAGGCGCACCGGCGGAGCCACCCGGCTCGCTACTTTCATTGGCCGGTTTCTGATCCACGACATCCTTCTTCTTAGGTGCGGAAGGGGCCTTCTTGGTCTTCTTCGTCGAACCCTGCGAGGCGGGCCGACTTGGAAGAGGTGGGCGTTTCTTCCCAGACGACGAGCCCGGGCGGTCGCGGCATACCTCGGCGGCCGCGTCCGCGAGCGAGCCAGAGGCGAGGGTCGAAGAAGGCGCGTGCGGGGGGTTGATCGGAAGATCACGTCCCCTGCAAAGAAGTTGGAGGTGTTAGCCAGCGAGGAACAAAAGCAAGGGGGAAGTTAGCGAGTGCGAGACAAACCTTCTCCTTGGGGGACGGGTGTCAGCGAGTCCACCCTCTGCCGGAGGAAAACGACTTCGAAGTCCTTCCCGGACAGGTATTGGTACAGCTTCGCGTCATCACCCCCCAGCGAGGCGGGCGGGCGATAGGTGGCATCGTCACGCTGAAGGGGAGTGTAGGAGATGTTGCCAAAGGGACCCTTCACTATGACGTATTTCTGCGTACAGTAGTGAGCCTTGTTCACCGTCTCGCAGATGGTGACATGCTGACTCGCGAAGTGTGTAGTCTCGTCTTTATAGGCACGAAAGGAGAATACCTTGCGGAAGACGAGTAGACTAAACTCGATCCTCTCCGCCCGAAGGTAACTGGCGAATGCGACCACCACAGAGATCGCGTTCAGAGTCAGTTGACTCAGGAGAACACCAAAATACTTGAGCACCTAGAAGTGATGACAAAGGTTAGAACGCCCTTCGCGAGGCGAATCAGGAATACACCGACCAGGAAATATACATACCTGGCGTACTTCCGGCCAGAGAGGGAGTCGCAACCCATTCTCAAAGTGAGCAATGGGGATGGCGAGCTCGTCAGGGTGTGGGTCGCTGATGGTGTCTCGCTCGGTAGGACGGCGAGCCATGTATCCACGAGGGATATATTGGTCCACGGTGGCGAGGAATTCCTCCGCGGTGAGGTTGGTGCAGAAGAAAGGGCCCTCTAGGAAAGCTCCGACGCACTTGGCCCGCCCCTCCGCCTCCACATCTGCGACCATGTTGCAAGAAGGCAGCGAATCGCAAGAAAGGCGAGCGCGAGCTAGATTATGCGAGAGGGTTAGAGGACGAGGAGAGCAGAGGGAAGGCAGTAAATGCGGTGGTTGAAAAGGTGAAGAGCGAAGGCTATTTATAGAAATAAAAGTGGAGGTAAGGATACGAAGGGTCGGGGGTTGCGGATAGCGGATCCGCGCTGTAATTTTCAATCCTCCTGAAGCCTTATCCGCTCCTGGCAAGTGGGCGCCCCACAAAAAGAAAATCACTCCAATGAGCCTTGGGGCGAGACAGACCTGTATAAAGCCGCGAGGGCGACTCGCGAAAATAACGCGAGCAAATGTGGTTGCAAAGTAATGCGAGCAGATATAATTTACGAACAAATAAAATTTGTAAAATGCGAACACGGCAGGCATAGCGATGAACGAAGTAAACGCAGAAAAGGTGGGCTCGCATGCGAGCCAATAAAGTCTTAATAGTCGCAAATCATCAAATAATTTAGTTCACCCCCCATAAGGAGGGGAAGAAAAATCCAACAGCGAGTTATAAAGGTAAAATTTTTCAATAACGGAGCCACTTCCAGCGACCGCTGCCACGCACACCAGAGCGCGGGGGAATTCGCGGATAGTGGTACTCACGAACCGACTGGGCCGCGCGAGTCATCATCGACACGTAATCCTCAATCCGCGCAATGTACACCCCGGGTGAGGTCACCTCGTTGTGGTCCACCGACCGCACCTCGACAAGAATGTGCGCGTTCGCGTCCTCCATCGCAGCAAATCTCTCTTCATATGCGGCCCGATCCAGCCGATTTTGTTCGAATAAATCCCGCAGCATGGAAGTGTGCTTCTGGAATATATCGGTGAGCCGCCTCTTCATTTGCTCCGGATCGCTGGGGTCCCCCAACAAATCCGCAATCTGACCCGGCGAGGGGGGTGGCGAAACCTCCAACTCTCCAGGTTCCGACTCAGTGGGTGGGGTCAGAGGATCACCTGCGAGGTAGAAATCAGCGAGAGAGAGAGAGAAGAAAATGGCATTCAACAGGGATGATCTAACCTGGTGGGAGAATTTGGGTACTGAGCCACTGGCGAGATGTGCCTGGCTGGCCCTTGAACGCTTCGGCGAAGGCGGGGGTAACGACTTTCCCCAGACCAGGGCGGAACGTGGTTTCGGCGGCGACTCCGGACTCGCCAAGCAGTGTCCCTCCAGGGCTCCTTTGCCCCCATAACGCCGAATCCAGGAGTGATGATGGTCTGTTTCGGCGGAGCCGGCTGGTCCGCGGGAGGAGGAATGCGTCCCTCCAAGTTTGCAAGAGGAGTCATTGCATGAGATTAAGGGAGACTTAGCGAGCCAGGAAACGAACAGTGAAGGGCGAAGCGAACTACTCACCAGGCCGCGAAGGCGAAACCTGCATATCAGAGGTCCCCACGACCCGGGAGTCCGGATCGATCCTCCCAGGGGAGGGAATGCGATCCTCCATAGTTGTTTTCTCCAGGGTATTTTCTCCTGGAGAAGGGTTCTGCAAGCAAAGAAGAAAGGTCAGAAGAGAAAATCATTAAATTAGCGAGCTTGGTGTTAGTACCTGCGAGGCGAGGCCGTCGGGAGAAGAAGGAGACAAAGGGGAAGACCCATCCTCGCCGGGCGAGCGCCGGATAGTTTTTGCCGTCTTTGGGTGAGGCTGAGGCGAAGCATGCTGCGGCGAGGTCCAGGAAGCGAGCGCGTACGCCTTGGCCTTCCGGGCCGTCTGCGAGGCCTTGAGGCGGGCCAACATTTCTTCCCTTTTAGACATCGCACCAGGGTCTAGCAGCAAGCAACAAGAGAAGAAAGAGGGATGAAAAGCTTGTACACCAGCCAGGAAGAATGATATTTATAGTAGTGGGCATGAGCCCCACCAAAAGATTCTCGCCACGTCTGTACTACCCGTAATTCGTCGAGATTAGAAAGGCCTAAGGAGACGCCTATTCGCAGAGCGAGTTGGGCGAGCAGGAAGCGAGCTTGGCGAGCAGGAAAGGAGCTTGACGAGCAGGAAGAGAGCTGGGCGAGCAGGAAGAGAGCTGGGCGAGCAGGAAGCGAGCTTGGCGAGCAGGAAAGGAGCTTGACGAGCAGGAAGCGAGCTTGGCGAGCAGGAAAGGAGCTTGACGAGCAGGAAGAGAGCTGGGCGAGCAGGAAGCGAGCTGGGCGAGCAGGAAGCGAGCTGGGCGAGCAGGAAGCGAGCTGGGCGAGCAGGAAGCGAGCTGGGCGAGCAGGAAGCGAGCTGGGCGAGCAGGAAGCGAGCTGGGCGAGCAGGAAGCGAGCTGGGCGAGCAGGAAGCGAGCTGGGCGAGCAGGAAGCGAGCTTGGGCGAGCAGAGCCAAGTATGGGCGAGTATGGTCAGGTAACTCCCCCCCCCAGGATTTGTCTATAAATAGACCCCCAGGGGTACAAGAAAGAGGACTTTTTGGACGAGGTTGACCCCCTCAGGCGAGTTACTCGCCAGGTCCCTGCCTTCCTTGTACCAAGCTCGGCCATTTTTGGTTTTGGAGGGGAAGACTCCCTTGAGCTTCCGGGTACGTGGTGGGACCTCGCTGCCGCAGCACCTGGAATCCTGTTTGTTGCTATTCTAGCTTCTTCGTCGTTGCCAGCCAAGCCATCTCGTCGGGCTGCTGGGCGAGTAGCCTCCGGCTGCATCGGTCCGAATCTTGAGGTCAGGATTTTCCTGGCGTCAACAACGTCACCAAGGGGTCGGCGAATACCAAGGGTTGGACGGTTCCTCGCGAGCCTAGGTAGCCTCGCGAAGAGCGGGGATTGTGTACAACCTCGGTATTCGCCTTGAGGTAAACAGAGATTAAGGAGAACAACGAGCCAGGGGAAAAAGCCCTCTCGCAGGAGGCGAGCGAGCAGGACTCTCGACGGGTAATCGTGGGAAGCAGGCGAGCCAGATCTTCGCGGGCCGCACCCGCGGTCTCATAGGCGAACCTGATTCTTTCCGAGTTTCGGTATACGACGGACTTCATTCGCGTTCGACGAACATCACACCTTAGTTGAGATCGACGAACCCGGCTGTGTTCGACGAAGCACGATATTCGCCAGGGGGTAAGTAGTAAGAGAGGCGAGCCAGAGTCTCAAAGGCCGCCCGCAAGAAGGTAGGCGAGTCGGGCACTCGCCAACTATCCGCCAGGAGACAGGCGAGCAGGACACCCGCCGACCGCTCGCAAGAAGGATGGGCGAGCCAGATCATCGCGGGCCGCTTACAATGGTGTTCTGGGCAAACCAGTTTCTTCCTAAGTCTCGGTGTTCGACGAACTCTGTTCTGCGTTCGACGAGATCCGTTCGACGAACATCATTTCTCAGTTCGACGAACTTGCCTCTCAATTCGACAAACTCACGATACCTTTCCCGTTCGACGAATTTGCTCCTCGGTTCGACGAACTTGCTTCTTAGTTCGACGAACGCCACGCTTCAGCCTCGGCGAAATCATCTCAGCGGCTGGGCTGGGAGGGCTGGCCGTCTCAGCAGCTATTTATGTCCCGTCTCAGCGGACCCGCTGGGACAAGCAATTGTCTCAGCGGGCTCAAGCACCTTCTCAGCGGGAGAGCTCGCAGGAGGAAGTTCGAGACCCGACCTCGGCGGATGTAATCAGAAGAAGGGCGAGCGGGCCTTCGCAGAGCGCTCACCTAAGAGGGGTTTGCGAGCCACACTTGCGAGGAGACTCGCGGGAGCTCTCGCGAGTAGCCCTCTCGCGGGCCACTTGCCCAAAGGTTAGGGAGGCGAAATTACCTCTCTAACCCCAATGGTCTGTCGTTAGCCCGTCCAAACATCGAAGTTTGGCTGTTAGCAGGCCAAATTGGGGTGCATTTAGTAAAACCAAAAGGCGGAATTCCGCTATTAACAAACCACGAGTAAAAAACTATAAATTGACCTTGAAGGGCACCTTGGGAGAGGATTCTGATCTCAGTTGTCTGAGTTTCTTCCTCCCTCGGTTACATTGGTTTAGCTCTCTAGATCTCCAAGGTGCCCAAGTCTCAGCTTTGGCTTGGGAGGGGAAACGCTCAACGATCTTCCGGGTTTGTGGTGGGACCTCCTCGCTGTGACTAAGGCCTTAGTCTGTTTCCGAGTCCTCAGTCTGCTCCTTCCGAGGGACTACTAAGGGCAAGCTGCCCCTCAACTTGTTGAGGGCCCGAACTTCACAAGAAACCGAGAAATCGGTTTCAACACATGTGATTAAAATCGTGCATCCTCATTCATCAGTTCGAATTCCAAGAGGACGCAATTACCGGCGCCCTCCCCCCAGAAAAGCTATAAAAAGTCACTATGACCTTCATTTGAAAACATGCAACCAAAGAGAGAAGACGGAGCATTGGAGTTTTCCGGAGAATATTTGGTACTCTGCTCGCTCTCTCGCTCAGTGTTCGCTCTGCTCGCTGCAAAGTCCGCTTCAGAAATTGCACCACAGACCGCTCATGCGAGCGCTGCAGAAGACTTGTGATTTTTTTCTTCCAAGAACTTGTAAACGGAGTGCTGGTCTGTCGCCCTTTTGAAAATTCTAACACTTGTAATCGTCTACGAATTAGTGGAACATTTTCACTTGTAAATGGAGCTTTTCCACGTAAAACATTTTGTTGTTCTGTTGTTGGTTCACATTTTGACTATTTATGCGCTTGACTCACTCTTGAGCTAAGGCGGTTTGATTCTTTCGGACCGGGGAGAGCGCTAAGTGACTCACAACAGTTTGGCACCGTCTGTGGGAAAGTGTTCGCAAATCTCTGAAAATCTCCTGAAGACACGGTACTCACTATGTGGAAGTACTCCTGACCAGCAGTAATGGAGAAAGAAGTGCTTGTGCGGCCAGCGGGGTGTTTCCAGAGGAACGTGTCGATCAAACCCCTGACAACTCGCTCCGCAACAACATGTTACATCTCGAAGGAGTTGTAGTCACACTAGCAACATCTATGGATGGTCACGTGCGCCTGATGGGGGATGTTGGGACGAGGTGATCGCCCCGCTAAGGAATTTAGAGGCTTCTCACGCCCCGACCCGGTCCTCGCAGTAGGAAATCGACCGTGGTTGTTTTTGAATCACGCCTTGCCCGAAGGCGCACCTCGCTTCAAAGACCATGTTGCAGATGAGTTATCTAGCGTCGCAAGGTTCCTGCATCCAACACTACCCAACAGGCTTCCCGAGCATGCAAGACGTAGTCCCCTCCCAGTGGGAGTAGATAACAAACAAACTGAAAAGTTGTTTACTCGTCAAGAAGTGTGCAACCTAATTGAGGAGTACGGACCTGGAAGTTTGGAGAAACTTCCCCTCCACAACCACGCAGGGCTGAGTTTAGTACGAGGAAAGTACCTCTTGACGAGTATATCGTTAGCAGGGGATGTGAGGTCAAGAATTCAAGAGAACACTGACTGTCTCCCAAAGGTGGTGCTATAAGAGGCGCCAAAGAGGTGCAATTCCTGGTACCCCTGGCTGTCAATTAATAGACAAATCCTGAGGGGGAGGGTATGTAGGCGACTATACCCACCCCCTGCGAGGTTGCCTATGTCGACCTGACGATAATAAAAGGATCTCTCATACTGGCGAGTATGGAAGGATCTCGCATATTTGGCGAGATGTCGCCTATGTTGCATACCGGGCGAGTATGGAAGGATCTCGCATACTCGCACATGACCTTCAAATGCTCCTGCTGGTTGATCTTTCTTTGACCTTTGACTTTTGCCTACGTGACATAAATGACCTCCATCCACCCTTGTTGATATATGGGTTGTACAATAAGAATTTAGCTCTCTTTTAACTCCCTTTCTCTTTTACTTATGAGTGTCACTGTATTATGACCACGAGAGGTGGTAGCTAATTGAAGTCAACATACGATTGTGAAATGATAGTTGCACCAATGGGATCGATGATTGTACTTGAGACATAGGTTTTGTTTGGCGCGACGGTGTCGGTCGTGAATGCCATGGTTATGAACCATCATTCATGAACGCCCGACCTCGCCTAAGGAACTTCATCCACTTTTATGTTCAAAACTAGTTTTATTTCCTTGGTGGCGGTCATAACCATTGTCTTGCCAAACATGCATTCTATGATGGTGGCGTTTTTGTCCAAACTCAAAGGAACAAAAAAAGACGTGCCAAAAAGAGCCATAGTGAATAAATGTGTACGGTGAAAGTATAAAACATATTTACATAAAAGGTAGCCAAGGGAATTCAATGAACTTTAAGACATGCATTCTTCAATATCTGCTCCTTTCTTGTAATTCTTGTGTTGAAGAGAGGACACTAGAAATCGAATACGACGAGAATCAAGGCCTACAATCCATGGGTCAGCATGAATGAAGTTTGTAATATGGGTTTTTGTGGGCTCGGTGCATGATGTCTAGTGCATTGATTGTAAATGATCCGCCTAATTAAGCATTACACCTTCAATGTTCATCTTTAGCACATTGATTGTTTGCTGCTTTGACTTGGTAGTCGCTCTTGGGCGTTCTGCCGACAATAACCTCAAGTTCATAATAAAGTTCTCCCAAAATCTTCCAGCTCATCGTCCTCGCGAGGTGACAATTGTTTGGCGCCCCACGGTCGGCCAACACGCCGATCCATGGAAGGATCAAATCCTCGTGAAGCAATAGATTTGGAATGGAGACGACAGAAGGATGCATCGAGACTACAGAGGTATACCTCGATTGTGTTTGCTCATTCTACGTCCCGCCTTCCTATGCCAAACACAAAATTGTGTCCCTCGTGATCGCTCACAATTACTACATATGATACTCACACATGATCATTACTGATGTCGTGCAAGATCATACAAGCTAAATTGTGAGATCACATGTTAGCATCACAACATCATTTGTATTATAGAATATGACATACAATTTTTTTAGCTTGCTAAATAGACTCATAGTCAATTACTCAATTTTAGGATAAAGATCTTCTTCATTTGTGATCTTTTCAATTGTCTCATTCTATTAGCAGTCCAAAAAGTTGTAAGGAATCCTCTCAGCCTCTCCCCTCCTGTTGCCTAAACATTGGAACCATCATTGGCTCCGGAATGCTCGGCCTTCCCTCCGCGACTATTAGTGGAATCAGGGTCCTCTCCATTTTAAGTGAAATGGATAGTATCCATTTCACGGTCGAGATATATTTCTGGTGTACAACCCGTATTCGACGAGTAGACCCAATATCGATATAACTCGCCCATGGAAAGGCGAGGCTAATACGCCCCTATCTCTCCTTGACGACATGATCTCTCCCCGTCGACGCAAATGCAATCCGTCTAGGCAATGAAAACTCCTTCTCGCCCAAAGCAAGGTGAGGCGAGTGCGACCAGGCTTCAAGTGAGCCTGCCCCAGGCGAATTTGCCTCGGGGGAATTCGCCCCCAACGGTTTGGGGACGAGCCTGGTCGCCTCAGCCGCACTCGCCCGAGAAGGGTGCAGGGCGAGTCCGGATCAACCCGACTCATCATTTTTTCCTAACTACTCGCAAATCAACAGGGCTGTGGTTAGTATTTTTGAAAAGGTGCGTGTAGTTGTTCACAGACCACTTGGGTCGCGCATAGTAAGTTGGTTAAGGTGGAGGGAGCTATCCAATAAGACTATTTTGCCCTCAGAAGAATTTGTCTATGAATAGAACCCATTATTTCTCAGATCAGCATGAATCCACACCCAAGAGAGCCTGAGCTTTCCTCCGTTTCCTTTCATGCTACCTGAGATACAAGCTCAGCCATTGGTTTTGGGAGGGGAAGTCGACTAAGATTTCTGAGTTAGTGGCAGGACATCCTCGCTGCAGTTAGTGAGTTTGTCCTTAGGCAATTATCCACCATACTGTGAGGGCCAGTTCCAGGCTTCCAGCTCGAAATACTTAGACATAGGGACCGGACGAAGAGAGAAGTAACTCAAGCTACATCTCGAACATAGTTGAACCGGTATCCGAGTTTTAACAAAAACAGTATCGAAAGATGGTGTATCAACGATGAGGCAGATCCCTGGGAAGAAGGTTTCGGGTGGGGCAGAGAGGCAGAAAGCAGGAATCCCACGGAGCATCGATGCTCACCGGAGAAATAATGGAAGCGGAGCAGTCGAAGGCTAGGAAAAGAGGAAGAAAAGGTTGGATAGAAGTACAGATCGGAGATGTTGGCCGTTGACCTCTGAACACGAACTGAAGTGAAAACGGATTAGGTTTAAAGAACTTTTTGCATTGAGATTTCGAGTGAAAAAATAGTTGGAAAAGATAGTAAGGAATGCCTGCTTTCAGCTTTCGGTGATATATCTGTACCGTGCAAGGCGACAGAGAAGACGTGGAAGGGGCTGCATCCGCCTTTGTTGCCGGCGGTCGAGCAGGAGGCGGACTACAACCAGGAGCCTGTCTTCTCAATTGGTCCTGGAATGCATCCTTAATGGGGTTATGGAATGAGGTTTGTGGGTGGCTGTTAGGGGGGTTGAATATCCTGCGGCCTCAGACATCCCGGGAATTATCCAGCGGCCCAGATACGGACACGCGCCATTTCAATCCAGCGGATAACATAAACCAACAACAAATCCAACGCGTCAGAACAAGCCATCCAACGACACAAAATTATTAAACAGATCAACGCCACAGATTATCCCCCGCAATCCAAGAGTACATCAACGACGGGCATTAATCAGATTAAAGTAATAGATTTAATTCCAAGTTATTCATGCAACGGCTAGTTAATGCAGAGCCTATTAAATACTGAATGTAAATCGTTGTAATGATTATGAGATTAATGAATAAGTTTTTCCTCTGGTTTTCCCCCACCTCCTTCTTCTCTCTCGCCTCCGGCCACCTCTCCGGTCATTCCTCTTTAGTATTTTTACCTTCTCTTCCGGCGGGATTGTAATATTTTTGGTGCTCTCGTTGAGATAATTTCCCGCCGACATCACGATGGGAGACGGTCTACGATCCATTGCCGAAATTTAAACTGCCCTTCTTGCCGAAAAGGCATCAAGAGCAAAACAAATGGATGATATTCAAGGGAAATTCGCAAGAATGCTGGAGAATCAATCGTCTCAACTTACCAAGCAGTTCACCACTGAACTGCAAAAGAAGGAGAATCTCCTGTCTCGACGGATCTTGGAAACCCGAGACCATTCAGCAGATCAACTGACGGCTCAAATTACCGCACTTCGACGGGAGATGCTGGATCAATTCGAGAACCTCAACAGGACCATGGGCGCCAGGTCCCAACAGGATTCTTAGCGCCCAATCATTCTCGGAGGACCTCAGATCGATCACCATAGGCCACCAGAAACATATTCAACAGAAACGACCGAAGTAATTTTGGGATCACCACCGATCATCAATGGAACCCAGGCAGTTTCTTACCGACCCAATGCTTTAGAATTTCCCTGTCCTCGCTTTGCCGAGGGTGACCCCACAGATTGGCTTTACGATTTGAAAAGATATTTTGAATGTAATAATACTCGCCCACAAGATTACTTAATAATAACGTCATTTCAGTTAGACAAACCGGCCTCTAAGTGGTATCAAGCTACGCTAGAAGACCACCCCGCAGTAACATTCAGCCTGTTTGTAGACGCAATCACAAAATGATTTGGACCTTCTTTGTATATCAAACCCGCGGGATTATTAACTAAATTACAACAGACATCTACAGTTCTTGCGTGTAAACAAGAGTTTGAAGATCTTATCACTAAAGTCCCAGGATTAACACCAGAATTCATAACTGATATGTTCGTCTCAGGGCTTAAGGAACAGATTAGAGGACCCGTACTGTTAGCTCGCCCAACTGAAATACACGACGCATATGCAATCACTAGGATGCACGAGGACCAACAACAACTAGGATTCAAGACTAGAAATAATTATATGACTCGGCATACCACCACACCCGAAAATAGTAGACCATTTAGTACACCAAATAGACCAAAATCCCCCCCCCCCCCCATTAAACGTTTAACCCCAGCAGAACTTCAAGCCAAAAGAGAGAAGGGGTTGTGCTATAACTGTGATGAAAAGTACCACGTTGGGCATAGGTGCAAGGGGAAAGGGGCCTTAGTATATCTGCGTGGAACGGAGGAGGACGATAGTATAGACGACCCACCAGATAGTCCTAATGACACTTATCAAGAGGAGAATGACCCCACCTCGACAGTTTGTCTACAAGCTCTAACAGGAGCTATTCCCGACCATGGACTTAGGGTCACATGATATATCAATAATCAACCCTTAGAAATTTTCATAGACGGAGGAAGTTCTCACAATTTTATATCCACTAGGATGGCGGCCTTTCTAAAGATCCCCATACACAGAATTCTATAATTCCCAGTTTTTATGGGTAACGGGTCAACAGAACACTGCAAGGGCAAGTGCAAAGATTTTAAGCTGCTCATTCAAACCAACTATTACGTTATTCACTTACATGTCCTTGAGATTGAAGGGGCCGATCTAATTTTAGGACAACAATGACTCCGAACATTGGGACCAGTTACCACAGATTATAACAACTTGATTATAGCTTATGACGGAACCCAAGGACAAGTGAAACTTATAGGGCACAAAAATGCTACATAGCCCTGAAACCATCTGCCCTCTGCCTATTAATGACTGAGGAGGAAAGCAAACCCATGAATGTAGATGAGTTATTAATAGAAATGCAAAATCGACTACCCTCCAAATTCAGCACACTTCTCACCCAGTTTTCGAAACTATTCCAGGAACCAGCCCACCTCCCACCACAACGAGACATTGATCACAAAATAAATTTAATCGAAGGGACAGCCACACCAAACTTAAAACCTTTCCGTTATCCATACCACAAAAAAAATGAAATAGAAAGACTGGTCCAAGAAATGCTAACCAATGGTCTAATTAGACCAAGCACCTCCACATTCAGCTCACATGTTCTCTTAGTTAAAAAAAAGGATGGTACGTAGCGTTTCTGTGTAAACTATAGAGCCCTCAACAAAATAACAATCAAAGATAAGTTTCCGATTCCAACAATTGAAGAACTACTAGATGAGCTTTATACCACAAGATTTTTCTCTAAAATAAATTTAAGATCAGGCTACCATCAAATCATAATGGCCGAACGGGAAATACATAAAACAGTCTTTCGCACACACCAAGGCCACTACGAATTCGTAGTGTTACCTTTCGGATTAACAAATGCACCTTCAACCTTTCAATCCCTCATGAATACAATTTTCCAACCTTTTTAAAGAAAATTTATAGTTATATTTCTTGACGATATGTTAATTTTCAGCCCGACCGAAACTGAGCACCTAGAACATTTACGAATAACCTTAAGAGGTTTGGAAAATAACCAATTACTAATTAAACTTTCAAAATGTAGTTTCTTCACTAAAGAAATAGAGTTTTTAGGACACACTGTAAAAAATGGTGAGGTAATGCCAAGCAAAACCAATATCGAAGCCATAGAGTAATTCCCAACTCCCACAAATCAGAAGACAGTGAGAGCATTTTTAGGAATAACCGGCTATTACCAAATTTATCAGAGATTACGCAAAATTGGCCCTCCCAATTACTGAACTTTTAATAAAATTTAATAAGAAATTATTTTCAGTGGAATTTACAAGCGCAGGAGGCATTTGACAAACTTAAAACGAAACTAATTTATTATCCTATACTAAACCTACCAAATTTTACGGAGCTGTTTATTATCGAAACAGACGCATCAGGTACATGAATAGGCGCTGTACTGATGCAAGATAAAAGAACCATAGCTTACTTTAGTAAGAAGTTATCCCCTATGATGCAACGAAAATCAACATATATCCGTGAATTGTTTGCCGTGATAGTCGCAATTACTAAATGGAGACAGTACCTCTTAGAGCACAAATTCACGATTCTCACAGATCACCAAAGCCTTCACCGCCTTCTTAAGCAAAACATTCAAACACCCAGAGCATCAAACTTTTCTAACAAAACTATTAGGATATGACTTTGAAATAAAATATAAAGCCGGAAGACATAACCAAGCAACTGATGCCCTTTCCAGAATACCTGAGATTCCAGAGCACCCCCCTCCCATGAGTCTCAACATGATCACTGTCCCAACATCCCCATTATTGTAAGGACTGGAACAGGATTATGAGCAAGATGAGTTTGTCAAACAATTCAGACAAAACCAACAGGCATACCCTAATTGGAAACAACAAGGCAATTACATCATACACAACCATCGCATATACATTCCTAGAACATCACTGATCATAAACAAAATCCTACATGAGACCCATTCTAGCCTATTAGGAGGACACTCTGGAATCAGAGGAATGATCCATAAGATTCAGGATTAATTCTACTGGCCACATATGAAGGCACATGTCACAAACTTTATCAACAAGTGTGATATCTGCCAAAAAACTAAACCAACAAACCACTCCCCTTTATGGATTACTACAGCCATTACCCACACCTAGAAATTATGGAGCGACCTGACCATGGACTTCATCACATGTCTACCAAATTCGAATAAGTTCACAACTATATTCGTTGTTAGTAGATAGGTTTTCTAAAGCAATTCATCTAGCTCCCCTACAACATCCAATATCAGGCCCAAAAGTGTCCACCGCATTCTGGAATTCTGTCGGAAAGCTCCATGGAATTCCAGAATCAATTATATCAAACAGAGATCCAATTTTTTTAAGTGATTTCTGAACTGCGTTATTCAGATTACAGGGGACAAATCTCAAATATAACTCTTCTTACCACCCCCAGACAGACGGATTGACCAAACGGGTCAACCGATGTATAGAGCAATATCTGAGAATTTTTACCCATGAAAAACCATCACAATGGCCTGAATACCTTATCCTAGCAGAATATCATTATAACACTACTTTTAATACATTGACCAACATAACCCCATACGAGGTCATGTATGGTCGGCCCCCTCCTTGTTTATTAAATTACTGTACGGGTGGGACAAGGAACGAAGCTGCAGACACAACATTAAAGACCAGAGAAGAAATGATGCATACCCTCAAGTAGAGCTTGGCAAAATCTCAACACAAAATGAAGACCCAGGCAGACAAAAAAAGGACAGATTGGAAATTGGAAAAAGGCGACTGGGTATTGTTGAAACTGCACCCCTTTCAGGCAGTTATCAATGACACATCCAACAGGAAGAAAACTCAGCCTCAAGTACTATGGACCATTTCAAGTTACAGGGATCATCGGAGAGACGGCTTACCGGCTCCTCCTTCCCCCAGAATCCATGATACATCCGGTGTTTCACGCATCAATGCTAAAACCTTACATCGGCGAACCTCATCAACAAGTCATCGATCTACCAGATCTCAGTTGGGAAAATAATCCCTTACACAAACCGCTAGCCGTCACCAGCACACGCCAAATCATACGACAAGGAAAGGAAATACATCAAGCCCTCATCCAGTGGCGAGGACTGCCTCCTGAAGACAACACCTGGGAAGATCTGTCATCCTTGACAGAGCATACCCACCTACAAGCAGATCTACAAAAACTTCAACCGACCAAAGCGACAAACCAAACATCATCGGCACACAAAACCCAGACATCAACAACAACGAAGAAGCATGCTAAAAACCAGGGACCAACAACAGAACTGAAGGACTGGGGAACTAAAAAAAGAGATCAAAGCTACAGAAACACCCACAACCACCGCAAATAACACCTCCGCCAAGGAGCAAGCCATACCTGACGATTGGAAGCACCCTGGGTGAAACATCGAGGTGCAGATCTCAGAAGGAGGTAGATATCTGTTCACCAGAAGCCTCATCATCACCGCAACTGCCATCTACATCGTTTCAACCAAGTTCTTCAACAATCGCGACTCCATCCCTCGCCGGAAACCTGCCCCTACTTCCACCGGAGAGAGCAACAAGCACAGAAGAAGAAAGAGAAGGGAAGGGAGGAAATGAGACAAACGCTGAGGACAACGTTTCAAATAGGGGAAGGTAATGTTAGGGTTGAAGATCCTGCGGCCTCAGACATCCCGGGAATTATCCAGCGGCCCAGATACGGACACACGCCATTTCAATCCAACAGACAACATAAACCAGCAACAAATCCAACGCGTCAGAACAGGCCATCCATCATTCAGTCCGACGGCAAATTAAGGACGGGATTCATCATTGACCAGATCCAACGGCCCAAAATTATTAAACAGATCAACGCCACAGATTATCCCCCGCAATCCAAGAGTACATCAACGATGGGCATTAATCAGATTAAAGTAATAGATTTAATTCCAAGTCATTCATGTAACGGCTAGTTAATGTAAAGCCTATTAAATACTGAATGCAAACCGCTGTAATGATTATGAGATTAATGAATAAGTTTTTCCTCTGATTTTCCCCACCTCCTTCTTCTTTCTCGCCTCCGGCCACCTCTTCGGCCATTCCTCTTTAGTGTTTTTACCTTCTCTTCCGGCGGGATTGTAACAGTGGCTCTGCTTCTTCTAGTCCCGAAGGATTGGCCAGAGGTTTCCAAAACTTAAGACTTGGCGTACCGATTCTTCCAACATTGGTTGATCTTAATGAACAATGAATTAGGGATATAATTTTGTACTAAGAATATAATTTTTGGACTACAATTATAGTTTTTGGACTGCGAATAATCAATTGTGAGCTGCTAATATCACCCCTCAAAATAAATCTGACTACGAAATGAATATTCAAGTCTAATTTGAGTTGAAATGAAATTAGTATATAAGGATTACTTTCTCACTACTATGTAGATTTCAGTTTCTTCGCGCGAGCTGCTCCTCTTCCGCCGGTTCTTGCGTCCAGGCGTCCAGGCGAAGGTCTTCCGCAGGTTTTCACCATTTTCGCGTCTGCAACTCGTAGGTAACTTTTCACGATTTTAGGGTTTCCGAGCGAAACTTAAATTTTTTTCCAGTCGAATGGTTTCCGATCCAACTCCAGATATTTTTTGTTTTCAATCAGATTTTCGAACAGCTAGCTTTTTGTCTCCAGTGGATGAACCCGGTAGTTATTGCAGGGTTTCCGATCAGCTATTTTTTCCCTGTTGATGAACACCTGCTAGTTTCCTATCAGATCTAAAGCATTTTTTTAATTTTTTCCCGGTCGATGAACACCCGCTAGTTTCAGCATTTTTTTCCATGTGATAGGAGGCTTGAATTGTTGAAAAACCATTATATCCGTAGCTTCTCGTGATTATTATGCATTGTTTTGTTGCAGTGCTACGTATGTGTGAGCTTTTATTGTAGTTCTTCAATATGTGCCACAATACACATTTTCAAAACAAAGATTAATTGTTGTGACGACAATGACATTACATAATTTTCATATATAAACATTTTATGGGATATGATATTTACCGTTTGAACATAAATTATGATATATATAAGCGTGGAGATACTGCATGTCAATTATATTTACAATAATTTTAATTTTCAACTACCACCACACAACTATTCTGCCGAACACTACAGCCTGCTTCTCTATTCAAATAACACTGAAAAATCAGATCTTTCAAACAATTTCACAGCTTTTCTCACCATTCTGCAAAACAACAGATTTTCCCACCACTGCATCACACCACTGCTTTTCCCACCGCTTCAGCCGAGCCAAACAGAGCCTTAATCGACGAGGTCAAGAAGGCTTCACCTTCCGAACATAGTTCACAGTCCTTATCCGGCGTGGAAACCTTCGCTCTGCATCGTCTCTTCGGAAGTTTTTACCCCCCAATCCTCAATTCCCGCTTTCTTTTGTTGTTTCCAGTCGGATCCGTAGGTGATTTTTGAAACCCTCAATTAGTCCACTCCCTGTTTTTTTCCATGGTCCGAGAGAAATATGCGAGATTCTACAGATCCGGTATTACTTTTCCGTGGTTTTGACTTTTGATGATTGCGGACGTTTCTCATTTATTAGGTTACTCATGGTCTTCTATTCAGCAATATTCTAGGGTTTGATTCAATATTTTATGTGTGCAGAATGGCAAAAGCTCGGGTCGACGTCCCTCCAAAGGGTGGATTCAGTTTTGATCTGTGCAGAAGAAATGAAATGCTAACAAAAAAGGGGCTACAACTCCCGGGTTTTAGGAAGACCGGAACAACCATTGTTGGTTTAGTTTTTGAGGTGCTTTTTGCTCAGCATATGACATATTACTGATTCACCTTCTATTTTCGCCACCATCGAGTAGTATGTATTGTCTGAATTTGATTCTTTTACAATATTTTTGAACAATTTATATCAAATTCTCTATGTTCATAAATTATATGGTTTGAGCTCTTATTGTAATGCCCTCAATCCCATGTAGTTTTTTTTTCTCTATTTTTTTCGATTATTGTAAGTTATTCAACCACATCATTGTTGGTTCCAATTTTAAACCCTTTTTGCAAATGTTTGTATCTAAATTTCCAGCATAATACATGGTGCAAGAATGCTAGAACATAATTTTTTTTAAGTAGGTGATGTTGGATTGAGTTGTTGGGCCTAACATGCTCAAATGCTCTGATAGAACATATACAGCCTAAAAACTTGGTTATAGGTGGAGGCTTTTATGTCTATATTAAGCGCACGGGACTATAATTGTCTCGATGTTGGTTTAACCAAGTTAGTGCTCTTAGAAAAGTGCTATTACTTTGTTATAAAATCCGAAGGTCAACTATTATTTTCATAATGGGATGGTTATATTTCTACTTAGGTATCCAGTGAGTGGGTAAATAGAGTATTTTCTCAACAAAAGAAGAAGCATCCGACACTTCATATATTAAAGTGTTTTGTACTCATTATTTTGGTGGGCAACTAAAATCAAATGTTGAACAAATTGTAATTGGATTCTTTAAGTTAATCAAGCTAATGTTCTAAGAAAAGTGCTATAAAGTACCATTACTTTGTTATAATATTCAAAGGTCAACTATTATTTTCGCATACATTGTTTAAAAAGTGCTTATATTTCTACTTTGGTATCTTTAGTGAGGGTACAAAATGATCAACTATCACAGAGTATTCAGGAAATAAAAAATAAAAAATTCTGCAACTATTTCTTATGAATTTATTAACTACTATTCATACTCACTTATTTTCCATATATGTTTTAAATCATGCTCAGACAATAACTTATAGAAATATCACGCTAACATCCTCGTGTTCAGGCTTGATGAAAAACTTTAATCAATTCACAAACATCCTCGTGCAATTGCTATTTAATTCTCCAGGAGCTAGTAGTGAGTTTTGAATAGAATCACTTTGTATATTACTTTGCACGTTTCATGTTGAACCCCAGAGCATCTATCAAGCTTACACCCAGGAATCAACTGCTGCTTTATTTTTCATCAATATGTTCAATAAATCATCAACAATGAATTTATTCCCTTATAATGTTGCTAATCCCTACCGCCTATGTATTTTAGAGATGTGAAATTTACCTTGAGCTGTATCTCCCATCACATCAATGCTTCTTTGGTTGTTGTTATTTATCCAGGATGGAGTTATTCTAGGAGCAGATACCAGAGCAACGGAAGGACCTATAGTTGCTGATAAGAATTGTGAGAAGATTCACTATATGGCACCAAACATCTACTGCTGTGGAGCAGGAACTGCTGCTGATACAGAGGCTGTTACGGGTGTGCTTGTTGCTTTATTTTATGCTTTAATAATTTGTTTCGCTGGACAACTTGGCTTCTTATTGCAAACCCTTAAATTCTATGAAAGAATAATCTATAGTGATAGCTAATGAAAGATATTAAATATTGTAATTTAATAGATTATAATTGCTATATTTCTGTTTTTTTCTAATTTTTTTTACAGATATGGTAAGTTCTCAGTTGCAACTGCACCGTTATGCAACTAGGCGTGAATCAAGGGTCATCACTGCTCTCACCCTCTTGAAATCACACTTATTTAGGTAAATTTCTTGCTAATGCATTTTTTATGGAAAATTGATGTTACTTTATACTTCATATTGAAGCTATGCGAAGTCCCTTTTGTCTTCGTCAATTACAATGTCAGTTTACTAAGCATATTTACCTTTTTTCTTAATTTCTTCCTAGCTACCAAGGTCATGTTAGTGCTGCATTGGTCCTTGGAGGTGTTGATGTTACAGGACCACATTTGCATACAGTGAGAACTTTACTTGCATGCCTTCTCTGTTTGCATAGACATTATAATTTAATCGCATCTACCATGTAGGTTTATCCACATGGTTCCACTGATACTCTTCCATTTGCTACAATGGGTTCGGGTTCCCTGGCTGCAATGGCAGTGTTTGAATCAAAATACAAAGAAGGCTTAACTGTAAGTTAGCACTTTGCACCACATCATCGTTTGTTATTTGAGGACATCCTTAGGCATTGCTTTAATGCTAATTAAGGGTATGCCAATGTATAATTTAAAGGCATATTTTGAATGCTAAATTACTATCACGGTGAAGGTGAAGTAATAGTTTGTAACACTAAACAATCCCTAGCCCTCTACACTTTTTCTTAGAGACAAGAATATAAACATGCCTCGTTATCAGCTACCGCCACAATTGAAAATTTACCGATGTTCAATAACCCCTTCCCACCCAACACAAACACCCACAGACAACCATACACACATTGTACACAGTTCACACCAACATAACTCTGTTTCGCATGCATAAACACATGCATAGGATCAATTAAAATTACCGCACAATGTTTTAATTTTCATGGTGATGCTGTAGAAAAGTACTATTTTTGTGTTTACACTAAGCTTAATCATATCACTTTGATTAACTCAAACCATTGGTGCCCTTTCAAAGGATTTAACCAATCATGATTACTGTTTTTTGTTATTGAGCCTGTTTTTAAATATACTTTTCATGACTAGAAAGTCTATGAAAGTTATGGTGTCTATTTCACAAGGACCAAATTTTTTGCTACATCACCCTCTCTGGATCCCGTTGAGCGTCCGAGTTACTTGGACTTTGCTTGAACCAGGCGGTCACGCCTTTGCTTCATACTTTCCCCTAGAATTTGGAAAGTGTATTCTAGAAGCGTCAAGGTAACATCATTAATGCTTGAGGGAATTCCAAGGAATATGACCTTTGGAAATGAATCTTTATTTATGAGTAGTCCAAAAGTTGTATATGTTTTCAATTCATGAGTAGCCCTTTGGAATGAGTGTTTCTTTGTCTTTGAGCCAAGCTGAAATTGGTTCTCCTCATTCCTAGTTCCATACATCTTCATTCCCCCATCATGCTTGATCACCGACACCTTGTTGCCCCATTTCTTATGATGGACCGCCATGCTCTAGAGTGCTGCCTACATTATATGCCTAATACCCTTGTCACCATTTACCCTCACTTCGACTCTCATGACAAGACTCTTACTTCCCTCAATACCACTATACAAATCATCCAACTCAACACCGCACCTTGCTCCCTCAAGTTATTTCATGCCCAACTCGCAACCTGTACACAGCATCACTATGCCCAGTTCTTCAAATGACCAAACTGTTGCCCCCTTAGCCAAACCGACCTTCACTATTATCCTCGATACTTGGAGATTCTAATCTTTAGCGGGCAAGACCTCATCGTCTGGATCACCCTGACTGAACATTTTTTTTAGCTCCAACGATTGATGGACACCCATAAGATCAGTTTTCTTCTTCTCGACATTGAGCATTCTGCCACATGTTCGCTTTGCCTAACCAACCTAACACTTACTCGAGAAACACTCACCCAAGAACTCATCCAACATTATGATCACAACCATTTGGGAAAAGCCTTCGAGCATGTTTGGTCCAACAGTTGAGCACCGTCAGTGAGCATATCAACCACTTCATCGAGCTTGTAACTCACGCTCTTGGCCTTTCAACTGACCATTACCTCAGCTACTTCATGCATGACCTTCAACCTCATATCAATGCTTGCCCCCGCATCCACCGCTCCTCAGTACTGCATCAGGCAAGGGACACTATTCTCGAAGACGAAGACAAGTTCAATATTATCAATCCGGATGTCTTTTGCTACTTTCACACAAACCCCCCAACAACCATTCATTTCAAGGGGCAACCGCCACCATCAACCACCCACACCACCACTGCCATTCCCATTCTACTAACCAACCTATTTCCATGCCCTACCACTCCCAACGGCTCAACCGAAGCCATCATCACCGCGCCACCTATACAATCATGAATACACCAATCTCTGCAATGAGCCCCTATGATTTTGATGTAAGCAGCCATACTTATAGCTGCACTACTACCCCTTGAAGAAACTTTGGGCATGTATTGGGGGTGAAAACACCACCGTAGAGGATTTGAGCATTTGAAATAAATGATACTGTAATTGTTCATGGTTCCGATCCACTTGAACCGTTTGAACTACCCTTGTTTTTAGTAGTTGACATCTCTAATCAATGTAGGACGAATCTTTGTGCGATGCTCCGGTATACGACATGTCCATCGTTATTATGATTGATATCAGAGCCAGCCATACGTTCATTTCTACGACATCATCTGCCAACTCCACTTGCCGATCTCCCCATCCCCAACGTTCACAGTATTTTTGGGAGACAATCGTCTCTCCCTTTGGTAGGAGTGTAAAAAATAACCGAAGAACCGAGAACCGGACCGAAACCGAACCGAGTGGTTCAAGTTGGTTCTCACGGGTCTCAGTTCGGTTCTGGATCCGCAACAATTAGAACCGGGTAGTTCGGTTTGATTCTCGGTTCTTATATTAGGGTGCCCGAGAACTGACCCAGAACCATATTACATGAAATTAGACGTTTTGAATTTTAGAATCATCAGATAAATTTTGATTCATTTAAATTATTATTTAGTGTGACTAATTTGCGAGTACTTCTGTAATAGTAGAAGTCATTTGCAACTATATAACATTTGAACTCTTTCATTAAGATGAAATATATGATTTTACAAAATTTTCGTTCAATAATTATGAATGCTTACATATGCAAGGGTACATGCAAACAAATTATGAAGCATGTGTAGAGCCGAACCGAGAGCCGAACCGAGAGCCGAACCGAGATTTTCGGTTCGGATATGGGTCTATATATTCGGTACATGGGTCAATTCCGGTTCTATATATTGGGTCTATATATTGGGGACATGGGTCAATTCCGGTTCCCAAAAGTCAGAAACAAACATACATGGATTGGTTCTTGGTTTAGAATGGAACCGATTTGAACCGATTCGAGTTGCACTTCTACTTATAAATGGAAGACCGTCATGATGCACGAGTTCCACTCATCCCCAACTGGGGGCCATACGGGAGTACTCCGGACTCTCCAACGGGTGCAGACAAATGTCTTTTGGAAGGGATTACGACGCGATGTCTAGCAGTTTGTTCAACAGTGCGAGACGTGCCAGCGACAGAAGTATGAGATGACCACCCCTGCAGGCCTGCTTACTCCTCTGGAGATCCCGCACCACATTTGGGATACGGTGTCTATGGATTTTATCGACGGGCTGCCTAGGTCTCAGGGAAAATCCGCTATCTTGGTCGTGGTTGATAAACTCGCAAAGTACGAACACTTTTTGGCATTGAGCCACCCGTACACGGGTGAATCAGTTGCCAATCTCTTTGTCGAGAAATTGTCCGTCTCCATGGCGTTCCGCGCGCCATCATCTCAGATCGGGATCCGACGTTTGTGAGTAATTTCTGGCGAGAGCTATTTCGACTACAGGGGACTTGCTTACGCCCGAGAACGACCAATCACCCCCAAACAGATGGCCAGATGGAGGTCCTCAATCGGGGAGTGGAGACATACCTCAGTTGTTATGTGATGGATGAGCCTCAGACATGGACCCGCTGGTTGTGGTTGATAAGCTCTCTAAGTACGAACACTTTTTGGCATTGAGCCACCCATACACGGGCGAATCAGTCGCCGATCTCTTTGTCGAGAAATTGTCCGTCTGCATGGCGTTCCACGCGCCATCATCTCAGATCGGGATCCGACGTTTGTGAGTAATTTCTGGCGAGAGCTATTTCGACTACATGGGACTTGCTTACGTCTGAGCACGACCAATCATCCCCAAACAGATGGCCAGACGGAGGTCCTCAATCGGGGAGTGGAGACATACCTCGGTTGTTTTGTGATGGACGAGCCTCAGACATGGATCCGCTGGTTTTATTGGGCCGAATATTGCTATAACTTCTCCTACCACTCGGCCAACAAGTTGACCCCATTCGAGGTCGTTTACGGCCGTCCCCCACCGTCCTTGGGCAGTTATGAACCAGGCAACACGACCTTGCTGACCGTTGATCGAGTGCTACGCGACCGGGACCGCACCTTAGCCACTCTACGCGAGAACCTCCGAACCGCTCAGGATCGTATGAAGGCCCTGACGGACAAACATCGCACGAAGAGGGAATTCGAGGTCGGTGATGAAGTCTTCCTCAAGCTCCATCCCTACCGACAGCTGTCAGTTGCCCGATGGACGAATCAGAAATTGGCTCCAAGTTACTATGGCCCTTTTCGTATTATCCGCAGAGTGGGGCTAGTTGCTTATCCCTTGGCGCTACCCGAAGGGTCTCGCATCCATCCTACCTTCCATGTGTCCTTGCTAAAGAAGAAAATCGGCAACACAGTTCAGGCTAGCCCGTTCCTGCCAGAGGCGACCACAGCGGCCGAGTTGCGGCCATTGCCAGAGGAGATCCTACTAATTAAATGGAAGCAGAGGGGCACCGAGTACCGCCCCGAGGTCTTTGTTAAATGGAAACACTTGCCAGAGGCACACAACACTTGGGTCGACCTGCTGGAATTCAAGGAGCTCTACCATGACTATCATCTTGGGGACAAGCTGGTTATTGATAAGGAGGAGAATGTTACGCCCTCGAACATGACAGGGTTCTCAGGGCGTTATTATGCTCGCCGACAGAAGGAGAGTGCAAGCGGCAACGGTGCTGAACCCACCGGTTCAGCCCCCACTAATTAAAATGCGCGGCTACGGGGCTGAACCATCGGTTCAGCCCTTATGGAGGGGGTCGACCGCCCCCCTCTATGGCCCGGGGTTATAAATACCCCGAGGCTCTCTCTTGGAGGCAGAGAAGAATAATTCTCAGGTATTCTTCTTCTTCTTCTCCCTATAACCCTAATTTCTCTCTATTTTCCTCTCTAGTTTCCCCTTCCTCCCTAGAACCCTATCAATCAAGATGTCATCAAAAATCATGATAAACTTATTTACAAAGTAGAGGCCCAAATATACCATTCATGGCGGAGTGAAAAGTGTTCAGTGTGTTAGATAACCTAAATGGCATGAACAAGAATTCACAATGCCCTTCGTAGGTGCAAAAAGTGTCTTGTATGGGTCTTCGACACACACTCGTGTTTGGTGATAGTCTGGCCTAAGTCCAATTTGGATATGTGAGTAGCCCCTTGTAGTTTATTCAAAAGCTCATGAATCATCAGGATCAGATACTGTCAACGATAGTGGCATGATTGAGTTCGAGGTAGTCCACACAAAATTGTCGGTTGTCGTCTTTCTTGCGAACAAGAAGAATAAGGCTTAAGAAGAGTGAATAATGTCAATGGCAAGCATTTCTGAAACTAATCATTTTGTTTCATCTTTTTTGTGTGTGACTGTAGCGATAGGGGTGAACAAGAATGGAGTCAACATCGGGCTACAATGGAATATGATGGTTTGATGGGCAGACTGGCGGATGGTCGTGTGGCTTTTAAAGAAGAGATAGGTGTGTTCTAGAGAGATGGAGGAGTTGTTCCTCTTGTCCTGGAGGAAGTGTAGGGGGAACTAGCGGTGGTTGACTCTCGATGAATTGTTGGAGGAGGGCGTTCAAATCCACGCTGGTGGTCTTGTAAATGGAACGAAGGAAATGTCTCCATGGAGTGTGTGAGGGTCATCTGACAGGTCGAATCGAAGGTCATGGTCAAGTTAAACCAATTCACCTTGATGTCATCTAGGGTGCAAAGAAACGTTATGTCGAGAATGACGTCAATCCCACAAAGACCAAAAAACATAGATGCTCGATATGATGATACACGAGCCTATGGAGCAAGTGATAGCCCGGGGCGGTGACTTGCCCTTGGAGAGCTTCCACGAGGACCCGTAGTGTGGGGTCTCACATGATCTTCTCTTGTATGTCATCTAATGATTCGATCAGGGGGCCGAAAATATGGGCGAAAGTGCTCTCCGGGAGGCGGGATAAAGCGTCAGCAACCACGTTCTCTTTGCCCTGCTTGTAGAGAATCTCATAATCGTACCCCAACAGCTTCGTCACCCACTTCTGCTGGAGAGGGGAGGGGACCCGTTGTTCCAAGAAGTGCTTTAAGCTCTAGTGGTCTGTACGGATTTTGAAGTGTCGGCCCAGCAAATAAGGCCGCCACACAGCCACAACATGGATGATTGCCAGTATCTCCTTCTCGCACGTAGATAGCCCTAAAGTTCGGGGAGCCAACGCCTTGCTGTGGAAGGCTAATGTCCGGCCCTCCTGTATTAATACCACGCCAATTCCCACGCCCGACGCATCTGTTTCAAGCACGAACTTCTTGTTGAAATCGGGGAGGGCGAGGACCGGTGTGGTCGTCATGTCCCCCTTGAGAGCCTGGAAAGCCGCCTCAGCCTCCTCCTGCCTTAGAAAGGTGTCCTTCTGTAATAACTGAGTCAGTGGTCGCACAATCTTGCCATAATCCTTCACGAATCGCCTGTAATGCCCCGTGAGTCCCAGGAATCCCCGTAAGGCCCGGATTGTACGAGGGCGTGGCCACGACAACATGCTCTCGATCTTCTTGGGGTCGGCCTTGACGCCGTGAGCGGAGACCAAATGCCCCAGGTACTTGACCTCCGTCTGTCCGAATGAGCACTTGGACTGCTTGGCGTAGAGCTGGTGCTGGCGTAGGATGGTGAAAACGTGCTCCACGTGGGTCAGGTGCTCCTCCCAACTTGCGCTGTATATGAGGATGTCATCAAAAAAGATCAATACGAAGCGGCGGAGAAGAGGGCGAAAAATCTCGTTCATTACGTCCTGGAACGTGGACGGGGCGTTGGTGAGCCCAAAAGGCATCACGAGGAACTCATAGTGCCCATCATGCGTTTGGAAGACAGTCTTGTGCCTCTCGCATTTGAATCTGATGGTAGCCCGACCGGAGGTCCAACTTGGTAAACAGGGAAGCGCCGTGCAAATCGTCCAACAACTTTTCTATAAGCGGAATGAGAAACTTATCCTTGATAGTCGAGTTGTTCAAGCCGCGGTAATCCACACAAAATTGCCACGACCTGTCCTTCTTCACCAGGATGATGGGAGAGGAGAAGGAACTAGTACTGGGGCGTATAATCCCGGCGACAAGCATTTCTCTGACGCTGCGCTCAATCTCGGCCTTCTGGACGTGCGAATAACGATACAGTCTGATGTTGGTGGGTTCGGCCCCCGCCTTGAGTTGCATTTGATGGTCCCTGAATCTCGGTGGTGGAAGTGTACGGGGTTCCTGAAATATGTCAGCATACTGAGCCAGTATAGCCTGCATCTCCACCGGTACTACTGAAGGAACTGTGGTGGCCGGTGTAATCTCCATGATCACCGCCATAGCACCGCCCTGATCCCCCAGTCGCTCCAAGCTTCGGAGCGAGATCTCCTTCATCGGGGAGGATTTGAGGCCGCTCAGACAATACTCCTTTCCGCTGTATGAACTCCATCGTCATCTGATCCCAATCAAAGGTCACCCGCCTCAATTGCCACAGCCACTGTACCCCAAGCACCATGTCAGAGCCTCTGATAGGCAGTAGGTAGACGTCGGTACGACCCATGTACCCCTGTATTCGTAGCTCCACTCCTTTCATAACTCCCTCGCACTGAAGTTTGCTTCCATCTGCTACCATGACATGAAACGCTGCTCCACGATCGATCACATGTCCCACGCGCTGAGCAACAACGGGATGGATGAAGTTGTGGGTGCTCCCACTATCCACCAGGATCGTCACCCGCTCCTGGCTAACCCTTCCCGCAATCTGCATAGTGAGGGGGGTGTTGCATCCCTCTATCGCCTGTAGGGACACGCAAAACTCGGTCAAATCCAAGTCCTCCTCCAACCCTTGTCCTGGAGTGATCTCGTCTTCCACATCTTCATGCAACATATAAACCTGGACCTTTTGGCACTTGTGCCCGGGCCCGTACTTTTCGTCACAGTTGAAACACAGACTCTTCTCCTTCCTCGCCTGGAGCTCGGCCCATGATAGCCTCGTCACAATCGATTTGTCTGCCGCTGGCTGTTCTCTCTTGGCGACCACCGGGGTGGTTATGGTTCTCCCCGTGGCGCGAGTCCTTTGCCTGTTGAAGCATTCCTCCTGAATGCGGGCTAGGCTAATGGCATGATTTAGGCTGCGGGGCATATATGACTGAACCTCGTCACGCAAATGCTCCTGTAGTCCAGATACGAAAAAGCTAAGCAACGTTTTTTCTTCCCAGTGCATCCTATTTGCCAATTTTTTGAACTCCGTGCGATACTCCATCACTGCCCCTTTCTGCCTCAATTTCTAAAGGAGGGCCTCAAAATTCTCGTACTCCAATGACCCAAATCTTGCGGTGATCCCTCCACGAAATCAGCCCAGGGCACATAATCCTTGCCCCTCAGAAACCATTGTGTCCACTGAAAGGCATCATCCTCCAAGTGGAAGAACGCTAGCTGCACCCATTGGCCCTCCGGGACCTCCTGATAACTGAAAAAAAGTTCAGCTTTCTGCACCCATTCCAAAGCGTCCCCACCGTTGAACTTGGGAAAATTCACGCGTGTCAATTTCGGGGGCATGTAAGCTCGCGGAGTGGCCTGACCGTGCCACCATGGCTCTTGCCCATACCATGTTGGCCTCCTTTGCTCAGTAGGACCGAGAGGTGTGCCCGGGTATCCTTGGTGATGCAATCCGCCCGTCGGTAGGGGATGACCGCCCCAAGGAACGCCGGTTCCGTAGCCCCCTGGTGGTCCGTAGCCACGCGGGTGGGGAAGGAGACCGACCGCACCCCCCAACGGTAGTACCAGGGCTCTAGGGCCGTCCGACCCCTCTCTGGTCCTCGCCGACCCGTCCCCAAGGCGCGCGCCCGAAGCCGGTCTCACCGGCTTCGGCCTGGGCCGATCCCGCGCCCAGCGAAGCCTCGCGGGCCCCCATCCTCCTCCTGCGCCCATTGCTCCGGTCGATCCAGCCGCGACACGGCCTTGTCCCGCCGATCCGGACGCCTCGCTCGCTCTCGGCGCGAGTTGATGAGACCCGGTCGTCTCTAGGGCCGGAACTTGCGAGCCGCCGGTCTCCTCGCTCGCTGTAACCATCCCTTTCAAATTTTGCGATAACAATGCTTTGATTTCTTCCATACGGGCGTCTATCCGTTCCTCCAAACGCTGCGTGGGTTCCCTCATCTTTTCCTCGATGACGGCTAGCTGTGAACATAAAGCCCGATAGGGCAGGCCCGGACCGGGCCCGATCGGGCTTTTTCCTAGATCGGGCCGGGCCGGCCCGGTCCTCCCCTGGAATCGGTCCGGTCCGGGCCGGGCAGGCAGCACTTATGTGCTGCCTGCTCCGGCCCTTCAGGTCGGGCCGGGCAGGACCGGGCCGGCCCGGTTTTTTTTATTTTTTAATTTATAATTTATAAATTTTATTTTTTAATTTTTATTTTTATAAATAATTAAATATTGAAAATTTGAACAAAAAATTTAAAAAAATTGAAAAAAATTTAAGGTTAGAATTAGATTGTATTAATATTGAACAATTGGAACGAAAAATTTGGAACAAAAATTTTTATTAATATTGAAAATTTGGAACAAAAAATTTAAAAAATTACAAAATTTAAGACGTACAATTGTACAAAATACAAAATTGAAAATAAAAACCTATGAAGGCTATGATTCTTATAAAATTTAATTAAAAAAAATTTACATATATAAAAAAAAGTATATTTAGAGACTAGAGTGCTCGATTTAATCATCTTGTAGATTCAACGCGTCCATTTCGTCTTCTATCTCCTCCGAGCTATCCTCCAATGCTGTTATGTGTTGCTTCCTCTTTAAACTGTCCAAGTAGTCCTTGTAGCATATGCAAATCTCCAGCGAATCTTCGTTAAGCCGGCTCCTCTGCTCATTCAAAACCCTGCCACTAAGAGAAAAAACGGACTCCGAAGCTACTGTACTAGCTTGGACAGTTAATAAATCATGGGCCATATAGGCCAAAACAGGATAGGTATTAGCTTTACCTTTCCACCAATTTAAGAGATCGAAGTTTTCGATCTCGTCCGAACTCATAAAATCGCTAAATTGAGTTTTTGTATATAATCTTAATTCATCTAAACTACCAGATGTACGCGCTTTTTTCCTAGAAGCTAAATCTAAAATTTTATTTTTAAGACTATCCTTCGTTTTGGGTTGCGTTATTTCTTCGCGGGGTCGTGACCCGTATAAGTTATTGTAATAATTATAACTTTGCGTAAAAAAAGTAGTAAAACTTGTAGTACTAACGGGGTCATCCTCATCATAATTTATATTTAAGGTTAGATTAGTATTGATTTCGTCGATCAAAATTTCTACGCCTTCTACGCTAAGTAGCAGATTTAAAGCGGCGGCGCACGAAAACATATGCGGTATTTCTCTATAATATTTTAAAATTTTTTCTTCCATTATTTTAATTAAAGGAGCCCAACCTTGGTGTTGCCTATAATAACTAAATCTTTCTGTGATATGTACGAAATGTTCAATTACTAATGCGCTCGTTGGATAATACACTCCAGATAAAGAAACGGTGGCCCTATAAAAACACTTTAGTAAATCTATATAATATTCTATAATATCCCAATCATTTTCACCTAAATCGTGTTCAATATTAAGCAAACTATAATATTCCATTAGAAGATCTTTTTGTAGAACGACTCTTTTTAACATTTTATAGGTTGAGTTCCATCTAATAGACATATCTAATTGTGGTTTCAAATATTTCTGATTTTGTGCTTTACAAAATTTTCTAAAATCTTGAGCTCGTAGTTTAGTACAATAAATTATTTTTAACATGTCGCGAATTTTATTAATATATTGTGCCATTGCCTTTAAACTATCCTGTACCACTAAATTTAGGACGTGACAAACACATCTAATATGAAAAAAACGCGCCGTTGAGAAATGGTTTTAAATCTTGTTTTAACAATTCAATTGCGGCGCCATTATTGGAGGCGTTATCAAGAGAAAAACTAAGTATTTTATCGTTAATTTTAAATTCCCGCGCACATTTCATAATAACTTTATATAGAGCTCCCAAATACTCGCTCTACGGTTGTGCTCCACCACCGAAGTCGTACTTTGGGAAGACGATGCTGGAGTTGTGGAGGACGATGCCATTGAGAGAGCTAAGAGAGAGAGAGAGAGGGGTGGGGTGTGAGAAAAGAGAGAGGGGAGGGGGGTATTTATAGAAATTTTTTGGGTTATTTTTTTTTATTCTTATTAAAAAATAATAAAAATAATAATTTTTTAATTTAAAAAAAAAGCAGCAGCCAACGACTCTCTTGAGAGCCGTTGGCTGCTCTCATGGCTGCCACGTGGCAGCCATCCTGCCATGAGCCTAACAGCTCTTTTATTAAGAGCCGTTAGGCTCAATCGGGCCTAGCCCGAGACCGGATCGGGCTATGGCCGGCCCGGTCTCGGGCTAGCCCGATATTCGGGCTTTACCCGGCCCGGACCGGGCCGGGTACCGGGCCGGGTAACAACTCCAAACCGGGGCCCTTTCAGGGGGCCCCGGGTAAGGGCTCGGCCCGGTTCGGGCCTGAACCGGGCCGGGCTTGACCGGGCCTTGACCAGGTCGGGCTCGGGCCAGCCCGTCAGGCCCGGTTTTTTTGTTCACCAATTGGCGGCTACCGTATCCGTCAAGCCGACGTAATTTGCTTCTAGGATTTCCAATCGGTTGATCTCCTCTTGCGAGCGAGTGGTAACCATGGTCGTAGGAACGATGCTCTGATACCAAATGATAGGGTTCTAGAGAGGAAGGGGAAACTATAGAGGAAGATAGAGAGAAATTAGTGTTATAGGGAGAAGAAGAAGAGGAATACCTGAGACTTATTCTTGTCTGCCTCCAAGAGAGAGCCCCGGGATATTTAATAAGTGGGGGCTGAACCGGTGGTTTCAGCCCCGTTGCCGCTTGCACTCTCTTTCTGTCGGTGAGCATAATGACGCCCTGAGAACCGTGCCATGTTCGGGGGCGTAACATCGATCCACAATCTCACTTGGAGGGAACACGCCCAACATTTGAAAATTGTTCTCTCCACCTTCTATCAACACCACCAACAATTGTGGGTACACTCCTAGAAATGTTTGTTTGGCCAAATCCAGACCCACTACTTGGGTCTCATCATCTCGACAATAGGAGCGTCCATGGACCTTGAGAAAATCACTACGATTCTTGACTGGACGCAACCCAATTTGCTACTTGTCGCCCGTGGTTGCTCAGATTGGCAAATTACCATTGTCGTTTCATCAAGCAATACGACTAAATGACACAACCACACACCTCTCTTCTAAAGAAATCTGCCTCCTGGACCCCCACTACCGACGCGGCATTTCGTGCTCTCAAACAAGCTGTCATTTTTGCGCCGTCCTTGGATCTCCTCAATTTTAGCAAATAATTTGTCATGGGAAGTTTCAGGGACGGGCATCGGGTTGTCCTCATCTAGGGCGATTGCCTACTCAGCATATTTCAATCATACTTCTAGTAGCATCAATTCTACCCTTACAAACAAGAGCACATGACCTTACACCACCACCACCACCTTTATCTTCTGGGGCACCACTTCATCGTCCGAACAGTCTACCATTGCTACCCTTTTCAATCAAAAGACTGCAATCACCCTACTCCACAACTATTAGTTGCAAAACCCTTAGGGTATGATTTCTCCATTGAATTTAAATTGAGCCGCATCAACATAGCCGCCGACTCCCTCTCCTGCTAGGTCAAATTCCATAGGTCCATTGTAGGATTTGGCAATCACCAACAAATCCAGTTGAAAGGAAAACATCGGCTCTTAATGCTTTGCAACCACTAGAAAATTGTTAAAAATAAGGTTCATCAAAAGAACCTTAATCATATGTTCCTTAAACGAGAACAAATACCTATTCATTTGGGGGGAGAACTTCATTTCCCAAGTCCATAGTGCATTTCGACTTGTAGAGAACAATGATGTAGGATCTACCGTTGTCTCTATATCATCCTCCGTAATATATGTAGTCCGGACTCCATCCGCCAAAATTGGTACCTCACAATGTAATTTGAAGTCCTTCAAGATTGGCGTGATTCCAAATATATGCCCATGATCTCGGTTGCGCCCTAGCCACCGAGAATTTGTTCTTGTTAAATTAAACTTCCCTCCCAATTGGATTGTTCGATCTTAGGCCAATAGATGCACCACTCCCGACCTAAGTCTCACTTTTGTATGGATGCTCTTTACAATATATCTTTGAAGCTTTGATCCCTTCAGCCGAGTAATTAATTAATCATCAAACTTTTCCCTTTATAATTACTTAATTAGGCTCTCCACACTTAAAATCAACAACATTATCCCGGGACCTCAACTGTAACTCTACTTTTATTCCCCATGCTACCATAAGTTTCTCATGCTGGCGGGGATGATTTTGAAGCATGAACAAAAGAGGAAAAATCGATGACATGAATGAACTTACTTGACGCCATAGTAGTTGTGACTCCATCGTTGCCACTGACCAAAAGCCTCCATTAATGGGATTCTTATTTGATGTAGATACGAGAATCGTCTTTAATCCCTCACCCACACCCCGAGTTGAGAACGAGCGCACTCCTCTTGGGTCGCCGAAGTCTCTAGACAAAATATAAAACAAAAACCCAATGCTCGACATCGACACACACACACACAAATTCATGTGCATGAGGTCCCCGTGTAAACATTGTGCAGTAGCTACAATACCCGACCGTGGCTCGATGCACTCATGCACCTAATGTTGTGTTTGGCGAAAACAAATTTTTTTGCTAGTGACGTTGAGCGTCGATCATGTTTTATTGTTGCGACACACTACATGTAATTTCGGGGGACGTTGAGTGATGGTTGGAAACTATAGCGCCGCCGATTGGAGTCCCGTGACACCTTCACTACTTTCAAATTTAAAAGTTTAAAGTTTAACCGAGTTAAGAATATAAAGAGATACGTTAAAAGAAAACGACGTAAATCCATTCTCGATAACAACTTTGGAAATCATCAAAACTCTCACAAACAATTAAGACAAAATTCAACACCGTAATTTTGCATTTGAAAGTACATCAAGGTATTAAATTCCATAACAAATACCCAAAAATATTACATACAAAAAACATAGGACATCAAACGCAACACATGAAAATTGACGGTGAAAGGACTTGCTTCTTCCTCCCTATCCAAAGTCTTAATCATCACCCTCACATCCTTATGCACGCAAACATTAGCCCACATACTTGCATGTTCACCATCCCAATTATTGCCACAGGGGAGCTGATGCAAACACCGAAGGTGTCGTGGAGGAAACAAGATGGGAACTCCATTGGGAGCTGCGTTGCTTGTCGTAGGTGATGCAAATCTCACCGTAGTTAGAGGAGTGAAGGAAAACATCGGGTTGTTAACGTTCTCATTGAGGGCTTTGGTTTGGTGGATTAATGGGAGCTCAGCCACCGCAAGGGAGAATAATTTGAAATCCGTGACATTGTGACGTTACCTAAAATTTTCCTTTCAATAACAACATATCGTTACACATACATATGTGCACAAATACGTACATATACACATACATATTTATATCGATGTTGAATGCTAAGAGGGTGTCTGTATTTTTATATAAATACACAAGCACACATATTTATATCGATGTGCATCTAATTAATGAAAAAATTTCTACCAAACATTCTATTATATATATATAAAGTTTGGTAGAAACTTTTTCATTGATTGGATGCACTTACTAATTCATGATTTGACATGTAAGATAGTTACGAGGTGTGCTCAATATGAATATCGTGAGTAGTCCCGTAGTAAAATTAGTTGCGACTTGATGTCATCCTCATCTTCCTCTGGCCTATCACCCACAATTTGTTAAGGGTTCTAAACAAATTGGTGGCTAGTAAACATGAATGATGTGCTGCTGCGGGCTTTAACCAACACCTTACAACAAGAACTCATGACAGCCATGCACCATATGTGCTTGTGTTCTCGAAGGCACCCTTCTGTTTCAAGTGGATTCACAATATTTCAAGTCATGATAGGATTATTCAATTTGCATCAAATTAAACCACATGCCCACTACTTGTGAGAGCTGCCATCAATTCCTTTGAATTTCATTTAATCGTCTGGTATTTGCTATCATTTTATTTAGGGATTTTTTTGGAGAATTTAATGGGAGACTGTTACGGGTCCCCGCTATCCGTCGTTGATTAGGTTACACATATTTTATTACGAGTCTTTAAGTATGTTATTTTGACTTGTATATTTCGAGTCATTGTTATCAAGTCGAATCATTGTTATCAACTCAAGTCATTGTTATGGGTCCCCACTATCCGCCGTTGATTAGGTTACACATTTTATTACAAGTCTTTAAGTATGTTATTTTGATTTGTATACGTCGAGTCATTGTTATCGAGTCGAGTCATTGTTATCGAGTCGAGTCATTATTATCGAGTCGAGTCATTGTTATCGAGTCGAGTCATTGTTATCGAGTCAAGTCATTGTTATCGAGTCGAGTTATTGTTATCGAGTCGAGTTATTGTTATCGAGTCGTGTCATCATGAGTCATTATGAGTCGAGTCTTGTTGAGTCGTTTGCAATATTATATATAGACGATAGACCCCCTTCGGTCATGAGAAGGGCATGAAATGAATTAAATCCAACTTTCTCTTTATCTCTTTAAGTTCTCTTTCTATTTCTCTCTTCTTCCCCATTTCTAGGGTTAAGGTTGAGCTATCAGAGATTGGCTCGTAACTCCAAAGCTTATGTCCGACGGTTTTCCTTCCTTAAGTGCCTCTGCCACGCCAAATACTTGCAGTCTCTCGCGCCGTCTGCGAGCATGCTGACGGCCCGCCACTCGATGCAACGACCGTCACAACAACACGCTACCAGGAGTTGTTCTTGCGCGAAATCAAAGAGCCGGATGATCATGTCGTGCCAACATCATTCAAGCTTGAGGTCAAGCTCGATTTGAAGGGCGTGTGAGATATTATTGGTTCCCACTATCCGTCGCTGATTAGGTTACACATATTTTATTATGAGTCTTTAAGTATATTATTTCGAGTTGTATGCATCGAGCCATTGTTATCGATTCGAGTCATCATTAGTCATTATGAGTCGAGTCTTGTTGAGTTGTTTGTAATATTATATATAAACCTCCTTGGGTCATGAGAAGGGCATGAAATGAATTAAATCCAACTTTCTCTTTATCTCAAAGTTCTTCTTCCCATTTCTGGGGTTTGGGTTGATCACAGGTGTCGTGGAGGAAACAAGATGGGAAACTCCATTGGGAGTTGTGTTGCTTGTCGTAGGTGATGCAAATCTCACCGTAGTCGGAGGAGTGAAGGAAAACATCGGGTTGTTAACGATCTCATTGAGGGCTTTGGTTTGGTGGATTAATGGGAGCTCAACCACTACAAGAGCGAATAATTGGAAATCTGTGACATCGTGACATTACCTAAGATTTTCTTTAAATAACAACATATAGTTACACATACATATGTGCACAAATACGTACATATACACATACAAACATATTTATATCGATGTTTAATGCTAAGAGGGTGTGTGTATATTATACACACACATATTTATATCGATGTGCATCCAATCAATGAAAAAGTTTATACCAAACATTCTATTATATATACGAGTGAGAGGCACGGGGCTCCGCCCCTATGGCCAACCGCGACAGTACTCCGACGACGACGACAGTGCATGTGGGGCCCCAGTGCCCCGCGCGACAATACCATGATATTTCCCCGACGCGACGGCGTTCCCGCCGCTCCCACCGCTCGCAAACCCCCGAGCGCTATACTTCGCCTGCCGTTCATTTTTTCGTGTGCACAGGGGTTTGCGAGCGGCGGGGAGAGTACATTTTTTTATTGTAGGTAAGAGATTTTTCCTATATGAGATCACATTTTTTTAAATTAAAGAAAACTCAAATTAAAGAAATTGGAAATTTTGTAATTATGAGGGGTAAAATCGGAAAGTTGAATGTTTCACCAAAGGGTGTTTTCCCCTTTTAATATAGTATATATATAAATATAAAGTTTGGTAGAAACTTTTTCATTGATCGGATGTACTTACTAATTCATGATTTGACATGTAAGATAGTTATGAGGTGTACTCAATGCTAGAAGCAAATATGCATAATAGATCAATATGAATATTGCGAGTAGTCCCGTAGTAAAATTAGTTGCGACTTTGATGTCATCCTCATCTTCCTCTGGCTTATCACCGACAATTTGTTAAGGGTTCTAAACAAATTGGTGGCTAGTAAACATGATCGATGTGCTTGCTGCGGGCTTTAACCAACACCTTACAAGAACTCATGACAACCATGCACCATATGTGCTTGTGTTCTCGAAGGCACCCTTCTGTTTCAAGTGGATTCACAATATGTCAAGTCATGATAAGTATTCAATTTGCATTGAATTAAATCACATGCCCCACTACTTGTGAGAGGTTCCATCAATTCCTTTGAATTTCATTTAATCGTCTGGTATTTGCTATCATCTTACTTGGGGATTTTTTTTGGGAGAATTTAATGGGAGACTGTTATGGGTCCCCACTATTCGTCGTTGATTAGGTTACACATATTTTATTACGAGTCTTTAAGTAAGTTATTTTGACTTGTATACTTCGAGTCATTGTTATGGGTCCTCACTATCCGTCGTTGATTAGGTTACACATATTTATTACGAGTCTTTAAGTATGTTATTTTGACTTGTATACGTCGAGGCATTGTGATGCAGTGGCAGGTCGACTCGAGGTGAACATGCTAAATGCGTACCTAAATGCAATGTGATGTGAATGTAAAGGATGGTCCACACAAAATTAACAACAATAATTGATTACTATAATACTAACAGAGGCACAAAAATTCACAATTTTTGATTTAAGAGAAACAAGCTTTGTTTGAAAGCAACCGATGTGCAAATAATTTAAGCGCGTGCAGAATAAACCCTGCATGTCACACGGAGTCCAGTACTAATAACAAATAATAATAAACATCCACAACTTATATAGTGCCAAGTATACAACGGTAGAAAATAACAACCCAAACAACGACTTATGCGTGCAGGCGGAGGCACATGACAACTGATTGCGGGTATCCAAGGTCGCTGCAATGGCAGGTGGTGTGGGAAGGCGGTCTTCGGGCTGATGGGATCGGGTAAGGGTGCTGGAGGGGGTTAAGGATGGAAGAGTGGCTGATTACTGTGGTATTCACGTAGAGGAGTGGTCTGGGGGATGAATGGCGAAGGGGATTCAGGTCGGATGTAGCTGTCGAGTTGGGAAGAGGGTTGAGCGGGAGGTTTCGGTTACAGGAGGTGGACGTTGACGATGGGAAGGCTCACGGGTGGGAAGGCTCATGGGTGGAAGGCTCACGGGTGGATGCGGGGCTTGAAAGGTGGGGCCGTTGGATGCGGCGGGATGGGGTGAGTTGGAAGGACGGGGTAAAGGCGGGAGATGCTGGGATTGGAGGTGGGGATTTGTCGTTGACGACGATGATTGAAGGGGAAGGGGGACGGGCTTGAGAGAGGCAGTGGGCTGGAGGGTGGGAAGGAGGTTGGGGTTCACTTTTGGCGTCGCACCAAGAGGGAGGAGACGGAGAAGCTTCGGTGTCGCACCAAGCCGTGACCGACGACGGTTGCAAGTCTAGCAGCCAATCTTCGATACCCACCCATCCGAACCTTGCACATATTTATACCTAAACAAACTTAGGGCACCCGAAACGGACGACTCATATCGTCCGGTCCGATCGGACGTCAATATGACTCAAAACATAAAAGTTAATATATCAAATCGACTCAGAACAACCATCCGGACTCAACCGTGGACTAGGTTTGCCCGAACGGGTAGTGGTTCACCGCCTCCTGCGGTAATAGACTTGCGTCAGGCGTTGCGCGCCATCAACTCCCCCCGACTTGAAAGCACTCATCTCCGGTGAGTGAAGACGGTCGCACTCTCTATGCAGTTGCGGGGCGAGTCGGTCGAACTCCTCTAAAGAAATCCATGTCGCGTAATATAGCTTCAACGAACAAGATAGCGTACAACTCGTCCGCTGACGATGTAGAAGTGATGACCCATGATCTGAAATATGTCGCCGGTAGGATTAAGTGGCTCTGACTGTAATGTATCTCCGTCTGACCGCTGAATCGGTGGAACCGTCGATGGTACAAGGTGACCCTCCTGGAGCAACTCTACAGGTGGAAACAAGGAAGGACTGGTAGAGACCAAAAGAGGCAAAGACTCAGGTATGGGTGTGGAGAAAGGGTCCACATACACACACTCCTCGTAGTAAGGAGTCAAATCTTCTACGTTGAATACTCGACTGATGCCCATACCATGAGGGATGTCAATCTCATGCGTTCGTACCGATCCGCCGCACGACTATATAGGGGCCCATTCGGCAAGTGCTTAATTTCTTTGCTGGTCCTTGTGGGACCCTCTCAGGTCGAATGCGAATCATCACTTGCTCTCCCGCCTCAAAGATTTGTTCACGCCTGTGCTGGTCTGCTCGATCTTTATAATAATCATTACTAGATGCAATTTTCTTACGGACCGACTCATGAAGTTCATGCACATGCTGAATGGAAGACTCTACCGACTTACTGAGTCATGACTCAAGAGGAACATCGATCAAGTCAATAGGTTTCCTATGTTCATGCCCAAGGTTGTGGATGTCGGATGTCGGGTTCATGTCGGTTTGAGTTTGAAATGTCGTATGTCGGATTGCGGGGGATATATCGGAGATATTTTACAATGTCGGATTTTAATATATAAATAAATTTAGTAGTATATAAATAATTTTTTTTATAAGTAAAATGTACACACAATGTATGTTTATAAACTATGCAATAGACATGTAATAATATGATAATATAGAACTAATGAAGTATTAAACAAAATTATGGATATTAATAAATGGTAAAGATTGAAGAAAGTAACTTGCATTTATTTGTAATTTTGTATGATTGTTTCTGGATCAACTATCAACATCTGTTAGTTCTATGACTTGAAGACTTCTAATATGTACTCTCATCTTCTTGGTTTCTCATAATCATAAGAAGTAAATATATTCAAAAAATAAATCACAATTAATTTGTTTGCAAGATTTTAATAAAAGAAATGAGAATATTGACATTTTTGTTTACCTTTATAAATATTTGGAAGATCCAAATATTACTTGGCCAACTTTTGATACCTAAGTAAACAACATCATACGATATATCTAATGCACTATTATATATATATATGTGTGTGTGTGTGTGTGTGTGAAATAAAAACATTATCATAAGTTCAAAAAGTCATACAAAAATCTAATAATACTTGATCCCTATTATAATATCCGTGGGCTAAGATTAAACTAAAAATTATAATTGTTTTTCAAAAGTCAAAATAGAAATACTGAAATAGACCTCCCAATGCATAACTTCCATATGTATGCCTGCATCAAGAGAAACATCATCACCCATATAATTAGATTAATTATTAATGATTAAAGTCATATTAAATGAATTGCTTTATAATGCATTCTCCAATAAAAACTTACATTTCATAAATCCTCTTTTGTTTCATAGTCTTCAAAAATTGTGTCAAACAGTTGAGCTTGCATGTCCTCATCCGATAGCCCCACATCTTCATCATCTTTCTCTAATGTTTGTGTTACAATGCGCCTTCGCTTTAAACTTTCATTTTGTGATTGTTGGTTAGAAGGTCTGGTGCTCCTTCTTGGTCCCAAATCAGCGTCCACAATGTCTCCTAGTTGTTGCCAAGTTAGTCCTTCTCCAGGAAACACTTCCTCCTCATTTTCATTATCACCTGCACTTGAACCTACAAGCCACTCTGCAGCCTTTCCTTCATCCAAACTTTTTGCAGATATTGGATCTCGAGAGATATCAACATGCTTAGACTTGAGCATAGCATTAAACTTCACGAAGACAAGATCATTTAATCGTTTGCTCTCAAGTCTATTCCGCTTTTTTGAATGGATCTACAAATTGAAAGATTTAAAATAATTAGTACCTCTTTAATACCTAAAAATTAAAATAAATTGAATGCATGTGAATATGTAATACTGGAATACTACCATTTCGAACGTGCTCCAATTTCTTTCGCATCCAGATGAACTTGTGGTCAAACTCAATATCCTCATGGCCACCCCCTCATATTTGGAGTCTCAACTCCATGTAATTTCCACCGGTGCGCTAATTAAAAATAAAGAAAATTTAGTAATTTATAATTCATTTGGTAGCTTAGAAATTGAACTATATAATAAGTTAACTACTTACTGGGATTAAAAGTAGGGACAAGCAATTGCCTCTTTGCAAGCTCTTTTCCAAATAGGCCTTGCCCGAACTGATATGTATCAAGCTCACTAGTGATTTGATCTTGGATATCTGGATTATTTGCATACATTCTTGTAAGGCACTCAACAAATCCATGCATGAACTTAGTATCAGCCTCCACCTCCTCCTCCTTATTGTGGTAATAGAAGAAAGGATTTAAAAAATATCCAGCTAAATGCAAAGGGTTGCTCATCTTGCTCTCTATTCTGCTATCAATCAACTTCCATATAGGAAGATACCTGTTCTCTTTATTTTCGAGTGCTACGACAACTTCCTCCTTGGCCTTCTTCATATCTCCATACAACCACCCCATTGACGGTACATCTCCATCTGCTCTTCTTAGAACTTTCACCAATGGGGTAAATACAAGGAGTGCTAGCTCAACATTACGCCAAAATGTGGCACACAATGCAATTGTTGTGGCCTACATAAAAATAAATATTAATATAATATAATATAATTGCAAAAAATAATGTTACTAGTGAGCGATGAAAACATTACTTGTTTTCCATGTGTGATACTAGATAATTTTGTTGCCTCCCATTTAGCAGATGTGAATATTTCTCTTAAATATCTTCTCTTATCCTGGAGGCTCTGCAAAGATAAAAAAGCTGTAGCAAATCTTGTCACACCAGACCTAACGAGATCATGAGACTCTATGTCTTTCGTTGTCTCTCTGAACATAGCAAGAGCAATAATGTGAGCATATATAAATATAGTAAGTTGTCGGCCCATTGCGATTGCACTCTTAATTTGCTTCAGTTTAGAAATATCTTGGAGAAGAAGATTTATGGTGTGAGAGGCACAAGAAGTCCAAAATATCTTTGGTCTCTTTATAGCTAGCAAGCGTGATGCGGCCATATTGTTGGACGCATTATCTGTCACAACATGTACTATATTTGCTTCTCCTGGGCCATCCGGGCTACTAATTGCCTCATCTACAAACTCATATATGAACTTACCATCATGCGTAGATGATGATACATTTTTCGATAACCAAAAGGCTACTCCAGCAACTGTGTGCACAACAATATTCATGACACTTCTGCCCTTGCGATCTGTCCATGCGTCTGTCAAAATACTACACCCATGCAACCTACATGTTTGAGTAAAGCCGCTTAGCATTTCCTTGGTTCGTTGAACTTCCATTTGTAAGAACTTCTCCCTCATCTCATACGGAGTTGGTCCTTTCATCCCAGGGCCACATAGACCAACAACATGCAACATTTGTTGAAAGGATATACTATATAGAGCATTGAAAGGGATGCCCATCTCGTATGCCCACCTTGCAATATATAAAGCCGTGTCATCTCTTGCTTTCTTCTTAAACTTGCTCTCAATCGTGCTTTGTGAACTTTTTCTTGACTCAATAAATTGGTCCATTGGACCTTTACTCCCACCTCCTTCAAACAAATTCCTTTGTGAACAGTCGGGATCTACATCCTCTCCAACAACGACCTCAGCCAAGCTACTTTGTAACCTACTACTTTTCATCAGCTTACTAGTTTGTGCTGCTGCAAGGGTTGCTTCGGCTTTTACTCTGACATCAGTTGGAACGTGAGGGCATGACTTTACATTTCCTTTAATCCCCGCCAAATGATGTTTGAACCTTGTTATGCCCCCATTTATGACTTGCTTGCAGTAATTGCAACGAATTCTATTAGTATCCGTTGCAACCACTTTCTCTCCAAATGCCCAAAAAACATCTCTACCGGCGGCCAATGGTGCAGTTGAGACTTTACTAGAAGACTGAGAGGAGTCCATCCTCTGATTCTGCAAACAGAGGAATAAGAAGACATCAAAATATAACTCTTCCAATAAGAAGACATATCAAAATAATTTAGCAGAATTGTATTTCTTCTTCAAAGTATCTTGATGACTATTCAAACAGCAGGCATTCTCATTATCTTTCTTGCCCTCAGTTCATTTACTTTATATTTAAGAAAATGGTAATAAGTTTTTTCAGTTAAAGAATGGCAGGGAGTTATTTCTTAGAATCAATAGTGTGTAAAACCATTAGTCATGACTTTTGAGTAACAAGCAGTAAAATCAATATATACTTATATAGTGTACATTATGTTGTATCTTATAAGCCTTAAAGGACATTATTATCACCTTGTCTTCCTGCATACTTATTAACTCAATAATTTCAACCATGCTGCAATTAATAATTTGAATCAGCACGAATTTAGCATTTCCATATGTTCCCCAATCTCATCAAAATTAAATTAAACTGACTGACTTTTTAAGCCTTAACGGACATTAAAAATACCAGAAAATGCTTACTTGTTTTGGTTAAGAGATAGTACTGTTAACGATTTCAATTGTGAAATTCCATCCCAGCTAATCTTCTCATCTGATAAGTCATTTGCATTCAGGTATAGTTTCTACATAAAGTGGACATAAAAGGCTCTATATTTAAAATTCAGTCAGGCTAAAGTTCCAAGCTTATCACATTTTCCAAAAACATTTCAATAAGACAAAAAACAAAAAAGCTCAAAGCCAACAGAAGAATGCATTACAAGAAACATACATAACACTGCAGCTACGAAGGATACGACACACTTCCTCTTCCCCTGCTGTATCGAGAACACTGCAGCAACCCAGAACACTGCAGCTACCCAGAACACTGCAGCTACGAAGGATACGACACACTTCCTCTTTTGATATAATAAGAAGAAATCGGGAGGCTAGGGTAAATACGAAGGAGATGACGCCGACAGTCGACGCCGGCGGCCGGAGCGAAGGGTGGAAATGACGCCGTCAGGACTCGCGAGGCTAGGGCAGAGCCGCAAGAGCGAGAGAGGCGAGAAAGAGGAACCCCGACCCCGTGGATTTAATTATCCCGAGAATTTAATATACTCCCCCCCTGGTGAAAACTTAGATGCACCGATATATCGCATGGCGATATCTCGCGATAAATTGGCGATATTTTACAAAACGAGATTTTGCCCATAAATATCGATATCGTTGCGTTTTGCAGCTAAAACCTTTATGTCGGCCGACATGTCGGACATGTCGGCCGACATCTACAACATTGTTCATACCCTAATATGATATGGAATGGACTCGAACCTGTGGACCTATTGACGGAACTGTTATATGCAAACTCTGCTATAGGCAGAACAGATTCCCAGGTGGACGGATTATCTCCAACAAGGCAACGCAATAGGGTCCGTAAACTACGGTTGACAACCTCAGTTTGTCCATCCGTCTGTGGGTGGTAGGAGGAGAACTTCAAAGTTGTGTCAGTCTTTTTCCACAACGTCTTCCAAAAGTAACTCATGAACTGAACGTCGCAATCAAAGATTATGGAAGTGGGCAATCCATGATACTTAAAAACCTCCTTAAAGAATAATACCGCCACATGAGAGGCGTCTGCGTTTTTTCGACAAGGAATAAAGTGGGCCATTTTAGAAAAATGGTCCACTACAAAGATCGAATCGAGCTTCCAAGGGTGCGAGGGAGACCAAGTACAAAATCCATACTAATGTCAGTCCAGGGTCTCAGAGGGACGGGTAGTGGAGTGTATAATCCAGTGGGCTGACGGGTTCCCTTCGCGGTCTGACAGACTCGATAGTGTCGGACAACCCTAGTAACGTCCTTCTTCAGGCCAGGCCAGGCCAGAAGAAGCGATCCTCGACTAATGCAATCGTCTTGTCTTGTTCGAAGTGCCCCGCTGCTCCGCCTGCGTGCAGCTCCCAGACGAGGAAATCTCGGAGGGATGTCTGAGGAACGCAGAGGCGCGAGCCCATGAATAAATACCCGTCAGAAATTGCGTAGCCCTCACGAGGTTCAGGGGTGGGGGGGGGGGGGGGTGGGTCCCTCGATAGCACGACATAAATCTCACTGAAATCTAGGCACTCTGGGTAATCATAAGCTAGTCGCTCAAAGCCCACAACTCGGGTGCTCATGGTGTGGAGGATACTGACTCGACGACTCATAGCGTTAGCCAGTTTGTTCTCAACACCCGCTCGGTGTTTGAGAACATAATGAAACTCTTGCATATACTCCACCCATTTCACGTGACGGTGACCTAATTTCTTCTGCGAATCGAGGTATCTCAGAGCCTGGTGGTCCGAATACAAAACAAACTCCTTGTGTAGGAGATAGTGGCGCCAATAGAAAAGGGCCTGTACGATGACATAAAACTCCCGATCATAGTTGCAGTACTTTTGTCGGGTGTCATTCAGTGTCTCACTGAAGTAAGCAACTAGATGACCTTCCTGACTAAGTACCCCGCCAATACCAACTCCGGACGCATCACAGGCCACCTTGAAGGCCTTGGAAAAATCTGGCAAACGAAGAACAGGAGCAGAAGACAGTCTCTCCCTAATCTCCTCGAAGGCCCGTGTGGCGGCCTTCGTCCGCACGAAATCGCCCTTACGGAGGCAGCTCGTGAATGAGGCCATAAGAGAGCTAAAGCCTCGGACAAACCTTCTATAGAAGGTGGCTAGTCCATGAAAACTACGGACCTTATGAATATTTGACGGAACCGGCCACTTACGGATGGATTTGACCTTGTTTGGGTCAACTGAGATACCAGAAGCGGAAATAATATATCCCAAAAAGTGGACAGATGCGGATAGGAATGAACACTTTTTCAGATTAATGTACAGATGCTCCTTCCACAGGAGATCAAACACGAGGCGACTATGGTGTAAGTGATCGGTGCGTCCATGACTGTATATCAATATATAATCAAAATACACTACCAAAAATTTGCCCATGTAGGGCCGCACGTCCTGTCTCATCACCCTCATAAAAGTGTTGGGTGCGTTCGATAATCCGAACGACATAACTAGCCACTCATATAAACCGTCCTTCGTCTTGAAAGCCGTCTTCCACTCATCCCCCTCTCTAACTCTAATCTGATGGGAACCCACTATGAAGGCCGATCTTCAAAAAGATCTGGGTATCGGCCATCGGCCATCGAGTCTAGGAGATCGTCGAGGCGGGAATGGGAAAATGATACTTCACCGTGATCTTATTGATGACACGACTATCAATGCACATGCGCCAGCTCCCGTCCTTCTTCGGAGTACGAAGGGCCGGTACTGCACATGGACTCAGACTCTCCCGTATGAACTTCTTCCGTAACTGGCGAACATCAGGATCAGTGGTCTCGGCCTCGCTAGAAGTCTCAGACGCCATCGTGGCCGCCACGACAAACATAACTCATGCCGCTAAGCTCTCTCTCAGGAAATCACCCTTCCTCAAAACATGGAGAGATCTCGTTGACCCCGCGCTAACGGATGACTCAACCTCGCCCTTGGGATGATCTCTGTGCTGGGTTGGGGTAAGGGTAGTCTTTCGACCTTTGTCGAAGAAGACATATGTGTTGGATCAGCCATAACACTTGGCATCGCGGTCGTATAACCAAGGTCTTCCGAGTAAAATGTGCGCGACGTCCATAGGGATGACGTCACACCAGACTTGGTCCTCAGTGGATGTTAAGCTAATCAGTACTAGACATCGCTGTGTAACCTGGACGGTGGATTTGTCCACCCAAAGGACACGGTAAGGATGCGGATGTGGCTCGGCAGTAAGCTGCATCCTCTCCAATCCTTTCTTGGCGATTATGTTTACGCAGCTACCATTATCGATGGCGAGCTTGCATGGACCTCTTGCACTCGGGAAATACGTGAAGAAAATTGTAGCGCGTCGCCAATCCTCCTCGGCTCGTGGGGTGTGCAAAAGGCAACGAAGGACTCCTAACTCTAGCGACCTCTCAGCGTCGCTCTCCCATCCCTCCTCTACAACAGCCGTAATCTCGTCGACGGCGACATCCTCAGCTTCAGTGCTGGGCTCACCCAAATCCTCGATCAATAAATTCCTAGTCAGGCATTGCGCCGTGAAGTGCCCTCTGCCTGAACATCGATAACATTGGACGCCTGCAGGTTTGGGGCCTCCAGGGACAATAGCTTTCCCCGTCGTATCTGTGGGAGTGCGGGGAGGGGCAGGGGCAGTGGTCGTGGTAGTAGTGGGTCTCAGAGTCGTGGTGGAATCAGGTCTAGATGTGAATTGTCTCGGGCCAGTAGTGCGCAAATATTGCTCGTACTCAAGCGCGAGCTAAAAAACCTGCTCGACCGTCTCAATCTAGAATATCACTACTAACCACCAACTCATCAAAGCGTGACATGTACTCTGCAACAGAAAGGGTCCCCTGTTGTAGTGCATTCAGCTGATGTATAAGCTGATCACGATAAGAAGCGGGGAGGTATTTATCTTTCAGTCGTTGCATCATCTCGTCCCATTGGGTGACAGGGTAGTATCTGTCCCGCTCAAGCGATCTCTCCACGCTCGACCAATAAATCTTCGCCTGCTTTCTTAATTTCCTCTTGGCGAACCGCACATGCCTCTCGTCACTCATCTCGAACTAATTAAAATAATGATCCATGTCCATAAGCCAATTGCTAAATGCCTTCGGGTCCAGATGACCGTCGAAGGAAGGTACATCAATTCGGATACGCCGAGTGATATCGTCTTCCTTGGGAGTCATCCCGCGGCGTGGCTCACGATATTCGTCGTACTGATCATCATAGTCGTAATCATATCGTGCAGGTGGGGCTCGACCTCTACGACCAGGTGGGGGGTGGGGGATGAGGATTTCTCCCTGGGTCCTGTCGATGCTAGTAACCACGATGGAAATTCCCTCTCGCGTGAGGAGGGGGGTCTCGGCGAGGAATGTCTCTACCACGTCTCTCACGACGGGGTGAAGCATCTCAGGGATCCTTGGGTGGCTCATCATCCGGAGGTGGAGCCACACGATCTCTAGGAGTCTCTAACTGATCGACCCTTGTGCTAACCCTAGCGATGTCGCCTCTAATGACGTCGAATTGGGCCCCAACCCTTTCAAAGCGGTCAAGAACAAGTTTTTGGAATTCAACGGATGTTATGTCAGATTGTGAACTGGCGGCCCTATCGTCGGTGAGATTATGGTTGACATATGTTGGCGATAATCCCTACCACTACGTAATATGCAAATGACCATAACCTAGGGCTCTGATACCAATCTGATGCAGTGACAGGTCGACTCGAGGTGAACACGCTAAATGCGTACCTAAATGCAATGTGATGTGAATGCAAAGGACGGTCCGCACAAAATTAACAACAATAATTGATTATTATAATACTAACAGAGACACAAACATTCACAATTTTTGATTTAAGAGAAACAAGCTTTGTTCGAAAGCAACCGAGGTGCAAATAAACCCTGCAAGTCACACGCAGTCCAGTACTAATAACAAATAATAATAAACATCCACAACATATATAGTGCCAAGTATACAACGGTAGAAAATAACAACTCAAACGACGACTTACGCGTGCAGGCAGAGGCACATGACAACTGATTACAGGTATCCAAGGTCGCTGCGATGGCAGGTGGTGTGGGAAGGCGGTCTTCGGGCTTTTCACTAATCTCACTTGGAATTTCAAGTATCATAACCATCTCTCCTCGCTGCTGCTAAGTGTGAATATCCAGGGGCTATCGAGCCAGGTGAGCTTACCGCCCTGTGGGTTGATGTTCTTTCCCTAGATAGACAGACCTTTCCTATAGCTGTCCCCACACAACCAGAGGAGGATGTTAGTGCACTGGGACTCCTTTTCTTTCTTGCTTTCTCGAGGTGGTCTTTCAACGCTGAGCTGTAAAGCGTGGAAAGGGTACGTAGTAGATGAGCTTATAGAAAGAGTGGCGAAAGAGCTGAGCCGCGTAGCGGAGAAGGAACGAAGGGTTTAGGCAGGGGAAAAAAAGACTTGCTTCCGAACATCTTTCAATCACTCTCAGAGGCGGCCTACGAAATGCCGATTGCAGCCATGGGGTCAAACCCTCCACACTTTTCCTTAAGCACTTTTCGTCATCAACCACTTCCTGGTACGGTCGGTGAGAAAGTCTTGAGCAATTTCTCAGGAGATAGAGGAGTGAGATTCCCACCCCTAATAAGAAAGATGAGTTGCTTCATTAACCCCTACGAATAGACCGAGAGTGACATCAACTCTGACGATCGAAACTAGCTATTGAAAAGGCTTCCCAGCCCTTCACATAGGTTTCCACCCCGGCTGTTAGAGAGGTAGGTACGAAAGGACCAGGAATGACAGCAGGCGCGGTAGCCGATACTGCCAACCCCGGCTCCCCGACAAGTAGCTAAGTCGCTTCCCGCAGTACTGTCTTTCCCATTACTATGTTCCTCCAAGATTGATTGTTTTTCAATCGGTGGATCAAGGAAGTGGGAGTCCGCGGTCAAGTTGACTTTCGAGATTACCGGCGTGACCAGTCACAGACTCTGTTGGCTAAGATTTCTACCGAACTCTTCTACTCGGTGCCCGCTTCATAATCCTACTACGACTACATCATATCATCGCCGGGGCGAGGCGGACCGTTGGCAGCGACGCTATCTGAGAGTCTTATCGGGTGATGGTGCTTGAAAGGGGGCGGAGTTCGAAAGCCTAATCTGATGACCCAAGTGTAAACCGTAAACCGGCTCAAACAAAGGAACGAAGCCTGAATCTGACAGATTCCTCATTTAGCAAGGTAGGCTAAAGTGAGTAAAGATCTTGATTCTCTGACTTTCAATATGGTCAGTGAAGTAAGAGCAGAGGAGATCAGATAGCCTGAGAGAGCTAGGCTAGAAAGAGAGAGTTTAGAATCCGCAAATAGGAGGGAAAGATCTCAAACAATTCAATTCCAATCAAGCCAATGCTATCTGCGGGCTCTCAAGAGAGATAAACACTATAGATTCCACTACTAGGATATGTAAAGTCTTGAAAGAAAAGGAAGCCATAGTAATATCCGGAGGGATGGCAGAGTGGCTTAAGGCATTGGTTTTGCTAAATCGGCATAGTAAGATCTAGGAGAATAGAAAACCACTATGTAGGTTGTTGCAGCTGGTAACCTTGACCTTGAATAAAGCGTCGAGTGAGCTCAATTGCACCGAAACAGGTGTGAATATTTCACTTTGAACTAGCTTTTTCCGTTCTTTCAGCCCCGGGAAGAGGACTAGAATAAATTCTCACACCTAGCTTTGTGAGCTTTAATGCTCTCTGTGTTAGCACTGCATCACTGAACTTCGAACTTCTCAATATATGATTCTTCGTTCTGTTCGCCTAACTTAGGGTAGATAAAGTCTACTTCTTCACAGTTCTGTAATAGAAGAGTTGTACGAATCGAGTCGGGTATTCTCGCAAGTGCAACTCCCATACACAGATATGTTGTTGTGACTGAGAGAAGTGGGAAGAAAATCCTCAAACGGAGTCAGCGGTGTCTTCTCGTACCTGTAGCTGACAAAGAGGAAGTTACAATGGCTACCCTTGCTGATGTAACTTGATGTCGCTCTCTATCTTTCCGGCTGAGTGCGGAATTGAGAAGGATGTAACACATCGTCAGAGGCCTTATTCGCTTCTTCTTCTAGTTATGTGATCAGGGACCTTGCTTGGTTGACTCCTCTGCTGGAAGACGAGCGTCAGCGAAGTTTAGCAATTATGCCACGTCTGCTGCAAGAATAGGCTCAGAGCCTGGATGACTTATGGTTTCAAGTCGCAACAAGAATCCCTATCTTGACTAGGCAGCTACGAATATCAAAGTTTATCAAAGCCAAGGTCTTTCGCTTAACTTAACAAAAAGAGGCTCGCTTCTCTACAAAGGAAGTAGTTCTTTTCTGACGGACAAGACACTTTCTGCTTCAATCACGTGCAATCCTTTATTTCACTAATGCCACATGGCCTAGCCCAATCTTCGGAACTTGGCAGCAGGTTCACAGTCGGCAATCTGCCTTACTAATTGAATTATTTGTTCTGACAGTGATCCAAAGGACTGGACCAGACAAGTTGAGCATTCTCAGTGTCCAAACTCTTCAAATATTGAAGATTTGCTTGCCCGATTATGTCTTCTAATCTTCTCAGGCAGTTTTCGCATTGGAATTTCCACTATCGAATAGTTATATAGAAAAATTCTCGTCTTAGGAGTGAATATGAGTGGACTTTCTCCTTGCTTCCTTGCATTTCCACAACTCCTGCTCTGGTCCTATCGCGCCAGCTTCTAAACCAGGGTCCGTTAGTCAGCGTCGTCTTTTCTTTCCGAACCAGATAAACAACGTTCGTTCAACTTTCTTTAGTTTAATCAATCGTATATGTTGAAACCCGGAAAATCCTATGCTCCAAAATTTGGATCAATGCAGCCAGAGGCTACTCGCCTAGCGGTCCGACTAGACGACTTGACTGGCAACGACGAAAGGGCTAGAAGAGCAACAACAGGACCCCAGGTGCTACGGCAGGGAGGTCTCACCACGTACCCAGAAGCTCAGAAGAGACTTCTCCTCCACAACTAAAGATGGCCGAGCAGGGTACGAGGAAAGCACCAACTTGACGAGTATCTAGGATGACGGTCGAGGGTGACAGTCAAGAACTCGGGGGGACAAGTCTTCGAAAAAGGGGTTCCGAAAGCTCAGTCAAAGGTGCCAATCCAAATACCCATGGGGTCCTATTTATAGGAAAACCAAAGGGGAGGGGAGGCTATTTATAGCCCAACCCTGCCCGGCGACTACGCGACATTGAGGGGATCTCGCCTGACTTCAGCGAGCATCTCCTATGGTCGCCCACCCTGGCGAGTATAAGGGGCTTGCTCGCACATGCTCGCATATACTCGCCTATACTCGCCCAGGCCTTCTGCTGCCTCTGCTTGCTGGGCTGTCTTCAGTCTTTGACTTCTGTCCTCCGTGTTGTCGTTTGACTTTGACCTTTTGCCTACGTGGCTTGAATTGGGTCCCACCCTCGGAGAATATGGGTTGTACAGTATAGTAATCGATTCTCATTCTATGGAAATAGGATAGAAAGGATAATCAGGATCTCATCAATTCATTAATAACTTCTTCTGGCTAGTGAACAGTTTCATCAACATCGGTCAGCCAAGTCATCAACCTCTCATCTTAGGGTTGGTCGAGCTACTTTAGCTTAACCTGGCCCCGCTGCTGTTTTTATGCCTATCAAAACAGACTCTTTCCATCTAGGTTGACTTTCTCTTCCGAGATTTGTCCGGATCTCTTATTGGCTCTAACTGGCATATGCACCTTTATCTTTACAATCTATTCTTGATCAAGATCTAAGTTTAGGCTATGTAAAGACTCATGCAGACCCTGTGTTTCTAGCCGGTCAAAAGATCCCTTATAGAAAAAAGTGCATTTTTGTGCAAAAGTTCATCAATTCTTTATCGGACATAACCGCGGAACGAGAAGCGACTTCAGGATATTTATTCTTTGGTTTTCCGAAGTGAGGAAGTTGGAATAAGGGATAGGAGTTTGACAAGAGAGTGGATGGCTTGCCCGATCCCACATGGCGGTATTCTCTGGGAACCCTTGATTTGATGATCCTTTAGGATCAAATTGACTCTTTAGGAAAGTGAGCTACGAAGCCATAGTAGAACTTTCAGAACTGAGAGCAGAAAAGAAGCTGAAGCCGACTATCTTAATACCTACTTCACCGCTACCTATACTCCGTATACCCAGTAAAGGCGGCAATATTCAGCTACTTCGCAGCTACGCATCAATGAATCAACTCTTCAGACTCTTCACCTATTTCTATAAGCTCACTATATGGGGGATTCTTATCGAGCTACTTTTGTACGACAAAAATGGGTCTAGTTACATTCCTTCTGCCTGCGAGACAACGACAGTTTCCGATTTAGTCAAAAGAGATACGCATTATCCACCAGGTATTCTAGACTATTGTAGTGGGAATATCCCTAGTTTCCTGTTTGAGAACATAACAAAGAGTCAAAGAATGAGCCAATCCTTTAGTGAGAACATACTGTGTTACGCTCGCGCGCGTATTTTATACCTTGTTTTAGTTTATTGCTTATGGTTATCGTTATGTGAGCCCCCCCTATATAAGGAGGTGGTATGAGAGTATGTTGGTATCTTGGATGTATTAGGGTTTTGGGCTCTCTTTGGAGAGAAGGATTATAGGAGGACCCAACCTCCATAATCTTGGCCGGAGCTTGCTCCGGATTTGTATCCGTGTGTTTCTTCCAGTTATTGCAATCGAATCGAAGTATTTTCCTGTTCGTAACATTGATCCGACCCTGCCGATTCCGCCTGCTTCGTGCCCCCGGGTTCGTCCACTCTCTCTTCGTCGGCTCCTGCGCGTGCTTCCGCGCTTTCTTCGTCGGCATTTCTTCGTCTTTCGCGTCAACCTAGCCAGCTGTCGGCGCCCTCCAGGACCCCCCTCGGTGCTGTGCCCTAGCCACACCGTCGTCCGCCAGGGCCGTCGCCGACATCGAGCGCAATGTCACTCGAGCGCCGCGATTGTCCACTCCGCCGCATCCGCCGCTCCGCTCGCCATCCTCCTCAGCGCCAAGGCTTTTTTCCTCCGCCAGTCCGGGTCTTTTCCGCCGCCGCTGCTCTTCCGACACTCTTCTGCCGTATCCGTCAGTCCAGGCCCTTTCCGGCTCTCTCTGGCCAACCTCCAGCTCGGTGAATCGTCCTCCTATGCCAAAAAGCCGAATGGAATCCCGAGTGGACGCCCTCGAACACAACCTCGCCGCCGTCAACTCTCGTCTCGACTCCCAGGCCGAGCAACTCACGACGATTATGGCGATGCTCCAAAACTTACAAACCGGGCAGCACTCCGGTCCTCCTCATGCGGCCTCTACCTTGGGGTCCCCCTGCACATTGGGCCCCCAGCTTCCGCACTGCCAGATGTTCCTCCACAACCCCCACGCCTCGACATCCCCACATTCCACGGGATTGACCCCCTGGGGTGGATTGCCCGCGCCGAACAGTTCTTTGACATCCACCAGATTCCACGGGCGCAGCAGGTCTCCACAGCAATTGTTGGCTTGGAAGGGTCCGCCCTCCACTGGGCCCGCTGGCTCCGCCAGTCCTCCCCCGACCTCACATGGACAGCTCTTACGGAGGCCCTCATTCAGCGCTTTGATCACCGCTACTCCGGTTCCATGATCGAGCGCCTGTGCGGAGTCCGTCAGACCGGCTCCATTGATTCGTACGTGGACTCTTTTATCGAGTTGGTCACCCATGTTCCAGGACTTCCACCCGACCATTACTTGGCCTACTTTATGCACGGCCTACAACCCCATCTCCGAGCCCGCCTCCGCACCCTTGAACCATCAACTGTTCACCAAGCCATGCACCTCTCTCCACTCGTGGAGGCCGAATTCCTCGCACTGTCCGGGGACCCTACGTTTTCTTTACCTCCCGCCAAACCTCCCTACCAACCATATTTTTCGCCCCCGCCTAAACAACCACCACCGCCACCCCCTCTACCTCACCTACCCTTGATGGCCCACGCAACAACCGTCCTGTTCCTACTCACCGCCTGTCCAACCAAGAGTACAATGACTTACGGAGTAGGGGTCTGTGCTTCCGTTGCAAACAACCCTACTCGCCTACTCATGATTGCCCGGTGAAGGAGTTCCCCCTTCTCATCGGAGAGGACGCAAGCGACATCGGCCCGCCTGACTTTGCTGCTCTTATGATCACGAATGTACCACCGGACGGCGCTCCGGGCACCTCAACGACTGCCCACCCGCGGACCTTTCACTACTAGCCGGCAGGCGGCACTCCGACCTTGAGGGCAAGGTCGATTTTTTGGCGGGGTGTATTGTTACGCTCGCGCACATATTTTGTACCTTGTTTTAGTTTATTGCTTATGGTTATCGTTATGTGAGCCTCCCCTCCCTATATAAGGAGGTGGTATGGGTGTATGTTGGTATCTTGGATGTATTAGGGTTTTGGGCTCTCTTTGGAGAGAAGGATTATAGGAGGACCCAACCTCCATAATCTTGGCCGGAGCTTGCTCCGGATTTGTTTCAGTGTGTTTCTTCCAGTTATTGCAATCGAATCGAAGTATTTTCCTGTTCGTAACATACTGAATGAGTAGCCTCATTAAAACAGAGCTCAGAATAAGGATACTGACTAGATATGGATGTCTAAATCCAACTTCCGCGATTCGTAATTCCGGATAGGGATTATGGCATTTCTCTAATGAAATGAGATGCTCTAATCGATTCCAATCAGGATAGAAAAGATCTTTTTTAGAAACACCAACACCACTATCACTATGACAATGTCAAACTGACCAAGAACCCCTTAGAAACAACAACCCAATTTTTGATTTCGTCAATCCTACCATTCTTTTTTGGAAATTCATTGTTGTTGTTTTCGTCATCATTAGCTTCTGACACGAAAAACTAGACCTCTTCCTGATCAGAACTGTTTCTTCTGACAGTTCAACAAATGACGACGAACACCGCCTTTTCCTTCTATTCATAACTGTTCCATACAGTTCAACAGATGACGACGAACACCACCTTTTTCTATTCATAACAGTTCCTGACGACAGTTCAACCAACCGGTAATAAGTCAAAGATACGGGAAGACACAGAAACATTCAGTAGTTGGGGATTCCATCCAGACTACTCAAAAGAAAAACGGGATGAAAATGAGCAATTTCTTCTTCCAGAAGGAATGATCTTCTTCCTGAGTAATGAAGGAAGGAATGTTATGGTGTAGGTGAAGATTCCATCTTTCATATTGAACCCATATGGAGTTCATCTTTCATAATATGAAAAATCTTGAAGATTGAGTGAGGCGAGCGCTAGTGAAGAAGTCGGTGAGCCGATAGGCGAAGTCAACATCTGATGAAATGGGTGAGTTGATAGGCGAATGGTCCTGGGCGCTACATTAGGGCAAGTTAAGGAGGTGAGTCGCGATAGCGACGAAGAGGCCCGACGCTGAGCTTATAGAAAGATTTGAAGTCAACATCTTAGAAGAAGGTGAGTTGATAGGCGAACTAGCGTGGTCACGATAGTGACTCAGAGTTAGTAGAAACGATAGGCGAACGAGACTTTAGTCCGTGAGGCCGCTGGGCCGATGGGTCCGAAGGCTTTTCTTAATCCCCAGGGCATAGTCATAGCAAGGAATGGAGCCGATAGGCGAACTCAATATGGTCCGAAGGATGTGAGCTTATAGAAATCTCAATAGGCTCAGAGATCATAGTTGCGCGGATCGAGAGAAAAGAAAGTTGAATTTTGCTCAGAAAAGAAAGAAAAAGAAGAGCAAATTCGTAGTATGCTTTCTCAAAACCTTCCTCGCCGGCCAAGCCTCTTTCAAGCTGTCCAACTGTCCAAGCCGCCTTCCTTTTCATATCAGAATCTCCTGACCTTCCCATCGGCCCAATCGCCTGGCATTCTTACTTTCTTCTCCTTCTCTGCGCTGTCAAAAGCCTCTTTGAGACAAATCAGCTCTGACAGTTCTAATATTCGGTCTGACTGTTGCAAGATTCCTGTTGAGAAGAAGGGGAGTGCATGCAGGGCTTTACCCTTCTTATAGTGACTTCCATTCATTAAATAGATGAGATTGCCAAGCACTTGTGATCTGCTGTCGAACCTATTCCAACGGCTTGAACTCAGACCGTCGGATTCTTCTCATAAGAGAAACGAAATCTCGATTGATGGCATCTAATTTACGATCTTTTTTGGATTGAATTGCTCATTCAATAGGCTAAGATTGTGCCCGTCTGTTGAAAAGCTCCGAACCGAAGTATCTCACAACACACAATGCTCTTCTTGTGAAAAGTGGATGCCCGAACAGGAGCCAACGGACGGGACGGTTTCCACAAATTCTACTAAGAAAGTTTTGTCGACCACTCATTGGAATTTGGGCCCGAAAGCGTCTTCCGAAGCACCGCTCCATGGGCTTGAGAAAACGTTGGCTACACAAATGCAGGAAGAGACAGATCTGGGATGAGAGGTTGGGTCCAAGAATTCCTATAAGGAATAGGGGCCGCATCGATCAAGGAGGAGCATCCGAGAAAGAAGAGACTTTCTAGAGGAAGAAGTCAAAATTCATGCTTTCCCTCACAGATGGTTCCTGGATGATGAACAAGATGCACAGCATCATCCATAACAAGTCACTTTGGAACGACCCGACATCGAGGTCTCGACGAGCCTTCTCTACTGTACTCCCCAACCGCGCCACCTGGGAAGAAGACAAGATCAAATCGGAAAGCACTGTCTCGTGCTCATCTCGTTGAATGGACTCAAAAGAGATCTTTCATATTCTCATGAGAAAGCATTCTGAATCGGCATGAACAACAACCCCCCGTCAAAGCATCAACATCAAAAGCAATGAAGCAAGACAATGGAAGTCAAATAAGAAGAATTGGAACGGAAGGAATTTACGAACGGTACGACCGAGTCGACCAATACGCTTTCAAATTCTTTTCTTTTCTAGTCTTTCTATGTCGTAAGGCGAGCGATAACGAAGGAGGCGAGCGATAACAACGAATCGGAATGATTACTATACGAGAATTCCTCCATTCCAACAAGGTTTTCAGGAAGAAGCGCTGCAAGAATGGCGATACCAACTGCTGTGACCTCTAAAAGGAATGATCTCGGGCATCAATCTAAAGAGAGCTAACACCTTTACACGGGCAATGCCTTCTCTTATGAAAGGTGCTTAGCGAAGAACTCGCTTTCGCCAGCCACCAAGGCTTCTTTCACTCCTCACTTCCCTTGAGCCTGGTTAAGAAGGGAAAGCCGTCCAATCCCAGCTTTTGAAACAAGAGAAAATATCAAAGTGGCAAGACCGGAGCTATTATCGAGCTCGAGCCTTCTTCATCTGCACCTGCACAGAGCGGATAGGGCACAACCGAAAAACAGTCTCTTTATTATAGACGAGTGTTCTGTGTTATGACGGTTTCATTTCTGTTTCAGAAGGCGACTCTCTGAGTTTTGTAGAAACTTTGAAGTAGAACGGCCTTTTTTTTCAAATGGATTACTTTGGGTTAAGGCGAGCAGTAGCGTCACTTTTTTAGGTTCGAATGATCGGAAGATGGTCAAAGTAGCCTACTTGACTTCTAAGCCAATGCACTAGATGCGCATGTAGTCGTACTAGTATGCCCAAAATGCTTCTGCTTGTTGGTTCGAGCAATTTTCATAGATTCTCTTTTGTCTATAACATTTCAATCTCAATAGCTCAGTGGTATAGCGGTCGATGCTTAATTGACTAGTCGTAGGTTCCAATCCTATTGTGAAAAAAATGTGTAAGGAGGGCGACCCAAGTCCTCTAAGTAGAGCGTTAGCAAATTGTGAGAGTAGATCAGGTGGAGTGGACCTTTCCCTTCCAGGGAAGGCGTGAATCCTCGATCCTAGTTATTTTGATCTATCGAATGAAGGTTTCCGATTGGATATTGGATTGGTTTCTCGGTCCTCGAAAATAATGCATGTATACTTCATATACCCCCCCATTGAGAAAAGAAATTCCTAATCCGGTGTCAACACTTGACTGACCTAACTAGCTTCAACCGAGTTTTCGGTAGGCTGTGTTCACACTCTGTTCAGCAGCCTTTTCACGTAGGAAGAGTGCTGGTTACTGTGGTATTCACGTAGGGGAGTGGGCTTGGGGATGAATGGCGGAGGGGATTCAGGCCGGGTGTAGTTGTCGAGTTGGTAAGAGGGTTGAGCGGGAGGTTTCAGTTGCAGTGGATGGACAGGGGAAAGCTCACGGGTAGAGGCGGAGCTTGAAAGGTGGGGTCGCTGGATGCGGCGGGATGGGGTGAGCAGGAAGGATGAGGTAAAGGCGGGAGATGCTGGGATCGGAGGTGGGGATTTGGCGTCGACGATGATGATCGAAGGGGAAGGGTGAGGGCAGCGGATTAAGAGGCGTGAGAGAAGCAGCGGGCTGGAGGGTGGGAAGGAGGTAGGGGTTCACTTTTGGCGTCGCACCAAGAGGGAGGAGGCGGAGAAGCTTCGGCGTCGCACCAAGCCGTGACAGACGACAATTGCAAGTCTAGCAGCCAATCTTCGATACCCACCCAGCCAAACCCTGCACATATTTATACTTAAACAAACTTAGGGCACCCGAAATGGACGGCTCATATTGTCCGGTCCAATTGGGCGTCAAATATGACTCAAAATATATCAAATCGACTCGGAACAACCATCCCGACTCAACTGTGGACTCGGTTTGCCCGAACGGGTAGTGGTTCACCGTCTCCTGCGGGAATAGACTTGCGTCGGGCGTTGCACGCCATCACATTGTTATCAAGTCGAGTCATTGTTATTGAGTCGAGTCATCATGAGTCATTATAATATTATATATAGATGATAGACACCCTTCGGTCATGAGAAGGGCATGAAATGAATTAGATCCAACTTTCTCTTTATCTCTCTAAGTTCTCTCTCTAGTTCTCTCTTCCTCCCTCATTTCTAGGGTTAAGGTTGAGCTATCAGAGATTGGCTCATAACTCCAGAGCTTCTGTCCGACGATCTTCCTTCCGCAAGCGCTTCTGCAACGCCAGATACTTGCAGTCTCTCGTACCGCCTGTGAGCACGCTGACGGCCTGCCACTCGATGCAGCCGCGCCACAACAACGCACTATCATGAGTTGTTCTTGCGGGAAATCAAAGAGCCGGATGATCATGTCGTGCCAACATCATTCGAGCTTGAGGTCAAGCTCGATTTGAAGGGCGTGTGGGATGTTATTGGTCCCCACTATACGTCGCTGATTAAGTCACACATATTTTTATTACGAGTCTTTAAGTATATTATTTCAAGTTCAATGCATCGAGTCATTTTTATCGAGTCTAGTCATCATGAGTCGAGTCTTGTTGAGTTGTTTGTACTATTATATATAGACCTCCTTGGGTCATGAGAAGTGCATGAAATGAATTAAATTCAACTTTCTCGTTATCTCAAAGTTCGTCTTCTTCTCTCTCTAGTACTCTCTTCTTTCCCATTTCTGGGGTTAGGGTTGAGCACAACTCCCTTCTTCCTCTCCCCTCGCATTCTCCACGGGTTGAGCTCTGCTCCCCTTGTATCTCCGCCACCACCGCCACCACCGCCACCACCGACGACTTTACGAGCTAGGCTTGTAATAAAGGCATCTAATTTGGATTGTTCTTTTAAGTATTATTATACTCTCCGATTTGCATGTATAGAAGTTATTTATTTTCTAGAAACTAGCTCCTATTGAATGTTGAACATGGAATCATTATGATTAAATCTTCTAATAAGCATGCAAAATAATTGGTTTTCACTTTGCATAATAATTTTTTGGCATTCATTATCTGTTGACAAACAATCTAGTGGAACATATCTTTGACATGCTGAAGAATCTCTTATCAAGAATTTCATTCAACCTTTTGATTACCTATTGCAGAGAGAGGATGGAATCCAACTTGTCAGTGAGGCAATTTGTTCTGGTATCTTCAATGATTTGGGAAGTGGAAGCAATGTTGATGTCTGTGTAATAACCAAGGTTCTTAAAATTTTCCTGCTGTACCCTTCAATGACTCTTTGTTTTTCTTCTTCGAGAGAGAACTCATAATTGCTAAACTTTCTGAAACCAGGGAAAAACGGATTATTTGAGGAACCACCAGTTGCCAAATCCCCGGACTTACATTAGTTCAAGAGGTTATTCCTTTGATAGGGGCCATACTGGTGAGTAACTCCAGTTTATAATGGCAATATAAATGCAGAGGATTTGAGTTTTATTGTCCAGGATTTGTTAAATTGTTTATTTTCTTACAATTCATTTTACTCTCCAGGTTAGATGATGACGTTATTAAGGTCTTTGTGTTTTTTTTGGTTTGCAGAAGTTTTGTCCACAAAGATTACTCCCTTGAAACTGAAGGTTGAAGTAGTTGAGAATGATGCAATGGAAGAATGAGGGGTTCATTTTCATGATAACAAGGGATCGGATTCTGCTGCTGGTTGGCTCTGGTTGGTTGTTTGGTCTGTTGTTTGTGTTTTAGAACAATTGATATCTGATATCATTCTTCAGAACATGGATGTCTTGTTGTAACACATAAATGGTAAGATTTCTTAGCATTTTGTTTTGCTAAATTCAGCTGCTGAAGGCTCATGTTTTCCTAACGCTCACAATGCTTTGATGATATAATCAGTTATTTGGCATTTTCCATAGATAATTATTATTTAGATTATGTTATGAGCGAGTTCATCATTGTCTTAAATATTCATGTTTTGTTCAAGGCTAGTATTGTCTTTAGGTTTCTATAGTGGGGTGGATTGTAACGGCCTAACCTATGTTGTGTGAGGTATTGTCTTGTTTGGCTCAGCCCATCATATTTAACTGAACCTCACAATTTGTCCTTTTTTTTGAGGTTGTGCAAGAGAACTTTCTAGAAGCTTCCCATCCTGAAAGTGCTCCCACCAAAACACGATTAGCCTTGTTCTTAACTGTAATACACCACATACTTTCAAAAGAAGCCTCGCATATTTAGGTTTAAACTGTTACTTATATACCTTAAAAAACCTACTTCTATTTCTGTATAGTTTCTGGGATTAAATTCATTCCTGCACCCTTTTCTTCTTGGAGTATGTCATCGTAGAAGCCTTCTAGGACTCGCTCCTTTCCGGGCCTCACTGCCTTGACTCCCCACCATTATCATAAAGCAATTTGTATAGATCAATTGAATCATGACGCGGGAGTTCAGGAGTTATCTTTCCATAATTCATAACTTGATATTCATGATCATTTTTGTAGTACATGAGATATATCGTGAGGAATTTGCAAATCCTGTATGCATCATAACAACATTATGAATCAAAGCTTGCAAGCTAATGAGAGAGCTTTGCTCCAACACCAAAGCCTTTTTTCCCTCTCTTTTTTAGCTCAATGGAAGATCTTGAATTATGAGGATAGAGGAAGTGGAATCACAATATTTCTATGTGCTTCATTTACATAAATATTTTAAATTAACATTCTTGTGAAGGTACTCCTTTTGGAGCATGAACTTTTGGTAAATCAATGAGTACATGTTTTTTTTGGAAATGATATTAGAGTCCATATTCAAAATATTCGCTCTAAGAACATATAAGTGATAGGAGAAACCTGATGACACTGATCACAATGATGGAAAATAGTCGTATGAATGATTTTGATTTAAATAGGGCCCAAGGAATTTAAACTTAGGCTATAGATTTAGACAAGTTAGGCCTTCAGTCCTTCACCCTAAGGGCTATGCAAGTGTAGATAACATTGCTAGTTGTTTCATATTTCAGGATTGTGGATCCTAATTAAGAGTTTGCCAATATAATAATGAGACAATTGAGGCAGGGGGTTCCCAATCCTTGGATATTCTAGGGGTGAACACAATTCCCGCTAGTGGAACTAGTCCTCATGTAAACACGATAGATCAGGTGGTGGCATCCGTGATACATGTTAATGTTTCCTTGATCTTCATGATGTGGTAGTACTAGCACAATGATAAAAGACTAAGTACTTTTTAAGAAATGTGACGATCACTTTTAAGAAGCCGAAGATTGGCTGCTAGAATTTAGAAGATTTTTAGCGACATGGCTTGTCCACGGTTGCCTTAGCTCTGTTGTATCACTATGTTTTTTGGATCATAACAACTTTGTATCAGAGACGCACTATACATCTCTACACCCTCGCCGTCCACCGAAAACTTTCCTCCCTCGAGCGTTGATCAAGGTCTCATTCTAGGTTCTTGGGTCCATTCACATGCCGTTCCAAGTTCCACAGAACACCCGCTTTTGATTCCTTCCCAACACCACAGAGCCATGATTCCTTCTTCTGCATCGCCGTCGATCAATTCATAGAATGCTCGCTCCCCAACACTTCTTCCTCACATAAAAAAGCCAACAAGTAGCACCATCGAGCACACAATTGACTAGCCTATTGAGCGAAGTTCTTTCCTTCTCTTCCCATGAACTCTTTGGTCTAAGCCCTAGTTCTGCCAAGGTAAGGGTTTTGCTAGTGTCGATAATCTTCTTGCAAAAGCTCCGCATTAGGTAGCTGCTCCATTACATTGGGCCTCAGCTCTTACGTCTTCCAAAGTCAGCGTTTCCTCTAGGGACGATCCTGATTTTATCGTAAATCCCCGTAATTGCTTTCATCATCAAAGTTGTTCATATTCGCTTTTCCACACTGCAGGAACCGCCACAACCACATATCCTTCTTCGTCCTCAATAATCTCCTCCCCATTTTCATAATAGGGAACCCCATGGTTCTCGGGGCAGGAAGGATAATTAGAACCAATCTTCATGGGAGATTTAGTCGATCGAGTTGACAAATTCATGTAGTTCAGGAAGAAAATGAACACAAATATATTGGAGAAAATCACGGCCAGCAAAGCTCGTACTCAAGCAACCTTCAATACAATTCACACATATTGCTAATTTAGCAATATCCAGTCCGATGATATCCGTTAGTTCGTGCCTATAAACATCATGCCTGGGCGAGCAACATGACACATTTCACGGCCCCGTTGCTCAAGGTGATTGCAAGGTGGACTCACATATATGCTGATAGGAGAATCCCATGCTCTGCTAATTCTCATTTAGGACCTCATGGAGGAGGTGGAGACTGAGTGGCAGTTGTTCACAATTGGGGGGGGGGGACAATCTTTGCAAGCACATACATAGTATTTAAGTGGACGTTGTGACGATGGTAATGTATTGCGCCATGCCAAGTTAGAGTTTCCCCTCTTCGACAAAAGGAAGTCCCTTTGGGATTGTTCACAGAGTGCGAATTTGAATTGATCAATATGCTATCCTTTCACCTTATGGATGCGACACAATTTTGTTTTCCTCATCCGCAAAAAGAGCATCCTAAGATGATGTGGGAGGATCTCAAACAATTTTACAACGTATTCACTGAGCGAGTTGATTATATTGAAACATACAAGATCAGTGGAAGGAATATTTAGAGAATTTCCAGGACCTTCTCGCTTAGACAACTTTTTCCATATATAGCAACAAGACTTCTGCCCACATATAACAACAAATACGGATGGTCACAATAGGACTTCATGTGTACCTAAATGTGGAGAGAAACAAGGCGACTTAACCATAAAGATGAGCTTAACACTGATTTCTAACAACATCCAGATGGATATGCACACTGCTATTGGAGAATCTCAATCTAATGACAAGGGAGAACCACCGATACAAGGTAACAATGCCTACAGTGCAAGTGGAAGCGTGATCAGGGAATCAACTTCACCCTCTATCATCAAGTGGCTTCCGTTGGAGGAGATAACCGATACGAGAGGACGAGACATTGCTTCAACTTTGACGAAGCTTACACTCCAACCTACTATTATGGGTGTATCCCGTAACATCAGTAGAGTCGTTGGAGGATGGTCGGAGGTGGGGATGATGAAGGCGGAGGATACGGAGCCGGAACCACGACTGTCTTAGCGGGGTGTGCTCGGAGAGAGGGAGCTACCAATATCTCATAACAAAGACAAGAGAATAGATTACTTCTTGGATATCTTCATACAAACAACACATGCCTTTAAATATGCTACAAGAACCTTTAAATGAAAAGCCTAACCATCTAACAATTAAGAACAATTAATAATAATAATAGAAGACATTAAACAGATAACAATAACTAGGCCCGCCGCCCATGCTCCATAACATCAGTGGGCCCATAACATCTCACCTGACTTGCAAATCGATCTTGCCCCTTATCTCGAACTAAGATTGGACGATTTTATCATTTGGCTCCTTTATATATTGCCAAAACAACGCCTTGTAGTGCGTCGCTGTAGTGGGGGCTGCAGAGAGTGACAAACCTTCATCGTGCCCACCGGTATCACAGGTGATGGTGATGTTGTTGGTTGTTCGCAGCGTGTGGCGATATGATCGAAGAGAAGACTGCAACATGATCTTTATGTGACTGAAGTAGTGGTGTAGAATAATCCATAGATGCTCGGTGACAACTTAAAATCATATCGATTGTCGTGCAAGTGAGAGGAGTGTCATCGATGATCTTTGCACATTTGGTTTATGGCAGCGGGGTGCCTGTCTGAATGAGAACAACGATAGGTGACGGTTACTAAGGAATGCAGGGCTTGTTGGAATATCAACAACATGCACCTGGTCGTGTAGGGACGCTGGTCGTGTAGGGAGCAGTTGTTTACTTTTATGTGCAACTATCTTGTTGTTGAGTAGGACGATGATGGCGGTGGAGATTTCCAGTGTCGACTTGTGTGCTACGTCCATGTTTACCGTTGCTTCGTTCCCTTCCATCATGGTCTCCATATATATATTTTTGAAAAATAAAATTAAGTAATCAAATAATTAATTTGACTCAATCAGAGAAATCCAGATCCTTGATGTTTTAAGCTGCAGGCGGATGCACAGGGCTCGAAATTTCTCTGGCGTGGCGCTCGTGAAGCCGTGCTGCTCTGTGTTGCCCTCTCGCGAGGCGTGGGTTCGAAATCGAGAAGAGAGGACGAAATGGAGAACCGGAGAGACGGATGACTCGAGGCTTGAGCAGGAGACTAGATGTCGTGTGCTGGACGAGTTCGACGCAGGCTCTGTCGGGCTCGATAGGCTTATGTTGTAGGAAGAAGAAGAAAACGACGAGCCATGGAATTAGGGCATTCCGGTGATTGCATGCTGAAACCGCAGGAGGCAGAGCTTCGATGGGTTGCTACCGGGGTTGCAATGGCTGGAGCAAGGACGTCGTCTGCTAAGAGCGCACACAGGGGGTGGTTCGTCGAAGGGGGAGAATCACTGTGAGTTCTGTTGGCGAGAAGCAGGAGACCCTCGATCGCGATGTCGATTGGGAGTTGGATGACGTGAATGTTGCGGGAAGGTGGATGTCGTCGGGGAGGTGGAAGGAGCTCGACGCGTTGACCATGGCTGCTTGCAGTTTGCTATGGAGTTGATTGGCGGTGTCGAAGCGTAACGAAGAAGGCCCGTTGGGGTTGCTGTTTGTGGGAGTGAGGAGCGGGGCTGCTGTTTGAGGGAATGTTGCTGGACCGTGTGCCGAAGAGAGAATGACTGAATGCTCTGATACCACGTTGTTATGGGCCTAGCCCGTAACGTTGGTAAAGTCGTCGGAGGATGGCCGGAGGCGGGGATGATGGAAGCGGATGATACTGTGGAGTCGAAACCACGACTGCTTCGGCGGGGTGTGCTCGGAGAGAGAGCTACCACTATCTAATAAAAAAGACAAGAGAATAGATTACTTCTTGGATAGATACCCTTATACAAACAACACATGCCTTTAAATAGGCTACAAGACCCTTTAACTGAAAAGTCTAATCATCTAACAACAATTAATGATAATAATAAAAGACATAAAAGAGACAACAATAGCTAGACCCGTCACCCGTGACCCATAACATCAGTGGACCCATACCACCAACCTTTATAAGACTTTTTTAAACTGGAAATTGTCGACAATAGAGATGGGGAAGATGTATATCCACGAGAATCCCCGTGGTCATTGCAATGTACTCTCGCTCGAGCTTGTGGATAAGCTTAAAGTGGAGGAGGCGAGAGATATTATGACCATAGTGAAGACGATAGACTTGACTAATTATCTTTCTTATATATGTCTTTTTGAATTATTGGTTATTTGAAACTTTTGCCAATATCACTGCAATTTTGCGAGTAGCCTGGTTTGGTGGCTCATAATTTATGATGTTATTGTAATATGCACCTAGGTTGATAGCGACATTGAAGGTAAGTTCCACCGGTTCTTCAACGGATTAAAGGATTCTGTATGAAACCTTAGTTGCATTTGGAATCAAGTATTTTTCTTTACTCCTAGGAGCCAAACGAGTAGAAATAAATATACAATTTTTTTAGAGATAGTGAGAAAAGTTTTAAAAAGAAACATCCTTGAGATTTCAAAAGTGGGAATGTTACCCTTGGATAACATTTTGGTAGAAAAAATGTCAAGTCTATTCCACCCATCACTTAAGCGGAATTGCAGTCAGATGGAGCTATGATACTGTTACGCTCGGCGACTCTACCGGATGCGGAGGATACGACTGTGCACGTCGACCAAAGGAGAAGACGGAAGAAGACCGGGCTGAACCATCCGGTTCAGCCCGTCAATATTAAATATAAGGAATTGGGGCTGAACCACACTGGTTCAGCCCCCATGGGGGCCGGCCGGCCCCCTTGGGTCCGGGTATTATATATACCCGGACCCCTCCCTCTTGATGGCTATGAAGATTATTATCAGGTATTCCTCTTCTAGCAAACCCTAGTTCCCTCTTCTTCCCTAGTCTCTCTAGCTTTCTCTCTATCCCTAGCATATTCATAACATTTGGTATCAGAGGCTTCGTCCTCCGTTTTTTTTTTCCGCATCATCTGCGACTCCAGCCCTCGCCGACTTCCTGCGGCTTCCGTCATCCCCGACTCCTTTGGCTCCAGCGCCCAAGGCTTCCGTCATCCCCGACTCCTGCGGATCCAGCGCCCAAGGCTTCCGTCCTCCTCGCTCGACGTCGACGACTTCAGCGCCGCTCGACATCGACGATCCAAATTCCAGCGCCTACGACTGTTTCTGGGATCGACGAATTCCAGCGACGACTCCGGATCGACTGTTTCTACGGATCGCTGAGAACGACAACGTCTTCTTCTCCGATTGCTGGCGTCGATCTTCCCAGGTGCTGGCTTACTCCCTTTTACAACCCTGCCGCTGTCCAAGCCCAGAAAACGGACCGTCCATCATCCCCCGAGCAGAATACATAAAACAGGAATTTATTTTTCTGAAACGGTGGTTCTGCTACAGTCCCAGCCCGCAACCCATCGTCGTGTCCGCACCTAACCATGGTGACACGCACCGAAGCCGAGAATGCACGCTTGGACACCATCGAAGAGAACTACGTAGTGTTGTCGGACACGGTGGCGGCACTCGACGAACAAATGAAATCCTCCCATAAAAATCTAGAGGATCGCTTGGACGTGCGCATGGAGGAGATCAAGAACTTACTCGTGCAAAATCTGAAAGGAAAATCCCATGCGGCGGAGGGATCCGAAACCGAAGTATCCTACCATCCCCCGGCGCAGAACGACACAGGAATCTGAAGTGGAACGCAACAAGGTGCCGGATCCGGGTCTACGGGAGGCGGCATCCACGTATCGGGATCGGCGACACCGAATGGGCCGTTCGGCGCTCAGTACGCTTGGCACGGACCGGGAATGCAGTCGGGTTCCTCGTGGCGGGGTCCAGGGCAGGGAGCAGCCTCTTTTCGACCTACTGGAGCGAATGCGACCCCACTCGGGGGTGTGGCAGGCATCCTACCGATGCCACCGCCATATGGAGGACCGGCGGACTATGGAAATGGCAACCCATGGGGTGGAGGGCAACAAGGAGGCTACGGTCTGGACCGGGGGCGGCCCGGGCCCGCAGTGGCTCCGGCACCACCATACCATCCAGCACCGGCAGAACACCGCCCATATATGCAGCCCAAATTGACACGAATGAACTTCCCTAAGTTCAAAGGAGGTGACGCCCTTGAGTGGATCCAGAAAGCTGAACTTTTTTTCAAATACCAAGAGATTCCGGCGGGGCAGTGGGTTCAGCTGGCATCTTTCCACCTGGAAGAGGACGCCTATCAGTGGACAAAATGGTTTCTGAGGGGACGCGACTATGCACCCTGGGAGGAGTTTGTGGAGTCCTTCTCTGCTCGCTTCGGTCCTTTGGAGTACGAAGATGTTGAAGCCATGTTGCAGAAATTGCGGCAAAACGGGACCGTCACGGAGTACCGGACATAGTTTGACGGTTGGCCAATCGGGTCAATTGGGAGGAAAAAACGATGCTCAGCTGCTTTGTATCAGGATTGAAGGATCACCTGAGAGACGAGGTCCACGCCTACATGCCACGCAGTTTGAGTCATGCCATCAGCTTGGCCAGGATACAGGAGGAGCGATACAATCGGCAGAGGACTCGGACGACAGGTCGGGCACCTACGGGTGCAGATGCACCCAAGCACGAACCACCTACCGGGGGCCGCCCTACGGTGACGAGGTTGACGTGGCAGGAGCTTCAGGCCAGAAAGGACAAAGGGTTATGCTTCAACTGCGATGAGAAGTATACCCGCGGGCACGCTTGCCAGAAGGTCCAGGTATTCATGCTACAGGAGGAAGCGGAAGATGTTACTCACACTGCAGCGGAGGGAGAGTTGGTTTTTGACGACTTTGTCGTATCCCTCCAGGCCCTGAAGGGGGGTACCCCATCTCCGACCTTACACTTGACTGGGAGGGTCGGCAGGGCGACGGTGACGCTCTTGATGGACAGCGGGAGCACTCACAACTTCATCCAACCCGGTGTGGCCCGGCAGACGGGGGGTGTCATAGATTGCAGCGCAGCGTTCCACGTCAGGGTAGCGGATGGACGTACACTGCAATGCGAGGGGGTGATGAAAGGGGTGAAGCTCCAGATACAGGGATACACCGAGCATATTGATGTTTACTTATTGCCAATCCGGGGTTCTGACATGGTCTTGGGCGCACCGTGGCTGCAGCAACTTAAGCGGGTGACCTTCGATTGGGTTCAGATGACTATGGAGTTCAGCCGGCACGGGAAGGAGTACTGCTTGGAAGGCCTAAGTTCAGCCAGGATGGGACAGAGTACTGCGGGGAAGGAGCCGCGCGCTTACCGCCTCCAGCTTGAGGACAAGCTGGCCCTTGAAGGGGATGAGAATGGTACGCTCGGCGACTCTACCAGATGCGGAGGATACGACTGTGCACGTCGACCAAAGGAGAAGACGGAAGAAGACCGGGCTGAACCATCCGGTTCAGCCCGCCAATATTAAATATAAGAAATTGGGGCTGAACCACGCTGGTTCAGCCCCCATGGGGGCCGGCCGGCCCCCTTGGGTCCGGGTATTATATATACCCGGACCCCTCCCTCTTGACGGCTATGAAGATTATTATCAGGTATTCCTCTTCTAGCAAACCCTAGTTCCCTCTTCTTCCCTAGTCTCTCTAGCTTTCTCTCTATCCCTAGCATATTCATAACAGATACATGTGACTGGCGTGGATGAAAACATAAATATTAATGCTTGGCCCAAGTCAGACCATTGCTTTAAATGTCATAAAATAGGACATAAGAGTCCAGGATTGCTTCAGCAAGAGCAAGATGGCAATGAATACCATGAACATAAGTAAATCCTCAAGATCAAAGGCACCCTTCCAAGCTCAAATTTATTCCCTATTTCTTTGAGAAGAAGAGATGCCTACTGATGTTGTGCTATGTATGAAATTTAATTTCTTTTATGTTATGGATATACCTTAAAAGAGAACTTATGAAATCAGGAATATTGAAATTGAAATTAAAAGAATGTTGTGTAGACCAAACTAGAACATGGTGATAAAACCTTGTTTTATGAACTAGCCAACATAAAGTTTCAAGAACAAAAAATTTAGAGGGAGAATTGTCACATTCTAAGTTTGATCATCTATGCATACTCTATATAGTGGATATTAAGAGATGATGCGGAATTAGTTCAGCTAATTAGAGCGCCTCATATAGTCATATAGACTAGTATTAGACTTCCAATTTAGGTCTCTCACAGGCAATAATAAAGAGAGTTATTGCTGATTATAGGTCTGCATATATGATAATCTAGATTTGGTCCAGTCTGCAGCCCTTGTAAGAGCCACCCTAATCCAGTTATTAGCTCAATGTTGAGTGCTCAGATTGTGCCAAATAGGCTGAGGCATGCATCATTTTTTGTTAATTTTATGCTTAATTTAGGCTTTAAGCGGGAGAAAGAGAATAATTTATCCATCTACTCATTTGTAGAGGTTGGTGGGGAATGTGAGTTATTGGAGAAAGATGTCGGAGAGGCTGGAGCTTAATAAGAGATATCAGGCCCCTGATAGAAACTCGAGAGCTCAGTCTTCACAAAAATTATTCTATCGGGAAAAGTATGTATCAGAGCCCCGATATGTGTATATTGTGATCCCAAGAGAAACAACATGTGTAGTTTCAAAAGACAATTACTTATAGGAAATCTGATAGGCCTATCAGCTTTCTGATAGGATCAGAAGCGTTGTTATTGTTTTTCTTATTCTTGAATGTATTCCCCAAGCATGAATCCATAACGTCTCTCCCTTCCCTAAAAATGAGTTTTGTCCTCCTGCTCAAAGGACGAGTACGAACTTTGAAATTCTTCAAGCGTTTCCTAAGTAGCCTCCCTGAGTCTATACCACTATATTAAAACTTCTTAGATGTCTTTGTTTAGTCAGCCATGTGTTTTTGAGCAACTCACCCATCAATCATTTGCTGAAGTTTAGAGGTGACAGGTGGTGGTTCGCTTGGAAAGGGATTCAACAGTGACTGACGTAGGAACGTTGAGAGGGGAGGGGGTGGCGCCTTCCGGCGATGATCTTCCTCACGGGAAGAGGGGAGCGGACGGCGGCGGGGTCCTTCCGGACGGGGCTCTCTCGCACGGAGAGGGGAGGGAACGGCTAGGGCAACTGAACAATCGTTAATTCTTCAAAAACTAAGCACACCAAAATAACTCCCACCTCTTATACTATGAGGGGAAGACCACGACTATTAGCACACCTGCTAATAGCACACCACATAATTGGTTTAACAAGCGAATACAAATAGAGTTCAACATTAATTAAACGGTTCGAGGCTTCCACAGTGGGTCGAACTTCTCAAGCCATGCGATTCCGGCCTCGCCGGGGGTTGCGTCCGTTGCGGGTGCGTCGGCCACGATACGTCCTTCATCATTCGCCCCCTCTTGGGAAGCACTCGACCTCGAGTGCTCGGGGTAAAGCGGGATGTCCGGGTAGAAAGGGGACAAATCGCTCACGTTGAAGGTCTTGGAGATGTTGAGGCTCGGCGGAAGGTCGACTACATATGCGTTGTCGTTGATCTTGCGGGTGACGGGGAAAGGTCCGTACTTCTTTGGCATGAGCTTGTGGTGGTGTCCTGCGGGAAGCCGCTCCTTGCGGAGGAAGACCATGACCAAATCTCCCTCCTCAAAAATCTGTTCGCGACGGTGCTTGTCCGCCATAGCCTTGTACTTGGCGTTGGACTCAAGTAGCTTGAGCCGAGTGTCGGCTTGGATGTCGCGGGTCTCCTCCGCTAGCTGTGTTGCTGAAGGGGGCGCCGCCGGCAGGCGGGCTAAATCGAGCGCATGTCGGGGGGCTTTGGTGTAAACAATGGAGAACGGTGTGCGGCCGGTAGAGCTGTGCACGACATTGTTATAGGCAAATTCAGCTTGTGTGAGGGCGTGATCCCACTGCTTCGGGCGATCTTGCCAAATGCAACGAACGAGGTTCCCCAAGGTCTTGTTAACGACTTCGGTTTGACCGTCCGTTTGAGGATGGGCGGAGCTACTAAACTGGAGGGAGGTGTCAAACATCTTCCATAACATCGTCCAAAAGTGGCCAAGAAACTTGGGGTCACGGTCGGACGTGATAGTGGTTGGCACGCCATGCAAACGAACCACCTCCCGGAAGAAAAGCCGCGCAATGTGAGACGCATCCGACGTCTTGCGGCAAGGAAGGAAATGCGCCATCTTGGAGAAGCGATCCACCACGACAAACACAGAATCAACCCCACGTTGCGTGCGCGGGAGACCCAAGACGAAATCCATGGAGAGATCCTCCCAAACGCCGGAGGGGACCGGGAGGGGTGTATAGAGTCCAGTGTTGTGTGCATGACCCTTGTACTGTTGGTACACATAACACTTCCGAACGAAGTTCCCCACGTCCTTTGCCAACTGTGGCCAGAAATAACGCTCCCGGAGGCTGGCAAGTGTCTTGTCTCGACCCAGGTGGCCACTCAGTCCGCCCCCATGCAAATCGCGAATGAGCTTCTCCCGCAAGGAGGTGCGGGGAATGCACAGGCGGTTGTCCTTAAACAAGAACCCATCAAGTAATAGGAAACCACCATGTGAGCCGCTCAATGAGCAGGCGCGCCAAACCCCTTAGAAATCAGTGTCGTCGGCATACAAATCAGCGAGGGTATCAAAGCCGATGATTTCGTGGTGCATGGTTGCTAACAAACAGCTCCGCCGGCTAAGCGCGTCAGCGACCACATTTGACGCCCCCGGTTTGTGATGAATAATATATGGAAATCGTTGGAGATAAGCGGTCCAACGCAGGTGCATTCCGTCCATGCGCTTCTGACTGTTGATAAACTTGAGAGCTTGATGGTCCGTGTACAAGATGAACTCCTTGTGCATCAAGTAGTGCTCCCAATGCTTGAGGACCCGGACGACGGCATAGAATTCTTGATCATAAACGGCCCATTTCCGCCTGGCATCACTTAGTTTCTTGCTGAAGAACGCAACCGGCCGCTTGTCTTGGGAGAGAACCGCTCCGATGCCAATGCCGCTGGCGTCACTCTGCACTTCAAAGAGCTTATCAAAGCTGGGTAGCGCCAAAACCGGTGCCGAGCTAAGCTTCTGTTTGATCAAGTCGAAGGAGCGACTGGCCTCTTCCCCCCATAAGAATCGCCCCTTCTTCAAACAATCGGTCATCGGTGTCGAGATGGTGCTGAAATCACGTATGAACCGCCGGTAGAACGTGGCTAGGCCATGGAACGACCGCAACTCCGAGAGTGTCGTTGGGGCCGGCCAATCTCGGATCGCCTGGATCTTCTCTTCATCAACTCGGATGCCATCCACCCCCACAATAAAGCCCAAAATTTTTTCCGAGGAGCGAGGAAGGTACACTTTTTGAGATGAATAAACAGTTGGTGCTCCGCCAACACTCCCAACACAGCACGGAGATGTGATAGATGATCCTCTCCGCTCTTGCTAAAGATCAGGATGTCGTCAAAGTAGACGACGACATACTTTCCTAGAAATGGCCTAAGTACCTGTGTCATGAGGCGCATAAACGTACTTGGAGCGTTAGATAATCCAAAAGGCATTACCTTCCACTCGAAGAGACCGTCCGGTGTTTTGAAAGCCGTCTTCCACTCGTCACCCGGCTTGATGCGGATTTGGTGGTAACCGCTGCGCAGGTCTATTTTTGAAAAGAATTTGGAACCATCCGGCATGTCCAACATGTCATCAAGGCGCGGCATGGGAAAGGAGTACTTGATGGTGATCCGGTTGATTGCGCGACTGTCGACGCACATCCTCCACGAACCGCCCTTATACGAAACATCCGTGTCATACTGCCACGGCCGCCCCAAGAGTAGGTGGCTCGCGTCCATCTCCACGACGTCGCACCAAACATCGGCCTGGTAGTGCTTTCCAATGGCAACGGGAACGTGGGAGCGGTGGGTGACCCGCACCGAGGGGCCGCGCTGGATCCAACCAATGGAATAGGGGTGCGGGTGAGGATCGGTCGGTAGCTGCAAGTAGGAGACCAACCGGCTTGCAACAAAATTCTCACAACTGCCATTGTCAATCAAGACGTCACAGATCTTCCCCTTGATGTTGCAGAAACTCTGAAAGACGTTGCTACGTTGGACGTGTCCATCAAGCCGCGGTGTAAGAAGTAGACGATGAACCACGCAAGCGGCGAAGTCACCCTCTTCGTCATACCCATCAATGACCTCATCGGCCTCCCCTAAGTCGTCCTCCCTCTCCTCGTCCGGTGCTACAGTGTGGACGGGCTGGCGAAGCAGGGGGCAACGGGAGGCGAAATGGCCCGGTTGTTGACATTTGAAACACGTGCCCGCCGGTGTGCGGTCAGGTGCTCGACCCTTTGGTGCGGAAGAGGAGGCCGGCACCCGATCTGCAATCTCCTTGCTGGTAGTGTCCTGGCTGCTAGAGCCCGAAGGATCCGTCCAAGGGCGGCGAGAGGTCGCGCGATGTGGCGGTACTGCTGCCTTCTCCATTTGTTCGGTCTTGAGGGCCATGTTGTAAGCCTCATCCACCGTACGCAAGACATGCAATCCAATCTTCTCCCGTAGGGAGGGACGTAGCCCATGTAGGAAACGCGTAACACGCTGGCCATCCGTCTCGGTTAGGCCGTTGCGGTCCGCAAGTCGGCTTATCTCCGCCAGGTACTCCGTCACCGTATGAGTGCCTTGCGAACAGCTTTGGTAGAACTGAAACAAATGCTGGTCGTAGTCGGGCGGGAGGAACCTACTCCGCAACAACTTCTTCATCTTCAGTCACGTGCGAACGGGAGCCTTGCCTTGGCGGTTGCGGTTGAATTGAAGTTGGTCCCACCAAACCGCCGCGCCGGATTTAAGGCGGTAAGCGACCATCTTCATTTGGCGGCGGTCGTCGATCTCGGCCATTTCGAAGAAACGTTCGACTTCCGAAATCCAATCGAGAAAGTCCTCGATGCCCCGGTTGCCATGAAAGTGGGGAATGTCCGCGCGCAAGCGGTATCCTGGTTGGTAATGAGGTTGCTGGTCACCCCCGCGATAAGGATTGCCGCTGTCGGGAAGGTCCTCATCGGAGCTGGACTCGGAAAGGGTTGGGTGAGAGGCGGTGCAGCCGGAGGCATGCGGCCACGGCGGTATTGCCGCCCGAAGAGACGATCCGCTGGAGCGTTGGCGTCGGCGGGAGGTGGAGGCTGGTTGCGGCCTGGCTGCAGGTTGCCGAGGGCGGCGGTGAGGGTGGCAAGTTGGGTGGTGATGCCATTGATGGCCGCCCATAAGTCGGCGTCGTCACGCGCGGTGTCGCCCATCTGCAGGATGCAGCGTCGAGCGAGCGGAGCGGAAGGAAACAGTGTCGATGCAGCGAGCGGGAGCGTCGAGCGGCGAGCGAGCGGGAACGCGACGAGGCGCGCGCGAGCGGGAGGAAACAACGTCGAGCGTAGGAGTCGACGGAGACCTCTGATACCAACTAACGTAGGAACGTCGAGCGGGGAGGGGGTGGCGCCTTCCGGCGATGATCTTCCTCACGGGAAGAGGGGAGCGGACGGCGGCGGGGTCCTTCCGGACGGGGCTCTCTCGCACGGAGAGGGGAGGGAACGGCTAGGGCAACTGAACAATCGTTAATTCTTCAAAAACTAAGCACACCACATAATTGGTTTAACAAGCGAATACAAATAGAAAATACAAATAGAGTTCAACATTAATTAAACGGTTCGAGGCTTCCACAGTGGGTCGAACTTCTCAAGCCATGCGATTCCGGCCTCGCCGGGGGTTGCGTCCGTTGCGGGTGCGTTGGCCACGATACATCCTTCATCAGCGACCAATCCTTTCCTCCACTCAAATGTGTTGAATTTGGAGGATGATTTATGAGTGACTAGTTTTGCCACAGAGAGTTGTTGATGTGGCCGTAATTTCAGCCATACCGTTGTCCTATCTCAACCTGAATGTCTCTATGGCGCATTTGCCGTAATTTGATTGCAAAGTTGGAGAGCTTGATCCACTCCAACTTTGGTTGAATCATGAATGCATGAGAGGAGGCATGGGAGATGGTGACCGAACATCACACAAAAGAACGCAGTGTGCGTCGCAATATGATGGGAAATACTACAACAATACTTCTTTGACAGAATTTATTTGACCAAGCCTCGGGTTATCTCTGGTGAAGAGGACATCTTAATTATACTGTTCATAAACTACGAAGACGTAAAATATGCTAAAAATGCGCTACACTGACGATCAAATAGAGATGTGACATAGGGATGAAGCAGACACCTTTAGACACCTTTAGAGAAGCGATCAACGACTACAAAGAAAACTGTCTTTCCCTTGGAGTTGGGTAACCCGCCAATGATATCCATGAAAATGTCTGGCCACATTTATATTGGAAAAGACAGGCTTGAACCCTGCCTTTGAGTCCCTTCAAAAAGAAATCCGCATGGGCGCATTGGAAGGTTTTCTGAACCCCTTGGTATTTTCGATTACGTATAACTTCTACAATGGTTGACGATAGAAGGAAAGTCAGGATGAGATATGCTCTTTTCTTATAATAAATCATGTCCTTGCAACTAGATCAATCTCTTCACGTATGGCATTAAACAAGGCAACACAAGGTCTATGTATCGCACATAAGGCACCTACATCTTCATCTCTTCTTGATAAGGAATATGCTGTCTTTTTTAGTACAACCTCCCCGTATACCCCCACTGTAAAGTCGAATCCCAATAATCTACTGACCTAACATTGTTTGGGGTGTAGCCAGTTTCTGTTCCAACAGGTGCTTCAAGCTGAAACAATCCATTCGAATTAAGAAATATATATGGTTTGTATTGATCCATATCACGCACATTTAGAATATATATGATTTCTTCTCTAGAAATTGATTCATGATGCTGCTATCAAGCCTAAGTGATCTCGAAATCACTCACGATATATCTGATGTACACGACAAATTTGACGTCGAAGATGAACTCATGAGTTAAGGAAAGATAACCATCAACCCCTTTCGCCATTATTCAAAACACTATACAAATGGTTCTATTCCACCATCTCACTACTGCAAGGAACTCACCCCATTGTAGAAGCCTTAATCTATGAGCACTGGTCTAGAACCAAAGACTAAACAAGAGAGAAACAAAATTATTTGCTCTCTACTAGATATCAACAACTATTCCCTGAGAAAAAAATTTATGGGTAATGACACCTATAATTATTCATGAGTTTGGAGACTGAATTCTAAGGATTTCATTCATGGAATCATGTATATTATGAGCATATATTTGAATCTACCCTAAATGATCCTTGTGGGGCAAAAGATGGGTAGAGGGAGAAGTTTTTTCCTTAGCAGAAAATCATGTCCTACATTATTGAAGGCAATTTCTTCATTTCTTGGCTTGCCAGCCTCTATAATATTCTCGTTTCTCCCGTCGATTGTGATGTAAAGTATGAAAAGCAGTAATTTTTAGACCGATTTATCTCGGGTAACCGAACAATAGAATTGACAAATTCCGTTTCTCCACAATTACATTACTTGACCTAACAATAGAATTGCAATTCACACCAATTGCAATTCCTGCTTCCAGTTCTAATTCCGTCGAACTAAACGAAACCCTAACATACTTTTCTCGATTGTATCTCTCCTTACCAATTCCTTCTTCCAGTTCTAAATCCCTCGTAAACCTCTCTCTCTCTCTCTATAGTGATGAGGTATCTTGATAACCATTCTTGCTTATTTCGACCTAACCAATAGGAATGAAGCGGTTTTTCTTGGACTAGAAGCCTACCTCCTAAATAGGAACATTTAAAAACTGAATTTTTGGAATTGGAAATAATGTGACGGGCGAACGACTGGAATTGAACTCACGCACGATGGATTCACAATCCACCCCCTTGATCCACTTGGCTACATTAGGAATTGAACCCTTCCCTTATCAGCCATACACCGAGCCAACCAAATGCGGGATTTCCCGAGTCTTGCCATTGTTTGCCCATCTCTCCGCCTCCGGCCGTCGTTCTATCATGTCTGGCCTTTCATTCCGCCATTCCTCGCGTAGCTCATCCCATGCCCACTGCGCCAACCAGGTACGAGAGATTTCGTAAGAGTTCAGATGTCATTAAAGACAGTTTTGTCCATTACTTGCCATATCTCTATTCCCTCAAGATCACTGCTATTTTGTTTGGCCTGCCGGATTATGTCGTCGCTCTCGCATCACACGCCGGCCAACACAATATTGTGGGGATTTTGATAAATCAACATATGGAACAAAATTCTCCAGCACATTAAGATTTTTTTCATTAATTTCTTCATCAGTCTCTCTCTCTCTTCCCATTACCCATCACTATCCTACCTAAATTTCTTCACCATTATCTCCTCTGCATGTTACTTCAGGCTTTGTTTGTTTAAGCTTATTATCTCCATTGTCTGCTTTTGAAAAGCATCGTTTTTCATATGTTTCAGGTGTTTGATAAAATGACTAAATACAGCTAATTAAAAAGCAGGATTTTTTATCAGATGAAAATCATCTTTTCATTCTCTCCCTCCATCCATTTAGTCCTGACCCCAAAGGAATTATTGAGTTCTGTATTTGGACCCTAAAAATAGGTCTGAAATTTACCCTTTTTATTCGGAAAACTAAGGATCTGTTCGTTTGGACGAAGTTTGCTTTCTGAAATTGACTTTTGAGATTAGAAATTCAATTCTACTCTTCGCGCCGATGAAATTTACGCGGATATTGACTTTTATGTGAGAAAACCTATGGCTTTGACTTTAAACTAAAAAAAAATCAAATCGCCAATTCTTACCCCCGCCCATGAGTTTTCTGCATAATATAGTGTTTTCGCCTGAGCGCAAGTTTTTGGATCGGACATGTGTTTTTTCGTCCTAGCGGGCATTTTTTGGCCGGACGCATGATTTTCGGCCGGACGTGCATTTTTCACCCGGGCAGACATTTTTCTCCCCGACAGACGTTTTTTCGTCGAAAAGCCAATTCCTGAAGATATTGGTTTTCGTCGAAAAAAACCAATTTTAAAAAGCCAATATTGATTTTATGATCTTTTTTAAACAGGTTCATATTCTGCAGCTTCTGATGTGAAAACGATCATTTTCCTAATCCTAATAAAAGGTAAATTTAAGATTAAGGCTCCGTCTGACACAGACGCGATGGCGACGATCGTCAATGCCGTGCTTATGAACTTCCGTTCAAGACCGCTCGGCCTCACCTAAGGAATTTCTTCCTCCGTTTTATGTTCAAAACTATTTTATCTTTCTTGGTTCTTGCCAAGCATACATTCTATAATTATATAATTATGGTGTTTTTGTCCGAACTCAAGGGAGCAAAAACGCTGAGCCCGCTTCATTTGGCGCGGCGGTGGCGGGCGGTGTTTGCGGCAAACGCCACCGCAAGGCGGGTAAGCAAACGCCCGGCGGCAGCGCTTGCCACGTTTGCACCCGCTGCGCCATGGAAAAAGCTTCAAAATGGAGCTTTTCGAGCCCCGCCTCCTCCCCTCCGTTCCCAACTCTCTGTCTCCACCCGCCGGTTATGCCCACCACCGCCGCGCCAAATAAAGCTAATAAGATTGGAGCATTGGAGTTGATTAATTTCTCTTGAGCCGCTCCAATCCAAAACTTTCTCAGGTTTTGGAAGCCAAATGGAGCCTTAAGATTAGAGCGTTGGAGTTGATTAATTTCTCTTGTGCCGCTCCAATCCAAAACTTTCTAGGGTTTTGTATATAATTTTCGACAGTACCCCAACGACGGTACCTCCGCCCAAACTCGCCCACTCTAGGACGCTCGATCAATTGACAGTGCAAGGGTAGCTCCTGTGCCCCGCACGACAGCACCCCCATCTCGACAGTGTCCCGGCGCGACAACGCTCCCTCCGCTCGTCACACGGGGGTTCGCGAGCGGAGGGAACGCTGTCGCGATGGGACACTGTCGAGGCGTGGGTACTGTCGTGCGGGGCACGGAGGCTACCATTGCACTGTCAATTGATCGAGTATCCTAGAGTGGGCGAGTTTGGGCGGAGGCACCATCGTTGCTGGGGTACTGTTGAAGCGAAGAGCATCGAGCACGGGCGATAGCCCGTGCGAAGATGCTCGTTTCTATTAAAAGTGACCTTATTCCACCCTGCTATGGCCCCATTCAAAATCCCATTCACACCACTCTAGGATGCCATTCATGCAGGTATTTTACAGAGATTGACGGGGATATGTTGTAATTATAGATATTGTATTTTATTTTTTTAAAATATATTATATTATGTGTTAAATAAATAGAGTAAAAAAAATAAAACTATATGTGACTTTGAATGTTGTGCCAAAGACAACTTTTCTCTTATAATACAGTAAAGATATGTATAGATAATGAAGAAGACCGAGCTGAATTTTTCTTTTTTTTCAAAAAAAAAAAACACACATCCTCAGATTGAACAATTCCTGAGTTTGATTGAACCGGCTGGTTGGCCGGTTCATGGTCCGACCATTCGGTCAAAATGTTGCTTCTAGGATAAAAATGCGTGCAATTGTTAGGTTCTAGATTTGATGTTTCCCATGATCTTTGGGTCCGGGTTCAAGACCCAGATTTTTGGGTCCAGATTCGCATCTCAGACATGTTTTTGAACTAGGCGGGACATCTCAAGGACATCTCGGGGACATCTCAGGGACAACAGTAAGCCAGCCCCGAGATGTCCCTGAGATGTCACTCCTAGTTCAAAAACATGTCTGAGATGTAAATTCCGGATCCACCGTGATTTTCGGACCCAAAAATTACGCGTTGATGCGCAAACATAATGCACAAATTTTCTTTAAATTTTACTCACGTCACGTGTCTTTATTCCCGCCTCTCCTCTCGTGATTCTCGCCGCATGGTCTGATTTGATTCATTCTATCAGAAGCTCATTTTCCTTTTTTTTTCTCGTCGGTGAGGTATGAATTCCTCGAACTATTTCGTCGCCGGTAATTAAGTTTGCTCATCGATGATTAAGTTTGCTCGCAAACATTCATGGCCCGCTTTGGGATAAAAATACATGGAATTGGAGGTCGTCCAACTCAGCTGAAAACGAACCTCCAATTCTAATTCCAGTGCCCTAATTTCATCCAAACCGTCGATCACTAATACAATGTATTCTTCCCAGGTTGGAGACCTAGGAGAAGACATTTTTCCAAAGACCACAACTTTGTAGGTTCTAAATAAACCCTAAATCAGCTCTACATTCTTACTCTCACAGCCTTCATCCTGGTTCTTAAACTGAAAAACCTGCACCTTGTACTGATGCTTTCTCCCAACTCCCAAAAATACAATGTAGTTGACAACACCAAGAATTGTAAGCATCCAGTAGAAGTAATCCAGCCTTCCCCTGTCCAGATTATTCTTGATCCACCCTCCGTTAGTCACCCGATCGACCGCCGTCACGAGCACGCTGCTGAAGAAGAACCCCATCGATATGGTGCTGATGAAGAGCCCGGTGCTCATCGACTTCATTTTCTCCGGCGCCTCCCGGATGAAGAACTCGAGCTGCCCGACGTACACGAACCCCTCCCCTATGCCCACCAGGCAGAACTGCGGCACGAGCCAGAACACGCTCATGATGGTGCCGTCGTCGTTCGCGAGGTCTCTTCTTCTCTTCTCGACCACCGCGGCGACCGCCATGGAGGCCACGGAGAAGATGAGCCCTAAGCCGATTCTCTGGAGGCTGGTGATTCCTTGATTGTTGTGGGTGAGGCGGCGCGCGAGGGGGACGAGAACCTTCTGGTTGAGGGAGGTGATGAGGAGGATGGAGCTGAAGAGGAAGAAGGACAAGGAGCCCGATGGGAAGGAGGCGGGGCCCACTTTCCGGTTCATGTGCGTGGCTTGCTCGACCGAGAAGGTGGTCATTTGGGAGTAGATGGTCCAGAAGAGGATGCTGGTCGCCCAGATCGGCAGCAGTTTGAGAACCATCTTTACTTCTTCCACCTCAGTTAACGTTGATGTCGCTCTCTTCTCGCGCATCACTGGTTCTACAGAAAAAGAATTTTCGTCGCGCCGGACGACCGCCGCCTTGTCGAGAAACCTGTGGAAAATGTACCGCGTAATGTTATTTATAGATGCATCTAAGGATGCAACTCGGGTCGGTTTAATTCGGTTGTGGTAAGATAAATACGAGTCCTACGGTTATAATAAAAATAATATTAATGGTATGGTGATGTGCTAATTCAACATTTGTCGAGTATTAAATTATATGATTAAAAAAAATTCAGCAATTTATAATATATCCCCCTTCAATTCTGCAGCAAATAATATTTATTATATATATATATAAATATTTTATTAATTAGAAAACAAACCAAGTGTTGATGTTTAATTTTGAACCAAGCTGTTTATTTTATTAATTATCAAAAAAATTAGCGCTTATATTTTTATAAAAATGTCATGCGTATTTTGTGACGGTACACGGCCTCTCATGCTGTCGCAACAATACCACGACGCGTCGATACACCTGCGGCCCGCTGAGTCGAAGCCTCACGCTTGACACCTCACTCTCTCCTCTCTTTTCTCTTTTCTACTTTCAAGGTCAAATTTATTTATTTTATTTGATAGTCAAAATTAGATAATGTAATAATTATAATATTTTAAAATTTTGATTTAAACAATTTTCTAATTGTTTGGATGTAATATTACATAGATAAACATTATAATTTAAATTATTTTAAAATAATACAAGAATTTGATGATATTAGATTAAAAAAAGCAAGAGTTCTTCGAACCTAAGTTGTGCTGAAAAGTTCAAAGTATTTTTGCCAATATAATATAGTAATATATAACATTTAGTTTTCCAAATGTAGATTTACCTCAAAAATTTTATTTAGACAGATTATAAATTTAATATTGTTGCGTACCCGCAAAGGCTTTGGGGTGCGTCTAGTGAACCCCGCTAAAGAGAAGAGGGGGAACCAGTCGAACCCCGGATCGCGGAAGTAGAGGACCCGGCACGCAGGAACAGCGCGCTAGAAACAGCACCAGGTAAGCACAAAACCACACCCCACTTCCGGGGTGCGGTTAGCCCGCACCCCACTAGGAGGGGGGCGGTTAGCCCGCGCCCCACCCGTGTGGGGTGGGCCCGAGTCGGCCAAGCCGCTTCCTCCCCCCTTAGGGGGGGTGCAGCCAAGCCACACTCCACCATGGGGGAGCGGCCAAGCCGCACCCCTCATAGGGGGGTGCGGCCAAGCCGCACCCCCCCATAGGAGGGTGCGGCCAAGGCCAAGCCGCACCCCCCTATGGGGGGTGCGGCCAAGGCCAAGCCGCACCCCCCCATGGGAGGTGCGGCCAAGCCGCACCCCCCATAGGGGGGTGCGGCCCAACCGCACCCCCCATGGGGGGTGCGGCCAAACCGCGCCCCCCCCCCCCCCCCCCCATGGGGGGTGCGGCCAAACCGCGCCCCCCCCATGGGGGGGTGCGGCCAAACCGCGCCCCTCCCATGGGGGGTGCGGCCAAACCGCACCCTCCCATGGGGGGTGCGGCCTTGGGAGGGTGCGGTCAAACCGCGCCCTCCCGTGCGAAGTACGGACGAGCCCCCCTCCGCAGAGGACGCGCCCGAAACCGCGTCCCTGTGTCGGAAAGGGTCGAAGCCCGCTTTTCCTGGCTTCGCTCACTTTTCCACCCCGCCTTGCTCACATTTCGACCTCGCTCACTTTTCCGCCTCGGCTTGCTCACTTTTTGTCTTTTCAGTTTCTCACTTTTCAGGAACGGCTTGTCGCCTTTCCTCAAAGGGCAAGGTGGTCATTTATGAAAAATGGTGATCCGAGTGCCCCAAATCGAGGAATATGATTCGTCAGCCAAGGTGGTTATGGTGGTTACGACGGCGAAATTACCGGGCTACCCCCGACAAAAGCTATAAAAAGGCCCCCAAAGCTTCATTTTAGGGATCCGGACTTTGAGACCAGAGAGAGCTCCTTGAAGATTTCCACGGATTTCTCCTTCGGCGCTTGAAGATCATCTTCGAAGACTTAGAGAAATCCTTATTCGCGAATGCGGACAAGGTTCTTGCTTTCGTTCCCAAGAAAGCGGACAAGGCTCCCGCTTTCGTTCTCGAAAGCGGACAAAGCTCCCGCTTTCGTTCTCGAAAGCGGACAAGGCTCTCACTTTCATTCTCGGGAAAGCGAGCAAGACAGTCTCACTTCTGCCTTCTCAAAAGCAGACAGGGCAGTCTCAACTCTGTCCTCTGGAAAGCGGACACGGCCTTCTCACTTTCGTTCATCACTGTACTCATAGGAAAAGGACTTAGTTTTTTCCGAGAGGTGGTCTGTCACCCTCGGAGTGCTCTCCCTCTTTTTCTCTACTATTGTAACGAGTAGCGGCCTGTCGCACTCGATCTCTAAATATCTGAATTGTAACCTCTCTGGAGATAGTAAAATTTGGTCGGCACAGCTCCGGCCACGTGGTTTTTCACCCTTTCCGGGTTTTCCACGCTAAAAAGTCCCTGTGTATTCAGCAGATCTCAAATTGACTGTTGGCGCGCTTAGACCGCTCGCGAGCTAAGGCGGTTCAGTTGAACCGGTCTACCAAGAGCCCTAAGCGACCCGCAACAGTTTGGCGCCGTCTGTGGGAAAAGTTCCCACGAAACTCTCTGAAGGCCAACAACAATGGCAAGAAAGAGTGCTCGCACTACTGAAGGATCAATGCCGGAGGGACGCGTCGATCCAGCCCCCTCCCACTCGCTTGTTAATGCGCCTCCCGGGGAGGAGGCGGTACCTGCTCCCGTAGCTGGGCTGGAAGTACGCATACAACAAATTGAAGAACACCAAGCCGAGATGTTGGCTCTCGTGAGGAATCTCGGGGTACCACAAGTCCCGATCCAACCGCCGGCCCTAAACGCACCGCCACCCCCAGTTCCGAATCACGCCCCAAACGAAGAGGTCGTTCGGGAGGACGAAGCCTCGGAAGGATTCTCCAACGCAGCAAGTTCTGCTCACCTCGCCCCGCCAGCTGGGGGGCCAGAAGCCGACCGCCATCGCAATCGCCCGAGAAGAGATGCCCCTGATCAAGCAACGGGAAGAACCACGCGAGAAGAAATACGCGACATGATAGAAGAGGAGTACGTCCGAGCAGGGCGACGCGCAGTTCTCGCCCGTCGTCCCGCGCACCACGGCTCCCCACTGTCACCACAGGTCCTGGCCCATCCAATCCCGAACGGCTTCAAGCTCCCCAGTATCGAGACATTTGACGGAACGGATGATCCATTAGAACATGTCAATCACTTCACCACCGTCATGAGGATTTATAGCGCCCCTGATCAGCTCCTCTGTCAAGTATTCCCGGCAACCTTGAAGGGACAAGCGCGCACTTGGTTCCACTCCCTACCGAATGGGGCCATCAGCAACTTCACGGAGCTGGCGCAGCAGTTCGCGGACCAATTCATCGCCAACCGCAGAATTGTCCGAGATCCCTCCCACCTCTCAGGGATCCGCCAAAATGACGGTGAAACACTCAAAGATTTCTTCAGACGCTTCACTACGGAGGCTCGTCAAATCCCAGGGGTGGACCCTGAGCTCCTGCGGGGAGTCTTTCTCGGAGGACTCCGCCCAAGCGGCTTCTACTCAGCTCTCATGAGGGAAACCGTGCCAAGTTACCCCGACCTCGTTCGCCGAGTTGAGGCTCAGATAGCCGCGGACGAGGCCATTGAGGCCCATCGCCGGCAGTTTGAAGGTAATCAAGGGAGGAAGAGAGGATCCGATCAAGCCCCCCGCGAGCGAGAGGAGCGACGCGGCGAGGAGCGCCGCGGTGGCGAACGCCGTCGTAATCCCCAAAGGGACCAGGAACCGCTGCCGCCCCGAATCTATACCCCTTGAACACCACTAGAACGAATGTACTTTACGCCATCCAGAACAACCCAGAGCTCCGCATGCCCCGGGCACAACCCCCAAATCCGAGGGGTGACCAATCCAAGTACTGCGAATTCCATCGAGGGATCGGGCACACCACCGAGGAGTGCACCAGACTTAAAGACGAGATCGAGCGCCTCGTCCGCCAGGGACTCCTGGGCAGATTCTTGCAAGGCCAGATCCCTAGTCAACACCAGCAGCCTAGGGAGGCAAGGGAGCAACCTCCCGCTCCCCGAGGCGCAGGAGGAGGAAGACCGATGGTAGGAGAGATCGAGACGATCGTCGGACCCTCCGTCTCAGCGTCACAAATCCTCTCAATTGCCCAGTCCGGGAGGGACCACGAAGACAAGAAGCTCAAGCAGGACGTCACGATCGCTTTCGGAGAAGAAGACCTGCAGGGATTACGGCTCCCACACCAGGATCCGCTCGTAATAAGTGCAGGGATAGGAGATCCTTGCTTCAAGGTGAAGAGAATACTGGTCGACAATGGAAGCTCAGTGGACGTTCTGTTCCTCTCCACTCTGCAAAATATGAAGCTCACAAAAGATCATCTCAGCCCAGCAGCCGGGCCCGTCTACGGCTTCGACAACAGGCCTGTCCCGATGATAGGAATGATCACTCTCCCCGTCACGTTAGGCAAATTTCCAAGGCAGTCCACATATAACATCCAGTTCGTGGTGGTGGAGTCTACCTCAGCCTATAATGCCATCTTCGGAAGGCCGCTCCAGTCAATCTTCGGAGCAGTCCCATCCATTCCGCATCTGTCTATGAAGTTCCCAACTGCCGCCGGCATAGGAATCGTAAGAGGAGATCAAGAAGCAGCCCGGACCTGTTACTTAAAGCAGGCTCAGCCGGTAAAGGCGACCGCTCTGAACATCAATAACTTCGACCTCCGGGACGAGGCTACTTTACAGCGCGGAGCACCTGTTGAGGGGCTAATAGAAGTACCACTCTCCCAGCAAGACCCGGCTCGAACTGTTCAAGTCGGGTCACTTTTATCGAAAGAAGAACGAGAGGAGCTTACGACCTTCTTACAAAGAAATGGGGACATCTTCGCCTGGAGCCCGGAAGACATGCCAGGAGTAGATCCAAACGTCATCTACCACTCTTTAAACATCAACCCCGCCTGCCGACCTGTGATTCAAAAGAAGAGAAACTTTGCCCCCGAACGGTTGAAGACAATCGAGGAGGAGGTAGCCAAACTTCTGGAAGCAGGATTCATACGAGAAGCAGAATACCCCATGTAACATCCCCCAGACAGCTAGACCCCTAAGATGGTTTTGTCATGACAAAACCATAGGAAGAACCCAAGGCCTTGTGAATTGAGGTGAGAAGAAGAAAACCACCTTGGTCTGCAAATAGCAATTTCCAGTGACCAAACTTAGGGTTAGACTTTAGGGTCTCAACTTGACCATTTGACCCCACCATAGTATTCCTAACCCTTTAAGGGCCCCCTTAGGGCACCAGGGGCACATTGGGGTCAACCAAGGAGGTCAATTTGACCAAAGTCAACCCTAACCCTAAAATGGTCAAAGTAGCCTAATTAGAGTCAATTAACCCTCACCATGCCAAATTGACCACTCATCTAGGTCTAGAATATCATGAGAGACCTAGTGGACCTAAAAGCCCCATCATGGGACCCCCATTAGTGCAAATTGACCAAAATGCCCCTTTAGGTCAAAGTGGCAGTTTTTCACAAAGTGCCCTAATTGACCATCACCATGTTAAATTGACCCTACCCTTAGGGTTACCATGTCATAGGGGACCCAGTGGACCAAAAAGCCCCATGACTGGGTCAACCCTAGGGCTCAATTTGACCAAAGTCAACTTAGCCTGTTTTGGTCAAATCAGCTTAAATTGGGTCAACCAAGACTCATGTGACCAAATTGACCCCACCAATAGTTTCTAAACTTAATTTGGAGTCCAATGGACCCAAAAGCCCCATCCTAGGGTCACCCAATTGGTCAATTGGACCAAAAGTCAAATTTGCCCAAATTGGGTCAAACCTCTTGAACCTAGCCCAATCCATTTGGGCTAAGCCCAAATTAACCATTTGACCAGCCTTGTAGGCTAGCATTAACCCAGGAGAGAGAAATGAGTCGGCCTTGATGAATAGGAGAGAGAAAATCCTATGTGGAGGAGAGAGAAAGATGAGGCCATCAATGGAGGAAGGTGAAACCCCCCTCAATTCTCCCCATTAATGTCTGCATTCATCTCCTCTAGGGGAGAGGAGGAGTTTCCAACAGTTTCTAGGAGGGATTGATGGCAGGGGGGGATGCATTGTGGCCGGCCATAGGAATACCAAAAGCCCATTAATGGCTTTTGGAGTTAGAGCTCTCCTCACATTAAATTGGTCCTCCCATCAGCTTCATAAAGGAGAGAGGAGTGAAACCCCTCTCCTTCCCGATTATTTCGAGCCCTCTGTGCAGAATTTGAGTGAGAACCTCAAGCTTGTCGGCCACCCATGGTGAACCAAGGATCGGAGCAGCAAACCGACCCCAAGACAGGTCCATTTCTTCCTCCTTTCCTCAGTGGGTAGATCCCCTACATCGGCGGCAAGGTTCGAGCCCTAACGGCTCTGAATCGGGCCGATCAAGAAGCTCGGAACCGAGCTTTTAATTCCAACCCTAAAGCCCTGTTCCGGCCACCTCCGGTCGGTCAACCACCTCGATTCGCCGGCCACCACCTCAGTGAAGGTGGTGGTGGCATTGGCCGGCCGGGGCGGCGCCTAGGTGGCCGGGAAAACGGGGATCAAGGCGGCCCAGGCGCGGGCGATCCTGGCCGTTGGCCAGAGGAAGAAGACGACCAGGCGCGGTCCGATTTGCGCCAAGATTCGTGCATGCCTTAGTATAAATTCTTATTTCCTGTGATTAAATTGCAGTTTCTATTTAATTCTGGTAAAAATAGTTAGAGGCTGATTTAGGAAAAGTGGTCAACATAGAAATTGTAGCCCTTGGAGTCTAGTTTCATGCAAAATTGAAATCACTCAATTTGGAGCCCTGGTTAGGGCACATCACTCATTTTGGTGGGGGCTGTCCATAAGGCTATTCAGAGCTTATTTTTGATGCCCACACCATTATAGAACTCCAAATGACTTGATTTTTGGGGTGTAGTCTAGTCTTAGGCTTACCTAGGTTATGTCCAAAGATCAGAAGGATTGGAGAAGTTTTCCCCATAATTTTTGGGAAAGTTCAATAATCCTAGTTTAATCTAATTAGGTGCCCTAAACACCTCAAGACCCTTCCAAACTTGGATGGGTGGTCTTAGGGGGTATGTATAGGCCCTGGTTAAAATATCATGATTTATGGAGTTGTTTTGGTGGGGTAATTCACCAAAACAACCTTAGGCTCCCTAGGTTTAGGCAAAACTTTGGGTGAGTGCCCCCACTCTTCCTCAAAGCCAAATGGCTTCATATTTGGGGTGCACCTCACCCTCCCCCATGCCAACCTCTGGTCCAAATTTGGTGGCCATTGGAGGAGGTTTGCCCTAGTAAACCACAAAGGGGATAAATTGCTATTTGCACCCCAAATAGGTACCCATTGGAATCCCACTCCTCACCAAATGTTGGTAGGATCTTGGGTGATCTTTTACTGACCCATGGTCAGTATAGTAAGTAGTATGGACTTGGGCAAGGTAGGGAGTCCTCTTGAGAATAGTTTGCTTAAAGGTTAGGTTTAGGGCAAAAGTAAACCTAAGCTAACTTTGGAGTGTGGAGGGGCTTTCCTCCCACTGATTGTTGGGGTGACCTTGGTCACTGCCTAGGAAGGTAGGAGACACCCCAAGGAGTAGCTTTGGATGAGTTAGGGCTTAGTGTGCCCTTAAGCCCTAATGGTGAGGTGTATGGAGCCATTTAGGGTTTGTGAAGGACATAGGGGAGTTTGTCCTTGGAGAGGGGTGTGTTGAACTCCTCTGAGTGTTATAAGTGATATAATACCCTCACAAGAAGTTTGAGTGGAGTTGGTGAAATTTAGATCCTAACCCTAGGCTAAACCCTAATGGGGTGCAATTAGAGGTTAATGAAGGAAGAGGGGTCAAAACTTAAAGGTTTGACTTGAAATTTTGGGGAGGTGGTCTTGGTGACCAGAGAATGCTACTGTAAGAAATTGGAGGGATTTGGAGTTGCAAATCCTAAGTAATAAACCCTTGGGTAGATTTGTAAATAATTAGGGTTTGGGGTTTTAGGAAGAAACAGTACTTATTGATTTACCATCTTCTGTCATAAACTTAGTTTTAATGTTATAAATCTCTGGAAGATTTGGTTAGACCAGGAGAAAACTTTTGGAGGTCCAAATTGTAATATTTCACATTGTTGGCAATTTTTGGGGTGATTGAATTTAGGGTGTTAGATCTCTGTAATGACATGAAACTTTGCTGGTTGTATTTTCATACCAATATGTACCCACTGTAATTTTCTCATAATTTATGGATCAATATTTTTGGTATCTCTAGTTCATTTTGGAATTATTTACAAATATATCCATTGAGGAAATTACAAATGTAACCTCTGTTTTATGTGGTCAAACTTGGTAGACCTGAATATTTTAGTATGATTCACCACTGTATGAATTTGCATAAGGTTGGGAGTCCATATGAGGGTACCTCCTTTGGAATTTATTGGAAATAAATGAGTTTTGGAATTTTTAAAAATAGTAAATCTTGCTGGTTTTTCCTACAAGTTTATACCTACTGATATCTAGGTACTCATGATTTATGTAAAAATTGGGGTAGGCACTGGGAGTCAGAAAAGTGCACTTGTAGTTCAAACTTGAGAAAATTGCCCTTTGAGAAATTGTTTAAAAATATTAATATTATGGGGAAAATTAGGAAACCCTGGATTTGATCTGATTTAAGTAGCATGGACTCCCAATAAATCCAGTAGGTCATGGAGTTGAGTATTTAGAGTACCTCCCTTCATGAGGATCAAAACGTTAAGGGTGGTCTGCGTTTAGTAAATTGGCAGTTTTGGAGTTACAGGCCAATTTGGGGTACATTGATCGGAGATGTGGGAATTGAATGGTGATTGTATGGTATGAGAGGACCCTTGGAGAGATTTAAGGTTGATGAGTTCTGGGATGGTGGGGTGCCTCCCTTGGGGTGGGTCGTCCTGTGGATGACGAAAGATCATCCTTTGTCTATTAGGACCTAAAAGCCCTTAGGTTTAATTCGGGTAAAAGTATTAAAGGGGTTTTCTTACGGGTAGCAACCAACATTATTAAGTGTCTTGGGAATGGGAACTTTGGGGTGTCAACCCATTGTAGTTCCTAGTACCGTAGCGAGCCCCTCACAGGGTAACCCTCGGGAAGGCCAAGATTAACCCTAACTCATAGGAGTAAGACACGGTACAAGATTAACTAATAACACACTCATCTACACCCTGTGGTTTTGGAAGTTTAGTTGGATTGGTTGTCCGAGCGGTGGGCTCGGTGGCTGTTGCAGCAGACTGGTTAGTCTGGTGAGCTTATGGCTCGGAAGGTTATTGATGACGGGCAGGTTAGCCCGGGGAGCTTTTGGCTCGGAAGGTTATTGATGGCGGGCGGGTTAGCCCGGGGAACTCATGGCTCAGAGATAGGAAGTAGAACATGTTGCATGTGCACTGAAGGTGGTGGGTCTTCGGTATTGGACGGTCGTTCACACCGACGTCAATACGTTGACTCGGCGAGTGTGGTTTTACACTTAGCCTTGATAGTCTGGCGGTCCAGTCAGCAAGAGTACGCAGACGCTCCGCGGGTATAGTGGAGGCGTACAATAGGTCTAGGTTGGGTAGTGTGAATACCAACCTAGAGGTGGGCGGGGCCCAACCCACCGCTTCCGTTTGCCACTACGGGAGTATCCTAGGAGTCTAGCTCGCTCCAAAAAGGGGGAACTAAAGGTCTATGCGCATAGAGTCGTAGTGTGTGAGTTGCACTTGTATGATCATAGCATAACAGCATACTTGCATGTCATAGCATAAACATTGCATTCAACCTACCCCTAACGTATAAGTCGGTTATGGGACTTCTTATACGGTAGGCCCTGCTAAACGACCCCTTGGTCTATAGGTTTGTATGGGCATTCCTATAAATCAATGGTTACTTTTATATTACTTTACTTGCTGCTTACTGTTCTTGATATACTTGTTACCATGCTTCATATATATGTATACACCTGTGTAGCTCTAGTTCCGCCGTCACCTGCTCTTGTTTTTACCCCTTGCTGTCCTCCGCTTCATCCTCCCGCACGGTGCCTAGGAGCCATTGGGGGAGGGGTGGGGAATTGGCTGAGTCATTTTGACTGACGGTCGGTGGACCTTATCATTTTAGGAAATCGAGGAGACGCAGCAGCACCAGAGGCCGGAGCAGACGGAGGCGGGCCAGTCTAGTACAGGAGCTCAGGATTCAGGATTTGTGAGTGATTAGTAGTTAGCTTCCGCGAGTGATCTTGTAGTGAGGAAATGATGTACAGGGCAAGAGCCCCTTTTATTGTAACCCTTGTCTCTTTATTCAGTTAATATATGTGGACATTTATAATTCATGTGATTTTGTGGACTTGTCTTACCCTTTATTGTACTTTTCTTCGTGATCGATTTGGCCGGCAGGATCGGCGTTTTGTGGTGGCGACCTTCCCGAGCGAAGGTGTCACCGCAAAACGGCGGTTCTGGGCCTAAGACTCGGATGTTTAAAAGAAAAAAAAAAGGGGTCTTACACTCCACGTGGCTGGCTAACGTAGTCATGGTAAAGAAGGCCTCGGGAAAGTGGCGAATGTGCGTCGACTATAGCAACCTGAACCAGGCATGCCCAAAAGACAGCTCCCCCCTCCCAAGGATCGACCAACTCGTCGACGCGACAGCCGGCCACGAGCTACTTAGCTTCATGGACGCTTACTCAAGTTACAACCAGATACGGATGAACCCGGCGGACGAAGAGCATACCGCCTTCCGCACCGACAGAGGAGTCTACTGCTACAAAGTAATGCCCTTCGGCCTTAAAAATGCTGGAGCCACATATCAAAGGCTAATGAACAAGGTCTTCAAGAGCCTCATCGGAGAGACGATGGAGGTTTACGTGGACGATATGTTGGTGAAGAGCGTCCACCGTTGCAACCACTTAAAAGACTTGGGAAAGTGCTTTCAGCTACTCCGTCGCTTCCAAATGCGGCTCAATCCCAGCAAGTGCGCATTCGGTGTAACGGCCGGAAAATTCTTGGGTTTCATGGTAACCCATCGAGGGATTGAGGCTAACCCTGAAAAGATCAAGGCATTAGAAGATATGTCACCACCTCGTTCGATCAAGGAAGTGCAACGTCTAAACGGGAGGATCGCTGCGTTATCCCGTTTCCTGTCACGGACAGGAGACAAATACCTCCCTTTCTTCAAAATCCTCCGGGGAGCGCGCCACTCCGGTTTCCAATGGACTGACGAATGCCAGGCGGCCTTCGAACTCCTCAAGCAATATCTGGCCTCACCGCCGCTTTTGTCAAAACCCACCTCGGGAGAGACCCTGTTCTTGTACCTAGCGATATCACCTACAGCTATCAGCTCAGTCCTCGTAAAGGATGAAGGGGGGGGGGGGGGGGGGGGGGTGCAACGACCGATTTACTACATCAGCAAAGTCCTCACTGACACCGAAACCAGATACCCCGCGGCAGACAAGACGGCCTTGGCTCTTGTCTTCTCAGCCAGAAAGCTTCGGCCCTACTTCCAGGCTCATACCGTAAAAGTGTTGACACAACTCCCGCTACGGGCGATCCTTCAGAAACCAGAAGTCTCCGGGAGGCTAGTAAAATGGGCCGTAGAGCTCGGCGAGTTTGACATTAAATTCCTACCGCGACCTGACATCAAGTGGCAAGTACTCGCCGACTTTATTGTGGAATACACCATTCCACCAGAAACGAACCTAGCCAAAGACGCCCCTAGCCCCCGGTGGACTCTCTATGTCGACGGTGCTTCAGGAACAGAAGGGGCAGGAGCAGGAGTACTCCTCGTAAGCCCCGACGAGATCACCTTGGATTACGGGCTCCGGTTAAAGTTCCCCGCAACAAATAACGTTGCAGAATACGAGGCGCTAATTGCCGGTCTCCGGCTCGCCATCGATTGCAAGGCGGAAAACCTGACGATCTACGCCGACTCTCAACTCGTAGTCTCGCAAGTCGAAGGAGACTATGAGGCCAAAAGCGACCAGATGGCAAAATACCTCGCGCTTGCAAAATTGCTCCTTCGGAAAATTTCGACGCATCAAATCTTGCACATCCCCCGAGAGCAGAACTCCATGGCGGATGCCCTGTCTAAGCTCGCCACTTCACCATCCAGCTACCAATCCCGAAGACGCCGGATTGAAGAGATCGTGGTCCCAAGCATACAGGGACCATGGGAGATCGCCGCCATCCACCAAGAAGAGTTATCCTGGATGACTCCATTGCGAGCTTACCTTGAACACGGACACCTCCCTGAAGATAGCTTAGAGGCGCGAAGGTTACGGATGCGGGCGGCATCATTCACCGTAATAGACGGAGAACTTTACAAACGGGCATTTTCGGGCCCATATCTAAAGTGCCTACCGACAGATGAGGCAGACTACGCCCTCCGAGAAGTACACGCGGGAGTCTGCGGAGAACACCTAGGCGGGAAGGCGTTGGTGCGGAAGGTACTGCGCCAAGGCTTCTATTGGCCAATAATGAAAAGGGACGCAATCAGACTAGTTCAGAAATGCAGGAGCTGTCAACTGCACGCCAACGTACCCCATCAGCCCCCGATCTCGCTTTCCGCACTCCAAAGTGCGTGGCCATTCGCACAATAGGGAATCGACCTTCTCGGCCCCCTGCCTCTAGCATCAGGGCAAAGGAAGTTCATCATCCTGGCCATCGATTACTTCACCAAGTGGGTAGAGGCGGAGCCCCAGGCCAAAATCACGGAAGAAAACGCTAAACAATTCGTCTGGAAGAACATCGTCTGCCGCTTCGGCATCCCAGCAACAATCATTGCCGATAACGGCACCCAGTTCACCGGTAAATCCTTCACCAAAATGTGCGAAGACCTGAAGATCAACCTCCGTCATACCGCAGTAGCACATCCACAAACCAACGGACAAGTAGAAGTCACGAACCGCACCATCCTCAAAGGATTGAAGACGCGTTTAGAAGAAGCTGGGGGACAATGGGTGGATGCACTCCCAAACGTGTTGTGGGCATACCGCACAACAGAGCGGACTCCCACGGGAGAAACACCTTACAATCTCTGTTACGGTACCGAGGCTATCATCCCCGTCGACGTCGGCGTTCCAAGCACGCGAGTACTAACCTTCGATCCCAGCAAAAATGACGGGCTGCTTCGGGAAAACCTCGACCTAATTCCCGAGGTTCGGGATAGCGCTGCCCAGCGCGCCGCATCCTACCAAAGGCGCATAGCCCGAGGCTACGACAGGAGGGTGAAACCCAGGCCAATCAACGTAGGAGATCTCGTCCTACACAGCATCGAAGCAGCCGACAAAGGCCCCCAAGGAGATAAGCTCTCACCAACCTGGGAAGGCCCATACGTTGTCACTACGGTCGTAAAACCCGGAACGTACAGGCTCAGAACGGCAGAAGGAAAGACTCTACCACGGACCTGGAACGCCCAGAACCTGCGCCGCTTTTACCAGTAACATAGTCGTCTACCATCAACAAAGCCACGAGCCCCGACTCGTGCAAACTTATCTTTCAGTTCATTATGTAAAAGCCGCGAGCTCAGGCTCGTGCACCTATCTTATGTTATGTACTAAGCCGCGAGCTCAAACTCGTGCAAACTGGTCTTATGTTAGAAAAGCTATGTTTAAAAAGACTTCTTACTGTAAAAATAGGCGCATACCTCGTCACCTATATTTAATAAACTAAAAATCTTTACTTCGGGGCCCTGCCCCGGGGACTCTGCACCGCCGTCGATTGAAGGTCCGCCCTTCTCCTCCGCCGTCAAGTCCCGGTGTCGTAGGGGCCTGCCCCCCTTACGTTCACCCTCGGTTTGAATACAAACGCTATTCACCGGCCAAGCCGCGAGCCAGACTCGTGCAAAAAAACCGCGAACCAGACTCGTGCGAAAAAGCCGCGAGCCAGACTCGTGCATCGTAGGGGCCTGCCCCCCTTACGTTTACCCTCGGTTTGAATACAAAAGCTATTCACCGGCCAAGCCGCGAGCCAGACTCGTGCAAAAAAGCCGCGGGCCAGACTCGTGCAAAAAAGCCGCAAGCCCGGACTTGTGCAAACTAACCTCCTATTATATAAAAGCCGCGGGCTCAGAACCGTGCAAAGTTTTGCAGGAAACCCTCAAGCTATTCAGATATGAAAGCCGCCGCAGAAAAATCAAAACTTCCGAACTCCTCGCAACGAGATTCGGACTCCGGAAGTTTGGGGGGCTTATGTTGCGTACCCACAAAGGCCTTGGGGTGCGTCTAGTGAACCCCGCTAAAGAGAAGAGGGGGAACCAGTCGAACCCCAGATCGCGGAAGTAGAGGACCCGACACGCAGGAACAGCGCGCTAGAAACAGCACCAGGTAAGCACAAAACCACACCCCACTTCCGGGGTGCGGTTAGCCCGCACCCCACTAGGAGGGGGGCGGTTAGCCCGCGCCCCACCCGTGTGGGGTGGGCCCGAGTCGGCCAAGCCGCTTCCTCCCCCCTTAGGGGGGTGCGGCCAAGCCACACTCCACCATGGGGGAGCGGCCAAGCCGCACCCCTCATAGGGGGGTGCGACCAAGCCGCACCCCCCCATAGGAGGGTGCGGCCAAGCCGCACCCCCCATGGGGGGTGCGACCAAGCCGCACCCCCCCTATGGGGGGTGCGGACAAGGCCAAGCCGCACCCCCCCATGGGAGGTGCGGCCAAGCCGCACCCCCCATAGGGGGGTGCGGCCCAACCGCACCCCCCCATGGGGGGTGCGGCCAAACCGCGCCCCCACCCATGGGGGGGGGGGGGGTGCGGCCAAACCGCGCCCCCCCCATGGGGGGTGCGGCCAAACCGCGCCCTCCCATGGGGGGTGCGGCCAAACCGCACCCTCCCATGGGGGGTGCGGCCTTGGGAGGGTGCGGTCAAACCGCGCCCTCCCGTGCGAAGTACGAACGAGCCCCCCTCCGCAGAGGACGCGCCCGAAACCGCGTCCCTGTGTCGGAAAGGGTCGAAGCCCGCTTTTCCTGGCTTCGCTCACTTTTCCGCCCCGCCTTGCTCACATTTCGACCTCGCTCACTTTTCCGCCTCGGCTTGCTCACTTTTTGTCTTTTCAGTTTCTCACTTTTCAGGAACGGCTTGTCGCCTTTCCTCAAAGGGCAAGGTGGTCAGTTATGAAAAATGGTGATCCGAGTGCCCCAAATCGAGGAATATGATTCGTCAGCCAAGGTGGTTATGGTGGTTACGACGGCGAAATTACCGGGCTACCCCCGTCAAAAGCTATAAAAAGGCCCCCAAAGCTTCATTTTAGGGATCCGGACTTTGAGACCAGAGAGAGCTCCTTGAAGATTTCCAGGGATTTCTCCTTCGGCGCTTGAAGATCATCTTCGAAGACTTAGAGAAATCCTTATTCGCGAAAGCGGACAAGGTTCTTGCTTTCGTTCCCAAGAAAGCGGACAAGGCTCCCGCTTTCGTTCTCGAAAGCGGACAAAGCTCCCGCTTTCGTTCTCGAAAGCGGACAAGGCTCTCACTTTCATTCTCGGGAAAGCGAGCAAGACAGTCTCACTTCTGCCTTCTCAAAAGCAGACAGGGCAGTCTCAACTCTGTCCTCTGGAAAGCGGACACGGCCTTCTCACTTTCGTTCATCACTGTACTCATAGGAAAAGGACTTAGTTTTTTCCGAGAGGTGGTCTGTCACCCTCGGAGTGCTCTCCCTCTTTTTCTCTACTATTGTAACGAGTAGCGGCCTGTCGCACTCGATCTCTAAATATCTGAATTGTAACCTCTCTGGAGATAGTGAAATTTGGTCGGCACAGCTCCGGCCACGTGGTTTTTCACCCTTTCCGGGTTTTCCACGCTAAAAAGTCCCTGTGTATTCAGCAGATCTCAAATTGACTGTTGGCGCGCTTAGACCGCTCGCGAGCTAAGGCGGTTCAGTTGAACCGGTCTACCAAGAGCCCTAAGCGACCCGCAACAAATATTACAATTAGTAAGGTGATGGGAACTGATTTCTTCTGTAATGCTATCTAAAATCAAAATTTTGTTGATATTATATTCCCCAACCTAATTTTAAAGGGATTTCAAGTACTTTATAAATAATTTAAATGCAATAATAGATTAATTTAAAAACTAATTCTAATTAAATTAAGTAATAGTTATGTAAATAGAATAATAAAGGTAAAAAAGTTTTAGAACCCAAAGAGATCTGTTTGTTTCGGCGGTTGACATTTTAGAGCGTTGAGAATGGAGATCTGTTTCTTGCGATCGTAACCGCTTGACCGGTAAAAATAAGTCCCCCCCAAACGGAGCCTAAAAATGATATTTTAGAGCGTTGAGAATGAAGATTTATCAAACAGATATTTTCGGCGGTTACATTTTCCACCCACCGGAAATGGAGAAAAGATGCCAAAACAACAGAACTAGCAAATGTACAACTAATATTGGTTATTGAAATACTAATAATTTGGGTAGTGCACAGGGGCACCCCTTGAGGCCGCGACAGTATCTTGATCACGACAGTGCCCTATGCGATGACACTCCCTCCGCTCGCAACCCTTCGAGCGCAGTCATGTCGGGTGACATCAATTGTGGGCTCGGCGGGCCACGAGCAGCTGGAGTTCCATTGCGCCAGACATTATTGTGACCGGGATACTGTTGTCAGTGTACGCCCCCCTTGCACTACTTCTAGTATAATTAATATAATATATGGAATAAGATAAATATAGCAAAGACGGTCCATAGTTCATCGGCCTAAGAACACGAATCGGGAGGGAGTAAAGTGCACTCGTTGCACTTTATGGTGCAGTGCATCATCCAACGGATGCGAGCACATCTTAGCTCGCGCGCACACATCTCAAAGCGAGATGTGATGTTCACGCATCTCCGCGCGAGCTGAGATGTACTCGCATCCGTTGGATGCTGCACTGCACCGTAAAGTGCAGCGAGTGCACTTTACTCCCCCCGATTCCTAAGAACACCCATTCAGCGAAGAAAGCATAATCGCGATTTGGCAGTGTCGGAGATGGTGCTCAGAGGGATGTCTGGACCGATCTTGGCTATTCTCGTTTCCGCCTTCGAAGAACAAAAAGGAAGATGACGGCGATCTCAAGTCAGTTTCTTGCGATATTGAGGAGGCTCTGCCAGGGAGATGGATTGCAGCTTAGGTTGCTTGCAGCAACCATTTTTGGGAAGACGAAAAAGTTGCTTTTGGAGGGGAAAAACTGGCGGAAAATGCCAAATTACCATGAAACCATTTTTTGAAATAAAGATGGGATGGGTGACGGGTGTGAGGGAGCGGGGTTTCACTTTTGCGGAGCGGCTGTGTATCGGGGAGGAGAGGTTTAGGGTTGCGTGGTAATGAAACGGTGTGAGGGAGGGCTGTTTTATTAATGATCGTGAATTTGGAAATCGAGGGTCACGATCTTTCGGATGACTTTTTAATTCATGACATTTTAAAGTCATCCAATATTTCTTTTTAACCTATAGATATATAGCATATTTCTTTGTTATAATTATATATAGATATAATATTAGTGTGTAGTCTTTTCTTTCCTTTAGAGAAAAAAAACGTGTTATTTTATTAAAATGAAAAAAAGCGAACCGGTTCAAACCTGAGCCGGTGAGTGTGCGGAACCGTGGCGGCCTCGTAGCCATTAAGCTCGCTGTCCTGCGCCGGATGAGACAGTCCCCTGTTCCTCCACGCCCGCCACATCACCCGCGCCACCACCGTCAGCGGACTCCCCTGCGGCCGCCGGAATCTGTACCTCGGCGTTCCGGAGAGCAGCACCATCACCGCACCGGCCAGCGCCGCCGCCGATATCCCGTACCCCCAACCCCTCCCAACATTATCCTGTATGTAAACCAGCACCGTCACCGCAAACAGGGACCCCAAGCTGATGCCGAAGTAGAACCGGTTGAAGAAGAACACCATCGCCTTCTCCTCCTTCGGATCGTTCTCATCGAATTGATCCGACCCGAAACCCGATATGTTCGCCTTTATCCCTCCGGCGCCCGCCGCAATGATGTACAGCGCCGCGAACAGCATCGCCATCTGCCCGCCGCTCGCCTCCACGCACTCTATCTCTCCCCGCCGGAATTCTTCGCACGGCGGCGGCTGCATGCTGCTCAGCGACGTCGCCATTGTCAGCAGGCTGGCTCCCTGAAGCATCAGTGTTAGCTAGCTAGCTAGTGACATGTGTATCAGATGTGAAAAACAGGGGATTTTGGTTGGTTAGTATATTACGGCTGCGGCGACGGAGGCCGATATGACGGCGGTGAGGAATCTTCCGAGCTTGGCGTCGGCGGCGAAGCCGCCGACCAGTGCGAGGAGGTTGAGAGTGCCCATGAAGTTGGTGACGACGTTGGCGGAGTAGGAGGTGGAGAGGTGGAGGTCGCCGACGAGGTAAGTGACGAGGTTCATGGAGATGCCTATTACGCACATCCTCTCAGATAGTTCTGTGCCTAGGATTAGACCGGCGGCGAGCCATCCTCCTGTTTTGGATCTGTCGGCCGGGTTTCCGCGGTAGTCGACGGTGTCGGCGGCGGCAACGATGGAATCCTGCAGTGCAGAGTCGTATATACGGATTAGTGCCTGTGATGGCGAGCGACCGTTAAGTAATAAATAATTAATTAAGTGCCTGCGAAAATACCATGGAAACTGGTAAGGAAATTAATTAGCTGTCTGAGAATAATAATGGGCGCAGAGTTGTGGGAAGAGAGAGAAGCAGATGAGATGCTGCTGAGCTTAATAGTTGGTGGTATTAATAGGCGGCGGAGAGAGAGAGAGAGAGAGAGAGAGAGAGAGAGAGAGAGAGAGAGAGAGAGAGAGACAGAAAAGAGAATAATGGTGTCCACAGTTTCAGAAAGAGAGGGGATTTTGTGGATATTGTGGACAAGAAATTAAGGCAGTAAAAAGAAGGAGAGTGGAAGACGGATGAATGATTGCAGTTTTAGGGTTTACACGTTTTCAGCCATGGCGGCATCAATGATCAAGAACCGAAGCTGATTGATATCACTGATTGATATTAACTTTTATGTTCAAAAACTTATTTCACTTAAAAAACTTGTCGCCTGCAGTTGGTTCTCGAGATAAGACTGTCCGCTTCGCCCGGTCCGTAAAAGCGCTGAGCAACCGCAACATTATTTATGCCGAATTCAACCGTGGGAGGGGAATTGAGATCCCTTTTGGATGCAAATGGAAAGGGTTCATTTCGCGGCTCGGATTCGTCCTTTCTTTAGCGGATGGGTTAAATAATGCCCTTTTTATTCAATTTTGTCTCATATATATACAAAACGTGTTGCATCCATCGTCTTTACAATAAATATTAAAAGAGAAAAATTGTGTAGTATTATTGTTTTAATCTAATGATTAAATATATATTATAATCTATAAAAAAAATTAAAATACAATTTTCATTCAAGTAATTACATCATATCATTTATAGAATGTCATTATGCATATCAACGACATTTTTGAGGATGACTGTCATTTGTCATGTCAATAGTATTTTCAAGAAATTATAAAGTTGATTTGACAGGCACGATGATATATGCATCATGATGAGATTCTAAACAAGAAAAAAGAAAAATGGTGTATAAATACTTTTTGCACTAATTAATTGGTAGAGGCGTAGACTCGTTCCTATCACGATCAAGGTACTGTCGCGGTTGACCGTTGCGGCGGAGCCCCATGCCTGTCACTCGTTTGATAAATAAAATTATTTTGAACAATTAAATAGACCCCCTCCATTGTTTCCAATTGGAGGATCTCATCATAGGGAGGGGAGGGAGAAGTGTTTACATATATTTTTAAAAATATTTATATTGTTTGCAATCTAAAGTTGAAGTTTAAAGATCATGTCATGAAATGTAACAAAAATTCTCAAACAAACAGAGAAAAAAATTGATTCAATTAGCATGTTGGACCCACTCAGATCAAATAAGAGCATAGCGGTTCGACCGAGTCCTTCTCAGTAGCTGCATATGCGACATCTGCTTCTGGATTGCGCCGCCACCGCCCCACGATTACCGAACACGGTCTTCTTCATCCTTATCCGACATTTCCCTCTTCTAAAATCTGAAATAGCGGAAATCTTGCCCCAGCAAACTTCTTCTCCCCAAAAGCAGATCAATTCCATGATAAATTGATGGAGGTCGAACAAAATCGCTCTCGCTGACATCCATTTTCTCGAGCTCCCGTCGCCGTCACACTATTCTCCGCAAATAACTTCGAAATTTTCAGCGAGCCGGATGATCTACACAAGCACGATACCAATTGAGTTGGACTTTATTTCGAGTCAACTTCAAGCCAAATTTAATCAGGCTCGAAATGAGATCAATAATATTACCGTAATATAAATACTTATGGTGATTGATAATCATACAACCTCTTTGCCTATTCGTACCCCCTTTATTTAAAAAACCAAGATAATCATACACCCTCATCTTTCTCGCTCAAGCCCGAAACCCGCCCCTCCCAATTTTGAGAACAGGAAGCCGCCGCCCGTCCTCCCCCTCACGCCGCCTCCTTCCTGATTTTCGGCCGACAAGTACCTTTTTTCCGCCCATTTTGACGACGTAGGCTCTCCCCTCGCTCTCCAGTGGGTTCTCTTTACATTTTCTCTCATTTTTTTCCACTCTAAAATTCTAGATTGCTCAAATCAACTTGAAATTGTTTTTTTTTTGGAACAACTTTATTTTTGAGGTAAAGATTTCAACATATATGTCTAGTTCTATCTATAAAAGCAATTTTAAGAACTTTCATTTTGGGAAACAATTATAATTTGTGGTGTACAAATAACGGTGAGTTACAAATATCCAAAAAAAATGTATGATTATCTATTAGAGCGAAAACATTAAATAATATCTCCCGTGGTTTTGGTCTGTTATTATCTTGTTCCTCCCTCGATCGCCACATGTTCACCCCCTCGCCCGCCACATGTCACAAGCTACACAATGTGACGTCATATTACATTAGGTTTTTCAGCAAGTAAAAAAATTTAACATTTATTAGTAAATAGTTTTGGCTGTTAAACTATTATTAAATCAGTTTAATTAAAAAAAAAAACAGAGGATATTATCATGTTAGAGTTAAACCACCGGGGATGGGAGTTGTCTCATATCTGTCTATTGTGATTAGCAACACATTCGCTCGCCCCTAGTACGGATTCCGGATGCTAATGCAAGTGACCAAAGGGGATCGAAACGATCAACCCGCTAGAAAACTCCCTTTTCTCTACCAATCGGTGGGGGATTTTCCATGCAAACATGTCATAAAAAGGAGGACTTCACTTGTCCAAGTAGAAGATCGTTACCATTGTCTATTGTGATTAGCAACACATTCGCTCGCCCCCTTCCATTTCTCCCTCACTGTCGTTCCTAACGTTTCTTCGCGTCTTCTATTGGATAATTGGTCCAAATCGAACGGAAACCGACAGAACCGTCCAAATCGAACCGAAATTCACACAGATCAGCTCGGCGTAACCGCCCACTATGGGCAAACCGCCGAGCCTAATTCAGGCTAACCGCCACCCCTTCTCTCTCGAGAGGGGGCCGCCGCCGGCCGCCGGGCGCCGCCCCCTCCTTCAAGGGGGTCGGCCGGCCTTGCCGACCCCTCCTTCGAGGGGACCGACCGCCCCCTCCATGGAGGGGGTCGGCCATGGTCGCCCCCTCCTTGGAGGGGGTCGGCCCGGCCGGCCGCCCCTTCCTTGGAGGGGCCGGCCTCGGCCGCCCCCTCCCTTGAGGGGGCCGGCCGCCCCCTCCCTTGAGGGGACCGTCCGTCCCCTCCATGGAGGGGGTCGGCCATGGCCGCCCACTCCTTGGAGGGAGTCGACCCGGCCGGCCGCCCCTTCCTTGAAGGGGCCGGCCTCGGCCGCCCCCTCCCTTGGAAGGGGCCGGCCGCCCCCTCCCTTGAGGGGACCGGCCGTCCCCTCCATGGAGGGGGTCGGCAAGTGCACCGGTCACGCAAGTAATAATAATGGGGAAGATCCCCGAGTGTCGGTCTCTCAAGGAACACAGTAAGGTGAAGTTAGGTTTCGAGGAAAGACTTGAGATCGAAGTCCAGCGATAGGTGGAGTGCGGACGAAAGGGATTTGGTTTGTGAATAGTAAAATAAAATATTACAACTACTCATATGCAATGCCGCTATGCAAAGCTTCGCTCGGCGGGATGGAGACTACGTAGGCCTTGAACGCACTACTTCGTTGGGCGGATGGACGAGTAGGCTAGCGGAATCGAACTATGCAGGCCTTGAGCGCGCTGCTTCGTTAGGCGGGATGGATTACACGGGCCGCGATGCCACGCTTCGGTAGGCGGATGGACGAGTAGGCTAACGGAATGAGGGTCGCAAGCACCTCTTCGACAAGCACGCCACTAGAAATTGCTAGTGCGGCACTGAACACGATGGTGGAATGGAAATTAGATGGGGGCGCACCTCAATAAGCACATATGAACTAAATAATTCCAGATAAATGAAATAAACATTAAGCACTACTGTTCATAGCACACATCATCAATAATAGAGAGGAAACTAGCTTATGCAATCAACAACATAAGGAAGAAGAATAGAGTGACGGAATCGACCACATCCGAAGCCTCATCGAAGATTCACGGTTGGAATCGCAGGGTTGTCAATCCGCGTCCAAGCTCGGTCTTCAACTGCGTCCGGGGTAGAGAAGGCTGTCACTACCTTCCAATGGACCCGTCTTCTTCGTGTCACGATCTGATCTCCTCCGATACACGATCTCCTTGCTTGATGTTGGCGATCTTTGGGCTAGAAACCTCTCCTTGGGGCTCAAGGATGATGGAGGAGGCCTAGGGGGGCGGAGAACCAGCGGAAGGGGCGAAAACGGCGGACTGAACGGAGTTGCAATCAGCGATCCTGACCTAATTCGCGAGCAGGTCAATTTATAGGCGCTGGAATAAACAGTGCGCACGATCAGTGGCGCACGACCAGTGGTCGTGCGCACTAGAATCCTGTGATCGTGCGCCTGCCTGGGCGGAGCCTGCAATGTAAGAAATTTATAAAATATAATGTTCGCACGACCAGTGGTGCACGACCAGTGGTCGTGCGCACTATTGTAAATGGTCGTGCGTTCGGTCAAGACAGAACTCAAATTTTGGGGGTTGAGTGCGCACGATCAGTGGCGCACGACCAATGGTCGTGCGCAATAGAACCAGTGATCGTGCGTAGTGTTCCTGTACAGAATTGTACCGGGAACACCTGCACGACTCCTGTTCCTACAGAAATGCTAATCAGGCCACTGAAAGTGGCACTCAACAATACGATAAGGCCATCAAAAGAGAATAAACATAAAACACACCAAAATAGGCTAAGAAGTGCACCTAGCATAGAATGACAAATATGAGCTAAAACAAGGCTAAGGTGCAGTGGAATGACTAGAGAAATGGCCCAGATGAGTCCGAAAATATGTATATAATTGGGACTCATCAGTCGCCGACCCCGAGGCCCTCCACGTCCACATCACGGACTCTAGCGATCAGGCGAAAAGCCTTCGCCGCACCTCGACGGAAGGCGACCTCGCGCTCATCTTCCAGCTGTGGCTCCACCTCTGAGCTCCAAATCTCACCACGGATCTCGTCGGCAAAGGTCACACGATCCTGCTCGTAGTCAAGCGAATCTCGGTACTGAGCAACCCCCGCGGCCTTTAACTCGGCAATTCGCTCCTGGGACGAAAGGCGCCCCACCTCTGCCTCCAAACGAGCCACGTCTTCAAGGGCCACCACCCGAAGACGGGCGGACTCGTCTGCCTGCTCCTTCTCAGCACGAAGCTCCCATGTAACTGTCTAAGCTCGGCGCGCAGACCAGACTCAACCTGGCTAAATCGTGACACATCGCGCTCCCGTCTACCCCTGGAAATCAACAGGGACTCTTGGGACTCCCGGAGCTCCCTCTGAAGCTGCTCGTGGCTATCTTTCAGACCAACATAATGGTCATTCCAGGTGAGGGCGATATTCGTCTGAACACCAATCTACAAGAAACAAGAAAATGCTCAGAACACGAACGACATTAGAAAGAAAAAACAAGAGAATCGAAATCACGCTCACCGCAACATTCATCGCCTCCAGCGACGACGATACTCGTACTCCCTTTACCAGGCGCACCCTCGGCTTGAGACTCGCCAACCGCCGCATCTTTTACTTGCTCTCCCCCTCTGTCTGGAGATCGAGGGGCCGAAATTCGATCAGCACTACGGAAGACAAGACGCCTCTTCGTCCCGCGGCCCAAAGGAGCCGCAACAGAACGTCATGCGTCAGTGGACAACCCGCAGAGAAGCAAACGCTTCTCCTCCACGCCCTTCGACAAGTGGAAAAGGGCCTTTGATAGCGAACCCGCGTCCATAAAGCCTAGCACCGGGGCAAACTCATGCTCTCTTCCAGAAATTCTGCGACTACGACCTAGAAGTGATCTCCATTCCTCAGGAAGAGACCAGGAATTGCGAACATATCCATATAAGGTATTCCCATGCCGACGACCGACACGACTTTCAAACCTGAGCCATCGCTTATTGCTGTGAACCCCGATGCGTCCACCACCATCGGATTCAACAAAGCACCACTCGCGGAATAAGTCCAGCGAAATCCGAGACCCGCGCTCTCGAAAGAAGGCGGCTAAACCCATCATCCGCATCATGCCCAATGGCGTGTACTGAGAGACCGGACACGCAAAGAACCTCAGAATCTCCGCCACCTCCTCGCAAGGAGGCAGGCGAAAGCCAGATCAAAAGGAAGAGTCGCATATGGTCATCCATCCGGTTGGAGGATTTTGGGCCCGCTCTTGGATCCCTGGCACCTTGATCTCTAAGTCGTCAGGTACATTATACCGCTTCCTCCAGACAGCGATACCTTCAACATTCAGAAGAGAACGACCTCTCATCGGGCGCCCGGAACCTCCACGCTTAGATCCCTGCAAGAGCAAAGCAGAAAAACAAGTTAAAAATCGGCCAACATTAGCCCCTACACTCCCCACGCGTCTCCGCGGTCAAAGGGCAGCACATGCAGAAATATCGCGATGCGCGCCCGAGGCATACGACCGGACGCGGTGGATAGGCGCAGACGCATGCACGTGATCGCCCTACACGCACATGCCCGCGCGCGCTCACCGCGAGCGCGCACGCTCACCCCAAGCGCGCACGCCCGCACGTGCTCTCCCGGAGCGCGCGCGCTCGCCCGGAGCGCGCACGCCCGGAGCGCGCACGCCCGCGCGCACTCGCCCGGAGCGCGCACGCCCGCGCGCGCTCGCCCGGAGCGCGCACGCCCGCGCGCGCTCGCCCGGAGCGCGCACGCCCGCGCGCGCTCGCCCAGAGCGCGCACGCCCGCGCGCGCTCGCCCGGAGCGCGCACGCCCGCGCGCGCTCGCCCGGAGCGCGCACGCCCGCACGCGCTCACCGCAAGCGCACGCGCACCCGAGCGCGCTCGCCCGGGGCGCGCGCACCCGCGCGCGCTCGCCCGGGGCGCGTGAACCCGCGCGCGCACACCCGGCGGGCGCGCGCCCGCGCGCACTCCCCCGGGGCGCACGCGCCCGCGCGCATTCACCCGGGGCGCGCACGCCCGTGCACGCTGTTGGAAGCGGCAGCCCGGGGCGCACCCGCTTGCGCCCCGGCGGCACTCCACTCACCGTGCTCGTTTGGGTATTCCGCCCCTTCTCCACAACTTATCCCCGCAATGGATTCACTTACCTCGCGCACAATCTCGTCGCATTCCGCCATGATGGAAACAAGCGTCCGTAGAGGAAAGACCTTCTCCTCCTTAGCCGAGCGTTCTCCCCGTCAAAGGTCTTGGGGGGCAATTGATATGTACTCGTATTTATAGCCCGGGTTCGGGCGGTTAGTGGGCGGTTTTCCAAACCCCCACTAACCCCACTTTCTCCATCATGACCGGTCAAACCACTACCCAACTATCTCCTATGTGGCAGGCAAACGACGTAACCGCCACTCGGCGTAACCGCCACTCGGCGTAACCGCCCAATCGGCGTAACCGCCACTCGACGTAACCGCCCGCTCGGCGTAACCTCCACTCAGCGTAACCGCCACTCGGAGTAACCGCCATTCGGCGCAACCGCCCGCTCGGCGCAATCGCCCGCTCGGCGTAACCGCCACTCGGCGTAACCGCCCACTATGGGCAAACCGCCGAGCCTAATTCAGGCTAACCGCCACCCCTTCTCTCTCGAGAGGGGGCCGCCGCTGGGCGCCGGGCGCCGCCCCCTCCTTCAAGGGGGTCGGCCGGCCTTGGCCGACCCCTCCTTCGAGGGGACCGACCGCCCCTTCCTTGGAGGGGCCGGCCTCGGCCGCCCCCACTCCCTTGAGGGGGCCGGACGCCCCCTCCCTTGAGGGGACCGGCCGCCCCCTCCATGGAGGGGGTTGGCCATGGTCGCCCCCTCCTTGGAGGGGGTCGGCCCGGCCGGCCGCCCCTTCCTTGGAGGGGCCGGCCTCGGCCGCCCCCACTCCCTTGAGGGGGCCGGCCGCCCCCTCCCTTGAGGGGACCGGCCGTCCCCTCCATGGAGGGGGTCGGCCATGGCCGCCCCCTCCTTGGAGGGGGTCGGCCATGGCCGCCCCCTCCTTGGAGGGGGTCGACTCGGCCGGCCGTCCCTTCCTTGAAGGGGCCGGCCTCGGCCGCCCCCTCCCTTGGAAGGGGCCGGCCGCCCCTTCCTTGGGAAGGGCCGGCCGCCCCTCCCTCTTCGAGGGAGGAGTCCGGCCGCCCCTCCCTCCTTGAGGGAAGGCGGCGGCCGGCCCTTCTTCCCCGCGAGGAAGAAGGCCGCCACCACCGCCGCCCATTTTTGGGGTTCCTGCGGTGGCCGGCGTCGCCGCTCTGGCGAGATCGCCGCCCGACGGTTACCAAACCGCCCGATCATGGAAGGATCGCGTATAGGCCGTCCGATCATCCTCCTTTTCTATTTATTTTAAAATGCTAACCGCACACCATAACTACCGTAACCACCTCCGAATCCTATAAATAGGACCCCAGGGGTCTTCATTAAGGGGATCAGATTTCTCTCTCTCTGAAGGAACTCTGCCTCCGGAAAATCCTCCAACGGACTCCGACCGTCCCGCGGAAGTGAGCGTCGTCCGTTCCGCGGAAGTGAGCGTCGTCCGTTCCGCTAAAGCGAGCGTTGTCCATTCGCCTCCGACGAACGCACTTGACTCCAGCATACACGCTCTCCCAATGTGCAGCGAGACCCCTGAACAAGGCAAATCTCGAAGCATCAGCGAAGCGTTCATCATCCAAAAGCACAATTCTACAACCGAAGGGTCCAACACTTAGAATATTTTCCCGAGTCACTCAGCATCGTGAGAGGTGGCCTGTCACCCTCCGAGCATCTCTCTCACTCAAAATTGTAAAGTGGCGCGGCCTGTCTCCCTCTCCTTCTCCGAAAGCTGTAACCTCCCGGGGAGATAGTGAAGTTCGGTCGGCACCGTCCCGACAACGTGGTTTTTCACCCCGCCTTGGGGTTTTCCACGGTAAAAAGTCTCCTTGTCCATTGCCGTCTACATTGACTGTTTGCGCGCACCGGCTCGACTCCCGAGCTAAGGCGGTCGATTTAGAATGGACCGCGGAAGAGCCATGTGCGACCCGCAATAGTTTGGCGCCGTCTGTGGGAACCGTTCTCAAAAGCTCTAGAATTCAGAAGACAGTATCCCAGCACAGTGATACTCGACCGACGGAAATGGCAAGAAAGGCTGCTCGTACGGCCGAAGAGCCTGCTCACGAAGGGCGGCCGGGATCTGCGCCCTCGCTCTCAGGCGTCAACATCGCCCCCGCTGAAGAAGTGGTCGCCACGCCTATGGCGGCCATGGATGAGCGGATGAACCGACTGGAAGAATTCCAAACCGAGATGCTCCTGCTCCTCAGGAACGCCGCAGCACCGCGTGCTCCCAATCCCCCTCCACAACAGAACGTCATACCACCTCTGGCAGAGAGCCAACTCCGCGGCGGACACACCGCTGACGTACATCACACTGCGAGAGATGGGCAGCCCGACACCGCTAGTTCCACCCATCCGCTTCACCGCCACCATTCGGCAGCTACAGTCCCCGATCAGGATATGAGGAGAATCACACGGGAGGAAATCCGTGAGGTGGTAGCAGAAGAATGCAGACAACTGGGGCGGCCCTCCTCCTATGCTCGGGGGGCACTCGGACGTGGATCCCCGCTGACTCCCTAGATACTAGCTTACCCAGTCCCGCATGGGTTCAAGCTGCCCAGCGTGGAAACCTTTGACGGGACCAACGACCCCCTCGAACACATCAACCACTTCGCAACTGTAATGCGCATCTATAACGCTAGTGATCAACTCATGTGCCAAGTCTTCCCAGCGACGCTCAAGGGACAGGCCCGGACGTGGTTCCACTCGCTTAAAGAGGGGGTGATCAACAGCTTCGTCAAGCTGACCCAAGTGTTTGTCGAACAGTTTGTGGCAAACAGAAGAGTCGTCCGGGATCCCTCCCACCTTTCCGGAATACGTCAGAACGAAGGAGAAACACTTAAGGACTTCTTCCGTCGATTCACCACCGAGGCTCGACAAATCCCCGGGGTAGACCCGGAGCTCTTACGAGGGGTTTTCCTTGGCGGACTCCGACCCAGCGGTTTCTACTCAACTCTGATGAGGGAAACCGTCCCAAGCTATCCCGACCTCATCCACCGGATAGAGGCTCAAATTGCAGCTGACGAAGCGATAGAGGCCCATCGCCAGCAGTTCGAGGGAGGACTAAAGAGAAAGAAGGAAGAGCTGACCCCGCGGCAGCCGGAAGAACACCAGAACAATGCCCGACGACAGGATCGGCGCGGCAACAAAGGATCCAACACGTACCGAGAGTATGCGCCGCTCAACACTTCTCATGCTAACGTGCTTTATGCGATTCAGGACAACCCGGCGCTGCGAAGGCCACGGGAAATCCAGCCAAACAAAGGAGATACCTCGAAGTACTGTGAGTTCCACAGGGGAGCAGGGCACACAACGGAGGAATGCGTAAAGCTCAATGATGAAATCGAACGCCTCATCCGTCAAGGCGTTCTCGGAAGGTTCATACAGGACCGTACCCGGAACCAGCCACCGGCTCCCCAGGGGGGTCCAGGGAACAGAGAAATAGTAGAGATCGTAGAAACCATCTACGGATCACCTTATGACACAGTCAACTCCATCGCCGAGCATGAGGAACGGGGAAAAGACCGAAACACTCAAACCTCAGGGACAATTTCCTTCGGGGACAAGGACCTCGAGGGGCTGCTCGCGCCGCACTAGGACCCCCTGGTCATAAGCACAGAGATTGGAGATCCCAACTTCCGCGTCAAGAGAATACTGATAGACAACGGCAGTTCGGTGAACGTCATCTTCATGACCGCTCTCTAAGGAATGAAGATCCAGAGGGAAAGGCTTCAGCAGGCTCCAGGGCCCATACATGGATTCAGCGGAAATCCGGTCCCTGTTGAGGGGACCATCTCCCTCCCGGTAACCTTGGGAGAGTTCCCAAAACAGGCGACTCACAACATTCAGTTTGTGGCAGTTACAACGGAATCACCGTACAACGCGATCTTCGGTCGTCCGCTCCAGGTAGCATTTGGGGCAATCCCGTCCATCCCGCACCTCGCCATGAAATTTGTCACCCCAGCCGGGGTAGGAGTCGTTCGCGGAGACCAAGAGACGGCACGAGCATGCTACCTACAACAAGTGCAGCCCTACGTCCGAGCAACCTCGCACGCCGGCACTTCAAGCACCAGATGAACGACCTCCTCGACTTCATCTTTTATCTCAGGAACTAATGTTTGTGTTATAAACAACTACAGAACTTAAAGGTCGCAAGTAGCCACTTGCACACGAACTACCGTTTCGTTATATGTGAACCTATGCTTGCTCGTTCTCTTTGCTTAGTAAATGCATGACTATTCTTAGAGCCAGTTTACTTACAATCGCGCGCAATTAAGGATCCGCGAAACCTCATTATCTCCCGAGGACGGACCCTCGGGAGCTCCATATCAATACAGCAAATGACGAGCAAGCGACAGGACCCTCGGTCCTTCCTTGGAGGCAAGGTCGGTCAAAGGATCGTACCTACACCTATCATAACGGACGACCGGACCCTTGGTCCTCGTCTAAGACAAGCGACAGGACCCTCGGTCCTTCCTTGGGGGCAAGGTCGATCAAAGGATCGTACCTACACCTATCATAACGGACGACCGGACCCTTGGTCCTCGTCTAAGACAAGCGACAGGACCCTCGGTCCTTCCTTGGAGGCAAGGTCGGTCAAAGGATCGTACCTACACCTATCATAACGGACGACCGGACCCTTGGTCCTCGTCTAAGACAAGCGACAAGACCCTCAATCCTTCCTTGGGGGCAAGGTCGATCAAAGGATCGTACCTACACCTATCATAACGGACGACCGGACCCTTGGTCCTCGTCTAAGACAAGCGACAGGACCCTCGGTCCTTCCTTGGGGGCAAGGTCGGTCAAAGGATCGCACCTACACCTATCGAAGACGGACGACCGGACCCTCGGTCTTCGTCTAAGACAAGCGACAAGACCCTCGGTCCTTCCTTGGGGGCAAGGTCGGTCAAAGGATCGCACCTACACCTATCGAAGACGGACGACCGGACCCTCGGTCCTCGTCTAAGACAAGCGACAGGACCCTCGGTCTTTCCTTGGGGGCAAGGTCGGTCAAAGGATCGCACATACACCTATCGAAAACGGACGATCGGACCCTCGGTCCTCGTCTAAGACAAGTGATAGGACCCTCGGTCCTTCCTTGAAGGCAAAGTCGGTCAAAGGACCGTACCAACACCTATCTTAACGGACGATCGGACCGACGACCCTCGCCCAGAACAAGAAATAGAGATTCAGCTCTTCTTAGGCAAGTTCGGTAAAAAGGACTGCAACTACGCCAAACAAGACGAATAAAACAACCACGGAGCTCTTTCACAATCACACTCCCCCAGGTGTCTTTTTAAACATATCATCACAAAAACAAAGCAAGATGATGTACAAAATTCGGTCAACGAACGGGGACAGATATCACGGCAAACACACGAACAACATACAACTGGATACACATAAAGTACAAGAATGCAAACAAACGGCTATGCGTCAGACGCTAGCCTCGCCCTCCGAGGCATCGACATCATCTTCAGATAGGTCGCCGACCCCGAGGCCCTCCACGTCCACATCACGGACTCTAGCGATCAGGCGAAAAGCCTTCGCCGCACCTCGACGGAAGGCGACCTCGCGCTCATCTTCCAGCTGTGGCTCCACCTCTGAGCTCCAAATCTCACCACGGATCTCGTCGGCAAAGGTCACACGATCCTGCTCGTAGTCGAGTGAATCTCGGTACTCAGCAAACCCCGCGGCCTTTAACTCGGCAATTCGATCCTGGGACGAAAGGCGCCACACCTCTGCCTCCAAACGAGCCATGTCTTCAAGGGCCACCACCCGAAGATGGGCGAACTCGTCTGCCTGCTCCATCTCAGCACGAAGCTCCCCCTGTAACTGTCTAAGCTCGGCGCGCAGACCAGACTCAACCTGGCTGAATCGTGACACATCGCGCTCCCGTCTACCCCTGGAAATCAACAGGGACTCTTGGGACTCCCGTAGCTCCCTCTGAAGCTGCTCGTGGCTATCCTTCAGACCAACATAATGGTCATTCCAGGTGAGGGCGATATTCGTCTGAACACCAATCTGCAAGTAACAAGAAAATGCTCAGAACACGAACGACATTAGAAAGAAAAAACAAGAGAATCGAAATCACGCTCACCGCAGCATTCATCGCCTCCAGCGACGACGATACTCGTATTCCCTTTACCAGGCGCCGGCGAGGGACCTCATCGGGAACTCGGGGGGCAGGAGACTCGAGTACCTCCACATCTGAGACGTCGGGCGCACCCTCGGCTTGAGACTCGCCAACCGCCGCATCTTTTACTTGCTCTCCCCCTCTGTCTGAAGATCGAGGGGCCGAAATTCGATCAACACTACGGAAGACAAGATGCCTCTTCGTCCCGCGGCCCAAAGGAGCCGCAACAGAACGTCCTGCGTCAGTGGACAACCCGCAGAGAAGCAAATGCTTCTCCTCCACGCCCTTCGACAAGTGGAAAATGGCCTTTGATAGCGAACCCACGTCCATAAAGCCTAGCACCGGGGCAAACTCATGCTCTCTTCCAGAAATTCTGCGTCTACGACCTGGAAGTGATCTCCATTCCTCAGGAAGAGACCAGGAATTGCGAACATATCCATATAAGGTATTCCCATGCCGACGATCGACACGACTTTCCAACATGAGCCATCGCTTATTGCTGTGAACCCCGATGCGTCCACCACCATCGGATTCAACAAAGCACCACTCGCGGAATAAGTCCAGCGAAATCCGAGACCCGTGCTCTCGAAAGAAGGCGGCTAAACCCATCATCCGCATCATGCCCAATGGCGTGTACTGAGAGACTGGACACGCAAAGAACCTCAGAATCTCCGCCACCTCCTCGCAAGGAGGCAGGCGAAAGCCAGATCGAAAGGAAGAGTCGCATATGGTCATCCATCCGGTTGGAGGATTTTGGGCCCGCTCTTGGATCCCCGGCACCTTGATCTCTAAGTCGTCAGGTACATTATACCGCTTCCTCCAGACAACGATACCTTCAACATTCAGAAGAGAATGACCTCTCATCGGGCGCCCGGAACCTCCACGCTTAGATCCCTGCAAGAGCAAAGCAGAAAAACAAGTTAAAAATCGGCCAACATTAGCCCCTACACTCCCCACGCGTCTCCGCGGTCAAAGGGCAGCACATGCAGAAATATCGCGATGCGCGCTCCAGGCATACGGCCGGACGCGGTGGATAGGTGCGGACGCATGCACGTGATCGCCCTACACGCACACGCCCGCGCACGCTCACCGCGAGCGCGCGCGCGCTCGCCCGGAGCGCGCACGCCCGCGCGCGCTCGCCCGGAGCGCGCACGCCCGCACGCGCTCGCCCGGAGCGCGCACGCCCGCGCGCGCTCGCCCGGAGCGCGCATGCCCGCACGAGCTCACCGCAAGCGCACACGCTTGCCCAGGGCGCGCGCACCCGCGCGCGCTCGCCCGGGGCGCGCGCACCAGCGCGCGCTCTCCCGGGGAGCGCGCTCTCCCGAGGCGCACGCGCCCGCGCGCACTCCCCCGGGGAGCACGCGCCCGTGCGCATTCACCCGGGGCGCGCACGCCCATGCACGCTGTTGGAAGCGGCAGCCCGGGGCGCACCCACTTGCGCCCCAGCGGCACTCCACTCACCGCGCTCGTTTGGGTACTCCGCCCCTTCTCCACAACTTATCCCCGCAACAGATTCACTTACCTCGCGCACAATCTCGTCGCATTCCGCCATGATGGAAACAAGCGTCCGTAGAGGAAAGACCTTCTCCTCCTTAGCCGAGCGTTCTCCCCGTCAAAGGTCTTGGGGGGCAATTGATATGTACTCGTATTTATAGCCCGGGTTCGGGCGGTTAGTGGGCGGTTTTTCAAACCCCCACTAACCCCACTTTCTCCATCATGACCGGTCAACCACTACCCAACTATCTCCGATGTGGCAGGCAAACGACGTAACCGCCACTCGGCGTAACCGCCACTCGGCGTAACCGCCACTCGGCGTAACCGCCCAATCGGTGTAACCGCCACTCGGCGTAACCGCCCGCTCGGCGTAACCTCCACTCGGCGTAACCGCCACTCGGCGTAACCTCCATTCGGCGCAACCGCCCGCTCGGCGTAACCGCCACTCGGCGTAACCGCCCACTATGGGCAAACCGCCGAGCCTAATTCAGGCTAACCGCCACCCCTTCTCTCTCGAGAGGGGGCCGCCGCCGGCCGCCGGGCGCCGCCCCCTCCTTCAAGGGGGTCGGCCGGCCTTGGCCGACCCCTCCTTCGAGCGGACCGGCCGCCCCACTCCCTTGAGGGGGCCGGCCTCCCCCTCCCTTGAGGGGACCGGCCTCCCCCTCCATGGAGGGGGTCGGCCATGGTCGCCCCCTCCTTGGAGGGGGTCGGCCCGGCCGGCCGCCCCTTCCTTGGAGGGGCCGGCCTCGGCCGCCCCCACTCCCTTGAGGGGGCCGACCGCCCCCTCCCTTGAGGGGACCGGCCGTCCCCTCCATGGAGGGGGTCGGCCATGGCCGCCCCCTCCTTGGATGGGGTCGACTCGGCCGGCCGCCCCTTCCTTGAAGGGGCCGGCCTCGGCCGCCCCCTCCCTTGGAAGGGGCCGGCCACCTCTTCCTTGGGAAGGGCCGGCCGCCCCTCCCTCTTCGAGGGAGGAGTCCGGCCGCCCCTCCCTTTTCGAGGGAGGAGTCCGGCCGCCCCTCCCTCCTTGAGGGAAGGCGGCGGCCGGCCCTTCTTCCCCGCGAGGAAGAAGGCCGCCACCACCGCCGCCCATTTTTAGGGTTCCGGCGGTGGCCGGCGTCGCCGCTCCGGCGAGATCGCCGCCCGGCGGTTACCAAACCGCCCGATCATGGAAGGATCGTGTATGGGCCGTCCGATCATCCTCTTTTTCTATTTATTTAATTACTTATTTATTTAAAAATGCTAACCGCACACCATAACTACCGTAACCACCTCCGAATCCTATAAATAGGACCCCAAGGGTCTTCATTAAGGGGATCAGATTTCTCTCTCTCTGAAGGAACTCTGCCTCCGGAAAATCCTCCAACGGACTCCGACCGTTCCGCCAAAGTGAGCGTCGTCCGTTCCGCGGAAGTGAGCGCCGTCCGTTCCGCTAAAGCGAGCGTTGTCCGTTCGCCTCCGACGAACGCACTTGACTCCAGCATACACGCTCTCCCAATGTGCAGCGAGACCCCTGAACAAGGCAAAGCTCGGAGCATCAGCGAAGCGGTCATCATCCAAAAGCACAATTCTACAACCGAAGGGTCCAACACTTAGAATATTTTCCCGAGTCACTCAGCATCGTGAGAGGTGGCCTGTCACCCTCCGAGCATCTCTCTCACTCAAAATTGTAAAGAGGCGCGGCCTGTCGCCCTCTCCTTCTCCGAAAGCTGTAACCTCCCGGGAAGATAGTGAAGTTCGGTCGGCACCGTCCCGACAACGTGGGTTTTCACCCCGCCTTGGGGTTTTCCACGGTAAAAAGTCTCTTTTTTCATTGCCGTCTACATTGACTGTTTGCGCGCACCGGCTCGACTCCCGAGCTAAGGCGGTCGATTTAGACCGGACCGCGGAAGAGCCGTGTGCGACCCGCAACAATAATCTTCACTATCAATATCCGCATTCCTTTCTTTCTTACCATTCATATTGATATGAGCATTATTGGTTTCATTAAATTCCCCATAATTAAACTCATGTTATATATCATATAATTAGTGTATTTAATAATAAGAAAAAAGACTTCAAAAATATTTTGAATATTTATTTATTTTGAATGTATTTAGAGAATCAATCAACTTCTAAATATTAGAAGACAAAGTAATTAGGAAAAAGCCTATTTGATACCATTAACATTTATATGAAAAATATCTAAAGTTGACCATTAATTGTTTATATAAATATCTAAAGCTAACATTTATATGAAAAAGCCTATTTGATGAACTCTTACCTTTTCTTTAGTATATTAACTTAAATAAGATAAATTTGAACAATGGCTTTCAAAATGTTCAAATACTATTATTTTATTATTAAGTTTTCACCCTTATATCATAATAAAATATATGGTAAAATACCTGTGACACCCCTTATATTATAGATGAAAGATATTTGACCCCTTGTAATTTCAAAAGTACTGTTGTAACCCTTAATTTTTCATAACAGAGACATTTAACCTCCTAAAAATTCTTTCGACGAAAAGTCAAATATCTCGGTTATAAAAAATTAGGGATTACAACCGTGCTTTTAAAACTAATATAGAGATGTCATTCGTAAAATTAGAGGATTTAATAATAATAATAATTGATGGGTACTCATGATAAGAGTCTAGTATTTATAAAGGTATCTGACGGAAATGTTCATAAAAGGCAGCAAAATATTTCTAAAGACGGGTCGCTTCCAAAGATAGGTCGTTTCCAAAGACGGATCGTTTCCAAAGACGGATCGTTTCCAAAGGCGTATTATTTCCAAAAGACCCTCTCCCTCCGAAATTAGCAGGAAACGCAAGACGCGCAAAACTGCCGCGGACGCGACGGAGTTTCTCCCTCCCGTCGCGGGAGGGATCCTCGCCCCCGCGCCACGCCCCTTGGGGGTGCGGCTGAACCGCACCCCGCAAGGGGTACGGCCGAACCATACCCCGCGAGGGGCGCGGCCAAGCCGCACCCCGCGAGGGGCGCGGCCAAGCCGCACCCCGCGAGGGGCGCGGCCAAGCCGCACCCCCTCGGGGTGCGGCCTTGGCGCACCCTATGCGGGGTGCGGCCAAGCCGCACCCTATGCGGGGTGCGGCCAAGCCGCACCCCCTCGGGGTGCGGTCAAAGTCGCCCCCCTCTTGGGTGCGCCCGTGCCACACCCCCTTGAGAGGCGGGCATGCCGTACTCCCTTGAGTTCGACCGCGTCGTCCTCCACTCCCTGCGCACGGTACGGCCGCCCCGTCTCTCCTACTTTCCCGGCAGAGGGGACTTGCGGGAAGCCCTCACGGGCGTACTTTTCATCGGGAACACCACGCACTTATTTTCTCCTTAAGGGTGCGGCTTGCCGTTCCCCTGTTCACACGGAACACCTCGAGACGTAACCTGAACGCCCTCGCATCTCGTCGCGCACTTGAAACACTTCAGCGCTAGCGCGCGCTCAGAACGTTTCTGAGCGCGATCAAGAAGGCTTCTCACTTTTTGTCTTTCCAGCTTCTCACTTTTTGTCTTTCCGGCTTCTCACTTTTTGTCTTTCCGGCTTCTCACATTTTGGGTTTCAGGCTTCTCACTTTTCAGGAACAGTTAGTCGCCTGTTTCACCTCCAACAGAACTGCCCGAACTGCCCAAACTGCCCAAGCTGCCCGAGGGGCAAGGTGGTCATTTACAAAAAATAGTGATCCGAGGGCCCCGAATCGGAGAATATGATTCGTCCACCGAGCATTTATGGAAACTGCCAACGGCAAAATTACCGGGCCGCCCCCGGCAAAAACTATAAAAGGAGCCCCATGGCTTCATTTGAGAGGACCTTGACTTCTGGACCCGGGAGAGCTCCTTGCAGACTTTTGCGGAATTCTCCTTCGGCGCTTGAAGGTCTCCTTCGTGGACTTGAAGATCTTCATCATCCCAAAGGCGACAAACATTCTCAGAAGAAAAAGGCGACTAGCCTTCTCACTTCCGAAAGGCGACAAGCATTCTCAGAAGGAGAAGGCGACTAACCTTCTCACTTCCGAAAGGCGACAAGCATTCTCAGAAGGAAAAAGTGACTAGCCTTCTCACTTCCGAAAGGCGACAAGCATTCTCAGAAGAAAAAGGCGACTAGCTCCTTCATTTTCAACATCATCAAAGAGGTGAGTGCTACATTCTAAGGGCGATTAGAGCCCTAAAAGCTCGTACCATGATGCAAAGCTAAAATTTTCTTGTGCGTGTAACGCATCATAAGCACTGTGTGACAATAAATAAACTTTTTTTGCGGGACCTACCTTCATTTTCGAACAATAAATAGCCAACAAATAAGTCTAGAACATTTACTTCCCTTCTTCTTCTTCTTCTTCTTCTTCTTCTTCTTCATCGTCGTTGGTCAAACTACACATTGAAGAACACAACGAAGGAGATAAATTCTTCTCAAAATAGGTCTTCCTCCTCATCGTTCCGTCCGTTTCACTATGGAGCAGCTGGGGTCGGTTTCGCTCTTGCGGGAAGGAGAATTTCAAGTTGTACAAGACGCAATTTTCGAAAGAGCTCGAATTCAAAAAGGAGATGTGCGCCGCAAAGGAATTGTCGCATAGTTCTTACGAGAGCATTATAAACACCAAAAACTTTTCCTAAGCCCCAACTTCTCCCCCCCCCCCCCCCCGACATTCGCACGTGCAATCTTATGGAGTCTTAACTTGTCTAGATAGTCAGACACGTGTGGCAGATGGGGGGAAGGAAGAGGAAATGGCGTGTAAACCAACTGCAGTCTTTTTCCGATGCGGCCAAATTTACTTGCAACTCTGCATGCTTTCTCCCTGCTGCTTTTTTATTCCACACGTGACACCATACCCACACAACACGTGCGTCAATTCATCGCCTTTCAGCATTTTCCAACTAATACCCACCTGCTGAATCTAGCATTATTTACTCATAATACCTACCTCTCTGAGATCCCATTCCTCATTTTTCTTCTTCTCGACATAAACCGTACGATTTCTGAATCAACGGTGTTGATTGTTTGGTCATATTGAGAAGTGATCGTATTTAAGTTCAATCATGCGTGAAAAATCGTGCTGGCGGAATATACGGTAGGATAGGTGCTCCGCGCATGGTGATGCTGATGCGAGTAACGCACCAACAATTCATGACGCGTTATATACGCGGCAAGCTCTCTGATTTTGTTCTTCACTTTGTCCAAATATAACATAATTATCGATAGAGTAATTTTGCTTAATATTTAATTTTCATTATTAATGAATGTTTCATTTTCCTAATATTTAACGAGTTTATTCTCAGTAAAATATTTACTTGCAAATTGCATCAAATCGAATTATCAGAATTGTTGTGGGTCGCTTAGGGCTCTTGGTAGACCGGTTTACTTGAACCACCTTAGCTCGGGAGCGAACCAAGCGCGCAAACAGTCAATTTGAGATTCGTTGATTACACTGGGACTTTTTAGCATGGAAAACCCGGAAAGGGTAAAAAACCACGTGACCGGAGCTGTGCCGACCAAACTTTCACTATCTTCTGGAGGGTTACAATTGGAGATTTAGAAGTCGAGCGCGACAGGCCGCTGCTCGTTATAATATCAGAGAGAGAGAGAGAGAGAGAGAACGTTCCGAGGGCGACAGGCCACCTCTCGGAAAAAACTAAGTCTTTTCCTTCTGATAACGGTAGAGAACGAAAGTGAGAATGCCTTGTCCGCTTTCGTGAAGACGAAAGTGAGAATGCCTTGTCCGCTTTCGTGGAGACGAAAGTGAGAATGTCTTGTCCGCTTTCGTGGGGACGAAAGTGAGACCGCCTTGTCCGCTTTCGTGGAGACGAAAGTGAGAATGCTTTGTCCGCTTTCGTGGGGACGAAAGTGAGACCGCCTTGTCCGCTTTCGTGGAGACGAGAGTGAGAATGCCTTGTACGCTTTCGTGGAGACGAAAGTGAGAAAGCCTTGTCCGCTTTCGTGGAGACGAAAGTGAGAAAGCCTTGTCCGCTTTCGTGAAGACGGAAAACTTCAAGTCCACGAAGGAGATCTTCAAGCGCCGAAGTAGAAATCCGTGGAAATCTTCAAGGAGCTCTCCCGGGTCTAGAAGGCAAGGTCCTCCCAAATGAAGCCTAGTAGGTCCTTTTATAGTTTTGGCCGGGGGTAGCCCGGTAATTTTGCCGATGTAACCACCATAACCACCTGAGAGGACGAATCATATTTTCCGGTTCAGAGCCCACGGATCACCACTTTTCGTAAATGACCATCCTGCCATTCGGGGAAAGGCGACAAGCTGTTCCTGAAAAGTGAGAAACTGAAAAGACAAAAATTGAGCGAGCTGAGTCGAAAAAGTGAGCGAGTCAGAAATGTGAGCGTGCTGGAAAGACAAAAAGTGAGCGAGCCGAGTCGGAAAAGTGAGCGAGGTGAAAAAGTGAGCGAGCCGGATCAAAAATGTGAGAGTGCTCTGAGCGCGCTCAGAAGCGTTCTGAGCGCGCAACGAACATGGAAACACTTTGGTCACGTTGCGAGGCGTTCTGAGCGGACGGTGGAACGAAGAGTCGCGCCCCCTAAGGAGAAAGCGAACTCCGACCACACCCGGCGAGGGGATGCGGTTTCGGCCGCATCCCGCGGAAGGAGACTCGGCCGCATCCCCCCATGGGGGGTGCGGTTTGGCCGCACCCCCCATAGGGGGGGGGGGGGGGGGGGCAGTTTGGCCGCACCCCCCGCACCCCACGTGAGTGGGGGGCGGGCTATCCGCACCCCACTTGGTGGGGTGCGGACGTACCTCGGTAGTGGGGCGCGGCTCCGTGCCCTCCCGGCGCCGTTTACGGTGTGACGCGCTTGCGCGACGGATCCTCCACTTTCGCGATCATGGGCTTGACTGCTGTCCCCACCTCTCTTTAGAGGAGTTTTCTCTATACGCACCCCAAGACCTTTATGGATATGTAACAAGAATTAAATTTTATAGTAGTCAAAAATAATTAATTGCAAATTGCATTATCAGAATTAAATTTTTAGCAAAATACTCAAATTGCTCCCTTGATTTTTTGTCTAATTTCAAATAGGTCATTTAATTTTCATCTGTTTCAAATAAATCCCCATACTTTTGATCTAATTTTAAATAAGTCAATTGATTTTCATTTGCTTCAAATAGGTTCATTAATTTTCATTTATTTCAAATTAGTCTCTTAACATCATATTTTATTTAAAATAAATTCATAAACCACTACTATTCATATTACTAGTCATGACAAGACATTTATGTGATGTTTAGTAATTAACTAATAAAAATAATAATTATTTTTTTGATTATAAAAGTTAGCACATCACTGAAATATCAAAATAATAAATTTTTTAAAAACGTAGTATTCTCAATGACACTTATTTAAAACCTTTCCGACGCTCATACTAGCGACTGTCCAACAAAAACCTGAAGACATTTCTCTGCCACAGTTTTATTGTATTCTAACAAAAATGTTTCATCTCCTTATAATGCATGCTCGCGATACACCTTAATCACATGAGTTAGACTCTTCTACCTATTTGCTCCGCCGCGGGCGGCTCCGCCAGTTTGAACGAGCTATGAACGGAATAAGTTCAGCAGATGCGAATTTTGACGCAATATGACAAGTTTTGCTAAATTTGCTGTGTGCACTGCACAGCTTCAGGTGAAATAAAATAGACTTTATAGAATCAATTACTTAGCCAAGTTTCAAAATTGATATTTACAACAGCTTCAAGAAACTTTAAATAAACAATAACAATATCCCTTCTCCAAATTGCACAATGAAGTGAAGCTAACAAAATTGACCATCTCTCTCTCTCTCTCTCTCTATATATATATATATATATTTATCTTTGCAATATTAAATGAAAAAAAAGTGATCTTTGATGAAAGATTCAAATTTGTCAAATATAATCTCATGTATATTAAAAAAATATTAACATATATTATAATCTATTTCAAAAAAAAAATTAAATACAATGTTCATTCAAGTAATTATATCCCTAAACTAAAAGTAACGATAGAAATCCAGAAAATCAATTTTTTTAATAAAGATCGTATACGTATTATAGTAGATTGTCATTAGACATGTCAGCTACTTTTGAGAAGCTACCATTAAATTTATTAAATTTATTAAAATTGATTTGACGTTAATTAACTGATAGTGTCCGTCTCGATCAGGGCAGTGTCGCGGCTGGCCATATGGGCGGAGCCCAGTGTCTATCATTAGACATATCGGTGGTCTTTTCAAGAAAGACTGTCATTAGACATGTCAGCGATATTTTCGAGAAGCTACCATTAAACTTATCAACTTTATTAAAATTGATTCAGCATGCATAATAATATATGATTTTTTTAATAAAAATTGAAAAGTGATGTATAACGACTTTCCGAACTAATTAATTGATAGTGTCGAAACACAGTACCTGTCGGGGGCCGGGGTACTGCCGCGATTGGCCATAGGGGCAGAGCCCCATGCCTCTCACTCGCGCGTGTGTGTGTGTACAAACCAATTAACCAAATTGATCTCCATCATCTTAACCAGCAGATATGACTAATTAGAAAAACTTTATGGTGAATTGATGAAGAAGACAAATAGTTTATATATAAAAAAAAACAAAAAAAAAACAAAAAAAAATGCCGTCTTTTCTTAATAATAAAACAAAAAGAATATTCAAGTGCATAAAATTTAATTTACTCTAATATGTTTATTGAACAGTGTAGAAAAAGGAAAAAAAAGAAAGAATACTCCAGCATATTACAACATCGACATAACCACAATCTTAAAATATTCATTTCAACAACCATTTTCAATGGACATGAAACTAACTTTAAGAATTTTATGAATTATAATATTTATTTTTCATTAAAGTTTCATTTTCTTCTAAAGATAATTTGTATTATTTAAGTAGATCATATTTGCGCCCAAGCCTATGCACACGACGAGCACGCCCACGCCCACGCCCACGCCCGATGTTGATCAAGTGGGAAATCCTATTGAGTTTTGTTCATAGTATGATCAAAGTTTGCCAAAGGCTAACGAGAATGAGCTTAAGATGAAAAATGCAAGCTTAAGCTTCTGGACCCTTGTAAACTACTCAACATTCTAATGAAGGAGGAGACGCAAATAAGATAAGAAATGTTTTAATGAAATTACAAGCACACCAACGAAAGAATTCACGGCTTTGAGACTATCGAAAAAAAAATTAGATTCAGAGTTTCGTGGACAATCAAAGTTTGTTGAACTTTAGCTTCAAGACACTAATAACTTGAGGACCAGCCCTTCGTTTAACTATGAAATTCATAAGAGGTATCTCATCCTAATGTTACTCCTACTAGAACACATTTAACTATGAAATTCATAACAAAACACCATCAAATGCACCGAAAAAGGTGTTTCTGATAATTGAAGGTCCAAATGACTACTTTATCCGGTGTGTCATTTAGGTCATTCATGCATTTTCTTACATCTAAAAATCTGTCATCCTAAAAGTCTGCAAAGAACTATCTTTATCCGGCCCCCCCCCCCCCCCCAAAAAAAAAAAAAAAACACTCTCCGCCTTCATTGGATTCAGAATGTTACAGGGAGCCTAATCGAACACATTACAATCTGTTCTTCTCGTCTGTACATCTCCAAAAAATTTTAAATACAATGTTCATTCAAGTAATTACATCCCTAAATTAAAAGTAACGATGAAAATTCATAAAATAAAAAAAATAAGTAGTGATGGGATTTCCCTAAAAGGGTTCGGGTTGAGCCGGGCCGAGTGTTTCTCATCGCGGCCACGCCCGGACCCGCAGAGCGGCACCAACATTTATCACCGATCTTAATCCCACCGCTAAGCACCTTCGCGCTACCGCTCCTGCTTGTTCCACGGGAGGCGCTCCCGCACACTCCTGCTCCGCTGGGAGTGTTTTCGCTCCTGCCTGTTCCACGGGAAGCACTCTCACCCGCTCCTACTCCGCGGGAAGCGCTCCCACCTGCTCCCCGCTCGCTCCTGATATGCAAGGAGCGCTCCCGCTCGCTCCTGCTCCGCGGGAAGCGCTCCCGATCGCTCCTGCTCCGCAGGGAGCGCTCCCGATCGCTCCTGCTCCGCAGGGAGCGCTCCCGCTCATTTATGCTCCACGGGGAGCGCTCCCGCGCTCCCTCTCGCTTCTGCTCCGTAGGAAGCGCTCCCGTTCGCTCTCGCTCCATAGGGAGCGCTCTCAGCTCCGCGGGGTGCGCCACCATCATCCATTGCCGACGACGATCGCCGACCACCACCACCACCAAGGAGGCTTCCCAGTCTGCGCCCAGGTTGTCCAACATTACCGGGGGGGGAGGGGGCAAACTCGTCATAACCTCGAAATTGGCGATCCATGTGCCCCGAATCAAGCATTAAGGAGCCCTTGAGTTTTCCGGTGAGGACTCTTTGAAGATCTTCATCGCCTTTCAACCTCCCCCTTAAAGATTTCCATCATCATTCCAAGTCTCCTTCAAGGACTTTTGGAGGATCTCAGTTGGGCTCCAAACTCTCTGGCGCGGACTCCCTCGACATCTTTGATCCTGACCGCTCCGCAGTGCTCCGCTCTAGGCTGCTCCGCTGCGCTCTCCTCCAGGCTGCTCCGCAGCGCTCTGCTCCACGCTACTCCGCAGCACTCCGTTCGAGTCTACTCGGCTCAAGGCTATCTCTGAACATGCTTCACCACGCTCGCCTCCCGAAGATTTGGAGGAGCTAACAAAATCTCTATAACGAGCGGTAACCTGTCACCCTCAAAACTGGGCTAGACCCCGTGGTTTTTCCCTTTCCGGGTTTTCCACGTAAAAATCTCGATGTCTACTGTTGGTTCTCTATTTTGATTGTTTGCGCGTTCAGCTCACTCTTGAGCAAAGGCGGTTCAGCACGACCAGTCTAGGAGAGCGTTGAACGACCCACAACAAATAGAGTTCATATACCTATTATAGTGGGTTATCATTAGATATGTCAGCGATGTTTTTGAGAAACTATTATTAAATTTATTAAAGTTGATTTAACATTAATTAATAAAATGATGATTTTTTTAACAAAAATTAAAAAGTGATGTATAACTCATTTTCACATTAATTAATTGATAGTGTCCGTCTCGATCAGGGTACTATCGCGATTGGCCATATGGGTAGAGCCCACATGTCTGTCACTCGTATATAAAAAGAAAAAAGTTGGCTTTGATGGAACATTCAAAATTGTCAAATATTGCCTTATTGTTTGAATGTAATAATTTAACATATATTATAATATATTTATTAAAAAAAATACAATGCTAATTACACGATAATTAACGATGAAAATTCATAAAATCAAAAAAGTTTTTAATAAAGCTCATATACCTATTATAGTAGATTGTCATTATGCATGTCAGTGATACTTTCGAGGAGCTACCATTATATTCATTAATTAGCTGATAGTGTCTATCTCGATCAGGGTAGTGTCGCGATTGGCCATAAGGGCGGAGCCCAGTGTCTGTCACTCGTATCATTAGACATATCGGCGGTCTTTTCGAGAAAGACTGTCATTAGACATGTCAGCGGTATTTTCGAGGAGCTACCATTAAACTTATCAACTTTATTAAAATTGATTCAACATGCATAATAATACATGTATTAAGATGATTTTTTTTTAATAAAAATTGAAAAGTGGTGTATAACGACTTTCCAAATTAATTAATTGATAGTGTCGAAACACAGTACCTGTCGGGGGTCGGGGTACTGCCGCGATTGACCATAGGGGCAGAGCCCCGTGCCTCTCACTCGTGTGTGAATTGATGAGTACAAACCAATTAACCAAATTGATCTCCATCATCTTAACCAGCAGATACGACTAATTAGAATAACTTTATGGTGAATTGATGAAGACAAATAGTTTATATATAAATAAAATGAAAAAAAAAACAAAAATAAATGCCGTCTTTTTTTTTGTAATAAAGCAAAAAGAATATTCAAGTGCATAAAAGTAACCAACAATTTAACTTACTCTAATATGTAAGTTAAAAAGGAAAAAAAGAATACTCAAGCATATTACAACATCGACATAACCACGTCTATTTTGATCGACATAACCACAATCTTAAAATATTTATTTCAACAACCATTTTCAATGGACAGGATGCTAACTTGGAGAATTTTATGAATTATAATATTTATTTTTCATTAAAGTTTCATTTTCTTCTAAAGATAATTTGTGTTATTTAAGTAGATCATATTTGCGCCCACGCCCACGCCCACACGCACGCCCGATGTTGATCAAGTGGGAAATCCAATCGAGTTTTGTTAACGAGAATGAGCTTAAGATGAAAAATGCAAGCTTAAGCTTCTGGACCCTTTTAAAGTACTCGACATCCTAATGAAGGAGGAGACGCAAATAAGATAAGAAATGTTAACGAAAGAACTCGTGGCTTTGAGACTACTACAACAACAACGACACTCAAGCCTTTATCCCATCTAAGTGGGGTCGGCTGTATGGATCCTTTGTCGCCATTGCGCCCTATCTTTAATCATAGCCTCACTAATGTCTAAGTACATCATATCTTTCCTTATAGTTTCATTCCAAGTCTTTTTTGGTCTACCACTCCCCTGTTTAACATGTCTAGCGACTAAACTCTCACAATGCCAAACAGGTGCCTCTAATGGTCTCCTACGCACATGTCCGAACCATCTTAAACGAGCTTCTCCCATCTTCTCTACAATTGGCGCCACTCCTGTCTTATCCCTGATACATTCATCCCTAATTTTATCCAGTCTCGTGTGACCACACATCCACCTAAGCATTCTCATCTCCGCAACTCCCATTTTTTTTGCTCATGTACACCCCCAACACTCAGAACCGTAGAGCATTAATGGCCTAATTACAGTGTGGTAAAACTTGCCTTTAAGTTTTAATGGTCACATCTTTATCTACACCTCAATCCTTTTGAATTATGGATCCCAGATATTCTTCTCCGACGCTTAATTGTAGTATGGAAAAACCTAGCTCCAGCCGTCCAAGAGTTCCGCACTTTGGGAATATAAAATATAAATACACTACGGTTTAATGAAATATAAAAATATAATATGAGATGTAATTAATAGTTTAATGAAATATAAATACACTACGGTTCACGATGAGTCTTATGCAAAGATTAAAATATAAAAATAAATTAAATATTCTTATCCCTTAATCTAGTGAATAAAAAAGGAAGTGAGATTATTATCCAATTCTCCTATTCAATCGTTGAATGTTGTTTTGTTAAGATATCTGGTTCGCGCAGTCAATATCAGACACTTTTTAAGTTTTAAGCATAGAATTTGTCGAGAAGCATAGAATTTGCAGAGAATCAGGGACAAAAAGACGAAGAAAAGCAAGCAAATTCCAACTTTTAAAAAGAAAGAAATAGAATAAGCCGACGTGAATAACTAAGATAAAATATTAAATATAACATCAACACAGCTGTATTCTACAGAGCCTTGTTTTATTCCAAAACACCACCATTTTACAAATATTATGTACTTTCGACAGACGGCTAAAACCCAAATAGAAAAGTTCATCCTTAAGCCTATGCACATTTTCGCATGGATAGATAGAGGGAAGTTGTAATACCTGATAGAAAATAATAATGATATATTAAATTTCAGTTGAGGTAGCCACTCATGTTTCTTGGTTCCTGTGGATTACACTTGAACTCCCTGGATCTATGCTTCCATTGTCGAAGAAACCGAATGCATAGGATACGTGTTCCGTTGTCGAAGTAAGGCATAGTCGCCAGATACAAGAAGATTGAGCTTTCTTCAGAGAATACATAGAAACTCATGCTTAACACCATAGAAATCTCAGCATTGCGTCAAAAGATAGGAACACCCGGGTCAACTCATGCTTAACACCATAGAAACTCCAGCTCCCGTATAAATAAATTAAATATTTCTATACACTACGGTACTCCGAAAGTGTGAAGACATTTAGAATTATACTCTCTCCTCAGACTTATTTGCTCGATCATTCCCACCTTCTCCCCAGGCTCATGTTGGCGCCACGAACTCAGATAGCTCAACACTAATCCCCTCCACCTCAATAACCGAAACTAGACGCCAATTTCTCAAGCTAATATTGAAGTTCTTATTGTTGCGTCAAGGAACACAGCAACGGTTGCCTCACTGCCCTCTATCTCAGGAAGTACATGTCTTGCCTCTCATGGTAAGTGGATTATGAACCCAGGCATTACAAGTCATATCACTAGTGACTCGACAACTTTCACTCGATTGCAGAGACATGATAAGATTTCTCTAGTTGTTGTAGATGGATCACTTGCTCCACTCTATGGGTCAGAGGTTGTCACCACATGCTTTTAACTCTAGCTAGAGAATGTTCTTTATGTTCCAAACTTTTCTTGTAGTCTTCTCTCTATTAACACTAATACAAGGGGTATAAATTGTCGTGGCTTATTTTTTCTGTCTCATTGATGTTTTCAGAATTTTTGCATGAAAAGGATTGCTACTGAAATGAAATGGGTGTATTACTTGGATGACAACTCCTCCCCCGATTCTGCCGCTAAGGTATCTTCTCTTCAGTGGCAACAATGACTTGGTCACCCACCAACTCATCTTCTTCATCATTTACTAACGTCCTTGTCTATCAAGTGACCTGACTAAGTTTTATCATGTGAGGCTTGTTATTGGAAAGAAACGTGGAACATTTTTTCCCCTAAACTGCTATCACAAGTACTGCCTTTCTAGATTTAGTGCATTCAAATGTACGGGGTCCCAGCTCCACCAAATCTATTGATCAAGATAGTCTGTACTGTCACTTCTATTGATGATTTCTCTTGACATACCAGCGTCTATTTTTTAAAAAATAGATTTGAACTATTTAACGTCTTCAAATATTTATACTATGAAATGAAAACTAAATTTAGTTGATATTTGAAAATTTCTCATACTGATAATCCAGAATATATGAGTATGTAATTGTCCTCATTTTGTACTCATGGGATTATTTACTAGACAAGTTGTGCTCACACTTCACAATAAAATGACGTGGCAAAATGAAAAAATCGACATCTACTCGATATAGCATATACATTACTACATCAAATGAATGTTCGCAAATCATATTGGGGTCACGCTATTCTTCTCTTCTGCCATTTGATCAATTACATGACATCATTTGTCCTCAACGAAAACCCCCCTTCTCCACTCTTTATTTGAATGCATCTCTCTTTCCTATCATCCCTCATGTGTTTGGGTGAGCATCCTTTGCCCATATCCCTTCTCAAAGCCAAGATAAATTATCTGCTAGTGTAATGAAATGCCACTATTTGGGTTACTATCCAACCCCAAAAAAGTATCGTTGCATTGATCCTCTCTCCCGACATCAATGTCTTCGCCGATGTAACTTCTTCGAATCCACCCTAGATTTTGCTGATCAAGGTAAAAATATTTCCTTCAAACCTACTATATCTCCTGATTTTCCACCATCTGTCTCATAAATCTTTGTATCAATCATACATTTCCCACCTCATAAATCCACTATTCATACTCCACCTTTTCAAACCTCTTATAATTCGTATTTTCCACAAAAGACAATCTACTTCTGACATTGTTCCACGTTTTACTCCTATAGTCCATCCCCCAACTCTTAGGCCAGTGTCTCCTTTTGAAGACTCACTCCATCATATAGTATATCCATCGACCTTCCAATTGCCCTTCGAAAGGGTGTCAAATGATGCACTCAACATCCCATTGCCGATGTGGTTTCTTTTAAGCAACGGAATCCTGCTTACAGTAAACTTCCCTCCACGTTGTCCGCCATCACCATTCCTACATCATACCAAGAGGCTTTGTCCCTGCAGGAAGCCCGCTAAGGATGAGGTGATGTCTACTCTTTGTTACCGTGATACTTGGAGACTTGTGCCCACTCTCGCTACCTCCCTGGCGGTGACATTGTTGGGTCATGGGTGTCCATGGTTCTTCATCATTAAATTCCTTCCAGACAACTACATTCACAAATACAAGGCCATACTTATCGCCAAAGGTTTTACACAAACATATGACGTTGATTTCTTTGACATTTTTCTACCATTGCTCACAGTAGTTCTATATCAATCATATTCTTCGTAATTGTCAACATAAATTGACATATGTTTTAGCTCAATGTCAAGAATGCCTTCCTACATGACAATCTTAAAGAAACAGTCTTCATAGAGCAGCCACCGTGGTATGTTACTCAGTGGGAGCCTCAATTGTGCAAGTTGAAAAATGCTATTGACGAACTCAAAGAGAGACCTAAAGCCTGATTTGACGAGTTAAATTAGGTAATCTCCACTATTGGTTTTCACCGAAGTGATGCTGACCACTCAGACATTGTGAGAAAGATGGATACAAAACTTGTTGTCTCGTAGTTTATGTAGATATTTTTCATACAAGCGATAATGCATCTGGTATAAATAAACCGAAGTGTATGTATGAAAAAGCATTGGAGACAGGATATAGGAGCTCCTAAGTACTTTCTATGCATTGAAATTTCCCAACCCAACAAAAGGAATGCATTGTTACAAAGGAAATACGACATGGATCTCCTTACGGAAACGTGCTTGGAGCAAAACCCACTCGTTCTCCTATGCCTACGGTGATTGATAATTCGTGGGATGAAACATCACAGTTACACCAAGATGTGACTATGTATAGACGCTTACTTGAGAAACTAATATACCTTACTGTAACTAGACTCAACATCTCATTTGTATTAGAAAAAGTTAGTCAATTCATGCACACTCCCAGAGAATGTCACTTTAGTGCGGTTGTGAAAATTTTAGAATACATTTAAAGACTCCTCGAAAAGGTCCATGGTTCAAGAAAATTTGTTATTTGTGTATCCGCTAACACTAGCTACATTGATAACAAGACAGGCAATAAAATTACATTTGATTATTGAACCTTCCTTGGAGGTAACTCGGCCACAATGTTGAAGAAAGAAATAGATTGTAGTTTCTAGATCCAGTGCAGAAATTGAGTATCATGGAATGACACAGACGGCTTGCGAATTGAAGTGGACCAAGACCCTTCTAAACTGCTTAGGAAAAATTAACAATACACCTCTACCTATGTACTTTGATAATAAAAAACAATTTATATATTTAAAAAAACCATATTTAACCAAAGAACAAAATATATAGAAGTGGACTAAAAGAGCAAACTAATCTAACAAAATGAGTTCAAGGAGGTTTAATCTTGCCATATGGACTCAAAGAGCTAATAAACAGAGTAATTATACACAGGCCAAAATTGATCTTCTAAATGCAAGCATGATATAAAACAAGACTCCATCATCTTGGTTAACAAGATAATGTGCAAATCTTAAGAACATACCAAAGATAGAACTTCTCCCAAGTTATTATGCGAGACGATGAAAATCAAGGGTCACGATCCATCAACGAGCTTCCGCAAAACTTTCCAGTATCTCGAACAAGAAGGATTCACATGTATCGCTCGAAGAACCCATCTCTCAGGGCTCTGGTATGATTCTATGTTCATGTTTTTGTCGGAAATTGCATTAGTTTGTTTTGCGAGAATGTGCATTTGGAAGTACAACTCAGCAGGCCTCATTTCTGCATTTCAAATATACCACTCAGCAGAAGACGATTATTATTAAACAAAGATGAAGTGATTGGAGAGATACAAAGGCTAAGAACCTGCAGGCCAAGAGAACCATTCGAGTCGAAGATTTCTTTCCCACTTGGCTTTTGCGCCCAGGCTTCCCTCAACTTGAGCCAACAAAGCAGAAATAATGGGTAAAGGGAACGGTGAGGTTGCCTGCGCCTTGACAAGAGATCTCACAGCACGCGATAAGCACTGCGAACCCATTTGTTGCCTAGCAAGCTCCATGCACACGGCACCTGCACAGAAATCAAATTTTATGTTTTCAACCAGAGATACAGAACGGAATGAATCATTGTTTACCAAAATTAGTTTTAGCTTATCTTTTAATCAAATTTTAATAGCATAAGCATCAAGCCATCAACTATATTTATAGTGCTCGTTAGAGATAATTATCTTGATAGAGACCCCTCTATTAAAGTCAACATTCACTCTCTATTCAAACACAATCCCAATCTTATTCCTTTAGATATTATATATAGACGGTCGGAGGGTCATGTACAAGGGATTCTTGAATACTCATTTTTCCAAGTATGGAAGTCAACACATAGGAACCCCATCTCTGACCTAGATTTCTCTCCCAGATCTTCTATGTTTATTGCCTAGAATTTGTAAGTGCGATTTGAGGTCATTTTGAAGAACTTTTCCCTCATTTGTTTATGGTTGAATGTCATTTAAGTTAATTGGAAGTTCTGTATAGAATTGGTGGTGTTCCAAAAAGTTTTTGGACTGTTTTCTAGTGATTTTACACTCTAGAAGCGGCAAAGGTTACTTGACAGTTGTTGTTCTGATTGCGTGTTCGATATTGTGATTACCTCGTGGAGTGTGTTGACATCTGATAGATTCTATAGAGATTGGTTTACTAAATATAATGTTTGTCTCATGGTTATTGTGCTTGTTCTCCGATATTGAGGTGCGAGCAGATTTTTGACGAAGTAAATTCTGATTTTGTGCAAGTTCTTTCCATAACTGTCCGCAGAATACATCACAATGTATTAGCAATAAATCAAAAAATTCTAACAAAAAAAAGTAAAGTTGATGAATTCACACCATGAGCAAGTAAAATGCAGCTTTCAGTTTTAGAAATGGCACATGCATGTGCTAAAGCTTGCTCAGCACTGATAAAATCCTTATCCCATATGAAGCACAAAGCAGATACTAGTCCGAATACAGCCTTCCACATTTTTGTAGAACTAAGTTCTTCTTTCAAACACATCTTAAAGTTTGATTCTACTGTATTATCGCCATTCTTCAATTGAAATCTTGATTCAAGGTACTTCAGGGAAAGCCAACCAATCTGATAAACCGTCTTGATTTTTAAGCAATTCATATACTCGTTCCGGACGTTTGTCAAATCCTCCTGTGCGGCATAAGCACGACAAAGTTGCAAGTGCACAAAGAAGGCTTTTTCATAGGATGGAAGAACTACTAATGCAGAAGCCGCATAGTTAGTACAGCCAGCATAATCCAGAGACTGTAAACTGATCTCTGAGGCAGATAGAAGAAGTAAGAACCTCTGATACTTGCTTATTTCACTTCTCATATAAGTTTCATCACAGAGGGAAACAGAAATCAAACGTTTCAAACAAAGACAAAGATGTGGGGGAAACTTCTCTTCAAGGGCTCTTTGCAGAAGATTTAGTACAAGAAGATAGCGCGCCTCATGGTTCCATGGTTCTTGATGCAACAATCTGAAAAACAAGAGCAAAATTATAGGTAATTGATGCTCAACAGGCAAAAAGGAAAAAAGGATGAATAGATGTAAAAAATGGTACTTGCTTTTGTAGATGGTTGATCACAGGCAATCCGTGCGTAGGCTGGCATTTGCAGGTAGGGAAAGAAAACTTTGGCTTTGTTACACAGCTAGAGAAACAAGCAACTCCGGCCGCACCATGAACTCTAATTGACGATTTTATGCCAGTTCGTATAGGGTATCCTGTTTGTAAAACAGTGCATCTAGGCGCAAGATGTGAAGCCAGCCAGTCTCCTGAATATAATAGGAGTGATCCAAGATGATCTCTGTTATTGCATGCAAAAGAGTAACTCTTGTGAATGAATGAATAACAAAGGACAGATGCACATTTTAAATTATTATTTCCTTAACTCAATTAGCATTAGTAGGTGCTAAAGAGGAACAGTGAGGGTTTAAAAACTACATATGGACGAGGCTTATGTAATCAAAAGAACATCAGATTGGATCATTGAAGATTGGAGTTATATTATTCCCATTTATGCTGGCATATTTTGCAGATATCATATAGAAGAAATTTGAATCTCATCATCATAGGTTAGTGTCGAAATGTGTATGTTCAGACAGTTATTTCCAAACTATGCCCACTTCCCATCCAAAAATATTAATACAAACAGAAATATTTTTGAAAAACAATATACATTTCTTCACAAATAAACTGATATTACATCGAATATCACTTGAACCAAAATTACTAAAAACTGAATAAAAAAATATATTAGTCATAACGCTTGAATGTTATTTGATTTATACAAGGAAATATGTTGATGTTAACAGTGGAAAAAAGAATTCTTAATTTTTTATTTGATCATACCCCCATACATATATTTACATTTAAATATCAACACCCCCTCCCCCCTCAAAATGAGCGAAATATATCAACTAAGCTCATCTTGTCACGTTGAACGAGATTGTTTGCAATGCTAATAGCTGACTTGCTGTCACACCACAATGTCATTTGCCTACCTTGGTCCATCGTGAGCTTTACCAGCAGGGCTTTTAACCATAATATCTCCTCTACACCTAAGGCCATGACCTTGTACTCTTCCACGGCTGTGATCTCGCAACTACATTTTGCTTCTTGCTCTACCAAGAGACCAAATTGCCCCCTACAAATATGCAGTATCTAGACGCGGACCTCCTGTCATCAACACAACTAGCCCAGTCGAATCGCAATAGCCCCCGATATTCAAATGCCCATTCTTCCGAAAGATCAACCCCTTCCCTGGTGCACTTTTCAAGTATCTAAGAATCTGGTACACAACATCCATATGACCCTCCCTAGAATCATGCATATAGTGGGCCACCACACTCACAACAAAGGATATGTCGAGACGAGTGTGACTCAGATAGATTAAGGGGCCTACCAATCTCTGGTACCTCTCTCTATCGATTGACTCACCCGCCTCAACACTGAGCTTAGACTTTTGATTAATGGGAGCAGCCGCATGCATGCACCCCAACATACCTATGTCTGTCAGCAAGTCTAGCACATATTTCCGATAAGATAGAACAATCCCCTCTACACCACGAGCTATCTCAATCCCAAGGAAATACCTTAGTTGCCCCAAGTCCTTTACCTCAAATTCTTTACCCAATCTCGTCTTCAGCTGAGTAATTTCACACTCGTCATCACCAATGATAATCATATCATCCACATACACAACAAACATTGCAGTGTGAACTCCACGTCGTCTAAAGAACACTGTATGATCAACATTGGTTTGTCGATACCCCATGTCTATCATAGCTCTCCTAAACCTGTTAAACCAGGTTCGAGGAGACTGCTTCAGCCCATAAAGAGATTTCTTGAGTCTACACACCTTACCAGTCGTTTGTCGCATGCCAAACCCTGGTGGTACCTCCATGTACACCTCCAACAAATCACCACGAAGAAATGCATTTTTCACATCGAGTTGGTGTAGTTTTCATCCCAGATTCGTTGTCAAGGATACCAGTGTCCACACTGTGCTCATCTTCGCCACGAGTGCAAAGGTCTCATCATAATCGATGTCATAAGTTTGACTGTACCCCTTTGCTACCAATCGGGTCTTGTAGCGCTCAACCCGACATTCTGGGTTTTAATTCACAGTGAAGACCCACTTGCACCCAACTGCTTTCATTGCCTGGTGGTAGTGATACAAGCTCTCAGGTTCTGTTCTTTTTCAGAGCCCCAAGTTCCTCTAGCATTGCAACTTTCCACTTTGGATCCTCCTTAGCAACCTGTCAACACTTAGGAATAAAGACAATGTCCAAAGATGCAATGAATGCTCCATGTACATGAGATATGTGAGAGTAGGAAAGGAAATGGGTAATATCATGAGCAAAGCCATATAGATAGAGCGATGTTAAACGCATGCCAGTTTTGGCTATATGCAGGCCACAGTTTTTTAAAAAGATCGATGTTAAACGCAGGCCGATTTTAGTTATATGCAGGCCACGGTTTTTTAAAAAAAGATATTATTTTTCCTTTTAAAACTTCAGGAAAAATGATTCGAGTAGTTGGCGATGGCGGCAATGGAGGCGATGGAGACGATGGCGGCGATGGTTATACTTCGGGTAGTTATGTGACTTACGTCGCTAGTGGGGGTTCTTTGGATAACCAAACCCCCATGGATGGGGTGCGGTTAGCGCCTTTAGGGATACTCCATCAATAGCTCTCCCAGATTTACTGACGAAACAATGACATTCAACGTAACTTCGCACACATGATATTTATTTACTTATTTTATGAATGCTATTTTGCTTGGTGATTTATTTAGGAAAATATTAATTTGATTTTTGAATATGGTATGTAAATATGAAATTTGGCCTGCATGAATAATTTTTTGGCCTGCATATATCCGCGACCTGCATATAGCCAAAATCGGCCTGCATTTAACATCGCTCTATAGATAAGGTGAGACTTATGCATTGCTAAGGGAAGTCCTTACCGGTAAGGGGAGAGGGAGTAGAGAGAAGAATCATATCACCTTCATTGACATCATCCCCAAAAGATGTTTGTTCTTCCGTTCGGCTACACCATTCAGCTTTAACGTTTATGAACAAGTGGTTTGATGTTGGATTTCCTGTGATGACAAGTACTCCTCAAACGCCATGTTGGTGTACTCAGTCCTATTGTCAGATCTCAACACCTTCAGAACTGCATTACACTGAGTTTGAACACTGCTGTGGAAATCTTTAAAGCAGATAAACACAACTTATTTTTTATCAAATAAAGTCAAGTCACACGAGAGAAGCAGTCAATGAAAGACACAAAATATCGAAATCCATTCACAGTAGGTGTGGAACACGGTCCCTAAATATCAGAATGCACTACGTCAAAAAGACAATAACTCCTACTACCAGAACTGGAATACGAGTTTCTGGTATGTTTTCCCAAATCACATGCACCACATACAAGTTTTCCTTGATTAGCTTTTTCAAAGAAAAACAAATATAACCGACTCAAAATAGCAAAAGAAGGATGACCCAGACGCCGATGATGAAGCAATAGCAAGTCCTCCACGCTCCTCCCAACTCCTCCAGCACCCTCTACAATGGATGAAAGAGCCGAGTCCATACTTTTCTTATCCAGGTACCACAAGCCACTATGACATGTGTCAGTCCCAAGTCTCCTGGAAGATCACCTTTGGAATATCAAACAAAACAACACATTTTAGTTGTATATAATGACACTAATGCATACAAGGTTATCTAGAAAGGAAGAAGCATGCAAAACATTGGACAGAGTCAAAGTGTTGGTACAACACACAGTACCCTTACCAACCATTGACTGAGTTGTATCATCGGCAGTCTAAATGCATTCTGGGACTGCTAGTTGAGTGTAAGAAAAGAACTCCCAAGTATCCCCAGTGACATGCCGAGGGCCCGAGAAGCACCAGAATCGACTGTCCAATATGGTGATCTAGTGATAGAGATAGATGCGAGAGCAAATGTATCACAAGTACCTGTGGCTGAGTGAGCAAATGAGGCAACGTTACCCATGAATGAAGGCAATCATCAACCACACCCTTTTACTTTCTCCTCATCAACAGAGAGTAAGCATCCAAGATCGCATGTTCCTCCTTAAAGTGACCCACATCAGTTATACCCCCTTCTGCCTCGTCCTCTGCTATCATCAGATTTGCCCGGTAGCCTCCTCGTCCACCACCTCTGCAACCCCCACAGCCGCGACCCCCATGGTCGCGACCACAACACCCAAACTGTCCCCGTCCACCTGCATCCCGCTCCTTTGAGGGCTTAGGACAAGACTGCATGAGATGACCGATCTCACCGCTGTTGAAACACTGTAGTGTCTCACTCCTGTATCCCGTGTGACCCAGATTGGTGACCACTAGTGCCGACTTCACCCCTGGAAGGCTAGTTGCACCAGACTGGAGCCTAATCCTGCTCTCTTGCATCATGGCCGAGAGCCCGAGATCGTCTCATCCAGGGAGGGAATCTTGGACTGAGCTAGCAACATTGCACACCTTGGCTGAAAGGTCAGATTCAACCCCCTCATAAAGTGCATAGTCCTTCGCTGAACATCTCACTCCCATTTCTTGCACTCGGGAACCTTGCAACATGCAGCTGGTGAGAAATGATCAAAATCTGCCTACAGTCGCTCCAGATCAGCGACATACTCTTGTATCAATCGATCTCCTTGGGTTACTGTCTCTATCTCCCTCTCGATATGAAACAACCTCATGTTGTTGTCGACTCGTGCATAAATCCTTCGCAACTTCCCCCAAACATCGCTCACAGTCTCTATGTCATTCACTGTGATAGCTATAAATGCGACTATCGAGTTTAGGATCCAAGTGTGCAACAGGTAATGTGTATTCTTCCACTCATTGTACCCAACCGAGTCTTGCTCTGGCTCCCCCTTGTCACCTATCAAATATCCCTCCAGGATCCTTCCGGATAGGGCCCCCTTAACCCGACTCGACCAACTCAAATATGTAGCTGATCCATCAAGTTTCGGCTCCATAGGAGGAAGATCCAGCTTCACTAACGATGACTGTGACTGAGCCGATCCCTCGACTTTGGACATCCTCAAGAACACTTTCGGATCAACCTCCTCCATCTTGGCAACTAACTTCTCCATAAAAACGGGGAATTACAACGTATAACAAGTCTTCAAGGAGCTGGGGTTAAAGAAGACATCAATGAAGAGCTAGAAGTCATCTTCCGCTGGAATGAGAAAGTCCTTTATATGATTTTGGGGAGCATCCAACCGTTGGAATTGTCTAGAATTCCAGTATGATGATAAGAAGGCCAAAGCGTAACTTTCCCCAAAATTTGGAATCAATCGGACCACCGAAAGGACACTGAAAGCTGCATCTCGTCAGCCGTCGCCGCTCGTGCAACGACCCGTAGACCATCACAGGGTAACAGTATTCATTGCATTATAAATAGACTTGAGCGCAGTGCAACAATTATAGTATGCCACAAATGAGTATCGAAGTAAAAGTACATAAATGAAACACTTATTCTAAGAATTTACATATCTTACGTGTCCAGTACATTATTATATTAAAAACTATATTAGTAGTTTCTTTAGCAAGTGAGGCACTTCAAGTTTCGGTACCATCCCTCGTGATCATTGACCACTTCAAAACTTCCTACTATTCTTTTCAAACATAGACGATAAAGTTCCTCTTTATTCCGCCTTACGCTTAGATCCTACAAATTTGGAATGGAAGGGATTAGCCTTTAAATAAGACAATTGTTATTTGCAGACAATAAATGTCTATCCGCGGACCATTTATTTCTCATTTTATTTGAGTTCAAAATTCTTATCCGCAGAACAATTTTAAATTTGAGCAATCGATATCTTTGTTCTCCTGAGCACTTAAATGTGTGCACGGATCGTGATTCATAAAATAAATGTGCGGATAGAGACCGAGTTGTGGAAGAAAGATGATTCTTCGTTGTTCTTGCAATTTCGGTTTGTTTGGGAAGATTTAGATAACTGATAGATCGTGATACATAAGATAAATGCGCGGATAGAGACCGAGTTGAGGAAGAAAGACGATTTCTTCGTTGTTCATGCGATTTCAGTTTGTTTGGGAAGATTTAGATAGCTAGAGTTTGTTTTGAAAGATTTAGATAGCTAGGGCTACTCTCTCCCTATGGTAAGGAAGGCGAAGAGGACAATCAAAGTTTTTTTTCCTTTACTAATATGCGGATAACAAAAATATCTGCGAATAGACAATCTGTGATAGACAAACGCGGTTTGCGAATAACAACCACCTTAAATAAAATACTAAGCGAGAAACTTACCTATTTAACTATTGTACAAGCAAGGCAAATGTTTAATAACAATATTCATATGATATTTTCATTCAACTAAGTATAAGTTGTCTACATAATCAATGTATAAGAGGCACAATTCAACTTGTATTGATAAAAATAATAAGAAGTAATTGCATGGAAGTGTAATAGTCGAGTAATATTTTCATTTTACTTCTTCCTTCATTTCAATATGTTTTCACTTCACTTCATTAAAGGTCACTGCATTTATATCAGTATTCAGACTTGGGAATATTCCACTTGGGTCGAACTCAGTGCACACAACTCGCATAAGAACCGTTAATGCCCAACTAAGTTGACCCGTGCATTTGATCCAGTGCGCACAACTCGCTTAAGACCTATTAAGGTTCAACAGGATTTAAATCAGTCAATAGATATCCTTAACTTTTGCATCGATGCATTCAATATGGTACTTTATCATTAATCATCTATATTATGATATTAATAACTTTGAAAATTCTCTTCCTTTAATGGTAACAATTTCCATTCGCGCTCTTTAGTTTTTCATACAGGAAATAAAATCATCATGAGAGTTTCTCTTTTCCCTTGTCTTTCCTCGGGTCATCGTCACGCCTATCGTGTGACGTCATCCCTCTTCGTATCTGAAAGTAAACATTAATTGAACACGTCTTTAATAGTTATGATGTGGAAATCTAAGGGTAATGAAGACTTCAAAAAGGGGTTTTCTAACAATTGTGTTTAAACCCCCAAAACCAAGTTATCTCCTCAATTGAAATCGATCTCATCTTAAATAACATTATCATAATAAACCTCAATTCATTTAAATACTTAAATTATGAATAGACATCTTTATCCTTACATAAGCTTTGTATAGCGGAATCTACTTATCAATTCATAATATGAAGCCTTAACATTATCATAAAGATCAACCACGTAATCCTACAACCGGTTCCCTTCATAAATTGTATCCAAAGGCATATAAGACACTCAATTTCAGCAAACCATCATTAATCAAACATCAACCCATAGCTAATCATGATTATAGTGGGCATATCTGAAAATGAAATTATTCTATGTAAAATCAGCACTCTTATGGGGAAAACAGCAGCCCCATAATTAAAAACTGTAATTTCAGCAATATTCTATAAGGGACAGTAGCCCTAAGAACAAAATATGGCAATTTCGTCAATTAGACATGAATTTCTAGCACTCTTTCATGAGTTTCATAGTAAAACCTCTACTATTAATAGCCTTAAACATGATTCCCACAAACTCTAACAAGGTTTGTATCAAAGGCTCAAAGCCCCATCAATTCCAATTAATTTCTTCATGAGCATGCATAATTAGCTTACATACAATCCAACCTAGGGCAGTCATACTATACATGTATAAAAATCCATGATTCAAATTCTGAAATAAGGATTGCAAATCCAAATCAACATCCAAATAAAATTCCCATAATCAGCCCTATTAAATTTCATAATATAAAACTCAAATTTCTAACTATCCCCAAAGAAAAAATATCATTTTTCATGCCACCGCAAATTTTTTCCATCAAAACTGAAAATTTTTTCTTTCCAAATCTCCAAAAAACAAACTAGGTTACTCACTAATTGCATAAAGGAGAGGGGAAAGAGGAGAATGGCTTATAGCGGGAAAGAAAGGAGAAATTAGGGCTTTGCTATAGAGGATGCCCAAATCTTTCTTTAGTTGAAATATAGGGTTTCCAAAACCGGCCACCACCAAGAAGAGGGGCTGATACTATAACATCCGTAATTTATTACGAATTTAATTTTATTGCAGGGCCCGACCGCGAGCAATTTTGATCAAGTAAGCATCCGGGCAAGGTACGAAAAATAGGATTTATTATAGAGCGTAAATTAGATATTCTTTTCAAGAATATAGAATTTTATTTCGGCGAAATGTTAGAGGTTCGCGAGAGCACGAATAGCATAGAAGAGATGTCTTAGGGTATGACTTTTCGGTAATTAAAGCAAAAGATTAGATACTAGATAAAAATCTATATTACCCATGGGCCACGATAACGAAGCAATGCGACGTTTCTTTTTCCCCTCCACGCGAAAAAGGAACCGCCGGGTCTCCTCCTTTTTATCTCCCAGGCGCTCGACAGATACGTAACCGCCGATCTCTTCTTCCTCCCTCCCGACCCGAGCGAGATTTAGGGATTTCCTTCTCCTTCGTTTGTCGGCGCTCGCATCCTCCCCCTGATCGTCATCGACGGCCGACGCGTTAGAGCCATCTCTGCCCTCTGGTAAAGACCCGTCAGCTCCTCCCCCCACTCGCAGTAATCCTCGACGAACTCTGGTGTGGAGACTTTCTTCTACTCCCAGCAAGGGTTTCCTCGACTCTCATCAAGAGTCCTCCCAGCAGCCTGTCTTGTGGTAATTTTCTACAGCAAAAGGTGTGCCCTGTTCAGCCGAGTGGAACCTCCCAGGCAGAGGTCGACGGTTGCGTCTGCGCAGGTAACCGTCGTCCCCTCCCTTTCACTTTTCTGCTCCCGTCAGCCCTGTGCAACCACTGTTTTGGTCAAGTGAACGTTCCCTCTCAGTACAGTGGATCGTCTTTCCATTTTCGCGGCTTCTATTTCCTTCTTTGGACGTTTCCTTGTTTAATAAGGGTTTCGTTTTCCTCCTCCAGGATTTTCAGGAACTCCCTCGTGAGATCCGAGTTTTCCCTCAGTGGCGGGACTCTGTAAAAATCGATTCTTGACAAGGGTAATTACTCCCTCCCTCTGTTCTTACTCGTATATGTCATGGACTCTAAACCCTAGTGTAAGCGAATTGAGGATCTCTCTAAATTCAGTGGGTTGATTTCTTTTAGTTGTGGAGAAACCCTAGTGGTGGAAGAAGGATCGGGAAATAGAGGCTCGCTCCTTCTGACGCAGCTTCATCGTTGAGAGTTTATCCGTGCTAGGGAGCTAGAAGGAGTTAAATTGTGTAGATTTCAGCAGAGCAGAGAAATCATGCCACCTTGTCATGTGTACGGACGCCGCAATGCTACGGTAAGAAATTCTATTTTTTTTAGTTAGACATATCAGATAATTATATGCGCAGATTGTATCCCTCGTATAGTAGAAGGATAATTGTGATATTGTTCAACCACGTTAATCTAGACATTTATGTTCAACATGTTAAGGTAAAACGGTGTATAATAGTCATTTTATTAAAATTGAAATCCAACAGATAACGGAAAATTTTAATTAGGAGGCATGATCGGGACTTTATCCTTCGTGATAGATAGAGGCGCACTATCTTACTCATGGGGCATAGTAGACCTTATGAGCCTCAATCTCAGGGAGACGTTTTCTCCATCTAGTAATTCAGAAGGTGAGAGTATATGTCCGTGCGACATTAGAACCTCGGTGTTCGTTAGTTGGGACTCGGATCGATAGAATGCGCATACACAGATTCTCAGCAAATGACAAAAGATTAGAAATGGGAATATGGTTAACCAATCCTTCCAGGCTTGGATTATTATGCATAAGGTGTTTAGAAATTAGAACAAACATTTATCTTAATCATAGTGTTTTGAGAAGCATGAATAGTAAAACAGTAAATAATTTTTTCATAGCATGAACATATTATTTTTAAAAGTATACACACATGTTTATTTCAATTGTTTTAGTGTCATTAAGAAGAATGGTCTTTCTTACTCTTCAGTTAGGCTGACCCATTTTTGGGCTTCTAATTACAGGAGCCACAGGTGGGATGTTGCGCCCAGGATGAGCGCGGTTGCCGTGTGCCTTGATTAGTTTGTTTTCATTCAGTAGCTTTCCGTTCAGTGCAATGTTATTATGTTGGACATGTACCAGGATTATCTAATGTTTCCATGTATCCGACTATATATAAGATTTCAGTATTTCAAGCATTTGTCTCTTTCCATTATTAGTGGCTCTGTGAAATCAAAATTTTGAGGTACACTTCTACCCTTAGTTTCTTTTATTACTTCCGCTGTAAGTACACGTTTAGCACTTTTCTTTTATGCCTGCTTTTTATCAATTTAAATACTGTTACTTAGTTTACTTCTTATCACGGGGCCCGTTCGGACTGCTGATTTGTGGTAAAACTAAGTTGGGGTGTTACAGAGGGGCTGATACCAAGATGGAGAGAGTCTATGTTGCACCGACACCGACACGCGACACGCGACGCGACACGACACGCGACTAGTTAATTCTCAAAAAATACCATATTCCGGCACGCTGGGACACGTGTATTAAATATTTATTTTTTATAATTATGAAGGAGTACGTTCTCCAATTCCTCTCGACACATGATGAAGAAGATGGTTGTGCAAGAAGCTTTATGGCTAAACTTTGTAGCATAGATGCACTTGCACCATGAATAACCCACCAAGCCTTATGATCCATGGAAGATCGACTGTGAACTGAATCAAATTATCTAAATTCTCCATTTATATAAGCAAAATTTGCGTACTCTAAATTCACCTTGGTGCGATCCTCAATGTTAGGAAAGTACTTCCTAAAGCATTTTTTGGTTTCTTGAATGATTTCACTATCCTTGTATGGAGAAATTCTAGAAGAATCTTTATTGAGTCATTGTTCAATATAGTACCTAAATTTTAAAAATAAAACATCACACATAGTGGCCTTTATAGTGTTCTGAAGTGTCGGAGAGTCCGAAGAGTGTCGGAGAGTCCGACACCGACACGCTGGGCAATTTGAAGTGTCGGTGCAACATAGGAGAGAGTCGATCCAACCATCTTTCTGCCGAGAGGAAAAGAAATAGGAGGAAGGAGGGGAAAGAGGCGATCGGCGTGAGCCCTAGGCCAGAGCGGCAGTTCACCAAGTGAGGGGGTGCAAGATTTGGAGAGATAACGAGGCTCAGTTTTTCTTGTTTCCCCCTCGACCGGTCAAAGACTCACCGCTCTACATAAAACTAGTTTAATTAGGTCTTAAATGAATCCAACCTTTTATCATTCCTTTAAATTTCCTAATGCATCTCGTTTTACTATTGGCACACCAATTTCAGCTATTAGCACATCAATGTGCATAAAATTTATTATTTACACCTTAAATGAAATTGGTATACACAATAATTTCAATGAAATAAAGTTTATTAATCATAATTTATGAATAAAAAATCGTTGTGGAGACATTTCATCAATACTTTCTCTTTTATTTTCCTCAAAAATATTTTATTTAAAAGTTTATTAGTTTTATGCAATTGCACAAGCTTCGGGTGTTACAGCTCGGCTGACGGAAACAGCGACGGCGGGCGCAAGCGAGGAAGGATCTGTCGAAGCTGCAACGCAGGGGGACCGGCGGTCAGAAACGAAAGGAGGAACGCAGTCGAGAGGTCGCCAAGAGCAGTTGTACGGAGATGGCGAGGCACGGGTCTCTGCTCAGGTACCAAGTAGAAAAAAGGATTCTTAAATTTTTATTTCCTCATACCCCCATACATATATTTACATTTAAATATCAACATTAACCATTTTTTAGCTTCTAATAGTTTTCAACGGACTAAAGCTTAAGAAGAAAAATTAGAAATTTATGCCAAATAAACGTATGTCATTTCCCGGAAACAAAGCACCATTGCTTGCTTGACATTCAAAATTAAAGTAGCAGTTTGCTAGTTTAAGTTTCAGCTGAGAAACAATAAATATGTTCAGTATAGATAAAGGCAAGTAGGGCGCTCACTTAGGTCCCCAAATAAGGAGAGTGCTTCTCACATGTCCTCCATAGGTTCACTTAGGTCCCCAAATATGAATCATTTACAATAGATAAATTATTGAACTTCTGTTCTGCACAGTTTCAATTCTGTTTGCAAATTTAAATTATATAAGGCATTTTTAACATGATAAAAGTTAAGCAAGCATGCATGCGTGCATGCATGATCTCTATTTGTAGGAACACATTAAAATAAAAATAGAAACTTTTGCGATTATTTGTCGTAAAATCTTGAGGTTGTATGCTAAAAACAAATAAAGTTGACCAATAATAACAAGGATTACACACAAACTGATATGAAAAGGATGAACTTACTCAATTTAAACTAAGTGAACCTAAGGATATGATATTGAGCGTGAACACAATAAAATAGGAGATTTATGTAATGCAAAACAACCCTGGGCTACTAATTTGCTAAGGTAATGGATGCAGGCTGAGTAAACAGAACAAGCAGCAATGCTGTGTTACCATCTATTGTTTATTAGCATTTATTTCTTTGTGGTGGAAGGTAAATAGAAGGGTTTTTTAGCATAAGATGGTCTCCACATTCATCATTTTATTTTCTGATAATAAATTCTTTTTCCTAAAATATAGCTTTGACCACCACCTTTTTAATATGTAGTTTATTCTTCAAATCTACTGAAATTCCTTCCTTCATTTACCAAGCCTTCATCTTCCCTTACTTTGCTAGACATAAATTAAAGAGTTAATATTAGCATAAAAAAAGGCAGCCCGGTGCACAAAGCAGCCCCGAGCAGCGAGGGTTCGGGCAAGGGTCCCACCACAAGGGTGAAATGTAGGCAAACCTTACCCTGCATTTTTGCTAATATTAAAGTATGCTAATATTAAAGAGTTAATATTAGCATACGTTGCAAAAATTAAAAATGCTAAATGGGTATAGTTGAAGTAAAGAAAATGTATAAACAGCACAATGCAGTTTTCTAGGAAGAGTAATAGTGATACAGCAAATCTAGCATATGAACTACAGAAGTCACCTTAGTAATCTGCTGTCGGGATACAAATGTAGAACTTTTCTTAGGTATTTAAGACTACTGTGAATGTCAAGGAACTTTTCAGAGCCACTCTGGATCTGGAATATTTGAAGCAGAAAGCAGAAATAAGTATCAGACAAGAAAGAAGTACAGAAAAAAATGTAAATTTAGTATGATCTAAAAATTTACCATTTTATTCATAGCTTTTATGACATGAATTTCAACAATCAAATCATAAGCATCAAAAGAACTAAGACCAGTTGGAAGAAGCAACTGTAATCGGTTTCTTGAATCTAAAGCATTAACTGCAGAGATAATTAAACTCATTTTTGCTCCACTCAAGTATTCCCTCGGAAATTTTGATAAAGTTGAAATTGCAACTTCCAGTCCTGATATATGATATATCAACTGACATATCAAACCAATAGCAGCAGTACCAGAAGTTTTCTCCATGGTTGATACATTCTTAGCCAAATTTCTTACCACATGAAGAGCTTGGTCATTCTTCCCCAATTTCCACAATACAACAGCATATATTTGCAAGACCTTGCAATCAAGCATACCTATGTAATTGAAAGAATAAAATACTTAAGTCACTTTAAGATAGAATCTCTTTGTTGTCAGTTTAGATTTTTTCGGCCAGTAGTGATTCTCCAAATAAGCTAAAACAGATGAAATAATTAACAAATGTATATTATAGTTCCCAATATAAAGAAGGGCTAGATGTAGTAGCTGGGAACAGAAGAAAAAAATTGGTTCATAGGACATACTATCTTTATCCAAAGTTTCAAATTCCTGTTCTGCCTCAAGCATATGTCCAGCCTACATTAAAATGAAGAAAATTAAAATCATTCTTACAAGTAGAGATGATAAAATTTCATTCAAGATTGCAGCCCCAGTAAGAAAAAAAATCACATTCCATTGTCGAACCCAAAATGGAAGTATCAAATGACTTGCACCAGGCACACACTGATCAGGCATGAGCCAAGATACCAATGACTACAACTAAAGCAGCTTTGCAACAAGCAACTTAAAGACAACATCCAGAGTTTTTTTTCTCTTTTGGTAAATAAATAATAGCACTGATTATGTTTTAGCCTAAGGATGCAGGTAATATATAATACCTGACAGAGTGCTCTAGCAAGGTTAACAGAAACGTCAGTTAAAGAGGATTTAATAGCTTCCGGAGAGATCGGAGAGATCCTCAGAGCAGATCTTGCAAGCCGATAAGCAGATATTGCAGATTGATAATCTGAATATGCTTCACAGATTAGGCCATGTAAATTATGTGATTCTGGATAGTAAGGCGCACGTCGAATAGATTGACATACTGCAGCAAATACCTGGACAAATATTCACTTTTACAAGGGTTATGATAAAAATAAAAGTTATCCTAAAATCAAAAAGTCATCGTAAATCTTCAAGATGTAAAGCACTTCCTTTAGAGAGTTCACTTGAACAAACACAAATAAAAACACACTCAAGACAACCCCAAACAACCAAGAGTACATTGGCCATAATAACAGCAAAGCCAAGGAGCTGGGTTAGAGCTCACTCTCATGGCAAATAATCACTGATATTAAGTGCAAAATGGCATCAGTGTTCTGTAAGGTGATTGGTAGTGAATCAATAAACCAACTAACACAGGTGTCATGACAAAACTCATGAAATAATGAAATCCACATTCAAACTAATTTTGGTCAAAAAATTCAAAATAATAAAAATAATTTCATATTAACAATTATTGAAATGTCAGTCAATAGCATAACTGTATACTACGTAGGCTTTTGGGCTTCCATAGTCATCAAATCATAATTTAGGTTGGTGAAACCCCGTCATAGTTCTGCCAAGAATGACAGCGATCAGCTAATTATGTGTGCAAGCAATAAAAGAAATCAGGAAATGTCTGTAAGAATGCAAATGCATGCATTCCCTTTTGTTTGCCCAAAACCATTATCCGAATTTTCAGGACTAGCTAAACAGCCTAAACTCCATGCCCGCGATACTGTTTTTGGCCTGATCTATCAGTGGAGGCCTAATTGAGCTTCACAAGAGACCAAGGACAAGAGAATCAGAGAATAAAAGTAGTGGTGGGAAAAAGAAAAAGAGAAGAATAGTAGTAGACCTGAACAAGGTGTAAACAATGTAAAGATGCAGATCAACTAGGTCTAGAGTTCTACAAGTTTATTGGATTTAAGGGATCAATCTCTCAATTAGGGCTGAGCATATTATTCGAAACTCGAAAGTCGCTCGAATATTGAGCCGAATCGGAATCAATCACAATTGATTTGACTCAATTTGAGTCGATCCAATTTGACTCGAATTGCATTTCGAGCCAACCCTGAATCGCTCAAAATATGATTCGAATCAGCTCGAATCGATTAAAAATATTATGTATTTATTAATATATTATTATTTTAAAATTAAAAACACTAAAATTTAAACCTAAATAAAAGAGTAAAGTCTTTAAGTGTTTCATTTGCTAAATTTAGAGGTTGTCCAATTTAATTTCGAACCATCTAGGAATAAAGAGAAAAATTGCTAAATTTCGAGTCGGCTCGATTTGATTTCAAGCCGGCTCGGAATCGAGCCATTTTGAGTCGAGCCAGCTCGACTCAAAATTGATTTCAAGCTGAGTTCGACTCGAAAATTTTGATTTCGAGCCCAAATCGCTCGAACTCAACTCGATATCAGCTCTACTGTCAATTAACAAATCAATCCCTTCCATAGTACTTGCTCCCTTATATTTATAGTCGCACTCGCTCAAAGATTATCTATAGATGGAGTCAATAGATGTTATTGCTTGTAAAAGATTTTGCAAGATCTTTTTGGAAGTTGTGGTAGTCATCTATCAGATTGTCCAGATAAGACATGCTGAGATGATTATGAAATGGCAGGTGGTTTCTTTGTCAGAGTATGTTCTCAGGTAACAACTGTCATATGTCCATGCCATGACAAGCTCCTTTATCGAGAACTTTCTTGTAGTTATCTTTCTGGATAGCTAATATTTAGAGGAAGTGTTGTCGGGTTCTGTAGTCGTTGACAAGATGTCTGACTGAGGCCAGTGCAACTTGGCTATCAAGTTTCCATGACAGTCGAGACCAAATTTCAAGTCGTGCTCATGCAACTCTCCTATGTAGCACGGGGACGGGGACGGGATACGATACAGAGACGGGAAACGTGATTTTTTAAAAAATTAGGATACGAAAAACATTTTTAAAACATATAAATAGAAGAGAATCTGAAATCTACATCATATAAATGGAAGAGCAATCAATAAGAAATCAGTAAAATATATAAACCATCATCCAGGTTACACCTAAACAGAGATGGATTCTAAACAGAGATTTAAAACTGGCAGGGATTCTAAACAGAGATTTAAAACTGGTAGGGATTCTAAACTCCAATTAGAATAATAAATTTAGATATGATTAATTTAGAAAAACAAAGAGTGATAAATTTAGAAAAACTTGCAGGGATTCTAAACAGAGAGTGCTTTGAAACTGCAATAGAGATTTAAAACTTGCAGATATTTAAAACTTGCAATGATTAATAGCAAAAAAAAATTGCCAAAACAATAACAGCATATCCAACCTAAACAGGCGTTGAACTTGCAGAGATTTAAAATTTGCGGGAGAAAAGGCAAAGAGAACTTACGCGAGGCAAAAGAGAAGCTCGTCGACGGCACTAGATGCGGCAGCGAGGGAGGAGAGGGCTTTCGACGGCACTGGAGCCGGCAGCGAGGGAGGAGAAGGCTTTCGACAGCACTGGAGGCGGCGGTGAGGGAGGAGAGGGCTTTCGACGGCACTGGTGGCGACGGTGAAGGAGGAGAGGGCTTTCGACGGCACTGGTGGCGACGGTGAAGGAGGAGAGGGATTTCGACGGCACTGGAGGCGACGACAAGGGAGGAGAGGGCTTTCGACGAAACTGGAGGCGACGGCGAGGGAGGAGAGGGCTTTCGGCGCACGAGGAGGGTTTCGTTTTGAGCGGCTGCAACGTAAAAAGAAAGAAAATAATTTTGAATACCTAATAAGCGTCTCCCGTGACTGTGAGCACGTGGGCTGCCTCCTGTGACCGTGAGTAAGCGGGAGACGCGTATCCCGCAAGCGTGAGATGCGTATCCCGCAAGCAGGAGACGCGTCTCCCTAATTATTATTTAATTTTAATTAAAAATAGCGTTTCCGGCATTTCGGAAATGTGTTTCCTAACGTTTACCGAATCCGATATGCGTTCGAGCCGATACACGAGCATTTTTAAGTAAACGTGCTTCATAACAACTCTCTTAATGAAGTATTGCAGATCCATACTTATCATTGATGGTGTCTTTCATAGAACCGCGTTTAGAGTTGTCTAGACAGATCCATTCGTTTGCCAAGACACTCTTTATGTCGAAGCCTAGTGTCAGGCATTGATATACAAGTAGCTTAGCATGTTGTTGCCGAAATTTTGGGTGAAGGCGGGCACTTCTTATCACGATTAATGATGTAATTAATACTGCCTCAAAAAAGATCCATAAGTATACAATGCGTCCTAGATAATTAATAACTCCATCACGAAAGTGCTCTTCTTCCTTTTAAGGAATAATTGATTTGTTCTGCTCAAACTTACCAAGGTCCGAACATGTTGAACATGTGTAAACCATGTTTTGCTGTACACAAACCATATCATTGAAGAACACTAGAACAAAATTATTGAGATACTGCCAGAATACCATGTTCATCAAAGCTTGAAATGCGAAGTGAGCGTTGGTGGGACCAAAAAAGTGTAATGAGAAAGTTGAAATGCCCACGATGCATTTGAAATGTCGCCTTGTATGCATTTTCAATACCATACGAACTTGATTATAACTGGTCCAAAGAATCAACTTAGTGAAAATCTTCGTCATATGCAACTCATCCAATAATTCATTGACCACTGGAATCAAAAAATTGTTCATGACATTCTTTGAGTTCAACTCCTCATAGTCTAGGCAAAAGTACAACAATTTGTCCTTTGTTGGACAAGAACAAGAGATTAAAGGAGAGATTGAATCGAGTGTACGATGATTTGTTGTAACATGCATCTGTTTTAAATGTCCTTCGACATGTCTGCCGACATGCCCTTTTTGAGGGAAAAACAACATTGTTTTTCTTAAGAAATAGATTGTCATTTAGGCCCTGTTTGGTAAAGCAGCACACTAGCGGCACGCTGCTGCTGTGGCCAAATCAGCGCCAAATGAACTCGCGGTGGGACAGTGAGAAGCAGATTCTGCGATAAAGCGTTGCAGAGGAAATTTTCGGCGTTCTTCTCGCACTTGCCCTAGCGCCTGTACCCGATCCCGCCCGACCTCTCCTCCGGTAATCTTCCTCTCGCACGCAGGCCTTCTCCGGCGACCTAGAGCACCGACGATCTTCCTCGCGCACGATGTTGTAGATCCGCCGACGATCTTCCTCTCGCACGCAGACCTTCTCCGTCGGCGATCTTCCTCGCGCACGCAGATCGCTGATCTTCTCCGCCTCTCCTCCGACAGGTAAATGCCGCCTCTTCTCCGCCAGATTTCTCCTCCGAATGGGTGTAAAAAATTTATATTTGTTACTATGGAAGAACATTTGTGCCCGATCCAGCACATTTGTGCCGGTACTCGATCATTTGTGCCAGATTTCTCCTCCGAATTTTTACTGGTCTTGGATTTTTTTTGCAATCTGAAGAGGTTCTTTGATTTTTTGCCATCTCCAAAGGCTATGCAATTTTTGAAAATATGCAATGTTTGAAAATAATGCAATGTGATGGCAGTGTGTGAAAAATTTCACCTGGTAATGCAATGTTTCAAAAACTTTCACCTGTTTTGAGTAGAAATGCAATGTTTGAAAATAATTAGAAAACTTCTAACTCATTTTTTTAGGCGAGTGATGGGTAAACCAAAGGATGGTGTTATTTCGGCACAATGGGAGTCTGCGCACGTACACATATTTTGCGACATATGTATACAAGAGATTGAATTAGGCAATAGACCAAACACCCATTTCAGCATAGATGGTTGGCTAAATTTGATTAAGAACTTCAAAGAGCGTACGACATTTAATTACACTCACGCACAATTGAAGAACAAATGGGATCAGTTGAAGCGTGAGTGGAAGCTCTGGCGGGATCTCAAAAGAGGGGAGACTGGTTTGGGTTGGAAGCCAACAAAAAGAACAATTGATGCATCAGATGAATGGTGGGAAGAGCGCATTAAGGTTAGGAAGTGTACATTTTTTATTATTTAACTTATATACAATTATATTTATTCGTGTTAACATTTTTCCTCATTTTAGATGTTACCAGCCGCCAAGAAATTTCGATATGGCGGCATAGCACCCGAGCTTGAAGACAAAATGGATAAGATGTTTAGCTTGATAGTTGCTACGGGAGAAAAATCATGGATCCCATCCATGGGGGAAATGCACCCTTTATTTTCTGAACCTGAGCCGATTTCCGATGACGATGATCATGTAGTCGAGAGTATTGCTACCCCAGCTGGTAATATGAATGATAGTGGGCACACACAATGTGATGGTGGCACGAGTGGAAGTAAAGGAAATGAGAGTGGCTCGACTTCAAAAATGACGGCAGGCGTAAAAAGATTCTGTAAAGGTAACATAAAAGAAGTAGGCACAAAAGATGCCATGATGGCACGAGTTGATGGGTTACTGGACGTAACACGATCTGTGGGGCTTACAGTTGCAACGCCGATTGTTCCTCCCAGTATATATATGTTGAGTGAAGCAGTACACGAGCTAGAGAAGTTTCCATGCCTATTCGATGGCGAGGACTTGTACGATTTTGCCACGTTGTACTTCATTAATCTCAACAATAGGATAATTTTCATGAATCTCCCAGATGATAGGAAGGTGTCGTGGTTGAAGAAACGTTACATGGAATCGCTGAAGTAAAGCCTTTATAGTTTTGTAGAATGATATTTTGGGATGATGTGCTTCCTTTTGTTATTATTGTAGTGACATTTTGTGGGATCATGTACTTCATTGTAATATTACTGTAGTGTCATATTTTAGGAGCTTGTTATGATATGTAACTCATGTTTTGTATTAAAAATGTCATAGTTGTAACATTTTGTACTGATATTTGTTATTAATGTTATGTATCCATGCCTAATTATTTTTTAGGTTATCACTATGGAAGAACAAAACAACGATAACGATGTTATGATTGATGACGAAGAGCTCATGTTAATTCACCAAACGAACCGGCAACGCCGATTTATTATTTACCAGAATCTCGTTGCGACGACAGCTTCTGTAATAGGTGAATATGTCTTCCCGTCTCCTAATAAGATACCTTGCATGACCTCAAAGCAAACTGGGGACAAATGGGTCGCAGAGTTATTAGAAGGGCATCCTGGAAGATTTTTCGATAATTTTCGCATGTCGAAACAAATCTTTTTGGACCTATTGAACTTATTACAACAATCATATGGCTTAAAAAGATCCAGAAGGACTGCAACCCGTGAGGTGTTGGGAATGACATTATACATTCTTGGGCATCATGAAACTATGAAAAAGACGTATGAACGCTTCCAACATTCAACCGAAACAATTAGTCGATATTTTGAGAAAGGGCTACGTGCACTGACACACCTTTCAATGGATATCATAGCACCTACTGATCCACAGTTCAGACATATTCCCTCCCATATTGAAAATGATGACAGTTACATGCCTTATTTCAAGGACTGCATTGGAGCAATTGATGGGACGCATGTAGATGCTTGCATTCCACTACATGAGAAAGTCGCATATATTGGCCGACATGGATCACCAACTCAAAATGTAATGGCAGTGTGTGATTTCAATATGTGTTTTACATATGTTGTACCGGGATGGGAAGGTTCAGCTCATGATAGCCGCATTTATCACAGAGTTGTGCGAGATAGAAGGTGTAAATTTCCATATGCGCCTCCAGGTAAATTTATCACCACATTTATAATGAATGTTTATTATTTATCACTTAATATTTAAAAATTTCTTATATTTAATCATTTAAATACAGGGAAATATTATCTGGTTGATGCTAGATATCCATTAGAAATGAGTCTTCTGAAGCCATTCCCAGAAACAAGATATCACTTGTCGGACTTTTCTCGAGGTGACCGTCCTATTGAAGGTCGCCGGGAAATATTTAATCAAGCGCACTCATCTCTGCGTACTGTTATCGAACAAAGTTTTGGCGTATGGAAAAATAAATGGCGTATCCTTAGAAAGATGCCAAAATACTCATTTTCAAAGCAATGCATAATTGTGGTGGCTACAATGGCCCTCCATAATTACATAAGAAGGCATCCGTCTAGGGTTGATCCAGAGTTTAGAGCATGTGATCTTGATGAGACCTCCGTGCATCCAGAGGCATACGAACATAGGGCACAACGTCGATGAACCGACAGTGTCACAACTCCGAGCATAGAGCCAACTACACATGAGGGGACAGGTGCACCTGAGATGTCTGCTTTAAGAGAATTCATTGCGGACCAATTAGAAAATGTTCACGGGTAAGTTTTCCAAACAGTTTCATGAATTTTTTCACCACTGTAAAACAGCAGATTCCTGCACCACTGTTTCCCACCACTGCTTCTCCCAGCGCTGCAGCTTAGCCAAACAGGGCCTTAATAAAATATAGGTCGACATATGCGATCTTTTATGATATATTGTCCGACACGACTTTTGAAAATATCGCTAGCTATTTTATTTTAAGTAATGTTAGCAGATTAACAATATATGTTTAAATCATCTATATGTAGTATATGATATATGCTTAAATCGATTAGACTTATTATTTCGTTCTCTTCAATGTGTTAGTTTTTTATTCATGATGGATTTTTTATTAAAAGAGTCGTGCTTATGTATTATTGAGGGGTCACTGAGGGAGTACCTTATTCGGGAAATTCACAGTGGAGGATAAAGTGGTCATTTTGGCGAGACTGAGACTATAGCCTCTGTTGACGATAGATATTTTTGGACAGGCATGTGGGGAAACGTGTGCAGCTTTATTAAACGATGCCTTACATGTCAATCCTTCAAAGAGACTGCACAAAATACTGGGTTGTATTCGCATCTTCCTATTCCGAGTAAACCTTGAGAAGATTTCATTATAGACTTTGTTTTAGGACTTCCTATAACTGCTAGGAAGGTCGATTCTGTTTTTGTCGCTGTCGATAAATTTAGTAAGATAACAAATTACATTTCATGTAAAAAAATATCTGATGCATCACATGTAGCTTATTTATATTTTAGGTAAGTTGTTTGTCTGCATGACTTACCTAGAACATTCACATCTGATCGCGACAGTAGGTTCCTGAGTCATTTTTGGACAACATTACGGGCAAAATTAGGAATCAAACTTCAGTTTAGCAGTGCATATCATCCTCAAACCTATGGGCAAACTGAAGTAGTCAATAGGAGCTAAGTAACTTACTTAAATGTCTTGCGGGAGAGAGACCAACTCAGTGGGATTTGATACTTCCACAAGCCGAGTTTGCCCACAACAACTTTGTGAACAGTTCCACTAGGAAAACCCCCTTTGAGATCCTTTATGGTCACCATATCCCTCACCTGCTAGACAAGACTGCTTTACCTTTTCATGGTGGGATTAGTGCAGAGGCTAGTGAACTTAGCAGCCAAATCCTAAATGTCCAGAGGGAAGTACTTGAGAGACTTTATATCTTAAACGCACGGTACAAGGCAGTTGTCTACGAGCATACGAGAGAGCAATATTTTCACGAGGGAGAAATGGTGTTGGCTTACTTCCGGCAACAGAGATTCTCAGTTGGTGCTTACAACAAATTAAGCAAAAGAAAGTTTGGCCCATTTCATATCAGATTTGGGCCTAACGCTTATTAGATCTCCTACCTACAGTGGAAACTTACCCCGTGTTCAATGTTGCCAACCCGAAGCTTATATAGGAGACACGAAAGATGAGGTGGACTTAAATACACTACCATTTACACTTGTGGAGCAGCTAGAGACTGACGAGATCGATGTCATCGTGGATATCCATACCACTTAGACTCGACATGGGGTACATCGACGGTTCTTAGTACGTTGACGAGGAAGACTGTTGACAGATTGTTCGTGGATCAAAGCCGAGGAGCTATCAAGACGTCGCCCTGACATATTACAATATATCACGGAGGCTTTCTCATCAGGGGACGAGATTCTCCCACCCGGGGGAATTGATGCATGCAGATGCTCACATCGCCAAAATTTACTCTACGCATTCATTTCATTTTTTTAGTTATGTCGAACATTTTCTTTTATGTCGCGCGCTTGTTTCACTACTTTATTTTCCTGCATTTTTTATGTATTAGAGAAGTTGTAGTTGTGTATTCTCTATGACGTGATTAACTAGGCTGTACATTTTGTTGTTCTAGATTAGTCAAAGGCATAATCCTTTGATTTGGTCAAATTTTGTTTCTTCTCCTACATTCATATTGAGCCTTAATCCTAATTTTGAGCATGCATTTATGTTATTCTCATTAGAAATCTTGCGTTTTTAAAAAACAAGTAAAGCCAGAAAAGAATCATGTTAAAAAAACAGGACTTAAAAAATAAAAAATGAAAAAGTATGAAGCCAACCACATGAAACCAAGTTTTGCTGGAAAAAAAATGAAATTATAAGGCAAGGCCCTGTTTCTCCCGTGCCCCACTCTCACGTGATCAAACTGCACACACGTGAAGTGTCGCGTGTTATATGTGGCCGATTGAAGGAAAAAAAGAGAAAAACGGAACAAGACTCCCAGTTGGAAAAAATGGGCCGTAAATCCACCACCCTCTACTTCTTACCGTGAGTTCCCTCTTCCTTTCTCTTCTCCTCCCACTTCTTCTAAATGATTTCTCCATCCTTCATCTCCACGGATTTCAATTCCAACATACTTCTTCTACCTCGCCATTACGCCGTCCTTCTTGCAAGCCGCCGCCGCCACTACACCGTTGTGGGAAGTCTCGTCTACAACCGGACCTTCAACCGACCATCTTACCCTACCTTTTTATTCCCAGTGAGATCTTTCCTAATCTTTGGATCGTCTCTGTCTAGTTTAAAGTAATTAACCTAGTTTTTGAAGGAAGTTTATTTTAATTTTTTATTTGCCCTTTGCTTTTTTTTCCACTCTAAGTTGGTTTTTTCTCGATGAAAATTTTGTTATTTCAGGTTATATTAATTGCAGCAGGGTTATCATTCATCAGAAGATTTGCGTCGCGTATTGAAATTAAATTGCTAAGTTTCTGCAGATTGCGCTCCAAATTTGCTTGTTAATCATAACGTCGCTTTCTTTAATTTAAATTGCATCTAAATTTTATTTGCATTACATTCATCATATCGGGTGCGACTACGAGTACATCAACATTTGAAGAATTTCATTTCAAAATCCATGACCTTCTTCTGATGGGTATTGAAGCTGCTTCTGAAAAAAGATGCAAGATACAATTGCAACGAGGGAGAGATAGAGTGATGCCAACATATTGGTCAATAACTAGCTGACCACTCTTAAGGGTGAAAAAAGCACAACAATGGAAATAAACTCAATCTCTAGACCTATTGGAGATGTAAACAACGAAACTTCTCAACCTAAACATAATCTCACTTCCTGTTCTAAAAGACTTTAGACACATTCAACCTCCGATAGGTCCAAATTTAATGACCCCCTTTATGAAAATCAAGCAAAATAGGAAGAGAAATAGTATCTTGGACTCTCTGATCGACATCAAAAATAAGAACAGAATAGTAGTGTGCATAACCCCGAAGACACGCATATCAAGTTTTTTTCCTTTAGGGTAAAAATGAACATCCTCGAAAAAGTAACATCATTGGAGATAAATCCCATGTGCATGTAGGGAGTGCCAACAATAACCTGTTTGGTCAGTGACATAACCCACATGGACACATTTGACAATTTATGGTTTGAATTTACATTTGTTATGTCCAACAATGCGAACATAGACCACACAACCAAACACTTTAGGAGGAATTCTAAAGAGGGATTGTGTTAAGTGCCCTAATTATGAGTCGATTTGTCATGGTACCATTATCCCTTTAATTATGAGTCATGTTTCATTAGATTGGGTAATCTTGTAATTTTGCAAGGGGGTTGTGGGTCTATTTAAAGAGCCCTTGGGCTATCATATAGGAAACCAAGAAATTATCTCCCTTCTTCTCTCCTTGGTTCCATCCTCCTTTAGGATTAGATATGTAGTAGCTCACCCTCGAGCTCCCCACTTAAGCAGTCGAGGCAAGGCTTTGTAGTACCTCCCCATCACTATCTCCACCTTCAGTCACCTTCAGTAGAATCAAGGGATGATACCCTCTAGGGTTGAGATCCTCAGAACCACTGTGAATACATCGGGGTTCTCAATAGTTGGTATCAGAGAAATTGATCCTTCTTCATGCCCTACAGCCCACAAAAGAGTCTCTTTCCCTCATTGTTTTCTTCAGACAATTGCACATGCTTCCTCATCAACGCTCCTTAAGAAAGGTCACAATTTGACAGAACTTGCTGCAATAACCACGATCTCTACCAAAAGCTTTCCACTGCGCCACGAGGGTTGTTCATCCTTCCAAGAGCAACCTCGCCTCCACTCAAACACATCATCTTCCCTGCAGAACCCACAAAAATCATCGACGAACGCTAACGCTCAACATCTTCCTTGTAGAACAGAGTTGTTGCGTCGGATTAGCTGGATATCTTAGTTTCCAAACGGATTGAATCTGATCTTGCACGATCATTCCCAAAGCAATCTCGTCCACCAAGGAATCTCCTGTCGTCAACAATGAGCTTCGCCCAGTTAGGCATCGACTTTCCTGAAAATATTGAGCTTCTTCCAACGGGCATCTACACGTGCGTGAAGCATGCCTCCAACTTTAGCGCGAGGGTACAACTTTTGCATGAGGGTACGCGCGCCCTGCACGTCGAGCCCACAACCACGGGTTTCGAGCAATTTCTATACGCACTACGCCTGGTCTCGCCAATGCATCTTCTGCATGCTGGAATTACCTTCTCCTCAGGCCAACAATCGCAGGTGCATGTGCTATCTCTTCGTCGTCATCAAGTTGCGGTCTCCTGTATTCAAGCCATGTGCTCAAAAGATTAATACATATATATAAGAGATATACTATGTAATTAATTAAATTAAAAAAATAGAATTATTTTTAATTAATTAACTACTCTGGTAATTAATAAATTAATTATATATAAAAGGGGGCATCGACAAATATTCACACGAAGATGATGACACCTCCTAGGGGTAAAGCAATCCACGACGCTAGTGTCTTAACGAATCTGAGCCGAGTCAAACTCGATGATACTACAATTCAATAAACTTAGACACGCCGCAAGGATACACGTCTTTTTTTACATATTACCCACATGATCTCATTCCCACCCTACATTTTGTGTACCCAGCTCTATCCCCATTATCAACCTCACAACGCGATTAAAACATTCCACCGGAACCCCGTTCCAACGCTATTAGAGGCTCTATGTAATGGATAACAAAAGGCAATCACATTGTGGGACTAGCTCATGGCTAAGGATGCAGGTACCATAGAACATCGAATAGAGGGCAAGATGCAACAACACCTGGTCGAGAAACATGAGCCCAAAGATGGTAATCAAAACATTCCACCGACTGTTGCATGCCATGTTGCCCTTCCTATCGGCTACTCCGCAACAAACCCCTACTGTCTCCATCAAACAATTTTCGCTTCGCCAAACACAGATTTCGCCGGCCCCGACTCAACATGCCACTTCCTAGCCATCACCCATAGTTGTCCCTCCTCAGCAAATGGCTCCACGGAAACGTCTGACTACTGCCTTCCAGAAGACCTCGTCGTCTATCCATAATAAAGGTATACAGTGGCTTAATTGTGTCAACATCATTCACCAAGCTTCCCGGATCGACAACATCAAACCACAGGTATCGTCGATTCGCAGGCCATGAGTTTTCTGTCGCAGGGTCCTTCTACACTCCATCAGTTTTCAATACAAACAAGTGAGGTTCAGTGGGAAACACTTCTACTATTGGGACACATTCCAAGGCACTCTTTTAGTGGGGGCTAAGAGAACCAAAAAGTCAAAACCGTAATGTCTTTTCAAGCTGGAGGACAAACTCGAATTGAAAGACAAGTGAATGTTATACGTCATAATTATGAGTTGGTTTATTACGAGTCGATTTATCATGGTACCATTATCCCTTTAATTATGGTTCATGTTTTAGGTGTCTTTGTCTATTATGGTTTTTCATCAGGTTGGGTAATCTTGTAACTTTGCAAGGAGGTTGTAAGTCTATTTAAAGAGTCATCCAGCTAGGAAATACAAAAGCAAGAATTTATCCCCCTTCTTCCTTTGGTTTTCTCCTCCTAGGGTTAGAGATTGTGAAGCTGTCCCTTGAGCTCCTAGCCTAGACAGCCGTTCTAAGTCTCTATATTATCTCTGTCGTCGTCATTTCCACTTGTGTCCGCCTTTGATAAACTCAAGGGATGCTCCCCTCTAGGTTTGAGATCCATAAATCCACTGGCTCCACATCTTCGGCCGTGAATCCATTGTCGGGAATAAAGAGAAAAGCTTAGGCTCCACTAAGAAGACCTAATATATATATATATATATGTCCAATATTACAATATTGCTCATACACCATACAGGTATTACACAACAATTATAACTCCAATACTCCCCCTCAAGCTGGTGCAAAGATGTCAATCATGTCCAGCTTGGAAATGGTCAAATCAGACCGAGTAGGACCAAGAGCTTTAGTGAAGGCGTCAGCAACCTGGTCAGCCGAGGGGACATAAGCAAGAAGAACAGTCTCAGTACGAACGTGGTCACGCAGATAATGAACATCCATCTCGATGTGCTTGGTGCGCTCATGAAGCACCGAATCCTAGGTAAGTAGGAGAGCTGACTTATTATCACAGTAAAGATTCGAGCCAACAACAAAAGATAGGCCAAGTTCAGCCAACAGCGATCGGAGCCAAACCAATTCAATGACGGCGTGTGCCATGGCGCGGTACTCTGACTCAGCCGACGAGCGAGATACAATAAGTTGTTTCTAACTCCGCCATGAAACAAGATCACCATGGAAAACACAGAGACCGGACGTGGACCGTCGATCGGTCAAAGAGCCAGCAAAATCTACATCAGCGAAGCAGGAGAGAGTAGGGGCATTATCCGCCCGATAGAACAGTCCAAAAACAGGAGTGCGCTTAAGATAGCGAAGAACATGTCGAGCAGCCTCAGGGTGAGATGTCCTGGGAGAGTGCATAAATTGGCTCAAAACGCCCACTGAGAAGCTGATGCCGGGCCTAGTATTAGTCAAGTATATCAAGCGGCCAATCACGCTGGTACTGAGAGGGGTCTGATAGAGGATCACCAGATTCAGCATGAAGGCGATGGTCGGTATCCATAGGAGTACTCGCAGGACGACACCCAAGTAGACCCGTGTCCCGAAGAAGATCTAAGGTGTACTTGCGCTGCGATATGGAGATACCTTGTCATGAGCGACCAACTTCAATCCCAAGGAAATAACGGAGGGGTCCAAGGTCTTTCACCTCGAAGACAGAGCGTAGCGTAGCTTTCACCTCAGAGATGCCAGAAGGGTCATCCCCTGTGAGAATAATATCGTCTACGTAGACCAAGATAATGGCATGACGGCCCTCTGCAGTGGCATGGATGAAGCAAGTGTGATTTACACGGCACTGAAGGATAACTGAGCTGAAAAGTTCAAACCAGGCACGCGGGGACTGCTTTAAGCCATACAAAGATTTGTGCAGTCGACATACTCTCCCCGAATATTCCCCCTCAAGGGCAAACCCTAGAGGAGTCATATAAACCTCCTCCTGTAAATCTCTGTGCAGGAAAGCAATTTTGACATCGAGCTGGTAGAGCGGCCACGCCCGAGAAGCCGCAAGCGAGAGCAGAAGGCGGACACTGGTCAACTTACGGGAGCAAACGTGGCACCAAACTCGTCCAGAGCCTGAGTAAAGCCCTTGGCCACCAAACGAGCCTTATAGCGGTCAATGGTACCATCAGCAGAGTACTTCACAGTATAGACCCATTTGCACCCAACTGTGTGTTTCCCGGGAGGGAGGGGAACCAGAGACCATGTCCCAGTACGATGGAGAGCAGACATCTCCTCCTCCATGACCTGAACCCAGCGCGGGTCAAGGAGAGCCTCAGTGGTCGAAGCAGGTAGGCGAATAGAACCAGCAGCAGCCACAAAAGCCTGGTAAAAGGGTGAGAAACGCTGGTAGGAAACAACACTAGCCAACGGGTGTTCAGTAACAGAGGAACGAACACAAGTACGCTTGCCCTTGCGTGGGGCAATAGGTAAGTCAACAGAAGAAGTAGGGGAGAGAGGCTCAAGAGAGGTACCTGCGACTGGAAGAAGCTGTTGATCCGGGACTGGAGGAGAAGTGGGTGTACGCTGGCGGCGAAAGTAAGTCAGCAGGACAGGCGGAGTAGCAGGTGGGACAATGGCTGGTGATGGGTGAACAACAGGGAGAGGTTGCACAACAGTAGGAAGCACAGGTGAAGGTAAATGAGCAGGGAAGAAGAACCTCCTCATGAAATGTCACATCCATAGAGTAAATAACACGGCGCAACTGAGGTTCATAGCAGTGGTAACCCTTAGTGGTGGTATAGTAGCCGAGGAAGAGACAGCGGATGGCCTTGTCGTCGAGTTTAGTCCGAGAAGGACGACGATCCTGGACAAAACACACACAACCAAAGACCAGAGAGGAATGGGAAAAGCGGAGACGGATGGATGGATGAGGCTGTAGGGGGTAACGTCACCAAGAGGACGAGAGGGAGTCCTATTAATAAGGAAAGTTGTTGTAAGAAGAGCGGCGCTCCAATAGGACTTAAGGACATTCATTCCCCGAAGAAGACAACGAACGGAGTCTAAAAGGTGGCGGTTTTTGCGTTCGGCCACCTCATTCTGCTCGGGGGTACCAGGGCGAGAAAATTGGTGTAGAGTTCCCTCATTCCGGAGAAAGAGATGAAAAGGACGAGAAGTGTATTCACCTTCATTGTCAGAGCGGAGGATATGAACAGACGTGTCATGTTGGATCTGTATCATACGAGAAAAATGAGAATATACAGATAGGACCTCAGATTTATGTTTTAGGAGATAAACCCATAAGCAACGAGATTAGTCATCAATAAAAGTCACAAAATAAGAGAACCCATAAAATGATACAACAGGGGCAGGGCCCCACACATCAGAATGCACCAACTCAAAACAAGAAGTAGCACGACTAACAGAAGGAACATATGTGTTGCGTGTGTGTTTCGGTAGCTCACATACATCACAGCGAAAAGGAAAAACAAAAGACACATCAGGACAAACAGACAACATCCGTTGAGGGCTAGCATGGCTGAGACGTGCGTGCCAAAGCGAACTGGACGACAAAACATGGGAAACAGCAAAAGAGGTAGGCGGGCATGTGTCGGTGGTGGTGGTAGCAGCAGTGGGAGAAGGTAGTTCCAGGTAGTACATCCCACTCCTCTCAAATCCCGTACCAATAGTCCTCCTGGATTTCAGGTCCTGAAAAACACAACGATCGGAAAAGAAAGTTACTGAGCAGTTTAAAGAGCGAGTAATACTACAAACAGATATTAGATTGAGAGTCAACTGAGGTACAAGAAGAACAGAGTCAAGAGAGAAAGAGAAAGAGAAAGAGAGAGGGGCGGTGCCCTGGTTGAGGACAGGGGTAACCGAGCCATCAGCAAGGCGCACATCCCGGTGAGAACAGAGGACAACCTGAAGCAGACGGGAAGACGTACCAGTCGTATGATCGGTTGCACCAGAATCAATCACCCAGGGTGACGAATCCTGATCAACCGTGGTCACGGAGCAAGCAAACGGAGTACCTGAGGAAGAAGAAACAGTGGAAACTGAGGCAGTAGTGGAAGGCTGAGACTGCTAGAACTGCTGAAACTGGGTCATCATGTGACTGAAGTCAGAGGAGTTGGCACCCAAAGTGTGCTCGACGGGCTCGGAAGACTCGGCAGAGGCAACAGTGTGCCTGGCTGGGGACACTACCAGGAGTGGTACACTCAGAGCCCCTTAGATGGGGGTATAGCTGATAGCAGCGACTGCGGTCATGATACAGACGCCCACAGTGAGAGCAAGAGCCAGGAGGACCCGTAGAGCCACGGCCACCAGAAGAGCCACGACCTCCAGATCGACCACCACGGTTCCGAGAACTAGAGGTGGGAGGGAGGTAAGAAGCGGCAAGGTCCATCTGCTCAGGAGGAAGAGAGGAGGTAGTACGGGCGCCTGAAAGACTAGATTGCCTCTGCATATGTTTCTCATGCTCTGCAACAATGGAGTAGGCCTCAAGAAAATCAGGCAAAGGTGACATCCCCACAATCTGAGCACGAGTAGACTCATATTTGGGGCGAACTGGTATGTCTCCCGTCGCTGTCACTGTTTCCGAATAAGAGTGATATCATTAGGAAACTCCAGATCACTGAGAGGCTCAAGATCGTTGAGCTCAAGAAAGCGGTCCTGAAAGCAAGTGAAGTACTCCTGAACAGAATGCTTCCCCTGAGTGGCGGAAGCGATGTCCTGAAAGATGCCGATGATCTGGGCATCAACACGTGTGTGCCCAAAGGTGTGCTGGAGGGCGGACCAAAGCTCGGAGATATCCTCAAAGCGCATGAAATGACTGAAGATGCGGGGCTTCATCGAGCACTGAATCCATCCAAGAACCATGTACTTTTCGGTCGACCACTTGACTAACTCTTTCTTGTCATCCTTGTCGGTCGGTTTGGGCATAGGAGGGCCGCTGGTCAGCCATGAAAGCTTATTCCGGCCGGCGAGAGCCACTTTCATCGAAGTCGCCCGCGAAGGATAAATTTTCTAATCAAGGAGAATGCTAGTAATCCGTCCCGTAGAGGATCCATAGGTGTCCTTGGAATTCATGATGCAAGGAAACAACAAGCAACAAGATCCCTCCCGCAAAGGAGATCGGGGACCGAAGAAAGAAGGGGAACGGAAACTTCACATACAAAGCATCAAAAACGGCTCCATGGAGAAGACAAGGATGCCATCAGGTCTCAATGGAGAAGACTAGCGCAAGGGCGCTGGAGAAGGTTGCTGCGGGACTAGGCGGCTGCGGGATTGAGGAAGAGGAGACCAGCGGGAGGCGTTGCTGTCACAGTAGAAGACGCCGGCGGCTAGGAGTGGCAGCGGAATCGGGCGAGAGCCACGATTGGAGACCGTAGCCACGACCTAGCACAGCAGGAAGCCCCGCGGGGCAAGGCGACGCCGCAGGCGGTGGCGAGAGGAGGGAGTCGTGGGCGCGGGAGATCGGCGAGGACGGGATATCGGGGAGGCGCTCTGGATCGGCGAGAACGAGAGTTGGCGAACCCTAAGAGCGATTTTCCTCTGATACCATGTTGGGAATAAAGAGAAAAGCTTAGACTCCACTAAGAAGACCTAGAATATATATATATATCCAATATTACAATATTGCTCATACACCATACACGTATTACACAATAATTATAACTCCAATATCCATCAGGGTTCACAACGGAGTGTTGGGTAACAAGATTTGCAAATAATAATTTCCTCCAAAAGTGTCTGATGACGTGATTAATTATAAAGATAACTGTAAGGACTCTTCATCTCACAACCCTTGGAAAACCTACATTTCTTGTAACAGACACTTTATAGTATCCAAAGTATGTTCATTCTTCCTTTCAGAAACTCTATTCTATTGAGGTATCCCAGGAAAAAACATTTGAAAAATAAACCCCTTCTCTTCTAAAAACTACTGAAGGTCCCCAAAGATGAATTCTCCTCCATTATCATTTATGAGCATTTTTAACTTGCCATTAAATTGGGTCTTATATAATTGTCAAATTATTTTAATAATTTCATAAACTTCACCTTTCAATTTCATCAAAAAGAAAATTTATATAAATTGAGAAAAATCGACAACATAAGACAACATAACAAAAATCATTCACGGAATTAAAAGTGCCAATCCACACATTTGAATGTGCCATATCAAAACATTTGATTCTCCTACAATATTAGAGGGAAACATAGTATGGAAATTTCCAAGATCACAAGCTTGACGCAAACTAAGCTTATTACAATTCATAGATAAACTAGGAAATATAAATGCCAAAATCTTAAAACTAGCATGCTCAAATCTACGATGTCAAAGACCCAATTTATCATGAACAAGAACTTTACCCGCTTCAAATGTATGCCGAATATCCATATTGTAGGCCCCATCAAACTCATGCCCACAATAAATCATCCTACTCACCAGATCCTAAAAGATAAAACGACAAAAAACGAAGGTGATAAAATAATTAAGTTATTTAGGGAGCTTACATATAATAAATTGATAGGAAAATATGGAGCAACTCATGTAACCGCAAACCGCATAAACCGCCCGCATCGCATAAACCGCACCGATTTTTAAACCGCACCACATAATTTCGGCGCGGTGCGGTTTTGAACTTTTACAAACCGAGCGCGGTTCGGTGCAGTGCAGTTTTTGGATCTTGGAAACCACAAAAACCGCACCGCACCGACTATTTACATATTATCAATTTTCATGAACATATGACATATCACATACATCTAAATAAAAGTATAACTTAAAAATTATTAATTAATAATAATAATTAACTAATTATATTAGGGCATATTGTTTCTTTCTTGCTTTAGTTTGTTTATTCTCTATCAATTTATTGATGATTTGTCGATTTATAATCTTTTGTTAAATGCAAATAGTACCATAATGGTTTATCTACCATAAATGCGTATTCACTAGCCTTCTCATAATATTTCAATGTTTGAAGGATAAATAAAACAACAATTATGTGGGTGTTGTGCATATCTAGGACTTAAAATCATTTAGATTTATTATATTTGTATTGTATGTGTCTTGAAAATCGCAACTCATGTAACTATGTTTTTTCCCAAATTTTACATCATATTTCATCTCATATTATCTTTTTTGTGTTTATTTATATCGCATGCTAAAAACCGCACCGAAACCGCAACCGGAAAAAACCGCACCGCATAATTTCGGTGTGGTGCGGTTTTGCTCGGGCCAAAACCGGGCCCTTGCGGTGCGGTTGCGGTTTTTGGCCAAAACCGCACCAAACCGCACCGCGCACACCCCTAATCTCTTTACCAGACACAAAAGTTGAGGGCCCATCAACAAGTCTAAAACCACTAGAGGAAGGAACAAGTGAGGTAAGCTGACTGGAAGTCACTGTCATATGATTAGATACTTTAGAATCAATAATCCATGGGGAACTAGGTCATGTGGAGGTTTAGGAAGAAGATTGGGTAGCATTACCTAAAATTTCTTGCAATGAAGACCACCCAATAGAAGCTTTCGGTTGTGCATGAATAATTGAAACCAACCCAAATCGCTCAAAACGAATCGACATTTTACACCGTTCAGATCGGTTCGGTTTTCCAAGCTTGAAACCGAGAAAACCAAACCACCCCAACTTCATTTTATGTCTAAAAGAAGTATTCTCTAATCATTTATATAAGCAGGAATATTTGATTATGTTTCCAAAATGTCTTAAATGACCTTAATTCAGTACACACTAGCATACATATTTTCATCTAAAGATTTAACCATTTCATCACTAACGTAGCATTTGCCTAACTTATTAACTTATGAAGGTTTGATATATACTTACACAACAATTACATTATGATTAAAAGTAAATAGTTTTATAAAAGAACATAATAAACCATTAGTTAGCATGCTACATTTTGATATTATAAATAAAACATTATATAAAAAATATAAGAAACTATTAATTAGTACTTTGTACTCAAAATCGTCTAAAGTCTAAAGTACCCACGTATCAAGTTGCACTAAGCAGGTAAAACCGAACGGTTCAGTTTCGGTTTAGCTCCAAACAGATAGTAACCGAAAAGCTTACACTCATAACAACTCTCATTTTTCACTAGTAAGGTAAACTTTATCATCAAAGTAGTATATAAAATAGTCTAAAGTCTAATATATATCCAATTAGTACTTATAAGTTATAATACACCCATTAGAAACTAGGTTGGGATGCAGTTCTCAGCATTTGACCTTACCAATACCCATTTTACCAGACTGAGGCATTTCAATTACTTTAATAATCTACATTTTTATTATACAGGATAACTGTTAGAAACTTTGTTATGAACTTCCTGATATTAATAACTAGGGCATATTTCTATGGTCACACAATTCCACTAGGATAAAATAAGTTAATTTGGCAGGTCTCACCTCTAATATAATGAACGGGAACAAAATCCTTCCATAACATTTGAACTCATTGAAACGCATTCAAGAGGGAGCTTAAGAGAAATTCAAAGACTCATCTTTTCATAAAATCATTCATGTAATCTTCCATGAATTGGAGGTCTTAATTCTTGCCGATTTCTGCCTATTTATGGGTTAACTTACCATTATAACCACAAAGTCCTACGTATTTGCCATTGAAATTCATTCAACATACAATTGATAAACCATGACAATATCCTTCTCCTTAATGAAATCCACATTTCCTTGATAATCTGACATAACAAAAAATATGGTTGGAGATGTTGGATTCCATAGAACAGAGCAACCAACCATAATAGTCATCCTTCTCATTCCTCATAAAAGGCATCAGACATGAGTGGGGGGAGGTTTTGAGCCAGTGACGAATCAAAGTCTTCTTTGAATCCTAATAAATGTGCACATTGAAGGTAGTTACGCCATTAAGTTTAATTTTTAGTTAATCAATAAGAATATGAGGGCTAAAAATAAGCATCTCCAAAGCCAACAATATGAGGACTAGGAGATGTGATAGGAGGGAGTCGTTAAACTTCATTAGCTTTTGGAAAATACACATGAAATCTGATGCTGAAAAAGAACAAAAATATTTCAAGCAATGTCTTCCAGCACAACAAATTATAGGGATAGCAAGCTACGGCTTCCAGGACCAACAATAGGAAGCAACATAGGCGTTGTTGATTGGGACCTGAAGCGACAAAGGCCTCCTCAATCAAGGAAACAAAATTAGAAGCGTCGACCAAGATCTAGGATGTGTCGTTGCAACAATAAACATAGATGTCAGCGATAAACAACATTGACAAAGGTCTCTGAGCAAGAAGAAAGCAGAGTTGAAAGAGAGTGCAATATGAGTGACAACCTAGCTCTCTAATACAATGTTCGAAGAGGGGGAAGGAATATCTCCAGGACACTCAAGAGAAGTAACCATTTTGAGCAAGAAGAAGGCAGCAGATGAGTGACCAAACAGAGAGATACTCAATCCATAGAATTATATTGGTGATAATCACCTCATTGCAGGCTTACCGCATGATATTCACCTTGAGCTTTTGATTTAACAGTTTGCATCATCACTTTCATGACAATCATACCTCTCATTACTCAGCTTTTACCCTCACAATTTGATAAAAGCAGGATTAAGAGCAGAAATCTAGTAAACTGTTAGTAGCCTTAACATGTAAACTATATGAAGCGCAATGTTTGAATTAACAAGTAAAAGCATGATAGATAAAGGGAAAAGGAAGCAAGAACTATGAAATAAACTGATACCACGGAGCGGGATAAATGAGAGGAGAAGCTGACTGATATCACGGAGACGGGATAAATGAGAGGAGAAGCTAGAGAAATCACGCTTCAACTTTCTGGCGACTACTTTAACAAAACTGTTCTCTTTAAGTAGAAAATACGGTCATCAGGACCATATTTGGTGTTACTGCTAAAAGTTGCAATTAAACCACAAGAAAATAAAAACATCAAAAGTGATTAGATGTCGATATCTCCTATCATGCGAGTTTAGATTTTAATACCTTGCTAGAACTAAATTGTTATCCAACTTTCTGACGGAAACTGTCAATCAGCTGCTGTCCTTCAGATAGAAACGGTTAGTCACCTGAATTTTATTCCACAATACTGATTTATAGTTTAACCACAAGAACCAAACAAATAAAAGTGATTGGAAGCGTATATTTTCCATCATGTTGGTTCAGATTTCAACATCATGTTAGGAGATAAGCTCCCTTCCGTGAAACTTAAGTGGCACTGTAACGCATGCCAGTGACCAACAAATTTACTGGTGACATTACCATGACAAACTGGAAACCAGCAGTGGTGCACGTCTAGTAACAGTTCCAAAGCCCCATGTCCAGCTAAAGTGCCAAAAGCGCTAAGTTGTTAAGTCTAAACTTGTATGCTGCTAACTTTCAAAAAGAATACGTAGATCTGCTGCCATTCTGTGAAACTTAGTGTTATAACCCAAGATTGTATTGCAGATTCATGTTGGGGCATCGCATACCAACGTCGTGCAAAATATCACGGGATAATTCTGCATTACTAATATTTTATTGTCTTTAAATTTCGTGCCTTGATCGTCGCATTTTATTTTTGGACTTCGTATGATGATACGACGCAGGCCACCACACATATCTTTAGTATTCTATGTAGCCCTAGGGGCATGTTCATACATTGTATCCTCCTCACTCTATATATATGAGTGGGAGTGCCTTTTTATCTGTCTTTGAGATCTTGTTTAGGTTAGGCTCTCCAAGCCGAGAGAGGAGTGTTTTGGAGGGCCCAGCCTCTGGGTGCTTGGCGGGAGCTTGTCTCCCGATTGTATCTTTATTTTCATGCAATTATAAGTCTGTGTTATTGATTCTTGTTCTTGATATGTCTACGGCATATCAACTGGTCCGATCAGCCCCTCATTTAGGGTTTCCTCCGCAACCCTAATTGAAACATCTTCCCGGTTCCAGCGGGCACACCTTTCCTTCCAGCATCCAATCATCCAACTAGCACACCTCGCAACATGTGGAGCTCCACCCTCCTACAACCACAGCTAACGGAGCCCGTCTTCCGCCTATTCCAGCGGCAGTCTACTCCAGCGAGCCCAGCGCAACTTCAAACAGCAGATCCGACGTGTTGATCCGACCGCTTCGTCGTTCGCAAGCGTCGGTTCTACACCGGCCCCGCCTCGTTATTCTTCACGCCAAGGCATTCCGGCGCCGCCTACGCCTCGCCGTATCTTCTTGGCGACACTTGCACCTCGTCGCAGTCCCCTCTCTAGTAGGGGTTGCTGGGATTATGTTTATAAAAAGTTTAACCAATTTCCTTTCTCTCTCTTCTCTCTCTCTCTTCCCCATTTTTAGCTCTCGGTTCTCTCACGCCCACTCACTGCCCTAGCCGCACCAACATCGTGCACGCGCCAACGTCAGCCAATCATTCTCGAGCCACCCTCCACTGGAACCACATCCCCCCTTCCTCGCGGGTCACCTCTCATCGCCAAGATAGGTTCCCAAGAATCCAAGAAGGGGAACTCCAACATCATCCAAGATTTCTACGTCACCCGGCCACGAACGAGATCCCAAACAAGGATCCTATCAGATTGTTGAAGATTTGAACAATTTCAGAATTCCCCGGAGATCTATGAAGTATACGGGATTTTAAATTAACTAATTAAATATACAAATTGTTTGCCATGTTAAGAGATTGTTTAATGGAAAGTAATTACAAAAAAGAGCTCTCAATCAGAAAAATTTATAAAAATCTCTCGAACAAGACTACTAATTAAGCATTTCTATAACAAAATTCTCGTATACACCTATTTTTTTAATAGAAAACCATATGTAAACCATCATTTAAGGAAGGTGCACTGAAGAGCAACCAATATCCCATGAAAATAAAATAAAGGTGGTGTACATGATCATTACATTGATATAAAAAAAGTGTCACTTGTCAGTAATAAACCTGTGGAGATGATAAATGACCAGAAAGAGTGGCCAGCATACCAAGACCAATCTGAAACTCTGCAAGCTGAATGTAACAAGAAAATAAGATCAAGACAGTCAAAGTCGAACTAAGGCAATATTGAAATGATTGTAGGAAGAGGATGCTATATGCAATCATATTTCCATGCCATAAACAACGTTTGAAAAGTAAAAAAAACGCTGGACTATTCACAATTTGTACGAGGAAATATATTACCTAAGAGCAACTTATTAACAAAGTGTTAAAATTGGGTAGATGCTGCGACATTAACAAAGTGTTAAAATTGTGTGAGCATTGTGGATATTTCTCTCCCTCAATCAAATTAAAAGTCTAATTGGGTAATTAGGTTATCGCCTTATCAGGATTCGGATTTTAAATGATCCTGTCAGCCAAATAAGAACTTAGAACGTGTACATATGATTGTCGGAATACGCATATCCTTAGTATTTGCAAAATAAACAATTATGTTAATACTGTTATATATTTTGGGAGATCAATAGATATCACAAATCTGGAAAAGAATTTAATTTAGCAAGTGGAAGAGGGATTAAACCAAACTGAAAATCTTGCTATGGAATGCCTACATATTATGCATCACCTACTTCCAACATAACCAAAGATAGCAGAAAGATCATAACTATATCTTAAAAACTAAAGTCAATAGTAAAAATAATACTACAAAAATAGTACGACTTTCTAATTGAAATTAAAGTTTTATTTTAATATCTAGTTCATGTGTTATATATTATAAAAATACAAAGGATAATTAAAATCAAATTGAAGTAATCACGATCTTCCATAAAATCATGGAATTGAAGACAGTTGATGAATATTTGTTATTTAGTTGATCTTTAAACTTATACGCATAATTTATTTGCAGTAAATATATCTTAAGAAAAGCTAATAGTAGCTAGTATTTTTAAATATTTCGTACTTATTTTTGCAATTTAGTGGGTGTTATATTAACATTTGAGCGAATGGATGACTAAACTGGGTTTCTTAAAAAACAAATATCATATCAAAGCATTTTAATTGATTTTGAATTATTTTCATACTTATTTCATCAATAGTGTCCTATTTTACAAACTTTAAATGTTTATTAAACTTTTATTAAATTCATATAAAGGACTTACCCAATGCTTTATTTAAAATACAAATACTAATCCTTAAAACTCAGGTTACCTACTTCTGTTCCTCATTTTGGCCGCATAATAATAATAATACACACAATATTAAAGGAAAAATATAATTGGGTTGAATTCCAGTATCCTTTTTGTTAGGCAATATTAATGTCAGCTGTTTAGTCAGGTTGATGCATCTCGGGAGAGCAAAATTCATATATTTCCGGATTATGTCAACAAAAATAACAATATTGCTCCAAAAGTCAATTCACATCTCTTGTACGGATAATAGATGTGGAAGGCTCAAGATATCTCACCCCACGGATAATAGATGTGGAAGGCTCAAGATATCTCACCCCCCTCCCGACACATACATAAACAAATATAAAAGCAACACTTTATTACATATACGACTAAACCCTTAAAATCGATTCGAAATAAAGTAGGGCACGACTAATAATTTTTTGAGCATTAACCGACATAGCCGATAGATCATCAAACATAATTTACCATACAAGCTTCCACAAAGCGAGCCTGCTAGATGGCTAATGTGAGCGTGGATAAGTTCAGAATGTGCAGGCAAGTGCAGCTGTGAGGTTGCAAGTCATGCATGAAGTAACCGAGGTAGTCGGCGACTCGGGTAATGGATAAGCCCGAGACATAATATGATAACTCCACAAAATCATCGATGTAAGACTCGAGTGAGTCGACATGTTGAACTGAGGAAAATGATCAAAGGCGTTCTCGGGGTTGCATGTGTCGTAGCGCAGGATTAGTTCCCATTTGAGCATGACCCGCATCATATGGGCGTCAACAGGTAAAATCAACACATCCAACTGAGGGCGGACCCTTCCATGTAGATCACTGACAGAGAAACCTTAATTTGAAATGACTGTAACTCAAACGATTGTTCTATGCGGGCAATCCAATCTAGTAAGATCTAAATTGTCGAACAACGACAACTCTATCTGTACAACCCCCGTATTCGCCGAGTGGGTCCCCAGGTCCTAAGGGGTCAAGAGGCAGGATACAGGTCAAGAAGAGCACTCGCCTAGGTCGGGAGAGGCAGGGGAGCCTTAGGGCGAGTGCGAAACTCTTCCGCAAGGCACTCGCTCGCTTAGGAGTGCGAATGCGCGGAAGGCCAGGCGAGTGAGGACGGAACCCCACTCGTCGGGAGAGCCAAGTATCAGGCGAGTGGCGCCCCTATAGACAACTCGCCCAGGGGAATCTAGTGTGTGAGAGGCCTGGCGAGTGGTGCCTTCACGGACCACTCGCCCAGAAGGCTTTAGTGGAGAAATTACCTAGATACTCTTTGTGGGCTGTCAATAGCCCTTCAGAACAGCGGAGTTAGGTTGTTAGGAGACCAATTTGGGATGCGATTAGTAAAACTAAAAGGCGGATTTATGTTATTTGCAGGCCAGACTAGAAAACCTATAAATAGACTCTTAAGGGCACCTTGGAGGAGATCCGATCTTTTGGGCTCTCTCCTCCTAGGCAGTTTTTGGTCGGCTGTTAGTGCCCTCCAAGGTGCCCGGCTGAGCATTGGTTTGGGCGGGGAAGCTCTCTAAGGTCTTCCGGGTGTGTGGCGGGACCTCCTCGCTACAGCTTTAGGTCTGTTCATAGTTCTTCATCCATAGTCAAGAGTGCAAGTGAGGGAGAAGTAGGTGTAGGCTACACCCCCCTGTGGGTCCGAACTCAAGAAACCGGTTGACGGTTTCAACACTATCTGTTGGAACCGGGATTCGGCCCAACGAGGAGTTCGGACCCCAAAGATTGGTGCAACTCGCGCTTACCGATCCCTCGGAGCAACCTGACCGAAGACTCAGAACTGAGACACTTGGCGACAGTGTGGAGGTCCCACCACACACCCGGAAGATCGTAGAGCGCTTCCCTCCTAAGCCAAGAACTGAAGTCGGGCACCATGGAGAGCTCTGAGAATGCTAACCAAAGGTGACCTGAGGAGAGAGAAGTCAAAAAGAAGTCCTCTCCAAAGATGCCCTTAGGGTCTTATTTATAGTTTTTTCTGAACTGGTCTGCTGATAGAGGGATTCCGTCTTTTGGTTTTACTAAACGCACCCCAAATTGGCCTGCTGACAGCCAAACTCCGCTGTTCTGAAGGGCTATTAGCAGCCCACCAGGGGCAGAAGGGTAATCTCACCTCCTTAGCCCCTGGGCAAGTGGCCTACGAGAGCGCCACTCCTAACACTTCTCGCGAGCCTCTTAGCGAGTATTGCTCGCAAAACCTCTTTAGGCGAGCAACCCGCGAAGGCCCTGCTCGTCTTCCTTCTGACGACAACCAACCAAGTCCGGCCTCGCATTCTCTCATGCGAGATCACCCGGGTTCGCCTAGCCTAGCTCTCACAACTCCTTAGTGGCGAGATGATCAATTCCAGTCTAATTCACACATCCTCGGGCTCGCGCTGTTCCAGGCGAACACGGGGTTGTACACTATCCTTCGGGGTGCTATGTGCAGAGCGACAACATGGGAGATCCAACACAAGTCAGTTGAATTGTGAGGCCAGTGAGATCGACGGGGGCAGATTTGGTGGTCGGGGACCGAGAAATTTTGATGGTTGTCGGTTGGCTTTAACAGAGAATTTGCAGGATGTCTGTAAGGGCACAAATCCACGTGGGAAGAAAGAGTGCCCAAAGGAGCGGTCCACTACAACGAGACGCTCGGTCATTGCCCGCATCAAGGGCATTCACCGAAGAAGGAACCACGACCGTGGATAACAGCATGAGCAGGAAGTCGTGCGAGGAAGAAATTAAAGGCAAACTCCTCCGTCTGGAACAATTGAAGGCTGGGTATGAAGCAACGACTAGAAGCAGCTGCTGGTGTAGGCAAGGAAGCAGCCTTGTGCATTCCTGGTCGGCTTTGGTTAAGGAGGCCGCGAGCGCTCTGGAGAAGGCCGGCCCGTGAATGTTGGTTGCGGCTAGGAGACATCGAGATTGGCAGAGACTTCAGGTAGGGGAAGAAGTGACGTCTCTAGCGAGGTGTTCAAGATAGCGATGTTGTGAGATGCATGTGTGAGTGAGTGTTGGGTGCTCGACCGTGCAAGGGAGAAGGCAACGGCGATGTTTGAACTGGTCGGCAAGAGGAATAGGGGTAGATCTCGATTACGGCGAGCTACGGTTAGGTTGGGGGATGACAGGTCGGGAAACAGTAGGTCGGACCAAGTTAGTGCGCACAAAAATATGGTGTACTAATACACCAGCGAGGTATGCTCACGCAAAAGCTCCCGAGGGCTAGTCTCCCAAAATGTCCTCTCCAAGGAGAGAGCTCTAGGCCAGACATCCAAGACTCCACAACCCCTCCTTATATAGTTGGGGAGACAACTGATTTTCAAAATGCCACTAGAATATCATATACTAATGTTATACGCTCCAGAATGATCATGTTTGGATCTCCACTTGCTGAGGGCGGTCATTCGAGTGTGTATACATATCATATGGGTATCATCAACATACATAAACTTGTCAATATGTCTGAAAGTGCAATCACAAACAATGTTGCATTTGCTTGCAACAAACACCAAAACATATGAAGTCAATTAATTTAGTATCAACTGACACCAAAAACTCAACCCCATCTATAAGTTCTCGAACATGTTCAAGATAACAAATAGGGAAAGGAAACACAAGAACAACTTTAGCGCATGTGGCCTCAGTGGCTACAAACTACAACACAAGTCACCACAACATTAACATGCTCATCAATCACCTACACATCGTCTGGCCTTATAATTTGCTCCTTACTAGTGACATGGTCATGTGTGAAAAATATTCTCACCAGTAAACACAATTGCCCAATCTCGTATGTTACTACCACATCTATATCATCAATATTGCCATTGGCTTTATTTTAATATGCACAAAAGGGCACATCGGCTATTCATTGTCAGCATAATCCGCCTCAAATGTGTAACCACACGGGGAAATAAATCACTATAGAGCATAGTAGTGTCCTCAAGATCCTATGCAGTTGACATTGCTTGCGCAACTTCTAAGTTCACTATAGAGCATAGTAGTGTCCTCCTTTCCTGCATGGTGTCCTCGACACGTGGAAAATAACAATTGTTCCTAAGAATACCAACATCTGAAGATCTATGCAATAATGGGCATATATAGGTATCTCATATATCTTCGGTGCAAATCATCCTATCATGAGGCACTTTAGCTTTCCCAACTTTTAACATTTTTTATTCAACATTTCCTTTTGGCCTTCAAATTCTTGCACCAAGACTAGCATAGGGTTGAGCATACTATTCAAAACTCGAAAGTCGTTCGACTATTGAGCCGAATCGGAATCAATTACAATTGATTCAACTCAAATTAGGTCGATTCAAATTGACTCAAATCACATTTCGATACGATTTCGAGCCAGACCTGAATCGTTAGAAATATGATTCAAATCAGCGTGAATTGATTAAAAATATATATATTTATTAATATATAATTATTTTAAATTAAAAACACTAAAATTTAAACCTAAATAAAAAAAAAGTAAAGTCTTTAAGTGTTTCATTTACTAAATTTAGAGGTTGCCCAATTTAATTTCGAGCCAACTAGGAATAAAGAGAAAAATTGCTCAATTTCGAGTTGGCTCGATTCGATTTCGAGACGGCTCGGAATCGAGCCATTTCGACTCGAGATGGCTCGACTCGAAATCGATTTCGAGCCGAGTTTGATTCGAAAAATTCGATTTCGAGCTGAGCCCAAATCACTCGAACTCGACTCGAAATCAACCCTAGACTAGCATGCTTTGTCAACTTTGAGACAACTTGCATGCACTTCTTTCATTCGCATGGCCCTTGATATAAAAGATTCAATCAAGGTGTTGGAGCATAAACACACATTTGGAGAAGCCATGTCTTTGAGCTCATGAATCTTTACCCTAAGGTTGTCTCTTTGTTAATACAAACTAAGTTGAACCATTTTCATTCTCGAGTTTACAAACTCCCCTTGATCTTAACGAGTTGGTCCCTGTTTGAGTCAGAGATCCAACGGTCGTGGATCCGCAGCCTCCCGGCCGCAGCCATGTGGTCAAGATAAAAAATCGCGGGAAATTCGTGGTTTTCCAGCAGGCCGCGAAACCGCGTCCGCCCCATCAAACAAGCGCACTCCTGCGTTGTAGTTCTGCCCCATCCGCGCTCGCGCCAAGACTTCCGCCCCCAAACGGGACCTTATTTGGAGACAAAAGTCAAAGTTCCTTTAACTAATCTATCTCTAATACCATTTGATTCATCTCAGATCACCTAAATGCATATATTTCAATATTAATTAGGATTTAGGACATTAGAAAGAACGTTGTTTCACCAAAAAATAATCCGCCAACAACCTATTCCACAAATGAAGGACGTTAAATGCATATGCTCCATCCAATAAGGATCATAAAATTAAGTCAAACATACATCAAACACAGTTTCCGCCAAAGAGACATAAGACGAACACTTTGTTCCATATATGATCAAACTCTCAAAATCAATCTAAAATAAACTAGAGCTCGACAAAAATTTCTTCCGCACAATCACCAACAGCAGCTACACTTGGACAAAGACAAGTGATTGAGAAGATACAAGTTTACCATCGGGAGAAAATAAGGTAAAATTTGCCAGTTCTTCGAATAAGAACTATTGCCGCACTTGGAGGTACAAGATATAAGATATACTCGCCATGCCCAAGAAATCGAACGATGAGAAGAAGGTTAGGGGTTGTGGCTTCGACAAGAAGAAAATGTCATCCGACAAAAGTTCAAGTTTATTTGCTCACCTACCACTAGGGCTCAAGTGGATTTTAAAACAAAGAAAAATAAGACTTAGGCTTCGTTTGGTAGGGCGGCGGCGGCGGGAAACTGGCGGACGGGAACCGGCGGCTGGGACCGGAGGGGAGGGCTGCGGTTGGAAACCGGCATATTTCGGCGTTCCGCAGAGGTAGGGCGGGAGCAAACGCCGACGCGCGAGCGGAACTCGCGTTTGTTTTCCCGCTTTGCGGCGGCGGCTGCTCCCGCACCGGCGTCCCACCGCTTATCCAAACGAAGCCTTAAACACTATTGGGTCTCACCCACATAATACAACACAAATAAATACAAGATAAGAGCAACCAACATATATGATTAAGAATAAGCCCTACACTCCACTTGTAGGATACGTGTGGCGAAAATCAGCAGTTGCCACTAGTTGACGGCACGACAAGCTGAAATCAGTGGCCTAAGAGAATTTTTAACTACATGGAATTGTCGGGAAGCTTCCCCTTTCGACAAGAGAAAAAGAAGATTTGACCAACAACTGGGAAGGTCAAATGAAATGAATTAAAGGTGCTAGCCATACCTTAGCTCTTTCCTTTTTTTACCCTTTATCCTTTTTTAATCTTCTTAGAAAAAGAAAAAACAACCCTTCTAATCCCTTTTCTTTCTTTAGTCATCTCGGGAATTTTTTTAAATCAAAATTATGTACCCTTTTCACCTCAAATTGATAATTGAAAAGGTTAAAGTTATTCCTCTTCCCTGACCTATTTCACATGCATTATTTTCATTTATACATTTTATTGAGGATGTTTTTATGATCTTGTGCTATTAGCTGACATTATTTTTATCATGTGTATTTATCTACTTGATTTGTGCATTTTAATAGATCTTCTTACTCATATACTTGAAGTACAAAACAAATTATTTTAAAAAACTCCTTTCAGAATGCTATTTCATCTGGTACACAATTTTAAGTGGAAACTTTATATACCTGAGATTTTGTCATACTGCAACTTTTAATTCCAGAAACCATGAAAGAATCTTTTTTTGTGGATACGTCTATATATTTGGTTTAGCATCTTATGTAAAGGTGTGGAACTTGGCTTCAAAAAACATTTGGGCTCATACTGACTTGTGAGGACCCATTGTGTTGAAACCGGAAAACTCAACTCAAACGGAGTTCGGACTTAGGGGCAGCTCGCTTTTACTTCTCCTAAGCGAAAATCTCAAGACCGGGCACTCAGAACCAAGAATCTCGCTTACTTTGGTGGCTAACCTAAAACAGACCCCTTAAGCTGCAGCGAGGAGATCCCGCCACAAACCCGGAAGATCAAAAGATCCCCCCTCCCAAACCAAGACTGAGCTCGGCACCCTATAGAACCAAGGAGAGTCCTAGGAAAGCAAGAGCACTCTCCAGTTCTCCTCCCCCAAAATTCTCTTTCTTTAAGGTGCCCATGGGGGTCTATTTATAGATTTTGAAAATGGCATGCGGATAGCGGCCTCCGCCTTTTAGTTTTTACTATCCGCAGTTATATTTGGTCTGCGCACAGCGTAATCCCGCTGTTCGGAAATGCTAAGGGCAGACCAAAGCAACCTCGGGAACGGATCACCCCCTGGGGGGCGAGTTCTCCCCTTCCTAGGAGTACTCGCCCTTGCCATCAAGGGTCAGGCGAGTGCCCTACGGGACAGACACACCTTCTTTCTCCCTTACTGCCTGGCGACTCTCTCTATTGTTGGGTGCTCGCCTCAGAACCTATCTCCCCTGGGCGAGTACCTCTTGTTACCGGTGTTCGCCCAGAGTCTTCCTCCTGGGCAAGCACTCCTTGCCCTTGGTACTCGCCCCTTGGCCAGGACGCTGGGATTCTGGTCATACTCGCCTACTCCTGCTAGCCGGTCTGATCGTGTCCACTCGTCAAATACGGGATTGTACACAATCCCCGCTCATTGCGAGCTCACCTTGAGCTCGAAAAGATCGTCCAACCCCCTTATTTGGCGAGTCTGGGACCTCAAGGAATCTTTTTGGTGGCCCCCACGGCCCACCAGACTGCTATAAATTCCCTAAACGGGTGCGGGAGGGGACTCTGAAGCCCCCCCCCCCCCTCCTTCCTCTCTCCTTCTCGCCGACCAGCCTTGCAACCACTGGATTTTCAGTCAAGATGCTTTCGTCCGACAATCTTATGGCTCGCATTGCTGCTCAGAGGGAGAAGTCCAAAGGCAGTGTGACCGATCTGATGGCCCTCATTACAGAGCACTCGGCGAACTTCCCAAAGAAGCACGGGGAACGGGAGGTCGCCAAGAAACACCGTCGTGAGCCGGTTGAGATGGTGAGTACCTCCCTTGGGCAACAACAATCGCCAGCACCTGGCGCGGGCCTGGGGGTCTTTGATCAGGTTCAGATTTCGCCTTTAATTTTTTCTACTAAATCGCTTTGCCTCTCCTGCTTTCTCATGCAACCGCGCGGCGCGGTCTCGCCATCAACCGGGAGCACGCACAATGTGAGGACGCCATCCAGCTGGCGGAGAAGCGAGCTGGGGACCTTGAAGCTCTGCTTAAGCTTGTCGAGCGGCTCATGGCGAAGTCCATCAGCGGTCCGGTATGATTTCTCTCCTAATTCCATTTGCTAGTTGAACTCGCCCATTCCATGCTTATGACTTAGGCATTCTGAACTTCAGGGTCCGGACGTCGTCGAGCATGTGTTGGAGATCCTTCGCAGGCTCAATGCCCTGCAGGGTTCCTGGGGTAACGTGACCGCAAATATGCTCGTCCCGGAGGCCTTCCTCCCGACCCCGGGCGCCTCGCCATCTGGTGAAGAAGACTACTCGCCAGCTCTAGACGACGAGGAGGGTGAGCGCTCCCAGAGCCCCGGGACTCCCTCTGCTTGAACGACGTTGCTTCTTTCTCTTTTTAATCCATATTTTGTAAGGGGTGAGTCCCCAACTTTTGCAATCATTTTGACATGAAATGAAAGAGTTGCAATTTTCATATTATTTTATGTTTTCTTATCTTGTCACGCGTATTCTCACCCCACCAAGCTCATGAGATATAATTAAAGCTTTCACTCGCATCGACCGCTCACCAAAAAATAACAGAATCGCTTAAGTTATGGGTTCCAACTAGGAATACTCGCTTGCCTTGGCCGCTCGCCGAGAAGCATCAGAATTATTTAAGTTATAGGTCCTAGCTAGGAGTACTCGCTCGCATCGGCCGCTTTTAATTCTCGGCTCGCCAAGGATACCCCTGTGACTCGTGGGCCGGTAGAGTGTACCGCTTGGCGAGTGCAAGGCCTGTTGCACCGCTGCACTCGCCCGGCTCACCCTAGGCCCAAGTTCGATCATATCCGGCCTCTCGAGTGAGGGCACCAACCATGACGGCATCAAGGAGCCCGGTCAGCGGTTCTCTTCTCGGGGCCTCAACCGAAACATTATTTCCTACCTCTCGAGTGAGGGCACCAGACATGCCGGCATCAAGGAGCCCGGCCAGAGGTTCTCTTCTCGGGGCCTTAACCAAAAATGTATTTCCTGCCTCTCGAGTAAGGGCAACAGCCATGCCGTCATCAAGGAGCCCAAGTTCGATCCTATCCGTCGAGTGAGGGCACCAACCCTGCCGGCATCAATGAGCCCGGTCAGCGATTCTCTTGTAGAGGCCTCAACCGAAACATTATTTCCTGCCTCTCGAGTGAGGGCACCAGCCATGTCGGCATCAAGGAGCCCGGTCAGAGGTTCTCTTCTAGGGGCCTTAACCAAAAATGTATTTCCTGCCTCTCGAGTGGGGGTAGCAGTCCTGCTGGTATCAAGGAGCCCGGTCAGCAGTTCTCTTCTCAGGGCCTTAACCCAAAATGTATTTCCTGTCTCTCGAGTGAGGGCACCAGCCCTGCCGGCATCACGGAGCCCGGTCAGCAGTTCTCTTCTCGGTGCCTTAACCAAAAATGTATTTCCTGCCTCTCGAGTGAGGGCACCGGCCCTCTCGGCATCAAGGAGCCCGGTCAGCGGTTCTCTTCTCGGGGCCTCAACCGAAACATTATTTCCTGCCTCTCGAGTGAGGGCACCAGCCATGCCGCCATCAAGGAGCCCGGTCAGCAGTTCTCTTCTCGGGGCCTTAACCAAAAAAGTATTTCCTGCCTCTCGAGTAAGGTTACCAGCCCTGCCGGCATCAAGGAGCCCGGTCAGCAGTTCTCTTCTCGGGGCCTTAACCAAAATGTACTTCCTGCCTCTCGAGTGAGGGCACCAGCCCTGCCGGTATCAAGGAGCCCGGTCAGCGGTTCTCTTCTCGGGGCCTTAACCAAAAATGTATTTCCTACCTCTCGAGTGAGGGCACCAGCCCTGCCGGCATCAAGGAGCCCGGTCAGCGGTTCTCTTCTTGGGGCCTTAACCAAAAATGTATTTCCTGCCTCTCGAGTGAGGGCACCAGCCCTGCCGGCATCAAGGAGCCCGGTCAGCGGTTCTCTTCTTGGGGCCTTAACCAAAAATGTATTTCCTGCCTCTCGAGTGAAGGCATCAGCCCTGTCAGCATCAAGGAGCCCGGTAAGCAGTTCTCTTCTCGGGGCCTTGACCAAAAATATATTTTCTGCCTCTCGAGTGAGGGCACCAGCCATGCCGGCATCAAGGAGTCGATCAGCGGTTCTCTTCTCGGGGACTTAACCAAAAATGTATTTCCCGCCTCTCTAGTGAGGGCAACAGCCCTGCCGACATCAAGGAGCCCAGTCAACGGTTCTCTACTCGGGGCCTTAACCAAAATGTATTTCCTGCCTCTCGAGTGAGGGCACCAGCCATGCCGGCATTAAGGAGCCCGGTCAGCGGTTCTCTTCTCGGGGAATTAACCAAAAATGTCATTTCATATAGTTACAGTTATAGTTCGTAGCAAGAGTATAATACTTAATTGGAAATTTCTAACACTTATCAAGGATAAAAACGTTTCAGATAGTCGTCACTCCATATGTTGCTGAGGGGGACTCCCTCGGCATTTTGGAGGCGATACCCTCCCCTCCCCCCTCCGATTTCAGGGCTTCCAAAATTACATAAGATCCCTCCCAATTGGGATGGAGCTTGCCTACATTTGTCGATCTCCCTGCGGCGCCGACCTTCTTGAGGATGAGATCCCCCTGTACGAATTGTTTGATTCTAATACTTTTATTAAAATAACTGACCATTCGGCGCTTGACTTCTTGCCGAAATGTCGCCAAGTCGCAGAGTTCCACCACTAGGTCGAGCGAGAGATGTTGCTCCTCCTCATTGTCCATCCTCCAATCCTCGTCTCCTTCCTCTGCGGCCACGATCCGAGGGGGGGGTTTATTTCAAATTCCATCGGGAGCATGACCTCAGAGCCGTGAGAAAGCTTGAAGGGTGTTTCTCATGTTGTCGTGTTGGATGTCGTCCTCAAAGCCCACAGGACCGAGGGAAACTGCTCCACCCAGTTTCCCTTCAGGTTCTCCACTATCTTCTTCAACAAGTTGACAAGAACCTTGTTCAGCACCTCTACCTGCTCATTGCTCCAAGGGTGATGGGCGGAGGCGAAGCGGAGGTCAATGCCCAACTGGCCGCAAAATCTAGTGAGCTCCTCGCTAGCGAACTGCGGCCCATTGTCCGTGACTATCGCAAGCGGGAGCCCGTACCTGCAAATTATCTCCCCCCAAATGAAATTTCTTACTACCTGCGAGACCGTTTTTGCCAACGCCTTGACCTCCAGCCACTTGGAGAAATTGTCAATCATGACTAGGAGGAACCTCCTCTGCCCACTGGCCTGAGGGAACGGACCCATCAAGTCCATCCCCCAAATGGTGAAGGGTCAGGGCATCGTGATAGTCCTGAGCCTTTGCGCAGGTTGAAGCTGGAGCGGTGCGAAGAGCTAACATTTCTGACACTTCTTCGCATACTCTATGGTGTCTTTGCGGATTGTTGGCTAGAAGTACCATTGCCTCAACACCCTCTTCTCTAGAGTCCGACTCCCGGAATGGATGTCGAATTCCCCAGAGTGGATCTCTTCTAATACCTTTTGGACCTCTTCCTCTGGCACACACCTCGCCAAGAGTCCGGTTAAAGTCTTCTGATACAAGCTCCCCTCATGCAATAAGTAATAGGCAGATTTATACCTGAACCGTCTCTTGTCCGAGACTTCCTCTGGGAATCTCCCCGAGGTTAGAAAGGAAATAAGAGGGTCCATCCACGAGGGCTTCTGATCAATCTTCATCACTTCTCCTTCCTCGATGGAGGGTTGGAACAACTCGGTCACCGTTCCCCCAGCATAGGGACCATACTTAGTTAATCGATCCGCTTGGGCGTTCTCTTCTCTTGGCACGTGTTGGATGGAAAAAGTGTGGAACCACCCGATGAGACCCTTGACCTTCGATAGGTACTTCTGGAGAGTTGGCTCCCTGGTCTCGAACTCTCCCCGAACCTGGGAGGCCACTACCATTGAATCCGTAAAGACATTCACATCCTGGATCCCCAATTCCCTTGTCAGCCGAAGCCCGACAACCACTGCTTCATACTCGGCTTGGTTGTTCGTGACAGGAAAGCGGATGTCGATCGCCTGCTTGATCCTTGTCCTTTGCGGGCTTACTAGAACGACCCCTCCTCCAAGGGAGTGCCTTCCTGACGCCCCATCTGCAAAAAGTTCCCATGCCACCAGCTTGGGAGACCCTGATTCCTCCACCTCGGTCGCATACTCCGCCAGGAAGTCAGCTACCGTTTGTGCCTTCATCGATAGCCGAGGAGCGAAAGCGATATCAAACTCGTTATGTTCCACCCATTCCATAACATTGCGAAGGGGATGATCGGTCATCACTTTGATGGAATGCGCCTGGAAATAAGGTCGGAGCTTCTGAGCCGAGATGATCAGGGCAAAAGCCAATTTCTCCAGAATGAGATATCTGAGCTTCGCCTTCTTTAGGACTCGGCTGACGTAGTAGAAGGACAACTTCTTCTTTCCCTCTTCTCGGACCAGGACCGAGCTTATCGCTTCGGCTCCCACCTCTAGATAGAACAACAGATCTTTTCCTTCTCTCGGCCCCTGCAACAATGGGCCCGCGTCAGTTGCTTCTTCAAAGCCAGGAAAGCTGCCTCGCACTCATGCGACCACTCAAACTTCTGACTCCGCCGCAAAGCCTTGAAGAAGGGCGAGCACTTCTCCCCTGCCCTAGAGAGGAACCCGCTCAGCCTGGCGGCCTGGCCAGCTTCCCCGTCGGCCTCTGAACCTCCTTAACGCTTCTTGGTGACTCTAGGTCTAGGATGGCCTTAACTCTATTAGGATTGGGCTCGACCCCCGGTGAGGTGAGTAAATGACCGAGAAACTTTCCTCGGCTCGCCCCAAAAACACACTTCGAGGGGTTAAGTCTCATCTTGGATTTCTGAAGTGTGGCGAAGGTTTCCGCCAAGTCCCGCAAGTGAGATCTCACATGCTTATTCTTTACCATCAAGTCATCTACGTAGACTTCCAGGTTTCTGCTCTTCTGCACCTTAAAGACTCAATCCATCATCCTTTGATAGGTCGATCTTGCATTCCTTAGCCCTAAGGACATCATTCTATAACAATAACACTTGTCATCCGTGATGAAGGAAACATCTTTAACATCGGGCGGGTGCAATTGGATTTGATGGTAACCAGAAAATGCATTTAAAAAGTTCATTACAGGGAAACCGACGGCTGAATCTACCAACGCGTCGATTCGAGGCAAAGGATAATAATCTTTAGGGCATACTTAATTTAACAGAGAGAAATCTATGCACATTTTACATCTCTCATCCCTCTTCTTTACCATTACAACATTGGAGACCCAGCCCAGATACTGGATCTGCTCTACAAAACTTGCCTCCAGCAGTTTCCTACTTCTTCCCTGATCGGCCCAGCGAGGGTGATTGACGCGGCTCTCTTCTTCTAGCGGATAAGGCGGTCGCTTGAGTCGAGGTTGAGGCAATGGCATGCCACATCCGCATCGAAGCCTGGCATCTCTGCGGCGCTCCAAGCGAAGATATCGACGTTCTGCTGGATGCACCCTCGGACCATTTCCTGGTCCTCCTTGCTCAACCCCCCCTGACCCATACCCTCTCTGGCTTCCCCTCGTCGCTGATGATCTCCTTCTCCTGCATTTACTCCGCCACCTCCAGCCTGGCCAAGTTTTCCACCACCCGGCCTACTTCCTCCGCTTCCTTCTTCCAGGAGATAGTGTTACAGTCGTGACGTAACATTGTCGGGCCACCTTGGGGTCTCCCCTGACCCGGATCTGGACCACTCCTATGTTATATTTCAAGCATCGGTGGTAGGAGAAGGGCACACACTTGAAGGCACTGATGAGGGGACGCCCAAAAATAGTGGTGTAACTGCTCGGCACATCTACGATGACGAACAGGCAGTTCTTTGACGTCCCTCCCAAAGCCACGAGAAGCTCGGCTCCTCCCTCTATCTTCTTCCTCTCTCTGGAGAACCCGAAGAACAGTCCATCCGAGGCCAACACTCTTTTTGCCTCCACCTTCATCTCGTTAAAGGCCTTTTTAAAGACCACGTTCACCGAGCTCCCATTGTCCACCAGGATTCGGGAGACCGTGAAGTTCTCAATCGCCGCCTGGATCACCAGCGCGTCGCAGAACGGGTCCTCGTGGGCCGGCAAGTCCTTTGCCGAGAAAGCAAGCCTCTCACCTGGGGGCGGGGCTCGGGAGGTCGAGGAGACACTCTGACGGTAGATGGCATGAAGACTCCGCTTGTGGGTGACCTCAATCCCTACCCCTCATGGATCACTCTGATCCCGCCCTGGGTCCCCAAATCGGCCCGCTCTTCACATTGATCCTCCTCTTCTTCTCTTGCTCTTGCTCTTTCTAGTAACAACTGTTGCTCCACTGCTGGGGCCCTTCTTCCTTCCCTAACCTTTAGAAACTCAGGGCAGGTAGTCGTTGCGTTGCCTACCTCCTGGTGTAAGTCACAGTACGGCAACGTCATCCTCCCACTCCCCCTCTTCCGGGACGATTCCCTCTCCCCCCTCCCCCTTCCTCGGTCGATCATCATGGCCTGCTGGGGCGGGGGTTGGAACGCCCTCGGGCCCGGTCTCCGCCCTGGAGGGTTACACCGCCCATGTCCTCCTTGGAAATTCCCTCCCCCTGGAAGTGGCCTCTTCCCCGGCCATGAGTGGGGCCCTCCCGGCGGCCTCCAAATTGGTCGGTTGACCGGTGGTTGAAACCTCCACTCTGGCTCCTGCCCTCGGGGGGTCCTTAGAACTCCTGCCTCCTCGGCTCCTCCCTCTTCTTCGCTCCCTGCTCCTGGGCTCTTCCCTGCACCTTCCCCTCTTCTTCCGTCCACCAGGTCAACTTCGTCACAAACTCGGGGTTGGTCGCCTCACTCTCAATCTCCCGCCCCGCTCGCTCCATCAGCTCCTCAAAAGACAGAGGAGGGTCCCGGGCCAACCCCATTCTAAACAACCCATGCCGCAGCCCGATGGTGAAGGCTATCTACAAAGTGCGCCTTGGCACCTCGTGGCCGAGTAGGACCTCTTCCTGGAACCGGTCCAAATAATTTCCTAAGGACTCCTCCGGCCCCTGCCGAATCAAGAAGAGAGCCTCGGCCCCCTTCCTCCTCTTCTTTGACGTGGAGAACCTCAACAGGAAACTCCGATGCAGAGCTTCGAAACTGTAAATGGTCTCTGATGGGAGCTGGTGGAACCAATCACTCGCATTTCCCTTGAAGGAGATGGCGAACAGCCTGCACTCAAACGCGACTATCATCTGCCTGATGGAGACGACGTCTTCGAACCACTGGAGGTGTTGGAGGGGGTCATCCTTGCCAGTGTAGTAGGACATGGCAGGCTCCCTGAACCCTTCTGGGACCGGAGCCGAAAGAATCAACTCGCAGAAAAAGCTCCCCCACCCTGCCTGGCGAGTTGGGAACACTCGCCTAGTCTCCTCGCCCGGGTAGCGAGCGCTAGGAGGACTGGGGAACAACACCCGCGCGTGGAGGGTCCGCTCGTCTACGTTATCAAGGCGCGCGCCTAGGCGCGCCTGAGGCACCAGGCGCACCAGCCAGCGCCTCTGCAAGGCAGAGGCGGGCGACGTGCCTCAGGCGCGCCTCATGCGCGCCTAGGCGCGCGCCTTACCAACTCCCAGGCGCACCAAAAGCGCGCCTGGGATTTTCAAGCTGTATTCATCAACCTGTTTTTTTGGGAGGGGGCAAAAACATGATCTCAGACGCACCCGAGGCACACCTAGGCGCACTTGGGCATCCAATTCACCGATTTTCAGTGAATTAAGTGCCAAATTCACTGAAAATTACCGAATTGGATGCCCAATTAGCTGATTTTCAGTGAATTGGGTGTCAATTCACTGAAAATCAGCGAATTGGGCATCCAATTCGGTAATTTTCAGTGAATTTGGCACCCAATTCTCTGATTTTCAGTGAATTGGGCACCCAATTCACTGAAAATCAGCGAATTGGGCACCCAATTCACTGAAAATCAGCAAATTGGATGCCCAATTTGCTGATTTTCAGTGAATTGGGCACCCAATTCATTGAAAATCAATGAATTGGATGCCAAATTAACTGATTTTCAGTGAATTGGGTGCCCAATTCGCTGATTTTCAGTGAATTGGGCACCCAATTCATTTTTGCGCCTCACGTGCCTCAGGCGCGCGCCTGCGCCTTGCGCCTAGGCTCCAGGACCCCTTTGCGCCTCGGTGCGCCTTGCGCCTTTGATAACTTAGCCGCTCGTCCTCCACCACAGTCTCCTTCCCTGGTCGCCCAGCCTGTGCCGCCTCGCCCAGACTCCAGAGTTGGCGAGGCGAACACGGGCGTCGTTGGAGTCGAGCACTCGATTGGAGGGGTGAGTGAGAGGCGCAGAGTTTCTAGGATTGACTTCCTGAACTCGTCGAAGTCGTTTCTCCTTACGTACTCGCTGGGAGGGGGCGAGTTCCCCAGTTCTTCGCTTCCAGTCATGGCACTCGCTCAGAATTTTCCTAACGAGTCGCGGTTCACGCTCACCGCACCAAAATTGTTGAAATCGGACAACTCGGCTCAAACGATGTTCGAACCTGGGGGCAGCTCGCTTTTACTTCTCCTAAGCAAAAATCTCAAGATCTGGCACTCGGAACCAAGAAACTCACTTACTTTGGTGGCTAACCTAAAACAGCCCCCTTGAGCTGCAGCGAGGAGGTCCCGTCACAAACCCGGAAGATCAAAAGATTTCCCCCGCCCAAACCAAGACTGAGCTCGGCACCGTATAGAACCAAGGAGAGTACTAGGAAAGCAAGAGCGTTTTCTAGTTCTCCTCCCCTAAAATTCTCTTTCTTTAAGGTGATCATGGGGGTCTATTTATAAATTTTGAAAATGGCTTGCGGATAGCAGCCTCCGCCTTTTAGTTTCTACTATCGGCAGCCATATTTGGTCTGCGCACAGCGTAATCCCGTTGTTCGGAAATGCTAAGGGCAGACCAAAGCAACCTCGCGAACGGATCACCCCCTGGGGGGCGAGTGCTCCCCTTTCTGGTAGTACTCGCCCTTGTCATCAAGGGTCGGGCGAGTGCCCTATGGGACAGGGCACTCGCCTTCTTTCCCCTTACTGCATGGTGAGTCCTACTGTAGGGTGCTCGCCTCAGAACCTGTCTCCCCTGGGCGAGCACCCCTTGTTACCGGTGTTCGCACAGAGTCCTCCTGGGCGAGCACTCTTTGCCCTTGGTACTCGCCCCTTGGCCAGGATTTTGGGATTCTGGTCATACTCGCCTACTCCTGCTATCCGGTCTGATCGCGTCCACTCGTCAAACGCGGGGGTGTGCACATTGTCCCAATAAGTGTGATAAGCTTAGATCAATTATCTTACCATACAAGCAATATGAACGTTATCCTTGTGGCAACATTGTCTCAATATGTGTGAAAACCTCAAAGTAAAGGAGCATAAATGGAGAAGATGAAAGCATGATGAAACGCCACAAAAGAGAATCAATTCCCAGACGAGCTAGAATAAATGACTTTACTCCAAATTACAAGGTTTTATGACGTATTATTTTATAGAAACAGTTAAGTTAATACAAATTAGGATGATCACATGATAATATCACCTAAGGTGTAAAGAATGCCAATATGGAGTAAACTATTTTTCGAGTAAAAGCTCGAGGTGTTCGAATATACTGTAGAGCTAGTGATATTAATCTCAGAGAAGAAAGAAGAACAGGAATTTGGGGAAGAGAAGTTGAACAACAAATCTATCTGGATGAGGAAGAGAGGGAACCAACATCTTCCACAATATCAATGGACGATTCTATCATAGATCCTCAAGAACACTCTCACAAAATTCCAAAGAATACATCATTGAAAGCTTGAAATTAGATTGTGTACAGCTACATCAGTCTAACCGAATTGAAGTTTGGCAATCTTAAGATTTCTTTTAATTCATTGGTCTAATGATTGAATTGAAATTTGATTTTGCGAGCAAGAAAGAGGAATGTGAAACATGCATAATAAATGGTATTGTGGCATTGCACTGTTATATGAGATTGTAAACTCTTACACAAATATTACCAGCATCATAGAAAGGAAATGTGTGTATGTCTGTTGGTTTGTTGTGTGGAATCACGGGTTGAGCGAAAAAGGATGGGTGAAGAGCATAGTACTTTTCGATTGTGCAAATGACCAGGTGAAAAGTGAGTGCACAAGAGAGTATGGGAGCTGTTGCAAGGAGATGGGAAGATTTGCAAGTGAACTGTGGGCATGATGTGGGTATGTTCATTGCGACTGAGATCATAGGCTGATTGGAACATGATGTGTGTAGTACAATTCAATTATGCAGGTCACTGAGTAAGCAAGCAAGCGGGCGAGCGAACAAGGTAGTAGTGCTTGATGTGGGATCTGTGGAAACAGTTTCCTGAGATACGGGGAAAATTCAAGGAAAAAGGAGATCTAGGTGCAGGATTTGTGAGCACACTACAAGGAGGATCTGCAATAACGAGTGTAAAAGGAATGTGAGACCATTTGTTGGACGAGTGAAACCAATTACAGGAGAAAGATATGAGAGCACATCTTCTTTTCCATAATCACAATATTCACCTATGCCCATTAAAGAATCGGCAAAATCAAGAGCTGAAGTAATCTCTTTCAAGTTTGATTGCCCCATTTCGCTACAAGAAAATTGCAGATTAGTAAAACAATGTTGGAAAAAATCACTGGTGATTTGATGGTGCAAAACCAATTATAATTGATGATAATGAAACTTATATTTGATAGGAGACTGCAAAGATAGGGCCAGGAAAATAGAAATAAAATGTCAAACTACAGGGCTCGGCCAGAGATCTCCTACCGCGGACGAACAGTAACTTTAGGTCAAAGATCTCCTACCGCGGATGAACAGTGCCTTCGGTCAGAGATCGGGGGCCGGCTCGGCCAGAGATCGGGGATTGCTCGGCCAGAGATTTGATGTGGTAAAAAAAGATTTTCTAAATCTTCTCTCATATATTTCCAATCGATGATCGGCGACCATCAGTCCACCATCGACAAACGGAGGTTCGGTGATTGCCTATCGCAGTCAAATAAAGTGTAAAAGGAATGTGCGAGAACCATTTGTTGGACAAGTGAAACCAATTACAGGAGAAATATATAAGAGCATATTAGTTGGTGGTCATGCTATGGATAGATGAATGGCTGGACGATGCCAGAGTTTAAGGATCTTGGCTCTGATAATGTTTGAGAAAAATCGAAGCAATGGAAGAAAAGAATTGCAACAAGAAGCAATGAGATGTGGGCGCACCAGAGGAAAAGAGAAGTAGATTGGGGAAGAGATGAATGAATGCTCCAATGGAAGAGGCTATGGTAAAGAAAAAGAAACCATGGAGAGAATCAATCCTTAGAGGGGAAGCAATTTCATTCTTTTATCTTCTACTAAAATGAAATTACAAGACTTTAGGCTTTATTTATAGGAAATGTTTTATTTAAAATGACAAAACAACCCTTAACAAAATACAAAAGTGTCAAACTAATTGTGAATAACAACTGACATTTCACTAAAAATAAGTAACTACAATAAAACAAGGTGAACTAGTAAATAATACTAAAAGATACAGGCTCATTGAGGACAGAGATACACTTACATTGTATCAATAAGGCTATATAAACAGAAAAAGGTACATATCCAACCAAAGCATAATGGAGATATTTTAGGTGGTACCAAAAATATACTAGAAGTATGAATGGTCAAATAAGTGACGGAATTAAAGAATACAACCACCAATGAAGTGAAATGAAGAAGATTAGAGAATACATACAGGCATTAGCTGCACAGCTCTAAAGCAGCTTTCATAAGTTTCACTGAGGGAGTAGTTCCTTCAAAGAAAATTTGGACAAGATGAGGTTGGTCCCTAGTATACTCACTATCAAACTACCATAAAAGAAGAGAATTACCGGTGATGAGATGCTACTGACATACCAGCCCATGCTAATGCTAAGGAGGGATCTAAACTTCTAGCAAGATCAATTGCTTGACTAGCTAATTGATTTTCACCCAGTTTTATGTAAAGCTGCAAAATATGAAAATAGAGACATTAGACTCCTAACTTCTATAAAATAAAACAACCATCATTACCTTCCCAAGGTATGCCCACGATACAGCCGAAGAAGTATCGAGTTGCAGTGACCTGATAAGAGCATGCTGCTTCAATGCATGATCTTTGGTTATACAAGCCAGAATAACCCAAAAGTCAACATTAATTCCCTCAAATATTAAGCTTCCAAGTGACATCCTTTCAGATAATTGCCTGTTGGATCCAATTTGAAAGGTTAAAAATGGAGTGAGAAATATGAAATGAGCGCTGAAGTTATTATTCATGAAATGAGCTGTACTGAGTATCATGATCTGCTTTTTCTTTCTCATCCAGAGAATTCACAAGATCCAAAGCGATTGCAATATCAGCATAGATATTGGACTGCCATGGTGTCAGGTGTAAAGCTCGTTGATACAGAAGCAGAGCTTTTTTTGCGGATGCAAGGCATCTATTTTTCCATTCATTGACGGATTCTTTAAAACTCAATTCATCAATGTCAGAGCCAGTCATTGGGTTCTCCCATGTAATGCACTTTGCATATGCAATCTGTCAAGAAAGGGCAGAACATAATGTTAAATGATGTTCTAACAGTTTAAAGCTCTGCTTCTGTATAAGAAATTTCAAAGCAGGAATTCTGGCGTAAGTGTGCTGGCTACAGTATATAGAAGGGCAAACCAGTTCATGAAGTATCCTACCGATGTAAGAATAAGGGTATTGGGAAGTTATAGGTAGTGGAGGAAAGTTGGAGGTAGTATTTGTGGATTAAGTGGTGAAGTGGGTAGTAATGGGGACATGAGTGGGTTAAGGTAGTTTTTGGAGGTAGGAGCCGGCCGGCCGGTTCGGTGGTGGGTGGGAGGGGAAGTGGCCGGCAAAGTGAGGGGAGGGGAGAGATCTAAAGTTTCAGTACCTAGGTTCCACGTCTACAACAATGTAGGGAGACCGAGCGATCCTAGAAATTAACCCTTATGCGCATATTTATAGAAGTGGCGGATGTGGGCGATCATTATGGATTGTCCTGATTGTCCACTCATAATGGCCTTTGCATGTACATAAACATATTACGTACAAATACATAAAACATATAAAATTTCATGCAGTCGATCATGACCTGATTGCGGGATCCTATAATAAAAACGATGATCCTAATTTTTTCCCATACGAGCGTAGATTTGTACGGACCTTGGGTGATGATCAGCTCTCGTGGTGTGATCTCCAACACATGGTTCTAAATCGTACTCCGCTAGCTTATTTGATCTACCTCTTGAAGTTCAATACAACAAAACACAAAGAATAATTTATGAATAACGGTAATAAAAGCAGTTTGAACGTTCGAGGCAAGCTTAAAATTATTTAAGTGGACTGCATAAAATTATATAATCAATTGGAGCGAGGATACTGCAAGAATACGACAGAGGAGGCGGTCCGTTCCAAATCCATCACGCAAAGGATGAACAACATCAGTCGGCGAGTTGTTGGACGAAAGAGTCGAAGTAGAAGACAACCGGCGATCATAAACAATCTCGGGTGGGTGCCGGAAAGGAGAGGCAAGTCGACGACACCCTTTCCGCGATCAGTGGACGGCGACAAAACTGGTACGGTGATGGGTAACTGGATCGACGATTGCCTCGGGGGTTGACGTCGTCGGGCTAGGCTCGATAGCAGGCGATCCTCTAGCTGTCTCTCCAACCGAATCGTTGGCGTGTTGGAACAGAGAGATGACAGGCTTGGGAGGAAATGTAAATGTCTGCCGGCAATACAGAGAAGCAAGAAAAGTCTTGTTTCTCTGTGTATTCGGACTGATTTCTGCTTCAATGTTGGTTGCTTTAATAGAGAAAAACTTTGTTTTTGTTTTTAATAACTTTACAAATAATAGGTCTCCAAATATTTCCTTCCAAATTTCTGATGGGCCGCCAAATATTTCCTTTCTATAATGTTTCCAAATTCCTGAGAGACTTGAATTTGAAAATTTTCAAAGTAATCTTCTAATTTCCAAATAGTCTTCTCTGATGGATTTCTGCAGTCTCCTGAATCGTTGGATATTTCTGAATGGGTTTCCAAATAGCTCTCCTAAGTAGTTCTTTCCAAATAGTAATTTCCTTAAATCTGTTCTGATAGATTTTTACCAATAATTGGATATCCTTTTTTAAATTTGAATTTTCCTCCAATTAAATTTATTCATCCTTAAATAAATTAAGCTTGTATTTTTGTCCTAACTACTTAAAATTACCGGACCCTTTTATTCAGGGTCTAACCGGGTGGTCAAACCTGTGAGCCGGGAACTCAAAATAACATCGATGTGTGGGAAAAGAAAATGACAGAAAATAAAATAACAAATAATAAAAATATAATTGTCGCGTGATGATATCACGCATCCTCGAATGCGGCAATGGTTGCATCACTTCTTTTGAGGCTTTTTGGTACATTTCCACTTCCATTCTCTGAGGATGAATTTTAACATCTTGGGACTCGTAGGAACATTCTAGAGGTTCTTTGGGATTTCTACCTAACATGACAATTGCTGACATAGGTCCTAGTTTTTATCTTTCATTTTATGAGTTAATTAATGAGTTCAAATTAAAAATGATTTAATTAAAAACGTTTAATTCATGCCCGCATTTGTTCGCAGCTGGCGTTCGCCACCTGCAAAGCTCGACGTGATTCCCGCGCATACGTAGATCTTGTGTCGCTTCCAATGTCTCCTCTAGCTGACTTTTCCATCTCCCGCACCTCGACTACGACTCCAGTAGTCTGCACTCACCGGTTCATTCTCTCCAGCAGCCCACAACAGCAGTACAATCTAATGCTCCATTCTCCGACTCCTCCTATTTATAACCACGACTCCTTCAATCGCCCTAGGCGTCGATGAGGGCACCTCCGCTTTGGCTTCCACTAATTCATCTCACTTGGTTTGACTGGAAGCTCAATTAGAAGATCTCACTCTTCCCCTCCACGAGCTCGCAGACACAGCCATAAACTGTCAATATGCACCTCAGTCCCACCCCCCAACCCACTCCATTGATGCCCCCTACGAGCACACAATTGACTGCATGGGGACCCCTACACCCCTATGAGACATTCACCTTACCCACCACTGTTGAATTGAGATTTTGATGTTCAGTGTCACTGACTCACTCGATTGGATCGCTCGCGTCGAACAATTTTCCGATCCCCCCCCCCCCCCCCCGCGCCAACTAGAAGATTCACATGGCGATTATCTACATGAAGTCATGCGCTACACTGGGTGTGTTGGGTGCGCCAAAATATCTCTGAACATTCCAACACCATCACGACGCATGTCAAATGGGCAATTCGAAAGAGCGCCTCAGCTCGATTCTTCAATCCAACACCATCACGACCAACATCGCCGAGTTTGTCGAAGTCACCATGCACGTTGAACTCTCTATGGACCATTACTCAGGATACTTCCTAGCGAGCCTGCAGCCCCATATCCACGCACGCCTTCAGGTCCACAACCCACCTAAGCTCTCTCGCGCCATGGAGAAAGCTTGTTGCCTCGACTCTACGAGGCCCAGCTACCCACTTCTATCCAGCCACCCACCAGCTACCGCCACCATCGAAACCTCTATCAGCAGTCCATTGTTTGGATCCCCCGCCTTCACCGGGACCTTTGTTGATCGTCAGGACCTCCGTTGATCATTCCGCCCGGACGGTACCCAAACCAGCCCAACACTTATCTCATTGGGAGTACCCCGAGCTCCGCCTACATGACCTCTGTTTACGTAGCCAGCAATTGTCTCGCCCACACAAAAATGCACTTTCAAGGATTTGTATTTGTTGATTGGTGTCGAAAACGATAATCCGAACATCACTGACTTAGATCCTCTTATGCTCGCGGATGACCACTTCGAGCCTTGACCTTGAGGGAATGTCATTTTTCAGAGAGAAATTTTGAGACGAATACGACTCTCTAGGCTCACAGTCGCATCGCTAAGCATCGTCAACAGTCTAGCATGTATTATATAATCTATGTAGCTCTAGTGGCATTTTAGTAATTTCTTTTACGCCCACTCCTACCATATATAAGGAAGTGGAGGTAAGTCTTTTAGGGGATCTTGGATCATTTGTATTTTTAGGCTCTCATATGAGAGTTAGGCTCTTAGAGGGATCCCTCCATCAAAAGAGACTAAGAGAGGATAGATATATTGTACTTTGATATGCATTAATCTACAGTATTTCTCTTTTGCATTTCTTTAATCCAAATCTACTTCCATTACAAGACATCATACGGACAAAATGCGGCTCTTCCACCCTCAATATTCCCTTCAATCATCTGATAAATTCCGGTTTGTTATTGCAACTCTATCAATCTAACCATCTTTTCTTTGAACATGGTTTTAAAACATTTTAGGAGCACAAATCAAATTATTGTTATTTCATTATATTGATCAAATTGGCTTACAATGTGCATTGAAAACATAATATAGTAAAAAGAACTTTAGAATATAGCAATTTTCGCCACTTTTCGAAAGTATTTGGACTGAAAGGAACAAAAATTATGGTTGCTTACTATCTTTCATTCAACTCAAATCATTTATATGCATGAGAAAATAACCAAAAATCTTATTTTGTGGAAACTTCTCCAAAGGCAAAATGGGATTAAATAGCCCTATATGACAATAGACAAAACTGCACAAATATTTCCTATGCACCCGCAAGTTGGAGCATACATAATGCAGCCTCCAAGCTTGGAAACAAACTGAAGATAAAATACTTGTGGCAAGGCTTTGGTGAAAATACCAGAGATTTGGAAGGCAAAAGGAACATGTTGAAGATCAATTTTACGAAGCTTGAGTTTTTTCCCTAATGAAGTGTCAACCAACTTTAATATGCTTGGTGCACTATGAATAGCAGCTTTACTAGTGAGGTAGAGGACCGCAACATAATGTTTCTTGCTCCTCCATGTGACCAAATGACCCCAAATAAGCGCAGAACAAGAGCATAGATCTGTGATCATCTACGGAGTGTATAATCAGTATCAGAGTAGGCAATCAACGAAAGGGAAGATCAAAGCGTATACACAATTCATTGACCGGGAGCATTCTTCAAATATCTAAGGATGCACTCAACAACATGAATGTGAGACTTCCTAGGAGCAGGCATGTACCGGCTAACAACCGATAAGTAGATAGGTAGATAAATAAGCTTGATGAGGATGTGTGAGAAAAGAGAAGTCAACCGAGCTTCAAGTAAAACCTAAAGTTAACCACCATATTGAATTGTCGAAACACGCACGAGGAGATTGCTTTATAAATAAATTTATGTAAGCAACATACAAGAGACTCTCACATAGTCGCATAATCAAAAGGTTGTTGTATATATATGGTTTCAATAAAATTCCATCAGGGAACGCATTCTTAATATCAAGTTGATGCAATTGTCAATGATGATAAACAGCCAAAAAAATCAATACTCGAACTATATTGACATTGGTCATGGGAGAACAAATCTTCACACAGCCAATATCATATTGTTGAGTGAATTCGCGGGTAACAAGACGTGCCTTCAAGTGTTCAACAGAACCTGTTCCAGATTGTGTTTAACAGTGAACACACATTTAAAATCAACACAAGACAATTCATGGGGAAGTGATGTTAATTCCCATGTTTCATTAGCCCATAGCGTTTGCATCTCTTCATCTATAGCAGCCCACCACCCTGAATGATGTAGAGACAAAAGGAATAGAAACATATGACAAGGAACAAGCAAACATGCATAGTGGAGGAGATAAACCATGAAAGAAAAAATAATGAGAAAGCGGGTCAGCAATACAGGATTGTGTATTCTTAAGAAGAGTGATGGGCAGATCATCAAAATTATCAAAGCATCAGTGGTGGGGGACTGATTAGGGGCATTCTGGCAAGATTATGACGATGAGTGTAAACGTGTAGTGGAGAGGGAAGGTGATATGACAAAGGCAAGTGTGCAATCAATATACACATTGGGCGAGGTAAACCAAGTGGTGTTGGTGGTGGAATAGAAGGGGAAAAGAAAAGACGATCCTGGAGAAATATAACATCCGCAGATGTCACGACCTTCCGATCAGTAGGAGAGTAGCATCATGCCCATTTTGAGTAAGAGAATGACCAACAAAGACAAACTTGGTAGCCCGTGAAGCCAACTTATCCATAGGAGGACCAAGACGATGAATCAAACCAACGCACCCAGAAACTCTAAGAATTGGAGAAAGGGAGGTGTGGGCAGAAAGAGGATGGGGAAACATGAGGCAAAATCAAGAACAGTCGGCGACATGCGATTGATTAAATAGCATGCAATAGTTATCGCACAATGCCAATAGATCTTTGAAATATGCATTTGAAACATGAAAGACCTGGCAACCTCAACAAGATGGCATTTCCTCCCCTCTGTCACACTATTTTATTGCAGTGTATAGTAGTAGAAGTTTGATAAATAATGCCTAAAGAATTGCAAGTCTACTAAAAATCATGATTTAGGCATTTACGAACATTATAGTCCTAATAATTTTGATGGTAGTTGAGAATTAGTTGAGGTTTTCTACAGTAAAGGGAGAAAGACGCTCATAATCTCTAAACGATCACAAAGCAAATACAATCTAGGGGCAGCCCGATGCACAAAGCTGTCAAAGCATCCCCGCGCAACGAGGGCCCGGGGAAGGGTCCCACCACAAGGGTGAAATACAATCTAGTCATACAGAAATGATCATCAATAAAGGTGGCAAAACAACAATAACCAAATAAACTAATTGTTTTATAAGGACCCTAAATATCTGAACACACTAAAGAAAATGGAGCATCGCTTCCAGTACAAAGAGAAAACATAGAGTAATGTTGCTTCCCATGGATACATATCCCACAAGAAAAATTAAAAAAAAAAAGATACTCACGAATAACTTCGCGGAAGATCAGGAGAGGTGCATGACCTAGATGATGGCGTCAATCCACAGAAGTGATGGAAGATGGAGGTGATGGAGGAATGCCCAAAATATAGAACTTGTTAGACCATCGTTTCATACAAATGATATTCCGCATCCGAAGATCATGTATCACAAAGATGGAACTTGGAAGAATAAAAAATTACAAAACAATTGTGATCAAGAGTAAGGTAACTAACAAAAAGAAGATTAAATTGTGAACCGGAAACATAAGGGGCGCGTCGCTAGATCCGCTAACCAGAGTGGTTTCTCCATTGGAAACAATAATGGACTGGGGAAATATGGTGTCTATATATATCAAGGGCATTTGCAGAGTAATATGATTACTGACACCAGAGTCCACTATCCAAGATGAACTATAAGAAAGACAAGATATACTTTCATTAGACACCAAGATGATAGACTCTCGGGACTGAGTAAGCATCCCACGAAGACTTTGTAGCTCCTCTCCTAACATATAATTGTCGGATCGAGACATGTTGGGTGTGTTAGTAACAAGAGAAGCTTGATGATGGGGGTTTGCTACTGTTGTGGAGGAAACCCATGTGTCTGATAGCGTGTTGCCACTGGGTGATACAAATGACCACATTTGGTACACATGCGGATGTTCTGTTCCTCAAATCGACTACGATCATCTCTCTCCACCTCCTCAAGAGCCCACACAACCTCCCTCACACTTGATAGTCAAGGGGACAAGCTCCAATAGGCTACTGTAGAAGGACTGAAGATGAAGTCATAGAGACATCAGTAGGAGGAATGACCTTGAGAACCATTGAGCAAGTATCATATCAGTAACTATTGGAGCTGATAAAACATTTGCTTGACACTGTGTAAATGTGGTGGAATGTTAATCATCATCATAGCAATACCTACGAACTCCTTCTGAGATCTCCGAATACTTAGATCAAGAGCAGGAGGTTGACGTTGAATCCAGGTACCAATTAGGGTCATATAATGAGTCATGAATGAATTCATATCGCCATCTCGACCCACTCAACAGTCTGAAGATCAAGAAATTAATTGAACAGATGTCAAAGGCTATCCTTGCCAGAGTAAAGGGACTTCAGTTCATCACACATGTATGTGGTTGACTTCTGGTACATTGTCATTCGATAGGATTCACTATTCAGAGTTCAATATCCAAGGTTGAGCACGATCGTCGTCACATAGCCATGCTCAGTAGACTCGGTCGGGGGCACATGATGAAGAAGGCTTTTAGTTTGAAGTACTTTGCACTCTAAATGGACCCACTCAAGAACGTTCTTCCGAGCCAGAGAAATAGTAGTAATCTTCAACTCATCTTTGAGCTCACACATGGGAATAGAGAAGAAAGATGTCGGAGGGGAGGGGAGGGCGAGGAGGATGGAGCATTGGTCGACATTTCACAAGATCAAAGAGAGCGAGAGAATGCAGCGAACTTGCGCGAGCATTTGCTACAATATATAAGAGATTTGTATGTATGTGTGTGTGCGTGTGTGTGTGTGCACACACACACTACAATTTCAACTAGAGCGGTGAACGGGAGGATGGATGTGACTGAAACAGTGAGAAACTGCATGCAGAAGGTATAAATTCCTGTTCTATATGTCTGTTTTCTTACTTTTTGGTGTTCAATAAGAAAGTGAGCAACACTTTTAATCTGTTACTTCATTGTCTCTGAAAACTAGTTCTTAACACTCATCATCTTCCTTTCAATAGAATGTACGCACCTTTTTGCGGGGTGACACCTTTCCTTATAAATGAGAGAGGTTGCTTGTTTATTTGTCTAGAAAATATATAGAAGTGTAGCAACTGAAGTATTTGCCTACGGATTATGACTTGATTCAAAGCTCTCCCGTATCAAAAAAGCTTAGCAACTATCAATTCGTTGAGGAGAGAATGTGTTGAGGACAGAATGGAATCCATATACTCATTACGGATAAAATATATAGAGAGGATACACAAACTATGAAAACACCGCAGGAGGTGTAGGCTAATAGTAGATAAGTTAATTCTAACAGAATTCATGAGCACCTAAGAATAAAGATATACCAGAAATACAAACAAATACAGAGTCTATACCTGAATGTCCCCATGCAGCTTCCAGACTGAAGAAAAATTGCTTGAAAGCTGAGAACAAGCGATTGTAATTTCTGATGCCTCCTACAAACCAACACACCCAATCTCATAGTATCAGGCCAATTATAACTTACCAAGAATACAGGGCATAAGGCAAAGCTTGCATCACGTCAACCTCGAACCTTCAAAAGAGAAGCTCCCCATTCATATGCCCCCATGCTTGCACATCCCTTGGATAGTCCAAGGAGAGCAGAAGCAAGCCCAAAGTGTGCTGCTAAATTATGAGGTGATGCTTCTAAAGCAAGACGGAACATCTCAATTCCCTGTTAAAAAATTATAAGGCAATTGGACAGCAAGCATATTTAAATTTACCATGTACAAATTGCAGCCAAGCAAAAGATGAATGCTAGACTTTGGCCAAGTAAATTATGTTCAAGGAAAAGACTGGAATGAAGACCAAGATGAGGAAGATGATATTTAATATTATGTATAAATAGAGGAAAATTGATTAGGCGCAAGCTAAAATGGTCCAAAACTTCACTAGGAATACTAATAGTATAACAACTTGTAGACTCACATGCACCTCTATGCTGAGAAGTGACTTTCATATAAGTTCCCAACAAAACAAAGCAATAAAAGCTGGATTAAGGAATGAAAAACCGTTCAAGATTCAAATTTATAACAGTGCATGCTTGTAAGAATGCCCACGAGTGTCTGACTCTACTTGTAACTATAAATAGAGCACTTCATTCAATCAGATAATATGAATCTAATTTCTGTAACAAGGTATCAAAGTTTACATTCCATAACTACAACTACCAGCACCCCCATCTCACTTTTGTCCCTGAGGTCATTGTTAGGTCCATTCAAATGTTTCATGTTCCCAAGCATGAACTTGGGCATCAACAATGGCGGTTCTCGGCATCCCAATTTAGCTTCGTCCCCAACATTGCTATCCTCAAGAAATAGCAAAGTTCTCTCTCCTCAATGCGTTCAACACCCTAGACGCCTCGACAGTAATGAGACCTCGTCCCTGTCTCCTTTCTTGGCAAGTCTCCAAGGTCGTCACTTCTCTCCATGTCTCCATTGTCATTACTGATAGTTTACTTAGTAGTAATCTAACTCACCTAGAGAGGGGTGAATAGGTTTCTTGTCTTCTTCTACAGATAATTAGCTATTTAGATGTTTAAGCTAAGTAGAAGCAAACACACAGAAATACACAGAGATTTATAGTGGTTCCCCAAGGTCTGGGTACATCCACTTTTCCTCTACACCTTTCTAACAGTATGTTAGTCAAGGCAATCTCCTCCAACAACTCAGCTCAAAGATCTAGCAGCACAAATCCCTCAGGATCTCTCAGGTTTCCTCCAAAACCCTACCTCAGGCCAGCAGCCCTACAACTCAGAGTAACTCTACTCCTACAGCTCAGTGACTCTCCTAGTCACCTACCTCAAGCCTATCAAGAAGACCTACAACTCAGGATGGGAGTACATCCATACCACTCACGCACTCAGCCCTACAAACTCAGGCACTAAGGCCCCACAACTCAGAACAAGAATGTTCTTACAAAAATACTTGAGTCTACTTTTACAACAGAAGATTATTTAAATAAACCTTCAGTTTAATTCTTCTGTTGTAGAACACAGCAGATGTTGTCGTGAAGCAGGGTTGGATAACAGCAGCTACTGTCCTTGCTCCACCTGATCTTCTTCTTTAGTAGAAGGAAGAAGATCAACTTGTTCTTCTGAAAAGAATAAGCAAGAACTAGCTATCTCTCTTGGATTGATCTGCTTGCAGCTTGAGAGAGATGACTTCACAGGAAGAAGAAGAAGATAACGATCTTCAGTACAGGTTCAACAATGTTCTTCCCAAAAATCAGTACTGTTCTATTGGCCTAGCAATCTCTTTTATAATTCCAGCAATCTTCAACGGCTCTAAGGAATGTCTTGTCACAGCATGACAAGAATAGAAAAGTTTATCTTGCTTTTTAGGCACTTCCGCCAAAAATAGATCCCGACAGTTTAACGTTCACATTTGAATTTATCTAAGCGGATGAGCTGAGACAGGCTCCAGTGTCAACAGCAGAATAAACTGCGTCTCAGCGGATCCGCTGAGACAGATAACCTTCTCAGCGGTTTGCTCCATATGCTGCACAGCTGAGACAGACTTCTTCTCATTGGCAAGACAGCTGAGTCTCAACGGTTCAGCTGAGACCAGATTGTTATCTCAGCTGATCTTGTCGGTGAATTAATCAATACTATTCCAAGGTTTGGAATGACTTAAGCATGTATTTAACATGAAATAAAATGACTTATCAAATACAATATGCACTTAGCATTGTATGTGAATCTTCAAATCTATGGAACATTGAGGGGCAATATTCCCAACAATTACCATCATATGGTTCGTGCTTCCCCTTCGCAAAACCTGTATGATTCCTAGTAACCTCGGGAAGTTGCCTTGTAGTTGAGGTGAATGCTTTATCTTTGTTCTCATCAAAGGTGATTACGTGTCAGCGAAATGATAAGCAGATATTCAATTTGTTTCTCAATGATAACCAGCTTGATGTGCAGAATTTGGTACTTCATCACAAAAATGTAGGAGTTAAGACATTTTCCACAGTTGCTCTATTCTACAAAAATTAGTCAAATTGAGAAAATAATGAGAATGATCTTTATTCCAAGGAGGCGTCTATACATCACGGGAGTGATCCCAAACAAGGAAAAATAAATGAAAAAAATAAAAAGGCCTTTTATAATGGGTCTTTTACAATATGATAACATTTAATTCAACTCTCCCGCTCAAGATGAGAGTAGATGTCGAACATTCCAACTTGATAATGTTGTCCTTGAAGATATCACAGCATAGGCATTTGATAGACCAGAGGAAGTGGAAGAATGAGGCCCTCGGGAATTGGATTCGCGGGAGGAGGTATGGCAGAGGCAGTCATAAAAAGTGATCGCGAGTCCTCAATAGATGGATTCGCGGGAGAAGGTATGTCAGAAGAAGTTATATGAGGTGATGGTGAGGCCACAATAGGGAGAGGAAGATGGGGATCGTCGACAGCAGTGTCCTCCTCCCCCTGACAAGAACCGAAATATGATGCCTCCTCACGAAAGGTTACATCCATCGTGCAGTAGAACCGTCGAGAGGGAGGATGATAATAGTGATACCCTTTCGTAGTAGCAGAGTAACTAACAAAGACACAACGTAGGGAATGTGCATCCAATTTATCACGATGTTGCTGATGAACATGAACGAAGCAGACGCGCTCAAACACACGTTGAGGTAGATGAGAGGTATGTGCAATGCATTTTAGTAGACAAATGGAATAAAGGAGAGGCATACTGTAAGAAGCTAAAGGGTAGACGATTGTAAGCAGCGGTGAGAACCGCGTCACCCCAATAGGACTTGGGAAGATTCATAGTGAGAATAAGGCATCTGGTAACCTCAAGGAGAAGCTTGTTCTTAAGTTCAGCCACACCATTCTGAGAAGAGGTGTTGACACAAGTTTTTTTTATGAAGAATTTCATGGTCTCTAAGATAAGTGCCGAAGGCACCACGATCGTCGTATTCACCCCCATTGTCACTACGGAGCACGTGAATAGTGCTACTGCTACCAAATTAAGTAGCCACCATGGTGTGAAAGAGTCAAAGACTTCACCTTTTTTTTAATAAATACACTCAAGTAGAGCGGGAAAAGCAATCAATAAAAGTCAAAAATCATCGGTAACCAGAAAGAGAAACAACATGGGATGGTCCCCAAACATCAGTATGAATAACATCAAAAGAAACCATACCAGGAGAAGAAAAATAATTCGGACTATGTTGTACATGTTTAGAAAGTTCACATTCATTACAGACAAAATGGCTTAGAGAGCTTGAAAACATAGGAAAAAAACTTGAAAAGATAGCTAGCGGAGGGATGTCTGAGACGTTAATGTCATCGACGCACATCCGCAGGTGAGGGACGAGGAGAACTAGAGAGAGCTGGAGTGGTACTAGAGAGAGCTTGAGTTGGAGGATGATCCAAGATATACAACCCTTCGCAGTTCCTACCACTTCCAATACGATGTTTCGTGGCTAGATCCAGAAAAACACAACCATCATGAGAGAATGTGACAAAACAGTTTAAGAATGTTGTCAAACGACTAATAGATAACAGATTTCAAGGAAAAGTAAGAACATGCAACACTGAGGTGAGGGGCATGGCAAAGGAACAGACGATGGTCCCCTTGCCAGCAATTAGTGAGAGTTAGCCATTGGTGATGACAACCTTATCACACCCTAAGAGAGGGGTGTAAGAGGTAAAACCTGACGATGTTCCTGTCATGTGATTTATCGCCCCTGAGTCAATAATCCACTAAGATGAGGGTGCGGAGACAAACTGGGCGTTAGGCGGACCAGCGGTGGCGAAGACAGCAGTAGGGGAAGAAACTAAAGTGCGCATGAGACGCCGCAAAATATTCAGTTCCTCCGAGGAAAGACTGTTAGAAGGAAGCCGACCAAAAGCAATTTCAGCAGTGTGAGCAGCAGCAGGAGTGTGTGGGCGAGAAGGACCACGGCCACGATTACGAGAGATTTTATTCAAAGGAGCAAGATGAGGATGAAGACGGAAGCAGGAGTCCCGGGCATGGCCCTGTTTGCCACAGTAATCGCACAGCATGAGAGACGAAGGAGGAGCACGAGGAGGACCAACAAGGGCGGAGCGATTAGAACCACGATCGGAGTTGAGAGTACAGCGGCAATCTTCATCCCCTAAGACCATATTGAAGGCTTCCGGAAGAGAGGGAAGAGATTGTCGGTTCAAGACATGAGTTCGCACCATGTCGAACTCTATATTAAGATTTAAGACCCATGAGGAAGACATGGAATCGATAGCGATCTTCCTTGATTTTTAAGGTCCGAGCATCAGTAGTGTGATACATAAAATTTGAGATGAGTTTCTCCAATTCTATAAACTATAGGGAAGTGTACTTATCGTGTGTAGTATAGGATATTAAGAATACCAAGTGTCGTATTCCACGGGGCTTGCCGAATACTTCTACTCATTATATTTTATTATTTTATCGGCAATTGGTAATGTGGTTTGTAACAAGAAATTAAAATTCTAATTACATGAAGTTATGTTAATAAGGAAATGAGAAAGACAAATTTTATAAACTAAAGGGGAGATTACAAGTGCAAGAAAAGTAAGATTACGCTAGAAAATTAAAGTACAAAACAAAATGTAAATTGCAAGTAAGAAAAAGTGCAGGAAATGAAAGAAGATAATTCAATCTAAAGCGGGGACCGGATGCTTAAACTCCTGGAGATATCTCCCTTTTATAGTTGAGTGCACGCCCATATGTCACGCCCTGGCCTAAGGCGTGTAACAGTAGAAAAATAGCTAAAATAAAACCCTAGGAAACGCATGGAGTGAAGGCACCGTTTTGATCATAATTGAAGGAACACGCCCTCATGTCATGCCCTGAACCTAGGGCGTGACCAGTGCGAGTGGAAACGACCTCCGTCAAGGTGTGACTGTTGGCATTCTGTTGTTACTGAAAAGGTCACGCCCTTACCTGAGAGCGTGTAATTTTAAAATGAGCTGGCAGCAGTCACAACTCGCTGGAATGGTTGGGGTGTGATCTGGCCGACACGCCCTCAGGTCATGCCCTGACCTGAGAGCGTGTAATTTGACTATTTCACAAAACTGTTCCAAATTAGCAACTTGGCAAGCCATTCTGCTTCGAAGTGAAATTTGAAATTTCCGGTGGCCTCAAAACACAAAATAAAATAAATTAGACTAAAAATTAAATAAAACACTAATAAATTATTTAAAATAAAAACCCAAACTATATTAAATAGATATATATAATGTACATTATCCCAGTGCAAGCGGGAGTGAAGTCCTCAAAGTAGTCCAACTCTTAGTAGAGGCGTTTGAACTCGGAGAAGTAAGCGGCTATAGAAGAGGTGTCTTGTTTGAGTTCAAGAAGACGTCTAGTGAGCTCGTAAACCTGGGTAGAGCAACCAAACTGTGAACCATGTTGTTAAAGATGCGCCTCAGGCGTGTCTAAGGCTCACCAGGCTCAGAGGTTTGTGTCTTCAAGCGCCTTTGGAGCATAAAATGCGCGTCTGAGTGAGATTTTGTTGTAAGTTTTTTTTTTAAATAAGGAGAAAAGTAATATAAGAACTTAATATTTATTGCATGATTTAGTGTTTGTGAAACATACTCGAGCGGAGACGTAGATATGATGCAAGTGACCACATTGATTCTATTTTTAAAAGATAAATAATAGTAATGAATGACTAATGAGTAGAATAGATGAACTAATGTTTGATACAATTATTTAAAATGGATATGGTTGCACCTTACACTCGTCAGACGCGCGCTTGCATCTTGAGCCATGCGTCTAGGATCCAAAACCTCTTTGCGCATTGGTGAGCTTTGAGCCTTTAATAACTAAGGCTGTGAATAAGTCTCACGATCCCGAGTCCAGATGTCAAAGGTCGAGTCCATCAACATGTAGCTACGATAGGCCGAGGGTGACATGGAGTGAAGCAACCACAAGACAACAAGGGAATTTTCAGTGTCCCACTTGCGCCAACTCGGGTCAGTACTGGGAGGATGAACAGTCGTCCCGTCGATGTACCCATAGAATTGATGGTTGTGGATGGCATGTTGTGTTGCGCGATGCAGACCACTCCAGATAATTCGTTCCATCCAAAGGAACAGGTGTAATATGGAGGGAACCAGAGGAACCATGAGGTTGAGAGAAATCACCACCCGAAGGAGGGATGAGTGGGGAAGGAGACTGAACGCTCGAGTCCGAGGAGTTAGCCATGAGGGAAAAAAAGACCGAGCGGTACTAGAAAGGGCGCAAACAGAGAGCTAAAGGCCGCACAAGTAGAGATCGCACCAAGGGGGAAGAGGTCGCCGAGTGAAGTTCGCACAGTAATGGGAAGGAATCGCACAGCCCGCAGAGCTCACGAGTGAAGAGCTCGCACAACTCGTAGGAAAAGAGCTCGCAGAGCAAGAGTTCGCACAGCACGTGGCAACGTACACAGAGCTCATAGGGGAAGAGCGCGCACAGGCTGCAGAGCTCGCAGAGGAAGAGTTCGCCCAACACGCAACAACCTCCCTCTGATACCAAGTCAGAGGGAGAAAATAAAGAGAATGATCTTTATTCCAAGGAGGCGCCCTATATATATACATCACGGGAGTGATCCCAAACAATGGAAAATAAATGGAAAAAATAGGCCTTCTATAATGGGTCTTTTGCAATATGATACAAACATATAATTCAACTAAGGCTATGTTTGTTTAGGCGTTAGGGCTCCGTTTCTTTTTGGCGAAAACGGAGGTTTGCCGAATTGGTTGTTTGTGGGGGAATTTACCCCAAAACTCTGTTTCAAAAATAAGTCGCCTCTAGGTCAAATCCAAACCGCAGCCCCGAGCACCAGTTTGCACCAGTGGGGGGACCTCTCTGTCACAGCACCTGAGATCATTCTCTGGTTCCCTTAGTCTCTTTGTCCTTTCCCCCTTGGACCGTCAAGTCGGATCGCCGGACCAGTAACCTTAGGCTGCATTGATCCGAATATTTGAAGCCGGGATTTCAAGGCCTCCATACTTTGGTGAGGTGAGCGTGGATCGCAGCCAGAGGAGGAAAATCTAGCGAGAAAGCGAGATGGTGGAAGGTGGCGAGCAAGAAGAGATAGTCGGCAACTCGGCGGGTGGAGGCGAGTAAGTGACAAGGGCGGATTTCGATGATTTCGCGCGGCGGATAGAGGGGACCTTGCGAGCAGCGTTGCTTCCTCGCGCGGAGGTCACGGCAACCTCGCCTCGTCGCGTGACTCCGTCGCAGGACGGTGGACCCTCTAGGCGAGCAGGAAAGGAGCATGTGACGGAAGAGCCGTTGGGACTAGTGCAATCACAGTTCTACCCAGCGAGCTCTCAGGGAATCAGGTTCCGAGATGTAGAGAATCTGGCGAGATTCCAAGATACTCGCCAAGGTGGTGAGTATGGTGGCGCTTCTCGCCAAGTTGAAGATCATCGCCAGCAAGGTGGGAGGAGTTCATTCAGCGATGAGATCCTTTCTGCCCAAATTCCGGAGGGGTTCACGGAACTCGTTTTGAGCTATTACTCTGGGAGGGATGATCCCATCCGTCACCTCCAGTGGTTTGAAGATGTCGTTTCCACCCGGACCATGTTAGATGCGCTCAAGTGCAGGCTCTTTCTCATCACCTTTCGAGGGAAGGCCAGAGATTGGTTCCACCAGCTGGCAGGAGATTCCATTTACTGCTTCGAGAACCTGCGTCGAGGAGTGACGATGTGATTCGCTACGGCAAAGAAAACGAAGAATGAGACAACGGACCTCTTCTATCTAGTGCAAGGGGTGCGCGAGATATTGGGGAACTACATTGACTGTTTCCAGGAAGAGATTTTGGACATCCAGGAGGTGGATGGCTTCACACTGCAGCTAGCCCTGACATTCGGCCTGAGAGAATGTCTCTTCAAGCTGGAAATCAGCAGAGATCCCCCCATGTCCTATGAAGATCTTATCGAGGGGGTCAATAAGTTCGTCCACGGGGAATCGTCGAATCGTGGCTTCCTGGCTTAGTTATTAAAGGCACAAGGAGGGTCTTGAAGCCTAGGCTCAAGGCGCAGGTACGCGCCTGACGAAGGCAAGGCGCAACTAAATTCGGTTTAAATAATCTGCATCAAACATCACTTCATCTTCTTAATCAGATTTTTCATCTATTCTACTCATTAATAATTCATTACTATCATTTATATCTCTTAAAAAATAGAATCAATGTGATCACTTGTGTTAGAACCCGGATACCGGTCCAACTATGTTCAAGACTTGGAGAGTAGCTTGAGTTACTTCTCTCTTCGTCGAATCCCTAGGTCTAAGTATTTTGAGCTAAGAATTGGCCCTCACAGGTTGGTAGGTAGCTTCCTAGGAATGACCCACTGGCTGCAGCGATGAGGTCCCGCCACTAACCCGGAAATCTCACTTGATTTCTCCTCCCAAAAACCAGAAGCTGAGCCTGTCTCAGACAGCACAAGGAAGAAAGCACAGGCTCTCAAAGGGGGGTGGATCTGTGTTGATCTGAGACATAATGGGTTATAGGCAAACTCTTCAAAGGGTAAGATGGTCCAAAAGGTCTGCGGATAGCTTCCTCCGCCTTAACCAAATTACTATATGCAGACCAAAATGGTCTGCGAACAGCTCCTCGCGACTTTTCGCATATACTAACCGCAACCCTTGTTGGTCTGCGGATAGTGAGGGAGGGCTGATGAGTCGGGTTGACCCGTACTCGCCTCGCTCCCTCCTTGAGACTGCGACTGGGACGACCAGGTCAGGTCCTACTCGTCGAGGACCATTTCTTCTGAGGCGAGCTCACCTGAAGCCAGGTCAGCTCGCCTCGCCCTGGTCGAGAGGGGGCTTTATCGCTAAGATGGGTTGTTCATGTCGCCCAGATAAATCACGCTTATAGCGTCGAAAAGAGATCATGTCGATATGAGATCGCGGTAGGGAGGGAGCATGCTCGCTTTCCCTACCCTGGGCGAGTAAGACCGCCTTAGATTCACTCGACGGGAGTTGCTGGTCTACTCGCTGAGCTCTACTGGTCTACTCGCCGAACACGGGTTCTACACAATCCCCGCTCTTTGCGAGCTCGCTAGAGGTCGGAAAGAAGAGTCCAACCCTTTATTCGGCGAGACAGCGCGCTGACTGGGTCTTCCTCTATAAATAGAGTGGGGGTATGCCTTCAATTATATACGCTAAGATGTCTTCCTGGGGGGGGGGGGGGGTCTTCCGCGGCCGCTAACCGGGGGCTCGCTGACGATAAGCCTGAGGCGGCCGAGATCCTAGGCCTCCTTGGCGAGTTCTTGACACCTGGTCTTCCGGGTTCTGCGAGAAAGAAGAAGCACAAGAGGAGGAAGGTTGACCCCGACCTCCGCGAGAGATCCTCTACGGATCCCAAATCCACTGCGCGGAATGGGTCGCAGCCGAAGAAGCTAACCGCCTCGCCCATCCAAGAAGAGACTAGCCCCGACTTGGTCCAGCGACTGGGCGAGGGCATGATTGAAGTCACGACCAGGGGTCGGCGAGACGGGACAACCTCCAAGCGACATGGGGGTTCCGCCTTCCGCTTCTATTCGTCTTGCCGAGGTGCCATGTAGGGTTACTGAATCACTCTGTCTCACCTTCTTGCCTACTCGAATCAGACCGGTCATAGGATTCTTCTCGCTCTGCAGCACCTTCCGGACGTCTTCTCCCGCCTACACGTCCTAGCGAGGCGCCCTCCAAAGATCTGGCGGCGGCGTCTCCACGGTTCCGGGGCGCGCTGGAGTGGCTCCCATCCCGCCTTCTCAGTCCACCTCCGGGGGGAGCTCTGTAACAATAAGCCCTAGACCTGGTGGGACGGGCGTGGTCCTTCGATTCTCCGCCTCCGTCGGGATACCTCGGGTCGATCCGTCGCGGCTCCAAGGGGAGGGTGGCGTCCTGGTAGATACTCGCCCCGCTCCCTCAGGTACTCGCTCTGCCTAATCATCTCTTCTTCGCCTTCGTCATTTGCCTTCGTCGTCTGACCTCTTTCAATTCTATACGCTTGATGGGGTCATCTTTTCTGGAGTAGAAACTCATGGTGGGTTCTGTGAACCCTACGAGAATTGGGGCCGTCAGCACCAACTCGCAGAAGGGACTGCCCGGGGCGAGCTGACGAATTGGGCGAACTCGATCGTACTCGCCCTCTGACTGGCGAGTCTCCGTTGGGCTCGCGAAGAGCACTCGCGCGCGGAGCGTCTAGTCTTCATCCTCGAGGAGTACCTCCTTGCTGAGGTGCTGACTCGGTCCCGCCTCGGTGGGCGAGGCGGCCGCGGCAGGGGAAGGTGCTCCCGCCTCGGCGCGAGTAGCCCATTGATGGTATCTTCCATCGACTTCATGTACTGCTCGAAGACGCTCTTGGTCACGAACTCGCTCAAAGGCAGCGAGTTCTCTTGGCCGGTCCCCGGCTCCCTATGCTCAGCCATGGGATCCTCAGATGAGATTTTCTTCTCTTGCTACAGTCCACGCTCACCGCACCAAAAATGTTGGAACCTAGATATCGGTCCAACTATGTTCGAGACTTGGGGAGTAGCTTGAGTTACTTCTCTCTTCGTCGGATCCCTAGGTCTAAGTATTTTGAGCTAAGAACTGGCCCTCACAGGTTGGTAGGTAGCTTCCTAGGAATGACCCACTGGCTGCAGCGAGGAGGTCCCGCCACTAACCCGAAAATCTCACTTGATTTCCCCTCCCAAAAACCAGAAGTTGAGCCTGTCTCAGACAGCACGAGGAAGAAAGCACAGGCTCTCATAGGGGGGTGGATTTGTGCTGATCTGAGACATAATGGGTCCTATTTATAGGCAAACTCTTCAAAGGGTAAGATGGTCCAAAAGGTTTGCGGATAGCTTCCTCCGCCTTAACCAAATTACTATATGCAGACCAAAATGGTCTGCGAACAGCTCCTCGCGCCTTTTCGCATATACTAACCGCAGCTCCTGTTGGTCTGCGGATAGTGAGGGAGGACTGATGAGTCGGGTTGACCCGTACTCGCCTCGCTCCCTCCTTGAGACTGCGACTGGGACGACCAGGTCAGGTCCTACTCGCCGAGGACCATTTCTTCTGAGGCGAGCTCGCCTGAAGCCTGGTCAGCTTGCCTCGTCCTAGTCGAGGGGGGTCTTTATCGCCAAGAATGGTTGTTCATGTCGCCCAGATGAATCACGCTTATAGCGTCAAGAAGAGATCATGCCGATATGAGATCGCGGTAGGGAGGGAGCATGCTCACTTTCCGTACCCTGGGCGAGTAAGACCGCCTTAGATTCACTCGCCGGGAGTTGTTGGTCTACTCGCCGAGCTCTACTGGTCTACTCGCCGAATACGGTTTGTACAACTTGCATCATATCTAAGTCTCAGCGCTGGATTATGTTTCATAAACACTAAATCATGCAAAAAAATATTTAGTTCTTACATTATTTCTTTCTTTATTTTGAAAAAAAATACAATAAAAATTGCACCTGGACGTGTCTTTTATGCTACAAAGGCGCACAAAGACGCAAACCCTTGAGCCTAGTGAGCCTTGAGCCTTAAGCGCGCCTGAGGCGCGCCTTTAACAACTAGGCTTCCTGGCAAAGCTCACGAGACTGACCAGGGAGGAAGAAGATGAAGAGGAGAAGCTTCTGGTGCGTGGAAAGAAGGAGCCTTGGAGGCAAGAAAGGAAGAAGCAAGTAGAAGGAAGGAGAGAGAAGCCGAGGAGAAGGGAAGATCCCAGGAGAGAGGAGCCGAGAAAGCAGGAAGTAAGGAGGCCCTTTGTGGCTCCGGGGCTTCGGGAAGAGGAAAGAAAGTACCATGTTCCAGTTAATCGTCCGAAGTGGAGGCCGGCAGGTAAGGGTGAGCACGAAAAACCGCAAACCGCAAAAACCGCCCGTACCGCAAAAACCGCACCGATTTTTAAACCGCACCGCGTAGTGTAGGTGCAGTGCGGTTTTAAAATTCTATAAACCGCGTGCGGTGCGGTGCGGTGCGGCTTTCAAATCTTAAAAACCGCAAACACCGCACCGCACTGATTATTTAAGTACTTTAAATTTTTATAATTTTGTGACATCACATTTTAATATATTAAGTAAAATATTCACATTTTTTTAATGTACAGCCATCATATCACCTATTCACCTATTTACATTTTCTTATATATCATTCACGAGCGCACCACACGGTCCACGCCTATAATTTTACATTGATATCACCTCTTAATTTTGTATTTTGATTATGCAGTCTTTGTATTTTGACACTTGATTTGAGAACATCATGGCAGTAATCTGTGATAGAATGATGAAATTGCCTAGGTACAATTGGTTACAATGAAAAAACATTAAGTATCATCAATTATCAAACATTAGTCATAGTTCTGATGTTTATATGCAGTGTATGTAAAATGCATCCCAAAAAACCGCACCGAAACCGCAACCGCACCGCAAAAAACCGCACCAAACCGAAACCGCACCGCATAATTTCGGTGCGGTGCGGTTTTGCTCTGGCCAAAACCGCGCCATTGCGGTGCGGTTGCGGTTTGGGCCAAAACCGCACCAAACCGCACCGCGCACAGGCCTACCGGCAGGAAGACCCCAGCACCAGGGGCAAGGAAGAAGGTTCTCCCCGGAGAGGAGGAATATAAATCGGAAAGAGAGGCGTCAGGAAGGAGGGCGTGTAGAAGCGATGGTCATTGCCCGGCAAGGCAATAGACAACACTGAAGGAACAATCGAATGAGGCAACAGATAGAGGAGACCCCTCTCTACTGTGAATTGCACCAAGTGGAACAGCACGGGACAATGGCTTGCCCGGACTTCTGGGAAGCTAGGAGGCTAGGAGCTGAAGGAGGAAGAGAGCAGCAGAGGCAAGAAGCCCCTGTCGGGCCGGTGGCATTTCAATCCCCCGTTCGAAGGAGGAACGAAGACCGAGTCGATCAAGAAGGTCGTAGAGTTGTCCAAGGAGGAGTAGAGTGATCCATGGAGGAGCAGGGCTAGGAGCTTTCCACAAGGGAAGTCTCCATCAGATTTACCGCAAGAGCGTCGCCTCAACCTCTTAGGCACCGCCACCTTGGATGAGATCACTTTCTCAGAGGACATGTTGGAGAATGAGAATCTCTTTCATGATGCCCTCGTGATCCAAGCTGCAGTGGAGGACTTCACCGTTGACCGGATCCTTATGGACAACGGGAGCTCGGTAAACGTCATCATCAAAAATACGTTTGACGGGTTGGGAGTCGAGGCAGGAAAAATGGTAGCTTCAGATGGTCTCCTTTTTGGCTTCTCGGGAGAGCAGAAAGAGGTGGAGGGGGGAGCAAATTTGCGGGTAACACTCGGTGGCACTTTGATCCAGTGTTGGTTCGTCATCGTCGATGCACCGAGCTGTTACAATGCGATCTTCGGGAGGCCGCTCATCAACTTCTTCAAGGTCGTCCCCTCCTCCTACCATCAATGCTTAAAGTACTGTCGGGGAGAAGTCCAGGTAAGGATCAAGAACAATCCAAGAGCTGCTCGGGAATGCTATCTCAATGCAGTGAGCATCATCAGTTGGATGGAGGATGCGAAGTACATGGAGAAGGTGCTGGAAAGGATGACTAAACTGGAGGTCGCAGAATATGTGGAAGAAGTGCTCTCGGAAGCTGGAGAGCCCGGGTTGCTGAAGATCGGAGGATCTTTGAAGACCAGTGAGAAGGTAGAGATGGTGGCATGCCTACAGGGGGATGTTGACATCTTCGCCTAGAGCGCTGCAGAGATGTCAGGAATCGATGCAGAGGTTGTCTACCACCGCCTCAACCTGGACCCCGAGGTTAAGCCCATCCGGCAAAAGAAGAGGGCAAGCGTCACTGTGTTGGCTGAGCCCATTAGAGAGGAAGTAAGGAAGCTGCTTGAGGCAGGCTTTGTGTCGGAGATCCAGTATCTAGGCTGGGTCTCGAATGTTGTAATGGTGAAGAAAGACGGAGGGGTCTGGAGAATGTGTATCGACTTTTCCTTATTGAATAAGCTTGCCTGAAAGATTGTTATCCCTTGTCTTGGATCGACGCGCTGGTTGATTCCGCCGTCGGTTTTTCTGTGATGAACTTCCTTGATGCCTTTTCAGGATACCACCAAATTCGGATGCATCCCCCGATCGTCGCGACGTCTCCTTCATCACCAGCGATGGTTGTTATAGCTACAAGATGATGCCCCTTCGTGTTGAGGAACGCAGGGGCTACCTACCAGCAAATAATGGATCGTCTTCATGGAACAAAAAGGGCGGAATGTGGAGGTGTACGTAAATGATCTCTTGGTTAAGAGCAAGAGCGTCCAGGAGCATGTCATCGATCTGGTGGAGACCTTTGCGATGCTTCAAAAATTCAAGACGAGGCTCAATCCAGCGAAGTGCGAGTTCGTGGCAGGGAGAGGAAAATTTTTAAGGCATCTCCTCACCCAGAAGGGAGTAGAGTCTAATCCTGACAAAGTTAAAGCTATCCTGGAGATGGCATCGCCGAAGAGCACCAAGGAAGTCCAGAGGCTGACAGGAAGGTTGGCATCGCGCAGATGACTCCTCGCGTCTTGCCGAAAAGGAGCGGTCTCCTTCGCCGTCGGGAGAGGCTCGTGCAGAAGAGTGCGAGAAACTGCAGAAGACGAGAAGACGAAGTTAGTCGCCGATCCTAAGGCGAGAAGAACACAGAAGTGTACGAGTATGATAGATGCTCGCTCAACAGATTACCTTCACCCGGGAAGATCCACCCCAATTCATTGACATGTCGCCAGAAGACGGCGTCGAGCTTGCGACTGCGGAAAGCGTTGAAAAGTTGCTCCATCGGTCCTTCCAGCAAGGGAGGGAAAAAAGATGGCCTCGGGCGGCTGCTTAGACCGGCGAGGAACCCCCTCAAAGTCGCTACCGACAACAACTAGTCGCTCACCCCAGCGATGAACCTTGTTCGTCGTGTCGACCAAGGTGCAGGTGTGACTGCACAAGAAGACGACGCCTTCATTGGTCGCCTCAAAGGAGAAGATCTTCCTAAAGACAGAAAGATCGAATGTGATCTTCTCAGATCGCAGGAAGCAGAGGAAGTCGATGATCATCGCCAACCCGTTGGGATTGATCTGGGCATGGACTATCCCGAAGTAGCGAAGTATTTGGCAATACTCCGGCCAAAAAGATAGTCGCAGGTCGACCTCGAAGTGGCGAATAGGGAGGATCATCTCTTCCTCCAGGAAGGTGTTGAAGCGCTCCGCTTGGCGAGGAAGCCTTGCCGAGTAGCCCTCCGGCAGGAATCTCCCCTTGAAATCATCCAAGTCCTTCTGATCGGTGACCGACTTCTTGAAAGTAGTCGCGGCAAAGTTCTTCACATGGCCCATCCGCAGAGCAGCAACGTCATCGCGATCAGCCATCTTTGTGAAGAGCGAGTATGAAGTACGAGTACAGCTTGCGAGAAGGAAGCTGATTGAAGGTACTCGCAGGAAGAAGAAATAAGTCGTCGGTAGCGTAATAAATACATACCCTCCCCCTATTTATAGGCGGAGGCAAGGGGGTGTATCGGCAAGCGCGCCGCGACAAGCGAAAGGCATGTAGTGAGCAGCGCAGGTAGTCGTCGTCGAATCATCGCGCCTAGGAAGTCGCCGACCCAATCTCGCGAAGACCTGCATGAAAGCATTAAGAAGCTTGTCGAGTTTACGAGCCGACCTAGTATCTATACTCGCAAAGTTGAAGAAGACAGACGCAATCATCATCGCAGAATAAAAGACAAAACCAAGGGCGAGATTAATGCACACCAAATCAAATTACAAATCAAAGTCATATTCTACATGATCGCCTGAGGCGAGTACATTATGAAGAAAAAAAATAAAAATTCCTAAAGCCCGAGGAGGTTCCTGCGCTGGTCAAGGGGCTGAGGATGTCGCCCGACCCACCCCATGTCACGTGCGCGCCTGAAGTGTTCGGTGGCAGTGGCCATCGCCTCCTCGCCTTTGCGGAGTTGATCATCCATCCTCGCCAGCCTTCTCGCCGAGCCCATGCTCGCTCGCATGCCGACTAACTCCTCATGATGGAGTCCCTGGCGGTGTTCTATCATCGACACTCGATGTTCCAACTCGTTGATCAAGTGGAACCGAGACTCCAAGCCGACCAACCACTCTTCGAATTCTTCAGTCTTGGCTACTCGCACCTCTAGTGCAGAGATGCGGTGATGAGGCTCGCAAATAGCCAGTTGATCGAACTTGGCCTCCAGCTCAAGATAGGGACGAGCACTCCTTTCCTATTACTCGCAGAGGGGAAGGCCGATAACGTCAATCAACGCGCCTCCGGGAGTTGAAGAGCGACCTGTCAAGCAGGAGATAATGCTTGTGTAGTAGAGATTTAAAATTTAACTCAGGTAGTAGTGAAGGGCATCCCTAATTTGAATCTCATGTGATCGAGTTGACTCCACTAGACTAAAGTGGGTCCCTTAAATCTATGAGTCACGTACTTGTCTTGCCTAGTCAGGGGAATCTGATTCCAACTCATGAAATGTTCCACAATATTGCACCAATTTAAACATCCTTCAGGATATATGCGTCCATCAAAAACTCTCAGGTGCGTAGACTCTAGGTGTCTATGATTAAGGTTTTCTTCATGTGCAGGATTATGTGTGTTCCAAGTATTTGACAGCTTCAATATTGTGGACCACAGTGCATAACTATCTAATGGATTGACCTAGATTGGTGGTAAACCTTTCATTAAGTTGTGCATATTTGTTTAAAGAAAGAAATATTTTTAATATTAATTTAGATTTTAATATTAACCATACAATATTTTTACAGCAATTTTTGTTTTTCTAGAATTGTTTTAATCAAATCAACTAATTCGAGATATTAGTGATTTAAACCAGCTCTCTTACCAAGCTGATGTAATCAGAAAATGAGATTTTTAATATTAAATTAATTTTGCAATCAAATTAAATTATGCGGTGCTCATAGACTCGGGTAATAAACGAAGAGTGTAAATCTCGAGTTTCAAAAACACTCGTAAAAGGCCTAGCGTTCAACCGCTTGCAACACCATAAAAAGATTCATCCACGGCAAGAAGTACAAATGGACAACAGAGAAATTGATAAATTAACGACAATAGTTGTAGTGATGACTAAGGCAAGCTCTGAACGTATTGACCAAATAAAAATACGCATAAAACTAGAAATAACAGGAAACGAGTGAGAGATTAAGGGAGATTTTTTCCCTATCAGGTTTTCCACGAAAAAACCTTATTATCATCTCTTTTGAATGTTTGCGCGTTCAGCTCACTCACGAGCTAAGATCCGACTCGATCGGTCCATGAGAGCCTTGAGCGACCCACAACAACTATAAATAGAATCATTTGAACAAATGAAATAATCTGAATCTAATGTCTATAAAAAAGGCAGTCTGGTGCACAAAGCATCCCCGCGCGGCGACGGTCCGGGGAAGGGTCCCACCAAAAGGGTGAAATGTAGGCAAACCTTACCCTGCATTTTTGCAAGAGGCTGCTTCTAGGACTCGAACCCATGACCTCAAGGTCACACGGCAACACCTTAACCGTTGCGCTAAGGCTCCCCTTCTGAATCTAATTTCTATGCAAGTGCAAAATAACATCAGCATCATTTGCTTGTTATAAGGAAAAATAAGTTGCATATTATTATTTGGGATGAATTCCTTGACAAATAGATAAAAACGTCTTGCCTTTTGAAAAGTGCCGAGCCTCAAATGAATGTTGCCACTCTCAATTAGCGAAAATATTCGGGAATCCTCCAATTCAATTGCACGACCATATGACTGTTGCAAGATGTAAAATATTGGTCAATCATAACAGTCATACTGAATGTTTCTCCAGGTGCAGTGAAGTATATATCAATTAGTACCATATAAACAAATTACTCATGCAAAAGGTCCAAGTTGAGCATTAAATTGAGCAAACATTAGATGTGTTCATCAACTGGACAAACTACATGTTAATAATATTTTCAAGTATTTCATCTTACTCCATAGAAACAAATCAAAAAAAAAATGTTACATTTGTCTGTTAAAGCAGGAATCAAACTAGGCAACAATATTTTCATATCAAAGATTTAGATATTCAAGAAAGATCCAAGCACCTAGATTTTGCAACTTCCCATGCAATTCTTTGTAATGACAGCACTTGTTTTATGTTAAAATATTTTTCTTATAATCCTATATATTTAGTGTCATCTAATTATTTTGGCATTCAGTGATATCACTTCATGTCCCTCACCTAATTATGTTGAGCATGGATTTGTTTGATGATATCGTATTGTTGATGTGAAATGATGTGCAAAAACTACTCTAAGCACGAATAATTTGCTCTACAAGTATGTTGCCGATTATTATACATCCATCGAGGAAGTGCACGAGCAATACAACGTTTTCCTTCACATCACCTAACCAAAATCTAATTTGTCGGGAGTCGTGTTTTTGAAAAGTGTAGCACCAATAACTATTACATATTTATACCTTTCATCACAAAATAACAAATGCAAGATGTCTCAGTATTATAGACCATGCCACTCAACCTGACTTCAAACACAATGTTGCTCTAAAGCTCAGCAATACCAAACAATTATGTAAAGCCTGAACAAATAATTTCCTTAATAAGAAGAAAGAAAGATACCTTATTTGCGGCAGTGAGCCTACCCAACCGATGGTATGCGCGGCCTAGTGCCTGAAACAAACAGCACTAGAGAATAGATAAAATGGCAAGAAACCAACAGAAACTATGCACTTAATACAAATCAACACACTTCCCACAGATCAGCACACGTTGGATAGCCTCGGATTGCATGCTGAAGGCTCCGGACTGCCTCCTCCCACTTCTTATGGTGGACCTAAAATGATTCCATAAAACTAGCATCAACATGGCGAAGCAAACATCTTTTCTATCATAATACTAACAGTATAAAGAAGAGATCTTCTATCATAATACTAACAGTAAGAAGAGGTCTATGAGAACGCAAAATAGAAATCAGCTGTGGGGCTCAAAATTACACAATAAAGTATTATGATGAGAAGTGTATAGAAACCTGCAAGTAACCCAGCCTCCTAAAGGCCCAAAATGCCCTTGGAGACTTCTCAGATGCCTCTTGGCACACAGCTATCTGTAGGCTCTCCTTCCCGCTTGCATCCAACAAATCACAGAATGCTTCCTGCAGAAGAAAGTTGTTATGCAATCAGATAAATATAAAAGAAAGTTGTTATGCAATCAGATAAATATAGAAGAAAGTTGTTATGCAATCAGATAAATATAGAAGAAAGTTGTTATGCAATCAGATAAATATAGAAGAAAGTTGTTATGCAATCAGATAAATATAGAAGAAAGTTGTTATGCAATCAGATAAATCCAGGCGATTATTATTAGCACTTCGAGTTTGGCTAATAGCACTCATATTTTCTTATTTTTTAAGGCATAATCAAAAACCTAATCGCACTCCCCCCCCCCCGCCAACTCTATCTCTCGCGTGTTCGCCCAACGCCGCCTCTCTTGTTTCCTGAAGCTCTCACGCGATCGACAAGGGGCGATTTTGTTGGTATTTCCAAGGTGATCTCAAAGCAATCAAGCAGTTAGTCTCACTGCCAACGCGATATGAGTCTATAGGGTCGCACATAAGAGTGTTTGGAGGAAGGATTGTGTTGGTCTCACTCATATTGGATATGAGTGAAGGACCAATCCTATGACTCATTGGAGTTAGGTCAAGTCGGCTAAATGTTCCACAGATATTATGAATATTGTATGGAGCATGTTGGCATGTATTCAAGACGACATTGCATGTATCGTCGAGACCATCATGACGATATTATGAATATCGTCTAGTGGTCACGACGATATTACTGATTGTGAACCTTTAGATGTATCGTTAAAGTATTGTGTGATATCGTCGAGATCATTTCGACGATATTTTAGTTGTCACGACGAGATCGTCGAGATCGTCTCGACGATATAAGTTGTCACGACGATATCGTCAAGATCGTTTCGACGATATAGATCTTCACAGCGATATCGTCGAGATCGTCTCGACGATATAAATCTTCACGACGATATCGTCGAAATCGTCTCACCGATATTTAGTGATCACGACGATGCTCACTGAATACTCATATTAAAGACTGGGATCTGCGGATATCTGATTTTATGCCCTGGGTATAAATAGGGAAGCGATTAGGTTTTCCCTTAATTTATCATCTTTTCTGAGATAGAGGCGGAACCGTTCCGCAAGATTTCCGCAAGACCCGTCCGTCTCTATCCCCGTCGTCGCCGCCTCTCCCTTGCACGGATCTAGCAATCCGTGGGAGACGTTGAGGGAACTCCTTCTCCGACCCAGATCTTGTTGGACAAGAAGCTTTGGGTTCTCCTTCGCTTGTGTGGACTGTTGTAGAGGGGCGGATATACTTTCTGTACTTTGAACTCAGTCGTTTCTGGATCTGATTTTGGAGCACCTTGGTTGAGTGTTAACTAAATCCCTCTCAGGTATATTGCAATGTGTTGCTTTATTTATTTCTTGATTCATGAAATCGCAAGATCCGAAACTCTGTTGGGTTGTTCTTATTTGTTTATTCCGCTGCGCGCATACGATGTGTTGTTCCACTTCTGTTTAGAGAAAACCCAACAGATTCCTGGGTGTGAAATCGCAGGAACTTGCTCGTGTTTCCTGCTCGCGTGCTCCTTCTCTCGTTTCCTGCTTGCATGCTCCTTCTCCCATTTTTTGCTCGCGTACTCGCATAGTGGCCAATTTCTGCTTGTGAAATCACCTCTTCCTACTCTACGGACCTTGCTTGCCGGAAGCCACCCGTTTTCTGCTCTAGACTGGGTTGGTACTACAGTTCTACTGCAAATCTACGCATTTCTCCCGATTTCACAAGTTCTCCTTAGGAAAGGTTTGGTTTTTTCTTCTCTGAAACATCAACATTCCTGCTCGCCGAATTTCTTTTTGCAAAATAGCAGGTCGATTTTTGTAATTATCACTTGCAGACATTTGGATTTCAGGTTGATTTTTGCTGGTTTCTGCTCGTAAGTCCCTTATGTTTGCATTTTTTTCTATTCTTGAATGTTGCAGAAGCTAGTGTTGCCAGTTGAGCTTAGTAGTAATAGTATATTTTGTATGAGTAGATTTAGTCACACATCGTGGGTTATGTTTGTGAATCCTTTGTAATTCCTATAAATTAGCCCCTATGAGGAAGAATAGCATTGCAACATTATATTTCCCTTTCATCGTTCTACTTGGTATCAGAGTTGTTTAGGACAAAGGCGACCCGGATGATCTTTCCCGACCTTTCACCTTCGCTCCACACGGCATCTAGGCTTATGTCACGTGTTGTTTGTGTCTCCCCAAGTTTTTCCTTGATGATTGGTAGGTGGTATGGTCTTTGGTTGTCTTTTTTCCCTCAACCTACTCATTGGTCAAAGTCCCGACGAGGGTTAGCCTTGAGGGATTAGGTTGTGGTGTTATCCCCGCGGTCTCATAGGTTCGTGTGTGGTGTTATCCTCGCGGTATCGTAGATTTGTGTGTGTGGTGTTATCTTTGCGGTCTCGTAGATTCGTGTGTGTGGTGTTATCCTCGCGGTCTCGTAGATTCGTGTGTGGTTTTCTCTCTATCTGCCTTGTCCGTTTTGTCTACCACTTTTACCATTTCTTTTATGATGTCCAAGATGAAGGTTCCCCCTTCAGCTTGAGGGGGAGAGTTGAGTTTAGTAGTATTAGTATATTTATGTATGATTAGGTTTAGTCTCATGTCGTGGGTTATGTTTGTGAGTCCTTTGCAATTCCTATAAATTAGCCTCTATGAGGAAGAATAACATTGCACCATTATATTTCTCTTTCATCATTCTACTTGGTATCAAAGCCGGAATTGACTCCTCCCTGAAATTTGGTTGCCCTAATTATAGGCAACGTACATTTCATGGTGGTTTCCTCTCTCGATTCCTCCTAATTTCTCCTCTCCTGGGTGCCTGCTCCTGTTTTTATTTCTCGCTTCCGTCGTCTATGTGTAGCCGTGATCCCGTCCTGCGTTGCTCCTCTCCCGCTCCCGTCGACGGAATAGTCGTATGATTCCATCGACGGGAGTGGACTCCTTTACTCTCGACGATCCTGTCGACAAAGGGCCTGATTGCCTCTGATTTCTGTCGACGGTGTGCTTTCCACTCCCTCTCCCACTCTCGTGTGTTTCTCCCGATCTCTAGCGGCATCCTCGTCCTCGACAGCTTCGACGACTACGTGCGTCGATTCATATCGCAGCTCCCATCGATCCCGTCTGCTTATCCCAACGATCCCGACGAGCTCCCCTCTGCATCTTGTCAGAGATCCCGACATCTTCTCCGTCGCTGCTCATCATCAGCAACCCCACCTAGAGCTTCTTTTGTCGATGCTTGTTGTTGATCCGGACGCCTCTATGGGTGCTCACTACTGTTGTTCTGGAGCCACCACTCCTCTCCCTGTATGGAGCTTCCAACTCCATTCGTTGCTCTCTTGCCCCTTCATTTGTCAGACGATTCCAGCCGCTTCCGGACACTGCCCTCCTGTCTCTGGTTACCAGCTGCTGCTAACTCTTCTGGGGTGTTCATCTCTCGTCGGTGATGGAGTTTCTTGCTTTTTTAGTAGTAGTTTTTTTTGTGTGTGTTTGCTTGGTTGTTCATGTTTGATTATGTGTTACATGTCTATATGCACGTGTTTTCCACGCGAGGGGGAGTGTTTGGGACAAAGGCGACTCACTTGATCTTTCCCGACCTTTTACCTTCGCTCCACACGGCCTCTAGGCTTATGTCGCATGTTGTTGTGTCTCCCCAAATTTTTTCATTGATGATTGGTAGGTGGTATGGTCTTTGGTGGTCGTCTTTTTTTCCCTCAACCTACCTATTGGTCAGTCCCGACGATGGTTAGCCTTGGGTGATTTTGTTGTGGTGTTATCCTCGCGGTCTCGTAGATTCGTGTGTGTTGTGTTATCCCCGCGGTCTCGTAGATTTGTGTGTGGTGTTATCCCTGCGGTCTCGTAGATTCGTATGTGTGGTGTTATCCCTGCGGTCTCGTAGATTCGTATGCGTGGTGTTATCCCCGCGGTCTCGAAGATTCGTTTGAGATTTTCTCTCTATCTATCTTGTCCGCTTTGCCTACCACTTTTACCATTTCTTTTATGATGTCCAAGCTTAAGGTTCCTGATGCGGAGCATAGGCGAGAGTGATGCGGAGCATAGGCGAGGACGAGCTTTGGGCCCATTCGGGGCTGATTTGACGACTTACCATATATGGCGTGCCCGGATCGACGATCCGACTCCGTGGATGCGTTCGAATGCATGTTGCGAGTCAATTTCATATATAGCTTTGTATTATTCGGTTATTATTTTATGTAGTTTTGGCCCCGAAACCAACGGCCAATCATAGCCGTTGATTCCGGGTGCCCTAATCTTATTTTCTTATAAATAAGAGGTGTTAGGGCTGCTGTCATTTTATTGCTGAATGATTTGGAGAGCTTCTTCCTTCATTCCGGTGATCCCCTCCGCGGTGCCGACTCCGTGGAACCCCTTGGTGACGACTCCTTGGGTAAGTGTTCTCTTTGTTAGCCTCTCTCCTTCCTCCACCCGCAGCCCTCCCTTAATCCTTGCCGCCAGCCCTTTGCTGAAGCCCAACGTCCAGCCCCTTTGCTGCATATTCATCCATAATTTTCATTCCACTGTTCAAATATTAAATTTACTATTCATTCATATTCTTTTCCCCTCTCTAATCCACCGCCAGCCCACCGTTAGCCTCCTGCCGCCACCCTATCTCCCAGCAACTCTGTCGTCTCCCCTTCCAGCCGCTCCTCTCCCTGACGTCAGCCCTCCAGCAGCCTTTCCTCTGCCCAAACAGCCCCGCCCCTGCTGCCAGGAACCAGCCGCCAGCCCCCTCCAGCCGCCTCCCCTTCCAGCCGCTCCTCTCCCTGCCGCCAGCAGACCTGTCCAGATCTGGACAGATCTGTCCAGATTCAGTCCCGAGCTCCGGTTCAGCCCCTAAACCCCCCCATACCCGCAGCCAACTCCTCCCCTTCCGTGGAGCCACCTTCCCCTTGCCCCATCTAGTCTTCCACCACCCGGAAAGACCTCATTTCGCCTCCAAACTTCAGATTTGTTCTAAATCGCTGCAGCCCTAGTTTATTTCAGATTTCGTGTTGTGTTTTGTATTGGATTTTGGTTGTAAAACATTGTTAACGTTTGGAATATTATATGCTTGCTTGGATGTTCATGTTATTATAATTATTTGTGCCTAGATTAATCTCTAACTGCAGGATTGGAATTATTCGCCGCGCGCTCTATCTTTGGCCCTCCACGCGGAGGGAAACCAAAGCTTGCTCGCTTAATAAACTATATTCCCTTGCTTAGAATTATTTGCGTGGGATGTTAATGTTTATTATCCAATTTGTGATTAATCCGTCGGACTTTGCATAGCATGTAGGGTTAGGTCACGGTTTATCCGCCGCCTATAGATTCGTCCTGCGTCAATTGGTATCAAAGGGTTTGATCGATTCGCCCCCGGACTTCGACTTCAGTACGTCCGTCTCCACTCATCGGGGATGGAAAATTTTCAGTCCGGAGGAGTTGATTGGCGAGGTCACTTTTCAGCGACGACACTTGGACGACCTCTGGCGGGCTTCTTCGAGTTTTACCTGGCATGCGGCGAGCGAATTCTGACCCCTATTCATCGGGAGATGAATTCTTTCAAGCCGGGGAGATTGATGCGGAGCATAGGCGAGAGTGATGCGGAGCATAGGCGAGGACGAGCTTTGGGCCCATTCGGGGCTGATTTGACGACTTACCATATATGGCGTGCCCGGATCGACGATCCGACTCCGTGGATGCGTCCGAATGCATGTTGCGAGTCAATTTCATATATAGCTTTGTATTATTCGGTTATTATTTTATGTAGTTTTGGCCCCGAAACCAACGGCCAATCATAGCCGTTGATTCCGGGTGCCCTAATCTTATTTTCTTATAAATAAGAGGTGTTAGGGCTGCTGTCATTTTATTGCTGAATGATTTGGAGAGCTTCTTCCTTCATTCCGGTGATCCCCTCCGCGGTGCCGACTCCGTGGAACCCCTTGGTGACGACTCCTTGGGTAAGTGTTCTCTTTGTTAGCCTCTCTCCTTCCTCCACCCGCAGCCCTCCCTCAATCCTTGCCGCCAGCCCTTTGCTGAAGCCCAACGTCCAGCCCCTTTGCTGCATATTCATCCATAATTTTCATTCCACTGTTCAAATATTAAATTTACTATTCATTCATATTCTTTTCCCCTCTCTAATCCACCGCCAGCCCACCGTTAGCCTCCTGCCGCCACCCTATCTCCCAGCAACTCTGCCGTCTCCCCTTCCAGCCGCTCCTCTCCCTGACGCCAGCCCTCCAGCAGCCTTTCCTCTGCCCAAACAGCCCCGCCCCTGCTGCCAGGAACCAGCCGCCAGCCCCCTCCAGCCGCCTCCCCTTCCAGCCGCTCCTCTCCCTGCCGCCAGCAGACCTGTCCAGATCTGGACAGATCTGTCCAGATTCAGTCCCGAGCTCCGGTTCAGCCCCTAAACCCCCCCATACCCGCAGCCAACTCCTCCCCTTCCGTGGAGCCACCTTCCCCTTGCCCCATCTAGTCTTCCACCACCCGGAAAGACCTCATTTCGCCTCCAAACTTCAGATTTGTTCTAAATCGCTGCAGCCCTAGTTTATTTCAGATTTCGTGTTGTGTTTTGTATTGGATTTTGGTTGTAAAACATTGTTAACGTTTGGAATATTATATGCTTGCTTGGATGTTCATGTTATTATAATTATTTGTGCCTAGATTAATCTCTAACTGCAGGATTGGAATTATTCGCCGCGCGCTCTATCTTTGGCCCTCCACGCGGAGGGAAACCAAAGCTTGCTCGCTTAATAAACTATATTCCCTTGCTTAGAATTATTTGCGTGGGATGTTAATGTTTATTATCCAATTTGTGATTAATCCGTCGGACTTTGCATAGCATGTAGGGTTAGGTTACGGTTTATCCGCCGCCTATAGATTCGTCCTGCGTCAGTTCCCCTTCAACTTGAGGAGGGGAGTTGAATTTAGTAGTATTAGTATATTTATGTATGAGTGGGTTTAGTCCTACATTGTGAGTTATGTTAGTGAGTCCTTTGTAATTCCTGTAAATTAGCCCCTATAAGGAAGAATAGCATTGCATCATTATATTTCCCTTTCATCGTTCTACTTTGCCTAACAACAATGTTAGAAATCACCTCTTCTTGTTTGCTTATAGCCGGAACTAGTGTTTTATGTCCTTAATCCAGAAATATGAAGCATGTGACGGGAATATAAATCGCTAAATATTTTGCATAATCCCTTGATGTTGTCAAATTAGATGAGCTTCTTAGGAAAAAAATTTATTGTGTGCATGTTATGTTAACCCTTATATGCAAGTTTCACTTTGGGGGGAAAAGATTACGTTGGATATGTCGAACGATCAGAAAAATTCTTCTTTAATTGTACATGGTATGAAACACCCCACAATTTATTTATTTTTGTGAAATTATTTGTTTGAATCATTATTTATTAGTTCTCTGTGTGTGTTTGATATGAAACCCCAAATATTGCGAAAACCAAAAACGGTCAAACAGTTGAAGTTTATGTGAGCACTCATTTTGAGACTGATATTGTTTTTCGTTCAAAAGAGAGCTAGTGGATTTGGCTCGTCATGTAGGAAAACATCTTGGCTATGTTGTAACTATAAAGGCATCTAATAAGGTTGTTGGGCGGCTAAAACCTCGTGTGTTTTAAGTTGTGATAGAAGTGATCACTATCGAAAGAATCATAATAAAAAGGATTGGGTGAAGAAGGGACTAAATAGTTCGACCTCCAAGCGGTGTGGATGTTTATTTTCTCTTGAGACAGAAGGTAACAAATTTTGATGAATGGAGAATTCAGGTGATTTGCGGGGCGCACAGCCATGAGATAGTACAAAGTTGTGGGGTGCACAACCATGAGAGAGTACAGATTTGCGGGTTGCACAACCATGAGAGAGTGCAGAGTTGCGTGGTGCACAACATAGCAGTGGTTCAATTGTCTAAAGTATAGAGTTTGACATTTTTTCTACTTCATTCGTCTATGTCGGAGGTATCAACACTTATTTGCATTGGATTTTTAATTAATAATCACTTTATTCAGGTACACTTGATTGTTTTCTCTCCGATACAATGCGTTTTTCCTTCTTGGATGAGATATCACTGACCGAGTGGCGGAAAGTTGGGAAAAACATTACAACTGACAATTGCAAGAATCAGTTGTAGTTACGGGAATAACTATTTTGCTAGACTTTGATAATTTAAAATGAGAAGAGGTATGTAAAAGTTAATTTTTGAAAATTTTAAAATTTTGGTATTTCAATTACCAATGTCATACCTATTAATATTGATTTTTTTCTTCAATGCTGCAGGTTCAAAATATGAAATGAATCATGAGTATTTTGAAGACAAATGTGAATAGTTTTGAATGTTAATTTTTTTATGTGCTCTTAAACATTTGACACTAATTAACTTATGATGGTGTTTTGGGATGTACTCAGTGAAATTTAAGAGCTCTAATTTACAATGTTTTAGGGTTTCATTTCTCAAAAAATTTGTTTGCGGATATCCAATAATGAAAATAGTGATTTGAGATTATCAAATAGTTGCTGATAGCCAAAAATGAGATACTAATAACAACAATAAGCTGGGCGTAACACTAGCAACTCACACCAGTCTCGAAGTCATCCGGACAAAGAGAAAGCGCCCTTTGGTAGCACTTGATGGCCCTCTGAACATCGACCGTAACCGCGCTGTAGTAATGCCCTAGAAAACGGAAAGACGCACCGTCGCTTGGATTGAGCTTAGCAGATGTCACAAAATGCTCCGCGGCCTTGGCTTTGAAGCCCTTGGACTCGTCTCCGCTGACTTCATCCCCTTTCTTCCACCAAAAGATGCCCTGGAATTGCAAGAAGGGTGAGCGGTATTAGAGAAGAAGGCGGGGAAGCAGGGCAGAGGAGAAGTCGAACGTACAATATTGAAGTGGTGGGAGGGGTTCTCGGGGTCGGAACTTAGGGTTTTCTGCAGCCGCGCGAGATCATCTTCTTCTTCCTGAAGGAGAGAACGGAGAAAGGGAGAGTCAGAGTAGGGGAAAGCGAGTGATCTACGCGAATTGAGTTGTGGCAGATAGGAGAGGCGGACCGCCATCGTCGACGACGAGCGAGTTGCCGTCAGAGATTGTTGAAGTCTTGAAGAGAGATTTGGAGGGAAAGATTATCAAGGGAAAATGAAGCGAGCGAGTGAAAGCCGGCCCGATATAAAGAAGAATCGCGAGGAAAGCTGCACACAATTGATCAAATTTTCTGAAAATTGTTATCCGCAAATCACAAATCACATTTGTCTATTCCCAAATTGAATTTTTTTTAAGTTTACTATTCTCTCTACTTTTTAGACTTATCTATTTGCAAACCAACCTTATCACTCCCTCTTATCCTTCTCGTCGTCCACAGATCTCATCGTCGACACTATAAAACTGTTGGTCCTCCCTCTCCCTCATCTTCTTTCGTGGTGCTATTCTCGCTCTCTAGATCTTCGAGTTCCGCCTGTGTCGCTTGGCTCGAGGACTGCCCCCAACGACTAAAGAATAATGGTGATCAGACACAAAAACCCTAGTTGGGAGATCAAAAGTATGGCCCTTACCTTCGTTTAGCAAGTGTTGTTTGTGCAACCTCATATTTGTCGAGTGGTCAAAGAACCAAGATAAGGCGTGAATGGGCGACCCGGCGAGTGGGTCATTTCATGCCAGGCTGGGTCGCGCAACCAGCACTCGCCCGACGATCATGGGTGAGAGGCGAGTCGCACCCCACAGGGTACTCGCCACATCTGGGGAGCTGAGAAGGGCTGCCTCGGCTCGCCTATAGCTAAGTCAATCCTACTGACGTGCAATTGGCCTTTCTAAACAGCAGGATTTCGTTGTTGGCAGACCAATTGGGGTTGCGTTTAGAAATACCAAAAGGTGAGGTCTCGCTATCCGCGGACCGTTTTCAGAAAACTATAAATAGACCCCCAAAGACACCATTGGAGAGGATGTATCTCTCTCCTTTGGCTAGCTTTGGTTGGTTAGAGAGTTCTGGCTTACTGCTCATCGTGGTTTTCAGGTGTGTAAAAATGAACTCTCTAAAACTCTCCAAGGTGTCTGGCTCAGGTTTTGGCTTGGGAGTGGAAGCTCTATAAGATCTTAGGGTGTGTGGCGGGACCTTGCTGCAGCTCGATGGTATATACTAGTTTTTTCACCAAAACGAGTGAGTCGCTTTGTTCCGAGAGTCAGGCCTAGTGACTCAACTTAGAAGAATTAAGTGCAAGCTACACCCTTGATCTGAACTCCTCATTGAACCGTGGTTTAAAGGTTCAACATTGTGAGGAAGAGACTATTAAGTATTAAAATAGTTGTAAGAAGACAAATTTTTTAGCAATGAAAAAGTTATCCTTAATTTCTCTCATTTGGTCTCTTCTCGCTTGATTCTCCACATGTGCATGCTGTACAACCCTTATTCTCCGAGGATGGGACTCACTCAAGGCCACGTAGGCAGAGGTCAAAGTCAAAGAGGCAGACAAATCAGCCAGCAGGAGCCAAAGAAGGCTTGGCGAGTATTGGCTAAATACTCGCCCGAGGGGCGACTATGGTCGAAGGTATGTGTCGAGTATCCCGTATGTCGCCCCAAGTGTCTGGCAAACCACAGAAGACCTGCGCGAGTACTGGCCCGGCTTGTGCGAGCAACAACTAATACTCGCCAGATGGGCGACTATGGTCGGAGATACATGTCGAGTATCCCGTATGTCGCCAGGTTAGGGCTGGGCTATAAACCCCCCCCCCCTACCCCTTGGTTGTCTATAAATAGGACCCCAGTGGTACTTGGATTGGCACCTGTGCTTGAGCTTCTGGATCCCGATTTCTGAATTCTCGAGCCCGTCACCCTTGCTTGCTAGCCAAGTCGGTGCCTTCCTCGTACCCTGCTCGGTCATTCTTGGTTGTGGAGGGGAAGACTCCTTTGATCTTCCGGGTACGTGGTGGGACCTCCCTGCCGCAGCATCTGGGGTCCTGTTGTTGCTCTCCTAGCTTCCTCATAGTCGCCAGCTTGTCAATCTCGTCAGACAGCTGGGCAAGTAGCCTCCGGTTGCAAAGGTCCGAATTTTGAGGTCAGGATTTTCCTGGCGTCAACACTTTGGTGCGGTGAGCGTGGATCGCAGGCAGAGGGAGAAAATCTAATAGGAAGACAAGATGGTCGTAGAAGGCGACCACGAAGAAGTGGTCGGCAACCCGTCAGGAACTGGCAGGTTCGTGACGATGGAAGTTTTTGAAGCATTCGCCCAGCGCATGGAAGGGCTATGCGAGCAGTGTTCCAGCAGGGTGCGGAGGGCACGGCGACCTCGCATAATCGCCCGGTGCTGACCGAGGGTGACGAGCGCACCCAGCGCGCAGGCAAGGAGCACGTCAATCCGGAGATCGAGCGACCAAGGAGGTCGCAGCCCTTCCCGCAATCCTCGCAAGAATTCGCTTCCGCGAGGTGGAAGAGCAGGCGAGATATCAGGATCCTCGGCCTTATGGCGAGTATGGCCATGATACTCGCCAGCTTGAAGACCGTCGTCCAACGAGTAGGAGGAGCCCATTCAGTGAAGACATCCTTGTCGCGCCCGTGCCGGAAGGATTCAGGGATCCTGTGTTGAAATACTACACCGGGAGGGACGACCCTGTTCGTCACATCCAGTGGTTTGAGGATATTATCTCTATCCGAACCATGTCGGATGCGTTCAAGTGTCGGCTGTTCGCCATCACTTTTACAGGGAAAGCCAGGGACTGGTTCCACCAGTTGCCTCTGGGCTCGATCAACTGTTTCGAAGACCTGTGCCGTGGAGTAACGACCCGGTTCGCCACGGCCCAGAAGCTGAAGAAGGAGGCGACAGCTCTGTTCCTTGTGACCCAGAGGCCGGATGAGCCGTTGGGGGCCTATATCGAGCGTTTCCAGGAGGAGGTGCTGCATATTGAGGAGGTGGATCGCACCATCCTGCAGCTGGCCTTGACGTTCGGGATAGGGCAAGGCCTCTTCAAGCTGGAGCTCGGCAGGAACCCTCCCTACTCCTACGACAACCTCATCATGAGGGCCAACAAGTTCGTTCAGGGGGAGGCTTCCAACCGAGACTTCTTGGCCAACCTAGCGGAGGTGACCAAGGCAGCAGAGGAAGGGAGGGAGAAGGTCCCAGAGAAGAGGAAGAGGGAAGATCCCCCGAGGGCAGAGAGGAAGAAGCCAGAGCGACGAGAAGAGAGGAGAAGGGAGGAGCCAAGCAGGAACGATGAGAGGCGACCCGTCGTGATTCCGGGGCGTCGAGAAGAGGAGAGGCGCTATCAGGTTCCGGACAACCGGCCGCCATGGAGGCCGGCTGGACGGCACCAGCGTCAGGAGCAGAGGGAGAGATCCCCCGAGAGGAGGCCTTACCACCAGCAGGGAAGGCGAGAGGGAAGGAGAGATGAAGCCATGATGGTTGCCAGGCCTGGGCACCCTCATGGCAAGAAGAAGAAGAAGAAGAAGAAGAAGCCAAGGAAGGAGCAGATGGAAGAGGTTCCGCTCTACTGCGACTTCCACCAGGCGGAGGGGCATGCCATGATGGCCTACCCAGCTTTTTGGGAGGCCAGAAGGAAGCTAGCCGCAGGGGAAGACGGAGGAGAGCAGCGGAGGATCGAGACCCCTGCCGAGCCGCAGGCAGGGCAGGATGTCGTCGTTTGAAGGAGGAACGAGGATCGCGTCGACCGCGGAGGCCGTGGAGAGCTTGGCCAAGGGAGTCGAGGGGGAGGAGGAGTTGGAGTGATCCATGGGGGAGCCGGGCTGGGAGCTTCCCGAAAGGGGAGCCTCCATCAGATCTACCATCGGAGCGTCGCTTCGACCTCGCAAGCCCCGCCCCCATTGGAGGAGATCACCTTCTCCGAGGAGGACATGCTAGGGAATGAGAATCCCTTCCATGATGCCCTCGTCATCCAGGCCGCAGTGGAAGACTTCACCGTTGATCGAATTCTGGTCGACAACGGTAGCTCCGTGAACGTCATCTTCAAAGGGACGTTCGAGGGACTGGGAGTCAGGCCCGACAGAGTTCGAGCAGCAGATGGTCCCCTCTTTGGCTTCTCCGGAGAGAAGAAGGAGGTGGAAGGAGGAGCAGATCTCCTTGTAACCCTCGGTGGCACCTCCATCAACTGTCGATGCGTAATCGTCGACGCCCCAAGCTGTTACAAGGCCATCTTCGGGAGGCCACTTCTCAACGCCTTCAAGGCCGTCCCTTCCTCCTACCATTAGTGCTTGAAGTACTGCCAGGGGGATGTTCAGGTGAGGATCAGGAGCGATCCGAGAGCCGCCAGAGAGTGCTACCTCAGCGCCGTCAGTACCATCAGCTGGATGGCTGACGCGAAAGAATTCGGAAGGGTGCTGGAGAGCCCAGCTAGGCTGGAGGTAGCCGAGGAAGTCAAGGAGATCGAGGTGCTCTCCGCAGCAGGAGCATTCGGGCTGGTGAAGATCGGCGGGTCCCTGAAGATCGAGGAGAAGATAAGGATGGCGGCGTGTCTTCAAGAGAACGTCGACATCTTTGCTTGGAGCGCAGCAGAGATGCCGGGGATCGATCCTGAGGTCGCTTGTCATCACCTCAATTTGGATCCCGCGGCCCAACCCGTCCGCCAGAAAAAGAGGAAAAATGCCACTATCCTGGCCGAGCCAATCCGGCAGGAGGTGAAGAAGCTGCTAGACGCAGGCTTTGTGTCAGAGATCCAGTATCCAGGCTGGGTCTCAAATGTTGTAATGGTTAAGAAAGTAGGGGGCAGCTGGCGAATGTGTGTAGACTTTTCTTTGATGAATAAAAGCTGTCCGAAGGATTGTTATCCCTTGCCTCGAATCGACGCGCTGGTTGACTCAGCCGTCGGTTTTTCTGTAATGAGCTTTCTTGATGCGTTTTTAGGATACCATCAGATCCGGATGCATCCCCCTGACTGCCGCGATGTTTCATTCATCACTGATGATGGCTGCTACAGCTACAAAATGATGTCCTTTGGGCTAAAGAATGCCGGAGCCACCTATCAGCGGATGATGGATCACATTTTCAAGGAGCAAAAGGGGAGGAACCTGGAGGTGTATGTGGACAACCTCTTGATTAAAAGCAAGAGCGTCCAGGAACACATTGTGGATCTGGTGGAGACCTTTGCGACGCTAAGGAGGTTCAAAATGAGGTTGAATCCTGCGAAGTGCGTCTTTGGAGCGGGAAGAGGCAAGTTCCTGGGGCATCTCCTTACCCCGGAGGGAGTAGAGCCTAACCCCGACAAGGTTAAGACGATCCTGGAGATGCCTTCCCCGAAGACAATGAAAGAGGTGCAGAGGTTGACTGGAAGGTTGGCGGGTCTTAGCCTCTTCCTATCAAAGGCCGGGGAGAAGTGCTCTCCATTCTTCAGAACACTCCGCAAAACGGAGAATTTTGAGTGGTCCGAAGTATGCGAGAAGGCATTCGTAAAGCTGAAGGAGCAGTTGACTTAGACACCTCTTCTTCAGAGCCCAAAAGAAGGCGAAGACCTGCTCATCTACCTGGGAGTAGGGGCAGAGGCTGTGAGCTCTGTGCTAGTCCGAGAAGAGAGGAAGAAACAGTTACCCATCTACTACGTCAGTCGGGTACTAAAGAAGGCGGAGCTGAAGTATCCAATCCTGGAGAAGCTTGCCTTCGCCTTGGTGGTGTCAGCGTGGAAGCTCCGGCCATATTTTCAGGCTCACTCCATCCGAGTAGTGACTGATCATCCTCTCTGAAACATCTTGGAAGGAGTGGAGCATTCAGGGAGATTAGCGAAATGGTCGGTAGAACTCAGCGAGTTCGATATTTCCTTCTCATCCCGGGTGGCGATCAAGGCTCAAGCGGTAGCAGACTTCTTGGCAGACTTCTCGGCAGAAGCAGAGCCAGGGGAAGAGGTATTCGACCCAATCCCTTGGATGATGTTTGTTGACGGAGCTTCGGGAAGAAGCTCTGTGGGAGTAGGCATCGTTCTTGTCAGCCCCTAGGGAACGAGGATCGAGCAAGCCGTCGAGATCCTCTTTCCCGTCACAAATAATCAGACAGAGTATGAGGCCAAAGTGGCAGGCCTGCGCCTCGCCAAGGAGCTGGGGATCCGTGATGTTCGGGCCTTTACGAATTCAATGGTGGTCGCGTCGCAGATCAGAGGAGAGTTCGAAGTGCGCGACACCATCCTACAGAAGTACTTGGTGAAGGTCAAGGGATTGATTGGAGGCTTCCAGTCGTTCTTCGTCGAGCACGTCCTGAGAGAGGAAAACTCGGTGGCAGACCGTTTGGCCAAGTATGGGCCAAGAGCTGGGGGAACCATCACCGAGCTGTTCCGGCCGTCCATCGAAGAAGGGGAGATGATGGAGATCGAGCAGCGCCCCTCATGGACGGATCCTTTTGTGGCATTCTTTGCCACCGGCCAACTTCCAGCAAGTGAAGGGGATCAGAGAAGGTTTCCGTACAAAGCGGCGTACTATCTTTTGCAGGATGGGGAGCTGTACCGTAAAACCATCTCGGGCCCCCTAGCCAGGTGTATCTCTGAAGACGAAGTACCCCGGGTGTTGGAAGAGATCCACTCGGGAGAGTGTGGAAGTCATTATGGGACTCGCACTTTAGAGCAGAGGGTCTTAAGGCATGGTTACTTCTGGCCTACTATCCGGAAGGATGCTGAGCTCTTCTCGAAAAAGTGCCAGAAGTGCCAGCTCTTCGCCCCCCTCCAGTTGCAGCCAGCCCAGCAACTCCGTTCAATCACCGCCCCATGGCCGTTCGCCATTTGGGGGATGGATTTGATTGGCCCTTTCCCCCTAGCTAGTGGTCAGAGGAAGTTCATTCTCGTCATGATCGACTACTTCTCCAAGTGGATCGAGGCCAAAGCTTTGGCGAAGACCACCTCTCAAGTCGTGAAGAACTTCATTTGGGGAGAGATCGTCTGTAGGTTTGGGATTCCTCTCGCCATCGTCACCGACAACGGTCCTCAGTTTGCCAGCTTGGAGCTGGAAGATTTCTGCAGACAGCTGGGAACTGATCTTCGATTCGCCTCCGTGCATCACCCGAGGAGCAATGGCCAAGTAGAGGCCGCCAACAAGCTGATCATCAACCTGCTGAAGAAAAAGGTGGAGAACCTGAGAGGTAACTGGGCGGACCAGCTCCCTTCGGTTCTGTGGGCTTTGAGGACCACTCCTAGCTCAGCTACCGGGGAGACACCATTCAAACTCTCTCACGGATCGGAAGCTCTCATCCCAGTAGAGTTTGAAGTCAGAAGTCCAAGGGTGATCGTCGCCGAGGGCGGAAGTGAGGGATGGCGACTAGAGAATGAGGAGGCTCAGAAGCTATCTCTCGACTACATCGAAGAACTTAGAGATTTAGCTGCCGCCAGGCAAGAAGAGATCAAGCGACGAATGGCGAGGCATTTCGATAAAAATGTTCGCATCAAGCACTTCCAAGAAGGTGACCTGGTCCTGAAGAAGGTAGACGCGGCAGGACGATCAGCGGCCATCGGAAAACTTCATCCAAACTGGGAAGGGTCCTTCATCATCCACGAGTCACTCCTAACCGGAGGATACCGTCTGCAGAACTAGGAAGGAGAGCTGCTTGGGAATACTTGGAGCGGTGATGACCTGAAAAGGTTCTACCCCTAAGGGGGAATGTGTATGTTCCACCCTTGTAATCCCTATTGATTTATAAATAAAACCCTTCCTCTCCCTGAAACACGGGACTGGGAAGTTGTTTATGTCATAGCAAGAATCTTCAGAGAAGAGAAGAAAAAGCCGGTAAACTTGGTCCACATGCTAGGTTGGAAAATGAGCCTCCGACTTAAACCTCGTAAAACCCCGGAACGGATGATGGGACAGTGCCTCGGTTCAGCAACCCTCTAAGATCAAGCCTCTGCATTGACGGTCGAGATCAGCTCCCCCCTTGCATGTTGGCCACGGTTCGTATCGACTGCGCTTCTCATTCGACCAGAGGGATTACAGGGAAGATGTCTGGACGCCGACCTTCCAATTGGGCAAGGAAGTGATCAGTTTCACTAGCTCAGGGGACCCTTGAATAAAAGTGTTGTATACCCTTGCGAGCGAGAGGCTCCTAAAAAAGAGCAGCAGGTCGAATTGATCCACAGGCACGGTCGGAAAACGAGCCTCCGACTTGAACCTCGTAAAACCCCAGAACGGATGATAGGACAGTGCCTCGGTTCAGCAACCCTCTAAGACCAAGCCTCTGCATTGACGGTTGAGATCAGCTCCCCATTGCATGTTGGCCACGGTTCGTATTGACTGCACTTCTCATTCGACTGGAGGGATTACCAGGAGGAAGTCTGGACGCCGATAGCCCAACTTGAAAGAAGGAGGTGACCGATTCGACCAACCGAAAGACAAAGGCATCCAAGCATCCAAGTCAACGGAGGCCTTGGGAATGTGTGTCCCTGGGGGACCTGCCCGGCTGCCATCCCTCACTTGACGTCAGCCTTTGAAGGTAGCAAGCACCCGAGTGACAGGATGAAGGCTGCTGGACGTTGTGTTCCTGTGGGACCAGTCCGGCGGCCTTTCCGTACTTGACGTCATCCTTTGAAGACACCAGGCTTTCAAGTAGGAGAGAGGCCTCGGGATGATATGTCCCCCCGGGCCTCCTCGACTGCTAAACCCTGCTTCTTCCTTCCCTTGAAGAGCTCCTTTGATTCTTGCTTAAAATCCTAACAGCGCTCTTCATTAGGTGCAAGTCAAGGCCTCAGGAGCAAGTCTGCAGGTGCGAGTATGATGGTGCGAGCACGCATTGCGAGTATACAGGTGCGAGCATACATCCTCGCCAAAATCCTAAAAGCCTAGCGAGCACTCAACCTCGCCTCGAGCCTAGGAGCCTAAGCGACATACAAGCAAGGAAGTAAATACATGAAGAAAGAGGCGAGTAAGACTTGTCAAATTCCTTTCATTTCCAAAAAATCTTGTGTACAACAAGTTACAGGTATATTAAAAAACTGCACAAAAAGGTCGTCGGGCGAGCAAAAAGGGAGCCCAGGCGACTAGGCGACATCCTCGCCTTCTATATCTACGTCAGCATCTTCAGCATCACCGCCGTCGTCGTCATCGTCGTCATCATCATCGTCGTCATCATCATCGTCGTCGTCATCATCATCATCCTCGGCATCACTAAGTCGCGGCGAAGCTGCTCGCAAGGGGGAGGTGGACTCTTCGGCGAGCAATGCCGGAATGAGGTCCCCCACTGTCAATCCTATAGCTTCCGGCTTCAGAAGATCATCTGCCTTCATCTGGTTCAGGATGACCTCCCCCGTTGCTCGCGCGATCTCCCGGCGAATATAAGGCATGTCGTCGCCGTGCATCCTTATGCGCTTGCCCCTGGGAATGGCCGCCTCTGTCGGTTGCTGCTCGACAGGCCGAGTTTCCAACTCGGCGATACGGATTTGGGCGACCTCCAGGGCCGAGCGAGTATCCTCCAGCTCCTTCTCGGCCTGGGACAGCCTCTTTGCCGACTCCAGCTCGGCAGCCTGCAGCGAGCGAAAAGAAGAAGGTTAGTTTAAATTAGTTTGCAAGGTAGCGAGTATCCCAAAAAGCGAGTAAAATCGCAATGGTGAGTACCTCGAACTCCTTAATCCTGTTCGCCATGGCGATCATCTTCGGGCCATGCACCTTGATCGCCTGCTCATACTCGAGCAGTCGCCTTGCTGTTGCATGAGCCAGCTCGGCTGACCGCAAGAGGGAGCGCGAGGTCTGGTGAGCCAGATCATCGGTAGTTGTGTCCTGCAGGACTTCGGCGTCCGCGCGACCATAGAGGGCGTAGGTCACGTCGAAGGCCTCCCCCTTGTCCTCCCACTCATCTGACCAGGCGGGGAGGTTAGAGCTGAGGGTCACCTCATGGGCGCGCTCAGCCCAGGTCACCAATGGGCGACCATAGGCATCCTCGCTGCGGGTGCCCTCATTAAAGAGAGGATGGTCGCTCGGCTCGCCAGCCTCCGAAGGATCCGCCTTCTTGCCCAGATCCTTGTGGGCGACCTCCTTCTTCTGTCTTTTGGGCTCAGCGACCTTAGCCTTACCCGTTCGCTTCTTGGAAGTCCCGGCCTCATCGTCGGTGACCTTGGGATCGTCGCCCCCTGGCGACAAGACAATTGGGGAGGAACCCCCAACCTCGCGCGCCGAGGTTCTCGCACCCCCTTGAGTGGCAGCCGTCGCCTTCAACGCGGGAGGAAGAGCGTCGCGCGGAAGAGTTTGCACGCCTGCAAACAAGAAGACCAAAGATTAGTCGCCTGATCAACGCTCAAGGGCGAGTATGGCTAATGCTCGCGCAAAAGTACCTTCCCCTAGGCGAACTTCCGTAAGCTCGTCTACTCGCCTCCTCCAGAACACCACGTCAAAGCGACGATGCCTGAAGGAGTCGAGCAGCTTCTCCCGACTCTCCCTCAGGAAGGGGATCGTGAATACATTCTCCGACGGCTGGATGGGCGAGCTGGAGATGCCCGCGAAGTCGCCCTCAATGGCGACTAGTCGCTCCACCCAGCGGTGATTCTTGTTTGAAGTACCCGCCAGAGTGCAGACATGGCTGCACAGGAAGATGACGCCCTCGCCGGTCGCCATGATGGTGAATACTCGCTTAAAGACCGCAAGGTCAAAGACGATATTCTGTTCCCGCAGGAAGCACAAGAATCCCATGATCATCGCCACTCCGTTGGGATTGATCTGCGCAGGAACTATCCCGTAGAAGACGAGTATCTGGCGGAACTCGGGCTACAGAGGAAGTCGCAGACCAACCTCGAAGTGGCAGATAGGAAGTATCATCGCCAAGGGCGAGGAAGTGTTTAGTCGCTCAGATAGGCGAGGAAGCCTGGCGACATACTCCGGAGTCGCGAACTTGCCGTTGAAGTCATCCAAGTCCTTCTGCTGGGTAATCGGCTTCTTGAAAGAGTTCTCCTCGAAATTCTTAGCATGGTTAGCCCGCCTGATGGTCGCCTCGTCAGACATTTTGAGAAGGAAGGAAAGGGAGCGAGTATGGAAGAGGTGCGAAGAGAAGAAGTCTGGAAGGTAGTCGCTCAAGGAGCTAGAGATCGCCGAAAGCGTATTTAAGACTCACCCACCCCCCCTATTTATAGTAATCGGGTAGCCTGGCTTGTCGAACACGACTCCGCGAGCACGACTAGGGGTGGCGAGTATCGAAGTAAATCGCCAAAGGCTCAGAGCACGTCAAAATGCCGACCTTCAGCTAGCGAGTACCTGCATCAACAGAAACACGAAGGAACTCGCCAGGATGCAGGCAACATTCAACATATGCTCGGCAAACAGCAAAAAGAAGATAGAAAAAAATCCAAACAACAACAGATAAGGTAAAGCAAGATACGAATGAAAGACGAGTATCCAATTACTCGGCAAATCAATACTACTTCAAATAATAAAGTGTTCAAAGATACAAGATGCTCGCCAGAAGCTACAAGCTACAAAGAAGAAGAAAAATGAAGAAGGGTCAGCAGCTAGGGTTGTGCTTGGATGTTCATCTGGGTATCCTGGGGCTGAGGATGTCGCCCGACCCAGCCCATGCTGCGAGCACGCTTGAAATGCTCGGAGGCCACGGACATTGCGTCCTCGCCTTGTCGCAACTGGTCCTCGATCCTCGCCAGCCTCCCCACCGAGCCCATGCTCGCGCGCATCCCGACCAGCTCGTCATGATGCAGCTGCTGCCGGTGCTCGATCCGTGCCACCCTGCGCTCCAAGTCGCTGATAGACTGGAGACGAGCTTCAGTACCCGACAGGCGAGTATCAAACTCCTCCAGCCGGGATACTCGCACCTCCAAATCAGTCAGGCGACGATGAGGGTCACTGACCGCTAGGCGCTCAACCCGCGACTCCACCTCAGTCAGGCGACGATGAGGCTCGCAGATCGATAGCCGCTCTATCCTGGACTCCAAATCCAAGATAGCGCGAGTAGCCTTCTCCTGGTACTCGCGAGGGGGAAGCCCGACGGCGTCGATCAGTGCTCCCACGGGAGTATGAGCGTGACCTGCAGAAGAGCATATGAAGAGTCAGAATTCCAGCAGAATCAAAAGAACGGTGGCAACTATCCAAAGGCAGCGACCAAGCACCTGGCCGAGGACTGCGGGAGCGTCGGCGAGCAGGGCTGCGAGATCGCCGATGAGGAGAAGCCCTTCCTCGGTGCGGGGAGGGAGAGCGATGGACGCCATCTCGGCGAGTAGAGTGACCGCCAGTATGATCCCGGTTGAAGGGCATGTTCCCCCGGCCGCGACCATCTCCTACGCGCCCTCCACTCTTGGGAGCGAAGAAGGTAGAAGACCCTCCAGTCCCGCCCCTGCGCGAGGACTCCCCTTGGTGGGTAGAGGGAGCAGTTGAAGTAGAAGGGCAATGATCGCCCGGAGGAGCCACTGAGGGCGGAAGTCCAGGAGGAGGAGGCGGCAGCACGACCCCGGGTAGGTGCGAGCTGCTCGCCAGCTCTGGTCGCGAGTCAGGTGGTGGCGGAGGAGGATTGATGCTCGACAGAGGAGCCCCATGCTCGCTCATCGGCCTCTTCTCCACGGATGAACTGTGGAGGATCCTCACCGCGCGACCACCCCGAGATCCACCCTCAGGCGAGTTCAGCGAGGATGATCGCAGCGACAGAGCATTCGAAGGCTCCTCCCGAATCTCGGTATTCGGCGGATCTGAAAACAGAAGCAAAAAGCGTCAGAAATCCCGCCAGGAGTGGTTCTTGTAGCAGCATAGTCCTCAGAATAGCGACTAAAGAGCTCACCTCGCGTAGGAGGGAGGTCCGGTTGAGTTTGAGTTTGGGCCCCAACCCTACTCGCCTCTGGGGCGACCTCTGCCGAAGGGAGATGAGGAGCAGGAGCAGGCGAGAGCCCCTCGTGGGAAAGGCCCAACTCTTCCAGCAGCTGCTGACGCTGCCCGTTCAAAGGATCGGCGACGTTCTCCATAGTCGCCTCCTTCTTTTTCTCTTTCTTCTTCTTCTTAGCCGCCCTCTTCCTCTTCTTATTAGCGAGGAAGACGTCCACCTCGGCGTCTATGCGAGGAGGAGGCATGGGAACGCCGATCAAATTCGCGAGATCAGCCTTGGCCTTTTTGGCAGCCTCGGCAAAAGCTAGCGACATTGTAGGCGAGTGCAGAAAGGTGGTTCCGTCAGAGACCCCCCCCCCCCCCGATATATAGAGCCCAGACGTCGGCCGACAAGATTCCGAGTATCTCCCAATACTCGCCCAGACAGAAGCTCGTCGAATAAAGGTTGGATGTTTCTTTCCGAGCAACTATGTTACTCGCAAAGAGCGGGGATTGTGTACAACCCTTATTCTCCGAGGATGGGACCCACTCAAGGCCACGTAGGCAGAGGTCAAAGTCAAAGAGGCAGACAAATCAGCCAGCAGGAGCCAAAGAAGGCTTGGCGAGTATTGGCTAAATACTCGCCCGAGGGGCGACTATGGTCGAAGATATGTGCTGAGTATCCCGTATGTCGCCCCAAGTGTCTGGCAAACCACAGAAGACCTGTGCGAGTATTGGCCCGGCTTGTGCGAGCAGCAACTAATACTCGCCAGATGGGCGACTATGGTCGGAGATACATGCCGAGTATCCCGTATGTCGTCAGGTTAGGGCTGGGCTATAAAACCCCCCCTACCCCTTTGTTGCCTATAAATAGGACCCCAGGGGTACTTGGATTGGCACCTGTGCTTGAGCTTCTGGATCCCGATTTCCGAATTCTCGAGCCCGTCACCCCTGCTTGCTAGCCAAGTCGGTGCCTTCCTCGTACCCTGCTCGGCCATTCTTGGTTGTGGAGGGGAAGACTCCTTTGAGCTTCCGGGTACGTGGTGGGACCTCCCTGCCGCAGCATCTGGGGTCCTGTTGTTGCTCTCCTAGCTTCCTCATAGTCGCCAGCTTGTCAATCTCGTCAGACAGCTGGGCAAGTAGCCTCCGGCTGCAAAGGTCCGAATTTTGAGGTCAGGATTTTCCTGGCGTCAACACATGCCCTGTAAAACCAAAAATATAAGATAGTTTTAGTTCCTCACAAGAGATGCGGAAGCCTAAACCAGTAACCCTAACCCTAAAAAGTTGATCTAGCTAAGCAGCGTGAGGGAAATGGGAGTTTGACAACGTTAATCCCGATCCAGTTCGATCCCCTGGGTCAAGGAACTCGTGAACGGTGGCCTCTTAACTCATGAAAACTAGAGCGGGAATGGACGAACCACGGAAGGCATGCGATCTGCAAGGTTACTCTCTCCCTGTGGCGAGGGGAGAATTTTTAGGTACCTCAAACGTACCATGCTGTTATACGTCAAAATTTTCAGCCTTTAGATCCGGCCGGAATGCCGAGATCCGGCCGGAGCTTATTTAAAAAAAAAAAAAACATCTCCGATCGGAATGCCGAGATCCGGCCGGAGTTTATTTTTTAAAACATTTTTTAAAAAAAAAATGATTTTAAAATGTTTGTAAGCAAAATATAATTACTATTTGATAATTATTTTTGTAAAAAAATAATTAACTTGCTCTAAAAATGCATTTTTTATAATTTCAAACGCACCATGCCTGCTGTGCGTTTGACGTACCTAAAAATTTTTCGTGGTGAGGAGGGCGAAGAGGATGACCAAAATTTTTTTTTATTAATATATGGATAACAAAAATGCCTCTGAATAACAATTTTGATTTTCCTTAGAGTTATGAAAAATAAAAATCTACAAATAGACAAATATGATTTACGAATAACAATCGTCATTTTTAAGAACATTTATGCTATCTGCTTGTTATTAGCACTATAAAACAGCACTCAAAAAATTCTTGTCATTTCAGACCATCAGCAAAACTTGGGTCCATAGACTCTCTTTCTCCAGGCTCTTGTGTTTCCTTCACCGGCTCGCCTTCATCTTTCACGCTCTCAGACTGTTGAATCCGAAAATGCGCCTCCGCGATCGACGCTAGGGAAGCGAGGGAAAACGGAGGCTGCGGGCTGTCGGTTACTATTCGATTAGAGAGAATTAGACCGCTAGTAGCGGTCGAGACCGGACTTCGCCCGTCACGGCAAATGTCACTTCTATGACGGGCTTTCCTTTGATTTAAGTAAAGAGGTTACAGCGGGTTACAAGACCAGGAAACGAGAAGTCGGCCGGTCAGACAAGTCGCAAGACAGTGAACTCAAGACCGCAGCTCTAACAAGCGAGCTCCAGGATTCGAGTGTGTGTGTACTGGAAGGTCGCCGCCCCCTATTTATAGGCTAGGGGGCCTGCCCGAACGGGCAGGGATAAAATAACCGCCTGCCCGGATACAAGAGAATCGGGCGGGGGGGTGACGGGATACAGAAAGGAGAAAGAGAGAAGTTGTGCGGCTTGGCGGCTTGAGCATCCGATCTATACTGGCCAGGGTCGAAATGCGCTACGATCATGGAGATGAAGCAGCTCGGGCGGTCTTCGACCGGAGACCGCGGCCTGCCTTCTGGACTTGAGTCTTGACAGTCTTCAACTCTGAGGGCGGTCTGGATACCATCAGGCCGCCCGGCTTGGTGGCGGTCAGACCGTGGAGACCGCCGACTTGTTCTGGCTGAGTCGAGCGGCTTGTGTGTTGAACTTCAATTGCAGGACCAGGCGGCTAGATATGTCAAACCGCCCGGTCTGAGAAAGATATTACCTAGGCAGCGTTCTTCTGGGTAAACACAGACAATGAAAGACCTTCTCGTGAATGCACGCCGTATTGCCAGTCACTCCTGATCGCGAACGAAGGTCTAGATCACTGGAAGTCATTCCTTCCTCTACTTGATCTTTTAGGGCTCCCGATGTGATTATTAGGGAACCAATTTCGCCCTTGCTTCTCCTCCACAAGATAAAGATTCTTCCACTCCATTTCCAGGTTAGTGCAATATTTTTCATGCCTCAGCAAAAAAACATTTGGCTTGTGAATAAAAAAAGAGCAATGTTTAATGTAGGCCGGTTTTGGCTACATGCAAGCCGCGGATATATGCAGGCAAAAAAATTATTCATGCAGGCCAAATTTCATATTTACATACCATATTCAAAAATCAAATTAATATTTATAAAATAATAAAATAAGTAAACTACCTGAAGTAATCATAAAATAATAGCATTCATAAAATAAGTAACTACCCGAAGTATAACCATCGCCGCCATCGCCGCCATCGCCGTCATGGACGGAATCTCCGTCTTGGCCGCCATCGGCGCCATCGGCGCCATCGCCGACGACGCCGCCATCGCCGCCATCGCCGACGACGTCGCGATCGTCGCCATCGCCGTCATCGCCGCCATCGCCGCCATCGCCGCCCTCGCCATCGTCGTAGCAAATACCCATGAATAGCTTTAGGCCAGTTGTAATTTAAAAACACATCGGACTCGGACAAACGAGTAAACTCTTTGGGGACACAGTTGCATGGAAGGAAAAAACACATAATACATGAAGTATTAAACTACTTGAATCATTTTTCCTAAAGTTTTAAAAGAAAAAATGATATCTTTTTTTTAAAACTGTGGCCTGCATATAGCTAAAATCGGCCTGCGTTTAACATCACACTTTTAAAAAAAATTGTGGTCTGCATATAGCCAAAACTGGCCTGCGTTTAACATCGCTCTAAAAAAATTGGTGGAAATGAACATGTTGTTGGATAATTTAGATTTGTGGACACTAAACAAATTATTTATTTATTTTAAATTACTTCATTTGAATTCTTATTTATTGTTGATTTGTTTGTGTAATATGAAAATCCAATTATTACAAATACAACAACAACAACAACATAACCCATATAGTCCCCAATCATTGGGGGTATGGGCGGGGGAAGATTGGAAACAGACCTAACCTTTGGCACTATGCACAAAGTGGCTTCTCTCAGAGGAGAAAGACCTAACCTTTGACAATAAATGCACAAAGTGGCTGCTCACAGAGTACCACTGAAATAGTGGCCCCCTATACCGTCGCGTTTGCTGCGGAATCATGCCCTCAAATCAAAGCCAAAGACATCAGAGAGGGCAGACCCAAGAATCCATTTTGATTTATGTGCACATAACCATGCTTCCTTCATTCAGCATCCAGAGCATTGGTGAAGCACATACAAAATCCAATTATTACAAATGATTGAAAAAAAAAGATCAAATGTTTGAAGTTGATGTGAGCATTCTCTTTTAGATCGATACACTTTTTTGTTCATATAGGAAGTGGTAATAGATTGGCCGACGTGTTGGCAAAAGTTTTTGCTATGTTGTAACAGTAAGGACATCTGATAAGATTGTTGGGCGGCTTAAATTTCATGATATACTAGATTGTGATATAAGTTGTCATTATCGAAAGAATCAAAATAAAAAAAGTTGGGTGAAGATAGGCCTTCGTAGATTGACCTTTAAGTGATGCCGTTGTTTTTGTTCTCTTAGCGGACAAAAAGTAGTAGATGAATGAGAGTTGACGTAATTTGTGAAGTGCATAACCATGACAAAGTTCATTTGAAAGTGCATGCGTATGCGGGGAGCGAAGCCATTATGGAAAATTCATCAAAGACGCACATGACTAATTTTGGGATTGAGATTCTCTCCATTTGGAACCAAATTGAGGGATCCATTTAATGGTTCAGATTGATTTTCATTTATCTAATGGTGTGAAATATTTTGGTTATATGAAAAATAAAAAAGGATCGATGGGATTAATGAACCCGTCAGATGAGGCAAGATAAATCTGCATTGCAAAATAGATAGTATCCATTTGAGTCCTAATTTAAGCATTCACTATTTTTATGTTCTCTAAAACTATTCATAGTTGTTAACTTTTGATGGTGTTTTGAGATGTTGTTTCATATCCATGAAACTATAGAGCTTTTATTTACTATGCTTGAGCTTTTTTTTTCTTTTTATACAAATTTGGTTGTGAATAACAATTTTGCTACTGCATAAAATTTTTTCGAAGAGTAAAAGTGGGGTGCAAATAACAATCTTATATTAGCAGCCTCAAAATTCATATTTGCAGCCCATCGTTAATCTTAGTCCTTATAATTATACTTGCAACCAAACCAATATTCGCAGCTCAAAGTCTGGGTTTTTATCGTATAAAAGTTCATAATCATCAAAAGTACAAAAATATTGCTAACAAAAACGTTCAAAATTATTTACATAAAATAAAATAAAAGTTTGTAATTATCAAATAGTACAAAATTTTGAACAATGTCAAACACAACTTTGTATCAAAATGAAGCTATTTTTAAAAAAATTCAAATTTAAAAAAAAAATCCCTGCACAATCAAATTTAAAAAATTCAATTAGTTTTTTTAATAAAATCATTTACAATCAAAATTAAGCTATAAATAAATATATATTGATGAGTAATTTCCCATATTTTGATAGTAGCTCAAAATGAAGCTATTTTTTAGCTCTGCATAACCCAAAATTTGTAGTTTGCATGTGAAGTAAAGTTGATTAAAATTATGTTGAGTGAATATTAGTAGCCAATGAACAAGCGAAAAATAAATATGCATATCATTTATCAATCTTGAAGTCGTATTATTTAAGGAACATCTCATTGTTTGGCCACCTATTCATGATACCGCGTCCAACCCGAAAATATATGTGGTAGTGGATAATCTTCAGTCAATCTCAAACGCATGAAATGATTTCCATTTATAAATCAAACGTAAATAATCTTTCGAATTGCAGAGGATCTGAATGCAGTAGAAGAAAAGTGAATGATAGATCGCTTGAGAAATAAACAAATTGGACGTTATGGCAAGATGCAACCACTGGGCTCAAAATGTGAGAGAACAATTTGACAATCAAGAGATTTCAATAATTTTATCTTTCTAGTCATCCCAAAGACTCTGTTGTACAACTCCTCATATTGATGTAGTTTACTCTTATCTAGCCTCACAGCGCACGCATGCGCTTCAAGATGAACTACCTCATGGTTATGAACCTCGCACATAAGTTCTATTTTTCATTCATCAATCCATTATCTATAGTCTCTAATGAGAAATTTGTACCCACAACACTTAGAACTAGATTTTCTTAAATTTCTCTTAATCCATCATTTCTTATTTTGACTTAAAACAATTTAGGTGTGCATCAACTAGATTTTTGAATCTATAATTTGTTTACATAGATTAATACGGTTTTAACGCCTAAAAAGGGGAAATGAAGCTATTAATAATATATAGTATTCATCTATATCGTATACGCTATACTGATAGTATATGCACAACACTAATAGTGTATACATTACATTTATATTCTATATACTACATATATATTATATAAGCTATATTTAATTTATATTGTATATGATGCATTTATTTTATGTAGGTAAAAGGTCAAAGCTAGAAAAAAATTACAAGGATGAGCATAAGTTGCTTTCTTAACCCACTACACCATTCAACTCAACATCAAATTAAAATAACATAGGCAGTGAAATAATCAAATTAATTGCAAATGAGAAGAAATATCAAAACAATTAATCCTCAAGTTAATGACAAGTCTAAGAACATATTTTCTCAAATTCTTAGGGCAAGACACTACAAGAAGCCAGAGGCCGACCATATACGAGAAGCGAATGCGTACACGCATCACTTTTTTGTAGATATTTTTAATTTAATTCATCTCAACATGATTTTTGCAATGAGCAAGGGCCACCTTATGGAAATAGCATAATACTAAAGTTTCAAACTACCCTTTATTGCATGATAAACCATTATGGCATATGTAACAATGTATATATGTTAATTTCTAATAAATTAAAGTGTACATAGATAGAAAGAGCATAAATCATCATATGATCTTTAGAGACTAAGGCTCCGTTTGGCACGGCGGTGGCGGCCGTGAACGCGGTGGTTATGAACCATTGTTCATGAACGCACAACCTCACCTAAGGAACTTCATCCACTTTTATGTTCAAAACTAGTCTTCTTTTCTTGGCGGCGGTCATTACCATTGTCTTGCCAAACATGCATTCTATAGCGGTTGTGTTTTTGTCCAAACTCACCGGAAAAAAGTCGCGCCCAAAAAGCCTAAGTTTTTGATGTATTGAGCATAGTTTTTAAATTTGTCTTAGATGCATATATAGCTTAAAAGCATTAATGGTGTTAGAATATTTTAACTTTAGAGAAAGTTGGTATTACAAAGTGATCTTTAAAGAGTAGATTTATTTTTTTCAATAGAATTATAGATCATATGTATATTTATCCATATATTGAGATTTTTCGCACTCGGTGTAAGGTTTCTCCTTATGCGAAAAATCTGATATATTTTTATTTTTTCACAAAATAAGTCACGGAATATTGATTCATGTATTTTTACGAATATTTTAAGTATTCATATGTATATATTTTGGGGTGAAAATACAATTGTAAAACAGTAAAAAATTTAAACTATTTTTGTGACTGTAATTACAGGTGAAAATACAGTCCATTTGCAACTGCAAATGACGTTGCAGTTGTAATTTTGCACTAAAAAAAGTCCCGTAGAATCCTGTATATGCGTTGGACGTACAGAAAAATCTCTCCCTTTAATGGGGCTGCATCTCCATCTCCTGAAGCCACTGACCATTCTTATCTGCCAATTAACACTGTACCAGTACATTGAGGTGAGCATAAAGCCAAATAAATAACTTAAGAGTTTGATGTGGTAAGAAATGCACAAGGGAAGGACATACAATTTGTAGAAGAGCATGCAATTTGTAGTTATTTAAAGCAACAAGCAATTGTTGGAACTACCCGCACCCGATTCCATCCCAAAAAACCCGAGGTGAAAGGAAGAGGGGCGGGGGCCAAATAAGCAGCCTAGCCGCACCGGGAATAATCTGGATATAAACCGGTCCCACACGATGCGGTGGATTAGCTGGGGACCAGCTCGCCAATAGTAGTAACATCATCATTACAACATAATGCTATAAGAGCATATTATAGGATTTTCACACAATTATCTTCATATCATAACCTACTAAACATTTACATTAAGAAATATAGCATGTTATGATCATAAAAGAGAGCCTTTCCTCTAGGAATGAAGTCATTATTTCTCCTAAGTTTATATCATACTCCTGTAACGCCCTAGTCTACTATGGATGCGCTATATGTTTGCAGAGCAGTGACCCCAACTCATCTCCACGGATCGGATTGGCCGCGACAGCTAATTCCAATGACGGGTTATTGAGGCTGGGTCTTGAACCCCAGATCTCCTAGATAAGGAAGCTCTAAACTGGTTCTCATCACCAATTGAACTTTAAAGGCCGGGGCTTGAACGGTAATATCATAATGTATCTAGTAATACGGCAATGTATCATACCGTTATGAATAATGTATCACATCATATAATGCTAATGATTCAATTATACATATGATATTACCTGCATTATATCACAGGCTTATAATTATTGTTTGAGGAGGAAGAGAGATGTCAAAGACTGTTAAAGCATGTGACAGATTTAGGGTCCGTTTGGCACAGGAGTGGCAGTCGTGAAAGAGGTGGTTACGAGTAGTCGTCTGTTTGGCGCGGCGTTTTTGCTTTGGTGAGTTTGGACAAAACCGCAACCGTCATGAATATGTGTTTGACATAACAACGGTTATGCCCGTCACCGCAAAAAAATTTAATTTTAAACATAAGAACTGGACGGAGTTCCTTAGATGAGGTCGAGGGTTCACGAACCATGGACTTGTGTTTTTAGGTTGAATACTAGCGATGGTGGCAATCGTGAACGTAGTGATTATGAACTGTCGTTCGTGAACGCCCGACTTCACCTAAGGAACTTCATCCATTTTTTATGTTCAAAATTAGTTTTTTTTTTCTTGGAGACGGTCATAACCGTTGACATGTCAAACACATTTCATTACACTGACGTTTTTTTTCCAAACTCACCGGAGCAAAAAAACGCAGCGCCAAACGGATGACGGTTCGTCATCACCACATTCACGACCGCCACCGCCGTGCCAAACAGACCCTCAGTCTCACAACACATTTCGGATTTCCATTTCGATGCATTGCATATGGAACATGGTAGAGAATAATCACGTGAAATCATACCAACAAATCAAAGAGTACAAGTCGACGTCTACATAGAACTGGAAGGAAGCATACAATATCCAACTTTACACTGAGCTAAAGCTTTTAAACATTTTTTGTATCATATGACCAATTCAGATAGCTCTACAATGAAAAATGGCGTCTTATGATTCGATTGTCTTCATCGTACCTGCAGATTGCTTCTGTTTTCAACATCCCGATGACTGATTCGTATATTGAATATCACAGAATCGCCTTCATTTAGCCGTTCGAAGAAGTGTGCTGCGGAGATGGCGAACAGCGTCTCAGTTTCGACCAGAGAAGGAATTATCGAAAGGAAGTTCGATCGGTGTGGCGTTGCCGTAGAATTCCTCCAAGTTGTAAAAAGCCCGCTGTGGTGGGAGAAATATGTGCACAACCACATCACCTGCAGGAGCAGGCAGCAGGCAGTTTTCATTCAGCAGAAATATTTTGGAAGTATCATAAGAAAAAGCTGAAATGACATTGACATTCATTCTTAAGAACAATTTTAGCATCAGAATCAAATTCACTTTTTACCTAATGGTGTTTCAGGGCCAGTTTGAATTAAATAATTGGCACCAAGACAACATTTATTTTCTATATATTTTAGCAGACTCTAGTTAGTGGCTGATATATCGAGAGAAAGATCGGAGCGAACCCATGACTGTTTCTCTTTTGATTTTAGATTTGTTTTTTTTCTCTGATTTGTTCATGTTTGGATAAATCCAGGAACCATTTTAGAGCGAAAATAAGTAGGAAGTCAATATCAATTTAGTGCTCCGAATAGTCGGTAGGGGTTTTGATTCATTTTCTTATTACTATGTAATGATAATGAGGAAGGGCAGCTTGACTAAATCAGAAGAACATGGTGACCAAGGAAATGTACCAAAATCCAATAAAGTCCATGAGTTGGGCTTGGTATCACCAGAAGCGGTTCTCGTGAATTGTTTTTCGGCTATGTCTCTAATCCGAGACCTACAATTGAAGATGCAAAAATTCAGAACATATCCTGCAATTTTAATCAAGAATGTGATGCATCACTCATCATTGTTTAGTTGTTTGAGAAAGTAAGATTTGATTCAAAAGAGGAGATGATGCATACCCTATGGCATCAATTTGGGGGCGCGAAAAGGCGGTGACAATGATGAAAAAACGTGTCCAATAAACCAGTGGTTTCACGAAAAGGACACGGATATCCGCAGCCTTTACATCATTAGCAACCTTGGCTAAGGTAACAGCAACTGCAAAAGGCAACAGCCAAAAGTGCAAAAAAATGTATAAATTAGCAAATCACTGCAGTTGATCCTTTCAGAGGCTAAAACTACTCATGACAATTCGCTATTTCTGCAACAAAAAAACAACAAATTTTACACCCCTTTCAATGGCCGTGAGAAATTTAAAACATGAAGTAAAGGATTGTTTTGTTCTTATCTCCGCTGATACAACTGATGGGCCGAAGTCGACAAATGATGAAATGAATAATTGTGAGGTAATTGTAAGAAAACATCAGAAAATAGAAGATAAGATTTACATGATTTGGTGAAAAACACCTATATCCAAGGCCTCAGGGATGCTTTCACTAGTTTCAGAGCCAATTCATATGCTATAATTTTTTAGTTCCCCCAAATTTCCAATCATTCACTAGAAAAATTCACCCATAACACCCATAACCAACTTATTCACATAGTCAACCTAAACCCAGTGAACTCACCACCATCATCTGCACCAAATCAATCCAACATGACGTAGACTCACTTCGGTCAACTTCTACGGCATCATGTGTTTCCCACGTTGCCGCGATTGTTCTGCAAAAAAAAAATGTTTGCACCTAAATTTTTGTGCAGTCAGGATGTCTCTGCACATTTGCGAATGTAGCATGCGCAATTTCTTGCACTCACTTGTAGATAAAAGGCGGATAAGTATTACCCATTACCTTTTTCGTTGTATCTTTGTAGTGTTGTTGGCATGCTTTCAGTGAACAAACATTACACAAGTACACAACTATTGGAGAGAGGTCAAATATATGCAAATCGGGCAAAACTATTGGCCACAGGCAACATTGTGGTCACATTAAACATCTATGTGTTTGATAAACGTCCATATTTTTGTCTCCTAGCCTTTCATACACAACAAGGATGAGAAAAAAATCTACAAAACAATTTCCAATTCCAATTTCTCACCCAGAGGTAAATGTATTGGGTTAATCTTAATGCCTCTTTTCTTCAATCTTTACTCAGGAGTAACTCACCATGGAAAGGAGGAGATTAGATTTAATGGCTTTCTTAAGGAAAATGGATTGAAGGAATCCTTGGTGACGATGTTGATAGAGTTTTGTGACTGTTGAACTTCCAAGAGCATGAGAAGCATGACAATGGCAAGTAATAGTGTGAAAGTGGGGTTTCTTTTCCTGTGTAATGTGTTGATTAACCACATTGCAAATAATAATAGAAACTATTCATAAACAAACAAAGGGAACAAAAAAGAAACAATATAATGACAAATATTCTCCTCATATTGAGACAGTATGAAACATGCATAAATACATAAAAGATAAATAAGATAAGGCGTTAAGGGAAGTGTCAGACAAGACGAGGATCAGTGAGAAAGTGAATTGATGAGCACTAATATGATGTTAACGCTCTCCCGAAAACTCAAAAGGGCATGAACAACTCAAAATTGGAGATCAAAAGATGAGTACGCACTGCCCCTACACACTGGAGCACCTGAAAAAAGATGAAGGTTTCAGGGATAATGCTGTAGAGAAGAGGAATAATGGTATCACCATCAATAGGGCACCTCTCATCTATGCCGAAGCATCCAAAAATGGAGGTTAAGGGGGAGGCATTGCGGTTAGTGGTAGTTTCATGCTTAATGCAGAGCCACTCCTTCGTGTCAGACCATCCAAAAAGATGAGGTTTAGGAGTTGATAGAGATGGCCAAGAAGTGGAGATGCCCTTTCTATAGCGGCCTTTGATTAGAGCCTCTGGGAGAGAAGTCTCCAAAAGAAGAGGATGTTTGCAAATCGTGAGGAAGGAGGAAACCAAAGGGAGCAATCAGTGGAAAAATTACAGAGTGTTGGTGGATGAGGTTTTGATAAAGATGGTGAACCTCACTTTAAGTTTGTGCTGAGATATATGTATGTGTACATATATATATATATGTGTGTGTGCATATATATATATATATGTGTGTGTGTGTGTGTGCGTGCATATATATATATATACATATATATAAAGATATTCCTCATTTGTACAGTGTATTGCGTCGGTCGCAAACAGAGGCCATTTGTACAGTGCCTGGCGCTGGCTATATCGCAAACATTACATTACATTAAAAAAGTTACTTAAAAGAGTTCATGGTCCTTATAGAAGAGTATCAAAAGCATCTAGGTCGTTCGATCTTCACAAGAGGGAGAGGATGAAGAGAGGGATTGAGATGGTGTGCGAGTTTTTCCTAGATTTCTTAAACATACTCAAATAGATAGGATCTAGGGGAGAGGGGGACTGGATGAGAGATAGTACTTTTTATTTTGAATTTTAAGTTTTTTTTTATTCTTCATTTTTTAACCTCCAATATAATATTGCAAAGCTTTTTTTTCTTCCTTTTCAAATTTGACGTGTGGGTTAAGCCCAGTAACACGCGGCGTTCAGAAACTGTGCGCACCCAAAACATCCACGGATTGGCGGAGCTCGTGCCCACCCAAAATATCCACAGATGGGTGGAGCCCATTCACAAGAGCAATTGTGCACAGGCGTAGCCCCGTGCACGACTGCTAGTATGTGTGTGTGTGTGTGTCTATATATATATACTATATTAAAGGAAGTTCTTTAAAAGAGTTCATGGTCCTCATATAAGTCCATGAAAAGCATCTGAACCGTCAGACCTTTACATGAGAGAGAGGAGAAAAAAAGAGGGTGTGAGAGAAAAAGTGTTTCCCAGACCTCTTAAACTTACTCAAATAGTTGGGGCCTAAAAGAGTTCAGGGTTCTCTAAAATAATATTTCAAAGTTTTTTTCAACTTCCTTTTCAAATTAGTCACACGAGCAGAGCTCGGTAGCGCGCACGAGTAGAGTCCATGGGCCACTACTTTGGGTCGGCACGGTAGGAGCCCGGTTGCGCGCACGAATGAAACATGTGGGCTGCTACTTAGCTCGTACATGACTGATAATGTATATATATATACACACACACATACACAAACGTGCACGCAAGAAGTCGTCCATGGGATCCCCCGTGCCCCGAGAACAACAATTATTGTTCTCGATGTACCATGTTGCAGTGTGCAATGACAACAATACTAGACCACCTCTCGAATTCTTAATACAAAACCATTTATGCACAGACACTGAGCAAGGGGTATGACGAGTAACTGTGAGTACTGTTGCTACCAGTGCACAGGGGTCCGTGCACGACAGCTCATGTAAAATATTTGAATAAGTTCAGTATATTACCAATTTGTCATAATGCATTACAAAAATATTTAAAATAGGTAACATGATAATAATTTTATCTACACTATATAAAATATTAACAAATATTTTCGTCCATACACCATGTTCAACCAATCAGGGTAGTTACAGACTCCATGAGAGGCAAGCGCAAGGCCCATCAAAGACGATCTCTTGCTCGATCATTGCTGAGCAGAAAGCGTGATGATCGTTGAGCGGGGAGTGCGATCGTCGAGCAGGTATTGCTCGCTCTCAAACGGTCACAGTTTTGGAGCAGGGAGTACAAAATTGATTTTTGAGTTATACACACCAATTTGTCTTTAATGTAGCTCACAACTCTTATTTAAGTATATATACATAGAATAGATATAGAAGCACACAAATTGCAACCTATGGTTATTTGGCCTGAAGGTGGCTGTCTATCTTATCATGCATCATGATTTAAAAAATTGAAGCTTAGATTATAATAGGCAATTTGTATTACCCGTAATTCGTCGAGACCAGACCGGAGGTAAATGTGCAACCCCCATATTTGTCGAGCGCGTGTAGCGCAGCGTGTACATGATCGCGATGATGAAAATGACCGTAACATGGTAAAATGACCGCTCGAACACATTCAGAAATGACCGTAATCAGAAAAGGCGGAGACCCCCACTCGCCCCTTGGGGCGGGTAAGGGGAGATCCCCCTCCCCACTCGCCCGCCCCCTTGGGGGTGAGTGGGGGAGACCCCACTCGCCCCTTTGGGGGCGGGTGGGGGGAGATCCCACTCGCCCGCCCCCTTGGGGGATACCCCCCACCCCACACGCCCGCCCCCTTTGGGGCGAGTGAGGGAGACCCCCACTCACCCCTTTGGGGGAGGGTGGGGTCTCGTGTAATCTCGTTTGGACCTCCGGCAAGGGCGGGAGTGGACGTTTCAGGTCCCACTCGCCCCCTTCGTCTGCCTTGGTGGCGATTGCAGTGTTGCAAGTTCGTAGGGTTGCAGGGTCGCAAGGTCGCAGGGTTGCAGGGTCGCAAGGTTGCAGGGTGGCAAGGTCGCAGGGTTGCAGGGTGGCAAGGTCGCAGGGTTGCCAGGGAAGACTCGGGAAGTAATGTTTCGGCCCGCGTTTAGCCATTTCAAACAGCGGAAGTCGGCTATTGGCAGACCATTTTGTCTATCCGCGGACCATTTTCAGGAAGTCTATAAATAGACCTACATGGGCACTTTGGAGTCAGTGGTTGACCCTCTCCCTCGTGTGTTACTTGCGAGCTAGCACTCCGACCCCTATTCGACTAATCGATAGGCAAGTGTTCCTTAGTGCTCTCCAGGGTGCCCAGGCTCAGCATTGGCTTGGGAGGGGAAGCTCTCTAAGATCTTCCGGGTGTGTGGCGGGACCTCCTCGCTGCAGCTTAAGGGGTCTATTTTGTTTGCATTCAGGTGTTCTTCGGGGCAAGGTCTTTCGACTCTCCACAACTGGTCACGCGTTATGGCTTAGGTGAAGTAAGGGTCAGCTGCATACCCGTTGCGAACGTCGAAACCGGTTATCTGGTTTCAACACAATTGTTATTCGCAAACCATAAATGTCTATCCGCGGGCCAACTTTTTCCTACTTTATTTGAGTTTACAAATTGTTATCCGCAGACCAATTTTAAACTTGAGTAGTCGATGTCTTCGTTCTCCTGAGCAGGACCCGACAATGAATGAACATCTCTGACGACCTTCTGAGCACTTCAACGTGTGCACGGATCATGATTCATAAAATGAATGCGCGGATAGAGACCGAGTTGAGGAAGAAAGACGATTCATCGTTGTTCATGCGATTTCGGTTTGTTTGGGAAGATTTAGATAGCTAGGGTTACTCTCTCCCTATGGTGAGTTAGGCGAAGAAGACGACCAAAGTTCTTTTTCTTTCTTTACTAATCTGTGGATAACAAAAATATCTGCGAATAACAAATTGGACTTTTTTTTTCAAGCTGTGAATAAACAAAATCTACTGTTACTCAAATCCAGTATAATAAGACATCTCCTGTTACTCAAATCCAGTAGATATTGGAGGTATGAATGTGAACAAATTTCTTTAGAAAATGAATCGCAATTTTTTGGGCATCGACTGTTCTAAAATCTAAAAAGGATAGAAGAGATTACTTCTGTTGAAAACAAGAGTGCGGTGCATTTTAAAATTGTAAAAGAAGCCAACAAGCTTACATGACAAGCTTTCAGCGTCGTCTTCGGCCTCCTCGCTTGGCTTCCTCAGATCGCCGCCCTGGTAAACCACCTTACCATACTTGTTCAGCAAATCCTCGAGCACATCATCGTCATCGCCGCCAATGGAATCCTGCAGCAATAAGAAGCGACTGGATTCAGCAAAGGGCTGTAGGGTTAAAAATTAACCAATAACACCGAATAACGCTAGAAACAAGCGAGAATCGATAGAATGGAAGATTAGGAAAGTGCGCACATTGCTCAGCCGACTTTGGCATATCGAAACCTGAAGACCGCAGCGCGGCCGCCGCTGCGAGTTCAAGCGGGCTGACCGCCTTGACCTAAACTGCATAGTTAAATGTTTCTCCCTTGCCGGCCATTGGAGATGGCCGGAATAAGGAGCCGCCGCCGTCAAGACCCTCATGGTTAAGCGTCTGTTATAGGAGTAACGAGGAGATATTTTGTTAGCAATTGGCGGCGAAAGAGGATAAGAGGCCAGGGATTGGCAAGGAGGGTTTTAGTTTTCTATTACTTATATATACACACACGAGTGACTATCCGCGGCCCCCGTCTCCTGGGTGACAGTATTCAGGTCACGATATTGTCTTTGCGCGACGGTGCTGTCATCACTCTTAAACCCCCCAGCATTATACTTCACCATCGCTCGATTTTGCAGTATGCACAGAGGGTTTGCGAGCGGAGGGGGCATATTTTTTATTGTAGATAGAAGATTAAAATTTAGTAACTGAGAGGAGGTAAAATTGAAAAAAATATTTCGATGTTTTTCACTTATATATATATTTAATATATTATTAGTGAAAAATTGACTTTGGTGCTACGTTCAAAATTGTCATATAATTTTTTTTTTTACTTTAACGACTTAACATATATTATAATATACTTCAAAATTTTTTTTTATAATATTCATTTAAATTATATCCCCAAATTAAAATAATGATTGAAATTCATAAGAAAAATAATTTGTGGAGTTCCTAAATCTACTATAGTAGACTATTATAGGCATGTCAGCAGTCTTTTCGAGAAAGAATATCATTGGGCATGTCAGCGGTATTTTCGAAGAGCGGTATTAGTGACAGGGCACGGGGACCCCGTGCGGGCGGCGACATTCGGCAAGGGCGACATTTGACAGGGGCGACGACATTTGGCGGGGCGACATTCGGCAGGGGCGGCGACATTCGGCGCGGGCGACATTCGGCAGGGGCGGCGACTTTCAGCGGGGGCGATCTATATTTATATCAGTATATATAAAATTTAATTTAATTTTGTTTAACAAAAACCATATGGTCTGATGGTTGCCAACTTTGGTTGATATAGTGGAGACATGTGTTCAATTCTCACCATTGACAAATTTTGTGAGATTAAAAAATAGGTCGTATGACACTCATTTTTCAATAAATTTAGGGTTAAAATTATAATTTCATGTTGTATGATACTCTACACCTTCATAATTTTAGGTCACCCTCTAATAGGTTTAGGAGACTTATGAAAAAGTGGAGAGAGAGAGAGAGAGAGAGAGCGATTTGATCTGACGGCTGATGAAATATCATGCCAGATTTAACCGCCGTAATCATTTCAACAGCTTTAAAATTCATAGATTTGATATTTCTTTATATACAGTAAAGATATATATATATAATTTGGGTAAATTGTTGATAATTCTTATTATTATATTCATCATAATAAATAACCTCTCCGATCTTTAGAAATAGTTGTATAATCATTATCTTTTTCATCATATTCAACAACCCTCATATTCGTTAAAAATAGGTGTATAACCCTCTTATATTTTTAAACATATAGTCAATAACATCAATAATCCTTCGAAACAAAAATTGATAAAAATACTAATTATAAATTTTTCTTAGAATTCATAGTAAAAAAATAAATAATGAAAAAAATATGCCTACATATTAATTAATAAAAATAAATTTTTCACTAGATGAGAGAGATAAATGAGGATTTGTTTATATTTTCTTAAGTTTATTTCTAATTTATTTACTTTGTTTAAATATAAATGCATATTTTCACATATTTGCAAAAGAGATGAGAATAAAATTAGATAATTTTTTAAAATAAAATAAACAAAGTCATTTAATTAATTTTTTTTATAGATTTATTTTAACTTATGGAAAACATTACTGTTGAAGCCTGGAAAATCCGGGCCCCAAAATTCGGATCAATGCGGCCAGAGGCTACTTGCCCAGCGGTTCAGCGAAAAGGTTTTGGCAAGCCACTACGGAAGAAATGAAAAGAAAAGAGACACAACCCCAGGTGCTGCGGCCGGGAGGTCCCACCACGTACCCAGAAGCTCTAGAGAGTCTTCTCCTCCAAAACCACGAATGGCCGAGCTCGGTATTAGGTAGGCACTTGCTATCTTGATTGTCAAAGGGGGAGGGGTGCATCTCTGATTTTTACAAGTGCCATTTCTAGTACCCCTGGGGGTCTATTTATAGACAAATCCTGGGGGGGTGGAAGCAGATGACCATCCCTGACCCCCTAGAGTAGGTTTTTTAGACAAGGCAATATGTGGGCGAGCAGGTAAGGACCTCAGACCTAACAGGCGAGTTGGTTGGCTAAGTCGCCTGTAGGCGAGTAGGCCCGAGCTCACGGCTTCCTCGCTTGGCCGAGCAGGCCTTTCCTTCTCGCAATGGGGCGAGCGAGTACCTTCTCGCACAACGAAAACCCTTGATCTTCTTTCGTCTTCTGGATTGTTGACTCCTGCCTTGACCTCCGCCTACGTGGCCTTTAATGGGGCTCACCCTCGGAGAATGAGGGTTGTACAATTACCAAGTAGGTTTGTAATGGTTCGGTTTGGTTTGATTTTTAGTAAAATCGTAAATCGAACCACCCCTATGTGGTTCCAAAAATTTGGAACCGAACCGCCAAAACATTGAAACCGAACCAAACTGAACTGAATGGTTCGACTAGGTTCGGTTCGGTTTTGGTGGTTTAAATAATGTGATACAAGCTGAAAACATGAATTAAATAATGTGATGCAAGTGATGCATGAACAGTGAACACAATTCCTAATTTCCTATCACCTAACTATTTCAGGACTCCAAAATCAAATCTTTTAATTAACCAATAATATATAAAAAAAAGTAGACCACTTAGATGTATTGTTATTCAAGCTGAAAACATGAATGAAAAATGAAATATTCATCAACATTGTTTGTTTGGAGAAAGATCTAGATTAGAGAAATATTCATAGGACAAAAATTACTCTATAAAGTGCCACAAGAAGCAAGATCTGTGCTGGACGGGCTTGCCTGTGAAATGAGTCCAGAAGATAATATGAACAATGAAAGCTGATTACAGAGAAGAGGAAGAGGGCTCACCTGCGATGAGCGCGGTGGCCAGCGCTCAACGGGATAAGGAGCGGCCACTCGGCATCGGCGGGATGAGGAGCGCCGACTCAGCGTCGTCGGGATGAGGAGAAATCAACAGCGTGAAGCAATTTAGAAAACCTAGCTCCAGCCGTCCAGGAGAGTTCCGCACTTTGGGAATATAAAATATAAATACACTACGGTTTAATGAAATATAAAAATATAATATGAGATGTAATTAATAGTTTAATGAAATATAAATACACTACGGTTCAGTATGAGTCTTATGCAAAGATTAAAATATAGAAATAAATTAAATATTTTTATACACTACGGTTCGGTTCGACTCGGTTCGATTTGCCACATAAAACCATGAACCGAACCGAACCGTATGATTTTTCTAAAATAAAAACCGTGACCGAACCGCGGCCTACTGAAACCGAACCAAACCGTGCGGTTTGGTTTGGTTCGGTTCGGTTTGGCGGTTCGGTTGGTTTTTGCTTACAGGCCTATTACCAAGTAGCTCTTTTGTCACAACTATGCAAATAGACGGCAATAAAATTGTGATGGCGGTAAAAATAGAATTTTTCTGACCGCCACCGCCCCAAACAAATTTATTAGAAATGAGATATATTGATTAGAAGTTAGATCTTAAAAAAAATTATTAGAAATAATAATCTTGAAAAAAATAAAAAAACTGAACCAATTGTTAATCCATCCTTGGCTCTTGCACTGTATAATCCAATTGTTTCCTCGACCCGCAAAGTGTTTTTCCTTGAAGGCGATCTGTGTCAGCATATAGCTAGATCGCAAATCAAATAGTTCGTGAATAATTTGGGAATCGATTCGCCAAGATTCAATTAAGATTCGTTTTTTTCGAATTCGAATCCAAATACAGACTTGGGTGATATTCAAACCCGAATATCGACACTTTTGCCGCAATACATCCACGTAGTGTCAAAAATGTGTACATCATACTTTAGTAGGCATAGATCCATCAGACTTCTCTCCTCCGTGACGCAATCCACTTAAAACATGACAATTCGTATTTGCGGCCTTCAATAATTTTGGTCGCACTCCGCCTCCTACCACTAAAAGAAAAAGTGTCTTCTAGTGACAATATCTATGACAAAAATATATTTTATCACTAAAGATGTATTTTTTTTATACAAGAAGAAGTTGATCACAAAATATCAAATTTCACTTAATTATACATTAGAACAATTGTTAATCTTTGAAAATATTTTTTTAGTGACACTTTTTTGTCACTAAAAGTTAAGATTTAGCCGCTATAAATTTTTCGGTCACTAAAAACTGAACCGAATAGTCAGTTCTAAAAATTTGGATCTGGGATCGAACCTTGTGAACCAATCCAAATCACTTGGTTGAGATCAATTTCGATCTAGCTCTCAGTTCTTCGATTATTTTTGCTCACCAGTTGCTCAACAAAAAAAATGCAATTTTCTCCAATTTGGGCACCAAAACCTAATGTTGAAGGCAAATCTAAACTTGCCGTTGTGAAACATAATGCTAATTATGACCCTACAATGAATGCAACGTTGGAAATACACAAGATACCACAACTCTCGAACATCTTACAACTACAAGAGATAGACTCATTGAATGTATTAAATGATGTCGTGCACTACTTACAAGCATTGAAGACTCCAACAACATATTCATGCTTCTCTTGTATTATATTACGACTTGTAATAGTTAATGGCATGACTCCAATAACCTCATTTTGAAATGCTTCAAATATTTTTGGTGTGCATACCTTTGACAATTGGTTCAACATTGGTGAACTTGTCAAAGTCAACCTCGACATCTTTTGTCGCGAGTCATATTCCGCTTCCAGCTCTTTGTAACGTTTTTGTTCAACAACTCTTTCAAAATGAGAGAAAAATTCAACTATGTTAATGTTTGTCTTCAAACAATCTTGTAAGTCACAGTTAAATCTTTCACTTAACTGTGTAGTCCTCATCCCAGCAGTAAACATTTTCTTCACATATGCTTGAGACCATTTCTCCTTTAATTTAAACAAATCCCTTAACCAGGTATTTTCATGAAGATTATAGTTATCCAATAATTCAATCTATGCTCTAAGAAATGTACCTTCATCATCATACTGATAAATACAAGCTGAGAAATCTGTACTAAATCTTGATTCGCCTTTCAGAAGATAACCCAAGTGTTTTAGAGCATTCTGCCACATATGCCAAGAACACAAAGCATGATAGGTGTCTGGCATAACCTCCTTAATGGCAGTTGTCATTGCTGCATCTGCATCAGTAAATATACTTTGAGGCTTTTTTGCATTCATAGCTTCCAAAAAAGTCTCAAATAACCATATGAAAGACTCGATAGTTTTATCATATAAAAGTGAAGCTCCAAATACAACAGTTTCTCTATGATGATTTAGTCCCAAGAAGACACCAAGAGGCCTTGCTGCTCTATTTGTGCCATATGTTGTGTCAAATGTGAGCACATCGCCAAATAGATTATAATCTATTAACATCCTAGCATCAGCCCAAAAAATATTTGTAATCTGCTCCTCAGCATCTAACTGGATAGCATAATAATATGAAGGGTTATCTTTTAACTTTTTACTGAAATATCTCTCTAAACTACTAGCTTCTCCATACATTAGGGATCGTTGCCTTTTTGTGCGTAGGTAGTTCTTTTGATCTCTCCTAATATAGCCAAGACTATCACATCCACCCACTTGTGTACTAAAAAACTGATAAGCATCTTTTAACCTTATACCAGACTCATACGCAATATCTGTTTCAATTTCCTGAGCAACGGACATTTGTCTTTGGGATCGAATCATGTGTACAGTTGCTGAATGATGAAGTTGATGATTATGCTCTTGCACAAACTCAGAAACGACATACATTTTAGTGTCCCGATTGAGGATAATGGTCATACGGGCATTACAACCACATCTTGATTCGGCCCGGGCTCGATTTGTTTTGTGCTCACGACCATCTTTCTCACGAATCCCTTCTCGATCACAAACATACCTCCTAGAAGTTAATACTTTAGTCCTTCGACATTTATTTTCATACTCATTTCTAATACCGAAGTATGCTCTTCTAGCGTAGTCATTATAAAATGCATACGCGACTGAATCAGATGCAAACTCCTTCCCCTTTGAAAGTGTGTAATCCTCTGATACTTGAGGAATTACTATTAATGATTTTGAGTCCTCCATTTCAATACCACTGTTTGAAAAATTATATTAGCAATATTATAATCTAAACAACTCCTGTTTGCAACTTTCATATTGAGAACAATTCCTGTATCATCCAAACAACAGATTACAGGAACTTTTGAAATGGAGTAATATTACAACATATTACAGAACAATTCCTAATATAAAATGCATACGCTACTGGATGTTACAGGAGATGTAATCCAAAGACAAAGTTAGAACAGGGCAAACATCCAAACTCATGCAACTTTTGAGAATTTTTTTAGAACAGGGCAACTCGAAATGGAGTAATATTGAAATTCCTAAGAATATTGCTGCAGCGCCAGGGATCTTACCACCGAGCAGAATGTACAGCTTTGCCGATGAAGAGGCGAAGGGGATCCTCCTTCGACGTCGATTCCAGAGATCTCACCACCGGCGAGCAGGATGTAGATGCGAGTAGAACGCCGGTTGCGCCGATGAAGAGGCCGACGGGACCTTCCTTCGCCAGTTGCGCCGATGAAGAGGCAGACGAGACCTTCCTTCGACGCCGATCCCAGAGATCTTCCTCCGACGCCGATCCCAGCGGCCAACGCCGGCAGGTTGCCCCTCTGGAATCCGCTGGGAGGTGTGCGGCGCTGAATGGAATTTGATCGGAAAGGGGAGATGGAGCGGGAGGATGAGGATATGGTTTTGTTTTAAGAGGGGTATTTTGGGTAGTAAAATAAAGCATTTAAGAGGGAATGAATATGGGCAGTTGATTTAAGATGGCTCCATCTCCACCATGAAATGGATAGTATCCATTTCATGTGAAATGGAGAGGATCCGGATCCACCATACTCATGATCCGGGTTGCATTTGCCGCCCTCCGATCTGTAGTCGGGCAGATTTGCAGCCCTCCAATCCAAGTTATTTCAACGTTAGCGTTTTCCCCCACTGCCAATAGAGAAAAAAACTGCGAGACAAACGGAGCCTAAATCTATTTGTAAAAACATAGTTGATGTTGAGTTAAAAGAAGAGCAATGTTATGTGCACACCTATTTTGGCTATGCGCACACAAATAAATTTTATTTGCTGCCAAAATTTATATGTGCACATAAAATAAAAATGATAAATCATGGTCAATACCTCCAAATTTATATGTGCACATAAAATAAAAATGATAAATCATGGCCAATACCTCCAAGGTGATTTCTTTAAGAAATCAAAACTCAAATTGTTTAATGTGAAACTGAAATTTTCTTACTTTTCTTTGAACAAAATTGATTCTAAAATCATTTATATGCTATCATAATGAAAATTCTAAGATAATTCAAACAAATAGATTCTACAACTAAACAGTAGTTATAGTTTGATAGTTTAGAAATTAACCATGTTCGAAAGGGGCTGCGTGTTCTTCCCCAAATGCAACAAAAACAAAAAAAAATCAAACAAATAAATTACATAAAAAATAGCCATTCTAGAAAATAAAATTTCATGAATATCAACTAAGTATGAGAAATCAACAAAAAAAACTAAGGAGCATTCAGATTCACAATTTTCCGAAAATATTAACAGTATTTATAAACGCGTTCTAGAAATATAAATAAGATTGAAATTTCTATAGATTATGCGGTAACGGTGGAAAGCATAAAATTTGCAAAATCTGCAATCTCAAACAGGGAAGTGTGGTTGCGACCGTGAATTAGGGAAATCAATTAGTATCAAAATATTAAAAGACATCCTGCCGGAGAAAATGAAGATCCAGCAGAGCGACCAGAACTGCTCGTCGAGGTGGAGAGAATTCAGCACCGGGCAGTCCAGCGTCCGTTTGCGAAAATAATTAAAATGGTGTTGCCATCATCGCTATTATCACCGCCTTATTCATCCTTGTCCCGGAATCCAACAAGAATTCGGCGTCGGGTGCTGGAAAATGGCGTCCGGCGAGGAGCAGCGATGTCGAGCGAGAAGGGGGCGCGCTTTGAAGATGGGGGAAGGAAATAGGGTCTGAGCGTAAATGGGGGTGGGGAGTGGGAGGAAATGAATAAAATAGAAAATTTAAAACAATATGGAATATCATTCATACCCCACATCTTCAATATCTATGATACATTTAAAAAATATTTTAGGTATAAGAAAAAAAAGCAACGGTCAAGATTTACTACTAAAAAAAATCCCTTGTACATTTTTTCTTCAGGAAGAAAGCAGTTGAAGTGGCCAAAGGAGAAAAATGACATCCCTGGTTCAACAGCAAATTGTTACCCCCCTCTTTAAAACCCTCCCCCAATAAGAGACTTATTGCTTATTTTACAGCAAAACTATGAGAAATCAGGTAGACATGAATCTGCCCCATAAACCCTTACAGACCTTAAAAGCAGCTCCAATGGTCAACACCCACAGAACAGCGCCTGCGCCCACTAGAACTGAGAGGAAGAGGTACCCTCTATCTTTGTTCCTCTGCGCCCCGGCGGCGGATCTTTGCAGTGGGCGGGTCTGCGCTGCTCTGAAACTCGAGACTCGCTCGAGGGCCTTGGAGATCAGGACGCTCTCGGAGGCGAAGGCGGGGCTGCTCGGAACCGAGTCGAGGAAGGCTGAAAGAGCGGAGTTAAACCAAGATTGTGACGGACTTTCAGGGAGGATCATCTGTCCTTCTGCGTGCATCTTTGCAGCAGAGCTCGCCACCGGATCAACCAGCCCTGCAATATTACTCAATATATTTAGAGGCCGCTCTCTCTCCTTATATTTTTTAGAAGAGAAGTTTTGTCGACAAATTTAGGTCTGTGGTTCGGGGTGGACATCTGAAAAAGGTTCGAGAAAAAGAAGAGTAGCGCGGCTCGCTTCGCCTTTCGACGCTCCGCTCGCAGCTTCAAACTTCAAAGCCAGCAAACTCCAGCATCAAAGCCGTAGCTAACGCCTTGAGTTTTGAAGCTTCCAAATTTCAGTACTAGCGCCCAAAAACGCACTGTCGAAGCCTACGTTTGCTGCTCCCTTTCTCGCTTCCGAGAGGCGAAAGGATTGGATTTCACCTATGATAAGATCAGTCCAACGACTGCCATGACGTTTGAGCCAAATTCTAATTTTTCGTGACGTTTGGAACTTTCGTGACATTTTTTTAACCAAAGTCTAATTTTTGGGGGGATTTGGCATTCATGATTGCTCAAGCTTGACCACACTAATATGATCGGTGGTTGCGTTTTCGCCTAAAACATCTTTTTGAAAAAATAGCATTCGTGAACGTACTTATCCAAACGGTACCCATCTTTTTTCTTAGTACGCTCACAACCACCGCCACTCTCCCAAACACGGCCTAAGCTGCTAAGACGCGTGAGAATGTCGAGTTCAATCCCACATCAAATATGTGATAAATATGTTGGTGTAAAAAATACCAAATGTTTGGTCCTTATCCTATGGGTTCTTAAACTTATAGTCTGAAAATGGTTTTAACCAAGGTACTATGACATTGGCCCCCTCTTATTATTCAGACTCTGCAAACAAGAGGCAACAGTTTGGCTGAGGTCAAATGGCTAATTCGGTCTGTAGCTCGTAGGGATCCTCGGTGCCTACAATCTCGATTAAGTAAGGTTTAAGGCAGCAAATGAAAACTGTTCTCTGCGGATGTCTGGTCTCTTCGAGAAGCTTATCAACAATTAGATCATGGCTCACCCGTTCTCGACTCAGGATCATCTTTAAGTCATCCATTCTGATCTCGAGCCTAGCCTAGTCTAGTTGTAGCTTCGCTTAATGCAATCTCGAGCTGGGCATGCTCGTTAACTTCGATTCAAATTCAAATGGAGTAAGAAATGTGTACACACAAATATAGGAATAATTACCCAAACCTCCCCTGTAAGTTAGCATAATTACTGAGAGCACCCCTCTTGTTTTCGAAATTACAAAAACCTCCCCTAAAATTTTCATTTCATTACAAAAACCTCCCCTGGACTTTTCATTTCCTAACATCCATGAACAAAAATACCACACTGGGAACTGTACAGTGTACACCGAGGAGGGTATTTTTGTGCTTTGATGTTATAAAATGAAAACTTCATGGGAGGTTTTTGTAATGAAATGAAAACTTTAGGGGAAGTTTTTGTAATTTCGAAAATAAGAGGGGTGCTGTCAATAATTTAGCAAAGTTAGAAGGGGAGGTCATGGTAAATGGCCCTATAAATAAATATATGCATTCATGCCCAAACATTTCGATAGGTTCTCGAAATAGGTCAATCATTTCAGCTCAATTAAAACTTGACTCAACTCGCTAACTTCAGCTAGAGCTCAATCCCAGCCAGAGCTAAATCCAGCCTTTGAGAGGGGGTGAGGACTGAAGTTGATAGTGAAGGAGAAATTGCTAAAAGATATGTTGATTATTCATACTGGGCTGGTAGATGAAAAATATGTTGGCGTAGAAACCAAGTTATTTACACTTTCCCATGGTCTTAAACCTCTAGGTTGAAATGACTTTTAACTGTTAAGTCTATCAGGCCCCAATTTTGACTCCCTAGCATTAACCTTTTCTGTGTGGAAATAAGTATAAAAGAGAAAAGGATGAGCACCTGATCCCGAAGGCGATATATCTGCCTCATTCGTATTCACAACATTCGACAAATTGAAAGACTCCTCGTGGGTCCACAGCTGACTGTTCATATGCAATGAAAGGTTTTGTGGGTCTTCATCAACTTGCGGTCCCATGGACTCGAATAAGTACATGTCGGCATCAAACCGGTCGTACGGATCATAGAACTCATCGGCTTCAAAGGAAAGTTCTCTGTTGTCCATATCATCCAAGTTGTACGATGTATCTGGGTCGTCTAAATCCTTGATTTCGAGGAACTCTTCATCAGCTGGGACAAAAAGCTGATCTGAAAGTACGTCAGGCAATCCAGTATGTTTTGAATGGGCAAATAATGGCTGGGGGTTCTGAAAACTTGTGTCCAGACCGCTCTTCTCGTACCAAGTATCACCGCTTAGTAGGATAGAATCAGTATCTATATAAGATGGGTTCACAATATTGCTTGTGATTTCTGGTTCAGCATCAAACTGGAGCTGTCAACATGATTATCTTTTAGTTAAGATGGCATTTTCTATAATAAGCATAGATCCACATCATGCAATATTTCTTTTATTAGCAAATTGGTGGCAAATTAGGCCCATCTCAAGGAGAGATTATAGGTTCCGCACATTGGACATACCCGGGACAAGAAATATGACAACATTTTGGTTGAAATGGGACAATTTTTTGTTTGTGAATACAATAAGAAATGATTGTATTTCAAAATATGATTGAATTTAGAACCAGAAAAAGGTTGTATTCTGACCAAAAATGGTTTATCATATATATCGCATGTAAAGATATGTCAGATGAGTGGACCCAATAATTTCTCCATCTTAAGGGAGTAAATAGCTTACAAATCTTTTTCCAAAGCCATGTAGTAAATAGTAAGATGTATGGACCCAGTACAACAAGAAATGACCATCTTAACAATCAAAATATGATCATATTTACAAATAGAAAAAGACCATCTTTTGACCAAAAAAGCATGTCATCCCGGACATATCTCGACGAGTTGACCTAATAATTTCTCTATCTTAAGAGAACAAATAACAAAAATAAAATAAAATCTTTTCCGAGGCTATACAAAACAACGAATAGATAGCATGAAAAGGCATGCACTTTAAAGATCTCTCTTAACTTTAGGGATTTTTTACATTTTTAGTGAAAGAAATTTGTTCTATTTAAAAAACAAATCACCTATATCCCTTATCAAATACCCATATCAATTAATTTTTAAATTATTGTATTCTTTTCTTAATTAATATAAAATACATATATTTCTCTGATTAAATTTGAATTTAATAAAAGCCTAATACAAAGTGTGAGACAAATCTCACAATAATGATCTCAATTTTTATACCATTATTCTTTTTTTAAGAAGAAACTATCAATGTTATCTATGGAAAACAGTCACACATAATTGATGAAAGAATCAAAAATAATATTTTTTGATAATTACATAAAATACAATACTTAAAATTATAAATAATACCAATAATTTTTTCCCCATTCAAGTATAAATGTATAGTTTGACACTAGCAGAACAAGCTGAGATTTCTTGTGTAGTGTTATCAACGTATCTTCAGCCAACGCACAATTTTCTCCCGCATGAAAATATTTTTACTTTTCATATACATTTTACTTTATCGTTCTCTCATTAGATCTTTCTATTTAATTTTACATAATTTTTTACTGTATTTTTCTTTCCCGTTTATATTTTCTTATTTTATTTCTCTGCCATTTAAATTTTTATATGTTAATTTACGTTGTTTAGATTAGTTTAGCTTAATTTATTTTATGTTGTTTAGACTGTCAAGATAATTTGAACTATGTAAAGCAAAAGCCAATCTTAAAATTATTATACATAGCATAGATATGAAAGCTGCATGAAGTCCCAAGTTATTGAAGAAACTTTTGATACCTTAGAAGTATATGTAGGGAAAACAATATGTCCTTGAATAATGTCTGGCTCATATGTCAATTGCATCAAAAGATCCTCCACTTCGTTGGCTGGAAGAGTCTCACAAACTTCTTCTCTTAGTGTAACAGTGAGCGAATTATGAGTTAGCTCTGCAGAAGACACGTCTTCTCCATCGTTTTGGTTCATGGAGCTGATGTGTGCAGCATCATCTTCCCATTCCTCTTCCCTGAATGGTGCTCCATACTGCTCACCATTTTTAGGACCAGGACCACTCTTCATGAACAATTTATAGACTGCATAAGAATCCTGCAAGGATGAAGGGTCACAGATTAAGAAGCATGTCTCAGAAAGTAAATATTCTTGCAAGCATGGCTCAAGAATTTTTTGTACTTTTGATCACAAATTTGTTTGGTACCAATACGAATACAGTGCAAATACTGAGCAAAAAGATCAAGTTTTGCTCCGTAACAACTTCTGAGTAACACACATTGGAAAATCTCCAGTTGAACTCTAATGCCGTGTGCTATTTGTGGATTATTCCTTATAATTTGATTTCCTTCATAAAAAATATGGCAATTCTACAATATTACAAAAAACAAATGAACACCCTATTTTACAAATGCTGACAAACAACCCACTTATATGTCAGGTCACTTGAAATCATTACATCAATTAATTGGCATCTTAGCATTTATTTCTACTCCCCAGTGTACAAGCTAGGTATTACCCTAGTAGTCATACAAAAGCTGCACAACAACTCTAGAAGTCAAAACATTTACTGGGCTAGTCATCCTAATGAGAGCTGCGTGAGGATGAAATAGAGGTAGAGTTAAGAATAAAAATGAATACAACTAAATTTTGTTAAGGATCGTACAAAATGCTATTGCGTTAGTTTATGTTCGAATGCAAATCAAATTTGATCTTATGACTCGTTAACATTAAAAAAATCCCTCAAAATTACTTTCAAAATTGAGTTGCAAGGGTGATGGGGATCATGCCATACAACGCGTAAGGATCTGCATGTTGGAGGAGGAAGTGACGATCGGGATCGTTGATTTGAGGGGATCATCAATCTAGGAATTTTGGGGATTTTTATGTATTATTATGTACTTTTTACTCCTGGAAGCGGCCTCTTGCAAAAATGCAGGGTAAGGTTTGCCTACTTTTCACCCTTGTGGTGGGACCCTTCCCCGGACCCTCGCTGCACGGGGATGCTTTGTTCACCGGACTGCCATATTCTATACTTTTTACTATGTTTTTGTATGTAAAACCACAAATCAGAAAAATCAGATTTCAGGAATCCAGCGCTATCGCCGGCGATAGCGGCTATCGCCCGGCGATAGCGTTCTGTTGAGAAGGGTTCTGGAGAGGCTGTCGGGCGGCGTTAAGTGCTAACGCTGGCGACACCGTGGCATGTGTCATGCACTGTTCGCAGCGGTGGAGTTGACGGGTCAAAGTCGGTTCTTTACCGCTGTCGTCAGGCGACAGCGGCTATCGCCGGGCGACAGCTCCAAGTTGTACTTTGCAGCCGAAATCGTGGCCATTTATGGCACTTTGACTTTGGGGGCTGTTTTGGATGGAGGAGGCTCGGTGGCTGGCATAAGGTGGCTGAAAACCCCCATCTTTTCCTTATTCACTTAAGGGTTTAATTAAGAGAGAGAGAGAGAGCTTGGAGAAGGAGATGAATAGGGTTTTCCAACCCTAGAGCTCATCTTTGGTGGAGCTACACGCATCGGAATCCCTCATCGTTGGTGGCTACGCGTAGAGGAGGGCTATACGCTCCTTTCCATCCGTGCCAAAAGTCAAGCCATGACTTCGAAGCGGCGTTTAAGGGTAACGATCTTTTCTACCCTCATTTGGACATATTCTAGTCCATTCTTTGCATCGTTGAGGCCCCTACCCAAAAGGGTGAGGTCGTGGCCTCCGACGGGTCGATTCGTGTTATCCTCGTCAAATCTTGCATACATGTAGAGTCCATCCGTGGAATGGACGTAGGCGCGCTGTGTGAAGCCCATCCGAGACGGTTCGTCCGGATTGGTGATGCTTTTTGGTATTGTGCGTGCCGGGGGAAAACTCAGTGTTGTTATACTGCTTCGTAGGACTAGAGGGTGCTACTGCATGCGCAGCAACGCCCGAGGGTGTGCCCCGGGGAGCACCCGAAGTTAGAAGCAGAAGTGGAGTTCTGTTCACTATCGCTGGCGACAGTGACTGTCGCCAGGCGATAGCTCCCCAGATTTGGTTCTGGTGATTTTGGGCGTTCTGAGGCAGTGAGAGTGCTACTGCATGTGCAGCAATGCCTGGGGGTGTGCCCCGGGAAGCACCCACAGCTAGAAGCCAAAATGGGGTTTTGTTCACTATCGCTGGCGATATTGGATGTCGCCAGGCGATAGCTCCCAGACTGAGTTCTGGTGATGTTTACTGTGCCCAGCTTGTTGTGGGACTTGCGACCTGCGTGCCTGTGTTTGTAATGTCCTGCTGGGTGGACCCGAGGCGCGCACGCCTTCCCTGTGAGGGGTCCAGTTGAGGGAACCTAGTAGCCTTAAGGCCTGACTAGTTGAGAATACCTGGGCTGAGGAGACGTCATACCCGCATTTCGTGTTGTACAACGAGTGTGTGAACGGGCATTTGGCGAACCCGCACCCGAACCATTGTGCGCCTGATTAGTAAGCCTCGCTCAGCATGTCGGGAAGCAATGGGGAAGAGTCTTCGGACTATGTGAAGTTCACAATTAAAGTACGGGGTGCCCTGGTATTCGGGCCACCGACTTTAGCCTCGTAGGGCAAAGCCATCAAGAATGGATGGCGGTGGGAAGGCGGAGTACACCAAAGAGTGCCTGAGAGCACGAGACGTGGAGGTCATTCCCACGTTTGTGATTGTTGCATATGTATGAACTGTTGTGGGCTCTGCTAGTCGCACTCTTATATATATATGCTGCTGATGTTGTTTTGCAGGGTTGGTTAGAACTGCCACCCCCTTGAAGGGGTGGGTCGTTATATTTTGGTCAGCTTTAGCTGACCGTTGCCCTGTTTTGCCACCGTTTTTGGTGGGCTTGTTGTACAGGTGCTGGACCGAGTGGGAACATAGCGGGCTCATAGCGGGCTGAAGCCCTTGTGCTGTTGCGGCCTTTGAAGGCCTTTTTGATGTTCCTTTTGCTTTTCATGTATGGCCGGCCTGCGCGCCGATGTTGGTAAATTGTAAGGCCGTCGTGCCTAATTTTTGTGTTGTAAAATATTTATTCCTATTTAGTAAAAGTGGACATACCCGGGTACGGGTTTTGGGGTTTATCTTGTCTCTTTTCAGCTTCCGCATAGAATGCTCTGGGTTAGGCACCGTTGTATAGTGTCGTTCGATATTTCAATTAAGTGACGTTCCCGTTTGTTTTGTAGTATATGACGTGGGGCCCCGGCCGGACCTTCTGTTATATGCTCCCGAACGGATGGGGGTGTTACAAATTGGTATCAGCTTCTAGGGTTCCGTATCCTTCTAAGGAATTCGTGGACGAATTCTTTTAAGGGGTGGTGAGCACGTGTGTGCGCTACCGTCGAGACGTAAAATAAACCCAAAAATGTCCAGTTAGGAATGAAATGTAACAACAAACCAACAATTAATGCATGATTGTGGAACCTGAGTGTTCCTTTTGTGGTTTGTTTGCGACCATGCTTGTCGCCTAACTGTGTGATGCACTTGTGTAGGATACTCAAAGTGCTGCGGGACCGTCGCGTCCTCGTGAGATGATTCGAAGCAGTGGATCTGCTGAGGTGTCTACACCTCCTTCCCTGGTGCAGACGATCCGTATGATTGCTGAAGTGGTCGTAGGCGTGCTCAATGCTCAGTCAAGAAGGCCTGAACACCTTCCTTCTCCCGTAGTGGTCACGAAGCCAGCAGCAATCGTTGAGCCAAACGTAATGACAAGAGACTTCAATCAGTGGTTCCACTTGTGTGTGGGGCAAGGCGAGCGCTCGGTAGACGAATACTTATGTGAATTTATTAAGCTAACTCATTTTGTGGGGTCATCGTCGGAGGAGGACGAAAAGACCAAGGTATATAGGTTCTACTTGGGCTTGCGAGATGACTTACGGTTGTTGCTTCTGGGCCCAAAGCAATTGGGCTTTCATGCGTTGGTGACCTCTGCGAGGGAGTTGGAGCGAGACCTCCAGCATGTCCAAAGAAAACAAGTCGTGAACGCTGAAAAGCTGGAATGTCATCAGCCCAAAAAGGGAACGCGAAAGAGCAGGAGGAAGAAGGCTAAGCTTGTGGGACGAGCTCCCCTGTTATGCTTTACGTGTGGTAAGGCGGGGCATATAGCTCGAGTTTGTCGCAGTGGCCGGAAGAAGAGGAAAGTAGAGGAGCCAACTCCTCCTCGAGCTTCGGGTGCGATGACTAGCCGAGAGCTCCCTGTTTGTTATCGCTGTGGCGGGTTAGGCCATAGCGCCTGCGAGTGTATTGTACGTCTTGTATAGACGAGGGGAAAGCTGGGTAGCCAATATCTTTGGGTAAAACTGTGATGGCAATGTATGCTTGTATATAGTTTGTACTGCTCTTTTTGCACACTTTGGTGGTAATGAGATGTTGTTGAAGCTTAACCATGTTGTTGGGTGCCTTTGTGGCCCCACTTTTCTGTTAATGTGTAGTTAGCTTTTAATATGTGCTTTAATGCGTTGGGCACTAAGCTGGTGCAAGAAAGTATAGAAATATGCAGAGGTGAAACACTTACGTGTTCAAACCCCACGCAAAGTCTAACGTCGTGACGTTGTGATAGCATGTGCGGTTGGAGTCCGAGAACCTTCGTGCAAGTACGTCTTAGGAAGTTAGGCAGGGGCGGAATACCGACCGCAAGACTGTTTTGCGGGCATGCGTGGAATGAGCACGATGTTGATGTCTGCTCTCTAGGTGTCCAAGGCGGTGCGGTAGAGGGGCAGAGCTACTCTTTTCCCTAGTTGAGGCTTCTGAGCCAAAGCCTAGCCTAGCTGACGTTCCGGTAATGTGGGAGTTTGCCGGTGTTTTCCCGAGAGATCTTCCCGGTGCTCCACCGCAGCGGGAGATAGATTTCACGATTGAGTTGGTGCCAGGCGCTAAGCCTGTGGCCCGCTCGCTGTATCGTATGGCTCCGAAGGAGTTGGCGGAGTTGAAGCTGCAGTTGCAGGAGCTGCTCGAGCAGGGCTACGTGCGTCCGAGTTCCTCACCTTGGAGTGCACCGGTCCTCTTTGTCAAAAGAAGGACGGTAGCCTGCGGCTTTGCATCGTTTATCGGGAGCTGAACAAGCTGACCGAGAAGAACAAGTATCCTCTTCCGAGGATAGACGACTTGTTCGACCAGCTCGTTGGTTCGACAGTGTACTCGAAGCTGGACTTGAAGTCCGGCTATTATCAGGTGCGGATCAGAGAGTGCGACATCCCGAAGACTGCCTTCAGTACAAGGTACGGGCAGTATGAGTTCACCGTGATGCCGTTTGGGCTGTCTAATGCGCCTTCGGTGTTTATGGACTTGATGCACCGGACTTTCCGAGAGTACCTCGACCGGTTTGTGGTCGTCTTCCTTGACGACATACTGGTCTACTCTCGGTCCGAGGAGGAGCACAGTGATCACCTGCGAGTAGTCTTGGAGGTTCTGAGGAGGAACCAGCTGTATGCCAAGTTCTCGAAGTGCGAGTTATGGCTACCTTCCGTGGCGTTCTTAGGCCATGTGGTTAGTGGAGCGGGTGTGGCGGTAGATCCGGTGAAGGTTGCGGCCATCAGGGAGTGGCCTGTTCTTTCTTCTGTAGCGGAGGTCCGTAGCTTTCTCGGGCTGGCCGACTGTTACAGGTGCTTCGTGGAGAACTTCTCACGGATCGCGCTGCCTCCTGCGACGCTGACACGGAAGATGCAGGAGTTTTTTTGGACGCCCGCGTGTGCGCAAGCTTTTGAAGAGCTGAAGTAGTGGCGTACCACTGCCCTGATCTTATATTTCCCTTGTGGCACGAAAGGCTACAAGACTTGCAGTGATGCGTCTGGTAGTGGCCTTGGTTGTGTTCTGCTGCAGCGGGGTAAGGTGGTGGCGTATGGCCCTCACCAGCGAAAGGTGCGCGAACGAAACTATCCGGTTCACGACTTGGAGTTGGTGGCCGGGATTGAAGGCAGTGTGTGTGTTGTGGCGGCTTTATGTGTGTAATGTGAAGAGCGACATCTTTACGGACCGTAAGAGTCTGAAGCACCTTCTGGCGCATAAGTTTCTGATCAGGCGTCAGCGGATGTGGATGGAGTTCCTCGGGACTACACCATCGAGTTTCACTACACTCCCGGAAAGGGGAATGTCGTCGTTGTTGCGCTTAGTCGAAGGGCTCCAGTATAGGCAAGCTGGATTCAGATGCGCGTTGAGCATTTGATACATGATCTGGAGGCCCTGGTCATCTCTTGTGTGGAGAGAAGGAGCAGCGTTGGTGCGTGCGTGAATCGGTTTGAGGTGCAGTGTGATCTCGTGGACCGAGGTTATCAAGCTGTAGAACTCGATTCGAGTTTGAAGCGCTTCGCGGAGGAACCTGCTGCTGGGGCCGTTGCCCAGTTTCAGGTGCGTGACGGGTTGCTGTGGAGAGGTGACCGTTTGTGCGTCCCCAAGGTGGATGAGCTGCGCGATGAGTTGATGTACGAGGCGCATTGTACCAGGCATTCAGTTCATCCGGGGAGCACGAAGAGATAAGGACATGAAGGTCCTTTTCTGGTGGCCGGGTATGAAGAGGGACATCGCTCACTACGTGGCCAAGTGCCACACTTGTGCGCTAGTGAAGGCGGAATGTCAGAAGCCCGGTGGCTTTTTGAAGTCATTACCGGTTCCAGGGTGGAAATTCGATGACGTTTCCATGGATTTCGTGCATGGGCTGCCGAGGTCGCAGAGCGGGAACGATGCCATGTGGGTAGTCGTAGACCGGCTGACAAAGGTGGCGCACTTTATCCCCAACCGGAGGGATGACTCGGTGGAGAAGTTGGCAAAACTGTATGTCGGTACAGTAGTACGATTGTACGGTGTACCCTGTAGCATCGTCAGTGATCGAGATGGACACTTTACTTTGAGCGACTGGAGGCTAGTCAACCGTCTATTGGGTACGAAGCTGCAGTTTAGCACGGCCTTTCATCCACAGACGGATGGCCAAACTGAGTGTACCAATAGGACGATGGAGGACATGCTCCGGATGTGCGTCCTGGGTTTTGGCAAGGGGTGGCAAGATCACCTCTTTCTTGTTGAGTTCGCGTACAACAACAGCTACCCAGGCGAGTATTCAGATGGCGCCTTTCGAGGCCCTCTATGGCAGGAAGTGTCGCACTCCCTTGGCTTGGGCGGAAACGGGTGAGACGAAGCTCTTCAAGAGGAAAGACGTCGAAGAGGCGACTTCGACGGTACGTATGATCCGGGAGAGGCTTTTGGTTGCGCAGGATAGGCGGGCGAAGTACTATAATGCGAAGCACCGCGACGTCCAGTTCGCCGTTGGCGATTGGGTTTACTTGAAGATCGGGCCGTTCAAGGGTGTATCCAGGATTCGACGCTTGAAAAAGCTGAGTCCGAGATACCTTGGACCGTTTGAGATCATCGAGCGCGTCGGCGAGGCGGCTTATAGGCTTGCACTATCGGCGGAACTGAGCGGGCTGCACGATGTATTCCACATCTCCGTGTTGCGGAAGGCGGTGCAAGAGCCTACGCAGGTGGTCGCGGCGGATCAGGTGCCCGTGGATAGTGGGCTTAAGACGGCGGTCAGGCCCGTTAGCATCGAGGATGCTGAGGTGCGTCAGTTGCGGAACAGGGCGATCCGTATGGTAAAGGACCGTTGGGACAACTGCGGTCGCGAGGAACTCTCATGGGAGCGTGAGCAGACCATGATGGAGGAGTTCCCCGAGCTGTTTCGGTGACGTTCATCTCTCTTTTTCCCCTTTATGTAAAGACCTTTTTGGATATATATATACCTGTTTTTACAAATTTCGGGACGAAATTTTTATAAGGAGGGGAGGGTTGTAAGACCCCAAATCAAAAAAATCATATTTCAGGAATCCAGCGCTATCGCCGGCGATAGCGGCTATCGCCCGGGGATAGCGTTCTGTTGAGAAGGGTTCTGGAGAGGCTGTCGGGCGGCGTTAAGTGCTAACGCTGGCGACACCGTGGCATGTGTCATGCACTGTTCGCAGCAGTGGCGTTGACGGGTCAAAGTCGGTTCTTTACCGCTGTCGCCAGGCGACAACGGCTATCGCCGGGCGACAGCTCCAAGTTGTACTTTGCAGCCGAAATCGTGTCCATTTATTGCACTTTGACTTTGGGGGCTGTTTTGGATGGAGGAGGCTCGGTGGCTGGCATAAGGTTGCCGAAAACCCCATCTTTTCCTTATTCACTTAAGGGTTTAATTAAGAGAGAGAGAGAGAGAGCTTGGAGAAGGAGATGAATAGGGTTTTCCAACCCTAGAGCTCATCTTTGGTGGAGCTACACGCATCGGAATCCCTCATCGTTGGTGGCTACGCGTAGAGGAGGGCTATACACTCCTTTCCATCCGTGCCAAAAGTCAAGCCATGGCTTCGAAGCGGCGTTTAAGGGTAACGATCTTTTCTACCCTCATTTGGACATGTTCTAGTCCATTCGTTTAAGGGTGAGGTCGTGGCCTCCGACGGGTCGGTTCGTGTTATCCCCGTCAAATCTTGCATACATGTAGAGTCCATCCATGGAATGGACGTAGGCGCGCTGTGTGAAGCCCATCCGAGACGGTTCGTCCAGATTGGTGATGCTTTTTGGTATTGTGCGTGCCGGGGGAAAACTCCGTGTTGTTATACTGCTTCGTAGGACTAGATCGTGCTACTGCATGCGCAGCAACGCCCGGGGGTGTGCCCCGGGGAGCACCCGAAGTTAGAAGCAGAAGTGGAGTTCTGTTCACTATCGCTGGCGACAGTGACTGTCGCCAGGCGATAGCTCCCCAGATTTGGTTCTGGTGATTTTGGGCGTTCTGAGGCAGTGGGAGTGCTACTGCATGTGCAGCAATGCCTGGGGGTGTGCCCCGGGAAGCACCCACAGCTAGAAGCCAAAATGGGGTTTTGTTCACTATCGCTGGCGATATTGGATGTCGCCAGGCGATAGCTCCCAGACTGAGTTCTGGTGATGTTTGCTGTGCCCAGCTTGTTGTGGGACTTGCGGCCTGTGTGCCTGTGTTTGTAATGTCCTGCTGGGTGGACCCGAGGCGCGTACGCCTTCCCTGTGAGGGGTCCAGTTGAGGGAACCTAGTAGCCTTAGGGCCTGACTAGTTGAGAATACCTGGGCTGAGGAGATGCCATACCCGCATTTCGTGTTGTACAACGAGTGTGTGAACGGGCATTTGGCGAACCCGCACCCGAACCATTGTGCGCCTGATTAGTAAGCCTCGCTCAGCATGTCGGGAAGCAATGGGGAAGAGTCTTCGGACTATGTGAAGTTCACAATTAAAGTACGGGGTGCCCTGGTATTCGGGCCACCGACTTTAGCCTCGTAGGGCAAAGCCATCAAGAATGGATGGCGGTGGAAGGCGGAGTACACCAAAGAGTGCCTGAGAGCACGAGACGTGGAGGTCATTCCCACGTTTGTGATTGTTGCATATGTATGAACTGTTGTGGGCTCTGCTCGTCGCACTCTTATATATATATGCTGCTGAGGTTATTTTGCAGGGTTGGTTAGAACTGCCACCCCCTCGAAGGGGTGGGGTCGTTATATTTTGGTCAGCTTTAGCTGACCGTTGCCCTGTTTTGCCACCGTTTTTGGTGGGCTTGTTGTACAGGTGCTGGACCGAGTGGGAACATACCGGGCTCATAGCGGGCTGAAGCCCTTGTGCTGCTGCGGCCTTTGAAGGCCTTTTTGATGTTCCTTTTGCTTTTCATGTATGGCCGGCCTGCGCGCCGATGTTGGTAAATTGTAAGGCCGTCGTGCCTAATTTTTGTGTTGTAAAATATTTATTCCTATTTAGTAAAAGTGGACATACCCGGGTACGGGTTTTGGGGTTTATCTTGTCTTTTTCAGCTTCCGCATAGAATGCTCTGGGTTAGGCACCGTTGTATAGTGTCGTTCGATATTTCAAATAAGTGACGTTCCCGTTTGTTTTGTAAAATATGGCGTGGGGCCCCTGCCGGACCTTCTGTTATATGCTCCCGAACGGATGGGGGTGTTACATTGTAAGTCATCATGATCGAAGTATCAAGACCACCTTTGGTGGCTCCAGAGTCTATAAAGAGAGATAGGGGGTTCAATTTACAAGGATCGAAAGTTGAAGAATAAATTTCAGTCTTTGATCACCCGGTGTCAAATCTGAAAACTAAGTGCGACGCCTAGAAACTTCCACCTTTGCCTCGCATTGGCCAACCACTTTCCCCCTCCTCAATCCCCACTTCCGGCCACCACCTTGCCCGTCCAACACCCCCTCCACCACCACCACTCCTACTCTCCCATAACTACCTAAAAACCTCCCACACTACCAAATAACTACCTAAAACTACTCAAACACACCGTTAACTCCATATACACCTTCACAAAACCACCATCTTCCATTACCACAACCGGCCTACCCCTCCCTAACCACCTAATAACTCCTCCCCACTCAAAACCCCCTCGAAACCGAGCCCCACCTCTCCCAGAACTCCCCCTCACTGCTGTTGTACAGACCGCCTCTACAGTCCACAGCTTCCCCTGTCTGCCGACTCATTTCAGCCCACCAGAACACCTCCCTGCTGGGAACCCCCTCAGCCCTCCAGAAACTAAAATTCACCCCCATCCTCAGTCCTACCAGACAACTGCCCCTTCCAGAGCACTGAAATTTAATTCCAACCTCTGGATTTTCTTCGAGGTGCAGCCCCAACCCTAAAACAGCCTACTATCTCCTCCAACCGCCACCCTGAACCAAACCACCCCCTTTACAACCACTGATCCTATCCAATCCACTGAAACTACCTTCCGCATCTGGGTATTCTCGCCCAGCCCTCCGACTCCTTCCCAAAGTTCCAAATTTAATCTGTCTTCACCACTTCGGACACCGATTACTAATTTTATAGGGAATTGTTAAAGGCAAACCAAAAATGGATATCCGCACACCATTGTTAACAACAAACCATACTTGTTGGAAATTACTCGGTGCAAACAAATTCGTTAACAACAAACCGATATTGTTAACAGCAAACCAAATCTAAAATTAGAAAATTTGTCATTTTTCTAACCGTGATATAGTCACTCATAAACTTTAGATCATGATAAACTTTAGATTACAACATTCTGAACTAATTCAGCGTAAGATTCCAAAAAATTTATTAAATAGAGCTAAACAATATAAAATAAATGGAGCTTTTTATTAGTTAGATTCTCCTTATTTCAGTAAATTTTGCTTGAGTATTCACCATTGAGAGGGTTTGGGGATAGTTGCTAATCAAAGTGACCCAAAGGAAAAAAAAGAAAGTAAATTGTGAGTTCTTACTTCTCTAAATTATGATATGTGCGCTATAGTTTTGATCTATATGTGAAGTTGCAATAGCTTGTCATGCTTAAAAATCCTACAAAATGGTATGCTCAAATTTATTTTATAAAGACATAAAGGGTTGTTGAAGTGTTGATTCACTGAATTTAGCTTTTTGAATAACCAAGGCCTGATCCAGGAATAAAAATTCTGATCTCAGCATTCATGCTTTAACCACAGAAGTTAACAGATAATCTCAGTTTATACATGAGTAAAGTATGATCGCTAAATTTTCTGAATAGTTATTATTTTTATTTTCTGACTTTGTAGTCTCAAGAGCCTTTTGTTATGCTATATTAACCTTTAGAAATTTTTGAAAGATAAGAAGATAATTATATACATATTATTGCACTTTTTTGTTGATTAACATTTATTATGCATGCATATACTGCATAAACAAATCATTATAGAATGCGAGAAGGTTTTGTCCGAGCGCGAGAGGGAATCAGGGAGAGTTTTCGGCGCTGGTGTGCGGCTTATGGTTTGCCCGTAGAAAAATTCAGAACTAATTTTAGATGAGGATTTTAAGTTATGTTGATGTGCGAATAGCCGTTTTTGGTTTGCTCGTAAAAAAATCGGAACTAATTTTAGATGAGGATTTTAAGTTATGTTGGTGTGCGGATAGCCGTTTTAGGTTTTCCTTTAACAATTCCAATTTTATATCCCTCGGGCCTTCTAAGTTCTAACCCACAATCATTGAGTTTATTTCATGGTGGTACGTTTTCATTGTTGAATTGTGTATCAATTCTTTGTTTTCTTTTTATATTGTTTGGCAATATCTGTGTCAAGGCATCTTTTGACTTGTCGAGCTTTGCTCGTTTATGTATTTGTTGTTTCACACTCTTGCTTGTGCACTACAATACTTTATTTGTTTAACTCTACTTAAATGTGCATTATCTTAAAGTATTATTTATAATCCTCACTATTGCAAGTTTAGTTGTCGGAAAGTTTCAAGTTTATATGGGCATTGCCATTAGTCTTGTTGCGGGTCGCTCGATGCTCTGGTAGACCGGTCGAATTGAACCACCTTAGCTCTGGAGAGAACCGAGCGCGCAAACAGTCAATGAAAGAATTAGTAAGGGACGCGAAGACTTTTAACGTGGAAAACCCGAAAAGGGTGAAAAACCACGCGGCCGGAGCTGTGCCGGCTAAATTCCAATATCCACTGGTGCGTTACAATTGGAAACTAAGAAATCGAGCGCGACAGGTCGCGGCTCGTTACAACGGTAAGAGAGAGAGAGAGCGTCGAGGGTGACAGGCCACCTCTCGGAGAGCTAAGTACTTCTTCTGGGAACACAAGTGAGATGACTGAGTCGCCTTTCTGTACCTGGAGGATTCCCAAATTGCTTAGGAAGATTGTCTTCCGGAGTGGAGGAAATCTTCAAGGACTCGAAGGGGATCTTCGAAGCCTCGAAGAAGATCTTCGAAGGCCGAAGGAGATCTTCAAGCGCCGAAGGAGAACTCAGAGGAAATCTTCAACAGAGCTCTCTCCGGCTTCGAAGGCAAGTTGTCTTGAAATTAAGGCCCTGAGCTCCTTTTATAACTTTGGGCAGGAGTAGTCTGGTAATTTCGTCGTTGTAACCACCGTAACCACCTGACGGGCGAATCACGTTTGTCGATTTAGGGCACACGGATCGCCATTTTTCGTAAATGATCGTCTAGCCCTTCGGGCAGGTTGGGTGGTTTGGGCAGCTTCGTTGACGAACGAGACCTGCAATCTGAGAAATTATGAAAAGTTAATTGTCGCACGCAACGGGAACGTGAATGTGTTCTGAGTGCGCAATGAACGCGAGAGCGTTCTGGGCGTGCAACGAACATAAGAGCGTTCTGAGCGCGCGCAACGAGCACGAAAGCGTTCTGGGCGTGCAACGAACATAAGATCGTTCTGAGCGCGCAACGAACACGAGAGCATTCTGAGCGAACGGAGAACCAAGGGAACAGGCGAACGTCGTCAGAGAGCAGTCGTTATGAAAACGAGGACGCGCCCTCCGAAGGTCGCGTTATTCGGGAAATCGGAACTTGCGCCCCCTAAGGGGAAAACGGGCTCCAACCGCACCCTCCGAGGGGGGTGCGGTTCGGCCGTATCCCCCGCAAGGCGCAGGGGGCTTGGCCGCACCCCATTATGGGGGGTGCAGCTTGGCCGCACCCCACCATGGGTGGGAGGTGCGGTTTGGCCGCTCCCCCCCCCCCCCCCCCCATGATGGGAGGTGCGGTTTGGGCGCACCACACCAAGGTGGGGTGTGGCTTGGCCGCACCCATAAAGGGGGCGCGGGCTAACCGCACCCCAATAGTGGGGTGCGGTCTTGACTGTGCCTGGCGTTGCAGAAGCGCGAATCGTGGGCCAGCGGATTCCTCCACTCCTATGATAATGGGCTTGACTTTGACCCCACTAACTCCACTACTCCTTAGTGGAGTCTCCTCTAAACGCACCGCGGGAGCGCCTATAAATCTACGGGTGCACATCAAGTCTCCCGACATTTTGTTAGAACATACCCTATGTCAAAGGATAAATTGATTTTTTTTCTTTCGAACGTAAATGCTTAAGAAAATAAATCAATTTATATCCGGTTAATTTGCATTCGAACATTTAATGCAATGATATTTTACACTAACCCTAAGAAAATCAGTCGTTCATTTTTCTTTACCTTAGTTCATCCTGATGCAACTATACGTTCAGATGGCTTACCCAATAATTTCCTTGCCCAGTAATTTCTTAGCAGTGACAAGGATTTCAAGAAAAGCATACATGTTAAGATTTCAAATAACCATCACATGCATTGCCAACATCGGTTCTATTTTTTTTGCAAAATCTTGGAAAACCATTGTAGAATTTCAAGAAAAGCAAATATACATGATAGGATTTCGAATAATCCTCACATGTATTGCCAACATTTGTTCTATTTTTGTGCAAAATTTGAGAAAACCATTCTCATTGTTTTTGAAGTTCAAAAATATTGTTCTTTTGAAGAATGCACTACGGAGACTTCCATGCAAAAAACCCAAAATATCTGAAGGGTGTGTGTTGTTGGTGTTTGGTGCTTACCTGGACATTGCTGAAACTGACAAGTAACTGCTCTTCAATAGTGTATTCATGCATCACCCAGTCAGTTCGCTGTCCCTTAGGAGCACGGCCACTGTAGTAAACAAGAGTTTTCTTATTTCCCACCGCTTTGGAATTTTGGGAGATGCTTCTATCCTTTCCTGTGGCTTTCCAATAACCATGCTTCGTAGCTCTGTTGGACCTCGACCCGTTAGGGTACTTCCTATCCCTAGGACTGAAGAAGAACCATTGTTTGTCGCCTTTTCTCACCACCGATTTCTCTAATCACAGTTCAAAAAGTGTTACCATTAGTTACTTGGAAAATATAATAAGGAATGAAAACTAAAAGAAAAAAATTAATTATTTGTGTAGCAACCACTTCCACCCAATATATGTCTAAGTTGAATGATATGAAGAAAAACACGGGAAGAGAACTGTGGAGGTTTCTTTGGTGTCATCTCTAAAATGAGAAGAAGTGAATATCTACTCTTTCAAGATGCCATATAAACAGTGCCATAATTATGTGTTGTGTTTGAACTTCGAACAATCTATCTTTAGTCGTATAAAAGATAAAAATTCATGGATGATAGAAAAGCATAATTCATTCATACAGTGGTAGAAAGAGTGCCGTAATCCTATGCTGTCTTTGTACTTCAAACAATCTATCCTTAATCATAAAAAAGATATCAACATATTTGATTGATACAAAATCGAATTTCATTAACCAAATAGTAAAAAATTCATATGATTCCTACGTAAAGTTTTGGAATGAAATTTAACTGAAGTGATATATAGCACTCATTTTTCAAAAAAAAAATTATGATTCTTACATATAATTTTGGAATGAAATAATAAAGTAATATATACACACGCTAATCATATTTCCTCGAAAAAAATCAATATACCATGAACTCTAAGGATGGACATTAATCAATATACCCACGCCTCTCTTTCCCACGAGTATTTGTTTCTACAAAATTTTCCATAGAACTTTGACGACCATGATTCCTCAGTTTCAGAGCTTTTGAACTTCCGAATCAAGACTTTTGGGTTGAGCTTATCATCAATGGAAGCTTGGCCAATTTGTATTCTTTGAGTTGGGTGTAGGGCCTGCATATACCGTTGGTATGTATGAGGAGTTCTTGCATCATGAGCATGGATGGAGATATATAAAACATAAGAATAAGGAAGAGCGAGAGAGAGAGAGAGTGCATGCTCATGATAATAGGATGCAAGCATGTCACTCTTAAGGATTTTCTCTTTGATTTAATGTGCTTGAAATCCATGGAAACCCCTTTAAAGAATCTAATGATTTTTCTTAGATGGTGTATTCATTGGTGATGTAGTTTTCTTCTTGTTAAGTTCTCATGTTTCCAATGATGAGGCCCCTACATTTATTTAAATCTTTAACATGAAGCTTGCCTTTACTATAAGGGGAGCTCCTTAGCACCTTAAAAATCTTTATGACTTGGAATCTTGGGTAAGGAAAAAATCATTTATTTATTAAAAGTTAGGTTCTTGATAAAATCAATAGTGTATAACGAACAAGTACCAGATTGTCACTTTGGTTCCTTACCCCATCCAAACAAGGCTCGATTTGGGGTCACCTGTAACATCCACAAATCATAAGTGTCTTTATAATTTAAATTGCAGGGTCCAATCACAAATGATTTGATCGGCGCCATCGTATCGAGGTATCTGCACAACTAACGGTTAATTTTTCGCGTTAATTGTAAATTAAATGATGCCTTGAAGTGGGAAACTTTATGATATTCCATTAGGCATGATTTAGGGGTTCGCGAGAGAGCTCCTTGTCGAAAGAATAAGGTTTTAATATGGGATGAAATATTTGGAACTATATGGAATTTAGGTTTTACTGAGGAAGGAAGTCGTAATAGACACACCATCAAGCGTGCGCGTGATAGGAAAGAGGAAACCGTCGGTATGTTTCCTCCTCTTCTTATAATTGCACGCTAAGGTAGAAATAGTCATCTAATCCCTTACTGTCATCACTCGACACTGAAGAAAATGTCGGTCGATGCTGGAGGAGGAGAAACCACCATGTTATGGTTCTCGACCTCTCACCTTCGTCGCTTGGAGCAGAGTACGGACAACAACGTGACATCCACTTTTAGGCTCGTTCCTCCTATTGATTGGAGACGTCGATCCCACCTTTCTCATCGCCAGAAGCCCTCATCGCCTGCAGCCATTTCCATCGGTAGATTGGCACAATAAGGCCGATTGATCCTTCTTCCTCCTGCAACAGCCGATTTCCCTCTTGTCTGGCTTTCGTTTCGAGGGAGAGGGTAAGTTTGCTTCCTTTCTTACTTCATCTTGCAAGCTTTAGCGGATTTCCATGAGATTTCCCTTTATTTTTCTCTCCTTCAACAACACCCTTTGTGTTTTCAATTTTCATAGGAATAGGTTTGGTTTTGTTTAAACCATAGAGGTAGGAAATTTTTTGATTTCCTCAAATTTCAGCAATGTGGTTCTTTGTTTAGGTTCGGAAACTCTAGCGGTGTAGTAAAAGGGGTTTTTAGACTATGGATTGAAGAAGTCATTCTTTCCCATTCAACCTTGTGAATCAAGGTGAGATCGTCTTCTCTTTTCCGAACTTTACTCCTAGTTTCTTTTTAATTTATGAAATATGTTCCCGATAATCTTTTTAATCCGAAGTTGTAAGAACATGATAAATGTTTCCTCTTAGGGACCTTGGGGAGGAGCGTAGAAGGAGAGCCTACTGTTTATCGGATAAGAATTCTTGGTGTTTTCAAAGTTAGAAGCGCCATATCGTTGCGCCGCGTCTATGAACGACATAACACCAAGGTAAGAAATCTGATTCTGCTTAACTAGACATATCAACTAATATAGATGCATTGCCTAGGTCGCATAAGAATGCATGTGAAACCCTTAAATTGCATGTTAACAGTTAAGTAAAGTATTACAGAACGCACGTGAAATCGAATAACTAGTAGCATATTATTTCATGTTGAATGTCAATTAAACTAATATAATTCAACACACAGAGCGGTGCATAATAAAATATATCTTAACGTATGAACACTTTGTGAAATCGAATCACTAGTTTGCACAAAATTTCGTATATTATGGATAGTTAAGCTTAGAGATCCCTTGTAATTGAACTTTTAATCACTTTGTTGCTTAATTAAGTTTATGAATGCTTGAACTTAGATTCTTTGTTTACTTCTCTTGTGCATCCTCCATTAAGCATTGATCCATGACATAGTAAATGATTAACTTTGGGTATTACACATTGGGACACTGAAGCTTCACCCTAATCATAATATATAATATTGATCTCATCCTCACAATCAGCACACACACGTCTAACTCATCTAACAATAGCACCAAATCCTCTCGCACTAATGATATAGTATGTCGATTCAATCAATCCAATGAATAGCGTTGTATCTTATATTATTTAAAATAATGCAGAATCTTTGAAGTTGACATGCTGGGATCACTTACATGTCCTAAAGTTCTTTCAAACTGCATTGGAGATTTTGCCTCTACTGGGTTCGTGGGTTTGAAAGGTTGGGGGTATCCATAAACATCTGATATTTCTCATTCTAAGGACTTAACCCCATATTCAGCTTTTTCTCTTAATCTATTTTTTCACCTTATTCATTAGATATGGAGTATTGTTGCAATTGCACGACTTCAATGAAGACTTCTTGTTGATAAATGGGAGTGATCAGAAGGAAATGTCTCATTAATTTCTTTATTTTCTCCCATGAATCAATATTTTGTTTACCTTCTCTAGCCAATGTTTTTGCATGTTCCAACCATATAGATGCATAAATTTTTCATTTTGATCATAACTAACTCCTTTATGGCTTTCCAACAATTTGTTTATATCACAAAAGCACTCAATATTTTTTAATCAATCAATAAATTTAGCGGAATGAGTTTACCAACAGACTCTGGGATGTTTATCTACATCTCAATATCTCGTGAGAGCTCTTCGCAGAATTCTCTTTGAAACTCCAATTCGCCTCCTTGGCCCGATAGGTCATAATGTATTTACGCAAAAGGGTTGGTTCCTTCTTCATCTTCATCGTTATTAAATTTGTATTCAGCTTCCTCTCTGATCAGATTCTCTGACCGTGCAATACGTTGAGTGAGAACTCAAATGTGCCTCCTTAGATCTTCATTCCCGATATCTCAAATATCGCATTGCCATAGTTGCTCTTTGTTTGTGATTTCGGCTCCTCAACCTCGCACTCCATGACTTCCTACACTGTGAACTCTATAATATTTGGTCACTAATGAGCAACACCTTATTTATGATAACAAATAATGTTAGTGTTGCGGCAAAGGATGGACGAGAATCAAAGAGGGAGGTTGCCGGAGGTGACAATGGTTCATGGGACAGCGAAAAAGACAGGAACAAACATATCTAGATAGAAAAAAGGGAACTGAAAAGAGGAAGACAGGGATATGATCCATCACCAAGAGTGCATCACTCTGAATGCAGGAAAATTCAAGAAACTTGCATTCTTTGAGCCTGCAACTGTTGTAGGGGTTTCAAAATCAAAACACCCTCTATTCAATCTACAGCTACAACACACTTGATTTCCTAAAGCAAAAGTAAGAAAGCTACGGGGTTACAAGAACACAATAACAAGAAGAAAATAAATCTACAGTAGCATCAATCAATTGCAGAAAAAGGTCACAGGAAAACCAAAAAGACCGAGAACTGCATACTAGGCGGAGAACTGCTGCTATGCCGGCGAGAACTGAGAACTGCTAGTACTAAATGCTACCGCCTCCCTCCTGCTGCACAGGACCGCTTCCATGCATACCAGGACGACAGCTGCAGCTAGGAAATGTATTCTGGCAAAAGATAAAAGCCTCCCCGCCACTGTAGGCAGTAGGTTGGTTCCACTTTTATTGCCGGAAAGCTATCGATCCGTAGGCTAAGTTGTTAAAAAATCCAAGAATCGACGTTCAGTAGAAAAACTGCTGGGAGCAGATGAGTGAGAAAGCAAAAAATACAGAGTACAAGGCACTTGATATAAAAAAAAATACTGCAATCAACAGGGTTCTTAATTTAGTTTGATTTAGTTAAACTTCGGAAATGGGCAAAGAAGAAAACAACAGAATCCGTCGGGGTATATCTAATATGTTAGTAACGTAATTGCAAAAATGTGGGAGGAAAAGGAAAACCTAATAGGGAGGCAGAGTAGAATACCAGGGAGTTCCCATGGCTCCCATTTGTAAACGTCGACATCGCCGATCATGGAAGGCTTGATCCTTCGGCGGCAGATCTTGCGTTTCAGGTAGAAGAGCACGAGCTCCTCATCCGTGGGATGAAATCGAACTCCTGTCGGCCATCGCTCTTCTAGCTGCCGGCCTGCGTCCAGGAGCTCGTCACCGACGCCGTAGGCGTTGTTTACCCTACGACCGACCGGTACACAGAACTCCTCCTCCGCCGCCCCCTTCATTCCCATCCCAAACCTATCCGAATAAAATCGTTGACCGCTGTAAGAAAACAAGAGCAAGTACTTCACGACCGATCGTCCGAAAAAATCCAACAAGGAAGAAGAATCGGAGAAGAGAGAGCAGATGCGCAGATACTTTTCCACTCGGACTGAACTTCCGGCGAGCAGAGTGGGAGCGAAGCAGACGGCAATGGCTACCCCGTCGCGGGTGTCCGCACAGCTCTTCTCTTTCTTACTCCAATCTGGCTTAAAAATATATATATATATATATATATATATATATATATATTATATAAATATATAAAGTGAATTGTTACAGACCGCGTTTCTTTTCTATTCGCACATCAATCCATTTTTTACTTTATTGATTGAAGCTCTCGGTTCAGATGGAATGCTTGTTGACCCGACGGGTTCACAAATTTCCATCCTTTTATAATTTTTTTAATTAAAAAAATCACCACCACTAAATATATTTTAGAGTTATCTTGTCCATTAGATAATGAAATGGATCCCCTCCATTTCATCATTTCGTCAGAAATGGAATGGATCCGGATCGTTTGTGGCGGTAGTGACCGAGCGGCCCAGAGTTTAAGATTTATTTAAGGCTTCATTTGGCGCGGCGGTGGCGGGCGGCGTTTGCTGTAAACGCCACAGCAAGGCGGGTAAACAAACGCCCCACGGTGGCGTTTGCCGCGTTTGCACCTGCCGCGCCATGGAAAAAGCTCCAAAACTGAGCTTTTCGAGCCCCGCCTCCTCCCCTCCGGTCCCAACCGCCCGTCTCCACCCGCAGGTGCCGCCCGCCACCGCCGCGCCAAATAAAGCCTAAGTTTTGAAGTTTTCTATAAACAAATCAGCCCTACCCGAAAACTCTCGGGTCGTGTTTCTTACACCTATAATCACATCACTCCCGAACATCTACGCCCGGTAGTTCCACGTTGTCAATCGTGACTCGCCGGCGAAGATGCATACCTCCATGGGCCCAATGACGGCAAATCTTCTACCGTTCTGTTCGCATGAAGGCTTACCCGACGACCCCAATTAGCTACTTCCCACCTTCGTTTCTACGTTGAAGGATCTTCGTCGTCTTTCTCGATTGTTGACGGAAAAAGCCATGCCGATTTCCTCCTGTCTCCTAACCAATGAGAAGCATAGGTCCTCGCCCGCTGCCCCGACCTGTAATCCGCCGCTCTCGGCAAAAAAGCGTCGATCTAATGGATCGTATGAGGGGCAAATGATGTAATTTCGCCGGGACTATCTGGATATGGCGGCCAGGATTGCGGTGATGGAGCGGGCCGACATTCTCACCCACATCAAGAATAAAAATACTTCTCTAGGTGTCTGGAGAGAAATGGCTCGACTCATTATGATTCCGTTTGGAGCGGCATTTTTGCGCATGTGAGTTTGGACAAAAATCTCACCGTCATAGAATGTATATTTTGCGTGAGAACGATTACGAGTTACAGCCGCTCCCAAGAAAACAACACTAGTTTTGAACATAAAAATGGATGAAGTTTCTTAGGCGAGGTCGAGCGTTCACGAACGACGGTTCATAACCACCGCATTCATGACCGCCGTCTCCGTACCAAATAGAGACCATGGCTTTGTTGTTTGGCGTGGCTTATTTGCTCAGGTGAGTTTGGTCAAAAACACCATTATCATAGAATGTATGTTCGTCAAGACAAGGGTTATGATTGCTATAAAGAAAATATATGCATGAATTGTATAGGCGAGGTCGGGCGAACGACGGTTCACGACCACAGCGTTCACGACCGCCACCACCGCGCCAGACGAAGCCTATATTAAAAACTTGCAGCTTTTTCATCACTATTAGCATCTAATAGTAAGTAGAGATGATGACATTAAGAGAAGATTGAAGACAAGTGAAAGAAAAGGAAGAGGGAGAAAGTGAGTAGAAAGAGTGAAAGGCGGGCGCACGTATGTCTCAAACACGACTGCTAATGTGTGCGTGCGCACGCCCGTTTTAATATAGCCTCAGTTGCGTTAGATTAAGCACGATATTTTCTTATGAGTTTGAATACAATGAATATGCCATCAATATACAACACTTAAAACTTGAGAAGCTTCCGAGCAGCTCACATGTCACTGGAGGCTTGAAATTAATAAGCACGTGTGATATTACGTGCCAGAATCCCGGTAGAGTCAACGGAGACTATTCTGTATATATATATATATATATTAATTAATTATATGAAGTAATCATTTTTTCCTAAAGAAGAAAAGAAAAAAAATAATTTACAAGAAAATCTTCAAGATAGTCTACGCTTGCACTTACAAGTTACAAGTGTCGTTTTCAATACTATTTTATTGATATATTTTGATGATTTATATTGGCAGACCTGTAACGGCTATGAGAAGTCGTGTTGTAAAGAAAACTGCAAGAATGATTGTGGGCTAAGCGAGCTTTTGCAAGTTTACAAATCTCTATGACTTTTTATTTTGATCGGGCTATATTTTTTATACAATTTAAATACCATGAAATAGAACATTTAAATATTATTTAAAGCATATTAGGGAAATAAAAGAATATGTTGTATGTTTCACACTTTCACTGGCCGAATATAAATGATTAAAAATAGGCACATATATGTGAAAAATGCACTCCCGATAGTTATAACAAGAAAATAATAATGATAATTATATTAGTTTAAATTTAAATTTTCATAATAAATCAACTAATATTTACCCATAAGGAAATAAGTTACTGAATTAAGAACTTATATTAATAGAACTTATATATTGTATTTTAAGCATATTAGGTGGCGAAGAATGATTGAATAAAGTGGAACGAACGCACCGGAGAACCTATCATTTCATGTTATATTTGAGAACAATATATATTTTTCTTGATATGTTTAAATGTTTGAGAACAATATATATTAATATTTTCGTTTACAAAAAAACAACTCTCAAAAAGTTGTTCTACCAAATAGTTTTATTTGAAAGAGCTATGTCCAATCAACGCTTATACACAGACCATCCAAACAGTCTGCAGCTTTTCAAAACAGCTCATCAAAGAGCTCTGTCTAAAAAGCTCTGTTCAATCAGCATCTTTTCAATCCACAGCAGCTCTCCCAAACAGACTCTTAATGTCAAAAATCCTCTTAAAATAAAAAAAGCATGCTATAATTATTTAAGCAAAAAATGTGTGCCACATAAGAGGGATAAATCTCTTAACAATAAGGGGCGTGCGAGAAAAGACTATAAATGCAAGTTAAATTACAAAGAAATTGGATATTTTATGGTCAAACCTTTGCTGAGGAGTCCAAGATGTGGCGCACTCATTGGCTCACTCTAAGGCTTCATTTGGTTTAGCGGTTGCGGTTGTAAAGGGAGCTGTTGGAAAGGGAGGTTTGTAAATGGAGCTGGTGGAAACTGACGGGTGGAAATGGAGATCTGTTTGGGTAATCTCTGTTTTCAGAGCTGTTCAAAACAGAGAAGCATTTGGAAAAACTGTGGTGGCGTTTTGTTAATAAATTTTATAATTTTTTTTATAAAAAATTTATAAGAAAAAAAATTATAGAAGAACATATACACGAGTCACAGTTCAAACATATACAAGAACACATGCCACAGTTCAAACATATACAAGAACTCCAAATACTTCTAATAAAATGTAAACAACCAAATAGTGAATAATGAAAATACGACAAGTTACTACGCATCAGCGGCCACATCAGTTCAAGCTCTTTGTAGTTGTTCAGCAATGGAGTCGCGCAATGCCATCATCTCATCCACCCCTACCCGAATCCCTTTAACATGGTCTCTACCCTCACTTTCATTAATCTGTCTTGTTGTTCTCTGAAGGCCCACCGGGTAAATGAAGTTCTCGTCTTCATCGCAGGCACAAAAATGAGTGTCTGAGCGGGATGGATGCCTTCGAATGTAATTATGTAAAGCCATTGTTGTAATGACAATGTCCCGTTGTTTTGCCAAACTGTACGGTGGCATATCTCTCAGTATTTTCCACTTCTTCTTCCATACACCGAATGAACGTTCTATGACACTGCGTAGTGACGAGTGAGCCTGGTTGAATATTTCCCGTCGCCCTTGTATTGGCATACTGCCCCGTCTAAAATCCGGTAAATGATATCGTGTGCCTGAATATGGTTTTAAAAACCCACGTTGTAGTGGATACCCGACATCCACTACATAATATTTGCCTGCGAAAATCTATATTGAATGTTATATGTCAATATTATAGATTACAAGTGTCAAAATTATTTTTAAAAATGTAGTGAATATTAAATGCTCACCAGGTGGCGGATATGGAAAATTAAAACTTGGGTCCATAAGTGCCTGCTGAAATATACGGCTATCATGAGTGGAACCTTCCCAGCCTGCTAATGCAAAAGTATAGCACATGTTGAAATCACACACCGCCATGACATTCTGTGTAGTGGTACAATGCCGGCCAATGTAAGCAACTTGTTAATCAGCAGGAACTCGAGCGTCAACATGTGTTCCATCAATCGCTCCTATGCAGTCTTTAAAGAATGGCATGTAGCGAGCATCATTTAAAATTTGTGGGGGAGTATTCATAAAAAGATGATCTGCAGGCCTAATAACATCAACAGACATTCTCTTAATTGCTATGATACCCCTTGCAAAAAATCTACTGATCGTTTCTGTGGAGTGTTGAAATCGCTCGCTAGCAAGTTGCATGCTTACGTTATGACCTAAAATGTGCAGAGTTACCGCGAGCACTTCACGTGCTAGAGTTCTCCTGCTTCCTTGCAACTCATATTGTTGTGTGAGTAGTAGAAGCAAGTCATTGAAAATTACCTTGGACATTCTAAGGGCACTAAAAAACCTGACCGGGTGGCCATTGAGTAGTTCACCAATCCATCTTGCCCCTGTTTGAGTAGATGTCATGCAAGGTGTAATAGAGGATCCTGTAGATCTGCTCAAGTGATAATTAGTTTCTAACACCGTTTGACGCCTAGCCACTACTCTATTACGGTTATACCAGCCAGCTACTTGTACTTGAATCTCCTCATCAGAACTATCGACATCATCACTGAATGCCATAATCTGTGTCAAATACATACAACATCATTTGCGAACAAGTATTAATAAAAGCTATTATAACACAACATATAAAATAGTCCAACACAACATATAAAATAGTCCAACACAGCAAATAAAATGTCCAACACATGACACAATAATAGAAGATGCAAGTGAACCAAAGAAATCAACTAATTTGTCTTGTTGGCAAAACAAGACTCCAGCCACTCCACACGTCGATCCGTTCGCATGCTCATGAAAGTCTCGCGGTTGTGTTTGTCCCTCAGAAACAGAAGACAGTAGTGGTAGAAGTATTTTCTAGCAACATCCATAACCTCTGGAATGTTCTCGATCTCCGAGATAGCCTCTGGAATGGTGTACAATGAGGAAGAAATCTGAATAGGCGGGGGCTCCATCATGCAACGCCCAATAATGCGTGAAGTTTCTGCTAGCTCGTCCATCGTGGAACTCCTCGCCTTTTTGAAGCTATTCTTGTTTTTCCCCTTGGCCGGTCGTTTCTCCCTCGCATCTACAGAACCAGGAGAGTCGAAATTGTCTTGTGTGGCATCTCCGTCAGGCAACGCATGTTCATCGATAGATTCATGGTCGAAATTCCTAGAATTTGGTGCCCAAGCCAGATCTCCACCTGCTACTACCTGCCCAAACATCATGTGTAGCTTTTCCTCTAGCTCTGGAGCAATTCCTGAATACTGAAATTTTTTAGCTTGTGGAACAACCTGAAATGAAAATCAGGATTTATAGTACATAAAGATCTACAATAATAAAGTTAAAAAACAATCCTTTAAAAAAAAACCTTCAGGCGTTCTTTCCACCAATCTTCTGAAGCAGCTATAGTCTTCCGAATAGGATCTCATCCCAAACTTGTTTCACGGCCCTTAAGATCGCGCCATAATTTCCAATCCTTTTTAAGCTGATCCCACTTATTTTTCATTTGAGTTCGATCATAAGCCTTACCGGTCCGAGCAAAGAAATTGGTTGTTAGGTTATTCCACCCATCCCTACTAAAGTGGGTGGTTGGACGATTACCCAGCTCTATTTCTTTCAAACATAAGTCACAAAATATCATAACAGCATTGGAGTCCCAATTTGCACTCACACCACCTTCTTTGTGTTTACCCATATTCCTACAAAAGTCTTAAAACATCACACACAAAGTAAACACTTAACACACACAAACTAAACACATAAACAATCACATACACTTAACACACACACAACATACACAACATACAACACAATACACACAACATACAACACAATACACACACACACAACACAACACTTAACACACACAACATACACACAACACAACACACAACATACAACACAACATACAACACAACATACAACATACAACACAATACACACAGACAAACACAACACTTAACACAACCATTCATACACAGCGCACACAACACAACGCTCACAAACAACACATGCATACAACACAACAAACACACAACACAACACACCACATACAAACATACACAATCAATTATAACACACACACACACAAGATACACAAACACTTAACACACATACAACACACAACATACAACACATGCATACACACAACACAACACACAACATACAAACATACACAATCAATTAACACACACACACACAAACACTTAACACACACAACACAACACACAACAGACAACACATGCATATAACACAAACACAACACACAAGATACACAACACACACACATACAACACAACACATTCCACATTACATACACAACAATCATCAAAAAACACATTTTCATGTTACACAATGCATGAAAAACAAAACAAGAAGTCCACATTACCATTCCAAACCACATATAAAAATCCAAACAACTTTAGGAGCATATCAAATTGAAAAAAACATGATTGTCGTAGGGCCCGTGGAGCATACCAGATTAGAGCAGAATCTGAACTCGGAGAAGAGTGGAGCTGCACTGCCTTGACGGAAGATCAGAGCTCTGGCATGCCGGAAAATCAGAGGGGAATGGATCAGACCTCTGCTCGTGTATTTAGGAGAATAAAAAAAATATTGAATCCAAAAAAAAAAATCGTTTGCCTACCTTTTAGATCAGACCTCTGCTCGGGTTCAACAAGGAAGAAGAAGAATGGGTTGAAATGGAGGGATCTGCGCGAGGAGAAGGGGCTTTGAAGCTGCGCTGAGAAGAAGGAGATGCGCTGGATCTGTGCGAGGAAGGGGAAGCTGCGCTGACGAGAAGGAGATGCGCTGGATCTGTGCGAGGAAGGAGATGCGCTGGATCTGTGCGAGGAAGGGGAAGCTGCGCTAGATCAGGGCTGGATCTGCGAGAGGGATGTGCGATGGATGTTCGAGGGGTTTGCGCTTGATCTCCGATGGATCGCCGCGCTGGATCTGCGGGGATGTGCTGCGAAGAAGACGAGCTGGGAGAAGGAAGAGGCGTCGCTACCCTAAACGCGATCGACTGGAGGTCATCACGCCGGTTTGAGGACGCGCGGTTTTTCACAGCGGGGATTTTGCGTGCGGTTGGGAAAGATAGCGGAAAAACAAATGGGAAAAGAGATCGCGTTGCGTTTGCGGAAAACGCAAAGGAGGAAAAACGCTAATCCAAATGAGGCCTAAATTTGACTAACACCAAAGTCCTCCGCATGGGAGAAATCTTAGTGGACCCCGCTCAATATTACAATTATAAAAAAATGATATTTATGGTCAAATTGAATTTCTTTTAATTAGTAGAAATATGTATTCCAAGTACAAAAGCTATAATTTTTTTATACTACAATTTTTGATGCACACATATATATATATATATATATATACTATTACGAGCATCTTCGCACGGGCTACGCCCGTGCTCGATGCTCTCCGCATCGACAGTACTCCAGCAGTGACAGTACCTCCGCCCAAACTCGCCCGCTGTAAAATGCTCATTCAATTGACAGCGCATATGTAGCCCCCGTGCCCCACGCGACAGTACCACGCCTCGACATTGTCCCGGCGCGACGGCGCTCCCGCCGCTCGCGAACCCCCGTGCCTACGACGAAATCGAGATGGGGGACAAAATCGGGGGTTCGCGAGCGGCGGGAGCGCCGTCGCGCAGGGACAATGTCGAGGCGGGGGTACTGTCGCGTGGGGCACGGGGCTACATATGCGCTGTCAATTGAATGAGCGTTCTACAGCGGGCGAGTTTGGGCGGAGGTACTGTCACTGTTGGAGTACTGTCGATGCGGAGAGCATCGAGCACGGGCGTAGCCCGTGTGAAGATGCTCGTATATATATAAGAGATGCATCTAATTAATCACCTCAGGATTTACAGCTTAATTAATTATCATAATCATGTAAATTAATTATAAAAATCACCCCCACAAAATAAACACAATATTATTGCATGCATGCACTTTAATTTGCAGTCTACATTATTATATAATTCAGCACCCGAGTGGCTACGCCCGTGCTCAATGCTCTCCGCATTGACAGTACTCCAGCAGTGACAGTACCTCCGTCCAAACTCGCCCGCTGTAGAACGCTCATTCAATTGACAGCGCATATGTAGCCCCCGTGCCCCACGCGACAGTACCCCCGCCTCGACATTGTCCCGGCGCGACAGCGCTCCCGCCGCTCGCGAACCCCCAATTTTATCCCCCATCTCGATTTCGTCGTACGCACGGGGGTTCGCGAGCGGCGGGAGCGCCGTCGCGCCGGGACAATATCGAGGCGGGGGTACTGTCGTGTGGGGCACGGGGGGCTACATATGCGCTGTCAATTGAATGAGCATTCTACAGCGAGCGAGTTGGACGGAGGTACTGTCACTGCTGGAGTACTGTCAATGCGGAGAGCATCGAGCACGGGCGTAGCCCGTGCGAAGATGCTCGTATTCTAAGGAGAGCATGCGTACGAATAGATAATTTAAAGAAACTTAACTATAACATGTTCTACACACTCTATAATATGATTTAATATTTAAGTGGAACTAAAATGTTTTCAGAACCTAATTCTTATTTTGATGGTTCATGTATTTAATGCAAGAGCAAAGGGCTTTTATTTTTGGTGCGACGGAAAATTTCTTTAGGGCCATAAATGTGCATAAAAAACTCAATTACATGTATTAGAAATGGAAGCATGTCATTTACTAAACTGAGGTTCAAATACAAAATATTTGTGAAATTCATAATCGAACCATAGCACAAAATTTATAGAAAAGTAATAATATATAAAACTTTAAATACATACCAGTAATTCCATGTTTATCGAGTTGTTAATATATTTTTGACACGCCGCACGACTTCGTTGTGCTTCACGTTGCTCTTCCGTCATTTGCTCTCTTCTTTGTCGTGCACGTTGTCGGGTAGAAGCTCGCTGCACAGCACGTTGTGTTTCCGTCGCATGTGTGTTTCTTCTTGCTGTAAAAGTTTGATTATATATACGTTGTGTTGCGCGCTGCTCGTCTGTCAACTGTCATAGATGTTCCTCTAGTTCTTTTTCGAGCACGGACATGAGATCGAACAGGGTCATGCAATTGTTCTACGATAGGCTCAACTTGCATTTTAAATACGGCGATCTAAATGAAATAATAAAATGGAAAATATTAAACGTTCGAATGAATAATTAGTCACTGCACACCATATTAATGTAATATAAAAAACTGAACTGGATTAGAAGCAAAATTGAATTAAAAAGACTATTTAATAACTGAGATGTAAGAAATCTATGAGTTGCCTACCTTACATCTATTAGAAGCAAAATGAAGAAAAAATATCACTTGCCTATGATTCCATTTTTTGTGGTCTAGAAGCACAGTTTTTTGAAAAGAAAACTATATCACATACAGAAGTCGTGCGGTGTGTTATGAAAAAGATAATCAGATTATTAAAGGAAACATTTATGTTATGAAGCCTCAATCTTGAAGTTGGCCTATTTCAAACAATAGTTTTTTGTAAGATTGTAGATACTGATTATTTTAAACATTTATGTTATGAAGCCTCAATACTATAGCAAATTGAATGTAATTGCATAATATTGTTGTTAAATATATAAGTATTGTTAAAGATTGCAATCGACATGAAAGATAACATAACAATAAAATTAATCGTTAAGAGTGAAGCCGACCATAAATGTAGAAAAGTACTTTCAAGTTTAGCAACAGAACTCTCAGTTGCAGGTGAGTCGTAGCGGCTATATGTTTACAGGATAGTAAGTGTAAATCTTATAAGTATGCTATGAATCGCAGCCCGCCACATTACATTAATGTTCAATCATAAACAAATACATTCATTCAGACTATACAGTTGAACAGAAAATTCAAGCAAATGTTTAATCATTGGTGATTAGCTACTTCTAATCTTGTTCTAGGATTTTCCCCCTATTTGAGGGTCATTTCTCGCAGGTTGGAAGAGCCAATAAAGCTGCAATGAACATTTTTTAAAAGGAAAACACGCGATTAGGAACGTATTACTTCCATGAAATAATTTGTCTAATTTCAGTTGCAAAACAAAGCACGAATCAATTAATAAAAGTGGAAGAGATGGAATCAAAAAAATTAATCAGAGAAATAACAGTGCGACTAATGTAACATGAATTCTCTCATCCCCACTTGATAAGGAGAGAAAATCCCCTCTTCCTGCACAACATCTGGAGCCAAAATATCGTAAATCTCAAAATTAATATAGTCAAGCATTTGGAAATTATGATAGGGAACAACACAAATGAGAAACATAGAAAGGAAGCAATACCTTTGGAGTTCAATCTGTCACTCTTTCAGTGCAGAATCTGTTGAAAGACGCACTTGTTGGACGGCTTTTCGGTGGCGGGGGCGCAAACACGACGCAATCATTTTTAATTTCCAACATATCATATGCTGCTAAATATTCCTACTACTACTAAGCATTGTGGGGGCAATTAAACAACAGGGCATTTCCACATGGAATTGAAATCGCAATTCCACAACCAAAGCAAGTATATAATTGTACCAAAAAATTTCAAATTTTCAAACCTGAAATAAAAAAAATGGAGTTCAGGAGAGTTAAGGAGAGAGAGAGAATATAGCATAATCTTTGATCAAAAATTATTGAAAGACTGATCTGCCACATACCAATGGGTTGAATCACCACCCAACCTATTCATTGCATCTCGCATGCATGGTAGATCTACAACAGCAGGGACAGCAGTAAAATCCTGCCCCGGAAATGAAGAAAATTAAAATGCTCATTATATAATGAATGATTGAAACAAATAATGCAAGTGAGGCTCACGACATAACCTGTATAAGAGCACGTGCAAGTTTAAAAGGAATCTCAACTTGTATGGCATAAATATTCTGTTAATCTATGATTTTCTCAACATCAATCTATGGTATTTTACATCTTTGTTTCCAGCAGTATGCTGCCTTGAAAAATCTGTTTTCGGACATTTAGTTCATGGATGTGTGGGCTATATTTCTGTTATCTACTTTTAATGCTTTGGATGAAAATAAAATTTTAGCTTGGATGAGATGATTCGACCGAAGCCCCCATCAGAAGCACAAAAGCCTATATTCTAAAATCCCAATTCAGGGAGCAATAAATTTAGAGAGGAGCATAAGGTTGTTGTGAAATCGGATCGAGTTAAGCCGCGGTAGCGCAACGGAATTTTACGAATGAGCAAGAACCAATATCGCGCAAAATAAAACGGAACGAGATTCTAGCATACACAGACGACACAAAAGATTACGTGGTTCGGAGTATGAGACTCCTACTCCACGGGGAGAGCGCGCCGGACAAATTCCACTAATAACCAAAAAGAATTACCGATTACAATAGACCTCAATGGGTCGAACAGAGAAAGGAAACCAAAAAAAAAAAAACTGAAACTGGAGCTGTCGAAGCGCTATCGCCGGAACGTTGCTCCTCCTGAGCAACCAAAAAATGTGCGCGTCAAGCTCGGCCGGAACTCCCTCCAGACCACTGTGCTCCTTCGCCGCCGCACCTGATGCCTGTCTCGTTGCTGCTCTGCCACCGGGCCCAAGACCCGCCGCCGCTGCCTGAGACGAAGCCGAAGCCGCCGGAATTGCGCCGCCGGAAGCTCTCTCAAAATTTCCTCCTCTCTTGGCCGCAGAAATCTTTCTCACTCTCTTGCAGCGCCACCCCCACTACATATATAAATAGCTGTTCACCAGATTGTTAGAATAGAATAACCGGCCAATTAATATCAACCATAATTGTCCAAATAGCTGTCCAATTATAACAGCCATAAATATTTTCCTAAACTAATAAGATTCAATTATATCTTGACCGGCCACCATTGGAATTTCTAAACATAGCATTCCCAAAAATGGATTCGCCCGAAATAGGTAATAACACCTCCCACGGATCGTCGACGTGGCGCGATCCGGACGATCCATGCGCGTGTGAGGTGTCACGATCCTAACAATCTCCACCTTGACGCCTCACGCAAACGAAACTCCACCTTGACGAACGTAACTCCACCTCCAGCTTAAATCTTCACTACCGGCGACTACGAGCCCCCTCTCCCTGGGGCCTGACCGCGATCAACGCGCATCAGAATGAGTCAAGTCAAGACCGCTCTTGAGCTTGACTCCAGTCACTGGACTTCCTCGCAAGTCCGTACTAATATCCCTCAAGGATATCTCCCGCAACTTCCTGCCTCCACCTCTACCGAACTCCCTCAACTCCCGGTGGCGCACCCCGACGTGCTTCGCCCTTGCCCGATAGACCGAGTCTTTTGCAAGACGACTCGCACTCAACCTCTTACTGTGCGACTCCACCTTCTCCTGTGTGATCATGAGTTCCCTGGTGGGACCCTTGAGCCGGATGACTCCCTTTGCGGTGTCTGGGCTCTCCTGAGATGACTCTCCGCCCACGGATGCGAAAACTTTATCTCCGCCAAGGTCCTCCCTCTGCGCACCTCCCCTGGCAGTTGTGGTGTCAATCAGTCTATAGAGCGACCCAAAACGCTCTCCTCTCAAGACTGTCTGCGCGCCTCTCTTGACCTCCAAATATCCGCCGCTGCTGATAAAAGAATACCCGGCGGCCTCCAGAGTGCCTAACGAAATCAAACTCTTCCTCAAATCGGGCACATACCGAACGTCAGTGAGGGTCCTAACCACTCCGTCAAACATCCTGATCCTGATGTTACCGACTCCCGATATCTCGCACTCTGAAACATTCCACATCCGAACTCGACCACCCTCACATTGCCTAAAGCTGGAGAACCACCTTCTGTTCGGGCACATGTGGAACGTGCATCCTGTATCCAAGATCCAGGAGTCTGTGGTCTCACTGCTGGGTGCAGCATGAAGGGCGTCGGCGTCGCACTCATCCTCAGATGCCACCGCAGCCAAATCTGGCGCATGCGCCTGCTCCTTGAGCTTCAACTTCGGACACTTGTCCTTCCAGTGCCCTTCCTCTTTGCAGTAGTGGCACGTGTTCCGGCCTACGGACTTTACCCTAGGTCGGTCTTCCCACTTGCCTTTCCCTCTCGATCTACCACTCAATGTGTCCTTGCTCTTCACGAATAAGCCCTCGTCGGCCCTAGGGCCCGACTTGCTCCTCGTTTCGTTAGAGAGCAGCGTCGTCATCACTTCTTCCATCTTCAGGGTGTCCTTCCCATACAGAATCGTGGTGACCAGATGATCGAAGGACTTCGGCAATGAAGACAGCAGGAGCAGAGCCTGGTCTTCCTCATCGACCTTAACGTCCATGCTACGCAACTGGGAGATAAGTCTGTTGAACACGTTCATGTGCTCCCGTAACTGATTGCTCTCTGACATCCTCAAGCTGTACAACTGTCTCTTCACGTAGAGCTTATTCGTGAGAGACTTCGACATGTACAGCTCCTCCAGTTTCTTCCACAGATCCTCTGTCGTCTCAGCATCCACCACGTTGTACATCACCTCATCGGCCAAACACAGCTGAATCGTGCTGATGGCCTTCAGATCGAGCTCCTCCCATTCGTCGTCCTTCTTCCCGGACTTCTCCTTGCCGAGGAGAGCCTTGTGAAGACCTTGCTGGACGAGAACGGCCTTTATGCGCTTCTGCCAAAGGCCAAAATCAATCTTGCCGTCGTACCTAGAAATCTCGAATTTTGCCGACATTGTCTTGCTCGCAAAGCTACTGGGCGATCAAGATGATATTCGCGGAACCGATCTGGGAAGATAGGGAGCGGACCAATGTCGTCACCCACCGTTGACCCAAATCAGAAAACCGGAACGTCCAGACGATCACCTCCGCGGAACCTAGCTTTGATACCAATTGTTGTGAAATCGGATCGAGTTAAGCCGCGGTAGCGCAACGGAATTTTACGAATGAGCAAGAACCAATATCGCGCAAAATAAAACGGAACGAGATTCTAGCATACACAGACGACACAAAAGATTACGTGGTTCGGAGTATGGGACTCCTACTCCACGGGGAGAGCGCGTCGGACAAATTCCACTAATAACCAAAAAGAGTTACCGATTACAATAGACCTCAATGGGTCGAACAGAGAAAGGAAACAAAAAAAAAACAAACTGAAACTGGAGCTGTCGAAGCGCTATCGCCGGAACGTTGCTCCTCCTGAGCAACCAAAAAATGCGCGCGTCAAGCTCGGCCGGAACTCCCTCCAGACCACCGTGCTCCTTCGCCGCCGCGCCTGATGCCTGTCTCGTTGCTGCTCTGCCACCGGGCCCAAGACCCGCCGCCGCTGCCTGAGACGAAGCCGAAGCCGCCGGAATTGCGCCGCCGGAAGCTCTCTCAAAATTTCCTCCTCTCTTGGCCGCAAAAATCTTTCTCACTCTCTTGCAGCGCCACCCCCACTACATATATAAATAGCTGTTCACCAGATTGTTAGAATAGAATAACCGGCTAATTAATATCAGCCATAATTGTCCAAATACTGTCCAATTATAACAGCCATAAATATTTTCCTAAACTAATAAGATTCAATTATATCTTGACCGGCCACCATTGGAATTTCTAAACATAGCATTCCCAAAAATGGATTCGCCCGAAATAGGTAATAACACCTCCCACGGATCGTCGGCGTGGCGCGATCCGAACGATCCATGCGCGTGTGAGGTGTCACGATCCTAACATAAGGTAAAATCAGAGAAGAGTTGCACAGTAAATTCAGAGAACATCCTACTTATTGAAAGCAATCCTATACTACGGAGCAACCATATAAAATTCATCACAAAATCTACCGTGCTTTGCTTAGCCACTACTTGACTAATACCTCAAAGCACCCCTATAGTACATAAACTGAAACTATTGATTAGCATTTCACAGCAATAAATAACTATTAACTGAAACTCTGCATTGAGATTCATGACAATATATTATAATTCTCATACCTTTATGCTAATATATTTATAAATATTTTATTTTTATTTATTATAAACCTACATGTAACAAAGCACGAATGCAAACGCGAGTCAAAACTGTTTTAAACTAAACATGAAAAAATAGTTCAAATGTTTACCAAAGAGGATCAAAACGGAGAAGGCGAAGCAAATAGTTGGCGTCCCTGTAGCTCTCCTCATCTATGCTGGCTCTGAGAATAGAGTGTAATATTGAATACCTGGAAGTTGGAACTTGGAGAATCGAGTTGCAGCCAAGCAGTAAAGCAGGTGAGTCCAGTAATGGCAGAGCGCAGGTGGAACGCAGGCAATATTCATCCTCTAAGCGCATCAAAATCGATTAATCGAATGGAGATTATGTGGAGCATGAAGGCATCAAAATCGAATGGAGAGTAGAGTGTAATATTGAATACCTGTAAGTTGGAACTTGGAGAATCGAGCTGCATTATGAATCAAAATCGAATGGAGAATCGAGTTGCTCTAAACGGTTCGTTGCAGAGAGGGTAGCAGTCCCGATCCAGCCGATCAACACACAGCATTCAAAATAGGCCATAGGTAAAAAATTCCTAAAAAAACACATCTACTTACACTCTGAATTAAGGGGCTCCTAAAAAAACACATCTCTACTGCTTATGTTTGACAGAGGCAGAAACTGCTAACAAACATCCTCCTAGCCAATGTAACCAATTACATTCTGAATTAAGGGGCTCCGTTATGAATCAGCCTTCCGAATTTAGGGGCTCCTAAACAAACACATCTCTACTGCTTATGTTTGACAGAGGCAGAAGCTACTAACAAATATCCAGCAACAGCCATGAAGAAACCTAGCATAAACTAAGCAGCGAAGCAAATAAAAATCAAAATCGCAGAGCAACCATCGGTAAGAAAGTAAACAGCGAAGCAAATCGAAATCGCAGAGCAACCGTGGGGAGAGCAAGCAGGCGAGCAATCGCAGAGTAACCACCGGGAGAGCAAGCAGGCGAGCAGGCATAGCGACTCGGGAGTAGGCGACTCGAGGCGAGAGAGAATAAGCAGCGAGCACGCATGGCGACTCGGGAGTAGGCGACAAAGGAGGCGAGCGACTAAGCATCGAAGCAGGAACGAAGGAAGAACGGAAAAAGTACATGGAAAACGAAGCTTACCGGTGCAGGATCATCGGCTAGGGCACGCGCAGAAAAATAGCAGGATCATTTGCTTTGCACAGCGAGGAGCATCGGCTAGGGCACGCGCTGAAGAAATAAGAAGGGGGGTATTACGCATCGCTGCTCCTTAACATCGGCCAGCCTTTTGTTGCGACGAACGGTAGCTCTGGAGGAGGAGAAACGCAGGAATGCGCCAGCGGAGGAGTCGGCGATGAAAGTTTGCGACGGATTTTAAAACCGCGATCTTTGTTTGCGACAGACAGGAGCTACTGTTCATAAATATAAATATCTTTATTTATAGTATAGATATAAAGAAAAAGTGTCATTTGATATAACATTTATAAGGTCCATTGTAACCTTATTCTTTTCACTTAAAAAATTAAGATTATAGAGAGAGAGAGAGAGGGGGGGGGGGGGAGAGTGGTGGCGTAGAGAGAGAGAGAAACAAAAAACAAAAAAAAAAATTTGGCGGAGTCCCGTGTCACGCATGCACGCACGAATAATATCAAAACATTTCCTAAGTTAACATAATTACAGGATGCACCCCTCCTATTTTTGAAATTACAAAAATCACTCATGTAAATTTACATTTCATAACATTCATGCAGAAAAATACTCCCCTTAGGTGAAATTTTAAGAGGGTCTTTTTGTTCATATATGCTATGTTTTTAAATTCTTTATATATATATGATATTTTTATAATTTAAAAAGTAATTTAGCAAACTTAGAGGGAGGTCCTAGCAAATGTCATATATATAAATAATTTTGAAATGCTACAAAAGATCTATAGATTTTGATCAAATTTACAATAATAAAGATAATATATTTTTGCTTAAAGATGAAGATATCAAGGGAAGAAGGAAATTTTACTTAATAAAATAAAAAACACAGTGAGAATCCGAGAAAGGGTCCCACCACAAGGGTGAAATACAGACAAACATTACCCTGCATTTTTACTTAATAAAAAAAAAATTGAAAGATCATAATGAAGATAATAAATAAATATATACTTATTTTTTTTATTTGTCTGAAAAATGATAAGGTATTAGCTTTGAAAAAATATATAAGAACAAAGCTTTAGGTCATGATAACCAAGTCATACCTCTGACTTCATCCTAAAGAAATATTTATTGAAGATTGAGAAGAAATGATGTGATGAAAAGGCTGACCATTAAACATACAGAGCAATTATACAAAAAAAAAATGAAACAAATGACCTATAAAGTTTTGTAAATAAATAAATAAAATAAGCTCATACTTATAACATCTTAATCATTTGAGTACGTGTTAGCTCTTGCAGTACGCCGGTTAGCTACAATAGTTGCATGCCCACCTCATCAAATGTTGTTGTCTTCAAGGAATCTAGTGGTCCCACCAGGGGTCTTCGTAGGGTCCACACCTGCACACACGAACAAAATATGCTTCAAGTAAAAGCAAAAAATAAAATTTGCGCCGACGATTACGAATGAGAAGTGGTAGACCAAAGGTAACTTTAAGCTGAGGTTGTTAAAGATGGACTTGTGTAGTTTAGGTTTGCCACGTCGGCACAATCAACGTGAACGAATGGAGAAGGAAATTCATAATGTGAGCAACGGATAATTGGAAAGCGACTAACGATGATGATGATCAACATGGCCACGACTATAAGAAGAAATCTCGGATCTATAAAATAATTTTCTATTGCATTTCACAAATTACAATAAAAATTATCACGAGCAAAAGGGGAAATACCAGACAGGTTGTTGAGGCGGGGATTTGAACCCACGACCTTCTTTATGAGGGTGTTATACGAGGGTGTTAACACCCTCATAAGGAGGTCGTGGGTTCAAATCTCCGCCTCAACAACCTGCCTGGTATTTCCCCTATGGGCTCCGAGAGATGTGGTTGGGATGCTCGGACTGCAGTCCGGCTGGTTGATCATAGTGCCTGCCGACAAGAGTTGGTCACCTTTCAATAATCAACATGGCCATGACTATAAGAAGAAATCTTGGATCCATAAAATAATTTTCTATTGCATTTCACAAATTACAAAAAAAAAAAATTTACCACTTAACTTTGCTTTTTGGGAGGAAGCACTGCATTTAGTGACGACTTATTGTTGCATATACCCCGCAGTAGAACGGACGTTGTCGCCGAAAGATCATCCCCGCTATTAATATCATTCAGCGCGAATAATTAGTCACAGAATAATTAGTCTGAGAGAAATCGGGAACATCGGACGGTTACCGGAGGAGCAGCATCCGGAGGGGAGCCGATCGGCCCGTGCGCCGATCGGCGGGCGAGAGAGCGACAACGGGAGGGAGAGAGTGTAGCGGAGGAGGGAGAGAGGAGAGGGAGGGTAGCGGTGGAGGGAGGGAGGGTAGCGGAGGTAGGGAGGGTAGCGGGAGCCGAGCGACGGAAGCGAGTGCGGCGGGAGCGGCAGCTAGGGCAACCGATGCTCTGATACCATGTTAGAAGGAGAAAAATGAAAAGCATAGTTTCAATAATAGAGGATCCCTATATATATAGGGTAATACAATTATTAAGGAATAAAAACTATTTCTAACAGTTATTCATCATATCATTGACATCATAAGGCTCTCTTTGGAATTCGGAGTTCATGATTGCTATCGCCCGAACACATCTGAATGTTTTAGCCTAAAAAATCGCTTTGAGATAGTATCACTTGTGCGCTTATCTAAGGGTTGGTTTGGCAGGGTGAAGATCGTGCACGAACGCCCGACCTCGTGGCAGCCAAACGTCCGGGGAGCCGCGACGACGTTCCGCTTGATCCACGCTGCAGCCAAACTACCCCACAAAACTACGCCTAAATGTTGCGTGCGTTTTTCATAACTACGTCTGGATTAAACTCTTATTGTTGACTTCATGCAAATAGATATATATGGAGCTATCTAAATCAAACATAGTAATTCTTGCTGTAGTCAAAGAACACATGCTATTACTACTATATATTAACCCAATTGTTTGCTGAATCCAATTGCATGCCAAAAACTGCAACTCAACAATGAACTGATTGTGAGAAGAGTCATCATGCAGAACTTCACTGTGAAAAGGATACTCATCAGCGCAGGAAACGTGGTGAACATATTCTTCAAATCGGCATACGCGGAGATGAAGGTGAACATATTCTTCAAATCGGCATACGCGGAGATGAAGGTTGACCAGTAGACATTGAAGGTGAGGGCTCCTATGCGAATTCTCGAAGGAGAGAAAGGAAATCGAGGGGTCGATCCCATCGCCCATCACCATGGGCGGGAAAACGGGAGGTGGCATTTTATTGTGGTCGACGCCATGAACAACTACAATGCCATCTTTGGGATGTCGTTGCCCAATGAGCACCAGATCGTGGCCTCAACGAAACATCAAGCGGTCAAGTTCAACGCGAGTGGAAAACAAATTCACGTACGCAACACGAAGATTGCTCGCAAATATTAGATCAACACAGTAAACATGGCGGAGGAATCAACGGGGGAAGAGGAGCAAGGAGAGGAAGATACCTGCTTGCTGCCGACGCATGAAGTCAAAGAAGTTATCGTTCCTCGGGAACGAGGGCTCACGATATATGAGGATTAACGTGGTTGGAGTGCCTTTGCTCCAATCTGGATGTATTCGCCTAGATCGTGGCGTACATGTTGTAAAATCCGGTACACAACGCAGACACAACTATAATAAATGAAGAGCACAAGAACACAAATAGCCACACAGATATATATATATCACAAATATATCAATGCAAATACAAGAAAAGATTTGACCGTCCGGCGAGTGCGTCGTGGATGCTCCGAACACGGACGATCCGCGACGAAAATCTGAGATCTGGACTGCAATCCGCCTAGCGGACGCACAAGGTTCACCGAAACCTTCGACGTCAACGTCCGACGTCCAACCGCAACCACTACCGGAGACAATGCCACCACCGGAGAGGGAATCCAAGCCGAATCTAACCGCGCTTCTCCTCTCCACAGCAAATCTCCTCCGCTCCACGCTCTCCACCAACTCCGGCGGCTATCTCCTCCAAGACCGGCGGCAATTCTCCTCGTCCAACGCTGGTGGCTATCCTCCAAGGTCGGAGGCAATTCTCCTCGTCCAACGCTGGTGGCTATCCTCCAAGGTCGGCGGCTATCCTCCAAGGTCGACGGCTATCCTCCAAGGCCGGCGGCAACCCCTCCAAGACCGGCAGCCACCCCGATCGTGCGAGCAAAGAGAAACGAGAGAGAGAGAGAGAGAGAGAGAGAGAGAGAGAGAGAGAGAGAGAGAGAGAGGGAGAGAGAGAGGCTCAGGGCGAGAGGCGGCTAATTTCTAGAGAGAAAGGCGGCTGATTTCTCTCTTAAGGGAGAGAGAGGAGAGGACAGGTTTTTGAATTAAAAACCTTAAAAAAAACGGGTCCGGATCCGGTACCCGGATCCGTACCAATAAGGAAAAACAACAATCCACCACGTTGGTTCGGGATCCGGAATCACCACCTGCACGAAGCACTCCCTACACAAAGCATCAGCTACGCGAAACAACATTGCACGAAGCACCACCCCCAAAGTCATGAGGTATCAGCCGACCTGCTCCAGTAGACTCATCCCTGCTCGGGCTCAACCTCTGAATGTCGATGCAACTGGATCGCTGAATCTGACTCGCCGAGTCAAAAGTGATCCTCTGCACCACCTCGACCATCCACTCTGTCGGCCACAGAAATCATGGGCGCACCACCTCGCATCGTGGTCCCTATCAGCCTATACAGACTACCACACTGCATAGCTCGCATAAGCACGGTGCACCACCTCGCATCGCGTCACCGTCAGAACTCCACCTCTCGCTGAAAAACTGCATCCTCTGGAGTCCAATCTGCCCAGCGATATCAAATTCCTACGCAGCTTGGGTACCAGATGTATCCGCTCAAGCCTACGCACAGCTCCGTCATGCATCTTGATGTTCACCGTCCATGTCCCCGTGACCTCACATGCTGAGTCATCACCCAAAAAGACTGACACAGTCATCATCTCCAGTGAACTAAACATCGCCGCATCTAAGCAAATGTGCTGCGACGCACCGGAATCCAAAATCCAGTTATCAGAGTCACATGGACTCTCGGTGATGATAAGAGACACATCATTATCCTCTGTCGTGGATACCGCCGCCTTGCCCGCACCCTGGACATCCTCAGAACTATGCGCACGCTGCGGACAATGCCTCTTGATATGGCCACATTGCCTGCAGTTGTACCACGTCACTGCCTTCCTCGAAGAGGATCTGGCCCGTGCATTCCCAGATCCCTTCCCGAGATGCATCCCTCGTCCATCTACTGTCAACACCTGCTCACCCCCAGAAGTGGGGTCTGACAACATCTGACTAGATAGTAACGCAGATGTGATCTGCTCCACGTCTATTGTGTCATTCCCATACAGTAGAGTGTTCTGCATATGTTTGTACGACGACGGGAGCGAGGTAAGAAGCAATAAGACCTTGTCTTTTTTCTTTACCCTTACACCAACCACATGCAGTTGACTGAGAAGGTCATTGAACACGTTGAAGTGTTCCTGCAGGTTACCACCATCCTGCATCTTCAGGCCGTACAGTCGCTGCTTCAGTAACAGTCTCGTGGTCAACGACTTGCTCATGTAGAGTCCCTCAAGCTTCTCCCACAACGTGATAACGGACTCTTCAATACTGATGTTGAACAGCACCTTGTCGTAGACGCACATCCGGATTGCGCTAGTGGCGCGCTCATCCATCTCAGTCCACTCAGAATCCTCCACCGGAGCGGGCAAAGACTCACGCTCCCGCAGTACTCGCATCAATCCCTGCTCAACCAACATGTCTTTGACCCTAAATCTGCCATAGGCGGAAATTCCCGTTATCGTCAAACTTATCCACAGAATATCTGGCCAACACTGTGTTCTTCGCTGTCATAGCTGCCCACAGTACCTCTAGGCAATCTGATTAATTCACGAATCAGATCTGGGAAGATAGGGAGCAGACCAATGTCGTCACCTACCGTGACCCACACCTAAACCGAAACGTCAAATCAGACGCCTACCGAGAACCTGACTCTGATAACACTTGTTGTAAAATCCAGTACACAACGCAATCACAACTATAATAAATGCAGAGCACAAGAACACAAATAGCCATGCAGATATATATATCACAAAATATATCAATGCAAATACAAGAATAAAAGCAAGTGAAAAAAATATTTGACCGTCCGGCGAGTGCGTCGCGGATGCTCCGAACACGCACGATCCGCGGCGAAAATCTGAGATCTGGACTGCAATCCGCCTAGCGGACGCACAAGGTTCACCGGAACCTTCGGCGTCAAAGTCCGACGTCCAACCGCAACCACCACCGGAGACCACCCCACCACTGGAGAGGAAATCCAAGCCGAATCTAACCGTGCTTCTCCTCTCCACGGCAAATCTCCTCCTTCGCTCAACGCTCTCCCCCAATGTCGGCGGCTATCACCTCCAAGACTGGCGGCAACGCTCTCCACCAACGACGACGGCTATATCCTCCAAGACCGAAGGCCACTCTCCTCGTCCAATGTCGGTGGCTATCCTCCAAGGCCAGCGGCAACCTCTCCAAGACCGGCGATCCTCCTTGAGGCCGGCAGCCTCCCCGATCGCGCGAGCAAAGAGAAACGAGGGAGAGAGAGAGGGAGAGAGGGGCTCGGGGCGAGAGGCGGCTAATTCCTAGAGAGAGGCGGCTGATTTCTCTCTTACGGGAGAGAAAGAGGAGAGGGCAGGTTTTTGAATAAAAAACATTAAAAAAAACGGGTCCGGATCCGGGTTGGATCCGGATCCAAACCAATATGGAAAAACAACAGTACATACCTGGCGTGGATGTTAATGTCGCCCGTCAATGGCTCAACCTCAACCTCAACCCAAACCCGCCCCATCAAACAAGTGAAACAGAAGATGGCAACGGACCTCATAGAGCCTATACATGAGGAAGTGTGAAACCTTCAGTAGTACTTCATCTTTGAGATTCAGTATCCAGACTGGATCTCAAACAATGCAATGGTGAAAAAGTAATAACAAGTGTCGATTTCTTATAAATAAATAAAGCGTGCCTCAAAGATTATTATCTTTTGCCTCAAATACATTCTTTGGTTCAATAGTGGATTTCCCGGTCTTGAATCTTTTGGATGTTTTCAGGTAATCGCCACATCTGGATGCATCCGCCTAACGTACCAAGTACTACTTTCATAAGAAATGACATGCTACTGCCACCACTTGATGCCCGTCAATCTGAAAGAATGTCAGGGCAACATGTGAGGCACATGTGGATCCTCTGTCGGTAAGAGCACACCAGTGCCATTCTTGCAGAGTCAAACGCCACATCCTGCTCGCTTGAATGTTTTATACAAAGTAAGTAGATGCAATTTATAAGTGTCAATGAGTAAGGATCTCGAGAAGGTCTGCCCACATCTTTTTTGCCTGCCCATAATTGTCAGCCGCTGCCTATCGAGCAGGAAGTTCGCAAATCATATAAACCCTAATTTATTTTTCAACTAAATTTGCCCTTGTTGGCCGGAATCAGAAATCTAGACTTAAAATTCTTCAAACTCATGAAAATCTAAACATAAAAGTCTTCAAACTCTGATGCTAAATTTTTCTGTATCAAATAAAAGGGAGCGATGATGTACTCCTGCAAATTTCTCTTGTTAAGGAGTGGGAACCAAAGGGGACTGAAGTTGGATCAGATACATCAACACTCATATTTCTACCCAAAAACTTAAACTCATGGATGATGGCAAATCATATGATGTTTCTCCACCAATATATTTTTAATCCATCCAATGTGGGACTACATCAATTCTTTTGTTTTAACAATCTTCTCTCTGATGAGAGCTCTCCACACCAGTCATCACGAGCCTCAAATGGAAGCTTTTAACATTATCAAATATCATACACAAAGAGTACATTAAATCACGGGGAACCGTTGTGAGATTCACATGCTACTTAACTTATTAAAACACGGTTGAAGTCACAAATTTATCGTGAGCCACAAATCATATGAACATACTAAATCAAAGCCAAATCATCGGCTCTGATACCACTTGTTAGAAAACAGAAATCAAGGGGGTGTAAATTCAGCTCAAAGGATTAAACATATGGGCGATGACCAACCGCATATATTTCTACGCCGACATAATTTCGCCTATTTGATACGAAACTAAGCAATACCAACACGGCACTAACAACTGCATGAAAGAGGATGATGCACTATTGCAAATTTATCAGGCCACCTCAACTAACAATCAATTGGTTTTAGGTTAGAAACATAGCAGATAGCATGGTATTAGAGTCAACTAAGGCCAATGACCAACACTCACATCAAAAATTAAAAAAAATCACATTTTTAGGTCAAATACTCTACATGTGATGTTGTATGTTGAGAATATGAAACTTATGTAATTTTGCCCACTTAACATAAATCTTAAATTCCTCCATCTGCAATAAATTTATTTTAGGTTGGATGAATGGGTTCTAACAAAAACTTTGTGAAAACTTATAAAATGCCAAAAAAATGAAGGAAAATGGGTAATGGCCACCAGATAAAAGGTCAACACCCATAAAATATGATAAGGTCTCCCAGAAAAAAAAAAGATATCGTCATTATTATCTAATATATCAAAATAAAACTATCTCGTCATTTTTTTATTTTTGTACTAAGATGGAAGAGTCTCACTTCTATCTTTCTAAAATAAGCATACTCTAATTTACATGCAATCTCCATAAACAATAGTCTTAGGCCCAGTTCATTTGGGCAGAATTGAGGGATAGAATTAAAATTAGCCCCCTAATTCAATTTCGCTCTTCAGCAGCCTAAATAAATGGTATTTCCGACCTCTTTAAGTCAGAATTGATAATGCCCTAATTCCTTCCACTGCCATTTCCGACCTCTTTAAGTCAGAATTCCCAATCCACCCTTCCCTGTTCTAGGAACCCGTAGCCGGAGCTATCCTCTTCCATTTCGCCGGCAATAAAGCTCCTCCGACTTCAAAATCATAATCTCTGGCGATGGCAGCCTCTCCTCCCTCCCCACCGGCGACTTCAAAATCATAATCTCTGGCGATGGCAGCCTCTCCTCCCTCCCCACCGGCATCTCCAACGTAAGCATGTTTATTTTATTTTATTCAGTTTTGTGATTTTTGAATTTTTAGGAAATGTATTTTTTATTTTTTGGCGATATGTTTCTGGGTTGGATAATGATAATATAGGTTATTGGGATGGTATATTTTCAATTTATGACGCACTTTGAATTTCTTAGGCTAACATAAAAAAGATATATGTGCTTTTTTATGTAGGTATTGTTCACCTAGATGTCGGCAATAACCCCCAGGATCACTCCAGTGTGTGCGGCTACTCTGGGGAGTGGTTCTTCCACCCCAGAGAGTGTCCGCCCGTTGTGCGGATTCAAGTGCAGAAGTTGCGGCTACTACCCCAGTGTGTGCAGGATTTAAGGTTTTCCTTGACATTTTCGCATGGACTTCGGCGCAGCGACGCGCCGACGTCCCCAGTGGGCGACCAGTCCTTCCAGAAGTTGGCACCCAAAAGTAAGGGCGGTTACATATAAAGTAACCGCGTCCTTCTCCAGTCAGCCGTTGGCCAAGCCGGACAGCCTTCAGCCAGCACCAGTCCGCTCCAACACCAAGACTTTCGGCGGACACGCAACGGGATGGGCGGTTACTCATTTAGTGGTCATGTTTTCCCCCTCCTCGGAAAGGGTACGCACGGTACTTGGCAAGTGTCTGCACACTCTTCCAGCCAGCCCTCAGCAGCGTCCAAATCGGAGAAGCCAGGGGCAGATGCAGTCCAGAATCTGCCTAGCCCCTTCTTCCCTTTTTGCTAGCAAAGGTCCACACGGTCACATCATGTTGTGTCCGTGCGGCCTCGTTTCCTCTCCCTGCTACCCGACTCTTCGTGTACCCAGGGTAGCCGAGCATTTAATTCCGTATTAAATGCTCTCAACCGTCTGTGCAGCCTACTCCCATGTATAAATAGAGGATCAGGGGTGCTTGGAGGGGGACACAGAATTTGGTCCAGAACCTACCCGGTAGTAGGATCTAAAAGTGTCCGCCGGTTGCCTAAAATTCGCTCCCATTCTCCCCTTGTAATAGCTTGTAACAACAAATTTTGTGGAATAATACTGTCCGCAGCAAGTGGTATTCGCCGCTGCGGGTAAATCTGGTGTCTGTCGTTGCTAGTGACAACCTCTTTTTTGTGCTCTGTTCGTTCGACCCTCAAGGGCTAGTAACCGATCACTTGCTATTCTCGATTCTTCCGCTATCCGCCTGACTCGTCGCTGAGTGTGGAAAGTTGGTGACAATTTTGGTGGCAATCGGTATTTTAATATATGTGTGTTTTTCATAATGATAATTGTTAGATGTTATATATATATATGTATGCCTAAGCCCGAAAGTGAAACAAGTCAATTATTTTCTCTCCCTAACATGGTATCAGAGCACTGATACGCTCCGCTAGGGTTCTCTCGCTTCAGCCGCCGCGTTCGTTCATTCGTTCTCCCGCATCCGCCGCCACGTTCGCTCGCCCGTATCACCCGCTTCAGCCGCCGCAATAGTCGCTCTCCACTGGTCCCTCCCGTGCCCTAGACGGAGGCGCATCGCGTGAAGATGCCGCCTGCCGTCGCTACTGCTGCCTGATGCCGACGCCTACCGCTGGTCGCCGATCCCTGCTGGAAGCCGATCCCTGCTGCTACTATTGACGACGATCCCTGTCGCCGATCCCTGCTGCGACTGTTGCTCTGATGTCGAGCGTCGAGTGCTGCCTTGCTGATGCCGATCTCCTCTCCTCTGCTCTGCTGCACTGAGGTCGCCCGCTGTTGTGAGGCTGTCTTCAGGTACTGTTTGTTGATGCTTCCTGCAGTCTATTGAAGGTTCCTGTCCAAGACCATGGGAGACTCGGCTACAAGCACCACTCAGACACCTGTTCTCTCCGGGGATTCTACCAACACTTTTCCTTCCAATGCAAGGTTGGCTACCACTATTCTTACCTCCTCCAACTTTCAGTTGTGGAAAAAGGGGGTTACTATGTCTCTAGCAGGCATCTGACGTACTCACCACCTTACTAGACTACCTACTCATGCCGTGGGAAGTGCCGAATACGACGATTGGTACAGTGATGATTGTCGTATCTTTGCGCTCCTTCTGAGTTCCATGGATCCATCAGTTCAGCAAATGTGCAAGAATTGTGATAGCACTAAGGAGCTGTGGGACACCCTGCATATGATGTTTTCTCAAGCTAACAACCTCTCTCGTCTTGGTGAACTCTTTCCCAAGATGGCTGAGCTGCGACAAGGAGCTCGTCCTGTCTCTGAGTACTTCGCTGAATGGAAGGTTCTTGCCGATGAAATCCTGGATCTTTGGGAGATCCCCTCTACCCGTGAAGGACATCAGGCTCAACGTGAGCATCTGGTTCTCATCTGGCTTCTGAACGGACTTGATCAAAAATTTTCAACAACAAGAACGGAAATGCTTGCTAGTCCTTCTACTTTGCAGATTGCTAGTGTGTACCATCGTCTGACTAAAGCGGGCTCTGCCGCTTCTCCAGCTGCTCTACATGTTTCCTCCAGCGAGTCAATTGCGCTGGCCTCTCGAGGGGCAAGGGGCACTAGCAGAGGTGGTCGGTCTGGTTCTGGACGTGGTCGGGAGACTGATACGCGACATTGTACTCATTGTGGACGTCGTGGTCACACAAGGGATACGTGCTGGCTCGTGCATGGGAAGCCAGACTGGGCGGCCAAAACCTCGTCAGCTTCACCTCGATCTGCTCACGTTGCCGACTCGACTCCGGCTCCTCCGGGTCACCTCACGGTCCAACTCTCTGAGGAGGATTATCGTCGCCTGCAGGCTCTTCCAGTTTCCTCTCCACCTCATAGTGCTGCTGTAGCCCAGACTATTCAGCCTGCCTGCACTTCCCAGACCACCCAGCGCCCAGTTCAGTGGCTGGCAGATTCTGGAGCTTCTGACCACCTGACTAGCTCTTCAGGTATCTTGCATTCGTATCATACCCATTGTGGGTCTTCCATTACTGTTGCAGATGGATCCACTGTTCCTATTGTTGGCTTTGGAAGCTGCAATGTGACACCGGATATGCCTCTATCCTCGGTTGCTCATGTTCCTCAATCTGCTTACAACCTATTGTCCATTAGTAAGCTTACTCGTGATTTAAACTGTACTGCTATCTTCACATCTTCTGGTTGCATTTTTCAGGAACAGTCGACGAGCCGTATTATTGGTAGAGGAAAGCTGCGTGGTGGTGTTTATGTTTTGGATGAAGTTTCCCACATTGCCTGTTCTGCTGCTTCGGCCAAACTCTTGGACCTCCACTACCGTCATGGTCATCCTTCTATGCAGGTCATGCGTCGTTTGTATCCTGAGTTTGGGAAAGTTTCCCATCTCAGCTGTGAGTCGTGTTTGTTTGCTAAACTCCATAGAGTTAGCTATGTACCTCGCGTAGATGTTCGTGCTTCTGCACCTTTTGATTTACTTCATTCTGATGTCTGGGGACCGTGTCCTGTCCCTACGTTGTTAGGACACAGATATTATGTTACCTTTATTGATGATTTTTCTCGCATGACTTGGGTTTACTTAATGAAAAATCGCTCTGAATTACTATCTATTTTTCAACATTTGTGGAATGAAATTTTCACTCAATTTTCTGTTCGTCTGAAATGTCTTCGTACCGATAATGGGAGGGAATACATGTCCCAGGCCATGTCTAGCTTTCTTTCTGCCAAGGGTATCATACACCAAACCAGTTGCCCTGATACCCCCCAACAAAACGGGGTTGCCGAAAGAAAAAATCGCCACCTTCTTGAGGTAACCCGGGCTATCCTTCATCATACGCATGTTCCCAAACACTTTTGGGGAGATGCCGTTCTTACCGCTGCCCATCTCATTAATCATCTTCCTACTCATATACTTCAGGGGGAGACACCTTATCACATCCTTTATCCGGACCACTCGGGGTCTCCTCTACCCCTCAAGGTCTTTGGGTGTGTTTGCTATGTCCGGGATGCTCGTCCCTCCGTTTCCAAACTTGATCCTCGCTCTTTGAAGTGTATCTTCCTTGGATACTCTCGGACTACCAAGGGATATCGTTGTTATTCTCCAGAACTCCACAAATACATCATTTCTTCAGATGTTGTCTTCCTCGAATCTGTCTCTTATCGTACCACTGGCTCTCCCCTTCCCACTTCATCTTCTGATCTCTCTCTCGATGAGATGCTAGTTCCTCGTCCTGATCCTGCTCTCGTCTCTCCGACTGACATATTGTGCCCCCTTTGGGGACAGGTCTACTCTCGTCGCACTTCTGACAGAACTGAAATACCACCATCTCAGCCTACCTCAACCATTGATGGCACAACTACTGTTCCTCAGATTGCTCCTGCTAGTGAGGACCAGAACCAAACTGAAGTGCCTGCCGCTCCACCACTGGCTAGTACCGAGCTTCCTATTGCTCTCCGCAAGGGAAGTCGGACTTGCCAGAATAGACCTCTCTATGTGAGCTCTTATCAGGGGTTGTCTGCTTCTCATACCGCACTTCACTTGATGTTGGATCAGTACACCATTCCCTCAACGGTTGGGGAGGCCAAAACTCATCCTGGCTGGATGGCTGCTATGCAAGAGGAATTGATGGCACTTCAACTGAATAATACTTGGGAACTTGTGTCTTTGCCGCCTGGAAAGCGTGCTATTGGTTGCAAATGGATCTACTCTGTTAAAGCCAATGCTGATGGCTCTCTTGCTCGCTTGAAAGCCCGCCTTGTTGCCAAAGGCTATGCCCAAACTTATGGCGTGGATTATGAGGAAACGTTTGCACCTGTTGCCAAGATGTCCTCTATTTGGATCGTGATCTCTCTTGCAGCCACTCACCGGTGGCCTCTCCATCAGTTAGATATCAAGAATGCATTCCTTCATGGGTCCTTGGAGGAAGAGGTGTATATGGAACAACCACCTGGGTTCGTTGCTGAGGGGGAGCGTAACAAGGTTTGTCGTCTCCTTGCCTCCTTATATGGGTTGAAACAATCCCCGCGCCAGTGGTTTGCTCGCTTTCGGTCTGTTGTCACCAAATTCGGACTTACCAAAAGTGTCAAAGACTCATCTCTCTTTTATCGGAACTCCTCTGCTGGTACTGTGCTCCTAATTGTGTATGTTGATGATATCGTCATCACTGGTAGTGATCCTAAAGGGATAGCCGATCTCAAAGCTTTCTTACACTCCAACTTCCAAACCAAAGATCTAGGGCTGTTGCGATACTTCCTTGGGATTGAAGTTACTGATCATGACGACTCTATCTTTGTTTCTCAACGTAAATATGCCCTTGATCTGTTATCTGATCTTGGAATGTCTGACTGCCGTCCTATGGATTCTCCCCTTGAACCAGGAGAAAAGGGTCTTCATGCCGAGAGCAAATCTTTTGATTCGCCAGAGAAGTATCGTAGAGTAGTTGGAAGACTTAACTACCTTACTATGACTCGCCCAGATATTGCCTGTGCTGTGAGTAAGGTCAGTCAGTTCATGGCCACCCCAACTATCTCTCAATGGGACTCTGTTCTTCGCATTGTTAGGTACATAAAGAAGGATCCTGGTCTTGGAATATCATACAAGAATCGTGGTCATTCCAATATAGAGGCTTACTGTGACTCCGACTGGGCAGGTTGTTTAGCCACTCGGAAGTCCACCACAGGATTTACTATATTTATGGGAGGAAACCTTGTCTCCTGGAAGAGCAAGAAACAGACCACTGTCGCCAGATCTAGTGCCGAGGCAGAGTATCGGGCTATGTCGCACACTGTTGCTGAGATCATGTGGATCAGACAGACTCTTTGTGAAATCGGATACCCTGTTCATGACCCAACTCTGTTATGGTGTGATAATCAAGCTGCAATACAGATAGCAACCAATCCTGTGTTTCATGAACGCACAAAGCACATCGAGGTTGACTGTCACTTCGTACGAGAGATGTATGAAGAAGGTCTTATTTCCTTGAGCCATGTGAAGACTGGTGACCAAGTTGCTGATATTCTCACGAAAGGAGTTACTGGGGTCAGAATGAATTTCATATGTAACAAGTTAGGTCTGGAAAGTTCCCACGACCCAACTTGAGGGGGAGTGTTAGATGTTATATATATATATGTATGCCTAAGCCCGAAAGTGAAACAAGTCAATTATTTTCTCTCCCTAACAATAATTTTTTATGTAGGTTTTTTTGTGTGTTTGTATGTGTGTGTTTACTTGTGTTTATGTATGTGCTTATACACTAGTGTGTTTGTATGTATGTGTGTTTATTCATGGTTGTGTGTGCTTTTATGTGTGCATGTGTATATGTTTATGTGCTTATGTGTCCATGTGTTTGTGGTGTGTGTGTATTCATGTGCTTATTTACTGACGTGTTCATGTGTTTGTGTAATTCATTATGTGCTTATGTGTTTGTGGTGTGTGTAATTCATTATGTGCTTATGTGTTTGTGGTGTGTGTAATTCATTATGTGCTTATGTGTTTGTGGTGTGTGTAATTCATTATGTGCTTATGCGTTCATGTGTTTGTATTATGACTTCTTATGTGTTCATGTGTTCGTATTATGACTTCTTATGTGTTCATGTGTTTGTATTATGCTTCTTATGTGTTCATGTGTTTATATTATGACTTCTTATGTGTTCATGTGTGTGTGTGTGTGTGCATTCATGGTTTGTGGTGTGTCTTTACATGTTCATGTATTTGTGGTGTGTGTATGCGTTTATGTGCGTACATGTTCATGTGTTTATGTGTGTATATGTTTTTGTGTGTGCATGTGTTTATGTGCTTCCCCACTATGGTGGGATACAGGCTTGAGTGTTCTTGTTGTTATGTGTTTATGTGCATATGCATTCATGTTTAAATATGTTTAAACATGTATATATTAATATTTATGTGTACATGAATTAAATAATCAAACTTCGTAGACGTGGAATGACATTGGTTGCAGCTACTCTTATTGGGGTCATTATTGTTTTGATGAAACCTACAATAACCAGAGATCTTATAGAGTTTGATGTTAAGTATATCTGTTACGCGTAGGAGAAAAGACTTGCAGTAAATGAAATAACAGGGATACAATCACGAGGTATGTTCATGCCAACTTTCGGAGGTTGGTTCCTCATTGAAGCTCCTCTCCAAATGAGAGTTCTAAAACCTAGAAGATGAAAGATGAACCTAACTCCCAAGCCACCTTCTTATATAGAGATGGGGGCACACATCATTTACCTAAAGCATACTATTTAAAATAGGAAATACAATAATAATAATACGCGCGCGTAACAATACATCCCGTCGGAAAATCGACCTTGTCCCCAAGGTTGAAGTGTCGCCCGTCGTCTAGTGGCGATATGCCCACGGGTGGGCTGCTGCCGAGGTACCCGGAGCTCCGTTCGTGAGCAGAAGGGCGTCAAAGTCGTCCGCGCCGATCTCGTCCATGTCATCCCCGAAGAGGACCCGGAACTCCTTCACAGGATAATCATGACCAGGAGAGTATGGGTATGACGGTTGTTGCGTGGGCCCATAATAGGTGGGCTAGGTAGAGGAGGTGGCGGTGGTGGATGTTTCAGCGGGGTAGGAAAATATGGTTGGTAGGGAGGTTTGGAGGGAGGCGATGGGGAAGGAATGTTCCCGTACATCGCTAGGAATTCGGCCTCCACTAGTGAGGAGAGGTCCATGGATTGGTTGGCAGTTAACGGTTGGAGGGTGCGGAGGCGGGCTCGGATATGGGGTTGTAAGCCGTGCATGAAGTAGCCCAAGTAATAGTCGGGTGGAAGACCTGGGACATTGGTGACAAATTTGATGAATGCATCAACGTACGAGTCAATGGAGTCGGTTTGACGGACCCCGCAAATGCGCTCGATCATGGAGTCGGAGTAGCGGTGATCATTCCGCTGAATGAGGGCCTCCGTGAGAGTTGTCCAGGTGAGGCTGGGAGAGGACTGGCGGAGCCAGCGGACCCAATGGAGGGCGGACCCTTCCATGCCGATAATCGTTGTGGAGACCTGTTGCGTCGTAGGAGTCTGGTCAATGTCAAAAATTGTTCGGCGCGGGCAATCCACCCGAGGGGGGTAGTCCCGTTGAATGTGGGAATGTTGAGGCGTGGAAGTTGCGGAGTAGGCAATCCCACCAATGCGGGTTCTTCGGGGGCCGCAGTGCTTGGGGATCCCAAGGCAGAGTCGGCAGTAGGCCCGGAGTTCTGGACGGGTTGCAAGTTGTGGAGCATGGACAAAATTGAAGTGAACTGCTCGGCTTGGGTCTCGAGACGAGAGTTGATGGTGGTGAGAGCTTGTTCGAGGGCTTCCACGCGGGATTCCATCCGGCCCTTTGGCATATGAAGAAGAGGGCACAAGCTGGAGATGCGAGATGGAGAGAGAGGGAGCACCGGAGCCGACGGAGATGCGAGCAGACAGAGGACTGCGGGGCTACAGAGAGCCCGAAATCGAGTGGCGCTGCCGAGGAGAGAGTATGCAGAGGACTGTTAAGCAGGGTTGGTGCAGGCCGAAGGAACGAACAGAGCAGACGTCGATCGTCGGTACTGTCAAACTGGAGCAGGCTGAGCGGGCGACGAAGGTCGACGATAAGATCTAGCGGAGCGGGCGACACGCAGAGGCTCGATGCAGAGGGCTCGATCGATCGGCGGTACTATCGACGAGCAGACGTCGAAGCAGCGGGTCGATCGTCGTTGGGAACGAGCGGCGCTGTCGACGCAGAAGAGATGCGAGACACCGTCGATGCAAGGGCGATCCCGCGCAGATGTCGAGGCAGAGAAGATAGTGGGACGAACCCGGCGACACTGGAATACTGGATGCATGCGGGGAGGCTAGGTCGGACCAATGTTACGCGTAGGAGAAAAGATTTGCAGTAAATGAAATAACAGGGATACAACCACGAGGTATGCTCGTGCCAATTTCCGGGGACTGGTTCCTCCTTGAAGCTCCTCTCCAAATGAGAGTTCTAAAACCTAGAAGATGAAAGATGAACCTAATTCCCAAGCCACCTCCTTATATAGGGAGGGGGGCTCACATCATTTACCTAAAACATACTATTTAAAATAGGAAATACAATAATAATAATAATAATAATAATAATACTCGCGCGCGTAACAATATCCTACAAAAATGCTGTTCAATCGATTGTATAATGGACCAAATACAAATTATTTTATATCACCTCCAAATGTATAGAAGTTCACTTGAAACTTTGGGTAATATTTTTGTGGGGCGTAGATTATTAAGAGACACGTAAAACGTTTCGGTAAAAGATTCAGACGTCGCATTCTTATATGTATTAGCTCATAATAAGAAATTTCAGGTTGTCATCATAACGTATCTTCATTCAACAAAGTGCTAGAGGCAATTCTCAAGTTATCTATTTTTTTTATCAAACTCCTTAATACAGCAAAGACACAACGATGGTGATATTTTACGGTGAGTAATTTATTTTTATCATAAGTTATTTTTAAGAAGCATTGATATATAATATTATATCATGTATATTCTTATGTTATGAAACTACGTTGGTGTCATAGATGACACCCATATTGAGGTGACCGTCTCTATAAAGGATCAAGATAGACATCGAAATAGAAAATAAGTTATAACAACAAACGTCATGGGAGTGTGTCATTCGAACATGAAGTTTGTTATGTTTGTGTATTGTCTGGTTGGGAGGGGTCATCCTCAAACTCCGAAGTGTGGTGTAATTCATTAAAAAGAGTTGATTGATTCAAAGTGCCCGTAGGTAAATAATATCTTGTGGATGCAACCTACAAAAAGGGTTCAGGTTGATTCATATCGGTCAACCCGATAGCACCTAAAAGAGTGCTCCACGCAAGACAATAATCCTACCAACTACAAAGAGTTATTTAATGTTACGCCCGGCGTCGTCACCAGGCTACCCGATTACTGTGCACATCGACCAAAGGAGAAGGCGGAGGAAAACCGGGCTGAACCATCCGGTTCAGCCCGCCAGTATTAATATAAGGAGCACCAGGGCTGAACCGCACCGGTTCAGCCCCTACGGGGGCCGGCCGGCCCTAGGGGTTGGGTGGGCATAAATAACCAACCCCTCCTCCTTGGTTCATCATCAAAGATCATTAGCAAGGTATTCTTCCTCTCTTCTCCCTCAAACCCTAACCCTATTCTCTAGGTTTCCTCTAGATTTCTCTAGTTCTTCCCCTTTCTCTAGTTAGATCATAACATTTGGTATCAGAGGATCTTCCTCCCAACCATGGTGACACGCACCGAAGCCGAGAATGCACGCTTGGCCACCATCGAAGAGAACTACGTAGGGTTGTCGGACAAGGTGGCGGCGCTCGAAGAACAAGTGAAATCCTCCCAAAAAAATCTAGAGGATTGCTTGGACGCGCGCACGGAGGAAATCAAGACCCTACTTGTGCAAAATCTGAAAGGAAAAACCCACGCAGCGGAGGGATCCGAAGCCGAAGCATCCTACCATCCTCCGGCGCAGAACGGCACGGGAATCGGAAGTGGAACGCAGCAGGGGGCCGGATCTGGGTCTACAGGAGGCGGCCTCCCTGTATCGCGATCGGCGGAAGCCGATTGTACGCAAATCGGCGCATACGCCTTCCGCACGAGCGGATCGGCGCAGGAGTGGTGCGGGGCCCCTGGAGCGACCACCGGCGGTTCGATGGAGGCCGGCTACCGCCGGCCAGGTGGCTGGAGGCCGCCGGAAGGGCCAGCGGCACCGACGGGGCCGTTCGGCGCCCAGTCCGCCTGGAATGGACCCGGATTGCAGCCGGGTCCCTCGTGGCGGGGTCCAGGGCAGGGAGCAGCCCCTTTTCGACCTACTGGAGCGAATGCGGTCCCAATCGGGGGTGTGGCGGGCATCCTACCACTACCACCGCCATATGGAGGACCGGCGGACTATGGAAATGGCAACCCATGGGGTGGAGGGCAACAAGGAGGCTACGGTCTAGACCAGGGACGTCCCGGGCCCGCAGTGGCTCCAGCGCAACCTTACCAACCAGCACATGCAGAACCACGGCCGTACATGCAGCCCAAACTGACACGTATGAACTTCCCCAAGTTCAAAGGCGGCGACGCCTTAGAGTGGATCCAGAAGGCTGAACTTTTCTTCAAGTACCAAGAGATTCCGGAAGGGCAGTGGGTTCAGTTGGCGTCTTTTCACCTGGAAGATGACGTTTTCCAGTGGACAAAGTGGTTTCTGAGGGGACGCAATTACGCAGCCTGGGAGGAATTTGTGGAGTCCTTCTCGGCTCGCTTCGGGCCTCTGGAGTACGAAGTCGTAGAGGCTATGTTACAGAAGCTGCGACAAAAAGGATCGGTCACAGAGTACCGTACAGAGTTCGAACGGCTGGCCAACCGGGTCAATTGGGAGGAGAGTACGATACTGAGCTGTTTCATATCTGGATTGACGGACCATTTGAGAGACGAGGTCCACGCCTATATGCCACGCAGTTTGAGTCATGTCATCAGCCTGGCCAGGATACAGGAGGAGCGGTACAATCGGCAGAGGACTCGGACGACAGGTCGGGCACCTACGGTTGCAGATGTACCCAAGCAAGAACCACCTACCGGGGGCCGCCTTACTGTGACGAGGTTGACATGGCAGGAGCTTCAGGCCAGAAAGGACAAGGGGTTATGCTTCAACTGCGATGAGAAGTACACCCGCGGGCACGCTTGCCAGAAGGTCCAGGTATTTATGCTACAGGAGGAAGTGGAAGATGTTACTCGCACTGCAGAGGAGGGAGAGTTGGTTTTTGACGACTTTGGCGTATCCATCCAGGCCCTGGAGGGGGGTACCCCATCTCCGACCTTACACTTGGCTGGGAGGGTCGACAGGGAGACGGTGACGATCTTGATGGACAGCGGGAGCACTCACAACTTCATCCAACCCGGTGTGGCCCAGAGGACGGGGGGTATCATAGATCGCAGCGCAACGTTCCACGTCAGGGTAGCGGATGGACGTACACTGCAATGCGAGGGAGTGATGAAAGGGGTGGATCTCCAGATACAGGGGTACACCGGGCATATTGATGTTTACTTATTGCCAATCCGGGGTTCTGACATGGTGTTGGGCGCACCGTGGCTGCAGCAACTTCGGCGGGTGACCTTCAATTGGGTCCAGATGACTATGAAGTTCAGCCAGCACGGGAAGGGGTACTGCTTGGAAGGCCTCAAGTGGTCTAAGGTAAAGGAGATCTCACCCTACAGCGTGGAACGACTAGGGGCACCGGATAGTACGATGTCCATCGTTACGGCGAGTAGAGCGGAGCCTACAGCTCCAACAGTGGTCTCGTCTCCGATGCAAGCCAGAGTCGACTTGTTCCAAGAGTCGCACGCTCTCCGCCTCCAGCTTGAGGACAAGCTGGTCCTTGATGGGGGAGGGAATGTTACGCCCGGCGTCGTCACCAGGCTACCCGATTACTGTGCACATCGACCAAAGGAGAAGGCGGAGGAAAACCGGGCTGAACCATCCGGTTCAGCCGCCAGTATTAATATAAGGAGCACCGGGGCTGAACCGCACCGGTTCAGCCCCTATGGGGGCCGGCCGGCCCTAGGGTTCATCATCAAAGATCATTAGCAAGGTATTCTTCCTCTCTTCTCCCTCAAACCCTAACCCTATTCTCTAGGTTTCCTCTAGATTTCTCTAGTTCTTCCCCTTTCTCTAGTTAGATCATAACATTTAACCTACAATATTTAAAGAAAAAAAATGTTATTGAGAGACTTTCGGGCTTCTTAAGAAATGATGAGTAATTTTATGAGAACCATCCTTTTTTTATATCAAACGCAGATACTTATACTACTTTAATGAATAAATATTATCATTTATTAGCTAAATACTCTTTTACTTTAAACAAGTTCAATATATAAACATCTGTTGCATCCTGCATAAGTTTCTTATAGAAAGGAAATAAGAAAATGATGTTAGATTACTTGTTGAGATTGACATAAAGATAACAGTGCAAAAAACAGGTAGTGATAATTATGAATACGCAAAAATAGCTGGTCATGTTCATCAACACCATATTGGACTACTTTTAGAGATGATTTGGCTATTAACATGTTCAATAATTACCAAGCTCAATGAGGAATGTCCCAGAGCTATGTCTTCCTTTTTTATATTTTTCACTAGCAGCACTACATATATGATGTAGTAGACAGTTTTATCACTAACAACATTTTCAATGATAAATTGGCTGTTTTTGTTGTCGTAATTGGCTGTTTTTGTGTTACAGATATGCAAACTTAAATTTTCATGTTATACAATGTTTAAAAACAGAACTAAATCAGCCAAAGAAAGTGAGCGATCATATGTTCAATGGACATTAATGATGAATTGTGCTTTGGCAAATGTTTGTAAAGGAGTGTCATTCATCGCTGCGATTCAAGCTTTAAAAGATGAATGTGATGTTGTGATAAACAAGAAGAAGATTATGACGTGCTTAACAACATGGAATAAGTACTATCAAGAAATATCAACGATATTAGATACCAAATGATTTGGTTGAGATTGAGAGCAAAATTGTGAGAGCACATAATGAAGAAGTTTGGGTAAACTATGCTAAAGTAAGAATTTATTTTTGTAAAAGTTATTTTACCAATATTTGTAATTCTCATGTCTAATTTCAACTTAACTCACAAGCACATAATACTATAAAACATCATCATAGTAAAGTGATTGTGAATTGGGTCAACTTAGCTATGTTATGTGGAGTTGATAGCTATTGAGGCTAATGTTGCGACTGGGTGCGAGACCATCAATGAGATTCAAATAGAAGATTCAACGAATGGAAATATTGTAGAGGAGGTCGAGCAGCGACCAAATAAAAAGAGATCAATTGTGGTTAATGTTATTGTAGATGTTGTTTCGGCGATTGCAAGGAACATGAAACAAGAGATCACCACATATGTTCAGCCTCAACCACAAATGATGAGAGCTAATGATGTGAACTAAATTGGAAAATGTTTAAAAAAATAAATAAGGAACCTCGGCTAAGTAGTTTACCTAGGGCTACGATCCCGAGGGAGTGGACTCCTCATTAGAAAAACTAGGGCTTATTCGTTTTACAAAAACATTTAGCGAGAGCTCAACATGGATTCGAATGTCGTAGACATTTCGCAAATGATCAGTTGCAGGTCAACAATAATCATGAGAAATAATGCCGGAGGAAGGAGGAGGGTGCAACGTTGGGCAGAGACTTTGCTGGAGACACCAAAGGAGGGCGTGATGGGGTCGACCAACCCTCAAAAGGAAATGTCAGAGGCGGGCGAAGTTGCACGTCCGGCGAGAGGAGGCGATGGAAGACATCGAGTAAGGAGTCTGCTGGACTTCCGAGAAACAGAGAGTTTCTTGTTTCTCGGTTCTTTCCAGCCTGCTTTTGTGTGAGGAGCGGTGAGGATTAAGGCTTTATTTGGCGTGGCGGTGGCGGGCAGAACCGGCGGGTGGAGAGGGAGGTTTGGAAACGGATGGGAGGAGGCGGGGCTCGAAAAGCTCCGTTTTGGAGCTTTTCTCATGGCGCGGCGGGTGCAAACGCGGCAAACGCCGCCGCCGGGCATTTGTTTACCCGCCTTGCGGTGGCGTTTGCCGCAAACGCCGCCCGCCACCGCCGCGCCAAATGAAGCCTAAATAAAGACGTGTCAATTTAAGAGGAAGAGAATGAGACGAGTCTAAATAAGGAAAAAAATAGGTGTGTTTCTCCCACCTAATTTTAGGTGGGAGAAACAATAAAGTCGTGCGATCTGGTATTCTACGGCGGAGTTGTTTTCGCGGAATACTGCAGTACTCTAAAATACTGTCAGTTTTGTCATTATTGTCAGTATTTCGATCAATCATGTTGTTTTTGCAGGAACCAAGGGTTTGATGCGCGCGATCACCGTGATCTAAGGTGGGAGAAGACACCTAAAAATACGAGAAAGAGGCCAGTCAAATTTGTCATGTGAGAAAGAGTGGGTCAATTTATAATTAATCGGAAGACAAAAAAGCCACATAGGCACTCATATAAGTACAAGCTATGCTCCAAGGCTCCTCTCCAAATACAATTAATTTCAAAATAAGATCTATTCCGAAATTAATTTAGTAATTTAATTGCCTATTTAATTTTATGCAATTTATCATAAATGTTATTTACTTGCATATCACCCTCGTCAGCCTGACGGACCAATTTATTTAGGGTCATATTGGTTGGTTGAGCCATAAGTCAAAATTCAACATATGACGATAAATTACGAACATACGATGACATGTGACACGACGATGAACAATAATGCAATATGCAGTCGAACACAATGACATGTAATATATTCACGAACAAACTTATGAGGACGAACACACGATGACATGTAATATGTTTACGAACAAACTTATGCAAATGAACACACGATGGCATGTAATATGTTCACGAACAAACATACAACAGTATAACGTCGAACAATCACAAATATTGATGTCGAATCTAAAAATGGAAACAACCCGTGGTTTTATTCAGATGTGTCCACGATGCATCAATTCCCCCGGGGTTGAGAGAACTCAAAGGCACTGATATGTTGAGCGCTGATGAAAGAAAGAGCGATGTATTTATGAATTTGTCAGCGCATATCATGAGGAGCCGGCCTCGCTTACATCTTGAAGATTAACTAATTTTAAACACGAAACAATATTACTTTGTGTTTAAATTTCATAGGTGAACGTGTTTTGTATCCGTGGGCTATATCATTCTATGTTTTGTTATAAGCATGTTTTAAAATCTCATTTAATAGTTATGTACATCACTAATATCTCAGTTATTATCTATCTCTGAATTCTTGTCACAATTTTAAATTTTGAATTTCAATTTCTATCGCTAAATTCTTACATGCAGCCGAAAATCAAAATTACTAATTCTAATTTGTGTTTAAATTCTTGTTTTCAGCCAAACAACCTAATTGAAATTCAACTTCTATTCATGCGGTATTGAAATTGAAACAATTTCACTTCGTACCTACGAATTCCTTCCAAACAAACCGAGACTTAGTAGTTTTCTGAACTTGTAACAAGCAATTATACATGGAATCCCAGTGCGCAGTTTACCAGAGACAACAGCCAGCCTTTGCTCCATGATTCTTGTATCTTCGTGAAAAATAAGTTTTGGCGATGCACACTTTGCATGGAGGGTTCCCGATTTTTTTCTCTTTAATTAATTTAGAATGCAGGGGTTTTAGGGTTTAGGGTTTATTTTGATACATATAAAATAAAATAAAATTGGCAATTACCTCATAACTTGAGTACGAAGGGCAGCAGTCTTCTTCCGCCTTCCAAAATTGTTAATCAGTTGACCGGAGATCGTGGATTTGCCGGAGGAGGAGGTACCTGGCGCGATTAAGGGCGGCCAAGCAAAGGCAGACGTGCTCGTCGAGATCCGTAAGCTGATGTCGGAAGCTGGAACTATTCTTCCGGAGTTGACGCACGACCTCCTGGATAGGATGGATCTGCCCCGGGCCCCGCTCAAGCCCAAGCCGTACTAGCCACTTGTCGCTCTCCACCGTCGCGTGTAGCTTCGCCACCAGTCGCTCGGCCGTTCTCAGGTGGTTATCCAACACGTAGGTCTCCCTCGCCGCAGCGTCCGTGTCCTCCATCCGCTCCCGCAGCTGCCGCCTCTGGCCAGCCAGCAAGTCGCCGCCACTGCAGCAGCATGCTGCTGGCCCTACGGCTGCCACCACCAGCAGCGCATGACTGGCAAGGAGAAGCACGGCTGCAACGGCCCCCGCCGCTAATACAACTAGGCAGGTTGCTGTGGTTGTGGTGGCCCGGCGAAGAAGGCGATGCCTGCGCCGAGCACTCAGTAGGCGCAGTTCTAACTGCTGCTTCAGCACGGAGAAGCAATCGCGGATGTCTTGGAGTCTGCGGCAGGCATCGGCGGATGAAGGGAACGGATTATCGTTGCGGTCAAAATCGGTGAACGCGTCAAAAGCGGTGTTGCACTGCGGCAATGACAGCGTCAGAGGAGCGGATCGGCCGGGAGAGGGGACGGGGGAGGATGCGGGGAGAACGTCCAGAAGCCGGACAATCGGAGCGTAGATTTCGCCGGCGAGATCTACTGAATGTCGGAGGGAGAGGAATAGGTCGGAGGCCTGCTCGCTGCTTTCAAGATAGCGGGAGACGAGGCCGGTGAGACGAGTCGGTGGAGCCAAACGGAGGGTCTCCTCGATCGACGCCCGAGTCGGCCGGAGGATCTCTTCACCACCGCCCTCCATTTCTCCTCCTACGTGACGGTGGTGGATTCTGTCCCACATCTCATTGTAGGAGTTGGTCTGAACGGCGAGTGTGTACTCTCGCCTGAGGTTGATGGTAGCAGCGGAAGGGGAGTTTGCGGCCGAGGCCAATGTGGTCTGCGTGCTGCAGCTGGAGGCAGGGCTTCCTGTTCTTCCCTTCCGATTCCCTTCATCATTTTCCTTCCTAGTTCCTTCTTCTTCAACTCCGGCGACGGCACCCGCCGCCTCCGGAGAAGTCATTTCTTACTGAGGGATTTCTAAAACTTTACCAAGCACTTGAGGCACTCACTGAAGATGCGGTGGCCGTCATACCTAATATCTTGTCCCGCTGATCGGAGCACCGCCGCGGATGAAATGCATCTCTGAGTCTTCGGGGCGAAGATATTGACCAGCTGAGCTTGTACTGCAAAAAGATACTCACATCCGGTTCGGAACTTTAGGCCGATGCAAGCCGATTTGGTCCGCCGAACTCCTAGAACGGACTGGAAAATAGTGGGCGCTATATCCGCACTGCAGTTTTGGCTATTCTGTACGAGTTATTATGCGTCTTTTGAAAATACGTCTTGTCCATACATTTTTAGGAAAAGTGTTCAACGCGAAAGTTGTATATCTCGTCGAGATCTACAACTTTTCTGTTGAACACTTTTCCTAAAAATGCATGTAGAAGGCGTATTTCCAAAATTCGTATTAGTTACGTCCATGTTTCAATCAGTGCGGCAATACGTCTTGTGCGTGCATTTTTAGGAAAAATGTTCAACAAGAAAGTTGTAGATCTCGACTAGATCTACAACTTTTGTGTTGAACACATTTCCTAAAAATGCACGCACAAGACGTATTTCCAAAAAGCGCATAATAACTCATACAAATAGAGTGCGGATAGCCAAAACTTCAGTGCGGATATCAGCTCCCAAAATAATTAAAAGAAATTTAAGGGTCTTCCCGATGCCGGAGCAAATGCAACCCTAGGGGTGCAAATGAGTCGAGTTCGAGTCGAGCTTGGCAAAATTTTCAATCTTGAGCTCGAATTAATCATTTCAAGCTCGAGCTCGAACTCAACGAGCTCATTTTGTCCCCGCTCTAGCTCATGACCTACTTATCGAGCTCAAGTTTTGAGCTCTTGAACAACAATATGTGAGCTCGAGACGAGCTTTTTTCGAGACGCCTCATCGAACTTTCGAGCCGGCTCAACTCAACTTGCATCCCTACCGACAGTTCATCTCGGGGCGTTTGTTTTACCGCCACTGGTGGCGTTTGCTCCCGATTTTTCGAGCAGAACAAAGAAACTCTCCATTGGTGAACTCGACCCCCTCCCACAAGCGGCATTCGCTCCTTCACTGAAAGGTTGCCGCTCTCCCAAACGAGCCCTAAGACTTTGTTTGTTTCGGTTGTTAGTTTGTTGCTGATCGAAAACGAGCGGTCAGAAATAGAGTTTGAAAAAAGAAATGTATGTGAAAAATAAAGTTTGGAGTAAAAAAATGTGTAAAACTCTATTTGTAGAGTTGTTCGAAAAACATGATACATTAACATATTGGTAAAAACTGATTTTTGTAAAATATATAAATTTTCAAATGCAAAACTAAACGTGTTCAAATAAATTGGACCCGGCCCGAAAAAAGCCCGGTTAGGCCCGGGCCCTGGCCGGGCTATGGGGGCCCAATAGGGCCCTCATATATATTTAAAGCCCGGCCCGGGCCCGGCCCACCTAAGCCCGGGCACCAGGCCTTACCTGGGCCTGACACCGAGGCCAAACACCAGGGAAGAAGTTGGGAACCAGACGAACCACCAAGGGGCTAGATGTCGACGAGACATAGATTGGAGCTTCTACTGGCGGAATATCACCGTTGACGAGAGTGATGTGGTCATCAGAGTTGCATTTAACAGAGATTATAGCAAAACAAAATATCAAGGGGCAACAAACTGCACAAAAACAATCTACGGAAGGGAAGAAGACATGATCCATAAAAAAACTCTGTAACAAGGAAGAAGTTGGGAACAGGATGAACCATCAACAGGGCTAGACGCCGGCGAGACGTAGATTGGAGCTTCTACTGGCGGAATATCGTCGTTGACCACAATGATGTGGTCGTTGGAGTTAACCTCAAAACCCGAGCAAAGTAAAAAAAGTCTAAATCATTGCATTTAACAAAGATCGGAACAAAAAAATATCAAGGGGCGGCAAACTACATAAAAACAATCTACGAAAGGGAAGAAGACAGGATACTTAAAGATACTTTGTCGTAGGGAGGAAAATGGGAACCAGACGAACCACCAAGGGGCTGGACGTCGGTGAGAGGCGGATTGGAGCTTCTACTGGCGCAATATCATCGTTGACGACAGTGATGTGGCCGTCGGAGTCAAATCCTGAAGTCAGATGCAGAATAAAAATCGACGAGAACGAAAGAAACTGTGCTCGAAGATGTCGCGGGATCCTGAAGAAATCGAACGAAACGAGCACAAAGAAAGCGAAGATGGCGCGGGATCCGGATGTTGGGTGTGGTTCTCATCCGAGTCGGTAAAAACCACCGGGCGCGCGCCGGGCGCGGCTCGTGATTTCATTTGGCTCAAATAATCATAAATGATTGGAGTGCGGATATCCACATGGGGGCAACCAAGTGAATAAAGATTTTTATATATATATATATACATATATATAAATATTAAAAAAAACAAAAAAAAAATCCCACTTCCACTCTCTCTCTCCCGTATATTACAAAAATGATAACCGCCACATTCTATTTTTAACTCCCTCTCTCTCTTATTTTTCCTAAACCGAACATTACCCACTCAATCTCTCTCTCCCTCGTGAGTTCTGTATACCGCTGCCCTCCCTTTCTCTCTCTCTCTCGTTTGCTTTGGGGGAGATCGTCGTTGCCGCTGTTTGGAGGAGCGCCGTGGCCGCCGCCTGGAGGAGGGAGAAGTGTGGCCGCCGCCTGGAGTTGTTGAGGCCGCCGCCTGGAGGAGGGGAGAAGCAGTTCGGCCACCTGTTGAAGTGGAGATCCGGCATGTGCTGTTGGAGGAGATCCGACCGCTGCTGTTGGAGGAGATCCGGCCGCTTTCTGTTGCATTTTGGTAGGGGCTGATCTCAGCCCGTCTTGTTTGTGACTGGTGTTGAAGACGGAGGAAAAAGGGGCTACGCATAGCCGCTCTTGTTCGTGGCTTGGAGATTGGAGGGCGGAGTTGGAAGGGGCTGCACATAGCCGTCTTTCTTCGTGGTTTGGAGAACGTCATCCTCGACGTTGGGACGAATTGCTCAATCCGTCCGGGTAACGACTCCGTCATCTCTTGTATTTTCTCTTTACAATATTGTGCTTGTGTGTGTATTGTTGGAGAGAAGGTTGTGTAAATCCTGTGTGAATTGTGTTTGTGGCGGAGGAGTGGAGATCCTTTGTGGATCGGTGGAGGGAAAGCCTGTAATCGTGCGTGTGATTTATCACACCTTTTTAGTGGAGGCTTTCCGGGTTGGACTCCGATCGTCCCGTGGTTTTTCACCCAATTGGATTTTCCACGTTAAAATTTCTGTGTGTGTTTTGTTTTATTATTCCTGCATTGCATATTTCTTTTGTGTTTGCATACCGCACAAAGCGGTCGCACAGATGCTCTGATCGGGATTGCTAGCTCGCTTTCCCAACACCGGAAGCCAAACGCAGAAGCACTTAAACCCGAGCTCCCCCTGTCTAAAATTTGACCTATAACTATCTTATTTTAAAAAAGGAGGTGTTAAAATCAACCGTCCCAGACAGTAAAAAAAAGCAGAACTCTGATTTCGGGAAAAAGAAACGATTCAAATCAGCAATACCAAATGGAGCCTAAATGTCCGCTCTCTCCTCAATTGGAGAAGCGGCAAACAACAGTGACAAATATTGGATGGAGATCCTCTCTATTTAGACTTCTCCATTTTGTCCATTTACGATCAAGATTGATTCTCATTTATCAAAAGGTGCACAATTTTTTGATTATATGAAAAAAAATGGGATTACTTAACCCGTCGAATTAAAGAAGAATCAATCCGAGGTGTGAAATGAATAGCATCCATATTTGGCTCAAATGAAACGGATCCGAATTCGGCAGGTACCTCCATGTGCCGAATGAAAAGGGCTGATTGATATTTATACAGAGCTTGGAGAGGTCGTCGCCATTAATGCGGGATGCAAAGAAGCGAAAGAGGAATTGCGCAGCCTTAACGAATAGTTGATTGATTTATAGAACGCGTGAGGCCGAAGCTCGATAGTGGCTCTCTTATGGGAAGACCTTCTTTTAAACGGGCTATGATCTGTAGTTAACAAACTCGAGTTTTCTTATGAGAACAAATATCTAAGGCTCTGTTATTTTGATCGATTTTAAGATGGTAAAATTAATTTTGGTTCAAAACGAAAACTCATGTAAATTGGAATATATTCTGTTGCCTTGAAAAAAGGCTGCCGATTTTAAACTTAGGTTCAAAAAAGAAGATGAAGCAGCAAAAGAAGAAGCAATGATAGGAGAAAAATTCAAAGATGAGAAGAAGCGGATAAGAGAAAAATTCTAAGGAGAGGAAGGAGAAGACGAAGAATCGATCTTGGCAAGGAGGAGAAGCTCGACCTTTGACTGCGAGCTAAAACCGACGGAAGGAGACAAATTTTGGGTTTAGCGGAGTTATAAAACTAGAGAAAGCCACGATTTTCAACTACAAAGAAAATCGATTCGCACAGATAAATGCCGCAAACAAATCACGAAATTGAAATTGTGATACCTAATTTCAACTCCCTCCTCTCAAACAATACCAAACGAACCGTTAGTGTTTTCTGATATGCGAACAACCAATTTTAGCTTGTTGTTAACAACCATCTACTCTAAATATGGATTTTCACACCTAGTTTGCATGTCGGCATGCCATTCATAAAGATTTAGGCATGCCGGAGAACTCGACGATCAGTCTTGTCTCCGACCTCTCGTTTCGTAAAAAAATATTAATAAAACGAGCATCTTCGCACGGGCTACGCCCGTGCTCGATGCTCTCCGCTTCGACGGTACTCCAGCAGTGACAGTACCTCCGCCCAAACTCTCCATCTGTAGGCCGCTCAGTCAATTGACAGTGCATAGGTAGCCCCCGTGCCCCACGCGACAGTACCCCCGCCTCGACATTGCCCCGGCGCGGCGGCGCTCTCGCGAACCCCCAATTTTGTCCCCCATCTCGATTTCGTCACACGCACGGGGGTTCACGAGCGGCGGGAGCGCCGCCGCGCCGGGGCAATGTCGAGGCGGGGGTACTGTCGCGTGGGGCACGGGGGCTACCTATGCACTGTCAATTGATTGAGTGGCCTAGAGATGGCGAGTTTGGGCGGAGGTATTGTCACTGCTGGAGTACTGTCGAAGCGGAGAGCATCGAGCACGGGCGTAGCCCGTGAGAAGATGCTCGTATATACATAAGAACAATAAACAACTTTTCACACGCACGGAAGTTTACAATCATACAAAAAAATTCCAGACAAACCAATGCCTGTCGTCCACTGCAACATAGAGAGCACAACCACACCATATACCAATCTTTTTACCTCATTCGATGAACGCCAAAAATAGTAATAATGTACAACTTCGGTGAAATCACAATCGTCGTCCATCAAGAAATATGATCATAAAAAGAGATCTCATGCTTTTCAAACCACCGTGGCATGCAGAGTTTCTGGTAGAGCGCCTTGCAACTTCAGGAGCTGAAGAATAACCATGTTCAAATGAATGAAAAAGAAAAAAAATTTATAACCATTCACATATATAATATATCTAATAGCTGCAGTTTATAGCAAGTGCAGCATTGCAACTGTATTTTGCTGCACCTGCAGCATTGCAGCTACAGCAAAATGATATGTTTCAGCATTTTTACTGACATTAGCTTATGAGGGGCCTAAAATTTATAGCATCAATTAACTAATTAACAAAAGTTACAATAGACAGGTTAGTAGGTTGAGGTCTGTGCGTACCTGGCATCATCTAGACCTACTCTTTCAGGATATCTAAAGGCAGAGTAAATCATGGCTTCTGCAAAATTCATCATCTAAACCCAGAGCAAATGTCGGTCATGTAAATTATGGCATCTGCTTGGAGTATGAAACTTCAAGGTCTGTAAGCCAAGTGAGAAGAATGAAAATGTAAATTACCAACCAAAATACTTATTTGAAATAGAGAGCAAGGGCGTAAAAAGTGATGAGGTAGTGGGCACCTGCACCTTCTCACAAACCCATAATTACACGTCTCGCACCAACTCCATCCGGCATAGTATATATTTTCTACCAATACCCCTGAAGCTGCTCCTATTGCAGCACCTGCAATTGTACATCATTTATCTTCTCCTCCATGAAATGATGTTGCAGTACCTCCATGAAATATAAAGAGAAGTATGTCGTTTTCACAACCGATGAAGCACTATAGATCAAAATCTAAACTAAAAGGATCGAGATAGGAGACTACTTCTTCGAGAGCAGTGATGGTCGCCGGAACATAATCGAGTTGGCGTGGAAATGGAAGCCTCTAAATGTAACCAAGCTTACCACAAAATGCAGTGAAAAAGAAGCTGGACTATAATCCCAATTTATATCCTGAAACTGGAAAGAAAAATATTTATTTTGCAACCTAACTCAATAATTTGCACCCAAAAAAACAATGCAATTAACATTGTAATATGAGAACGTAAACACAACTTAAAAACTGTTAAATTCATTATCAGAAACCCTTGCAATGTGCGCACTTGCATTCATAACATTTTAGGTATATAGAAGTTAATCTATTATTAGAGAACTACCTGGCAAAAAGAGTTATAAGGGAATAAGCTGATTTCGAGCTAGCAGACCGCAACAATGGAGGATTTGGTCCTTCAAAAACACCTGACAATATAATTAAATCTCAAAATTCCATTCAAGAATATGAATTAATCTAACAAAATTATTAAGTGAAAAATAATTTTAATATTAATTTTTTTTTCAAATTATAAAAAAAATAGTAACGATAAATTTGTAATTTTGCTTTAAAATAATTATTTATACAGATTATAGAGTTATTGACTATGACAAAAAGGATAAAAGAGGTTATACATTAGTTTCTAAATATTTAGAAAATTATTGACTTTTGTAAGCAAGATAAGGGAACCATACACCTATTATTAAAGATAAATTGGGGGTTGTTGAGTATATGTAAAAGATACGTAGGGTTATCATAATTTACTCTTATATTTATGAATATATATTTTTCGAATAATTGTGTACTCCGCTCACACATAAAAGATTTCTGCATCCGCCACTAATTAGACGAGAATGACCAATTTGATGATGTAATACTAGTCTCTCATGTGAATAAAGTAGCGTAAATAGTGGTGTACACATTGTACAACCCCCATATCCATCGAGTGAGGCCCAGCGTGGAGGGCCGCCGAGACGTATCTGTACAACCCTATATCCGCCGAGTAGGTTGCCAGGACCCAAGAGTGCATCAGGGCCACGTTTGTAGTATGATCCAGACAGAGAGAAAGGAGGGAGAGCGGTAGAGGCAGAAACCACGTGCTCACCCAGCTGGAGTAAGAGGCAAGTGAGGGGGCGAGAGGAGGAGGGGCGGGTGCCCCCCCCCCCCCTCTCGCCCTCGCCCAGCTAGGGGCGAGAGGAGGAGGGGCGGGTGCCCCCCCTCTCGCCCGCGCCCAGCTAGGGGCGAGAGGAGGAGGGGCGGGTGCCCCCCCTCTCGCCCTTGCCCAGCTAGGGGCGAGAGGAGGAGGGGCGGGTGCCCCCCCTCTCACCCGCGCCCAGCCAGGGGCAAGAGGAGGAGGGCGGGTGCCCCCCTCTCGCCCTCGCCCAGCCAGGGGCGAGAGGAGGAGGGCGGGTGCCCCCCCCCCCCCCCCCCTCTCGCCCTCGCCGGGCCAGGGGCGAGTGGAGGAGGGGGGCCGACCCCCTCTCTCGCCCCCGACCCTGGTAAGGGGGAAGACCCTTGGTCTCGCCCCACCCCAGCAAGGAGGCTCGCCGAGCTCCGCGAGGTAACCCCTCTCGCCCAGTTCCAGAGGAGGGGGGGTTGGTCTGCGTTTAGTATCCCAGAACAGCGGGATTTGGCTATTTGCAGTCCAGTTTTGGCTATTCGCAGTCCAGATCCGAGGGTATTTTGGCAATCTGGCAGATCAGTTTTTGGCTATTTGCAGCCCAACTTGAAAAACCTATAAATAAACCCTAAGGGGCACCAAAGGAGGGGACTTCTAGATTTCCAAATTTCGGATCTTCTTCTTCCCTTAGAGCTCTCCTTTGGTGCTTCTGGTTCAGCATTGGCTAGGGAGGGGAAGATCTCTCAGGTCTTCCGGGTGTGAGGTGGGACCTCCTCGCTGTAGCCTAGGGTCCGTTTCCTAGTCCAAGTGCTCTTGCCTAGAGAGTTGGCTCGAGAGAAGTAGGTGTGAGACCACCCCTTTTTTGGGACCTCGAACTCCACGGAGACCGAGTAGTCGGTTTCAACATTTTTGGTGCGGTGAGCGTGGAGAGTGGTCAGCACATAAGTTCTTGAACCAAATCTCATGGCAGGAGACCTCGGAGGAGGAGACAATGAGGGGTCTCACATCCCAAGTGAGGTGGTAGGAAGGGGAGAGTTCATGACGGCCATCAAGGGAATCATGGAGCTGCTCCAAGGTATCACCAGGGGAGGTGACTGCTCGGCTCCCTCCCCCCAGACACCGCCTTCTGGGTCGTAAGGAGTGCTCGCCCAGGGGGGTCAGGAGAGGTTTCCCCAGGGGGTCGCTGTAAGGCCCCATTTTTTTTTTTGCAAAAAAAAATCACCGGGTCTTAGGCCCAGAACCGCCGTTTTGCGGTGACACCTTCGCTCGGGAAGGTCGCCACCACAAAACGCCGATCCTGCCGGCCAAATCGATCACGAAGAAAAGTACAATAAAGAGTAAGACAAGTCCACAGAATCACATGAATTATAAATGTCCACATATATTAACTGAATAAAGAGACAAGGGTTACAAATAATAAAAGGGGCTCTTGCCCTGTACATCATTTCCTCACTACAAGGTCACTCGCGGAAGCTAACTACTAATCACTCACAGATCCTGAATCCTGTGCTCCTGTACTAGACTGGCCCGCCTCCGACTGCTCCGGCCTCTGGTGCTGCTGCGTCTCCTCGATTTCCTAAAATGATATGGTCCACCGACCGTTAGTCAAAAAGACTAAGTCAACGATCCCCCGCCCCTAAACCCGTGGCTCCTAGGCACCGAGCGGGGAGGAGTGAAAAGGAGGACCAAAGGCAGAGTGGAAACAAGCAGGTGACAGCGGAACTAGAACTACACAGGTGCATATATATATGAAGCATTAAGTAAGCACAGTAAAGTGCAGGTAAAGAACAGTAAGCAGTATATATAATTGGCAAGTAAAGTAAATATAAAGGTAACCATTGATTTATAGGAATGCCCATACAAACCTATAGACCAAGGGGTCGTTTAGCAGGGCCTACCGTATAAGAAGTCCCATAACCGACTTATACGTTAGGGGTAGGTTGAATGCAATGTTTATGCTATGACATGCAAGTATGCTGTTATGCTATGATCATACAAGTGCAACTCACACACTATGACTCTATGCGCATAGACCTTTAGTTCCCCCTTTTTGGAGCGAGCTAGACTCCCAGGATACTCCCGTAGTGGCAAACGGAAGCGGTGGGTTGGGCCCCGCCCACCTCTAGGTTGGTATTCACACTACCCAACCTAGACCTATTGTACGCCTCCACTATACCCGCGGAGCGTCTGCGTACTCTTGCTGACTGGACCGCCAGACTATCAAGGCTAAGTGTAAAACCACACTCGCCGAGTCAACGTATTGACGTCGGTGTGAACGACCGTCCAATACCGAAGACCCACCACCTTCAGTGCACATGCAACCTGTTCTACTTCCTATCTCTGAGCCATGAGTTCCCCGGGCTAACCCGCCCGCCCTCAATAACCTTCCGAGCCAAAAGCTCCCCGGGCTAACCTGCCCGTCATCAATAACCTTCCGAGCCATAAGCTCACCAGACTAACCAGTCTGCTGCAACAGCCACCGAGCCCACCGCTCGGACAACCAATCCAACTAAACTTCCGAAACCACAGGGTGTAGATGAGTGTATTATTAGTTAATCTTGTACAATGTCTTACTCCTATGAGTTAGGGTTAGTCTTGGACTTCCCGAGGGTTACCCTGTGAGGGGCTCGCTACGGTACTAGGAACCACTATGGGATGACACCCCAAGGTTCCCACTCCCAAGACACTTAATTTTATTAGTTACTACCCTTAAGAAACCCTCTTAACATTTCACCTGGTCTAAACCTAAGTGCTTTAAGACACTTAGGGGAAAAGACGATCTTTCGCCAAATCCCAAGATGACCTACCCCATGGGAGGCACCCCACCATCCCAGAACTCATCAACCTTAAATCTCTACAAGGGTCCTTTCATACCATACAATCACCATTCAATTCCCACATCTCCAAACAATGTATTGCAAATTGGCCTGTAACTCCAAAACTGTCAATTTACTAAACGCAGACCACCCTTAACGTTTTGATCCTCATGAAGGGAGGTACTCTAAATACTCAACTCCATGACCTACTGGATTTATTGGGAGTCCATGCTACTTAAATCAGATCAAATCCAGGGTTTCCTAATTTTCCCCATAATATTAATATTTTTAAACAATTTCTCAAAGGGCAATTTTCTCAAGTTTGAACTACAAGTGCACTTTTTCTGACTCCCAGTGCCTACCCCAATTTTTACATAAATCATGAGTACCTAGATATCAGTAGGTATAAACTTGTAGGAAAAACCAGCAAGATTTACTATTTTTAAAAATTCCAAAACTCATTTATTTCCAATAAATTCCAAAGGAGGTACACTCATATGGAATCCCAACCTTATGCAAATTCATACAGTGGTGAATCATACTAAAATATTCAGGTCTACCAAGTTTGACCACATAACACAGAAGTTACATTTGTAATTTCCTCAAAGGATATATTTGTAAATAATTCCAAAATGAACTAGAGATACCAAAAATATTAATCCATAAATTATGAGAAAATTACAGTGGGTACATATTGGTATGAAAAGACATCTTGCAAATTTTCATGCAATTACAGCAATTTAACACCCTAAAATTGATCCTCCCAAAAATTGTCTACAATGTGAAATATTACACTTTGAACCCCAAAAAGTCTTCTCATGGTCTAACAGATTCTTCCAGAGATCAATAGCATTAAAACCAAGTTTGTGGCAGAAAATGGTAAACCATTAAGTAATATTTCTCCCTAAAACCCAAAACCCTAATTATTTACAAATCTACCCAAGGGTTTATTACCTAGGCTTGACAACTCCAAACCTCTTCAAATTCACAAGGGAGGCTCCTCTGGTCACTAGGACCTACCATACAAAATCTTAGGTCAAACCAATAATGTTTGACCCCACTCCCTTCATTGACCTCTATTTGCACCCCATTAGGGTTTAACCTAGGGTTAGGGTCTAAACTTCTCCAAATCCACCCAAACTTCTTGTGAGGGTGTTATATCACCTATAAAGGTCAGAGGAGTCCAACACACCCCTCTCCAAGGACAAACTCTCCTATGTCCTTCACAACCCCAAATTCCACCCCATAGGGATCAACCCTATGACCTTGAGCAAATCAACTCCAATGCTCACCAATCTTCCTCATGGGGTCTCAAATTGATCCCACTGACCTTTCCAAGAAGACTCAAGCTTCTATGGACCTATTTGGCCAATGGATCTCTACTTGACTAAATGCACCCCAAGGTGCTCCAACCCCAAGCCCTAGGGAAAACCAACTCCCCATGGCCCCCTAACTCTCTTAGAGGTGATTTGGGTGATATTAGGGCAGTGGCCAAAATCCCACTCCAATTGGAGGTGGTTTGACCATGAAATGTCCCAAATAGCCCTTATTCACAAATTTCCCCTAAATGGACAAATCTTTGGCCTAATGATTACCTAATCAAATGAACTCCAAATGAGTTGAGATTTTAACCAGGGGTTTATCATTACCCTAATAACACCCCACCAAAATTTGGTGGTGATTGGAGGTCATTTGACCCTCCAAATAATTTATGCAAGGATTATTAAATTTCTACAAAAACTTTAGGAAAAAGTTCTCCAAAAATTCTCATTTTTGGATATGTCTTAGATGTATATCAGAATAGCCTACACACCAAATTTCAAGTCATTTGGAGTTGTGGATTGGTGTGGGCATCCATTCAAAGTTCAGTCAAACTTTGCACTAAAATGGGTGCTGAGGTCAAACCAGGACTCTAAATGGGGTGAACCCAATTTTGTATGATCCTAGGGGTCAAGGCCTACAACTTTCATGTTGGGCACTTTTTCAGTAGAGGGCTCTATCTATTTTTAAAATTTAAAACCATTCACTACATAATAATATGAATAAAACAATTAAATAAAACATTAAAATAAAATAGGGTACTGTTCATCTTCCCCAACAGCCCGAAAATAATCAAAACAAGCCATTTCCTGTAGCTTTTTCTATGGCCGTTTCCCGGCCACCCGACCACCTCCCTGGCCGGCCACCACCGCCACCACCTCCGTTGAGGTGGGGGCTATCGCCGGGCGGCAACACGGCCGCCGGAGGGGCGGTCTCCGGCGAACTCAAAGGGGCAATTTTCCATGGAAAATCTGGAATTTCAAGTCTCCGATCGGGCTCTTTTGAGCCCGATTTCTCACCTAATTCGATCTAAGATGCTAGCACGAGTAAGGAGGAGGAGGATCGGACCTTATTTGGTGTGAATCGTGGCTCCAATCGCCGGCCACCATTTTCCCTTCTCCAAGCTTTGGGTGCCATGGCTTCTTGTGCATAGGGGGCTCTAAACTTTCGGGAAAATGAGGGGTTCCACTCCTCTGATGGTTGTGAAGATGAAGGGGGGTTCAATTGAGGGGGAGGGAGGCTTTAACCAAGAAAGCCATTAATGGCCTCTTGGTCTCCCTCCCTTGGCCGACCCTATTCACTCCCCCACCCCCCAATAACTCCTGGGAACTGCTGGAATCTTCTCAAATTCTTCAGAGAAGATGAATGGAAGAGTAATGGAGGGATACCAAGGGGTGTATCACCTTAATGGCCATGAATGGCCTCTTTCTCTCTCCTTAAAATTGGGAAAAACCCCCATTTTCTCTCTCCTAATCACCATAGCCGATTTTCTACCCCCCTCTGAGTTTAATGCTAGTCTACTAGGCTGGTCAAGTGATCAATTTGGGCTTAGCCCAAAGGGATTGGGCTAGGTTTAAGAGATTTGACCTAATTTGGGCAAGTTTGACTTTTGGTCAAATTGGCCAGTTGGGTGACCCTAGGATAGGGCTTTTGGGTCCATTGGATTCCAAATTAGGTTTAGAAACTATTGGTGGGGTCAATTTGGTCACATGAGTCTTGGTTGACCCAATTTAAGATGATTTGACCAAAACATGCTAAGTTGACTTTGGTCAAATTGAGCTCTAGGGTTGACCCAGTCAAGGGGCTTTTTGGTCCACTGGGTCCCCTATGATATGGTAACACTATGGGTAGGGTCAATTTAATATGGTGATGATCAATTAGGGCACTTTGAGAAGAATTGCCATTTTGACCTAAAAAGGGCATTTTGGTCAATTTGCACCACTGGAGGTCCCATGATGGGGCTTTTAGGTCCACTAGGTCTCTCATGATATTCTAGACCTAGATGAGTGGTCAATTTGGCATGGTGAGGGTTAATTGACTCTAATTAGGCTACTTTGACCAATTTAGGGTTAGGGTTGACTTTGGTCAATTTGGCCTCTTTGGTTGACCCCAATGGGTCCTTGGTGCCCTAAGGGGACCCTTAAAGGGTTAGGGATACTATGGTGGGGTCAAATGGTCAAGTTGAGGCCCTAAAGTCCAACCCTAAGCTTGGTCACTGGAAGTTGCTATTTGCAGTCCAAGGCACTTTCAACCCTAATTTGCCTAAGTTAAAGGGGTTTCTACACTACCAAGGCCTTGTCATGACCTTGTCAGGACAGATTCACCTGGGGGGTCTAGCTGTCTGGGGGATGTTACAAATCCCAATAAACAAAAAAAATAATTTCGTCCTCGAAATTCAGGTTAGGCTTGCGGGGTTTTCACCGCGAGTAACTGAACGTAACATCCCCTAAGAGTCAAAGTTATTCCTGGCTCGAAGAGCACCGACTATCTATGCCACACCATCCCTGGTGGCTCCAAGTTGTGCTCCTCCTGACCCTAAATAACCACATGTCTTAACCTCTGTAATCTTCTTGCGCCGCAAGACTCGCACCGTCGTATCATCTATCCTGACCGGGGTGACCTAGCTACCTTGGTCAATCTATCCTCGAACTTCCACTCTAACCTGGGCAGACTCTTATGCCTCTAAAGTTTTCTTCTCGCATTCAAATTCTTACTCCTTCAGGTACGTCCGAGTAATCAATCGTCTCCAATCTACAACTTTTCTGGTTCTTACTATTGATGGGACTAATCAAAATCGGCTAGCATCCCAATCATCCTTAAATATTATTGGGGGTGCACTTGTGAACTTTTATGAGTATATGCTAACCAATCATAATGGTAAGATGACTCCCAATCACTTTCTACGTGAAGTTTGATTCATAAGGGCAAAATTTTGATACCTTATGATTTTTCACAAGTCAATTTCATCAAGGAAGTATCATCACGCTTATTTCATCAAAGTCCTGTCACTTCCACCTATGCTAGTCTTGATCACTCTCAAATGGTCTAAAGCGAGATAAACTTAGATCATTCTTACCATAGTGAAATCAAACACTATATTCCAAATCTAACAAGTCATCGTCTAAGATCTCTGGTTATTTATCATCCAAGTTCACAAGGTATAAAGCTATTATTGTAGATAAAATTTTCTACCATGACAGAGCGTGATTTCTAACAAATCATAAGTTAATCACTTCTGAATTCCCCCAACCACAGGAGCTTTCAAATTTACTTACTACTTATAAGATCTAATATCCGCCCTTAACTTCTATACTAGGACATCGACATCCTTAAATGATTAATCCTGGCGACTTTACATTTTCAATGATTCAACTAAGGCCAAGTTGTTGTCCTTATCAAATGATGTCTAACCATTGTCCTGGTAATTCCTACTGATCATCATTCCAAACATATTGTTACACCATCTCACCTTCTTCCAAGTAACATCGAGTAAGATCGACTTCAAAATCATAGAGTTCATGACATAAAAAAATTTCTAAGGGAAATCTAAGTCCGTCACTAATTTGCCCAATAAACAAAAGGTAAGCCCCAATAAACAAAGGACAAGCCCCAAATAAACAAAAGATTAGCCTCTATCTATCTTTGGGCGAAGTGTCTTCAATATCACCAAGTTATATTCATCCCAAATATGCAAACAATTCTTAGGGCATACAACCTTAGACTTGGGGTTATATCTTGGGGCGCAATGGTGTACTCCACACCTTAGGATCTTCTAGGTACCTTCTACGACAACCTTATCAGGGTCAATATGTCACCCAATCCCAAACGGGTCCCTTCTGGACTTCAATTTTATCCGACCCTCGGTGTTTGTCACAGTGGTTGTCTTAATATAATCTTGTCACAAATACGATGATTGAGCCTATGAGTCCCATACCATTCTGCTTTATGTGTCAATTTCTTTTTCTCTAGCCTCTTTGGGGTAGCCTCGTACTTTCACCAAAAGCTACACCTACGGTCTATTTCAGACTAGGTCATGGTATAAATTGTCCTAGTAAGTCACGTGTCCTAGTGGGGTTGAGTCTAACTCATTAACTAAGGTATTATCTAAAAAGATCTTTGTAGCCGGAGGTATTCTCTGCTGGGGGCAGGGTTCGCCGCAGGCTACAAAAGAAAACTTAACGCTCGTAAAGAGATTTGACTAAGAAGATTCAGTTAAAAGTGGACCTTTTTCAATGTGATTCCCATATGGGCACACCACTGCTTCCGCTGTTTAGTTTGTCCTCAAACTAAACTTGCGCGGGGTGGCCCAGGGTTTGTGGACTTCTTTTCTTCGGATCGAGGTCCTCTGATACCACTTGTAAGGCCCCATTTTTTTTTTTGCAAAAAAAAAATCACCGGGTCTTAGGCCCAGAACCGCCGTTTTGCGGTGACACCTTCGCTCGGGAAGGTCGCCACCACAAAACGCCGATCCTGCCGGCCAAATCGATCACGAAGAAAAGTACAATAAAGAGTAAGACAAGTCCACAGAATCACATGAATTATAAATGTCCACATATATTAACTGAATAAAGAGACAAGGGTTACAAATAATAAAAGGGGCTCTTGCCCTGTACATCATTTCCTCACTACAAGGTCACTCGCGGAAGCTAACTACTAATCACTCACAGATCCTGAATCCTGTGCTCCTGTACTAGACTGGCCCGCCTCCGACTGCTCCGGCCTCTGGTGCTGCTGCGTCTCCTCGATTTCCTAAAATGATATGGTCCACCGACCGTTAGTCAAAAAGACTAAGTCAACGATCCCCCGCCCCTAAACCCGTGGCTCCTAGGCACCGAGCGGGGAGGAGTGAAAAGGAGGACCAAAGGCAGAGTGGAAACAAGCAGGTGACAGCGGAACTAGAACTACACAGGTGCATATATATATGAAGCATTAAGTAAGCACAGTAAAGTGCAGGTAAAGAACAGTAAGCAGTATATATAATTGGCAAGTAAAGTAAATATAAAGGTAACCATTGATTTATAGGAATGCCCATACAAACCTATAGACCAAGGGGTCGTTTAGCAGGGCCTACCGTATAAGAAGTCCCATAACCGACTTATACGTTAGGGGTAGGTTGAATGCAATGTTTATGCTATGACATGCAAGTATGCTGTTATGCTATGATCATACAAGTGCAACTCACACACTATGACTCTATGCGCATAGACCTTTAGTTCCCCCTTTTTGGAGCGAGCTAGACTCCCAGGATACTCCCGTAGTGGCAAACGGAAGCGGTGGGTTGGGCCCCGCCCACCTCTAGGTTGGTATTCACACTACCCAACCTAGACCTATTGTACGCCTCCACTATACCCGCGGAGCGTCTGCGTACTCTTGCTGACTGGACCGCCAGACTATCAAGGCTAAGTGTAAAACCACACTCGCCGAGTCAACGTATTGACGTCGGTGTGAACGACCGTCCAATACCGAAGACCCACCACCTTCAGTGCACATGCAACCTGTTCTACTTCCTATCTCTGAGCCATGAGTTCCCCGGGCTAACCCGCCCGCCCTCAATAACCTTCCGAGCCAAAAGCTCCCCGGGCTAACCTGCCCGTCATCAATAACCTTCCGAGCCATAAGCTCACCAGACTAACCAGTCTGCTGCAACAGCCACCGAGCCCACCGCTCGGACAACCAATCCAACTAAACTTCCGAAACCACAGGGTGTAGATGAGTGTATTATTAGTTAATCTTGTACAATGTCTTACTCCTATGAGTTAGGGTTAGTCTTGGACTTCCCGAGGGTTACCCTGTGAGGGGCTCGCTACGGTACTAGGAACCACTATGGGATGACACCCCAAGGTTCCCACTCCCAAGACACTTAATTTTATTAGTTACTACCCTTAAGAAAACCTCTTAACATTTCACCTGGTCTAAACCTAAGTGCTTTAAGACACTTAGGGGAAAAGACGATCTTTCGCCAAATCCCAAGATGACCTACCCCATGGGAGGCACCCCACCATCCCAGAACTCATCAACCTTAAATCTCTACAAGGGTCCTTTCATACCATACAATCACCATTCAATTCCCACATCTCCAAACAATGTATTGCAAATTGGCCTGTAACTCCAAAACTGTCAATTTACTAAACGCAGACCACCCTTAACGTTTTGATCCTCATGAAGGGAGGTACTCTAAATACTCAACTCCATGACCTACTGGATTTATTGGGAGTCCATGCTACTTAAATCAGATCAAATCCAGGGTTTCCTAATTTTCCCCATAATATTAATATTTTTAAACAATTTCTCAAAGGGCAATTTTCTCAAGTTTGAACTACAAGTGCACTTTTTCTGACTCCCAGTGCCTACCCCAATTTTTACATAAATCATGAGTACCTAGATATCAGTAGGTATAAACTTGTAGGAAAAACCAGCAAGATTTACTATTTTTAAAAATTCCAAAACTCATTTATTTCCAATAAATTCCAAAGGAGGTACACTCATATGGAATCCCAACCTTATGCAAATTCATACAGTGGTGAATCATACTAAAATATTCAGGTCTACCAAGTTTGACCACATAACACAGAAGTTACATTTGTAATTTCCTCAAAGGATATATTTGTAAATAATTCCAAAATGAACTAGAGATACCAAAAATATTAATCCATAAATTATGAGAAAATTACAGTGGGTACATATTGGTATGAAAAGACATCTTGCAAATTTTCATGCAATTACAGCAATTTAACACCCTAAAATTGATCCTCCCAAAAATTGTCTACAATGTGAAATATTACACTTTGAACCCCAAAAAGTCTTCTCATGGTCTAACAGATTCTTCCAGAGATCAATAGCATTAAAACCAAGTTTGTGGCAGAAAATGGTAAACCATTAAGTAATATTTCTCCCTAAAACCCAAAACCCTAATTATTTACAAATCTACCCAAGGGTTTATTACCTAGGCTTGACAACTCCAAACCTCTTCAAATTCACAAGGGAGGCTCCTCTGGTCACTAGGACCTACCATACAAAATCTTAGGTCAAACCAATAATGTTTGACCCCACTCCCTTCATTGACCTCTATTTGCACCCCATTAGGGTTTAACCTAGGGTTAGGGTCTAAACTTCTCCAAATCCACCCAAACTTCTTGTGAGGGTGTTATATCACCTATAAAGGTCAGAGGAGTCCAACACACCCCTCTCCAAGGACAAACTCTCCTATGTCCTTCACAACCCCAAATTCCACCCCATAGGGATCAACCCTATGACCTTGAGCAAATCAACTCCAATGCTCACCAATCTTCCTCATGGGGTCTCAAATTGATCCCACTGACCTTTCCAAGAAGACTCAAGCTTCTATGGACCTATTTGGCCAATGGATCTCTACTTGACTAAATGCACCCCAAGGTGCTCCAACCCCAAGCCCTAGGGAAAACCAACTCCCCATGGCCCCCTAACTCTCTTAGAGGTGATTTGGGTGATATTAGGGCAGTGGCCAAAATCCCACTCCAATTGGAGGTGGTTTGACCATGAAATGTCCCAAATAGCCCTTATTCACAAATTTCCCCTAAATGGACAAATCTTTGGCCTAATGATTACCTAATCAAATGAACTCCAAATGAGTTGAGATTTTAACCAGGGGTTTATCATTACCCTAATAACACCCCACCAAAATTTGGTGGTGATTGGAGGTCATTTGACCCTCCAAATAATTTATGCAAGGATTATTAAATTTCTACAAAAACTTTAGGAAAAAGTTCTCCAAAAATTCTCATTTTTGGATATGTCTTAGATGTATATCAGAATAGCCTACACACCAAATTTCAAGTCATTTGGAGTTGTGGATTGGTGTGGGCATCCATTCAAAGTTCAGTCAAACTTTGCACTAAAATGGGTGCTGAGGTCAAACCAGGACTCCAAATGGGGTGAACCCAATTTTGTATGATCCTAGGGGTCAAGGCCTACAACTTTCATGTTGGGCACTTTTTCAGTAGAGGGCTCTATCTATTTTTAAAATTTAAAACCATTCACTACATAATAATATGAATAAAACAATTAAATAAAACATTAAAATAAAATAGGGTACTGTTCATCTTCCCCAACAGCCCGAAAATAATCAAAACAAGCCATTTCCTGTAGCTTTTTCTATGGCCGTTTCCCGGCCACCCGACCACCTCCCTGGCCGGCCACCACCGCCACCACCTCCGTTGAGGTGGGGGCTATCGCCGGGCGGCAACACGGCCGCCGGAGGGGCGGTCTCCGGCGAACTCAAAGGGGCAATTTTCCATGGAAAATCTGGAATTTCAAGTCTCCGATCGGGCTCTTTTGAGCCCGATTTCTCACCTAATTCGATCTAAGATGCTAGCACGAGTAAGGAGGAGGAGGATCGGACCTTATTTGGTGTGAATCGTGGCTCCAATCGCCGGCCACCATTTTCCCTTCTCCAAGCTTTGGGTGCCATGGCTTCTTGTGCATAGGGGGCTCTAAACTTTCGGGAAAATGAGGGGTTCCACTCCTCTGATGGTTGTGAAGATGAAGGGGGGGTTCAATTGAGGGGGAGGGAGGCTTTAAACCAAGAAAGCCATTAATGGCCTCTTGGTCTCCCTCCCTTGGCCGACCCTATTCACTCCCCCACCCCCCAATAACTCCTGGGAACTGCTGGAATCTTCTCAAATTCTTCAGAGAAGATGAATGGAAGAGTAATGGAGGGATACCAAGGGGTGTATCACCTTAATGGCCATGAATGGCCTCTTTCTCTCTCCTTAAAATTGGGAAAAACCCCCATTTTCTCTCTCCTAATCACCATAGCCGATTTTCTACCCCCCTCTGAGTTTAATGCTAGTCTACTAGGCTGGTCAAGTGATCAATTTGGGCTTAGCCCAAAGGGATTGGGCTAGGTTTAAGAGATTTGACCTAATTTGGGCAAGTTTGACTTTTGGTCAAATTGGCCAGTTGGGTGACCCTAGGATAGGGCTTTTGGGTCCATTGGATTCCAAATTAGGTTTAGAAACTATTGGTGGGGTCAATTTGGTCACATGAGTCTTGGTTGACCCAATTTAAGATGATTTGACCAAAACATGCTAAGTTGACTTTGGTCAAATTGAGCTCTAGGGTTGACCCAGTCAAGGGGCTTTTTGGTCCACTGGGTCCCCTATGATATGGTAACACTATGGGTAGGGTCAATTTAATATGGTGATGATCAATTAGGGCACTTTGAGAAGAATTGCCATTTTGACCTAAAAAGGGCATTTTGGTCAATTTGCACCACTGGAGGTCCCATGATGGGGCTTTTAGGTCCACTAGGTCTCTCATGATATTCTAGACCTAGATGAGTGGTCAATTTGGCATGGTGAGGGTTAATTGACTCTAATTAGGCTACTTTGACCAATTTAGGGTTAGGGTTGACTTTGGTCAATTTGGCCTCTTTGGTTGACCCCAATGGGTCCTTGGTGCCCTAAGGGGACCCTTAAAGGGTTAGGGATACTATGGTGGGGTCAAATGGTCAAGTTGAGGCCCTAAAGTCCAACCCTAAGCTTGGTCACTGGAAGTTGCTATTTGCAGTCCAAGGCACTTTCAACCCTAATTTGCCTAAGTTAAAGGGGTTTCTACACTACCAAGGCCTTGTCATGACCTTGTCAGGACAGATTCACCTGGGGGGTCTAGCTGTCTGGGGGATGTTACAGTCGGCCAGGCAAGGAACCAGTGACTGAGAGTGGCGAGCGGGACCTCGTCGGGCGAGTGCTTTTTCCTAGCCCGGTGAGTGGGGTCTCGCTCGGAACAGGAGTCGCGCAAGTGGAGCTCGCGAAGCCGGCGAGTGGGGGTCACCCTTTAGCGAGCTGATCATCTCGGCTCCCATCCAGGAAGGCTTCAAGGAGCCCAACATGACTTTCTATACCGGGAAGGATGATCCCGTCCAGCACCTGCAGTGGTTCGAGGATACCGTCTCCATCAGGCCCATGACGGACGCGTTCAAGTGTCGTCTCTTCGCCACCACCCTGAAGGACAAAGCTAGGGACTGGTTCCACCAGCTCCCGGTTGGCTCCATTTACAGCTTCGAGGACTTGGGCCGAAGCTTCCAGCTACGCTTCTCCACATCCAAGAAGAGGAAGAAGAATGCTGAGTCCATTTTCCTGGTCAAGCAGAGGCACGAGGAGACGTTGGCCCAGTACATGGACAGATTCCAGGAGGAGATCCTGAACATCCAGGAGGTGCCAGGGTATGCCCTCCAGATGGCTTTCACCGTAGGGCTACGAGAGAGCCTTTTCAAAATGCGCCTAACTAGGAAGCCTCCCTTGTCCTTTGAGGACCTGATGGAAAAAGCTGCAAAGGAGGTAGTCACCGAGGCGGCAAACCCGGGGCTGGCAAAGAAGTTGGCAAAGTTGGTAGAGGCCGAGCCAAGAGAGCAAGGTGGCCCCAGGCAGCAGGAAGGAAGGAGGAGGGAAGAGCAGAGGGGTCAAGGGTACCAGGGACCCCAGGGGGGTCAGGAGCAAGGGAGGGGTCTCGCCCAAGGAGGAGGAAACTTTTACGGAGGCCAAGGGAGGCCCAACCCTCCTCTTTGGAGACAGGCCCCTAGGCAGCTCCTACCCCCACCAGCTCATGCTATGGCGATTCGAGGAGGAAGAGGAGTTGAAGCAAGAGACATCCCAGCCCGTAGGAGAAGGGGGGGAAGGGCGGTGCCATACTGCGACTACCACCAAGCAGAGGGGCATGCAACAACTACCTGCCCAGAGTTCTTGGAGGTGAGAGAGGCGAGAGGTCAGACACAACAGCAGCCGCAGGTGCGGATTGAAGAAGTTCCACCTGGAGCAGTAGTGGATGATGACATCTGCGAGGAACGAACTGACGTAGGAGCCAAAGGACGGGTCGCGGTAATCCACGGGGGGGGGGGGGGGGGGGGGGGGGGGGGGGGGGGGGGGGGGGGGGGGGGGGGGGGGGGGGGGGGGGGGGGGGGGGGGGGGGGGGGGGGGGGGGGGGGGGGGGGGGGGGGGGGGGGGGGGGGGGGGGGGGGGGGGGGGGGGGGGGGGGTGGGGGGGGGG